>HG995165.1:11603606-14103606 GCA_905333005.2 Lycaena phlaeas
TTCGAAGTCAGGCGAGGAGGGTAATGGGCCATAGTTTACCGATACGCTGGCCCAATGCGGGTTGATGAAATTCACATACCTTCAAAGACTTTCAATCTCATCAGGTGTTGAGTTTCAAATTATTCTCTAAAGTCGAGGGTAGTTAAATAAAAAACTTGCATTATGCTTGTCACCTGTCAACGTCCCTCCTTACATACGTGCGTGACGCTTCGCCTCTCTTCCGCCAGCCGTCAACAAATATAGACGCTTTTTCGCTAACTGTTAAACTGTAAACCAAGCTATAGGCCTATCAAAGCTTTGAAAGCGATCGTGTGTGTGTGTGTGTGTGTTGTTGCCGCTTATCTACAGACTTTTAGAAGACTAAATGAGGGGGTTCGAGAGCTGCTGGCAGCATTGGAAGAAGAACAAGAATACACCAGGTCAGTCACACATTCCTATTACGTTGACTTTAAGTCTGTCCTATATATTGTACAAGCTAATGCAAGTCAATTTCTTATATTTATAACAAACGCAAAAATACAGTCCACTCTCTCATTTATTTCCGTATTAATTTTATAAAGTTAACTGGATTATCTCCCTTCTATATTACCTGGCCTCACGAGCTATCGAGGAAAGATATTTCTCCCGCACCCCGCCGATAGAAATACTGGAGATTAGGCACCTCCATCAGGCATGCAGGTTTCCTCACGATATTTTCCTTTATTGGTGAGCGAACGATGATCTCGCGTTTGGCGTGCACTTAGAAATTTAGATACCTTTCGCTTAAGAGGTCGAGTCCACCCACCACTGGACTATAGTCACTCTTTACGACTTTTATTGAAAAATGCATACATCAAGCGGTGAACAGAAAAACGCTTATGAGGTTCATGATAAGTAGTAACTTTGTCATTCATTCATAATCCTAAATAAGCCCACTGTTAAACGTAGGGCTCTCCTAAGCATCCCCATAACGACCAGCCTTGCGCCGCCCGCATCCAGCGGATTCCAGCAACCATTTATACTAGGGCCTCACTCCACCTAGTAGGAGGTCTACCAGCTCTGCATTTTCTAGGACGTAATCGATAATCTAGAATTTTTCAGCGTTTTTTGTTTTTTCAGAAATATCTCCTACTCATTGCCACTTTAGTTAGGAAACTAATAACTTAATTTTTTTAAATACATCGGTTATTACCGGTCATCATCGGTTATTATCGGCCTTGGGATTGGATGATGATGATTTTTAAATTATCGACTAAGGGCCTGTTTCACAATCTCCCGTTAAGTTCCCTATAGGCTATTGGCAACATATTTGACAGATGTTTGACAGATACTCCATACTCTATCTGTCAAATATATAATAATAATAATATATGTTGCCAACAGCCTATAGGGAACTTAACGGGAGATTGTGAAACAGGCCCTAAGGATAATAGTTTCTTGGTGCGAATCCTGCAAGATGCATTAATAAATAAGGGATTAGGCATCCGTCTTCCGGGCACTTAAGTTCATTTTATACATAAAATCTTTCGCTGGATTACTTTAGATTAAACTTTCATAGCTTTAAAGCAATAACTTAGAAGTTTTATTTTGCATACAAACAGTCAGGATAAAGCGCTTTAAAGCAGCTTTTAACGACTTACTATCTACAAAATTACTATAGGAATTAGCATAGCCCCTAAAAAGTCTAAGCACTGCTGTACATTCTCAACGAGACATCGGCCGGCTGGCTAAGACCAATAAACACTTACACAGCGGTCAGCGGTAGAAGATATCCTAGTCAATCAAGTCCTATCTCATTCGGCGACAACTTCGACGGTGTGGACATGTGTCACGCATGGCAGAACTCCAAATAACTAAGCGAGTCTTTTATTCAGAACTTGATGAGGGCAAGCGGAAGCATGGCAGGTATAAGTGCTTAAGAGACACATGAAAAGTAGTGCCATCGATCCATCTAAGTAAGAAACAGGTCGCTAGAAAACCCGAATGGAGGGCTTTCGTGAAAGCAAAAGTTCACGATTTTGAATTAAAACAGCGCCCTGTATTAGATGCTAAGCGCGACGAGTTAAAAACCAGACCTTCGGCTTTTAACTAAATATAATGATGTTAACATGGCCGCAACATACGAGGTCCTTTTCAAAGGAGGTTATATAAGCACACAAAAGTTGAAGCTGTCGGCGTGGCAGAAGTCGGCCGGATCAGATCATCATCATCATACACACACTCTAAGTTGTCACTCTGATTTTAGCCAGGCGAAGCCACGGGCGACAGCTAGTATAAAATAATTTCGTATAAGTTTCCATTATAAATCGATTCGTCTCTTTGTATCGTCTACAGGATCAAATTTTTAGAGACCCTTCTTTTACATACAATTGCTTGGCAGAGGTTTTCACTCGTGTCATCATCAATCATAAATAAAGCCATATTTTGGCATAGCATAAGCAAACTATGGCCATAAAAACCCATTTAGCGATACACCGATCAGGCTAAATCCTGACCTTCCACTGGCTGAGCCTCTAAGTAGACTCTCCTCTGTCCAGTATATGTACTGAGTACAATAAGTTGAATGCTTCAATCCCAGACTTCGAAATTTTCATGAGACATCCCATATCCTAAAAAAGAAACTCATCTCTTTCCTTAGTGTTAGTTGAAGTTAATTTTATTGTATTTTGCATAATTTTATAGCACAGCAATTATTTGTTTCCACTAAAACATGTTGTTTTATGTAAGAAAATGTTGTCAGCGTCTGTAACTGGCAAGTTCACGGATATAAGACCACTTATGCTGTTGCTGTGATTGTTTGTGTTCATTGCTATTGGTGTTGAATAAATAAATAAATAGACCATCGTCGCTTTGGTTCATCATCATCATTTTTAACATCTTCTATTCAATGAATTACAAGACGGCTGATCCCTTGCAATTCGTTTGGATGTGTTCTTCCCACGTGGTTAATAGCCGACCTACGCTTCGTTCACAAAACGCGGCCTCGAATCTTGAAGATTTTTATTGGAACATCGGAAATCTATTTTCAAAAAAAAAACAAAATCGTGGATCCGAATACCGAACGATTTAAAGCCACAAATTAAATATTTTCTTAAAAATGCCGATTGGTTATATCCATAGTAATTTTGTTCAGATGTTTTATTAGATATTTATCACTTTCAACTTATTAATCAAAATTTATTTATGTGATTATTTAGGGCTCTTTACATAACAGTTAAGCCCACGATAATGAAATAATCTCTCATAATGCGCGAAATTCACGTCCACGATTAACACAAGTATTGGCAAACATTTCTGTATGTCTATTTAGCATGAACTCTCGTTAAATTAAATTTTAAAGTGTTAATTCAATTTAAATAACAAACAATTAACCCTTTTAAACGCGTCAAATCTGAGGAAAATATGATTTATACTTTTCTTTAACTTTGCATATCCTTCACAATATTTATGTGGAAGTTAAGAAGTTAAGTTTGGAAGAAAATATTTTTTTAATTTTTTTATTAATAATTTTAATTATTTGTGTAAATAATTTAAATTCTTAGTTAAATATTAATTTGATAAATAAAATTAAATAATTTATCATGCACTGTTGGATTTTCGACGCCCCACGCGTTGGACGTTAAATCGAATTTAGCAGGCGGAGTTAGCAAATCGAAACAACGCGATTTCACGCGACGCTTATAAAGCGCTCGTGAGAAACGCATTTATTTGATTTTGCTATTATTTAAAAAATAAATAAAAAAAAAAATCTTTATTTCGCAAAAAGGGGGTGTACAAACATCAGATGACTGGAGCCTCCTTTTAAGCATTGTAGTGCCTGTGGTAGGAGACTGCGCTCTTCCTATTCTAGGTATATACAGGTCTAATACAAGGAAAAAAAAAAACTAGCATATTTTTTAAAGTAGAAAATGGGTATAGATTATGAATGAATTTGTGAGACGAGTGCATGTGCATATACACGCGTGTGTGGTGGGTGTGTGAGTGTGTAACTATTTGTGTGTGTGTGTGTGTGTGTGTGTGTGTGTGTGTGTATGTGTGTGTATGTGTGTGTGTGTATGTGTGTGAGTATGTCCATGTATTATTATGTTACACGTTGCAAAAGTAATTCAGTTTCCTCATAATTTAAACCTCGCAACCATAGTACTATTTGTTTTTTACACTTGTAATATGTTTTGTCGTAAATGTATATTTTTTTATTTATTTTATTATACAAAAAAGCAGAATTCACATTATATTGCATGGCAGCAAATTTTGTCTTAGCTGTTGGAACCTGTACAATAAAGTGTTTCCTTCTTTTCAGGTGGATATCAGGGTCAAATAGCAACTCTTTTTGTTTTCTTAAGATAACATGAAGTATGTACAATTTTCTAACCGATAGTAGATTGCTAATTTGATATATGTTCTCAGTTGGGTATCTTCGCTTCTTATATATTATAATTATATAATTATTATAATTATATAATATTAATATAATTTGCATGGTACAAATACAAAAAATAATTTTCCTAAAAAGTCAAGCCAACGTATTTAAACAAATAACGATAAATACGCTATTTCTGTAACTAGCTTCCTAATTACTGTTCTATAATTTTCCATAGGTTCTTAAATGGATATAGTATGCTACACTTAAGAGAATCATAATTTCACAATATAATACTTAGTAATATCGAAAGGCTTAGATAGTATTTTCGTTAAAGTCCTAGACGAGACTTTTCCCGACGTATTTTATACCCTTCTCGAGTATCACTCTATCTATTGGTGAACAGCAAATTTCATTACCTTTAGATTTGATTTATAATATATAATGATTGTAATAACTACAAAGCAAAGAAATCAACAAAACAAAAAAGCTGATGATCTTACCCTTATAATAACGATTTTAATAAAACATGTCTAAGAACCATCGTTAGGAAACCTGCTTTGCGTCAGGGATTAACTTAGCTTACTAACATAATTAATGAAAGCTTATCAAAGTATGGCCATAGATATAAATGTTTTCCTCTCTTTTTCTGTATTTTTAGTAAAGTTAATGTATACTTACAGTGCACGTTCAATTTCCACGAGTCCTCTATGACTGAGTTTGCTACTCGCGGGTTGTCAGCCCGACACACCAGCTGGACTTCGTGGTCTTCCGCTTCGGGGACAAACGCCAAGATGCTGGTCGTAGAGTTTGTGTCCGAAAACTGTCATAAATAGAATGAATCTGTTATTAAAAGTAACGTTATTTATGGAGGAACAAGGTTCCTTGCAGCCGAGAATAATTAAGTTGGTTAAACATGTAAATTTTGAAACAATATTAGGACCTTACACATAGCTACAATTTTTTTCATCCCTATTTTATCCCAAATTATTTTATTAAAGAATTTAATAACTGCACTATTTTTTATACATAACCATCATCATTATCATAATTTATGTCCACTGCTGAACAGGCCTCCCTCAATGAACGCTAAGACGACCGATCCCTTGTTACTAAGCATCCAACACGTACCGGCCACTGTACGGAGATCGTCTTCCCGCATGGTTAATGGCCGACTAACACTTTGTCTGCCTCCACTCTAGAACCTTATTAGACAATCGGCCATCCGTTCTCTAGAAAGTGTGACCAGCCCACTAATTCTTCAACGAGCTTATGCTGGGCGTGATATGAATAACTTTAGTTCTCCGAGATCTTCGCCTTTACTATATAATATGTTTCATATTATGTACGTCTATATTTTCTTCGTAGGCCATGCAAAGATAATTTTTATGGTACTTACATAAAAAATCATTTTTTTTTAATTCACTAATCTTAAGACTAACCTCTGAAACGGCGCGGCCAATTTTGAAAAGAAATTCACTAGCAATAATTGATGTAATGCAGAATTCTTTGGTTATAAAAAGAATAAAAATCTTAAATATAAATCAATGCGGGCGAACGTTTAGGCAATAGTTTAGGCAAGTTATCATCATCATCATCATCATCATCAGCCATTATCCGTCCACTGCTGAACATAGGCCTCCCTCAATGAACGCCAAGACGACCGATCCCTCGCTACTCGTATCCAACGCGGACCTGCCACTGCACGGAGATCGTCTTTCCATCTGGTTAATGGCCGACCAACACTTCGTCTACCTAAACGCGGCCTCCACTCTTGAACCTTAATGGCAAGTTATATCTGCTAGCCATTACTAAGATCATAATAAAATACGAATAATTATTGCGAAGGTTTACTTCAATCGCGCGAAAAGGTTACATGCACACACTTTTATTTTTTCTGATACTTCGTAGAAGGTTCTTACATTAAATCAAAAAGGAAATTTCCCAGAAACTTAGAAAATTTAATGAGTACCTTTATTATAAACTTACGCTTTTACTAAGCATACTTGAAATAACATATAACACTCAGGTGTTTGCCAGCATGGAACGGGTCGCATACCGCCAATATTGATACGATTTATTTCGATATGATCGCATAATTCTATTAGCGTTACTTCTCTTTGAGTTGATTAGTTGTATTGATCAGAACCATTGCTCATAGGCAATATTATTTTTTTAACTAGGAAAAATTCAGTTCAAATTTTGATTAAAAAAACTAATTGAAGTCGTCCATTCTTTTATATTTTCAGAAATTAAAATTTGGAAATACGCACAAATATTAATATTATGCGAGTGCATAACGACGAATCTGGTGAAGTAATTAGTAATCGGCCTACTACAAAATATTTTTGTACAAGCCGCGCCCCGCGGTTTTACCCGTGTACTTCCCATTCCCGTAGGAGGAGGAATAAATTATAGCCTATGTGTTATTCTGATGTATAAGCTATATTGTAAAGTTTCATTAAATCCATTCTGTAGTACGTGAAAGATTAATAAACATCCATACTTACAAACTTTCACTTTTATAATATTAGTAAGATAATATTATATAGAGCATACTCTTTAATATCAATTCCTAATAAGTACTGCCATGCTGCTTTTGGAGCCTAATACGGCTGGCACGATGGAGAAGAAATATCTCGCTCACCAACATAAAGTGCTGTGCTGTCGCGTTTCCTGCGGTTTGTAAGTTTCCCTAACCTATTGGGCGGATAGGGAAAAGGGAGAGCAACGCATCTGCATAACCTTTGGTCACCATAAGGCCATGATGCTCAATTACCACAGCCCATTGGTTAATGGATGATCTGTCTCATAGCAGGACTAGGTGTCTGCGGTAAATTTAAACTACGTTTTTCGAGATTTTTATTAGTTTAATTCCTTGTTGAATAAAATATATTATATGCTGATATTAGAATACTAAATAACTTATATATATTTTCAATGTTTTATTCGCTGTATTTGATTTAATTTAACAAAGCAAACAGCGAACGAAGTTAATGAGTATTCATGAAATTTACAAAATATTGTACTAACACTATTACAGCCTCATCCCGCTTTGGTATTGTGAATACTAATGCAACAGAATAAATAATAATGCTTAATGAACATCTAATTTCATTTATCTAATGAAATACGTTATAGATATTATAAAGCTTGACTTAGGAATATATTATACAAACTCTACCAACATAATATATATAAATATAAACATTTTATATCCTACGCCGTAGAGGCAACTACTACTAAGAAATATTTTTACTTTGAAATAATAGTTATTATTAATGTACATCAGCAACAGAGAAAGCTATGCATGGAGTTCTCTGCGTGATAGAATCAGAAATGACGAGACCCGCAAGCGAACCAAAGTCACCGACATTTCTCGAAAATGTTCCCCAAATACGTGGAAATAAGCAGGGCGCATTGCTCGCAAAACCGATGGACGCTGAGGCCATAAAGGATTTTATCCTTATAAGGATAAGGGATCTTTTAATTTTTATTTTTTTTTATTTTCAGGTAAGTCATCAGCTCACGGCCCAAGGTTGTCTGGTAGAAATCGCTTTCTCGGCGCCTTTGTGCATATTTTTTTATTACTATAAAGCAGTCCCCATGACGTAGTTCCTGAACTGGATAAGATACCCATCCTGTCTCGACACGACTACACGGTGGGCACTGGAGGCGCATTAAGTATTCGTCGCCCGTGGACCGCATCGTCGGCGTCCTCTCTTATCCACTCGTCAGCTTCCTTCTGGGTGATGACTCTCTCGCAGAAGGAGATCATTATCGATCAGGTCTCTATATCTCCAAGTATGACGGTATGAATGATCTTATGTCAATAATTATATCATAAAAAAATAAAGCGATTCTTTCAATTTGTCTTAACTTAGCAAAAAGTCTTAGCCTTAAATATTAACATTAAGTTGAAAACTTGCTTACAAACTTGGCCGCAAAACTGCCATACTTAGATTTGCAAGTGGTAAATTGTCGTGAAACATAAATCAACGCGACTCTGAATTGCTCCTATGTGCCAAGTAATTCATTTTTATGGCTGACTCATGCAGAACTCTTCAGTGCATATATGCATTTATTTGCATTCATGGGTCTAACTTAGTTGGTTACATTAAAGAAATTATTTTATATCAATTTAGAAACCATTTTCAGTTAAAAGCATGTTTAAAACAGCCAATTTAATATTACTAATATTTTAATATTAACATAATTATTGTTATCTGACTTGCTCGGTATTGTGACAAAATTTCAAGACCAGTACTATACCTATATAGGTGATAAAAACAGTTTGTCCTCACTGTAATAACTTTCCTTGTACATAATAACTACAACCAGTACTAATACTAAGTACTAAATACAAAATACCTATATAGATATATCGTAGCGGCTCACTGTGCGAAAATTCGTAACCTCACTGTTGTTCGCAAGACTACGTACAAGCATCCAATGACCAAACATAACTCCTGTTCGGTGTGGATAGTTCACTATTTGTCTATGCCGTCGGTGCGATGTGTGCTAATCTATAAAACCACCATAGAACCTCAAGAATATCATGTTTTCTAAAGTGAAACTTTTATTACATCGTTTCAAACTTTTTCGTCTGTTTGTTGCATGTCGCGTGACGGTCGGCCGCGCATTGTATAGACTATTACTCATTTGTGCCAGTGCTCTATGTTTTAGATTTTATACTTTAGGGCCTGTTTCACAATCTCCAGATAAGATCCGAATAGGCTATCGACAACTTGACAGATAGAGTATGGAGTATCAGTCAAATGTGTTGCCGATATTTTGCCGATAGCCTATTCGGAACTTATCTGGAGATTGTGAAACAGGCCCTTAATGGAATATTATTATTCCAAAAATTTTAGTTTAAAAATGTTTATAATTTGAAAAAAAGATTCACTTTTACCGTCACCGACAGTCCTTTTTTTAATTTTAGAATTTCAGGTAAAACAATACATAAATAAATAAACAGGTAAAAGGTAGGTAAAACAATATATAAATTACAAATGGATAACCATTTCAAGCACCTATTCAAAAGTGAATTGGAATGTTGGAATTGTCATACTAAAGAAAAATAAAAGTAATCGCTAACGATAATATAATAATTATGATTAATTAATTATTAATCAGTCGTGTTTAAAACGTAATCACTTTAAAAATTATAAAACCGACAACACTTTTCATATAATCAAAGTTTTCCATCGAGGTGTTTAATATAAATTTTAGAACAATGATAATAGAACAGTTATAACAATATCTAAAATTAAATTTCATTTTGTAAAATATTTGGGTCTGTTTAAATAATGCTAACATCAATTAATTAATGTTTGAATGTCTTTGGTGGAAACTCCTCACGGGCATTTAATAAGCATCAAAGAAGTTGGGTATTAAATTAATTTTGCGAAATCGTGGAAAGTAAAAAGGCATGGTAATGAAAACGTGCTTAATAAGTACTATTTACGTAAGCGGTGAGGATATTAAATATTTATACAAATTCCACAAATTTATAGACAACGATTATTTCATTATAAGTTGTCTGATATTATACTAATTTTAACGAGTGAAGATTATGAGAATTGAAACTCGTTTCTCGATTAAAATAAATTAGAAATTTAATTTTTGTTCCTCTATAATATTTTTAAAGTTTCTGCAAGGGCTGTTTAGTAAAATATTTTTTGAGGTAAAATCTCATAAGAAGAAAAAAAATAACAGACAATAGAAAGACTTTTCCTCATAATATAATATGTTTAAACGATTGACTTTTTGTAAATTAATATTTAGCAACATAATATTACGCCCCTGATTTAAGGAATAATACGCCCGTAAAATTCATCATCATCATCATCATCAACAGCCTATATCTATCCACACATCCATAAACCTTCAATGAACGACAGGACGACTGATACCATGCCATTCCCAACCAACACGGACCTGCCCTGGCTCATCTGGTTAATGGCCGACCACCACTCCAACTGCCTAAACGCAGCCTCTGCTCTTGAACCTTATTAGGCCAACCGATCTCGTGAGTATGCCACTGCCACTTCAATGAACTTGTTCTTCTCGTCATAATATAACTTTAGTTTTCTAGCGGATAACTTTATTTCGAACCCTATCTGCCAATGGAACACTTAACACAACAAGCTCCATAGCACGTTAACCTTCAAACTTTCTGACCACAAAAAACGTATTGGGTAAGGACTTCCATATTCAAACTCTTTGGAATAGACAACGTGAGGATATGGCGATGCCTACCTTAAAAGTAGTATACAATTTTTATACATCAGCTGTTGCCCGCAGCTTCGCTAGCGTTAACTTGGATAGCTCAGACAATCACGTATGGACTGGTATTGATTATTGTTTAGTGAGTATCATTAAAAGATAGATATAACGTGCCATCGCCTCCTGACAATGAGGGTTAGTTCTGAGCGATCTTGTCGTGGGTATATATTATTGGCCGTAATTAATAAGTATCTTAATAATGATAAAATATTACTTTAGTTTTGCTTTACTATTTACCTCTGTACTTATTTAAAGTTTATCTTGTGAATCTGTATTTTAGATCTAGGTTCACTTCAATCACAGGCATACAATAAATAAGTATTAGCAGCACTTATAGCTTTAGGTGTGACAGCCTAACGTAATATTATATTCGAACACTATTACATGTTAGGTCAGTTGACTAAAAATGATTTTATTTATAAAACGTTGACATCACACGTTTTCTCTATTTTCGTAATAATAGTACTGATATATTATATGAACGCATATTGGGTGTGTACACATACATTCATACATACCGACGGTTCTGTAGGTTTTTCGATTTAAAAGTGATTAAGAAAAACATGATTTTTTTTTATCTCATTCGATTGAAAAGTTGTAATATTTACTTGGACGATTTGATTAAAATATACATAAATATTTATACATGAAGTTTATTAAAAGCTTGTTATAGCACATGCACCTTCGCTCAATTTATTGTAAAATAGAAATGTGTAATCACAGTAGTTACACTCGGATACACTTCTGTAGCGGACCTGTCAGCGCTACAAATCCTGAATCGCGCTATCGGTATTCTACAGTCCGATCGCTATATATACAACGTCTGACATAATAGCTAGTGGGCTTCGGCCTGGCCGAGCATTGCACCTCGCTCGGTCGGAGATCTCCCTTTGGGGCCGACCACCACTATTACCACACTTCTCTTGTATTTTCATTCGAATTTCAAACACTGTCATTAAATACATCAAAGACTGACATGCATTCTTAGGGCTTGTTTCACAATGGACCCATAAAGTACACCCGATAACTATTCCTATCGATTGAGCTTAAAGGCCAATAGTCCTAAAAGAACCTTACGAAAAAAAACCGATAGCTATTTAACACATACATTACTTGACAAGATAAATATCCTAGTTAGTCGTGATTGCGTTTCACCATCATCTTGCCTATAAATTTATTTGGCCGACCGCTATTTGCCACTTACTGGTTAGAAGGCTTGGAAACCACGCAATTTGGTAAATATGTTGCAGATAGCTTATTTCGAACTTTATTCGGGCATTGTGAAACAGGCCCTTAGTCAAATATTTATTGACTTATTTTATTATTTTATAGATTACTGTTAACAAGTTATAATAAAATACCGTAACAACGCTTATAACTGTGAACAGCCCTCCGGTAACCATGGTTACTGAAAAGTACTTTGTGTAAAGTACCCAAAATATCGAGCATGCAAAAATCTTAATAAACTTCTATAATACGAGTAAAAGTTGTATTGAAACAACTTTTACTCTACAAATTTATGGAACAATTTCAACATCATAATATTGAATGAAATATCGAGTGAACATAACAAAACAATAGTTCAGACACCAGCTTCATCGAATATTCTTTTTTATGTTTTAGGCACGGAACCCTATAAATGGAGTTAGTATTTTACCGCGTTTAATAAACGTGCAGCACATGGTCCTTTCAATATTTATGTAATGGCGGATATAAAAATTTATCCCGAGCTAGCTTTTGCTGATACATAAAAATCCATGGGGCTAGGTGGACCTTTATTTAATCGGGAAGTGACTACCACATATTATAGAATTGAAATGGAACCATAAACTACTTTTTATGATCGACCTCAAAGTGATCTGGAGTGTCCTGGTTATAAATCCATTGCAAATAGTGTTCCTATAGAACTTTTATATTAATAAATATATTTATAATTAATTAATACTTATGAATATACCATGACGATATTCATTCATTCATTCAGATATATTTTGTAATTAGTTATTTACTTATAGTTAAATAATAAATTTCTTGAGCCTTATTACATATTAAATAAATGACGATAGAGAAAATATTATATTTCATTAAAAACTGATTTTTCAAGTTTATCCTTGTGATTTTATTTTTACTCACATGTTCAAGGATATTGAACATTTCCTAGCAGTATTGTGTGGCGATACTTACACATATCATATCGCAAACTAAAATTAAATTTTCAGAATGTTTAGCAAATTTAAGAATTAAATTTTGCCGAAAATTCAACTTAAGTAGAAAGTAAATTGGCAAAAAGCGTGTTCAGCTAATAAGCTATCATTATTCCAAACCCAAATTAGTAAAAGTTTTAATTATCCTTACAAATTCCTGCTGATAAGGCAAAATTAAAAGCTGTAAACTTTACACCTTAAACGTGCATCAGTTAGACTTACATTTTAGTTCAATGAAATGAAAAAAGAATATTATAATTAGTAAATTAATTTACTTAATTTAGAAGAATTTAAATTAAGTAAATTAATGTAATATATTTTTTTATTTGGAAAATCAGAAGCGCGTGCCTCATAAGCTCATTTTCTATAATAAAATCGATAAGTTATTATTTGTAAAATGCACGGCTCTCCAAAAGTATGTTGCACAGTCGAGTTTTTGTACAGTGTTTTTTATAAATAAAAAATAATAACAGACTTAAAGCTTTCAGTATCCTGACACCTCGACCGGCCGGAGGTCAAAATTCATATTTCTATAATATACGAGTAAGCCCATATTGTACTTACCTATATGTAGCTCACGTAAATAAACTGAATAACGCGGCCAAATATTCAATTCGGCATGTTCTGAACCATTATTCTATCAAATATTCAAATTCGGCAAAAGGATTATTCGGCCTTTCTCTACTTCGACATATTCATATTCTGTGTTATCAAGCATCATATCATAATGTTAAAGTGATGTCATATTGTATCTCATTGTTGAGTAATGCAAAAATTGTCTGTAGGTTCCGTCTATAGGGATGCCTTTGGCGTTCACTGAAGGGGACATTTTGTGTCCCTGCTGACTAGGTATGGGTGAGAGCTCCTGGTTAGATCCTGGCCCCTACGGTACTTTGGAATGAGTTTTTATTTTATTTAACTGTAACATGACATTTTCGCTAACACAACGATGAAGAAAAACGTCGTAAGAAAACCTGTATGCTTGAAAATATAAATATTTTCAAGCATACAGGTTTTCTTACGTCTTTGAAGGTGTATTAAGTTTACAATCCCGCATTGGGCCATTGTGGCCGAATTCTCTCCTCGTCTGATTTCGAGGAGGAGATCCGGGCCCAGTAGTGGAACATATTGGCCTAAGGCGTATAAGGTTTTGTCAAACGATGTGCAAAGAAGGCCTGAAGATGATAATGATGAGTTTCTCTTAAAAATATTTTATTATAAATAAATATAATGATAAGTATCACTTACACAGTACACTTAACATTATATTAACTACTTATAATAATATTAAGATAATAACTTTTATATCAGAAAAAATAACGTTAGATTCGCACTTTATTTAATGGACTAGGGAACCAATTTATAGTCAGGGTGCAATATACTTGCACAATATTTACGAGTTAAACTTTATAAAAATATTCTAAATTTTATATTCAATAAGCAAGTTTTACATCATGTATTTTAATAATATTTTTATTACTTGCGATATTAAAATTAACGTATATTTACTTTCATGTTATGATGGTTAGTATATTTTATATTAGTTGGTAAAGCAAACTAGCTAACGAGATATCCGACTAGTATTAGCGTAGGGTCGGGGCGGAAAAAAGCGGCTGAAGGCGCTCACAGATGGTTTAGTTAGGGTAGTTCACTCACAAGTGCGGATAACACATAGATCTATGTACCTGGGTAACCTGAATACATGCGAAATAATAATAATAAATAAGGACAATCTAATGCTGTAATAATACTGCCTATCTAAGTGTAGTAACTAAGTGAGAACTTACTACGGATAACAATAATGTTATATTATATCATATCGATGGTAAACACAGCGTCACATCAAGCTTTCCATTTACAGTATAATATGGCCTTGCTTTGTATATATATTAATAATATTTACAATAAGAAACCTGCATAGACTGGATTTTTAATTAAATAGTCGTCGTATGTACTTAGCCTTTTCTATGTAATAAGCCCAAGATCACGCATACGTCCTATCTCTTTACAATCATAGGACCTTAATAAATGATACCTTATTATTTGCCTTCTTTTAAGACTTCTACTTCATATTTAAACCTTTTAAAAGGAAAATGAAGTTCGTACTTTATCATAAAGTTAATCATTAGGAACTTTTGTTACACAGAAACCATTTAGGTCAATAGGAATAACTCATTATGTAGGTCTTCATTATCGAGACCCCTTCCGGCTACTAGCCGGTCTTCTACACAGTCGGCGACTAATACACGTAATCCTAAGTACTTCTCACTTACCGGGTAAACTAGAAGGCTCTTGTAACACTTTACGCGATCTTGCGTATATTATGAATATGTACATTTTTATGTTTATTAGTAGCGCAAAATTGCCATATGATTTTCGATGAAAATTTAAATGCGCATAGCTTATTAACATACTTCATGTCAAATGCTAATCAAATAAGAAAGACACGGTTAAAAGATACTAATGTAATACATACTCGTAAATATCACTATTATAATAAGAAACTTACATTTTTAGCTTTTCTTCTTAATGGCTTCATTCCCTTCCACCAGGTGATTTGAGCTTCTGGTCTTGACCCGGTCGTTCTACATTCAACATCGTAGCTTCTGTCCGCTGATAGCTGGCGGTTTTTATTGAGTATCTGAACCGTGAGTGGTCGTACTGCAACAAACTGCTATGTATGTATTTGGTGCTACCAGTTTCAATATAGATATTCAGATATAGGTTTCTATTACCTATTAGTTTTAAATGCATACAATATCCGACATCGATATGTATCCACTATCCGACATCGACTGTGTTCAAATAATTATTTATACATCTAATGTCTAGGTAAATAAATTTATTAAGAATAGACCATCAGCTGTTAATATCTCACCAAAGAATAATGACTTAAAAGTCGTTACGACACATAATGCTGACGTTAAAAGATAAGCAACTTCAAAAAAAAATGAGCGACGGCTCGGCCTCTTAAGCAAGAGGGTCCGGTTTCGATCCTGACTACTCTAAATTTACCAATCCGCATTGGGCTCATTACCCCTCCTCGCCTTATTTCGAGGAGAGTGGGACATAATATATGGGTTCAATCTTTTTGTATGCATGAGTGTATTTAATTTCAGATGCTAACCGTTGAAATGAAAAAAAACACGCGACGATTGGGAGCACTCGTCTCTATCTGCACAAACCTTTACAAAAACTGTTATGGGGAATCGTTAAAGTGTGATACAATAACAATATGTTTAATATTTGTATTCTTGATACTTTTTATGTGACCCATTTATATTTATTAGTGGCTTATTCTTGGAATAAAATAAAAGGAGGATATTGTTTATATTTCCTACCAATGAATCCTTTTCTTTCCAAGTATTGATGGCATTCTTACTTAGTATTGTATTATAATGAAATAACCTTTACGATTTTTATCGCGGGTTAATTGAGATTTTTACAAGCCCGACGTTTATTCCTGTGACCGTCGTTGCTGTAAAGTATCCGAAACGTCACACATGTAAAAATGTTAATAAACCACGATAAGATCCTGAAAAGTCATCACATTATAATCATATATTCACGTAAGCATTGGAAATATTTAAAAAAGTATAGTAATACTAGCTGTTGCCCGCAGCTTCGCCTGCGTTAACTAAGATTTACAATGGCATCTTAGCGAGATGATATAGTCTATATTGCCCTGCGTTCCCGTAGGAATATGGGGATGAATTATAGCCTATGTGTAAATCTGATGTATAAGCTATATTATTATGAAGTTTCATCAAAATCCATTCAGTAGTTTTTGCGTGAAAGAGTAACAAACATCCTTACAAAACTTTCACGTTTATAATATTAATAGGATTATATTTCATTGTAATACTCACGATTTATATCCAAAATCAACAGCTTTGTCAATGGTTGGGCGAGGTTCGTATTCGACGCTTGACATATGAGACGGGCGTTGAGATGCTGTCGTCCAACGCTCGGGAATGTAAGAGTGTTCACAGTCACTCCATCAGGTTTCTGCTCGTAGGAATCGTCGATGACCGCATTCTCCAAGTACCATGTGACAGTTGGTCGAGGATCACCTGTTAAATTGATGTAATGAAAATGTAACATTATCTACTATTGCAATTATAATTATAAAACCGTACAAAAACCTTGTAGGACCACAATGCTAATGTAATGAACAGTCTTCAGTTTTCATTGAGAAAATACTATAACATTGGCAATTCTTATGGGAGTCCTATATAAAAAAGAAGAAATTATAATTATGAAAATCGAACGAAACGAAAAAACGAAATAAAATAAAAAAATAAAAAATTGACTTCCGTTAAGGGAGAATTATTTGTAATAAACGATAATAAAAACTTCCTAATCATGATAGTAAAAGGCTCTATTTGGCTAAAAAAATAACATACATTAACATAATATATTACCTATGTAGGTATGTACACTAATTATTCTTAATAAGGTCCTTACCCTCCAACATCTTAACTATAACTTAGAAAATTAACCTGGAAACATAAAAGAATAATGAATACTTTGTACAAAGATATGTCAGTTCAGCTCGTATTATATTAATAACGTTTATACCCTACTCTGTGGTTCGACAAGTGCTCCAATTTTGCTTTTTATTACAGAAAAAAGTTACAACTTCATCCATAGGGGAATAAACGTCGACAATAACTGTAATGGTTAAGACAACGCATAATTGAATAGGGTAGCCCCTTGTGAATTCGGTCGTTGATTCCTAGAATATTGTTTCATATAATATAAAAATAAAATTATTGTCCTTTTATAGCATACGTATTCAGATGCTACCAGTACCGCGCGGTTTCATCCGCGCACTTGACAATACGTAGTTTGACATGACAAGTACGTGTATTAATATTATAGTGTGTAAATAGTAGGTTATCTGCTATTCTGATGTGTAAGCTATATTATAGAAAAAAAATAGTTGTCTGTAAAGTCGGTTTACGGACGGAAACATGCAGCACGAACCGAACTGAGCCGACAGCTCGAGCCGATCATGCATCTCTCTCGTTCGTGCCACGCTTTTGCTGGCAGAACGCGACATGACGTCATCTTTTTCGTGCATGCTGCACGTAACATCGAGTTATTAGACGATGTCACGCCAAAAAGGAAAGTCGCCACGGGTCTCCACCTGACAATTAGGAGAGCAGGGTATAGGGTCATAGTTGAGCGAGGCACTGGCCCAATGCGGGTTAACATCTCCAAAGACTTATAATCTCATTAAAGCATGCTGGTTTCCTCACGATGTTTTCATACACCGATGATCGAGCAATGGCCTCGTGTACAGGATGCACTTAGAAAAACCCCATTTCAAGACAAAATGGGATTCAGGATCGAACCGGGATCTCTCGCTCAAGATGCTGAGCATAATATACCCACTGGACCATCGTCGCCATTATAGTAGTGCCATCAAATCCATTCAATAGCTTTTGCGTGAAAGACTAACAAACATACATCCATACATTCTTTCAAACATTCGTGTTTTCTATTATTAATAGTATGTGTTAAACAATATGATAATAATATAAAATGGCTATTGCAGATATAAATTCGGTTTCTTTAGATTTTTCATGCCCGGTGATTCTACTACATTACACGTCTTAATTAGGTTACAGAATGACTCGGTAAGTGGTTCAGTAAAAATAAGCAAAACTCGCGTAATCATTGAAAAAAATCATCATAATCTTCTTAGCCATTATTATTCCCATTCATTTAGGGTCGGCTTTGTATGTCTTATCCATCCATTCTGGCCTTATGCTCGTTAGTTTCCGCGTTATTCCACACTCCTCCATATCTCCTGGTCTTCCCCTTCCCCTATACCCTTCCACCCGCATGTCCATTACCCTACGTGCCACGTGATCAAATTTGATATTCAATTATAAATCCTTCGATACAAAGGTATTAATTACAGACTTTATTAAAATTAATGGTAACACGATATCAATATAGTTTATAAATATTGATATTTACCCACCTACATATTTTCAATAGCAAAATCTGGTAACGAATAGAAAGAACAAAAACACTTTTCGAGAGCTAGGAAAAATCTATGAGCATGATTGATGCAATACAGCTCGTATTTCAGATTCGTAGCTCAGCCCGTGCATCGGATCGAGCTCCCTATTTCTAGGTATTAAATAAAAACGACGTTACTTAAAAAAGAAAAGTGAATTAATACCTTACGTTAGTGCTTATAAAAGAAATTTATAGATCTTTTGTTTTATTTTCATAAAATTGAACTGGAGAGATTAATATGCTTGAGATCTAATTAAATTAAAAACCTAGCATAACATGTTATAGTTTATAGATTAAAGATTTTTAAATTATGACTCAGCATCTCTTTTAACTCTCTCTAACTAAGGGCCTGGTTCACAATCTGCAGTTAAGTTCCCAATAGGCTATCGGCAACATATTTGACAGATAGAGTATGGAGTATCTGTCAAATATCTGTCAAATATGTTGCCGATAGCCTATTGGGAACTTAACTGGAGATTGTGAAACAGGCCCTTAGACTAATAATTATTATTTGTGATGTAACATAGTTTCGAATAACTGTAAGGTTATGACGTTTACACCTCTCGTGACCATGGTTGCTGTATGTACTCCGTGTTCTGTAAAGTATCCCAAAACGTCGGGCATATAAAAAAGTGATGAAGGGTCACAAAAACATAATATTTATTCATCATAACAATTTGACTTTATTTATTAATTTATACTATAATTTATTCTTGAAAATTTTAAATAAAACCCTCTAAATTTTATTACTCAGTAACAAATAAGAAGCGCAACAGAATTAGACTGTTATAAAAACGAGAATGTCACGATTTAAAATTTTAAAATAAAGTTACATATTAAAATAGCTTTCCACGTTAGAATATTATACGATTGAGTTTTTAGATCTCACTTTAATATGAGGTTTTAATTAAATAAAACCCAAAAAAGGAAACCTTCCTTTTGTTCAGTCTTAAGTAAATATAGAAGGGTTTAATTACAGCTTTATTAATCGAACGTTAGTAATATATATGAAGCCTGAGGCTTTGTGTGGATGAGATCTAATAGTACTTTATTTAAAGCTTACATTTATCTCTTTATATCTCTTTTACTAATACAATAAAAGTTGATCGAAGGAAAAGTAGCGCTGAAGCGCTCCGCCATCTGCTTACCTACCAGTAGCAGCATGATTTTTTTATGTTACTTGAGCAAACTGACAAACCTGCCACTTAATGTTAAGTGGCTGACGTCACTAATGTTCATAAACTAGCTACCTTGAATTATCCCAGGTAAATCATGTATGTATTGCCTATGCAGAGGCATATAGTCTCAGTGCCATTAATTATACAGGCGATCTTGGCTTTTTTTAACATATGGAGGGAATAGATTATTTTTTAAAGATGTACCAGCCCAGTTCGGCTTCAAAGCAGCACGGCACCACCTCTTACAAAACCTATACTCCAAAACACAGAAGTGCTGTTTGAAGGGCAAACGGGAGCACAACACGAGGCATTTTTAGTGCATGTTTATTTCTCCGGTGGTTTTCTTGGACGTAATATTACGGTGGTCGAAAGAGGCACAACAAATACCGTGACTTAGGTACCAACAATCTCTTGTCTCAGAATAGGCGAACGCAGAAAACCGTTGCCGGGCTAGACTCTAAAGTTCATGGGTGACATAGATTATCAAAAGTTAGCACATGAGCCTGTTCCACTATCTAATAATGACAAAGTCGAAGAGTAGTTTGTTTCAATCTATAAACCTTCGCTACCGCCAGTAGAAATTATTTTCATTATTTATTTATTGTTATATTGGATATAGTATTTCTCATTCTGTGATGATGATAATATAAAGGGCCTTACATACTATCACAGATAATAATATATTCTATTACAAAATGACAGAATGTGTCTCAATAATTGGCCTCCGTTGGCACCGTTGAATACGAAGCTAAAGAAAGTTAGTTTCTTTCAAAAGAATACAAAAAGATTTTATGTATTGGAATAAATTAGGGTGAACTCAGCCAAGAAAACCCAAACCGGCTCGTCAACGCACTGGGTTATTTTATGCTAATCAATACAACCCGCACATTTTATTTTCTACCCTCATACACATTACTTCTTTAATTTAAAAAAACAAAACACTTTTCTACCAAACTGTCTGATCGGAACTGATGTCGGAAAAAAATGGGTACTACTCAAAGATATTGAGATATCTCGATATTTCGGGTAATTTTGTCATGTAGGTTGATGTTAAATTCGAATGATGATCGAAAGAACTTTGATGAAATTTTTGTTTAATTTATATTTTATATAAATTATCTGCACTTGACGGAATTCGAACCCACAACCGCTGCGTTGTCCGGTAGCGATCAATCGACCAGCTGGCCGTCGATATAATATTTTTTTTCTGCCTAAAATTTCTGCTCTGGGCATGTTGCGATTGACATTATATCTCGCTCTTTTCAAGGTAACCCTATAGGTAGTGGTTGACTGATTTCACTGCGGCATTATATTATATTCATTAGATCATTGTGTGTATATGATATCAGATCGTGTAGTGTAATATTTTTTTGTTCTTATAGAAGAAGAAGTATCAGATAAATTGTTTTTGTCAATTAAAATAGAAGCAATAAACAAATATTATATTCTTACCGTAATCTAGAGTTTCTTAATTGTATTCTTTTATTTCGTATGTTTTTTATTAAAGGTAAAGCACGTTTCAATAGATTTACTAAACTTTGAACAACAGCTTTCTAAAATTTAAGCAAAGTTGGATTCGGATGTTCGGAGATGGATAAAAGTTATGGATTTCCAAACATGATCCTCCTGTGACCGTGATGATTGCCGTAAAGTATCGGAAATGTCGAGCTTGTAAAAATCTTAATAGGCCGCGATAAAAGTCGTAAAAGTTGTTTCATTATAATTATTGTAATTCTATTTTATTTTTTATGTTTTCCCTATCTCCGAAGCCTACATATATTCGTAGTAGACACGTATAATTCGTTTCAATATATTCAGTCTCATTTTTATACAAATTTCAAGTGAATTCTTTGGGCGATGGGAACTTGACAATTTCTCGGTGATCATTCTTATGTGAAGAATTCCAGAATTCCAATTCCTTAAATATACAGATACATGTTGTACTAAGGGTCTGTTTCACAATATACTAGTAAAGTACCCTATAGCTATATGACACATAAATTAACTGACACATAAATCTTCTAGTTAGTCTTGATTGGGTTTCACCATCATCTTCCCTATAAATTTATTTGGCAGATCCCTATTTGGCACTTACTGGTTTATAGGCTTGGCAACCTCGCATTTCATCGTTCCATTTTACGATAAATATGTTTTAGAAAAAAATTCCATGTTGTAAATATACATGAAAATATGTTTTTATACTTTAATTGTATGTATCATACCATCTTTATACCTTTTATTTACATAGACCTTGTATATAATGTTATCCCTTAATTATTAAACGATCAAAACACAATTTAAATTATTTTGTACTAGCTGTTACCCGCGGCTTCGCCCGCGTGATTTTAGATTTACGGATTTATCATGTCTGATGATAATCATTTTCTATTTTAATAATGACTAACTTTTTGTATTAAAATGGATATATATGTTATCTTGAACATAAAGACATTATACCCATTCACTTTCTGTATTTCTGTATGCATATAATGTACTATTTAGGATACCATTATTACACTGCCCGTTCAAATCACGGCCACACGATTTATTTTCTTGCGTATAATTTTGAGTTAAGGTTCAAGAGTGGAGGCCGCGTTCAGGTAGACGAAGTGTTGGTCGGCCATTAACCAGATGGGAAGACGATCTCCGTGCAGTGGCAGGTCCGCGTTGGATGCGAGTAGCAAGGGATCGGTCGTCTTGGCGTTCATTCAGCAGTGGACGGATAGAGGCTGATGATGATGATGATGATGTATAATTTTGATTTTGCCATATTTCCTAAAGTATTTATTTAATTTACATGATGTAAAGGACAAAAATAATCTTCATAAAGTGCTCAAGCCAATTAATTAATTTAAAATGATAAGGATTTATACCTTATCTGTGTAAATAGCCCTATAATTGCCCATTTTTTTAAAGTATTAAATGAATATAATATGATATCCCTAAGAGATAGACATATGCCATCGCGGACTTTTTTGTAGACCTATTTAAGATACACAATTCCACCATATATTATTTTGTTATATTATCTTTAAAGGTTTAGGCAGCGTTTTCGTTGAAAACTCCCAGGCGGCCTATTTTTTTCCGACACGTCCAACAATTATTGTTATATCTTAGCCAATGTAGATGAAAATTTAATTAATTATATACATAAACCTTCCTCTTGAATTGTCCTATCTATTAAAAAAACAGCATCAAAATCCGTTGCGTAGTTTTAAAGATTTAAGCGTACAAAGGGATATAGGGACAGAAAAATCGACTTTGTTTTATAATATGTAGTGATGATACATCTTAAAAATCTTAAATATTTTAGGTTATGTTTCATTGGTATTAATATTATTGAATTATTTTACCATTGTATGTTTTGTATCTATTATGGGAAATTCCCCGGAGCTACATTCCCGTAGGACTGAGTAACAAAGTGTTAGAAATCAATAGATTATGTATTTTACGAAGGACATAGCCGTATGGCTTCTGGTCTTAGCTGGTCCCAACAGGAACAAATTAAAAAAAACGCAGGGAAAAATATGTCATCCTATAATGAAATCCGTAAAAAGTATTCAATTGAATTACAAATAATAATTGGTTTTATTTGGTGGCTTTTATCCAACCGTAGAATATATATGGTAAAATGTAAAGAAATAAAATAATTGTTTTTCTTCAAATGATTTTTAGATAATACATCTTAAAAATCTCAAATATTTTAGGGTATGTTTCATTGGTATTAATGTTATTGAATTATTTTACCATTGTTTGTTTTGTATCTATTATGGGAAATTTCCCGGAGCTACATTCCCATAGGACTGAGTAACAAAGTGTCAGAAATCAATAGATTCTGTATTGTACGACAGACATAGTCGTATGGCTTCTGGTCTTAGCTGGTTCCAACAGGAACAAATTAAAAAAAACGGAGGGAAAAATATGTCATCCATTAATGAAATCCGTAAAAAGTAGTCAATTGAGTTACAAATAATAATTGGTTTTGTTTGGTGGCTTTTATCAAACCCTAGAATATATTGGTAAAATGTAAAGAAATAAAATAATTGTTTTTCTTCACATGACATTTCTAGACGCTTCAAAAATATTAAATAATATTTCGCCATTGTTCTTTCCATACAAACTTTCATCCCCTATTTAAAACCCCCTAAGCTTTTTTTCGCAACAAAAAGTAGCCTATGTCCTTTCCCAAGCTCTAATCTATCTCTATTCCAAGTTTCATCAAAATCGGTTCAGTGGTTTAGTCGTGAAAGCGTAACAGACAGACAGACAGACAGACAGACAGACAGAAAGACAGACAGACAGAGTTACTTTCGCATTTATAATATTAGTAAGATTGGTTTTATTTGGTGGCTTTTATCCAACCGTAGAATATATATGGTAAAATGTAAAGAAATAAAATAATTGTTTTTCTTCAAATGATTTTTAGATAATACATCTTAAAAATCTCAAATATTTTAGGGTATGTTTCATTGGTATTAATGTTATTGAATTATTTTACCATTGTTTGTTTTGTATCTATTATGGGAAATTTCCCGGAGCTACATTCCCATAGGACTGAGTAACAAAGTGTCAGAAATCAATAGATTCTGTATTGTACGACAGACATAGTCGTATGGCTTCTGGTCTTAGCTGGTTCCAACAGGAACAAATTTAAAAAAACGGAGGGAAAAATATGTCATCCAATAATGAAATCCGTAAAAAGTAGTCAATTGAGTTACAAATAATAATTGGTTTTGTTTGGTGGCTTTTATCAAACCCTAGAATATATTGGTAAAATGTAAAAAAATAAAATAATTGTTTTTCTTCAAATGATTTTTAGATAATACATCTTAAAAATCTCAAATATTTTAGGGTATGTTTTATTGGTATTAATGTTATTGAATTATTTTACCATTGTTTGTTTTGTATCTATTATGGGAAATTTCCCGGAGCTACATTCCCATAGGACTGAGTAACAAAGTGTCAGAAATCAATAGATTCTGTATTGTACGACAGACATAGTCGTATGGCTTCTGGTCTTAGCTGGTTCCAACAGGAACAAATTAAAAAAAACGGAGGGAAAAATATGTCATCCATTAATGAAATCCGTAAAAAGTAGTCAATTGAGTTACAAATAATAATTGGTTTTGTTTGGTGGCTTTTATCAAACCCTAGAATATATTGGTAAAATGTAAAGAAATAAAATAATTGTTTTTCTTCACATGACATTTCTAGACGCTTCAAAAATATTAAATAATATTTCGCCATTGTTCTTTCCATACAAACTTTCATCCCCTATTTAAAACCCCCTAAGCTTTTTTTCGCAACAAAAAGTAGCCTATGTCCTTTCCCAAGCTCTAATCTATCTCTATTCCAAGTTTCATCAAAATCGGTTCAGTGGTTTAGTCGTGAAAGCGTAACAGACAGACAGACAGACAGACAGACAGAAAGACAGACAGACAGAGTTACTTTCGCATTTATAATATTAGTAAGGATATATTACTGTTACCGGAACGTCAAATTGTCAAATGTCGTGAAGCTGTCAACCGCGTATATATCTGTCAACTAATTTATCTGACAGATGAATTTGCTAATGGCCAGTTGATCCGACCTATAGTTTACAGGGAACTTTATTAGCCAAATATTGCTATATGTCAATTGTGAAACAAAAACGTTGTAGTTATGTGGTAAATATGTTGCAAATAGCTTAAATGGAACTTTATTATGATATTGTGAAACAAACCCTAAGAATGTAATAAATGATCTCCATCAATTTAAATATATTAACCCCAGCGTTGACACTGTTCCAAATTCACGACAGGACTTCGTACCTATATGATATAAAATTCAATAAATTTGAATAAATAAAATACCTTTCAGTAGGGCTATTCTGTAAAAATCATTTCGATATAGCTTCACCTGAGTGGCAGAGCTCACTTTACGATTACTTCGAAAGCAAACTTTATTGATACAGATAGAGAGTCGGTTTTAAATAATACAAATTCGTCATAATATCACCGTGGATTTCGCTTTCGAAATTCGAAATAAACCTTACAGAATAAGCCCTACAGGATAGGTCCTTGCTAGTTCGACGAATTAAAATTAAAAATCAAAAATATCTTTTATCCTAACATTTATTCCCACAGCGGGGACTGTAATAGTGTCCTGTCACTTCACTACTTCTCTAAAGAAGGCATTACTGTTCGCACTTTATGATCTGAAGTACATCTCCTTCTCCAAAATCTTCTACAGTGGCGCATTGAACACAATAGAGTGATGTCAATAACAGGCATCGATAAAATATTTATTGTTTTTGTATAGCTTTTTGTTTTTAAACCATAACTACCGTTTTTCGATAGTAAATTGATTGGTTCAAATCAGAGAATCGAATATAAGATATTCAGTATTAAATATAAAATATTCAAGAATGAACATATATGAATCCCATAATTAACTTATTTTTAAACGGAAAATGAGAAGCTGTTCTAATATTTTCACAATTTTAGTCTTGATGTAAGATTTTTTACGGGTTTTATTGTCATTTTATTTTCATTTCCAAAATATTTAGTATATTTTAATGCTTACATCCTAGCTCCTCATCATAACAGATAAAATCCAAGATGATGCTATACAAAACAAATAATCTCAATGATTAACACACTAAAATTACACAAACGATATATTACACTAATTAATTATTTTCAATATCTACCTGTACTAATCTCATGAGTTTCGGCAAGTTATGACAAAAAACATCTACCTCTTTATCCGCATTTAAAATATGTATGTTACAAATAATTTAGGTAAATAAATCTCTGAGCAGCAACTATTACGTGATCTTGATTCCAATTTAAGCCGATAAAAGGAACGACCTAAGGTTTTTGCTGGATAGACTTACAGTAATTTTGAAGTCCTTTTATCCACGAGTCATGCAAGGGACAAAATTATTCTAATGGAAATAATGTCAAATCTCTGATAACGTAATCTGATGCTAAAGAGATTATCTTTCAAAGCATAGTTCGAAAAGCAATTATAATATTGTATAATATTCCAATCCGTTTAATTGTAACTATTCCAGGGCATTTGATAATATTATAATAATCTTACTTATCTTATCGTACTTAATATTACAAATAGGAAAGTGTACGCGTCTGTTTGTTTGTCCGTCTTTCATGGCTAAACAGAGCGACAAATTGACGTGATTTTTAAAGTTGAGATAGTTGAAGAGATGTAGAATGACATAGGCTTCTTTTTGTTACTTTCTAACACCCCTTCCTCAGAATGGGGGGTAGAAGTTTGAATGGAGCATTCAGTAATTTTAAAAATTAGCTTTCTACCTTGGTAGAAAGCTAAAAATTGGAATGCGAACTATTCGTAAATAATAAAAAAAATCATGAACCATTTTTTTTAGAAATCTGCCCCCAATCCCTTAAAAGAGATGGTGAAATTTTATAAGTATGGGGCTTTTCGCAGGTTTCATGGTAGGAAGCTAAAAATTGTTACACAGCCTTTTTGTTGCGTGTTGTTGTTGTATGGAAAGACATAATATCATCTACGGTCGCCACAGCGTATTAAAATAATGTTCAGTTGAACATTATTTTAATACGCTGTGGCGACCGTAGATGATATTTATTGAGTTCAGAGAGAAAGGATCAGTGTTACCTCGAATTTAACGCGAGCGAAGCCGTGGGAAAAAGTTAATATTTTATGATCCTCTTTCAGGGAAAAATGGTTAAGTCGATTTGTTTGAAAGTTGAAACGGTAATGGCTTATATTTTGGATTATTACATGGACTAAATTTTATATCGGAACATTCAAAGTTCCTACATTTGCTTTATCTCTGTACATTGGCAGTAATTACTAAAATTAATTAAAATGTCAGAATCGACGTAATTGTCAACGCACCAAAATTATAATATAGGTACATAATGACCGAACGCAACAATTCTTTCAATATAGACATCTTATTTCACGCGACAAATAAAAACAACAGTTTTTACCATTGAATAAATCACTGCTTTTATTTTTGTAAAGATTTGTCTACAAAGAATTCAGGCACAGTTGCTAGACTGTAAATTTAAATGCTGATTAGATTTATATTTTATGATATTCGAAAAAATATTTCAAAAATGGGTATTGTACTCACCAGTCCACCCAAAAATGTGATCAAGATTAGCATAATAAATTTTTAATTGTTGTCTTTAAAAAAATATATTATTTTTATCTAATAATGTATTTATTATTTCTCTAAAAACTGTTTAATTAAGCCTATTTTTACACCACCCCTTTGCATTTTTACAGACTTCCAAAAAGGAAGTGGTACTTTGTTCATTTGTATTCTATTTCAAAGGTCATGAATTGATCTGATATTGGCATCCTAGAGAAATCGGGGAGAACTTCCGAAAATCGTAAGGACGACTAATTCGTTTGTTAGTTTTTCTATTAAGTACTTTTAAAAACATCAATTTAAGGGAGTCAATTTGATGATCAGGACGAACGATAGTCGACAGTCTTTTCGACGATTTACGGGGCTAGATTAATTTGTCTAGATGAGTTTTACATCTAGATGAGTTGTGTCTGTAATCAAGGGTCTGAATATAGTGGGGATCATAGGTAGTCAAGGAAATAAATAGGTAGAACAATACATACTATATAACTTTGTAGAAAACATTTCATAGTTATAGCACAGGTTATAGATATATATGTATACAAGACTTGGCTGACAACGACTTCAAATTGATGAGTGGGTAGCGCTTATTTTAATTATATAATTTTTTTTATTAATTAGATATTTTTAAGTATATTTATTGATTACCGCTGTTAAGGGCCTTGAACAAAAATAGTATTTTTTTATATTAGTAAGGATAAACACTACCTACTCATTTGTTTGTTTTTTTTTTATTTTGTGTCAGTAAGGAAATTCATAAGTTACTTTTTAGAACTCCGCGCAGACGAAACCGCAAGAAAAACCCAGCAACTATAATAATAACGTAACGAATCATAAAAGCCAGATTTTGTAATATAAACAATAAAACGTCGTGAAATCAATTTCGCTTACTTCAATGGAAAAATTATATTAGTTCATGGTTCTATTATGGATTCTTTAGGTTGAGCGCTGATATTTATTGGTATAACTTTTAAACGTTTTCAATTTGCGTCTTATTATTGTACTTTAACGGTTTCTTTCACCAATAATCGAACAATATTAATATAGAAGACTATTATCAACACATATTATTTGAAAGTCGTATTAGGAATAAATGTATTCCACATCTAATACGTTCAGCATTACGAACACAGATAGCAAAACGCCAAACATCAAAGTCTGCAAATCCGTTTACTCTAGTATGGGATCAAAGCCTCTACGACTGATACATGACAAACCCTGCTCAAGGGGTTAGCTCAGTCGAGCAAAAATGAATGTCGATACTGACAGCATGTTCTATAGCGAATGTACAAAAAAAGTAAACATCATTTTATTTGGCAATATTGCAACCGCTTGTTAGGGATTCATAAAAGGTCAGAATGGATAGGAATAGAAGGACTGAAAAGAAATACAAATTTACTTTTTATACCAAATAACAGAGTATTCTGGAATAAAACATCCTCCTGAAAAAACCTTTTTTTATTATTTAGATTATTATTATTTATTGACTTTTTTGACGTTTTTCAAGTGTACATGTTATTAGCTACGAAATAAAGATATTTTAATTTGAATAAGTTTTTTTTGACACAGAAATGTACTTAGTACCTACCAGGACTTTTCGTGGGTACACTAACGAGTGTAGGAACGCAAATTACCTACTAAAACTACTGTGAGCGCCTTTGGTCGCTTTGTTAGGGTCCTGGATCGGCAAGCAATAGGATCACCTCAGCTATAGGCTGTCCCCGGTAAAGGCCAGACCCTTCAAATAGGAGGAACTCCCCGACCGCTACAAAGCAGTCCCCACGACGTTGTGTCTTTAGCGGGGCCCGGGGCGAGTCCGACTCGAGCACAAGGGCGTTACTGGAAGCGCATAAGTAGCGCCTTCGAGCTCTGACGCGCCCCCGTTCGTCGTTTACGGGGGGAGGCCTCATCGGCGGCTTTCTCTCCCATTTGTAACCCTCCATCTGGGACATTACTGTCTCAATGAAGGAGGCCATTGCCGTCCAGATGATCACTTACCATAACTTGAGTCATAACAATAACGTTTTATAAAAGTTTGCTATTAGACATTTTTCGAAACTCGGGAAAACCCAAAAAAAAAAACATTGTAGATGTATTAAAATTGTTAACGAAAAATCCCATTGAATTTAAGAAGAGGACCTGAGCCAAGAAAAAAATTAGTTCATTTTCCAGTGAGATCAAGTAATTTCGTACCGATTGAATCTTGATCCGGTGATGTGGATCGAGCGTATAATGAAGCCGTAACTTCTCATTTCCATCGAGGCTGGATTGCTAGTAATTTGTATATGTTATATATAATTGGTAAAAAAGCAGATATAATTAATATAATATTATAATGTACTATTCACATTATATGGAAGTACTTTTTTTCTCGAAAATTATTATTATTTATATGGTTAATTATTTTCCAGCAAAGTTGCTGTTAGCTGATATAAAAAAAAAACACATAAACGGGATTCCCGGGCCATTATCATCACATGATTACTGATAGTTTACTAACGATCCTTGAGACAGATTTTTTCACGCTTTTATTCTCATTTCGTGAATTGATTGAACTTAGTATTTTTGAAATCTCACACTAGATAAACATTTTTTTATTACGTGTAGGTTTAATGCTATTTGTTGTATGTTCCTCTGCTTAGTGCCGAAATTATAAATTAAATTTTACACTTTAGGAATAGGACGTTCCTCTCAGGCATTTCAGAATAACGTGTAAAATTGGTCATAGAATATTTGAAAGATTATTTCCACTGAGTTTATATATCGGGTTCTCTCCGTGGGCTCAAATTCATACTTTTTTGGTACTATTATTAATTTTATTTCTCGAGCCGTGTTATGAAAAAATTAGATAGAATAGATTCCTAAAAACAAAATATAGAAGAAATATGTTTTTTTTGTCTGCATGAAGGATAATTTCTATGAATTTGAATAAAATACTGATACAATAATCAAGTTTAAACAAAACCTTATTTCCAAGTAACAATTTCCATAGTTTCAACTTTCAAGAACATACTTTGAAGATTTAGATACGAACTTGCACTGCTTGTTTGGAAGATTCTTTGAAAATTAAAATCATCTAAGAGTGAAAGGTCAAAGAGAAATAATTAAAAGGGCCTGTTTCACAATCTCCAGTTAAGTGCCCAATAGGCTATCGGCAACATATTTGACAGATACTCCATACTATATCTGTCAAATATGTTGCCGAGAGCCTATTGGGAACTTAACTGGAGATTGTGAAACAGGCCCTTCAGTCAAAAGGAACGGAAACAATAAAAAAATATTATTATGTCATAAACAAATTTATAACAATAATTGTAAATAAAGAATCAAAAATAAATGTAATAAATCATACAGTTTAATAACCCTGTATTCGTATAGTAGAGATAATGTTTTTTCGATATCCACGTTATTCGACAGGGTTGAATTACTCTCGTTAAAGTATTTAACTATTTAATACAGTACCGGAAAATTTCATTAAATCAGATGCACTGATTGTGTTAAATTCATTTTAATCTTGTCCAAATAAATTTTACATAGATTTGATTGATAATTCAATTAATGGTCAATGTTGCAGGAATTTGGTTAAACCAAAAGCCAAAAACAATGCAAGTATTGCGGCCGGACCTTCGAGGATATAACTTGGTTAAATAGTCTTTTAAATATGAATAAATTAAACCATGATACCTTAAAACATTTCATTTCATGAATTCAATAATTATTTCAATGTATAAAGAGATAGTGGGTAAGGGTCTGCCTTTGAGGGTGGACCTGGGTCGTATCCTGACCGGCGCATCTAAAATGGCTTTACGTAAATTTTCTACACCACCTCAACTAAATATTTCCTATTTTATTCCTATAAAGGACATTTGGTGGTAACCGCTACCTCTGTACGCAGATGTTGCAGCGGTGGTAACGAGTGTTGGGCCAAGCGCACAACCACAACATAAGAATATAGCTTTGTCACTCCACTTCTCACACTTTCACACTTGATGACATTTCACTACCTCACAATAGATTAGCGCATAACAATGGCCCACCGCCGAATAGCTTACTTGCCAGATTTCAAGAAGAAGACCCGTGCTTAACAGTAACATATAACGATTAATAATGATGATGATGATGATGATGATTGTAGCAACAGCCGAGTTGATAGAACATCGAGACTCAAATTTTACTGTTTGACCTGTGTTTCTATGAGCATATTTTTACAATTTTCATGTGCACTCGACTTTAACAATAGTGCTCGTTCTGCGGTAAAAAACGTTCGGAAACCTGTATAGCTGACAAGATTGAAAAAACAAGCGAAATTCACCAACCTATGATAAATACTGAACCTAGATTTTTTTTTTTTGAAATAGAGATGATTTGAGAAAAGTGCTATAGGAATTATTCTGACATTAAATCATTATTCACTACACAGTTAACCAACTGCCAACAGTTTTATTAACTAAACGAAAATGTCAACCCCACTTCAAGCACAAATAATTTACTTTCAGAATAGCCTTGTAAGATTCATCGCACTCATTCTTAGTACGCCACAGACATTTTACACGGATAATTCAATTATTGAAAAAGAAATTTAAAAAAAATATAGTCAAAAGACTTTTTGTGTTCATATTTCGATAATACGAAGGTTTCATAGTTTTTATTTGGAAATACTTTAAGACAAAATTGTTTTATTATTTAATATTTTATTATTTTTTAAGAAAATTATATAGGTAGTTAAAAAATAACTTTCTGGAAAAAAACAGCTTTCAAGCTGTTTTTTGCTATATTTTTCGAAGTTTATTTTTTCTCTAATTATATCCCTTACAATTTAGATTACAATAATTTAAATCAACGTACCTCCATATACTTCACAAAGTAGCTCCAGGGTGTCTCCCTCATCATAAGGCTCAAGGAGTCGCGTTTGATCTCGTGTCCTCGCATCCATTATGATCGGTCGATTTGGTGGAGCTTAAAAAACAAAAGCAACGTTATTATAATATATAATAATTATTACTCATTTTACGAACAGAACATAAAAAAGGTAACTTTAACTAGTTACTAACTAACTAACTAACGACAATGGTATTAGAGGTTCATAGTATAACTTTTACTAGCAAGTAGATGTTATTATAAGAAGTAACTATAAAATAATCATCATCAAACCGGATACCTCCGTAAATCTAAGTTAACGCAGGCGAAGCCGCGGGCAACGGGTAGTATGATATGTATCTGACCGAGGAGTCCGAACCTTACAGTGACTACTGACACCCAATGGGCCACCCAAAATTCACAAAACGCAACAGCATAGCTGTCATTTTACGTCGGTATTATGTGTGCGAGAAGTACCACCTCGGTTCTGCAGGCTTAATTTGGCTGCGAAGCAGTGTGACGTAGGGTGTGTCTGTTATAATAATACATGGTTTAGGTTTATGGAGTCAGTAATAAACGTAACTTCAATCGGGAAAGTAGTCTTTTAATGTCCCAGCCCCACATGGCGACGCTGGCATCCTCACATGACACTACCACTTACAAAACCTCACTTCTAGCACACTAATGGAAATGGAAATGAATATTATTTACATGATACTACACTAATAATCATTAATCTCAGAAACGAACAATACGAGAGTGAAACTGATTAGTTTTCCAATAATAAAGTGTAAAGCGATATACTGTTTATAATAAAATCCTTTATTAAATTTTCAATTTGATTCCACTGTATTGAACATTCTGGAGAAAACTAATTTCCTGGCATTGTTATTTGAGACATATCGTATCGATACACAACTGTTAGCTGTTGCCAAACCACGAACGGCTAGAATTATGGTCACGTTCTGTCACATGACTAGTTTGGTTACCTTGTGATTATAGTTTAAATTAATTCGATAGTGAATTAGTAGGTGTGTAACCTTTAAGTATAAAGTTATTACTAATAAAGTTATTACTTAAAATATGCTAACTGCTGCATTATTGAAATATATTTTTTTTTTATTTTTACCTCTGACGCAAAAATGGCCGCTCTTTTTAGGTATATACCATCGAAGAAATAACATGTAAAAAATTATCTCGCCAATCAATTCTTCTACCATACAAAAGCTAAGAAAACCTCTCAGATAGACCGTCAGAGAAGATCCATCTCAGCCATAAACGTTTAATTAATTAAATATTTTGAAAATCATTATGAATAAGAATAATTGAATTATAGATTCAATTAAAAGACAATACAGTGCTATAAATATTTACTTCACTTCCACTTAAAATGCCTGTAGAAAATTACAGCATTACAATGATCAGTTCCCGTGCTATCATGACATTTATTACATTTCCGAAATACCAAACTCGCTTAGTTCCACAAAGGCTACAAGATTCCAATACTGAATTGGATTAAATTACAAGTTATTATTAAATTTGAAAACTTAGAAGCTTTGTTACTGAGAGATTTTCTGTGGAAATTCCTTATTATTTTTAAATACATAATAAGTGAAATCGATTCCTCTGGATTTCAATAAAAAAATATTTGAAGTATCACTGATGTATATATTATGATGGTAGACCCAAATAAACGTTGAAAATAAAAATATAGATAGCTTACTATTTCACCTATGCTTGTGACAGGGATCGGTCTTATCTTGAGGTTCATTTAGAAGGCCTATATTCAGTGGTAGAGGGATAAAGGCTGATGATGATGATGATGATAAGATCGATCTTAGAGATATAAAGGATAAAGAGGATATACGGTTTCGGGATACGCCCTAACATTATGAATTCATGCATAAAAACTGCTTTTCAAATTTTCTAGCTCAAGCTAAATAAGGGCAAAATTATTTAAGTTAAGTAAGTTAATATTTTAAGTTTTTTAAGTAATTTTATTTAAGTAGGTTATAATATACTAAATTGGACCTACAAGTAAAACAGATACCGAATAACGACTTAGAAGATATTAAAGTAGTAAACACTTACTTATCACGGTAAAGTTGATCCTCAAGTTTCTTGTGGGAGAGTTTTTAAAGTCTACTCTGCAACGGTAGACGCCAGAATCAGCGGTATTCACGTTGTCTATCAATAAAGTGGCTGGTGCGGCGGTGGCACGAAAGTAAGCTCTAGAACCAAATCCAGATGGCGAAGACCAGAGCTTTGGCTGCGTTGGAATACGACCCCGAACATCATAACTAGATAAACAAACAAATTAAACTCGTTAAAGAATACTTAACTAATTAATTAATGCTATTATTAAGCAGTGGATAGATAAAGGCTGATGATGATGTTGATGAAAGAATACTCAATGTACTACTATATTTTGTTAACAGACTAATAGGTATATTTTTATGTTTTCACATGTTTCGTGTCGTGTACACTTTTGAGCAACGAGGAAAATGTTAAGTCTATGCTCAGCGCAAAGTTAGTATAAAATTAATTACAAAATTTCATACGGACAGATAACATGAAAAGCAAGTTCACAAGAACACGGTAAAAGGGGCTTTTATAATCATTTATATCACAGGAGTTAATTTATATTTAGAGTGATAGTTGTTAATAACTATAATTATATTACAGAAACTCGTTAAAATATTTTTTAATTTAAAAGTTTTTTTTTTTTTTTTTATAATATATTGGATAACAAATTTTATGTTAGACAGAGGTAAGTTAAGCTAGTTTACCTGGAACTAGTCCAAGCAAAGCAAATTTTTTATGTGTTGCCAATCCTTAAGAAATGAGTAAAGTTTCGGTTTGGTAATTACACTGCATGTCATTTCTGGAATACAGCAAAGCTGTTTTACATGACAAACAAGCACGATGGTGGACGATGGTACCCGTGCAACTGGAAGTCTTCGTTTATGGGACAATGTATACGTTTTTACAATAGGATCCCAGAAAACGTTCAAAATCTTCCCATTAATAAATTTAAGAAAACCGTTAAGGAACGTTTGTGTGGTAAAGCCTATTACGAAATAAAAGATTTTATTGAAGATACCACACCTTAGGAATAAGACATTCACTCTTATTATTATTTTTATTTATATTATTTATAAAATATTATGTACTCATTTCGTTGACAAAAGAGCAACCCCTAAGTTTGTTTCTCGTTTTTCTTAGGGGCTCCTGCATCTCAAACGAGTTTTTTTTTTTTTTTTAATATTACTTCTTATTGACTTTTTCTTGACTTATTTCAAGTGTACAAGTTTTACCTACGTAATAAAGATGACTTTGATTTGATTTGAGTACGGCACAGGGCGTCTCTTCCACCGGTAAATCATGGCTTAGTGCTTATATCAAACAATGCTGCATTGATTAATAAGCTTGCTAATGTGACTGTAAATGTATTTCCGTATATACCTACTTACCAAATTAGTAAATTGTCATACCAATCTCGTAATTGACAAACCATTATTCATTAACATAATAAACCTAGTAATTCTATAGATGGAAAATTTATATAATTACATATTAATGAGTGACATTCTTAATTAAACATTTATTATTAATATAGTGTAAGTAAGATACTACAAGTATTTTAATACTTGATAACACAAAATTATAAACAGTGAAAAAGATTCTAAATAAAATTGTAATAAGATTGGCTGTATTTTGTACTGTAAATTAAGATATCTTTTTTCTAGACTTGGTCAACGAGTCGTCATAAGAACTGATTAAGTATTACTAAATTATATAAATATATTATTTCATGCCTACCTGTAAAGTGGTTCCCAGTCAGCCTCTTTGAACCACAGTACCATGGCGACTCTGTCATCCGCTGACAGCGGTTGTGTATCGCACGGTAGCGCAGCTTTCTTGCCCAGCACTCCAGCAACGTGTGCGGTAGGTACTGAAAAAGAGAAATTATGAACAAAAGAATGGAAGAAAACTTATCTTAGTCATTACATAATTTTCTGGTCTATTGCTGGTCATAGACTATATTTATGGATGCTAAAACGACTGCTTTCCTACAGGAATTTCGTTTGCCTTAATATTATTAGTAGTAACTCAAAATTACGTTAATTAAAATGTTAAAAACGATATTATTGTCAAACACAAATAAAAATTAACATCCGTATTCAAGAAGCGTACTTGGCTAAGTAATGAAACAATACTATGCAAATATCGCTTCTATATCTGCGCTTCTGGTGTCAATAGTCGGGTTTTATATGGGTTTGACAGACGCACAGTTGCGGATTTCATTTAAGTATCATCTGTGAATTGTTTTGAATGACCCTATGAGTTCCAGAGTACTGTGACACCTCAAAGTATTGTTTGTGAATACGGGTGTATGTTCTGGCTTAACTCATCAAGTATTTCAATATAGTATTATAGAGATTCGTTTTATTACCACACATTTGCATTTTATAATATTAGTAAGGATAAACGCTACTTATTTGTTTGTTTTTCTCATCTCTTTCTTGCAAGGAAGTAGATGTTTATGAACATGAGCTTCTTCGAACCAAACGCAAGCGAAGCTAGTCCTACTACTACTACATAGTAGGACTAGGAGGACTAATATTATCAACGCGAAAGTTTGTAAGTATGGATGTTTGTGACTCTATCACGTAATAACTACTGAATGAATTTAAATGAAACTTTGCATTAGTATAGCTTATACATCAGAATAACAAATAGGCTATAATTTATCCCCGTACTCCCACCCGAATGGGAATTGCGAGGGTGAAACCACGAGGCTCTACTAGTTGATTATAAATATGAATATTTGCCTTCCTTGTAATTGACGTATGGACAATATTGTCTTCAGGGCAGGCGTCAGGTGTATTGACATTTATATCTAGGCAAATACCCGATACTACTGTGAATTACGAGTGAATGCCCCCAGCCGAGCATACAAAGCGATGAACCGCATCCGTCTCACGGTGTTGTGTGTCATACGGGAGGCAATAGATCTGCAATATTATATTTCTGTTCTGTTATTAGTGCTATCATTATCAGCAATCTATTTTTTTTTTTGTATAAGTATGGCATTTCATTTTTTAGGGTTTCGTTCTTTATTATGAAAAAAGGTGAGTGTACGATTCACACACGATAGAAGTGAAACATGCATTAAATTTTGTATTTGTGTCTCTTACCTGTCGTTTTTTCCGTTGCATCCGGTTTGAAATCACAACGATTCTAAAGAAGTTTCACTTCAAAAACGGAATATAAAATCACTTTGTTTTCCATCTGTTTGTAAAACTAGATACTTGATATTGACATAGAAACATTGAAATCTAGAAGCTAGAAGACGCAGAATATATGAATGGTAATTTATTTATGGTTAATTATTTGTGTTTCAATTACATAATATTATGATGGCTTAAGAACCACCAGCGCGGGTTGTGACCCTAGTGTGCTAGCAGACTTCTACAGGATTAATTCGTTGTCCGTTTGACTTGCCTGTTTGTCAATCTCAGAAAGAGGTAGTGCCATGCTGCTTTGCAGTCGAATTGGGCCGGTACGACCGGGGTGGAACCTCTCGCTCACATATTACCGGCGTAAAGTGGTAGTTGTGCTGTCGCGTTTCATTCGGTTTGTGAGTTTACGGTGGGCCGTTGAGGGGATAGGGAATAGGAGGGCAACGTATCTACATAACCTCTGATTATTTAGATGCTTATGGGCGTTGATAGTCGTCAAAAGGCTTCGATTGTTCGTTTGCCCTCCTATGCTATAAAAAAAGTCAGTCGATTTTAAAATTATCCTTAAAGATTAGAATATAAAAAGTATCTGTAATTAGGAAATGTTTGATGATACAGTGGTATGCCAAAATATATTGCATTATATAAATTGTATGTTTTCGTTCGGCGATGTGGTACCCGTCATGTCAGGGCAAAGATAATATATTTATTTATACTTCATCGCTTGATATAGGGTTCGAACTCATTAGCGGTTGTAATTTTAATTTATGAATCTCATATTAAAACCACTGTATATAAAACTTTTCTATTTCTTTGTTGACAAGCATGCAGTACGCTTGAACGTAGTGTTTGATGCAAATGAATAAAGATCATGCATCTTTAGCTACTTTTCTTTATTTTATAGAAAACCCTGTTAACGGCAAATTCACCAGTAAGGTTATAAGCGACATTAAAAGATAACCTCTATACTAGAGGATAAGCATATGCATTGCGGCCATTCAAATATTAGCATGCTTTTTTCTATATATTATAGCAGTATTGCTATAATATATAGAAAAAAGCATGCAATCAGTATTGATTTGCAACTAATTAACAACGCGGTCAATATTGTTGCTAATTAATATTACTCACAATGTATATCAAATGTTTGTCTAATTTTACTATGTACTTTGTGGTCACAATTCATCATCATATATTCACGAAATAAATTAATTAGAACCAAAAACAACGTACGTTGTCTTCTAATATTTATATCTCAAACAAACAGCTATTGTTCGCAGCGCTGCCCGCGGTAAAATAGATTGCTAATATTGCTATTATTTACAGCTGAAAATAATTTATTCAATATTAGCTCATATACATTTTCAAAAACAACTTAGACTTTTAATGTAACTTCAAAGTTTTAATATAACTTCCAATTATTAATATAACTTCAAACATATTTTGTTAGTCCCTATAAGATCGATACTTTGAACTATCCTAATATTATAAAGATGAAAGATTTGATTGTTTCTTTGTATTAAATAGCCTCCGAAACTACTTGACCGATTAAAAAAAAAACTTTAATTGTTGAGAAGCTACACTATCCCCGGTAAACATAGGCTATTTTAAATTTTCAAAACGTTTAGATCCCGTTTCAAATCTTAGTTGAGGCATGCGAAGCTGCGTACAACAGCTAGTGGTAATATTAATTTAAAAATAAGCAGTCTAGACATTGGTGGGTAAAATTATCTACTTTTGTATCATTATTTAAATGAATATCATTAATTTTTATATGAATATAATATAATGAGTAATTTTGATCATTTATGTGATACCCTCAAATTGACTTGGTCACTTTACCGCAAAGAATAAGGCCTAGTACAGTCGGTATAGCATAACAGACAATAGTATCGTGGATGGTAGTCTCTTCTCGTTAATCATCGCGTTCGTAAATCATCATTCGAAAAAAACTGATGAAAAAATGTAATAAAAAATATGACACAAAAAACTCAGGTTTATCAAAAATCAGAATAAAACTTTTCATCCGTTACGCATCAAGATTAATTTGATCGAGCTTAGCGACGAAAATTCTAAAATACCAGACACCAGGATTATTGTTTAACTCATATTTATTTTATATTAATCTCGCCTGAAAAATTGTGTAGTAATTAGATAAAGATTTTGCAATTATATTATTTAGCAAATTTTGAAGTATTTGAATATAATAATAATAATAATTTTTATTGCTTATAAAACATTACACTACAGTGACAAACAATGTATCCCTGGTCCCCACACTAGGATTCCCTGTGTTGTGGGCAACCAGTCTCCTCCCAAAATGCATTATTTAATGGACATTTTGTTTGTTAAAGTTTATAAATATTATATAGTACATGTTTAAAGAGAAACACAGATTAATTATACAATTATACATGAATCGCAATTATCACTACCGCAAAATATTCTTACTTATTACTTCACAATGTTTATCTTGTGGGTATATTTAAGATACAGGTTTACTCGCGTGAATGTACCGAGATTCGCTACCAACGAGTTTATTATAATACCTATAGAAAAGTTGTAAAGAAAAAGAAAGAAATATATATTAAACAAAAAGTGAAAGTTATTAAATAATAATAATAATATTATATTATATTGCCTGTGATATGGAGCGTGCTATGCTGGGTGTTTCTTTGGCAGATAGGATTCGAAACGAAGACCTTCGCCAGAGAACTAAAGTTACCGATATCACGCGAAGAATAAGCACATTGAAGTGGCAATGGGCTGGTCACGCACTCAGAAGAACGGATGGCCGATGGGCCATTAAGGTTCAAGAGTGGAGGCCGCGTTTAGGTAGACGAAGTGTTGGTCGGCCATTAACCAGATGGGAAGACGATCTCCGTGCAGTGGCGGGTCCGCGTTGGATGCGAGTAGCAAGGGATCGGTCGTCTTGGCGTTCATTGAGGGAGGCCTATGTTCAGCAGTAGACAGATAAAGGCTGATGATGATGATGATATTGCCTGTGTGTGTGTGTGTGTGTGCGTGTGCGTTTGCGCGTGTGTTTGTACGTGTAGCCTGTTTCAATGCTTTTGGAATATGTATAGTTAATATATTTATAATTCGTATACACAACTCAAATTTGGGAGCTGCTTACATTTTGATGACATATGGATTTCAAGAGCTTAATAGTTTGAGAAGCCCTCAAATATTTAAGTCGCGTTTGAGAATTCGGGCGATAGAGTATTAAAAACTTAAACAATCTGTTACTGCCAGCAACAAGTTCTTACTAGTTTACTCTAGTACTAGGTTAATGCGATACGATTTTCTAACGAAAAAAAATGGCAGCTCGTCATATTATATACCTTACAAGTACATTTTTTTTATATTTAACTCTTTTAGTAAATTTCAATTTTCATAATATCATATTAGCATGTTGCTGATGCGAACCTTGCTTTTAAGATTTCTCAACGCTGCTAAAGAACTTTTTTGTATTTTTGGACTTTTCGAGACTTTTCTAGAATTTTTACTTAACGTTTGATCGTACGCCTAAGATCTTGTCTTCCGCTTAGCGTGCTAGTGATAAAGTTGCCTAGTGCTGTCTTCTATTAATTTTGCTATTCTATGCGTATATTATATATTAAATAATTGATTTAAATACTTATTCAATGAATATGTAATTTAACGAAAATACTCTTAAAAACTGTAGGGACCACACATAAAGTGCATACTTGCATTTTTATACTTGTGTAACATGTTAACGGTAACTAGTGCGACAGTCTCTCCCTAACCTCCGCATAAGAAACTTGTGTAAATTATTATAGTGAAACAATAAATAATTATACCGGGACATAACGTTTATTTACCCCTTGCTACGAATAACTCCACATTGGTGACCCCGAGAACACTAAGACTAAATTGGACAATAGTTTGGTGAATAATAAAAAACGAACAGTATTTTCTGTGCCAACGTCAGCGTTAAAGTAAAAATCAAACGGCAAAATGAATACGGAGAGGCCAGCCGGTTATCCGGTGCCTTCAGCCAGCTACACAGCGCCGCCAGCAGAATTGATGTCCGTCACTGTCTCATCAAGGATCCCGGAATTCTGGATAGACCAGCCGCGAGTGTGGTTTATCCGTGTGCAAGCCATTTTGGCTCCACAGAAGTTGAGCGACGATAGCCGTTTCGATCTGGTGGTGTCCAAGCTTCCAAAGGAGGTAATCGTACAAATCACCGATTTCCTAGCAAAACCGCCGGACTCCGGCAAGTTTGAGGCGCTCAAGTCAAAATTACTTGGCATTTTTGAGGACTCAATGGCAAGGCAGATAGAAAAGTTAATCGGAGAAATGGAATTGGGGGATCAAAAACCCTCCCAATTACTGCATCGCATGCGAGATTTAGCTCGCGATAAAATTCCAGATGATACGCTCAGGGTGCTCTGGCAGGGACACTTGCCACAAACGGTCCGTGCGGTATTAGCTGTTTCCGACACAAAAGACCTAGACAATTTGGCGGTCATCGCTGACAACGTCACAGACGCCACACGCACGTCTCATTTGGCAGAGGTGACACATAAACCAAGAGTTATAGAACGATGCGAAGACCAGGGCATCGAGAGCATTTCGGCCGAATTGGCGAAAATAAATATGCGGTTGACCAATATCGAGCGCGACCGATCAAGAGGACTACGCAGTAGCAGCCGGAGTCGTCGGTTTGTACGCCCACGTTCAGCTTCAAGAGGCCGAAATTCAAGACCTACGCAGTGGCTATGCAAATACCACTACAGGTTCCGTCAAAATGCCTATCGCTGCGAGCAACCGTGTGCATGGAACCAAAGGGAAAACGGCAGCAGCGGTTCGGGCACCCACTCCGAGTCGGAAAACTAGTTGGGGAGGTGCAGTCCCCGGCGGAGACCTGTACCATCGTCCCCTACAGCCGCCTGTCAATCACCGATCGCAACTCCGGACTACGTTTCCTCATAGACACAGGTGCCAATGTCTCCGTGCTTCCGGTGAGCAAAAATATTTTTAAACGTTTACAGCCTTCTAATTATAAACTGTATGCCGCTAACGGCACGGAAATTAAAACCTATGGTGTTAAAACTATAGTACTAGACATAAATTTAAGGCGACCATATCGCTGGGATTTCATTATTGCTGCGGTTAAGCAACCAATATTGGGTGCTGATTTTTTAGCCCACCACAAAATTTTAGTTGACATGCACCATCGCAGACTTATAGATCAAGTTACTGATATGAGTAGATTGGCATCTGTAGTAAAAAATTGTCAGCCTTCTATAACATCGATCATTGAAAGTCATCCATATTTTGATATATTAAGCGAATATCCCGATTTAACTAAACCAGTGTCATTCAGGGAAACACCCCCGCATAATATTTTACATCATATTGAGACGTCCGGCCCCCCTGTGTATGCGCGTGCCCGTCCGCTCCCACCCGATAGGTATAAGAAAATTAAAGAGGAATTTAGAATTATGCAGGAAATGGGAATCTGTAGGCCTTCTAAAAGCGCATGGGCTAGTCCACTGCACGTGGTCCCCAAAAAGAACGGGGAATTACGGCCGTGTGGTGACTATCGCCAGTTAAACGCAATTACAAAACCCGACAGATACCCGATTCCGAGGTTGCACGATTTTACATACATTTTGGCTAACAAAAAGATATTTTCGAAATTAGATATAAATAGAGCATATCATTGCATAAGCGTAGCACCCGGAGATATAGAAAAAACTGCAATTATTACCCCATTTGGGTTATTTGAGTTTCCCCGCATGACATTTGGTTTAAGGAATGCTGCACAGACATTCCAACGTTTTATGAATAACACCGTTTTACAGGGTTTAGATTTTCTTTTTAATTATTTGGACGATGTTATCGTTGCTAGTGAGAACGAAACCTTACATAAGGAACATTTAAGGCTCATATTTGAAAGATTTAATACATACGGTATCACTATCAACCTAAGCAAATGTTGCTTTGGACAGTCGCGCATAGAATTCTTAGGCCACGAAGTTAGCGTGGACGGTATTAAGCCGCTTAACGAAAAGGTCGAAGCGATCGTTAATTTTCCCAAGCCCGAAACCGTTAACGATTTAAGGCGATTTTTGGGAATGTTAAATTTTTATAGGCCTCATTTACCGAATTTAGCTTTGTATCAGAGTGAACTCAATAAATATTTAGTCAACGCGAAGAAAAATGATAAGACGCAGATTAAATGGACAAAAGCCGCTGAGGATTCATTTATAAAGTGTAAAAAAGGTCTTCAGCAAGCCGCTATGTTATTTCATCCTTTACCAAATGTTCCACTTGCATTAATGACTGATGCCTCTAATACATGCTTAGGCGCGGTATTACAACAAAGAGTTAACAATACATGGAAACCTTTAGGATACTTCTCTAGAAAGTTATCGACAACTGAACAGAAGTATTCTACCTTTGATCGCGAACTATTAGCCATTTATAAGTCTATACAATATTTTAGAAAATTATTTGAAGGTCGACCTTTGACAGTGTTCACAGACCATAAACCTTTGTGTCACGCGTTTACAAAAATAGGTAAAGAGGATAGGGAAACACCGCGAAGGACGCGGCATCTCCTATTTATCAGCGAATTTACAGTTGATATTCGCCATATTTCAGGAAAAGATAACATCGTAGCCGACACTCTGTCGCGTTCAGAAATCAATACAATTTTATGTCCGACTGTACTTAATTATAACGAAATCGCTGACGCACAAGTGAAAGACGAGTACATTTTGCAATGGCTCCAGGGTTCAAAATGTAATGACAATATTACACTAAAGAAAATTTTATTACCTAATTCTAGTAAGCCAATTTATTGCGAAATTTCTAATGATAGCATCAGACCCTATTTGCCGGAAAATTTTAGAAAATTAGCATTTGACAGCGTGCATAGTCTGAGCCATCCAGGCGTTAGGTCAACCAGAACAATGGTAGCCCAACGTTATTTTTGGCCTAAGATGAATTTAGATGTAAGGAAATGGGCTAAGGCGTGTGTACAATGTCAAAGGTCGAAGGTCAATCGTCACGTGATTTCGGATTTGGGGGAATTTCCAAACGCTAAACGTTTCGAGCACATCCATGTGGATATCGTTGGTCCATTACCAACATCTCCACAGGGATTCAGATATTTAGTCACTATTGTAGACAGATTTTCACGTTTTCCTGAAGCTTTTCCGTTACAAGAAATTACCGCTGACGCGGTAGCTAAGGTTATTTACGAAGGTTGGATAGCTAGATATGGTTGCCCCAGTAGGATTACGTCGGATCAAGGACGACAATTCGAGTCTAATTTATTTTTAAAATTGATGAAATTTTTAGGTATTTGTAAGAGTCGTACTACCCCCTACCACCCTCAGAGCAATGGTGCAGTGGAAAGATGGCATAGGTCGCTCAAAGCAGCACTTATGGCCAGGTTGGGTAGTTCCACTGGGAATTGGGTAGACGAATTGCCAACCGTGCTGCTCGGCCTTCGCGCAGCAGTACGCACCGACAGTGGGACTAGCGCCGCGGAGCTGGCCTTCGGCAAAACTTTACGTTTACCTGGGCAGTTCTATGATAATACGGGGGATGTAGATTCAAATAATCCATATAGTTTAGTCGAGAAAATACGCAATACTATAAACAGCTATCGGCCTACTAGGGATAAGAAAAATTCACGTAAAATTTTCGTTAATTCAGAATTAAAAGATTGTAAATTTGTGTTTGTTCGAGATGACGCGGTTCATAAGTCATTAAAACCTCCTTATGATGGTCCATTTCGGGTTTTAGAGCGAAATTCTAAAGTTTTCAAAATTCAATTGCCCGGTCGCGAAGCTCGTATATCAATCGATAGATTGAAACCAGCTTTTATTCTAACAGACGATGATGATGATGATGATATTTCGCCGAAAGTAGTTGCTGAAAAACCTGTTATAATACATAATGAGTCGGCCCCGGAGCCGGAGAAACGCCACCCGGATGGGCAGCGAGTTACTAGAACTGGGAGAGTAGTTAAGAGACCCGTGAGATTTTTTTGTAGGAGAGAATACATTACATGTTAGTTTATAGTAAATGACACGTACATAGATAACCTGCAGTTTTAACTTCGCTACTATTACACTATGAAATATGATATAGAGATTGTATTATGCACTTTGATACGTAGCGTAAGGTCTACGATGTAAAATAATGTTTATTCTAGACTCTCGGTCATAAAGTCTGGAATGTTTAGTGTGAAATTATTATCATAAGTCGGATATGGATGGTTTTCATGATCAAAAATTTTTTGAAACATTTTGTATGTTTAAGTTAGTATTTCGTGGATATATCTATTATACAATTTTTAAACTTATACATTTTTTGACATTTTTCTTTTGGGTTTTTATTTTTATTCTTATATTATTTACCATTTTTTTTTTTTTTTTTAACATAATATTAGATTTGTTTATCTATTAAGGTATGTTTTATATCTATGGCAAGTAAACGACGGCATCATGTCAAATAAAGGATATTGTGTAACTTATTTCATGTAATATTTAAGAGCGATTTTACACACAGTCTGTCATATTACAGTATATTAACAGTTTATATCCTTTTATACGTTCTTAATGTACTTAAAGTTAAGTTTAAATATTAAGTTATATGTTTAGTTTAGAAATAGGTATAATAAAATACAGATATGTGACATAGATTTTATTTCCTAATAATAATTTTATATCGTCGCTTAAACAAAATGTTTGATTATCTATGTAAACACATTGTGCAACAGTTTTAACAGAATTATTGTGTAATTGTCTTACTTGCATATTCAATAGAATAAATGATTGATAGTGAATGTATCTAACATTAAGAACTTGATAGTCGTAACGATAGTTCGATCAGTAGCCACTTTTATCACTATGGGCAATTACCAAACTAAGGACAACGTGGCAGTGGCTCAGGCTCAAGTCAGTTCTGGTACACCCGGGGAATTAAACCAGAGAATTAATACCATGAGCCTGGTATTAATAGTTTTAGTAATTATTGTCATCGGCGCGATATTTTATGGTATTCGACTACAATGCCACCGCCGAGCCCGTAATTGGCTTCGTAAGGAGATAGTGGCTGCTAATATGAACCAACCCGTGGTGCGCGTCCAGACGGTGCAGCAACAGCCCGCGGCCGCTACCACCACCCAAGCAGGGTACGTTTAGGTTCTTTCTACTTAATAAATATGGTATTTTTATATTATATTAAAGCCAAAATATATTTCCTGATAATATTATGATTATATTCATTGTGGTACTATAAGTGTTATGTTGATTTTGATTAAAATGTGTACCTTACTAGGTTATGCTAAATTAATCTGTGGTCTGACTGTAGCGAGTTTTAAGGATTTCTTGTATTTGTACCAAAATTGTAACTTTAATAATAAACAATAATATTATGTATAAATTTTTGTAAAATTTTCTTTTTTTTTTTTTATTAGGAGGGAGGATGATGTAGGGACCACACATAAAGTGCATACTTGCATTTTTATACTTGTGTAACATGTTAACGGTAACTAGTGCGACAGTCTCTCCCTAACCTCCGCATAAGAAACTTGTGTAAATTATTATAGTGAAACAATAAATAATTATACCGGGACATAACGTTTATTTACCCCTTGCTACGAATAACTCCACAAAAACCATTAAAAAAATCAGAGTTAAGGCAACACGTTACATTGACCTTATAGTTCTAAGTAAGATTCGAAATCATTAATCACCGAACTATTTTGGTAACCCTATTCCCATAAACTAAACCAGCTCTTTGGGGTTGATAGAATAAATAAATTGAACGCCAAACATTTAAAAGAAACCATAACCCGTTGTTTATACAATTGTCCTTGTGTGTGGTAGAGAATAAGACAAGAGCGTTTTTTTGTTTGTATTTTTTTGGTATTGAAAATAACACTACAAATAGTTATCAAAAATATACAGCACCAATTCAAGAAAGTTTGTAGATATAATTGAGACACTATTATTAATACGACTATTAAAAAACTTAAAAAGGATTGAGGATTTGAAAACTATTTAATTTTTTATTTTTTTGGTAATATATAATGCTATGGAGTTTTTAAACTATCACTTTCTCTCCCGCAGAAGTCCGATTTGAGTACTAAGGTTTTTATTATATTTCACAATTAAAGACGTGGATCTGCACCTTAAGATCTCGTTCGCACGTGCGCTTTTTAAGCATCGCGTGAAATTCCCACGTTGGGGCGAGTTGCGGGCTAGCCATGCTAAATTCGATTTAAAATTCAATAGTTTTAATAATTTAATAACAAACCGCTATATATAAAATAGAAAAAGTAGTTTAACTTTACATAAATAGCTTAAGAAAAAAAGTTAGTACTCATAATTAAGATTTTGAAAAAACAAGAGTTTATTTCTTAAATTATCGTATACAATTTTCAGATTCAATGAAGAGACCAAAAGGAAAATGACAGTGTTGTCGTACTTCGATATGTCGTAAATTTCATACGAGATTACAAACAATAACTTTTTTAATATCTCTATAGCAGAGAAACATAATATTTTATTATACGGGAATATAATATATTATACTCAAAATTACGATCTCCCTTTGATTGACGTGTAGCTGAAACTTTCCATTATAATATGACTTTATAGTCAGATAATTACTATTACAGAAAAGCAATAAGTATACATTAAGTTGCTCAAATTAAGTCACTCGGCTTCGTGTCAAAAACTAATTAAAACGTGGAACAGAGCGTAAAGTTTGACGTCGTCAATAGAAACTTTATTGTCTATTTATTTTTATTCACGTTCAGTAAAGCAGAAATCTTCTCGAGAGTATATTTCGAGTGTAATATGAGTATTACAATATTGTAACACATAACTTATATATTATGTACATAAGATCTTAAAGTGTTGCCGTAATATTAGAAAGTAATAAATCTTTTCCTGAAGGACACAATATCAGTCGTTAAGAGAGGTACGAAAGTATTTTTTATACCAGGCAAGTATGAATATCATACAATATATAAATGAATATAATCTATTACTAATACTGAATTAAATTATATATTTTTATTATTGTTATTTTATTTAGGAAAATGCTTGTACCGACTTATACCTTCTTCACACTGTAACTTAATAATATATTTCTTTCTTACCTATGGTTGTCTGGCAGAGACCGCTTCAAGCGGTAAGACCGCCATTTTTGTCCTTTGTCCTAGTTTAAAGTTTTATGTTGTCACCTTTTATCATTTTTTATGGTACAAAATAAAGCATCTTATTATTATCATTATTATTATGAATATGTGATGAATCGACTACATAAGCGAAGTGAATGCACATTTTTGGGCGTCGTGACCAAAGTTATGGCGGCAACTGAATGCCGCATGAAAGTATCGTTTTCAAAACTTTAACAACATAAGAGTTCGGACGATACATGTGGTCAAAGGGTAATAAGTGAAAAATATCACAATGATTCCACATCAAAAGTTAAATTATAGCAACCACGTAGAAGCGGTGTAACACTTCCCATCACAAATATTAATATTACCAGACCAAAGCGAACCGACGTTCTGCGGCGCTTCTAAGGAGTAGTGGCAACGTGTTTTCCGCCCACTAATTTTAGAAACTTAAGGGCAATAATAATGGCAATCATTAAATTATCTTATATCAAAACAATAATCAGTACATATAATGAGAAAATATATATTTTTTTATTTAGATCAACAAAAAATCTTAGTTTATTTTTATTGCCTTTATATTGCCAGTCACATTTACTGAGTTATACAGTTTTAAAGTAGTATCTCTTAGTATTTTGTGGTTTTAAATAATTTTCTCTTAAATGAAAATAAGTAATACTTGAAAATGATGATTCTGTATGCATACATCGCGCAGTGAGCCTCTAAGCTTGAAATTTCAAGTCTTAATTTGACGTATGAATCAGAAATGGACTGCACTGTCGATATAAAATTTTTCGCTGCCACTGAACCTGTTAAGGTTAAAAGTTAATAAGCACGATAAAATGTTAATTATATCCTTTTCAATCCGAGACTGATATAATAATTCAGTATGTGGATGTATTAAATGTATTTGTAAAACTTATTTTATATAGCATAAAACATATTTAGCTTCTGTACAAATTAGTATGCCATATTACTGACACTTCGACTCTTGTCGTGGATAAAAACTCCTCATATTAAGTTCGCCGATTAAAATTGGCTGGTGTCCAATGTCCATATATGTATAAATGTGAATATCGTTTTTAGTTTTATTTCATTTTTCCTAAAATATGAACATGAGTTGATGATGATGTTGATAATTAAATCTTGTGTTCCATCTAAATAAATTCAAAGTCAGATAAAGGTCGGACAAGTTTTCTAAGAATAGTTTCTTTATGAGAATTCCTATTTCTATTTAGTCGGAAGAAAGCTATTAATTTGGCGTTGTCTGATCGCAACCTAAATACTTTGTTTGTATAAGAGTTTTACGAGCCGCTTGCATTATATCCGTTACAGTATCTTTGTATCACCAATAGTAGCTTTTACGAGGGTATAAAATACAATTTACCTACGTAAAATAAGTTGTAAAAATGAGAGCGACAAATATAACGGCTGGTTCTAATCTAGGAACACGTAAAGGTCGCAGGTTCGTATCTGACAAGTGTAAATTTGCGTATGTTTCTTTTACTGCATTGCCTTTTTTTTTTAATCGCGGTGGTAATGCTTTCACAGCATACCAGGGGCTCGGGTAGGGCATACTGGTGCGTGGGGACTCGAATACACAAGCCCACTAAAACCACTGTGAGCGCCTTCAGCCACTTTGTGAGGGTCCCGCAACCGCATGCAACAGGATCACCTCAGCAACAGCCCCGGCAATGCCAGATTCTTCACATATAGGGGGGACTGTCCGGCCGCTATTAAGTAGTCCCCACGACGTCGTGTCTAGCGGGGTCCAGGTACCCATCCCGAGTCCAAGTCTACGTCAGCGGCCTCCTATCTCACCCGTTCGTCGGCCTCCTTCTGGAACATCACAGTCTCGCAGAAGGAGGCCATTGCCGTCCAGGACTCATCATTATCGAGAATTGCGTTGATGACACTCGGCAGAAACAAGTCGCCTCCGAATTTCCTGGATTGCCTATCCTGAGACGAAACATTACAGGGGGCCTAGCCAAAATGCCATTACGAAAACGACAGCGAAGTTCGTTCGTTCGTTCGAAGTTGTGATTGGCTTGGAAATTACGTCGTCGATCGCTCGACCGTTCAATCGACGACGTGATTTAACCAATCACAACTTCGAACGAACGAACGAACCTCGCTGTCGTTTTCGTAATGGCGTTTTGACTAAGCCTCCGAAGTGTTTTCAAATTTAATCATGCCTTGTCACAATTTTTACAAAAAGCTGCTTTACCTTAAATAAATACATTACTCTTTACGTTACTAATTATATTCCAAAATGTTAATGCTGATGGCTGATTCGTCAATAAGGTTCAAGAATGGATACCGCGCTTAGGTAAACGATGTGTTTGTCGGCCATTATATACTATTAGCAGGGAAGACGATATCCATGTAGTGGGCGATTCGTGTTGGAACCGGTGCGAATAACAAGGCATTGATCACCTTGGTGTTAATGAAGGCCTATGTTGCAGTGGACGGATACAGGCCATGATGATGATAGTGATGCTAAAACTCGTTATACTGTGTCATAAGATACGTCTTGAGATAAATTTACTTATATAGGTATAATAACTTCATGTAGTTAAAACTACTTTGAAATTTGTGCTATCCTTATGTCGCTGCAAGCGTAATTACATTATTAGACTAAGTAAGAGGATCACCTCTTTCTTAGCCGGATATATCAGATGCAAGAAACGGGTGTGTTTGTTTGAGAACAAAATTTAGCGAAGGAATGGGAGATGATAATAATTGTGATTTTTTTTTTTCATTATTTAGTTACTGGAATCAGCATTTGCGCAAAATCTATGACCTACGATATGATAGATTTTTGTTAGCACTATTTAACGATAATAATTTAATAGAGGTGTTTATGATGAGCTAAAAATATATTCAATATGTTTTGTAAAATAGCTTGAGCTTGAGCTTAAGCTGTCATTACACAATTGAATTTTTATACATAAGAATTTTCCTTTTTTTTATAGTACTTAAACAAAATAAAAACTCCATTACTTAATAGCCACCTGGGATCGGAAATAACTTACGCAAAGTTTGATTGATTAATCTTCCATTGCTATTGGTAGCTGTCAAAGTGTTCCACACTTCCCTGATTAACAAATACTGATATAAATTGATTACCAAATTAGTTGATATTATAATGGTGATAGTAAAAATGTACAATAGAAAATTGATAAGATATCTGTTTCATCTATAGAAATAAAAATGGATCGCCAAAATGTTTGCTTATTTGCAATTTAATTATTATTTAGATTTATATGATCAGGATTGTGTTTGCCGGCTTCAATGAGTCTACATGAAACAACAAAATGATAATATTGTGTTTCATTAGCATCATTACTACAATAATTCGTCTTCAAGTTCGTGGCAAACAGACACATTATATTATTATTTGGCTTACGTACAGATGGAAATCTATCAAAGTTTAAAGCTTGAATCTGTTAAAAAGCGACCATATATTGCTTAAATGAGCGTTCATAATTAATATCACCAACTTTCATATTATTAGTATATTATTATTCTGCTTTTACGGAAAACAGGAAAGCTGTTATGAAAAATAAATAATCAGGAAAATGATTACGAACGACCGTGAGCAAGTTTTAGTATAAATACAATAAATCATCCATCTCATTACTAATATCGTGATATATCTCATCTAACTTTCATACACGATACATCTCAAAGATTCAAAACAAACTTGATTTATCGCGTTCGGATGTTGAAACTTGTGTAGAATTGAACGAATCAAATGGTTCATGAATAAATTCTCAATGCGCAAACATGGCGCTGTTTCAGACACCACTATAAATATTATAATAGCTTAGATCCCTTGTCAGAGGGTATTTACAACCGAAACAACGATGGCAATGAAAGTTAAAACCCTATTAGTTATATGCTCTCGAACATTCTATCCCTAATTTCATATTTACTAATCAAAATTTTCCATATTTATCGTTTGTGTACAGTAACAGGTCATGATCGAACGTTTGTCTAGTAGATTTTACATCGGACAAAGTTTTGGGTTTTATTAAATGATAAAGCGAACAATTTCGTTTCTATATCACGTTTTTATTCCCTTGGGTTGCTTTCGGAGAGGCAAATTTTCACTTGAAAAATTATATCTCACTCTACTCACATAGGTAAAGCTGAAAACCTTTTGTTTTTACTATAGACCCATTCTTAAATGATCTTAATAGAAATGAATCGAAGATATGTAGGTACGCACATAACTTGAGAAACAATGCACCAAATTAGATTTTTTATTGTGTTGGTTATTATCGGGGCAAGGTTTGAATTAAAAAAGTAGATGACGCTAAATCAAGAATATTTAATAATAATAAAGATGAGAACAACATTTACCGGGTTTAACTTGTAAAGAATATAAGAATCTTCTTAGAATTTACAATGTTACAACATTCTTCAATTTAAAAATGATTTTGTAAAAGAAGGTGCATGAACTATAATAGCTTATATTGTCTTAACCAATTTACTTTTACCGATGTAGACTTATCGCAACGACCAATCTGACCTACAACATGAGTCCTTTCACACTGCCACATTGAGAAAAGTCAGTTACAATGTCGACTACCGACAGGTCGCGAATTCATGTCATACCAAGGGCAGACAAATCTCTTATCTATACACGTAGTACATCTACGAGTGCAGATGAAATGTTATCACAATGTAGAATTTCCTTTCTATACCAAAGTCAAGAAGTTGTTCAAAAATAATAATAAAATTATTAGCTCTTATTTTTTCATTACATCGCTTAACATTGATGGGAATGTTAAGGATTTTGTTACTATTGAGTATAAGAATCAATACGCCAATTTTAAGTTTTTTCACAAAGTTTAATTTATGAATTTCATTAATTATATAGATTGATTGATGGTTGTATTAATAGTAATTAATACAATATCGATTCAATTTATAAATAAAATCTACTTTTACATTTGTACACAATATTGTAATTATCTATATTATGTTTGACAAAACTTTTAAACGGGGACTTAAAGAAAACAAAAATTACGATTATTATGTATAAGCTGACAATCATGATTTATTTATGATGATAGCCAATCAACATGTTTATATACAGAACAATCCATGAACAAGGTCGATTCAAAATGGACGATAATTCCGCCCAATATGTAACGGAAGATAAAGTACTCATGATGGGCTCAGAATCATAATTTCCCGAGAGACACTACTCAAACTTACTCCTATACAAATACGGAATATATTTGAATGTATATAATTGTAATAATCTCTTTTATATTATAATAGCCCGGGAGACAGTAACAGGTCTTCATGACCAAGTTCCTCTCAAGCGATATTTAGTGAAATGCATCAGTACTTAGTATTATAAACCCTCGTAGACGTCAGCTGGCGCGCGGTTGGGGGGATGAGCGGTGGGAGTCCCCCACGCATGAAGAAAAAAAAAGTCATTTCTCTCAGCTCAAATATTTGTTAAATTGTAGTTAACCCAATATCTCAACGAAAAAAAATAATCAGCTGGTTATGACAATATGATACATTATGTCCCGGACCATAACAATACTTACATCTTTCCAAAAAAATGTAAATCCTTTGTAAAGCTTTAATTAGATTTGAAACAAGTACACACTACAGATTTTTCAGAAATTTTTGTTCGCACTTCTATTCAACTTGAATACTATCATATCTTTAATCTTTTAGCATATTTTCGCATTGTCGACCACAATATAATTATTCCGCTATTGACTATACGGGAAATTAAAAAGGTTTACTTAGGAAAAACCAACGTGTTTTTTATGTTGATTGGAAAACTGGTAGATGTGCCATTGTTAGTTCGTGGTCAACGTCACCCATATACATAAACTAGTACTCATGTAGAAAAGATGAAAGATCAAAAGATGTTAAGTCTCGTTGCCAGTAATTACACTGTCTATCTTGCCCTTCTCTCCTAAAGCTGTGTGAGGAACAAACAGGACGGTATATCATAATCTTTATCAGCCTGTATCAGTTTTCTGCCGGACATAGGTCTCTTGCAGAGCTAAGAAGATCGACAGATGGTATGGACGCTACGACGTCTACTGCCTATATTAAAACTAATGCATAGAGAAGAAAGTAAACGATATTAGTAGGGTGAAATAATAGCTAGTCACGCGTTTAATATACCGGTAGAATAGGTTGCTAAACTACAAAAAGAAGAAGCAGTCCTTAGGTAGAAGAACGTTTTCGTGAATTTATTCTACCGCTCTACACGCAAGTTGTAGATATTTTGTTATGCCGCCAGTTGAAAGCGGCCTGACAGTAGGTGTAAATGTGCAAGTGATAACGATACTTACACCCAAGTAAATATCGTGACCAATGTAAAAATCTGCAATATACGTCGATTTTTTAAAACTAGCCCAATAGACATAGTATCTCCAACTGGCAGTACGCGATCAATGTCATTGCTGATATCATATGATATTTTTAAGTTAATGTTCTAAGCCATTCAAGATTAACATCCGATTAATAAACGTATGATTATCGTCAGAGTTTAAGTGCATAAAACAAAAACCAAAATAAGTATCCTTAAAGTACTACAGAAAGATATATTTCACTAAAAAACCAAGAATTTATACATTAAGCAAAAATAATATTTGTCCGGTAAAATTAAAATATTTTAACAAAACGAAATGTAACAAAGTTTATAATATATATGGCAGGAGTGTTGTTTGTTCGCCCAATACGCTTCTGTCCCGGCTTCTGGTGAAACCGCGCTTTCAACTTTTAACCGCCTTACATTTGATATTCGCCCACAATAATTAATTTAAGTTTTAAAGCTAGCATCCTACTTTGCTCTTATGGAACCTTAAATTAAATTTACAAACTTTATCCTCACGCAATCGAATTATTTTTGTAAGTAAGTAGACCTTATTGAAGGTCTTTTTGGAGTGAACCGACTGCTAATTTTATGTATGAAAAAGGTATCTTTGTATAATGCGAATAGAAAATAGTAGAAAATTCATGCGCATGATTAATACAGAGTTGCGCAAAGGATTTTTTATTTATTATTTTATTATAATTAAAATATTATGTGTTATCATTGAAAATCATAGAACTGATAAAATTCGTACGTTAAACATATTAAATAAATATAAATAATAAACGTCTATCGAATAAATTCAAACAAAAGGCCTTCGCCAGTAAAAAAACTTCTATTCTCAATCATTATGATTTCCTCTTCTTCTATCTTATACTAAAACGCCCTGATTTTATTTATTTATGCAAATCTTGGTCGGTCCTAGTTGGATGTTAGTGGCGGGAATTAGTACTCTTGATATTCATTTAAAAAGACTTACTTTTAGTAGTGAACGTTAACATATTATTGATGGTCATGAAAATCACCATTCTTAAATTGGGCTGAATAATAATGACGTGCGTGCACACCTTCATGCATGCGAGCGTGCGTGCGTGCATGCACTATCATATCTTCTTCAGTCTAAGTAAGATTGATTCTTGCAGTGTGGCGATGTTTAGAGAAAATCGGCCCTAGATGACCGCCGCATTAAATGGCTCCAATTTCTTAAATGTTAGATTTGAAAGAAAACCACATAATAACTTAATTATTCTGCAATTAAATTAATTTATTATTAACTACTACTAGTACTATACGTACACATTATTATATTATCACACATATTTATATTCCATGTATTAAAACCCTTCGAGTCCAAGAGAGGGTATAGAGAGACAGAGATGTTTTGTTACATTATCTGGCTCAATTTGTCCGGATGAGATAGAAATCGTGGGTACACGTTATTATTAATATTAAATGTATCTGAAATAAGGCTTAGAACCCGTCTATCGTAAATAATAAATAGCCATATAGCCTGTATGACGTCAAAAACATGACAACTTATATATAACTATTCTAATATTATTTCGTAAGGACATTTTGGTGAGCAACTATGGCCTATAAGGATGTAAGAGTAAGTGTTATTTTTCCATTGCAAAATAACTTAACACATTTATGTCTGTCTATTATGAACTAGTGGCCGAACCAAATATCCTTGGAGAAATAAAAGCCCACCGCCTCCGATGTCTGCCTCACATGGCTCGGCCGCTTGGTCAGAATGGGTAAGGATCGGGGAGTATTGAGAGCATAATATCATGGATGAAAAAGTGCACAGTACCCAGTCGGTCCTCCCAGATATCGCTGGAAGTGCATGGTGGAGGCTGACCTGCGTGAGCTCGGGGTTGCGCAAGACAGAGACTAGTAGAAGTCTCTCGTTTCGGAGGCCAAGACCCAATTTGGGTTGCTGAGCCACAGAAGTAAGTATAATGATGACCAATATTAATCAACGTAAAATATGAAATACACAAATTGTTCCTCCAAATATTATTATATCGATCTCTTGACATCAAAATCCAATTAAAATGTAGTTTGGTAAATTATTGAAGTTAGCATGAATTCACTCTATTGGTATTTGCACTAGGAATTTAATATTACGAAGTGTCCCAATAGTTCGTTATGATAATATTATTTTACATACCTAATCTCATTTAATGAAAGCCGATATATTTGGTACTCATAAGGTCAGGAATGTGATTTTTGACTTCTTTTTATGCGGAAAACCAGTGGATAGTAACAGGATGGTAAAATTTTTCAAGTTGTGGAGATTATAATACTATCTTGAATATTTATTTTAAAATGTGTAATGATCGTAGGATTTAGGTAGACGAAGTGTTGGTCGGCCATTGACCAGATGCGAAGACGATCTCCGTGCAGTGGCAGGTCCGCGTTGGATGCGAGTAGCAAGGGATCGGTCGTCTTGACGTTCATTGAGGAAGGCATATTTTCAGCATTATTTCGAAAATATAAGGCTCGAAATAAAGCCTTGCTGCGGAGAATGCAGCGGAGCTTAGCGGTGAGAGTAATCAGGGGTTACCGTACGGTCTCCTGGGTGGCAGCCACTGCCCTGGCTGGAGATGCGCCATGGGAGCTCGTGGCGTTGGTGCTCGCTGAGGTGCGCCTGTTTGTCCTACAGAGGAGGTCAATCGATGAGTCACCTAACTGGGAGGAGCTCTCAAGAGTACAAAGGTTGGGGCAACAGTGGCTTTTACAAAGATGGGGGGAGATCCTGGCACAGTCACCATACGGCCAACGTACGGCCGAGGCACTGCGTCCGGTCCTGGAGGCGTGGATGCGCCGCCGGAAGAAACCCCTCACCTTCCGCCTGACACAGATACTCACCGGACATGGCTGTTTCGGTGCGTACCTGTGTCGGGTGGCCAGGAGGGAGCTGACGTCAGCCTGTCACGAGTGCGGCGATGTAGAGGATTCGGCCCAGCACACCTTAGAGGTGTGCGATAGATGGGCCGCACAGCGCCACGACCTCGTGGCAGTGCTTGGAGGGGACCTCTCGCTCTCGAGTGTAGTGCGCTGCATGCTCGAGAGCGATGAGGCCTGGCAGGCGGTGGTCACCTTCTGCGAAACCGTCATCTCGCAGAAGGAGGCCGCGGAGCGGGACAGAGAGGACGACCCTACGTCCGTCCCACTCCGTCGACGTAGGACGGGAATGCGGAGGAGACGCTATGCGCACCTCCTGCCTCTCGTCTAACGGGACTCGGGGTAAGGCTGGGTACCTGCCCCAGTAGAAAAGTTTCGGCGTCGGCGGGGGTGCTTCAGGTTGTCGGAGTTCCCCCATACTTGTAGGAGCCCGGTTAGCCCTTTTGAGGGAACCGGCCGGTCGCGAGGCGTGTCCTGTGTTAGACAGATCCGGGACACTCCTCAAAAAGCGGCTGAAGGCAACCCGCAGTGGTTTTAGTGAGGTATACCGGCGTCTGCAGGAGTCTGGGGTCGCCGGGAGTCCCACATATCCCCGGGGACGACCCATCCCCGGGTGAATGCGCAAAGCATTTCCACTGCGAAAAAAAAAAAAAAGGCATATGTTCAGCAGTGGACGAATATAGGCTGATGATGATGATGATGATGATGAATGATCGTAGGTATTATTTAAAACCTCTCGATAACGGAGATCACCTTAACAATACACCACATCTATAATTAAACACAACATACTATAAATTCACAACTGCGAACAACATAAAAAGGTTTTGATACTAAAGTCGATGTAAAGTAGTTCGCAAGTTTTAATGCTAAACTTTTTACCTTACAGTATTTATAACATCGAGAAAATAAAATTTAAAATCGCAAAAAAAACTCTAAAAGAATAATTGTAAAGAGGATTATAGAAGCTTGAGTTATTTTTGTTCTTTTTAATCTTGTTTTTTAATTTGATTAATAAAGTTAAAGTAATATGTATACCATAAGGTCCGAAAAGGATGTCCGCTGCGTCATCAAAAAAAAAAGAAAAAAAATGTATACCATAAGATAAGGAAGGGCGGCGACTCAAATGGTTCAAGCCTTGTTGTGGCTGTGGGCTCAATAACCTAGGGTGAGTCAAACACCTTGGGCGAAATTCTCTCCAGAAGAAGACCCACTCCCCTGCGGGATGTGTCAGTGCATTTCCTGGCGTTAAACAAAAAAAAAGGCGACTCCTGGTACAGACAAATCTGCCTAAAAGGAGTCTCCGGCATTGTAGTTCTAAGAAAATTGTGATACAGATAATAAAGTTATTTTTATTTTTTTATTATGTTAATTTTAACAGGCGTGTAAGATAATATTACACTGTCGATGTTGCACTAACATCCCCTTTATATAATAAACTGGTACTCGCTATGGAATGGGAACTTTCCGCTTCCCGCGGGTGTAATCAGTTACGGGAGATTTAACACCGAAATAGATACTAGAGTCAATTGTCTACGCGATACACCAATAGAATTCTCTTTCAGTCAGAAATTTGTATTAAAATATACAAAACAAACATAATGTATGCATAATTTTTGAAGTAATAACTTCTTCAGACGTAATTTTTGTTACGGGAAAATCTTGTAGATTCACGTCACCGACATGCCAACTGAACATTATAATTTCATTATATAAGTTATAATTATTGGTACATACTAAAATTTAATATTGCATAAATAAATTTCTAAGTTATATAAGTTAGCACTTCTATCGGCAGTCCAGCTATAACTTATTTTTTTTTAACATACAATCGATTCGTCATTTTAACTGAATATTATGTACCTAGATTTAAAAAAAACGAAATCATGACTTGAGTAATAATGATAGAAGAAAGGAGCTGGTTTAGATACAAAACTAACTTATACCTACAAGGTTTTGTTAATTCTGTTCACTTTATCTTTTTTTATTTACCAATGAAAGCGAATTGAGTACACCTATATTATGCTTGGTAACTTTTAATCTAAATATAATTTATTTTCAGAGCTATAATGACATCCATAAAAGTTAAGTTAAGGTTTTGAGGATGTGTGAAGTTCGCCAAGCAATATTGAACCAGTGCCAAGGTGACCTATAACACAACTCTATTCGCATGATTTTAGAAGAAAATTCTCCTCAAATGATTTCAGGAGGAATCTCTTGAAAAACGACTGATTTTATTGAATAACAACAACGGCTAAATTTATGGTATCCTAATGTTTACGCTAGCGCAAAAGAGACACTGTTATATTACGTTGTTACATAATATTATTTAAAAATATATATTATTATTAGGGCCTGTTTCACAATATCCAGTTAAGTGCCCAATAGGCTATCGGCAACATATTTGACAGATACTCCATACTCTATCTGTCAAATATGTTGCCAATAGCCTATTGGAAACTTTTGGAGATTGTGAAACAGGCCCTAATTTTTTTTTTTAATTGATTATTATTATTCTTTTTATAAACTCTTATTTCATAAATTTGTACCTACTTACTAGATACCAATTAGGAAATAAAAGCACAGGAGGACTGAGGTGTCAGACGACCTATTATTATAATGTTATTCGAAACTACCCTATGATACATCAATATTGAGACTAACAAAAACTAATCCAACTAGCTTAACCTTATATAGGTGTATATCTTTATTAATAAAGATGAAAAAAAACTAATCATATCTATGCAGAAATTTCAGTGACATAATATGCTTGGGCTTAAATTTTTTATATAGTATTCTGCTTGAAATTTCATGCACAATACACAGTTAAAATCATTAAAATAAATACATTAATAAATAAATACGTGTAATACATTCACATCGTTTCTCACACAGAACTTGTTAAAATGTTTCTAAAAACTGAACAAACGCTTTTTAAAGTACTAGCGTATTTCAAAGCTCTGTATTTCCTTTGAAGATTCCAAATTCAATTATTTTGCAATAATGACCAGATGAGGAATAAATTACATGGCGACTGGAAATATTTATAGAACATCATCATCATCGGCTGAGTGGATGCTTTCTGCGATCGCGGGTTCGAATACGGCCAGATGCAGATAATTTGTATGATGAATGTCTGTACTGCAAATATTTACGTATTTTTATAAACTTCTTGAATACATTTCTGTTTCTATTACCTTAAACACAAGTTCTTACGAATATGCCACGAGGCTAGTTTAAAGTGGTGTGATTTTTAAAAAAATATTTTTATTTAATTATTTAATTAGCTTTTTTGTTTGCCTTGAGACTGATTGAAAGCTGCAAATAAAAGATCATTGTAGCATTAGTTTACATACTCTTTAGATCATTGTTACGGATGTCATCTTTTTTCAATTTGGGCCGACCACTCGAACAAAAAGCCTTCGTCATTGTATCCGTCTTGGGAGCATAGTTGTTACCGTCTCTTATAGTTTTAAAAAATGATTATATTTTCATTTCAATTCTATGAAATAGTTCTAAAATTTGTTCTCCAAATTAGGCTTCAAAGAAAGAGCGAAGAAAACTTTTGATAAAATATGCAAAGTGGAGCTTAAAAAGTTTTTCGACCCAAATATCGAGTACCACCCGACATTATTATTACCAGGGATATTATCCCAACTATTGTCTGCTGAAATCGGATGTCACTGATCTTTTATTACTTTACTCTATGAAATGGCACAGGAAAATAACTTTTTTAATAAATCTAGTAGGAATCTTATATTATAAGATTCGAACTCGCTGCACTTTTGTCATATTTTTAGTGTCAAATGGAGTTTGTTTTAAAATTGTTTGTTTGTTAGAATAGTAATGATATTTCGAGTTCTCTTTGCCGGAACAAAATACTAATAATATTATTGAAATATTATGCGATAGTATAATTTTTCTCTGTAACTATATCCGTATCCGTAACAAAACTAGTCTAAGAAAATTGACAGGCCAAGGTGAAGCAATTTTTTGCTAGCATCATCTTAACCTCTTTGGAGATTCATCTGATCGGTTCATCCCCTCTTATAAGAAGAGGGGGCAAGGGGCGAGGACGGGAATCTCGCTTCATTGTAATCCCTCTGTGGAGGTGGCGTCGGTCCCCTGAGGGACTGACTAGCCGTCGAGGTGCCCTGTTGCTTGTAGATCCGGGGCACCCAACCAAAGGCGGCTTTGGTGGCACTCGCCGGGTTTTAGTAGGTAGAGTAGCGTCCACTTACCAGCTTTCGGGCGCAGCGAGTCCTACATACCCGCCTGGGGATGCCTAAACGCATTTCCAGGCGTTAAATTAAAAAAAAGCGAGGACCATCTTTCCCTAATGCGATGACCCCACCGAGTTACTGGTGGGAGGGTGGCGATGGGCCGCGCTCTCAACTGTCTAGACACCACCATCTTGCTTATATCTCTCGTGAAACTGCTTTACTATGTTTTGGATTCCCCGAAACACTCAATAGAGCATGGCTAGTATTGCAGGAGTTCTGTGCCACTGTCTCGGTCGCATGGGTGCCACTTGGTTTTCCCGTTTTAAAGGGAATGGTGAGGCAGCCTGTGTAATTATTGGCACCAATAATTATATCACAGGTAGGCAACATAAAATGAGTTGCTACCGGTAAAGAAGTTTATGTTCATGGGCAAAGTCGACCACTTACTATCAGGTGTACATCTGCCAATTTGCCTACTAGCATAAAAAAACTTTTAAAAATTAAAAAAAACAGTTGGTAACAATTTGTTAGGAAATGTTAATGAATTAGTTTTGAAATCTTAATATCGTTTTATAGTATACGTTTTTGAGCTTTTAGATTTACATAATATTATAATGTTTTTTGCCTAAACGCAGTTTGCCTGATCCAGGCTATTAAAGTGCGCTACAGAAATTCATATCCATTTTGTAAACCATTTAAAAAGCGCATTTTTTACAAATACTTTAACATACGCGAATGTAACCACGTTTCGTGTTTAAAAGCCACGCTTATTTACTTTTTAATCTTTTTTCCATACGCAGTGTAAATTTTATTTGTTATTCAAATTTTGTTCAAACAAAAACATACAATTTCTCACTTTATGTTATTTATTATATTTATATAAGTTTAATTTAATAGTATATTTCTTGCTTATCGTTTATTTTTAACGACGTTGACGTTACTGGGGGCCTAGCCAAAATGCCCTTAAGAAAGCGTTAGCGAAGTTCGTAAATGATAAAATGCATGGGATTGACATAAGGCCGCGCTTAATCACGTGGTACATCCTATACATTTTATCATTTCGAAATTCGCTAACGCTTTCTTAATGGCATTTTAGCTAGGCCTACTGATTACTTTTAGTTTAACGACCCTATGTATTTTAAGTCCAATTCTTATAATACGTAAAAAAGGTTAATTTTTGCACTTTTAACATAATTATGTATGTAATAATTAATTAATCAATACCTCTAACATTACATTATCTGTTCAAATAAGCTTATAACTTATAAGTTATAAGCATAGGTAAGCATTTAGTAGATACTATTCCTCAGGATAAAGGTAATAATTATTTTGTTAAAGTTCAAAAGAAATGATTTTATTTTATCCCATCTTTTACCAATTCAGCTATTATAAACTGTTACATCATTGTGTTGGGGTTTCTTTGTGCACTACAATCTTTTAGTCAATATACATTTATTATATGTATTATGAATGTATTTTTTTAGCCTCCCTTGTGAAACAAAACGGCAAACATTACATACGCCTGGTTTCTGAAACGCTGGTCAAAGTGTCTGTTAATGGTGGTTAACATGCGATTCGAGAGACAAATTTGACAGATTTTGTTTTGTTTACATTGTAGTTGTTATGTCAATTGACAGGCTGATCTAATTATGTGATTTAACCATGCTTCTAGCAACTCCCCAAAGGAGTAAGTATAAACAGTAATACACATAAAACCGGTTTGACAGTTGATTAGTTAATTTTGCATTGATCAGCCTTTCGGAAACCGAGCGTTAAAGTTCTAAAAAATGGAACTATATAATACATGCTGTATATATAATACAGCATGTATTATATAGTATTATATAATTGAACTATATAATACATGCTGTATATATAATACAGCATGTATTATATAGTTCCATTTCCGTGTTGGTGTGAGATAAAAAAACAATTTAATATAATTTAGTGCTCATCTTAATTTTTTTAATCCTAACCATTTCCTATTTTAGCCAAACCAGTTCAGCAGTTTTGACCTGAAACAGCAACAAACATCCTAACTTACGAAATCGCCTATAAAATATTTTTTACAATAATATCCTACTAACACTATAAACGCGAAAGCTTGTCAGAATGTAGTTTTCTTTGGACGCAAAAACTACTGAATGCATTACGATGAAACTTTACAAAAATATAGCTTACACGTCAGAATTATTTGTTATTATTAAGCTTATAATATACTAGCAGCGCCCCGTGGTTTCACCCGCGTATTTTCTGTTAACGTTAGTCCCACGACTACAGTAATAAATATTTAATACTGCAATTTTTTACGATATCACTACGATATAACTATTTAAGACGATAATAACCATATTGAACTACGATAATAAGTAATGTAAAGTTTCGTCAAAATCCATTCAGTAGTTTTTACGTGAAAGAGTAACAAACACTTATACTTACAAATTTTCTCCTTTATAATATTAGCAGGATTCTCCTTTTCAGACGGGAATGGGTAGAACGAGTGTTAAGCCCCGAGGCGCTCCTAGTATAATTTAAGTTTAAGGGCCTGTTTCACAATCTCCAGTTAAGTTCCCAATAGGCTATCGGCAACATATTTGACAGATAGAGTATGGAGTATCTGTCAAATATGTTTCCGATAGCCTATTGGGAACTTAACTGGTGATTGTGAAACAGGCCCTTAAACTAATATTTTCGATTAAATATATAATTTTAAAATGTGTTTTTGACCATTGTACGCTACAACAAAACGAGATAAGCTCATAAAATGCGGTTTATATTTATGTTCTTAATCAACGCCTTCTCATATACGTGGAACTAAATTGGTCTCATTTGTTTTTCTCTTTAAAAGTAATTTCCTACCATCATTAAATTTTCCTCTCCCTTTTCCTCGAGCAAGTATGATAAGCAACTTTAATTTAGAAAGTAAACAAGCGTCACAATCGTTTGTTATTTTAAACAGATTTTCCTTGCCTTGGATTTTTGGTTTGTTACCTAAAAAAATAATGAATGAACGAATTGAGAATTCAAAGTTTGGTAACTAAACATTTAGTAGATTCGGCATATTCAAAACAAAGAAATTTCTATTTATCTAAAATAAAATGCCTCTGAAGGAAGAATTGACGATTAGTTGGAACTTCCAGGTATTTACTCTGGGGAATAAATTTTGTTAGTTAAGTCTTTATTTTACTAAGCAATTTTATTCACTTGAGTATATTTTGTTTTTACATGAGCCTGTGTCAGAACTCGGATCCAAAATAAATTTAATACTTTAAAAAATACCGGTATACTTAACATAATATCATTTTAATCAATAGCTTGATACGAATCAGCGATCACACCAATTAATTTAATCTTAACAGTATCTTCGATTGCTTCTTAAAGATATGAAACGATTGCAAAGCTAAACTTGATATACTATAACGAAGCTTTTAATTGCAATTACTTATACTCGAACGATTTTATTGCTCCTAGCGTCTGTAGTAAAATTTAATTGTTACTGTCTTTATCTTTATTGTTATTATTATGCAATGATTATGACATACCATTACTAATGATTTACATTACTGACGATTTAGCCTGGCTGAGTAAAATGCGATATAAAGTATTAATTATTACTAATATATTTACTTCATTGATAGGAAAACAATGATTTACCCGAAAAAAGTCAGTTGAGCTGCTCATAATAATTTGGTAGCTTTGGTTGAACTTGATTACATAGAATAGAGACTTACGCCCGGTTTCTGAAACGTTGGTCAAAATGTATGTCATCAGCCATGTTGGCTGTTAATGGCGGTTAACATACGATTCTAGTCAAATTTGACAAAATCTTTTCATTGTAGTTGTTATTTCAACTGACAGGCTGATCAAATCAAGTAATTTAACCATGCTTCTAGCAGTGAGACTTGGCAGTTGATCTATTGTTGTTATAGTGAAAAATGTTCACTTTCGCAAAATGGAGGTATTAATTTACTGAATAAATTAATATTTGTATTTTATCTTTATTATTTTTATTTTATTACCTCTGTAATAAAATAAAAAATTGTGTTTGATCACAATCATTGTATTAACAGGTCATATGCCTCTCTTTGATGTGTGATACGACGCATCATCGAATGGAATTGCGCTCATGCATCATAATATGTTCGGTGGAATGTCTGTTTGTGCGTGAAAATAATTGCTATGATGCTATGAAGTATAGTATAATAAATTAATACTGCTACTCGTTGACTCTATGCCTACCCGCATATTTTGTTCGCACGTGTAAGTACACGTGCGGGTAGGCATAGAGTCAGCTCGCAAGAAATATAAAAGATATGATTGACGGAATAGTATGCTGAAATTTGAGTTCCATTTTATTCTCCCTTTAGTATCTCTGTAGTTGTCTTATTAATAATGTTGTACTTACAATAAAATAGCTTCTTAAATTAAACTGCAAAGATATAAATGCTATCAAAATCAAAATATACATTTGTTCCCAAAGGAAACATTTATTTGCGTAATAAAAACTAAGTTATGTTTTAATTTGTCGTAAAAACAGTATGGCCTTTTGGGATAAACGCGTTATGAATTCATAATTGTAAGCTATGATTAAAACACTTTCGAATAGTAAATTTTGAAACGGTTTACAAACAACTGAAAAATGTCTTTATTTGTGTCCATACTAATAATACAGACTTTCAATGACTTACTTTTTCTTAAGAATGGAATGAGCTGGCTCATCAGATTTAGATTTTAATTTTAACAACCATTTTTTGTTTAATTTACTATCTTATGTTTTAGGCTCATATGTTCAATTCATTGGAATTGGCGCAATAAATCTCACCCGGATATTGAAGGAATATATAGCAAATTATTTAATTCTTATCAAAAACTGTATTTAACCGTATATGGTAATGAGAAATCTAGACATAATTTACTAAACATCTTTCTTGTTTATTTTCATATCACAGACAGAGAAGTCCCACTTTAGGGCATGGCTTAATTTCCCGGAATCTAGCAAGAGTTTTGTTGGATTGGCCATTTTTGCGCAATCTTAAAGGTTTATTGATTACATCAAATTATATGGATTGTAATATCCTATATTTTAGGTTTTGTCAGTCAATTCGTAATTTGAGGATCAAAATTTATTAGTCTATCGTTGATAGGCTGAATTTGTAAATGTCTCCGAAACAGTAAGGGAAATGGTACAAAATATAACGTACGTTACAATCGCCAGCATATTTGATTCCCTTCATGCGCTCCTGAATGTACAAAATAACATTGAATATTTTAGACGGCATCGTATGGCTTTGTTTTGAAGTCTGTTATCTAATTCCCATATCATTTGTGTAGTCAAATATTTCGTTATTGCAATAGAATTAACTGTATGATTTACTAGCTGTTGACCGCGGCTTCGCTCGCGTAAATTCGGAGTAGCGCAGTTTCGTACGTACGTATAGTAAACACAGACAGATTATTTTTTCTGAACTACCCTGCGTACTTTAGTCTCCTATTTCATGGCCATATGGGTAAAAATCTTAAAAACGGTGGAATAATTATTAATGATTCTTTAATTCTTATCAAGTGCCTAAATGCAAAGTTTCATGGCGTCATCTCCTATGTATAATGACGAACTTCATACAAACTTTCATCCCCTATTTAAACCCCCCTAAGCTTTTTTCGCAACAAAAAGTAGCCTATGTCCTTTTCCAAGCTCTAATCTATCTCTGTTCCAAGTTTCATCAAAATCGGTTCAGTGGTTTAGGCGTGAAAGCGTAAACAGACACACAGACAGACAGAGTTACTTTCGCATTTATAATATTAGTAAGGATTATAGCATGTCCACATCAATCTATGCGAGGTGACAATTTAAGTCACATTTTTTAGTGAGCATTGATAGCAAAATAGGCGACTTCTGTGTTACGCACTTCGAAAGTGCAGATTTTATCTGACAGCAATAAAATATATCTACCCGTTAAAGCCCCGTTCGTACGAGCGTTAATACAATATTAATGCACATAGGTATTGAGAATTTACTTTCTTTTCACCTTACTTTATTACGGAACCCAAGTTCTAATTTACTAAGAAAATAGCAGGAGTGGATTGTGATTAGTTTATTTTCGCATTGACTCTTACGATAGCCAATACACGATACTTAAAAAACATACGCATCCAATTAGACAGGCTTTACGTTAGTAAACGAAATGAGAGAACCAATATGGCGCGAGCGTTACGGGACGTTTTCGCGAGTGCCATGATTTTTGTTCACCGAAAAAAATAGTTCAACTTCAAAATCCTGGCCGTAGCAGAACACCAGACTGACTGAAAACATCAACTTTTGAAATTTCTGAAATTATAATATTTATTTACATATTTAGCACAAAAATCTATTATTAGCCAAAAAATATTTCACACATGTTAGTAAAGAGTGGCAGTGCAGCGGGAAGACTTTGGCACGAGATTATACATACATATTATATATACCATTTGCCGTCATGCCATTAAAGTCGATTTTACTGCTAATTCATACGATGACATTTCGTAACAAAAATTATATTAATAAAACCACATAATCATTACTGATATGGATCAGCCTTTATTCGATTTAACATAGGCTCTCTCTCTTTTAATGATCCCTTGACGCTCGCATCCAACACGGACCGGCCACTGAATAGAAATCTTCTTCCTACGTGGTAAATGGCTGACTAATATTTCGTCTAAACGCAGCCTCCACTCCTGAATCTTATTGGTGTTTCTTTTGTGTGTCATTTGTGACCAGTCCACTTCAACAAGCTCAGAATTCCATTCCAAACACTCAGCATGACGAGAACAACGAATAATAATATAAAAAATCATTTGTAGTGTAAAGTAAGATATACCTACGACATAAAGTTAATCAAAATTTTCACTTTTTTTTAATACTTATTTGAATTGTCTCTTCTTTTGTTTGTTTGCGTCGACTTAAAATTACTTTAAAGTTCTTACTTAAAAGAGACAAAAAATGTAAAGGAGCTAACAGAAAATTATAATTAAACTCTAATATCTTGTCTTAAAATAGTTTGTTTATCATTTTATCAAACATTTTAATCGTCGAAGATACACAAGGAATGTGTAATATTTAAGAAGCAGCAAACAGATTAATATAAAAAGGCATTTTTAAAATCAAACGCAAAATCCTGAACGCGCTACTCAGACTCACACTTAATTTTGTCTGAACAAACTTCATACGAGCACGTACGATTAATTTTCATGCCCTAGAATAAAAAAATGTAGACCATATTTAATAGCATTACATTTTTATCTGTCGAGAAAAAGAAAATTGAAAACGAGTAAAGCATTTAAAACAACGCTGGTTTTACAGTAGAAAGTTTATCCACGCAATAAAAATGGAATAAAATAACAGATGCTAGCTGAGCACGAGCTCTAAGTGTGCGCGAAAAATGCTGCCAATACGTGTTTTACTATGCTCCACTCAAGTACGTTTTAATAGTCTGCGAGTTTATTCCACACCAAGAGAATCCTGTCCAAATAGCCTTCGAACGTATTCTACGCGCTTTCTTTTATAGGCTATATTATGATCTTTAATTACTTCATATCAATTAAGAAAAAAAAACCTATCGAATTTATAACCTCCTCCTTTTTGAAGTCAGTTAAAAACTAAACACGACAATACAGACAGAAGAAGACATTTAATCATTTTTTGTCCAAGACCATTTTCCGTAGTATTTTTATTTTCTAAATAGGTATAAATTATAATTAGGATACATAAGTAAGATATATATATCCATACAAAAATTAAGATACATAAACTGTATCCTTATGTAAGATTTTAGAAAACCTATCACGTACCTAAGACATAACGTACGAATAATATTATGCTTTAATATTATTATGTCCTACAATTACGACTACTAACTGAGCTACGGTAGTCCAGTGGCTATGTGCCTATGGTACGGTTCCGGGTTCGATCCTGAAATGTGCCTTGAAATGGGTTTTTCTAAATTTCTATGTACCTACACCATACTCCGTACCTAACAGTAGGGAATATTATATGGGTTGCTACTTATATCAGTACAAGAACTAAGATACAAAAACTGTATCCTTGTATAAGATTTTAGAAAAACTATATCGTGCCTGAGACGCAATGTAAGTATACGAATAATGTTATGCTATAATATGTCCTACAGTTACGACTAATCACAGACGCTCCACAAAACTTGCAAAAAATTCATGTTTTTTTATAGATATATAATTGGTTGGAGCGACGATGGTGGTGGATGGACTCGGCCTCTTATTCGAGTGGTTCCGGGTTCAATCCTGACCCCCACATGTGTGCCTTGAAATGAGTTTTTCTAATTTCTAAGTGCACCTCAAACACGAGACCATCGCTCGCTCACCGGTGAAAGAAAACATCGTGAGGAAACCTGCATGCCTGATGAGATTGAAAGTCTTTGAAGGTATGTGAAGTTCACCAACCCGCACTGGACCAGCGCGGTGAATTACCCTCCTCGCCTGATTTCGAGGGGAAGACCCGTGCCCAGCAGTGGGACATAAAGGGTTGATACTTTACTTTTTCTATATAATTGGTAGATAAAGATAAGATTTACTCATATCATAAGCCTAGTCTTTCATGCTCTACATGTATATGTATACTATCGATTTTAAAGTGGACTGTATTTAGGTTTGATACGAATGATATCCAGTGATAAATAGATGATTGGAAAAACCATGCATCTGACTCACCAGCGTCTCTTCTTAGCTGCTGTAGATATCGGCGCCGACAAATCCGACAATGTCCTGGATTGACAAGAATACGACAACTTCGCACACGCGCTTAGTTTATGTTTCTTGATGATGTATATTAAACGATAATTCGACAGGATTCGAGTTCGAAAACGACAAAATGGCGCGTGTGCGTCTCTTCGATACTGTCTTCAGCGTTCGACGGCTAAGCGAGCAGTACACAGTCACCAATATCTACCATCACTGGATTTAAACATTTAAAATTCGAATTTCGAATTACCGACAAATTTTACAGTCGCAAATACGGCCAGTGTGATTAAATCGATACGAAATAAAGCAAAGTATTTAAACAAAATAAAAGAAATATTTAACTATGTAATTGATTAAAATAAAATTAATTATATTAATGCTGATTCCACACTACATATTATTCTAAGTTGTATTGCAAAGAGAATTCACCAGTGAGTATTTCAAAAAATTCGACTCTCATGTTCTCCGAACAATTCCAGGTATCCATCTTATTTCATGTCCCCGCTACATAATCTCAGTAGTCCTCTGAGTCCAAGCGGTGACTGATGCAATACTCGAACCGATTGCTTCTCCTCGAACTGATTGGAATTAGTTTCTGAACTTAATGTACATCGTATCGAATTACTTTGACATAATTTTATATGGTTTTACACAGTTTCTAGGAAATATAAATCATGAAGACGCCATTTTTAATAAACCCCAGATTGTCTGTAATATTGATAAATTCAAGATGTGTCTCAATGCCTTGTAATTTGTATGCAATATGATAGGCTACTGCTATAATATTATGAGTGGTAGTACTGTAATGAGGTAATCGTAATAGGAATCGGCAATCTTGGCGTTCATTTATGGAAACTTAGTTGTAGTATGTTCAGCAGTTGGCAAATAAAGGCTGATGATTAAACGTGATATTTATGTGTAAGCCACTCCCTTTGGTCTTTAGCCAAAGTATCTCCAGAAAATTTTGTTCCTTGTCATTTACACTCCAGCGCAAAATGTTTTATTAGCTATTACGGTGAAGAAAAAAATTGTTAGCACACTTTTACAGTGACCAGCTTGCGATGCAAGCTTTAGACTTTATATCAACTTCTGTACATAGAAATTGAAAGCAAATATATCTGAAAAAAAAATTAGTTGAAATAGGTAAAAGTTAGCCAAGCTCTTGTAGACATTAATTAGCTTAAAGATAATAAAGGGTTTTATTCAATCCTAAAGGCCTAAATAGGATTTTAATGTTGACAGTAGATACAGCTTTGGCGGTATAAAATCTCCACAGACGTAACGATCTATTTACAAAGAAAAATGACGAATTAATGGCAATTGTTAACACAAAAATTTCTTTTCATTTTGATGCGTCTACCAACTATGGGTGTTCCAGAATATTCTCGTCGCATATTCCCTGCATTTATTTTAGAAAATTCTATATGAAATTGTTCAAACTTATTTCGCTGACTTTCATTGTCCTCCAAACCGCCAACATATAAATACCATCTGCTCCCATAGATGGCCGGCGTTCCACAGCAATGCGCTCCACGCAAAACTTTTTGCCCGCACTGTTGAACTATAGAACAACTTAATGCTAGGGCTATATCCAAATATGCGCTTCGTTGTGATGCGTAGATTCCTTTTTTTAATATCTAAATTTTGATATTAACCGACTTTTTAACTGATAGTATAGGTCCACATTGTCCATGGACATTATATTATACCTGGAACTAGCCCAGACAACTCATCAATGTTGTATATCCAGGGAGCTTAGACAAATACATCGTTTCGTTGTGGAATGATACCGAAATTCGTCATCGTCTCTGAGTTATCAATAACAATTTCTATGCTAATAAGATATTGACAATAAAGATCGATAACCAATAGACAGTTTGTGATTTTGTTACGATAACAATTTGCCCCGTGATTCAGCGTGACTAATGTCAATCTCATACATTTTATTCTTTTCGAACTTCGTCATCGTTTTTTTTTTAATGTTAATTTTCATGTCTTGTCGTTCTCTTCAGAACACAGAAAAGATGTTTCGAGAGAGATAAGCAAGATGGTGGTACTCATGCAGACGGAAGTGCGGCTCAGCCCATTCCCTCCCCCTTCCCCACACAGGTACCGGAAATAATAAGTCGTCCTTTATTTTAATGATGTCACAATATTAGAATTTAAATGCTTAGTCCAAAAGGTTATTTAAGCTTTATAATTCTAGGAATGCAAATATTAAGTAACACGTCTAAGATTTTTACATTTATATCTATCTGTCAAATATTCCAGACGTTTGTTTGGAAAACACCTTGACTTTGTTCGGTATTTGAAATTCTAAACCGGAAAGACATACGTAACACCTAAACGTCTGCGGAATCAAAGTAGGTTATCACGTCTGAAGTTTCTAGACCTATAAATATGTAAATGGTATTTACATGTTTATTGTAAACTTTTCTGTGATTTACATGAAACACGTTTTGCGGATTAGTTTAATCTATGGACGCTTCTATGGACGCTTTTACACCCCGTCAATCTGGTCCCGTGCTAAGTACTCGAAGAGACTTGTGTTACGGGTACCAGACAACGGAAATACATATATTTAATACGTTTTATATTAATACTTATATTTAAGATTTTTATTATATAATACACATATTTAATACACATCCATGACCCAGGAACACAGAAACTTTTTTGTTCCCGGGCGGGATTCGAACCCGCGACCTCCGGCTTAAGCGTCAACACGCTAACCGTTGAGCCACAGAGGTCGGTTCCATATATATTACATAATTACATATTTAACTATTACATAATTATATAGGATTTATCCTAATATATTAAATGCCCATTGTGCTAGCTTATGTTACGTCATGTACCACTTTTTAGGGTTCCCTAGCTAAATGCCAAAACTTTTTTTCACAAACTATAAGAACTATACTGTTGAAACTTGGTAAGTAGATTATATGAACCGCATTAAGATTTTCACACATAAATAGAAAAATCTATATATTTTGATACCCCATACTTATAAATGAAACCCAATGTTTTTTGAAAAACCCATGTGTGGGATATCTATGGATAGGTATTTCTGTAAATATGATATTGAGGTTTCTTAAGTATTTTTTTCTAAACTGTATAGTTTGCTCGAGAGACGTTACCAAAGTGGTAAAAATATATGTGTAATTGGAACCACTGGAAAATTTGTTTGAACGAGATTATATTATGTAGTTTTTATACGTGATTCATTGTAAGCCGCAATTTACCTTTCATTCAATCAACTCAAATATATAAAACACTACATAAGCGAATCCGACTCTTACTTGACTGCTTTTTTATTTATTGCTGCTGTGCCCCGAAACAAAAAAAGCATTTACCACCACCATACACCAAAATGAATAATTCTAAAACAAATTATTTATATACACGTCACTCATGATATAAACAATGTCAGTGATTTATCCATTAGTTCTAAATTTGGTACACCTTTAGGTCAATAATTATTATTTTTTCATTATATGCCATTGTATGTATTTTGTACCGTTGGTTAGCTAACTGTTATGACGTAGTTTTTATTAACTCTGGGCAGTTTTTTGTTTCGAAATGCTTTTAGGCCTGGTGGCCTTTAAGCTTAATCGCTAGGTAGGTGAGCAGATGGGTAACCTAGAAATTATTCGAAAGGGGTCGTCCCAGAGGGGAGGGAAGGCCCCCATTCGCAGGGGGAGCGGTGTATCGCACGCGCTACTCAAGAGAGTAGGAGTTTAGCTAGTCAAATCCGATACGGTAGATGATAGTATATTAGTCGGAACTCGGAGGGCAGGCCCTCCCCTCTCCGTCTAGCTCTAGTCAACTACGTTTCGATATTTGTAATGTGTATTTCTAAAAGTATGTAAAAATGAATCAAATGTAAATACTTTAATTCAAATTATTGCGTGGTTTTTTTTTAACGGAAAGGTAAAATTTACCCGGACAATGTGTGCACAAAGTTACCCAACCAGAAAGTAATTTTTATTAAAACAGCCAGTGAGTGCAGTGTATTTTCACAAATAACGCAATAAAGCTGAAATTGTTAACCACAGTATAATTACACACATATATTTATGTAGCGAAGTCTACAGTAAGTAAGCGAACAACGTTTGGAAACACTTTAACTATGTTACCGAGATAATAGATGAGGCGGCAGCTGTGTTGACGCTTCTTTGATAATGAATTCATTACTCGATATCATTTAAACATGAGTCTATCAAGGATTGAAAAGATCTATCGGCGATACAGTCTTTGTGACTTGTCTATAGACTGTCTTGTCCCTTCTAAATTAAACCTCGCTAAGTTACATGTTAAAAGATATAAGTACTTATGTAACTTAAGCCAGATTACATTTTCTTGTACAATATTAAACTGATTGTTGTGTATAGTTTGTTAATTTGTTTGTCTGTTTGCTTCTAGTTCAAACGCAAGCAGCTAAACTAATTTGTGATATATATATAAATGAAATTTGAGATAACCGAACTAGGATATAGAATTCTTCTTATCCTGGTTTGATACTAAGAATCCTACTAATATTATAAAGGCAAAAGTACGTGAGGATGTTTGTTACTCTTTCACGTAAAAACCACAAAATGGATTTTAATGAAACTTTACAGTAATATAGCTTATACATCATAATAACACATAGGCTATAGTTTATCTCTGTACTCCCACGGGAATGGGAAGTACGCGTGTGAAACCGCGGGGCGCTACTAGTAAATTATGATCTTCTAACATTTCAATGCGCTATATTCGTCTCAATAAGCACACTAATTTGATATACGGTTATCAGTAGGCTACGCGAGAGAAGCTGCGGGCAACGGTTAGTAAAGAATCGTTCTTCAATATTTGAACAAAGAATAGTGAAGCAATCAATACCCGACAGTGTCAGGTATTTTCTCTGTATTAAGGTTTAAGTACCTGGTTGACCGAGCATTTGCTCGGTACACTAAGTGATAAAATACGATAAAAATTTTCTTCAAAAAAAAATGATCTTAAAAAAGGAGAAAAAAAAATCGGACTGGAGATTCGAACCAGGCTCGTTCAGACTTAACTGCCTAATTTCACCGCTAAACTACCACGACATATTATTTGACAGCGAAATTTACGTTCGTATTCTAATCAAAAAATATTTTATCGATGCCTCAAAACACGGATAAAAAAAAGTTTTCTAAAAATTTATCCTAGCTAGATCGATTTATTGCCGTTTTTAACACATGTGTACAAAATTTCATGAAAATCGTTGGAGCCGTTTCCGAGATCCCGATTCTATATATATATATATATACAAGGATTGCTCGTTTAAAGGTATAAGATATATACGTTGGTTGATACGACGGTTGGAAGTTGGAGGGTCGAAATTCAAGTATACGGGATTACAAGTGATCTGAAATCGATAGTCTTGCTGTTCATGTAAAAATACTATTATACTATTATATAAAACAATGTCTATCAATGAATTATTATGTTCCATAAAATACGCGAATTTCACTTACTGTAATGAAACAAATTTTACCTAACCTTTTTTTTTTACCGTTTTTTTAACGTTTTTACCTACAGTCTTGTACTTGCTTTCTCATCATCTGCCTAGCCTTTTCCCTATTATATATTGGGGTCGGCTTCCAGTCTAACCAGATTCAGCTGAATACCAGTATTTTACATGGAGCGACTGCTTATCGGACCTCCACAACCCAGTAACTGGGTGATACAGCACCCGGCAGACTGATTATCAGATTCTCGGGCTTATGTTGAACCGTAACGACTGTCAAAGATCCAAGAATGACAGCCAGAATGAGGAGTTTCGTTATGTAAAGATTAACCAGGAACCAACCTCGGCAAGCGTTGCTTAACCTGATGGATCGATCCGCGCGGCTGTTACCACTGCTTTACAAGCTCCTCCTCTTGTACTTGCTTTCTATGCTTATATTATAAAGAAGAAAGATTTGATTGTTTTTTTGTATTGAATAGGCTCCGAAACTACTTGACCGATTTGAAAAATTATTTCTCCGTTGAACATAGGCTATATAAAATTTACAAAAATTTAGAGACGGACGAAGCTGCGTGCAACAACTAGTATGTCGTAAAGAGGCAACTGAACAGTCGAAGCCATATCGTATACCTTTGAACGATCTATTCTTGTATTTATAATCTGAATCTCAGAAACGGCTCCCACGATTTTCATGAAATTTAGTACACATTTACTATCGGCGATAAATCAATCAAGCTAAGATTCATTTTTAAGAAAATGTCATTTTATTCGTGTTTTCAATAATTAACTATACCGTGCAAAGTTTGGTCCTCCAGATACTGATGACTGAAGAACGTAAGAGTACATACATTGTAGCTAAAAAATTTATTTACATTTAGCCAGAAAACTGTAAAACCTGTCATTATATTATAACAAATACTATTACGCCCCATACAATATGTTTTCAGTGTAAATTTTTCGTTGAATTTCGATACACTTTCAATAATCCAATAGAGATTAAATTTCCATACAAATTTAGTTTAGCTTTTGAAACAAATAGATTTAATTTTAATTTGAGTGATTTGAATATAAAGTATTAATAGCCTTGAAAATTTTGTAAAAACATATATTTGTATACAGGTGAGAAAAATGCATTTCACGCCACGCTTATGCCCGCATATTTTCATTTAGTAAATTTACTATGCTACAGAAAATTGATAGATTTAAGATGATCAGACTTGTCCAACAGATGAACTTAGAATAGAATAGAATAGAAAACTTATGATTGTGCCTTGATTAGTCGGGTAAGTTGGCTTTAAGTTTATGGATGATGTTAACTATTGAATAGTGAACTGTCCGTCAGATATACTGACATAGCAGTTACATTAAGTTAAAATTTAAACTTAAAAACATAGCGTGACGTAGCTACCTATACTATATATCTATACTAATATTATAAAGAGAAAAACTTTGTTTGTTTGTTTGGTTTGAATAGGCTCAAAAAGTACTGGGCCGATTTCAAAAATTCTTTCACCGTTTGAAAGCTACATTATCCACGAGTAACAAAAGCCAAATTTTATTCTGAATAAAAAGAATAGGGTTCCGTAAGATATTTGGGTTTTTCGGACATAAGGTGTAAAAAATCAACTAGAAAAGTTACTTATTTTGCGTACTAAGATCCCCTTGTAAATCTTAGTTAACGCAGGCGAAGCTGCAGGCAAAAGCTAAAATTATATATTTTGATATCCACAATTCCGCGAACCACCCCTGTCTTTACAGCAATCGATGTATATAGTACCTCCGATTCCTTTTCCGTATATGGAACACTATCACCAGAGACCATAATAAAAACAATAACTACACAATGAAAACACGCTTCACCTCGACATCGAGGCGTCTTTAGAATGTAAACCTTACTATTGATAATCAAAATTTGATATGTATAAAATGATAATAAGTGTGTATCTATAATCGTAAAAAAAAATTAAAAAATATTTTTTTTTTTTTTTTTTTGATATTATATTAGCGTCGTCCAAGTACATTTAGTCTGATAACACTTTTGGTAGACTTATTTCCTACGATTATACTACGTCCAGTCGATAAGACCCTGTGTTCTCTGTTGCCGAATTGTGCGTACTTCTTATAATTCAAATATATAGTTTTACTATAAACACACTTCGTTTGACCTAGCACTGAAAGGCCTTGCTTCACAAAGTTTAAGTTTTACTACACTCGATTACCGATGAAATATTTCGGGGCTCATCAATCAACGTAAAACGAAACCACGGAACAAATTTTCATGACCCTTAAAACCATATACCACAACGAACGAAATACCACATAAAATATGAAACAAGCATACATTCTTATCGGTCTACTACTGTACGTTTCTGTCAAAAAACGCCAAGAAATCCCCGCCCGCATCTTCCAGGACCAGGATTCATCCGCAGGACCATTCACTGTACGGAGTTAATTTTCACATCTACTAATCAAAGCCATCTAAGATTTAAGAAGAAAATAAAACAATAAAATTAAATTATCACAAATTGTGGTCTTCCGATAAAATCTAAAAATATTTTAGCTAAAATATTTGGATTGAATTATATGGTGTCTTGGCATACATTAATCGAGGTCTAAGTTCAGCAGTGGACGGATAAGGATTGTTGTTGATGATGATGATGATGATGATTATAATAATATTAACAAGTGATTGTATTACATGAATGGAGTAGGTAATTTATCTTTAAATCGTAATAATATTCGCGTTAGAATTTAAAATGAAGAAAACTATTTATTTCGAACCAACTCAGCGATTCCGCCGCAGCTGTACACGCGCACTCGCTGGAGCTTTTCATGCCTTTTTGTGTTTTTAGCAGCGCTCCTTAAGCATCGCTTCCGCAAACATTTTTACCGTCCAACATTAAGAACAGTTGATGAATCTTAAATAAGACATTTTTATTAAATGATTATCAACAGCTTACGAAAACTCATCTTTTGAGATAGTAATAATATAATCGATATAACAGATGGCGAGAGCGACGATGGTCCTGTGGCGGATGGACTCGGCCTCTTAAGCGAAAGGTCCGAGTTCGATCCTGACCCCACCCCTCATCCTCGTGATGCCTTGAAATGGGTTTTTCTAATTTCTAAGTGCACCCCAAACACGAGACCAACGCTCGCTCACCGGTGAAGGAAAACGTCGTGAGGAAACCTGCATGCCTGATGAGATTGAAAGTCTTTGAAGGTATGTGAAGTTCACCAACCCGCACTGGGTCAGCGCGGTGAACTGTTGACGGTGGTAGACTCAATTGACCTTCAAAAAGATACTTGGATAGTACTATTTTGAATAAAATTTTTGACTTTGACTTTATTGGCCCATTACCCTCCTCGCCTGATTTCGAGGAGGAGACCCGTGCCCAGCAGTGGGACATAAAGGGTTGATACTTTTTTCTTAACAGATGGTCATATGATGGACATATAACGGATGGTCGATGAGCCAATAAGGCTCAAGAGTGGAGGCCGCGTTTAGGTAGACGAAGTGTTGATCTGCTATTAACCAAGTGGTTAATAGCAGATCAACCTCCGCGCAGTAGCCGGTCCGTGTTGGAAGCGAGTGGCAAGGGATCGATCGTCTTGTCGTTCATTGAGAGAGGCCTATGTTGACAGTGGACGGATAATGATGTTGATGATGATCGATTTATAAAGCATTTGGTGCGCAAAAACACGTTTAGCATAATATTATCAATTCATTTCATAGAAAACTAGCTATATACCATAATTATAGTGTCATAAACTAAAAAGGATAAGGAACTATGTTAACCAAACGAATTACAGTCTCAAATAGCTTAAGTTTGAGAGAAATCAACAAGTCCACCTGAAACTTACGAGCCCTTAGTTCATCAATACATCTTGAGAAAAAAACGTAAATCCACTTGCCCTTAATTACTGTTTCCAATTAAAGGTACCGCACAAATCACCCTTTCACCGCCAAAATTGCTACCTTATTCCTAATTATAATGGACATTACATTTATAATTCCAATGAAATTTACAGCTCCGAGTATAAATATTGATAAATATTCAAAATACTCCTAACCCAAATATGTATAAAGGAGCAATACCAAAAATTTATATAATCAAACCATAAAATAATAATATATTTTTTAATTCTTTATAAAAAGATTTTATTTATTTTCTTATTCACTCATACATGTGATAAATCTAACGAACCGTTGATTTAACCTTACCGAACGTTAAGGGAATTGGAGGCTAAATCAAGGTTATACTTACTAGGCATATCCAGGTCGCTGATGAACTCCTCCGTCTCCACGAAGCCCCGTCCCATCGTTGTCATGGCAACCAAAATCACCAGAGCCCGCATATACACGCCTCCGGGTTCCGCCCGTGTATACACATTAAGCCTGTGTCCCTCCATTAACTACCACAAACTTATAACATCCTTACACATCACTGTTTGAACATTCTCAATAAATTAATAAATACAAAAATATAAAATAAATAATACAGTTTAATTTTTCTCAAAACTAAATACCCCAATAGAATCAATCTATCGCCGAAGTTAATTCCAAATACTTAATTTGCTAATACAAATATTTCAAATTTCCCAAACAAAAATTTCAATAGAATAGAATACACAAAGTTTCAAAAGTAAGTTCACTACTAAAAAAAAATTAAAATCTTTGCGCAGATGTAATTAGCCACGTGCAAGTTATAAACATAGCGAGTGGAGGAGACGTGCGTACTTGTTAGCCGCCCGCGTTACACTGATCGAAATCCGATAGAGATGCTAGATTATATGAAAACGAACGCCACGTGCTAAGCTAGATTACGGGAGCTTTAGCGTGACTTACAATGAGAGATCCATGTTAGACATCAGGTAATCACCATCTAAGTTACAAGTCTAGCTTTGAAGATATGATACCCTTAGACGTCAAGAAGAAACAATAATATAATATTTCATAACCAGTTAGGGATTTTAAGGGTGTCATTTAATATGTTATACAGCCTGAATTCTATTTTTATTTTATATATTTAAGTTGGTTCTTCAAGTTCTACTATTATCCAGACTATAATATATGTTATAGAGTGATTAATAAACCATCACATAGTAATATTGACAGCAAAAATATTTTATATAATATGTATACAATAAGAAAACGTTTATATTATACGCAACTAACACCCTTGTACGAAATATTTTGTAGTTGAACAAATTGTGAATCTGAGCCATTCTCGAAGCCACTTGAACACACACAAAATATTTTATAAGAGTCGGTCTAGCTGCTCAGGGGGAATTCAGCCATACACATAAACATAGAAGTATTTTAAAGTTACAAAAAGAAATTATAAAAATCTAGTAGAAACAGAATAAGATAAAAAGTTCATTAAAAATAGAAAATGATAGACGAATTTATTTATTGCGTATTTCAATTTAAGACGTTTCTTCAATGGTCGTATCATGTTCAATATTTCGATGAGGGTTTTTTTTAACTAATTTAGAGATTCTGACTATTCACAACCTTAAAAGCTCATCATCATCATCATCAGCCTTTATCCGTCCACTGCTGAACATAGGCCTCCCTCAATGAACGCCAAGACGACCGATCCCTTGCTACTCGCATCCAACACGGACCTGCCACTGCACGGAGATCGTCTTCCCATCTGGTTAATGGCCAACCAACACTTCGTTTACCTAAACGCGGCCTCCAATCTTGAACCTTAATGGCCCATCGGCCATTCGTTCTTCTGAGTGCGTGACTAGCCCATTGCCACTTCAACGTGCTTATTCTTCACCTGATATTGGTAACTTTAGTTCTCTGGCGGAAGTCTTCGTTTCGAATCCTATCTGCCAAAGAAACACCTAGCATAGCACGCTCCATAGCACGTTGAGCTACGGCAAACTTGCGGACCAGTCGTAAATTAAAAGGCCACGTCTCGGCCCCGTAGGTCATCACGGGGAGAACGCATTTGTTGAAGACTTTCGTCTTCAAACTCTGGGGGATAGACGACGTAAGAATATGGCGAAGCTTCCTAAAAGCTCATATTTAAAAAAAATATAATAATCCAAACTAAATCTTAACCAAGGCTAAATCTTACTGACAAGTGGAAAGTGACGAGTGACAAATTTTGCATTGCAGATTATGACGTCACGAGATCTAACTCGCGTTTATTGTCACGTGATCGATAGGTCTATTTTCGTAAATTCATATCTTAAAAATACTAATTAATTTTATTTATTTATTATTTTGCAATCCTATGGCTTTAATTACCATAATAAACAAAATCTTCCATTATTTCTGTTACTGTCAATTACCATATTATCAAATCCCTGCCAAGCCCAAAAATAAATGAAAAAAACTAAACATAAAGATAATAGGTAATTTTGAAATTATTTAAAAATATGTTCAACGGCAACTCTTATCTTTAAAATCCGCGTTCAGGTGCTTTCAGGCTATTTCGTTGCTGAAGCTTAGTGAAGATTAAGGTAACAAAAATATTTTGTAAAAAAATCAAAAGATAACATGAGCCATCAAATAAAATAGAGCATTTATCATTATTTCATACACCTACTGTCATACCTACGATAGTGTCTTTTTTTTTAAATATATACTTTGCTACTTCTAGTACCTCCCAGAATATGTGTACAAAGTTTCATGATGATCGGTTGAGTGGTTTCCGGGTGACAGAGTAACAAACAGCTCTACTTTCACATTTATAATATTAGTAAGGATTAAAGAGTAAGGGCCAGATAGAGTATGGAGTATCTGTCAAATATGTTGTAAATAGCCTATCCGGCACTCATCTGGAGGTTGTGAAACAGGCCCTAAGAATTAAGAATTAAAGACACCCACATAATTAGATAGAGCGACGGTGGTTCAATGGATATGGGCTCGGCCTCTTCTGCGAGAGGGTCCGGGCTCGATCCTGACCCCGCCCCTCACCCTCGTGATGCCTTGAAATGGGTTTTCTAAATTTCAAAGTGCTCCCTAAACACAAGACCATCGTTCGCTCATTGGTGAAGGAAAACATCATGAGGAAACCCGCATGCCTAACGAGATTAATAGTATTTGAAGGTGTGTGAAGTTCATCAACCCGCATAGGGCCAGCGTCTCGGTGAACTATGGCTTAGTGCCCTCCTCGTTTGAATTCGAGGATGAGACCCGTTCCCAGCAATGGGACAATATATGGGTTGCTACTTTACTTTTTTACTTTAACATGATTATATTCTAATCAAATACTGCATAATGATATGATATTAAAGATAGTATGAATATGGCTTCTAAGTAGCGGGGTATAAATTACTTTTATGCTAGCGGAATATCGCCCTGAGAGTGTAATGAAAAAGAGGAGATTATATTTAATTTGAAGAGCTTTAATACTACGCTATGCTTTGTAAATAGTGTGAATGTCTCAGCGTTGGGCAATCCCGTTGAACGAGGTTTTCAGAAAATTGCGTTCGGATGAAAATCGTCATAAAGAAATCTTCACTAAATTTGACAGTTTCATTGTTTAATGTCCAATAGAATTTTGTTGAGAGCGCAAAAAATATTAAGAGAAATTGAACAAATTTTTATAAAATATTTTAAAGGAAATAATTTTATTATCTGTCATTGAATTAAAAAAATATTGAATTTATGTCACATACCATCATTATCATCATCAGCCTTGCCTTTCTCCGTCCAATGCTGAATAATTTATGCCTCCTATAATGAACGCCAAGTCGGCCGATCCTTTGCCACTCGCAACCAATACAGACCGGCCACAGCATGTAGATTGTTTTTCCACCTGATTAATTGCCCAGCAACATTTCACTATGATATTTTATATGGATGAAAAAAATACGTGGCACATCAACTTAATCCTTGGATTACAAAAATAATAATAATATATATTTTTTTGTTTACATAGATACATAGAATATGCATAATAACATGAAACCTTGAAAATATCACCGTCGCCGCAGAATATACCTTCATCTTCACCTTCTTTAAGTTATTCTTAATATCCTTCTTACATGTTGTTTTCTTATGTTTTCACGAATTTCACTCATTATAATGAAACAAATTTACGGATTTTATCGCGGTTTATTAAGTTTTTTACAAGCCAGTCCTCCTGTGACCATGGTTGCTGTAAAGTATCCGAAACGTCGGGCTTGTAAAAAACTTAATAAACCGCGATAGAATCCGTAAATTTGTTTCATTAATAATCCTTCTTACAGATAAAAATGAAAATTTGCGGACGCAATAAAGATATTAGAAGCAAAAAGATATTTAATTGAATCCCATCTATCTCAATGACTCTTGACTGGGTGCCAAAAATAAATAAACAACAAAGATAATTCAGATATTATTTTGTTTGTTGACAAAAACTGCAATGTGATGTGACACGAACTAAGTGTTGATTTCTTTCATATTTTTTTTTACTACTTGAATAGGCACTGGCACACGGGCGCCACCCGATGGCAAGTGGTCGACGTCGCACATGAACTAGTCCAGGTAACTCATTTATATATTGCCTATTCTGAGACATAAATGTTAAGTCTCGGTGCTAGTATTGACCTGCTCTCCTAAACACAGTTAATCTATCTGATTTACGAAAGAAACAAGATGGTGGCACCACTAAAAATGCTCTCACGCATCTCGCAGGGAGGGGACTCCCCAGGCGTGCATGTGGGACTCGATGCGCCCGAAAGGTGGTAAATGAACGCAGCTTCTACCCACTAAGCCCTGAGATATTGGTTTCTTTGCAGCCGGGAGCGCGGCACAGCGTACCTATCCCTCCCATCGGATTAATGAAAGAGATCTCATACCTTTAATTAATTAACATAAATTTGTCCAATTTGTCATGATTTTGTGATATTATTTTTTTAACTAATATTCTCAGTATATTATGTTATTTTATCACATTACCTATATTCAATGAATAAAACGCCTAAATTACAGCGCTTATTTTAATTATAATTAATTAATAATGTTGGCATATTCGCAGAATTACATTTTATCGTACGCAGCTCTCTATGTTTTATCGACTTTAGTTTTTGCCAAACCATGAATGTGTAGATAAAAAATATATTTTATGCAGTCTTGAATTTGTTCTAAAATAATGAATACTTCAAAAAATACGCATTTGTTTTTTTTTTTTTTTTGATAATGGAATACTTTTATCGAATTAGTGTATTGTCATCGCTCCTCGATAGATCTAAAAAAAGTTTGAACAAAATCTGGCCGTTTAAAGTGGGTCAAAATCGCGCCTATAGGAGTCAGTTACAAACATACGAACAAAGCTACATGTGTAAATCCATTAGATTACTATTTCCTAACTGCTCCCATAAATTGTGAGCCTGTGAAATAAAAATATTAAAAAATCTAAAACATTAATAATAAAAAATAAAACAGTCTCAATTCCAATTACGGTAAGATATTTTTTATATTTTGTAATAGAAACATTTCCCACATAAAATTGTTCATATCATTTGTTAATTTGTAGCCCCTCGCGTAATTTCTTAGATATAATCGAGATAATGTGTAAGAAAAAAAGACAATATTGCGGAATTCGGGATGAAACTAATTTGTACCGATATAAAAACAAGAATAAATTGCTGTGTCCCGACCTTAGCTGATTGGGACGGAATTTTTATAATCAAGCCGGGCTATTTCTTTAACCACCCGTGCAAAAGGAGATGTCACATTCATAAAATATGATACAAAGTTATATGCATATAATTATTAATAAAATTATTCGCTAGAAAACTTTATTACTTATAAAGTACGTGAAATAAGGTCGCCAAAATAGTAGGTTGGTTGTAAAATATTAATGAGTACATGGCCATGGGGGTTTCAGTTGCTGTAGAATAAAGCACGTGTTTTGAAAGCTGTGGTCCGGTTGACTTTAGTGCCTTTTAAACGTGAAATTCACTGGAAGAGATGATTAGGGGCTTGAAACGACTTAGACTTGTCCACGACTTCCGATGCTGTAATAGTGGACCAACAATTTTATCTGCAAAAAAGATATTAAATTATACATTAATTAGCAATATTTCCCGTGATTTTCCTTTACAGAAAGTGTGTGTGTGTGCACGCACATGCATGCATATAGCACCGTCCTCATTTCCGCACTGCATATGCGTGCACTTACACACTTTCTGTAAAGACTGCATGGTTCGCGGAAAAAATTGCTAATCAATAGGTAGCGCCTGAGTCTATATACAATTTCATCTGTCTTCCAAAAAAGTACCCCGCGGTCATTCCTAGCATAATTTGTTGAATAAAAGACTATAAAAAAGTACCAATAAAGCCGCATTACAAGACATCAGATCACAATTGCCGACGCCGAAATCGGTCTAGCTATCTCCCACGAAGCAGCTTTAGCTAAGTTTCAAATAGCAGCATACCAGACAAAATCATTTGCGTTGCAAGATAGGCATCGTATTGACAAGTTTCTTTGGCCTTTTTTTTAAAGCCGGGAAATGCATTTTAAAGGTATCCCGCGAGGGAATGGGTCTCCTGAGACGGGTATGTGGGACTCGCTGCATCCGAAAGCTGGTAATTGGACGCATCTCTACCCACTAAAACCAGGCGAGTACCACCAATGCCTTTGGTGAGGTGCCCCGGATCTACAAGCAACAGGGCACCTCGACGGCTAGTCAGTCCCTTGGGGAACCAACGCCACCTCCACAGTGGGGTTGTCCGCACAACAGAACAACCCCTCCCAACGTCGGGACAGTACAATGCGGCGAGTTTCCCAGCCTCACTCCTTGCCCTCAGGCTCTTTTGCCTCTCTTGGCCTCTTCTTATAAGAGGGGTACAAAGAGCCCCCTCAGCCCAATTCGCTTCGCCCAAGGTGTTGTGCTTACCCTGGGCTACTAAGCCTCATCGCCATCATAAGGCCTGAACCATGGTGGGGAAATTCCTTTGCCCTGGCATAACTGCTACAAGACTGCTTCATAATTATAATATTTGTATTCCCAACGTCCACCATCGCCGTTTCTTTTTGTGAAACTTAAGTAAAATTACAAAATTGCTCGCGCGAGAACAGTCGTAGTCGTCACGTCGAGTTTGTGTTGCCACAAAACGTTGCCTCTTTGCTTCCTTTTTCCCTTTTTGAGTACTCATGTAAGCAAACATAATGGACATACTCTAGAATCTTTACACGCGCAAATTGTAACCCTATTTTTCTCTTAATTAATTCCGTTTTTAATATTAATGTCTATTTACATCATCAATTTAGTATTTATAACTCATTGAATGCCGCAAATGAACTTTTCTTGCTAAAATTAAAGTCAAAGTCAAAAGTAAAAAAGAAAATTAACTTTATTATACACATTGTTCCACAAAAACACCAAAATAAATGCTTAAGACAATGCATTTAGCTAATTAAATTAGTCTATTTACATTTGACTATACAATATTTTAGCAAAATAATAGAAAAAGGATATTACAAACCAAATCTAATTCAAACTTGAAGCTCTGTGAAAACAAAAAGCACTTTTTAAGATATACTATTTGCCTAACGACTTTCGCAGTTGTTACGTTTTAGCATTCAGATGTTCTATAGAGGGAAAACAATGTTTTTGCAAGCATTCAGTCCCATCTTTTATTCTTTAGAGGCATTTTTTCAGTTCATAGCAGCTTACAATAAACTATAATACACATGAAAGGAGAACGCTTTTATTCGAACATGCTGGAAGAATTTTATCTCTAAGACTTTAATATCGGTTAATAAGTTTTAAGCTGCTTTCGACAATCCTAAATGCGCTCACTGTAATGCAATTAATGATTTAAAAAATACAATAGAAACGTTAATACAAAGATAATCCTAGGCTACTAGACAATAATATTTATTGATTAGTTCTTGCAAAGGCAAATTATTATCTTTCCCACCATAGTTCAAGACTTATCGGTATGGCGGTGGGGCTCAGTAACCTAGGTTGAACCAAGTACCTTGGACGAAGCGAATTGAGCCGGAGGGGCTCTTTGTAGATAAGAAGAGGTGGCAAAAGAACAGGGAGCAAGGGGCGAGGACGGGAACCGCACCTCATTGTACTGTTCCAACTTTGGAAGGGGTTGTTCTGTGGTGCGGCGCAACCCCTCTATGAAGGTGGTGACGGTCCTCTGAGGGACTGAATAGTCATCCGTCGAGGTGTCCTATTGCTTATAGATCCAGGGCACCTCACCAAAGGCAGCATTGGTGGCATTATGGTTTTAGTAGGTAGAGCTGCGTCCACTTAACCAGCTTTCGGGCAGCGAGTCCCACATACCCGCCTGGTGAGACCCACTCCACCACGGGATGCCTAAGCGCATTTCCCGGCGTTAAAGAAAAAAATGATTATCTTAATATTTATGTACCTTGCTTTTGTAAAGTGAAGTAAAGTATCAACACTTATAATATGTCCCACTGCTGGGCACGGATCTCCTCATGAAAATCAGGCGAGGACGGTAATGGGCAATAGTTCACCGATGCGCTGGCCCAATGTGGGTCTACACATACCCTCAAAGAATTTCAATCTCATAAGGCATGCATGTTTTCCTTCACCAGTGAGCGAACGACAGTCCCGTGTTTGGGGTGCACTTAGAAATGTAGAAAAACCCATTTCAAGGCACAAATGGGGGAGTTAGAATCGAACCCGGAACCTCTATGAGAGGTAGAGTCCACCAACCACTGGACCAACGTCGCTCACTGGACCATCGTCGCTCCTTGCTTGCTTTTGTATGTCACTGAATAACTAAAATTGACTGTAAATTTTTATCGTATTTGCTAATCTTCTCAGAAACTATTAAGAAAAAATTCATAAACTAAAAAACCATAATCGTAACTAAACGTTTAGAAAAAAAAAAATAAACTGCACTTTCTATATTATGGCAAAAAAGAGTGTAAAAGTAAAAAGTATAAAAGAGTGTAAAAGTAAAAAGTAATTTTAAAAAGAGTGTAATGGAATGAAATTAGCGGCTGGCTTGTTCAGTGATCAAGTTTACACAAAGGTGAGTTCGAATCCCTACACGTGTTACTTTTGAAAAACTAATACACAATTTACACGTGCACAGTCACATTAGTATTCTGTTTTGCTAGCTCTTTTGTAGTACATAATATTTTTAGTCCGATTTGCTTTGGTCTCAAAGTACTACATTAATAATTAGTATTTTCCAAAAAAAAGGCTAAAAAAACAAGATTTATCATAATATTTTGTTTATAGCGTTTTGAATATGAATAAAATCTTGTTTTCTATGAAAATAAAACAAGCTGTAGAATTAAGGAAAATAAATGGCAAATAGAACCTTTTCTGTGAGATCTGATACGAGTAGTAATCTTTGGGCTTGCTAGTGTGGAACATATAAATCTTTTCTTTATTTAATTTATGGTTTCATCGTACACGATAAATGTTTTTAAAACGTACGAATTCATTTTACTGTATAAATTAATATTGTATCCATATTGATATCAAACACGAAAAGGTGCTCGAATTTAAATACAATGTTTTTTGCTCTTTATGCCACTCATTAAGAATGTATTATACAACAAAGAAAATATTTTTACATATCAATACATATTTTTTGTTTATCAATTTACTTGTAACATATTTTCACAATCCACAACAATGTTCAGTAAGTAAAATCTCTGAAAATATTGACTTAACATAATACAATCATCATGATACGTTGTAATGATCTAAATCTAAATATAATATTGTACGGGCGAAAGTTTGTAAGTTTGGATATTTGTTGATATTTCACGTATAAACTACCAAATGGATTTTGATGAAACTTCAATAATATAGCTAACACAGAATAACACATAGGGTATAGTTTATCCCTGTACTCCCACGGGAGTGGGAAGTGCGTGGTTAAAACCGGGGGGTGCTGCTAGTAAAAATATAAAAATGACTTTCCTAACTAAATCAATGAAGGCTATCTATCTAGTAAAAAATAAATCGGTAGTTTTATTAAGTGCGTATATTTTCAAAAAATAAATATCACAAGAATCCTAACTTTAGGGTTCTTAGAAGATCATATTCATATTTCATAGGCTGACCTTTTGTAGCGCGGGGACAAAACATTTACCATTACTTATTTGTTGAATGTTATATGGGTCAGAACGCACCAGGGAACACGGGTCAGAGAGCTCCTGTCCCGTCTAAAATTCCTGCGGGATGGTTTGAAACGATGACTGATTCTTTAGTAAGGATACCGTCACTTCGGGAGCAGCTTTAGGAACGTGCTTTGGATACCACGGAAAAAATATTCCCACCGCCAACTAGATCATGTCACTCAAAAACAGATTATACTTTCAGTATATTCAATGAAAACGCTGCCTTCTTATTCAAATTCTTACAACTAGCTACTGAGCCCCTGATATACTATAAAGTTCGTAGATACTGAGGGTACGGTAGGCTGTCAGCCTTGTCGTGGCGGTGGGGCTCAGTAGCTAGGGTGAGCCCAAAACCTTGGGCGAAGGTAATTGAGCCAAGGGGGCTATTTGCACCCCTCTTATAAGAAGAGGGGGCAAAAGAGCAGGGCGCATGGGGCAAGGATGGACCTCGCCTCATTGTACTGTTCTGACGGTGGAAGGGGTTTTTTTATGGTGCGGAGCAACCTGTCTGTGGAGGTGGCGTTGGCCCCCTGAGGGGACTAACTGGCCGTCGAGGTGCCCTCTTGCTTGTAGATTCGGGGCGCCTTACCAAAGGCGGCATTGGTGGCACTCGCCGGGTTTTAATGGGTAGAGCTGCGTTCATTCAGCTTTCGGGCGCAGTGAGTCCCACATACCCGCCTGGGGAGATCCACTCCCCTGCGGGATGCGTCAGTGCATATCCCGGCGTTAAAGAAAAAAAAGGTTGTCAGCCCACCTTTAAATACTATGGTATTGCTTTTGTTCATGGGTTACTGCCAGTAACACAAACAACAAAACCCAGTAACTTACTGGGTACGATCATTGATCGTATACTATTAGATTAACTTGATAGGACTGCGTTGCACTACCACAATGGAACATTTTATTAAATAGTGGGATATCTAAGCCTTGATTGTGAACATAGAAAGACAAAAACATTTGTGTCTAATATTTTCAATTAACTTAAGTAACAAAGCAAACCGATCTGACTAGTCGAAATGTTTAATCGTAAATGTACTAACATTCCTGAGTCAAGACAATGTGTCTGTCACTACATATTAAAATAAAGGGTATTTCCCTTTCACCCGGAGTACAAATATTCGGTGAAAGAAATAAACGAAATAAAGGTTCTTAAGTAGGTATGTGTCGTTTTTTTTTTTTCGAAATGGCCTATGCTGTTGGTCTAAAGACATTTACGCTTAATCGGTACAGTAAGATGAGCGGATGGCCCATCTAGAAAATACCCTACATAAGGCACAAATCCAAAAAATCATCTTTACCACAAACCCCTTTTGTCCACGACAGTATGTATGCCCATAGGCTTCAATAAATAAAATATTACTATTATATCGAGTTAACAATTTATTATTATATGTTATATTTAATTGAAAGAATTATATGAAAATCAATGAGTCGTATGTTCCCTTTATTGACATCATTCAAAATCGATAACAAGTTGTTTCGTTAGAACAAAACAGAATATTCATTCTAAAAAATATACGATCATTTTGTTTGCGTTATAACTGAGGATAGACAACAGATGTAATTTGTTTACACGACGCCAGTAAAAGCTGTATTCGGGCCGCAGACTGTCGCGACACCCAGACAATACGTCTATCAAGTATCTTAGATTCTCAATTATCGGGTCGTTATCGTGTCGTCGTAAAAATATATTATAATATAATTATGCCAATCAATGTGTATTCAAGTGATAAGCTTCTGGTTGATTTGTAATATATTTGCTACTTTTACAAATATTGTAAACGAGATATTTGTAATAATTTATGGATGTATGATTGTCACCGTGTTTATTTATACATTTTGATTAAACTTTATAATAACATAACTTAATCATCGGACTCACGCATAGGCTATTCAATTTTACTGCTTTGCTATATAAATATTAAAATATAAAATTGACAATATTTTTGTTTGTACGCAGTACCGCAGTGGTAACAGAGGTTGCTGCAGTCCCCACCACGGTTCAGGCCTTGTCGTGACTCCAACACCTTGGGTGAAGCGAATTGAGCCGAGGGGGCTCTTTGTACCTCTCTTATAAGAAGAGAGGGCAAAAAAGCAGAGGGCAAGGGGCGAGGACAAGAAACTCGCCTCATTTTACTGTCCCGACGTTGGGAAAGGTTGTTCTGTGGTGTGGGGCAACCGCTTTGTGGAGGTGGCGTCGGTCCCCTGAGGAACTGAATAGCCGTCGAGGTACCGCGTTGCTTATAGATCCGGGGCACTTTATCAAAGGCGGCATTGGTGGCACTCGCCGGGTTCTTTCGGGCGCAGCTAGTCCCACATACCCGCCTGTAGAAACCCACTCCCCCGCAGGATGCCTAAGCGCATTTCCCGGCGTAAAAGAAAAAAAAAGGTTGCTGCGGTCAACATCACACTGGTGCGCGCCAGCGACGTGCTCCACTCCCAGGAGCTGGATATAGAGCATGGGGCGCGAATGCAACGCCCACCGCTACACTCCCTTGTTGCAGCAACTTATTGCCCTTGCTTTATATGGCTTGTCTTTGCGCCCAATCGTTCCGTGAGGATATTTCGCACGAGAGCCCGATTCTCTAGTCAACGTGCTGATAAGGCGCTCGCGGTTACCGCATCGCTAAGGACATCGTTCAAAACACTTATTTCAGCCTTATTCTAGGGCCTGAATACCTCCAAAGTTTTTGTAGTCTAGACTTAACTTATGATAATACTGTATTCCATCTATTTTTAACTCTTTTATCAATCTAAAGCTGTTCTTAATCAGCTATCACCCCTTATCGGATCATTTACACCCTGCGGAATAAATCTCAGATTGAGCTATGAATAATTCAGAATAAAATTACATAAGCATTGGTAGGCCACCTCGGGGCAAGCCAATTCTCCGTGGAAACAGGTCAAGCAAACTTCATTCACATGCAACGTCTAATCGTTCGACTTTCTTAGAATTCTCCGGAACATTCTCACTTTGACGGCGGATAAGAATGTTATGAAAGGCGAAGATCCCTCGGCTATTTAATGAAATTTACTGGCATTTGACTTTCTTTAAAGTGATTCCTTAAAATTAGCATTCGTATCTTTTATATGACTTACAAAGAAACCATGAATATGTACCTAATATTATCTATATACGTATTTATAATTTCTTGCTTCCTATGCTGAATAATCTACATGATAAAACTTCCATGAAGAAAAAACAAAAAATTAATCATAAGAACAGCGTGAATTTTATATATGTTTCTATAAATATAAGAGTAATTTTATCACTGGAGGCAAGGTTCAATATCTTCTACGTGTAACATAAAACCTTCTTGTTATTTATAGTTATGATGAAAACCAGGTTGTTTTCTGCCGTTTTACCCGCGCCAAAAGAGTAAAACAAAACCTCCAAAAATAAACCAACTTATTGTTTTCTTGTGTTTACGTGAATTTCACTCTTTGTAATGAAACAACTTTTACAGATTTTATCGCGGCGTTCTGTGACCATTTTGTAAAATATACGGCAGTCGGGTATGTCAGTCTTAATAAATTAATAAATATAGATGTAAAAAATGTAAGGCATTTAAAATATCTTAATACTTAAAACTTAATAGACTATTTTTACAATCATTTTTTTTCGTTAGGAAGACCTGTATACAAAACAAAGTGATGATGGATTCATATTTTATAAGATTTAAAACAAGTCTCAGAACTCCAAATGTTCCCATAATTATTGTGCGTCTTAATTTATTTCATTAAGAGCGAAGTTCATTGTTAACAAGACGCATTATCTTTTAATGATATCATTAAAATGTATTAGACATTCCCCCTCATAATAAGTAGAAATATTAATAAAACATTTTATAGGACACTAAAAACCCTTTTGTAAAATAACCAATGAGAAAATACAAAGAATAAACATTATTGTTTAGTCAGACTTATTTTCCTACTGAGCGTGTTTTTTCATGTTTCCTTGTATGATGAATATATTTTACTGACTACTCATGCTTATCCTATTTAATTGGCTACGATATTTTTTTATCTTAAAGCGCTAGGATAAAATGTTCTACGTTCAAAATATGTTCATAGAAAGGATCTAAACTTACGTTCCATAGTTAGTTACTTGTGAGTTGTGATAAAATTAAATGTCTTAGAATATATTTACTTTACTGTGAACGTTGGTGAAATTAATTCAAAAATGTATTTCCTCTAGAAACATACTTTTAATACCTTAATAGCAAACATAATTAAGTGTCAATTAATACTATATTCATTCCATAACACAACACAAAAATAAATATTATCTTCCAAAACTGTTATAAATTTTCAGAAAATTGTATAATTAATTCATAAATCATTTTGCGAATTCATAAGCGAATATAAATATTCATAAATAAAATACGTGTATTGACACATTTAAATACCTATAAACAGCGTGGGGCGGATGCAGTTGTCTCATATTTTCATGAATACGTGCACCGTTTGTCTTCATTCCCATGTTTTTTGATCGGCAAATAAAATAATTTACAGCTTTTACTGAATACGTGAGTGGAGTCTTTAACATGTGACCGTGTTTTGCTTGTTTGAATTGAATAGAGACAAAGAAATTTATTAAAACTAACTGTGCCCCGCGATTACACCCATGTGCTTCACAGCCATGGGATATATTGTTTTAAACTTGCATCAAATTCTGTAGTTTCAAGTGAAGGAGTAACAAACATACAATACCACTTTCGCGTATATAATATTTGTAAGATTAACTATATTATATTAAAAAACGATGTGCACTTTAAAACATTTTTTTTTCAATTATTGAGTTCATAAAACGTATTGGCCTTCTACAGCTGTCGTTATCGAAGTCTCTCAGAAACATTGGATTTAATTAAAAAGCCAAAAATAATCTTTTCAGTAAGATATAGCACAGGTGTCTCCGATAAAAATCACTCGTTAATATATAAATCACTAGTAATTTTATTACTATGTGGTACGTTATAGGTACTTCCGTTACGGGATATTGGCACAAGAAATATGTCCACATATGCAAAATAAGTTGTCATACGCATCAATAAACAATAGAACCCTAAAAAAAGTCTATACAAAATTGAGCCACGGTAACTTTCGTTAGGCGTAAAGTCAATGTTCGTTAGCGGTCCACACATACCAACAACGGCTCTAATCATGCCATTCGACAGAATTGTTCACTAGTGATTATATGGCTTCGACACTAGAATCACACTTTTACCCAATTGAGTTTGTAGCTGGTGACGTTAGGTCATTATAACTTCAATGATTAATGCTCGAATAATTTCACAGTCGGTCGCTATTTAAGGGAACGGCAATAAAGTTCTGGAGCTCTAATGGCAGCCTCATTTCAAATAGGATCTGTAATATAATAAAAATATTAATAAAACAAGGTCCCCAAAGTACCAGATATATGAAGTTGTAAAATTTTAATTATGATTATTACGCGGCATACGATACTGCGTATGGCGGATTCATTAACTGAGACAGAACCATTATTATACCCAGAGTTCTGGGGCGTGCAAATCATCGCGGGGAATTAATTTGATTTCTCCCTAGCAACCGATAGAATTCACAGAAGCATAATTATAAGTAATTACACGAGTCCCTATCTAAATTTTCATAATTGAAGGCACAGTATAAAAGATTATCCAATTTGTTAAAACAGATCCAGAGTGTTAATCCGATCATTATATAAAATTGATTTAATTCGATACCTTAACTTCAAAAGAGATCGGTCCGATATTTTAATGGTAATCAAATTAAAATAATTCTTAGTGATATTGAAATATAATGTGCAATTTGAGTGACTTCAATTTTGAGTACTCAATTCGTCTTAACGTTCTTTCTGACTTACTTTTTATATTTTGTAGTCAATACATCGTCTAGGATTGTAAATGGTCACAGGACGCCCAGCATAATATGTGGAACGTTCATATTAGGACTGATAATTAATTAATAAAATACAACACGTGACATGACGAATCGATTTCAGGTCCCTTTCACACGGGCGCTTTTATACCGAGCGTTAAAAAAGCTTTTAGCGATAAAAATGGATACCCATGTGTCTGTTCACATGATGACGTTTTAAAGCACAACGCTTTTTTATCGTGCACTGTTGGATTTTCAACGTTGAGTGTTTGACGTTCGATCAAATTAAGCATGCAAAACTCGCAACTCGAGCCAACGACGGGTTTTACTGACGCTTTTTAAGCGCTCGTGTGAACGGAAGCTAGCTGTCAAGATGCGCATAAAGATAGATGTTATCAAAAAGTAAAAAAAAACTTTTTTCTTTACAGAACTACCATCGTAAGCTTCTTTGAAACGGATTAGTAAAAACTTGTAGACTTAATAAAATGGATTTATTGTATACCGATATACTAAACAAATTGACTAACACTGTAGAATCGGGGGCGAAACGAGGACACGACCACCGCAGGTCAGCCCTCGCCCGATAATTAATTCTGTATACTATTTTATTAGACGCTCAAATCCAATTTATGGGTTGTCATTACGAACGCTTTGGTGATAACATGTACAACGTCAATATTTAATAACTTTACATTTTATGACATGTTGGTTATTTCAATATAATCAATATCATGAACATTTAAGCAAAGTAATTCGAGGTTTCTTTAAAGGTATCAATGAACGCCAAGACCACCGACGCCTTGTCACTCACTCTCTCTCACTTAAACACGGATCGGCCACTGCACGGAGATAGTCTTCTTATCTGGTCAATCATTAATGTCCGACCAACACTATGTCTTACCTATCACGGCCTTCGCTCTTTAATTTGATATATATTATTATTATTAAATTAGAATGGATCTAGGCTTAGTGTAAAGCAGAAGTAGTACGCAATACGAAGAGCTGAATATATTTTGTGCTAGAAGTGTTTTTGGACTCATGTCAAATAAAGTAAAACAGAGAACAGAGAAACTGAGGTACTTAACATTTCGATTGTTCATTTTACTTCATCCATTTCATTAATTTCTAAGCTCCAAATCGTATCTAACTTCATAGAACACAGGACAATGCTCTTAGCTCGTAGAGACAGTTTGGTCAATAGTATTCCAAAACTTAATGTTTGCTGAGTTTTCCATAGTTGCCGAGATAAAACTTACCTGACAGACGCACACCAAACTGAATACTGATACCATAAAGTTTCGAATACTTCGAACAGAGGAAAGCATTCCTACAGTTCTCATTGATATTGCTATTATGCGATACGACTTTATGAAAAAAATTGTTTTAGTTGAAATGAATCATATTTTGATTTTTCTATATCCATCCAGAAAGTTCTAAACTAAATTCAGATTATCTAATATAAATATGTAATTTTTAGTTTAAACAATAAAAATAATAGACGTGATCGTGTACCATTAGGGATATAGATCAAAGTCGAGTTACCGCGCGAACGCTAAAAAGTGTCTCGATCCAATTGTGCTTAAAACTGTTTCAAGCACAATATTGAGTATAGTCCTGATAATACATTTTTACGACTTCCCAGATACGCGCAGTTTGTAATTCCATAAGCGCGAAACCCCGGTATTGAAAATAGAACGTTATTGTTAAAGAATAAGGATGTAAATAAATAAAAAAAATTGACTTTTACTTTTTGACTTGCAACTTAGCGATGGCGTAGCATGGGACACTTTTTCGACTTGGATTTGTAGTTAACAGTGTATATAGGGTATATTTGATCGATGACTCGGGACGTCCCATCCGTTTGCTTATACGTGAAAGATCTTGACTTTCGGGGAAACGAGCGGGACAGGCAGAGTAAATATTGACATCAAGATTACGATCTTACGTCCCAGGACGAATAGCGCATGAATTAGTTGCCTGGACTAGTTCAAGATAAGCATGTTTATATTCTATGCTATCTAGCTAGATAGGACTATTGTAATTTGATTAAGCAACTGATATAAAAAACGTCAATCTCACAAATTGTATTTCCATTGTATTCCTCATTACGTAGCTTTTGGTCTATGCTTATGTATAATATTAGGGATCGGTTATCTCGGCGTTCAATGCGGGAGACATAATATATTCAGCAGTGGACGGACAAAAGCTGATGATGATGATACATATGTATCATAGTGATTTCATTGAAAGTCTTGTAGGACTACCAAATGCAATTTTAATACCCTGAGAACCTACTACAAATATAGTACGTCATTTTTTAAGCTGTTTCAAAAATATAATATGAATAAGTTTTTTTACACATATCGTAGAGCAGCATGGAAGTTAAAAAAATAAAATAGAATTTTACAAATATGTTTTGCAATTTTTTTTTTTTTTATAGAAGGTGTATAATATTAGGTATGCTTAAAAATAACTTCACGAATTTCAATAATATCGATCAACATCATTTTCTAATAAGGAAAAAAAAAACATGCCGCGACCTCATTAAGAAGTTGTATATTGTATGATTTCCTCAATACGAGATCAATTTTGAATAACTCTTACAAAGAAAAAGTATTTTTTAAATTAAATATTCCTGATAAGGAAGAGCTTTTATATATAGAGAGATTCACAAAATTAAATGGTTGTTGTGTACGTACACATACTATTATAAAAGAAGCAGTGTAGTGTTTGACCGCCTTAAACGCCGTGCGGCTGAAACCGTCTATGACAAGGTTCTCTGATCGGCTTGATTTTATTGATACTGCCTAGGAATGTCGGATCTCTTTGCATCTCCTACCCCGTTTATCACGAGGAGTTCTCTGATAAATTGTACTTATACCTGCATACAGAATTGCTCTACCGAACATCGTATTAAAATTACAAATTTCACTAATACCACCTACAGAAATTCACAACAATCCAATTCGCCTCGCACTACCAATATATGGAATCAGCTGCCACCTAGGGACCTTCAAGACAAGAACATACCCATATTTGAAAGGCTGGCAATGCATCTGCTAATCTTCTGGTGTAAGATTCAAGCTTTGTCGTGGCAGCTCACTAGCCTAGCCTAGTGAGCCCGGCGTCTTGGGCGAAGCATCTTTATACCTCCCTTATAAGAAGTGGGGGCAAAAGAGCAGGGGGCAAGAGGCGAGGACGGGAACCTCATTGTACTGTACCAACGTTGGGAGGGTTTGTTCTGTGGTGCGGGGCAATGCCTCTGTGGTGGCGGCGTCGGTCCCCTTACAGACGGAAAAGCCGTCGAGGTGCCCTGTTGCTAGCAGATCCGGGGCTCCTCATCAAAGGCGACACTTGTGGCACTTGCCGGGTTTTAGTAGATAGTGCTGCGTCCACATACCCGCCCGGGGAGACCCACTCCCCCGCGGGCTGCCAAAAGGTCCCACCAAGTAAACAAACTGTTTGCTCTCTTCTTAAAAAATTGAAGATTACAAAACATATAAGAGTTAATCCAATATTAAATTATCACCACTCGACAATTCCATAAAAATCATGGACGATCCACCCACTAAGTCTATAGAATTTCGGGAAATAAACATAATAAATAGGATTAGGATAAGCACTTATCCGAAAACTTTCATTGAACAAGAAAATGAACTCTGGAATATAGCGTTCATAGCCTTGATATTTTACGATGGTTCTAAATAGGAAATCAGTGAGTCCACACAGGTATACCTGACAAGTGGTAGCGAGAATATTCCAAACGGTTATCGTGCGTCATGCGTGTACGAAACGTCCTATAAAAATCCAATACTACATACCCGTCACGATTTGACGTTTAGACGATAACGTTTTTTTCGTGAAAAATATGCCTACAATCAAATCGGCGTAAAAGAGAGTCAATACTAACAAACCATTAAGTTGCCAATGGCGTTAGGTTTAATTAAATGTGGAAAACAGTTTGTGATATATCACCTCACCGCAATTCTGAATTTATCAATACTATCAGAAACCGCTGCCAGTATTGATGTATATCTATACCGTCAACTGCCATTGTGGGGTATTTAGTTTTGTGAGATATTGGCTCATTGTCGACATTTTGTTTATTTTTCAAAGTTATAAAAAGCTGTAGATTATCGGGAGGATTGTCTATTTTATTGTATTTGTGACATTTTGGTGTAAACAAAAAATGGAAACGACAAAAACTATAAACAATCTATTGATACAAAATTGATTCAATTTAAAAGTAGCCACTAATCGGTTATAGTTTACCCTATTTTTAAAAGACGAACGTAAGATGAAAAAAGAAACAAAAAACCGAAAATTTATGTGATCATAAGTTTCTTTAGTTTTTATTCCGAAACGAGATATATATTATTTGTTTTCAAAAAGTAAAAGAAACAACATTTTACGATCCTATTTTGAGTCCTTGATTGTCAGTGTATGTCAACATGACTTTGGATTACCAGAAATAATTTACCAAAGTCATCTGTTTTGTTTCAACGATAAAGTAATAATATTACAAGTATCGTAAGGCCGAAGTTGGAACATTTGCGGAATTATCACAGCCGCGGGTCACATTACAGCGACGTCGTTACAGCGGGTACTCCCCCTCCCCCGCGCTTCCAGTTAACGTTAATTAGACAAAGTCGTTTCTAACTTTATTAAGCGTATTCTTGTGACGGACGTAAAATGTCTTAAGGTAAAAGATACGTCACGTGTAGGTTGGATTAGGGATGGCGATTCTTTACAAAAAAGATCGATTTTTAAATCGATTCGAATCGTAGTCTAATAAATCGATTCACGAAAAAATCGAGGCCTACAAAATCGATTCTTAAAAAATCGATCTTTTTTTCAAGTTTGCGTTTACATTGTAAATTTGTATCAATTTTACTAAAAACAAGATTAATATTACAATTAACGATATCTTATCAATAAAATCAGGGAATTCAAAAATAACAATTATTTTTATTACCGTATAAAACTATAAGATCAACTATAAAAAAATAAGTATTTATATACTGAATGTTTTTATTGATTGCAAAAAAGTAAAAAATAAGGTAAGAGTTAAAAGTTTAAATATTAAGCATTGGGAATTATAACTGGGAACTATAGTTCCCAATGCTCAATATCTAAACTTTTTAAAAACAACAGTCTGTCAAGCCTTTTGGGATCCAAGCGGTTACGCTCATCACTTGCGATGTTTCCAGCAATTGAAAACAGGCGCTCACAAGGAACGGATGATCCAACGATACTCAAATACATCATGGCGATTGGGTGAACGTGATGATAAATGGATCTCTTTTGTTCTTGCCAGTAAAGTGCAGAAATCAATCATGAAAATACTTATATTACGCTAATAACAGTATTCATTAAACGACAACAACAAATTAATAATGCAATATCAATCGTCACAGATTATAGATACATAAAGTCAATACTAAACATACAGCCATCTCGCGAGTTTATGAGTAGTTAACTCTTTAACTGGCAGCACTCTTATAATTCAGGCACATTCAACTTTATGCAAATAATTGTATGGTTTATACCAAAACAGAAAAAATCGAATGTCGATTTTCAAGGGTGATATATCGATTCAGTGAATCGACACAGTACCTTATATCGATTAAAAAAATCGATATTTTCTGCTCGAAAAATCGATTCTTCGATTAATCGATCTCAGATCGCCATCCCTAGGTTGGATGCGGGTATCGGCCGTCTTGGTGTTCATTCGTCTATAACTGTGGACGAATACTGTCTAGACTGATGATAATGATGATGGAATTCAAAAATATTGCTATGACATAGTATCTAAAGGTATAAAGTTAAATTAAACTTATTTTACGCTGACGTGTTTTTTGGAACGAAGTTCCTTACGGCTTGGAGGGGATAGGGATTTTGCTGCGCGACCGAACCGAAAAAAATGTGATAGTAAAACCGTAAGAAAAAGTGCGTGGAATAAAAAGCGTTAAATGAGACGTGCGCAGGCGCAACAGTCGCATACACAAACGAGTAGTGTATTTTTTTTTGTTGGACAAACTGGTGACTCATGGTAAGTGGTCAGTCTCATGAACATACAGTTTACCTGAAACTAGTTCAGCCATTTTCAACTCATCCTTAGACAAACGACATTAAGTTTAAATACCAGTAATTACACTACCTGTCTTCCCTCTCGCTTTGCCTCACCACAAAAGTAAATAGAAAAAAGCAATACGATGGTATCCACGCAGACCAGAACACGGCACAGCAAATAAGAAGCATCCCTACAACCACAATTTTTTTGACTTTTATTTTTATTTTCAATGAAAACAATTTACAAAAATTTATTTTCAATTACAACTAAGGCCCTTTTGTATTCTACTATTATGACCTCACTTGCAGAAATCATTTCTATTTTAATTTCTCCATTTCAGCTTCATACTGTATGGATAATTGGTTGGCAACGACTGCTAAAATATGAAAAAGAAAAATATAATTAATTTCTACATAATACGAATTCCCCTGCTTTTGAGAATCGAAATCCGATTATCTTTATACATAAAATACTTCTGTACGAGTGTATGTAGCCTAACTGAAGCGGCTTGAAGAAATTGCTTGAAACTTTGTAACTTGTATTATTTGAAAAATGACAACATTTCATAATGATTTGATAAAGTAATTTTACATTTGCCATACTAAAAAGTTTATCAGACATAATTTAACCTAACGTAGTTACAAAATTTCTCATTAATGTTTTTGGACTTCTGAAATGCATAAAATTGTAAGCATAACTTTTTTACTTTATCTATCCTAAAAAAACATCAACATACTTAACTGCATTGGATGCATCTGTCTAGTGTAATTTTATATAAAATAATATTATACGTTTCCGCTTATAAATAGTAAAGATAATTTTGAACGCTAACACCAAACCTGGGTCGGGTCACGCGTAGCGGTCGTCGTGGTTTAGCCAGGGCAGAGCTAGAATAAATGATATGCCGGCTAATTGAAAATGCACCTACATACAATGTAATTGAATATGTAATTTCATAAAATAATTAGCATTTAAGGCATATGTTTGTTTGCCATGCAGGCAAGAGGGCAATTATATTTGTGAAATCGTTTGAGAGTTTTGTAGTCTACGTTTTCACTATTAACAGTCACGTGGCTAAAAATAGTGCTAAAGTATTTGAAAAGAAATGAAAAAAAAAATCTAAAGTAGTTCTTCTAGTTTCAAAGTATTTTTTCATCTGCCTGTCTTCTTTTTTGACTTGATTAATAGTAAAAGATAAGCCGAAATTGATAATTTCAATTCTTCATAATAGAAAGAATATAATTCAGTAAAATAATAAAAAAAGAAAATTGAAGTTGCACAATTTTGCACACTACAATAATTATGGTATTAATAAATTTTACCCTAAGTGCATAGATTCCGAGATATCGGCCAAAAACTTTTATTTTTTAACATAGCGCTTCATTTGAATCTGTTTGTAACAATACAAACCAATTTAAATATAATGCAAAAACATGCAAATTTAAATGTAATATTGTGATAAAAAATTATTGTCATTTCCAAGTATAATTTAAGCGAATTGCTCTCAGTTATTATTCTGATACCAATAATTATATTGTAATTGAAAATGTACTGATAAATACATTTCCTGCCGGCATACAATGGACAAACTGAATGTAATAATATATAGAAATTGTCATCACTTACATAGGCACGAAGTATTATACAAAGTACAATGGTTATATTTGAAACGAACTTCTTTCTACGGACACCACAATTCAAATTTAATAATTCCTAAACTTACGTCTTTATTTTAATAGAAATTTACTTTTGTTAATTTATTTTAAATTAACTTTTTTAAGTCCTCCCGTGACCATGGTTGCTGTAAAGAATCCAAAACGTGGGACATAATATAGAAAACTTAACAAACCGCGATACAATCCGTAAAAGTTGTTACATTCGAATTATAATAAAATTTAAATATTTAAGACAAAATATTGCGTACAAATTTCATAATGTTGTATTGTTTAGCAAGCTTTCAACACGGATATAACCATTTGTGTTACAGGTTTCATAAAAGAAAAAAAAACATATTATACCTTCAGTCGGTGTGTCGTATGATGTTACTTTACAGAATTAGATCTACCAACAACACTATCGAATGGAGTAATAATACAGAGTGCGAAAAAGTTTCAACCAAAATCGGGAACGAGATTGCTGTGAGCATTTTCTGATATTTCGTTTACAGAACTGCAAAGACCATGATATTACGAAATCATTTAAAAATTAATCTTTTTTATTCTTAATCTCCTATCTATGTCACCGTAAAGTGACTCCCTTTTAATGTACTAAAATATTTTATAATGTCAAACATTATTAAGCAAAGTTAATAAAATATAGTTAATATAATTATACAAAAATTCGCAAAAAATTACAAAATCAAAACTTAGTATAATCATATCAATTCATAAAGCAAATACCGATTTCAAAAACGTCACGACACGAAAATAATTTCCGTCGTCATGCCTATAAATTACTTTTAAAAACCATTCAACCAAAATATCACAATAAATAGCAAAAAAATTTATTTAAATAACAGTTTCTTAATTATGCCTCATAATATTATATTATATATAAATATATATATTTATTATACAATACTAGCTGTCCCGACAGACTTCGTTCTGCCAAAATTAAAATTCCCTATAATATAGGGGGATGAAAAATAGATGTTGTCCGATACTTAGACCTACCTGATAAGCACACAAAATTTTATCAAAATCGGTTCAGCCGTTTCGGAGGAGTTCAATAACGTACACCGTGACACGAGAATTTTTATATGTATACTGCTTATAAACTACGTACGCTAAGATAAAATATCATAAAAATCTTCCTTAGTGATTACTATTCTATTCTGCTATTACTATTCTGATATTATGTACATCTCTTCAGGAATATGAAAACTACCAATATCAGCTCTCCGCGTGTTTCTTTTATGTCGACTTTCATATGTTATAATTTCTTAGTTCATACAAAATGCAAGCACGCAAATAGGTTTTTACCCTTTTCAGCGCGGAAAAATATTCTTGTTTCACGGACTTTTATGTAAAAACGTCAAGGTATTATTTTTTGCAAAGATGAAGTTATTTTACCTATCGCAACTCACAAGTAATACTGGAAGAGCTATTCAAACGATACATTATAAAGGCGTTGACTGTCGTAACTTTTAACTAAACACATGTGTCTTATCTTCTGAGAATGTGATTTGAATAAAACTGTAATAATTTTTAATAGTATATTATTAATCTTACGTTCTTTTAATTAATCTTGTAAAAAAAGGCTTGACTGTCAAAAATATTTTTATATTAGAGTTTTATATTTATATTTCTGTGAGTAGATAATTTTATATTTAGTACTGGAAAAGATGTTTAAGAAAATACGCTGGATGTTTTTCTCTGTTCCAGGTTCGATTTTGACCCCCTAAAACGAGACCATCACCGCTCACCGGTAACGGAAAAATTCCTGAGGAAACCTGCATGACTGATGAAGTTAAAAGTCTTTGAAGGTAACCCGCATATTCCCTTCTCGCCTGATTTCGATGAGAAGACCCGTGCCAAGCAGTGGGACATATATTATGGGCTGATACTTTTTTATGCATGTAGGATATTAATAATCTTATTACTTTTAATACAAAGACTAAGATCGATAATATCTTCTCTCATCTCAAAGTCTCTTATATAATGAATCTTAATACAGTCGTAAATGTAGAGATTTCCACTTACCTTTTTGATAATATTTCTATAAAAAGTCGCACGTGACTATATTTCACCCTCGCATATATTTTAAAAAGTAATAAAAATCTATTTTACAGCTCCTTACTAACGTAAAGTCCTTTCGCTTCGTTCTGGCTCTTTGCATTTTATCAGTTTACTTCAAACCCGGAGGTCCGTTACGTGCTTCGAATAAATTTCACTTACAAAAAATATACTTAAATTCTTGACAACATTTTGACAACTACTTTGTTAGGAAAGATATAATTAACACGCTTTCATTATAAACCTAAGTTACATATAGTTTGATTATGCTATAACGTTTACACAGATTTCATATTAATGTTATCTTAAAAGTCAAAAATTTCAAATGTATTAAAATTATTAATGTAAAGTATATAACAACACTTAAAAAAATTCTCCTATTTTTTGGAACGAAGTTCCTTAAGGCAGGCTTGGAGGGGATAGGGATTTTGCTGCGCGACCGAACCGAAAAAAATGTGATAGTAAAACCGTAAGAAAAAGTGCGTGGAATAAAAAGCGTTAAATGAGACGTGCGCAGGCGCGACAGTCGCATAAACAAGCGAGTAATGTATAATATCTTTCCTTTTAGCCGAAGGAACTTCGTTCCTATCTGGTGTCCCACGTCAGTAGTGGGGATTCACCGGTTCTGGATCACGTTTTGGCGCGTGATTCAAAAGGTTTCGAACGATCCAAAGGAAGTCGTCACCTAAAAAAAAAAAAAAAAAAAAAAAAAAGGTTTTGGGGTCATCTAAATCGATTGCACGCATCCATTTTGCGCTAGCTCAAACGGTTCGCGACTTAGGTTTCTGCATTTGCAAAGTCCATTACCCTTAATTAGATGCAATTAAGCCATTACCATCGATGTCATTAACAGTTCTTTCTATTGTGCTCTTCATTACTCGGTGTCATTAACGATTCCTATGCAATTAAGTAATTACTATTGATGACATCAGCTCAGCGACTGAGACAGCGAGATCCACCGTCTTGGTGTTCATTGAAGGAGACCTATGTTCATGAACGGGTAAAGTTTGATGATTAACAATCATTACGCTTCTTATCAAACAACATTCCTTTGTCATATTTTCATCAATTAAAGCGGAGGTTTAAAATAAAACTTTGGTTCAATTTCAAAGAAATTATTTATTTCGAAGTAATCTTATAGTAGTAACATTTTTAATCTCTCATAAAACAAGATTTGAACATCATATTCAAAAACATATCATTTTTAAGTGTATCGCTGCCAAATTCATTTTGAAACTCTGTCAATGACTTGTTATTAAACTTATATAGTAAGTACATTAAACAGTACTCTCCACACACTGAAGTGAAATCATTTTGTAGCCTACTATTATTAAAACGCCATTTCCTTACATTTCTATTCAAAAACATTTTATGCATCCCCGTAGGAAAGCGGCCATACGTATCAAAATATTCACCGATACCATGACTGTCTATGTGGATGGCTACCCAGTGAGATCCTGGTTTTGAGTCCGGGTCCAAATTGCTTATAAGGTATGCGGGAACCGTCACATACATTGGTAATCGGTTTGCAGCATACACATTATTTTGTAAGCTTGGATGAATCTTTTTTAAGTATGATTGTATTTGTAAAGTATTCATAATTCTTTAAAAAAGACTTATTACTTCGTTCCATCACACACAAGTGAAATAAATAAGCTAGACCTTCTTATTTAACATGCAATTGACAGGGGTTTTAAAATAAAATGAAAGCACAACTTCAAAATAATCATTTACTTACACATTAAAAACATATTACAGAGTGAGAACTTAATAATACAATATTCATTTTCTTAGCTACTATAGTCAACGGTTACATTGCGATTTTTATCTATTTCAATGACATTATCAAATTCTGCATAAACAACGCAATTGATCGTTTGAGTCAGAGCAGTTTCAAAGCGAACTTCTAATCTAACACTACCATGTCTAATTAGATTCCAATGACTAGATGAATTGGCTGATAAATCAGGTGTGAGATCAAATGCTAGCAAACAATAACCTTTCGAATACTTATCGTGAGATATCCCATTACCTTCGTTAAGAAAATGTATTCCTGTTCCTGAGAATAATGTATGATAGGTTGCAGTAAAAATATTATTACCAAAAGATGGTTGTAAAGCTTTTGAAGGAATTTGCTGACCGTCAATATATAAACAAAATGAATTCATTTTGTAGTTCTCAAAATTAAACGGATTTTTAGACAAACAACCATTAAATGCTGCATTATTCACAAATCCAACTATACATCTCTTAGGTACTTGACCCAAAAAGATATTGTCTAATGTCTTACCCTGAACCCCTGACGGTATCGTTAAAACTTTTACTTCGGCTCGAGTTATGGGATATTTTGCAGTTGTGGTGGCTAAGACTTTTTGATGGGCAAGTAAGACGGAGGGGTTAATTTTTGTCCTTCGAACAAGGAGAGTCGCATCTGTAATGTTTATTTTGTATTTGACATCGTCTGTTGGAGCCATCAGGTTAAATGTTTCACGTGATCTCACCAATTTAATACTCATCTCAACACCATTAATTAAAAATTTTTCTTGATTGAATATGTCACCATGAAGGTGTCCTATCATTTCAACTTCCTTACTTTCTGAAACTAATTGTTGCCTTTTAGTAAAACCAGAATTTTTTTCTTCGGTTGAATCCATTTTACCAGCTGTATCTTCATACCAAAGGCTACACGATAAATGAGATTGTTTTGCTTCGGTTGAATAATTCAAAAGAGTTTCGATGTAAGCTCGATAAGCATATGTATTGTTTGGAGGTGAAACTAATTTTTGGTTCAAATAAACATCGAGTTGAGTAAAAACTGAATGAAGCCAATTGTTTACAGGTGCCACAACAGTTGAAGCTGTCAGTTTTGAAGAATCCTCATTTAATATTTTTGCTTTTAATTGAATCAGTGTATGAGATAAGTCTATATAGTCATCACCAGTTCCAGGGACTTGAAATTCTATGGGACCATCGTCAGCTAAAGATGATATTGGTTTGTACTGCACCCACATTCCACTTTCTATGCTTGTTTGTGTTGATGGTAAAGCAAACAAATCTAATTCAGATTTTATACATTCACAAGAGTGACTATGTAAGAAAGACATTTTTTTTTTTCAATTTATGTAAATATATCTCCTTGATATTGACGAGTTGATTTTCGTTTCTTAACACCTCTTCCTTTACCGTTCGATGAGGGAATGACTGTTCCAAGACATTTTCTTTTAGTTATATAGCCGGTACCAGACATGTTTAATTTATCAATTTTTTGATCCGCCCTTCTTTTCAAATTTGAACTAATTTCCTTAAGTCGTGACTTTATCGATTCATCCACGGGTCGTGCTTTAGTCATATCAGATAGAAATCCAACACCCGCACTCAAAGCTTCCTTTCCTATTGCTTTAACACCGCTTGAAAGCAAAGGTAAGACAGATCGAAACAACCCTCCCAAAAAGTTCCCAATACCATGACCACGTTGATAAGGAACTCCTTTGTATATGACTCCTATTCCAGAACCAGCTTGATGAGTATAATAATTTTCATATGGGCAATTTATGTGATTGCGAGGATACATTATAACTTTCTAAAGTGTAGTTTAATACACACTGTTCCAAACTGGAATGGTATTTTTTTACCAGTGCTTGTTCTTATATCTATTTCAATTGTATCGAATTCTCTGCGCATAACTGGTAAGTAGTGAGGAGGGGAAAACACATGCATTTTATTTGCTCCATATATGTATTTTGAAGGATCTAGTGGTATAATTCTAAGTAAAGAGGTCATAACATCTCCAACAATCTGTGGTTCCACTATATCACAATAAACAAACAGTTGTGATGGTAATCCCAGATGTAAGTTTGCAGGACGTTTACCAAACGTCTTTTCTACCAAATTTCTCTCAGGTTCAAACCCTAATTGAATACATAACTTTTGTGATAATGTCAAGGACATAATTGAATCATCTGCAATTGTCACAGATACAAACTTAGATATTTCATCGTAACGAAAGGTTAAATTTTCTCTTATATTATTTAAAGCTTTTAAAATGTGATTAATATTGTCATAGTTGGTAGCGGGAATGTGTTTTTTATAGTGAACATTGGAAGGATATTTTTCATTTGGCATTAACATATTCTTATTAATATAGACTATATTTTCATGTTCTTGAACAGTAAACATTGTACACGGGTATTGAAATTCAACAACACCAACAGCCCATTCCCCCTCTAATTTAATTGATTTTGGTAATTTTGTTGAAAACTTTGTTGTCATATTATCTGGAAAATATTCTATTGAACTGTTGCTTAGTAATGTTAAATAAAAACTTCCTTTCATTATATCTGTTTTAAATGTGATGCCAAAACCCAACTATTAAATTTATCAGGATAACCTTTCCACTTGACAAGCACTTGCTTTCTGCTACCTGAATATCGAGAAGTTATTATTTTATCTATGTTGTGGTCTAAAGTGGGGCTAGGTGGAGTAACTTTTTGTAATTCTTTTTCATAAAAAGTACCTTCTATAACTTCGTTTTGTAAATCTTTTAAGATGTACACAACCCAAGGTGATCTAGGAATTACAGTTGAAACAATAAAAATTTCATCGCTCCAGTTAGATTCATATCCCTTTTGGAATATATGTTTGTATTTTGTGATTCTAACATAATCACCAATGTGAAACTTTGGTAATGAGATATCTCGTAGTGACCTCTTATTTTCTCGAGCATACAAATTATTCCAAACAGTCATAATGTTACTAGAACTTACATCACATGGAGGCATTTTAATACTTGAATGAAAACTATGGTTATATGCATATAATAAATCTTGTAAAATATCTATATATCTATATGTATTTTTATGTGTAAAATAGCGCCACATTTTTGACTTGAGAGTTCTTTGAAATCTTTCTACAATACTAGCCTTAATATCAGGATTATTTGTTGTATAATAATTAATATGTTTACTCTTAAAATATTGATGAACATCTTTGGAAACAAACTCAGTACCCTTATCAGACTGTATATGGGTAGGAACTGTATGAGCTTCCTCAAAAATAGTCTCAAAACATTTTTTTATTGTTAAAGAATTTTTATTTTTCATAGGTCTAGCATAAGCATACTTACTAAATACATCAATAACACATAATATATAGTTATAACCATCATTATATTTACTATATGTTCGCATGTCACTCAAATCTGCTTGCCACAGTTTATTAAGATCAGATAAAATATATTTGTTTCGATGAAACTTTTTGTAAACAGGTTTGTGAAGTGTGTATGTTTCTTGTGATTGCAACCATTGCTTGACTTCATTTTTTCTCATTTTACCTGTCATAGCTTTTGCAAGTTTTTCAATACCACCATAACCAGCAGGGTGTGATGCATCATAATAAATATTGTGAATTTCTAGTAGGGGGTCCATTTTTCCCAATCAATTTTCTTTTTTACTTTTCTAATATACTTGTCTTCAGATATAGGTTTAGAATATTCTTCGTCGCCAGATATTTCTTCAAAACTTTTCAATCGAAGTTGGTTGATATACTCACTTCTCTTTGGATTACCAATATAAGTGAGTGGGACTTTTATATCCTTCAAAGCTTTAGCAAATTTTTCCCATCCTATTGGATCACTTTTTTTTAATGGCCTTAATGAATCATTGACTAAATCTACAATATTGCTCCCATTTATTTTGTTATTATCCACGAGTACTGTACCATCATCATCATTCCAGTGTACTTTGTTCTGATTTGTTAATAGGAAATCTAATAATGACTCTCCTTTTTTAATGTATGATTTAGGTATTAAACTTAATATTTGTTTTTTTGAGTATATAGATTTATTTTGAACAGTGTCACTTTCGTTGTGTCCAACTTCTTCATTCCATGTCTGATCAACAATAGGATCTTTGTTGTATGAAGCAATACTTTTATCATATGGTTCTTTTTTCAAAAGTGTTTCAGATAAATTTGAGGTTATTATTGGAAGTTGATAAGATTGACGATCTTCTCCAGTAAAGTGCAAATACCTTTGTAATGTTTGTAAGTATAAAATCCATTTTTTTCTGTCGTCATCGTTACTTTTAAGAATATTTTGCATTTCAGCATCTAATCGAGACTTAGGATTTTCGTGACTCTCGTTCCTTTCATTTATTTTATCAATCAAACTTGGATCCACCAATAACATTTTCTTAGCGTGTTCCATTTCAAACAAGACCACTAACTAATCCACTTAATATAGAACCTAAAATAATAGGTAGAAATGCACCACCTTTTTGAACAATTATATTTTTTCGAACTTTGGTTGTAGTTTTACGAACAAGCTTACGGAGTAATTTTATATATTGTTTTAAAGATTTTTTATCCTTTTCTTTTAATAGGACTTTGCCTTGTAGCACATTATAAATACACTCACATATGCAATTTATTTCATCTTCATCACATGATTTTAATAAAGCTTTTTGATACTTTGGTTTTAAAGTTTGCAATGCGACGAGCAGCTCTTTATGCGTCTTTAAGCTTCGAATCATTATTTGTAAATGATAGAACTTTGTTGATTCTTGTCGTATTTAAATCCTCTTTTCGGTACATAAACTGAACAGTTTTTGTCCGTCGGAAATATATTTGTCTTAAAACGACACATGTCATTGGTATTTTGTTTCAGATCTATCATTAAATAGCCATGTGCCTCTGTCGTTGCGTCTTTATAAGCTTCTTGAACAAATTTTACATTATCTGGTGAGACTTGACGAGCTAAATATCGAATTTGTGTTTTATCACGAGGGTTCTTAAAATAAATTATATAGTTCGAATTTAAGGAAATATCTCTTTGGCCTTTTCCTTGATGAAACAGATTTTGAGTTATATAAAATACGCTTAAATTTCGATGATGACTACCTTTTGTAAATATATCTACAATTCGACCATCAGATTCTCTCATCAGATCATCTATTATAATCAAATTGGCCTCTTTACCATCAAACATGCTTAAGTCAGGTAATCCTTGAAAGTAGTTAACATTTTTTAAATTGTACAAGGGTTGCATCTCATCAAAACACCATGTTACTTGGGAAAAAGCTATGTTACATATTTCTTCCATATTATGAATAAATTTCGTAACAAAATTTGATTTTCCACAACCACTAGGTCCCGCAACTATTGCAGTGAATGGATGAATAAAATGTTTCATTTTTTCCTTACGTGTAGATTAGACGAGGTACAAGAAAACAATAATAATTTTTTACTTTTTACAACTGTTTTATTGATTCTTAAACTAAACATTACAATAATACAATGGAGGTAAGAAAACAAAGTTAATACATCTAAAAACAATAAAAATATTTAGGCAATTTAAAAAAAAAATATAATATATTCTAAAAATATTAAATTTATGACAATAAAATTAAAGTGAGTAAAAATAATTTGAGGATTATTTAAAGATATTTTTAAAAATTCAAAAGTTATATTTTGTGATAAAATCACATAAATTACAAAACACTTTAAAAAATCCTCAAATTGTTAACTAAATAAACTATGTATGTGTACCTATTATAATAGTTTTCTTAATTTGTAATGGCCCCACGCCAAGGTATCGATTTGATTTGGTAATATGTAGCGCTTGGTATCTTGGTATGACAAAGAAGTTTTATTGATTTCCTGAGTAAATATTGTGTGTTTAATTGATCTAAACCTATACATACTATGGTGTTGGATATTTTTATTGAAAAGACAAGATTTGTAATTTCCTAATACTAACTTTTTTGTAACACTTTTGTTTACGCCTTTGGCTTTTGCAACGAATTTTTCACCTACTGTAAATGCATACATTTTTGATCGGAGTCCTACAAATTCCTCTAAAATATCACCGTTATTTTCATCTTTAAAATATCCTAACCTTTTTTTGTTTATTTTAGGGTAACCAAATAAATTATCGGCAGGATAATCAGATGTATCGAACCTAGCCATCAAATCGGGTTTAAGATCATCATATAAATTATCAGTAAAAAATTGGTATATAAAACTGTCAGTATCAGTGTACAATAATTTAGTTTTATCACCAAACTTTTTCAAAATGTAATCATAATGAAATTCATACATAAGTGTTTTTGAAATATCTAGTATACAAAATCCTAGATAAATGGGTTTATCATGTACAACTTTTGTTTTCCGTAATTGAACTGCTACTAAATTTTCTGAAAAGATTGATAGGCTGTGGAATTCTGGTTTTGCTATTAAGTCTTGTGCTCCCAAAGACTTACCCTGATTCTCCCAATGAGTTAAAAGTTTTACATTTACTCTCTTTTCAATGTTTTCCATAGTTTTACCAAAAACTGAATTATTCATTAGTTTGTAAAAATCTTTTTTAAAATCTGATGTTGTCTTTGTTCTGAGTTTAGTATTTAAATCAATGTATTTTTGAAGCCAATTACTTTGATTGAATTTCAAAACTCTGTGAATCTTTTGTAGTTTAATACCTAACTTAAGACATTGTTTCAAATTTCTGTAGTGAATTTTATATTTTGTTTTATTGTTTAAATTTGGAACTAATTTTATATTTTTCGTATTACCTATACAAATGTTTTCAGGACAAAGAGGCAAATCAGAGTGCAAATCATGAAGTTCATCGGGGTACTTTAAATCAACTTCCAAAATGAAACCATATTCAGACGTATCAGGAACATCAAAGTTGGTGTCAGGATCTATCCACTCAAACCCCCCTACAGGAAGGTATTGTGACATTGCCCAACCATAAAGATTATTGGCATCAAAATACGCAAGAAAAGATTTACATTTCGTTTCATCATAACTAGCCAAATACTGATTATTTGCTTTGGCATATCTATTGCTACATTGTGACACGCCACCACGAATACCTGCTCTGATAAACGCTATTTTGTCAAAGTCTGTTAATAACTCTAATTCTATTTTAGTGTACTTTAACATGGCATCCCAACTTAAACCAGGTGCGGTATAATAATATGCTGGATCTAAACCGTAAGTACTAATACAAAGATCTCTGAAATTTTCAAATATGTCTGTTAAAAGTAGTACGTCAGTTTTTTGGTACAAATTAGAATAATCTTGCATGTTTGAACATTGGAAGTGATCCCAAACATCTTGTGCATGATGGTAATCATCATCAGATACTTTTGAATCAGTTAGTGTGCTAAAGAAATGTTGTTGACTGGGTAAGGATGTTAGTTTTAAACTTTCATAAGATGTCATGAATTCATAGGGATAAACACCTTTTTTCTTCAGACGAACAAAATCTTCGGTGTTGGGAAAATTTGATCTGAGCGTGTGAAACTGTTCATCTTTAAGATTTTTTGTTAATTGATTAAGACTACAAGGTAAAAATTTCAACGAATCAACAAATCTCAATTTAAACATTTGATTGTTAATAAATAAGGTTTTAGTAAAAGAAATGTATCTCTCCTTGTTTTGAGGTATTAAGTCAACTTGTCCTTCGACAAAGTTAAGCGCATGAACTATAAAATGTGAATCATAGTGACTTAAATTATGAAGAAATACTGGAACGAAATTCGGAGCTTTAAACTTTTTTGTGCATAGTTCATGTGCAACACCTCTAAAATTTCCTGTATACCAGTCAAAGTCTAAAATTTTATCTTCACCTAAAATAGTTTCACAGATATGACAGATAGAACAGTTATCAATTTTTTTTTTATCTTTATCAGTCAAAGTATTAGGAGCTTTCTGAAAGTTTTTTTTGCTACAAATTGATTTCATATCATTATATAATCTACTCATAAAGATTTGCACACAATTGGGTCCGCTGTAAAATTCATATTTTGATAAATTATCATCATAAGAACACTTCACATAGTAACCAAAACTATAAGGTTCATGTTTATGAATGTTATGGGTATAAGACTTAGATGGATCATTAGCACATAAATTGACCGGATTTAAAAAAGCTTCAAAATCTGCATAAATTACAAAAGGTATTTTTAATTTTCTTTCAAAATGATCAAACTTGATTTTATCGTTAGATGTTGGTTCTCCAAACCAATTTTTAAATTTTTTGTCACTACTTGGCAATTCGACAGTAACATGAGAGCAGTCGTTTTGTTGGTGATTAGATAATCTCTCATTTGTAGGGAAGTATAACAAACACCCATCACAAATGTAAACCGTATGACTTTGATTTGAAAGTTGTTTGCTTACCAAACGTGATAAATTCTTTATATAACAATAGTGACTATTTGTACCATTTGTTAAGTATAATAAATTGATGTGTATGCTTTTGCGACTTTTGGTAAAATACAATGGGCCTACGACGCTATTTCGTTTAGTTTCTCTATTAAATTCCAATCCATAAACGTTGATACTTATGTTATTTAAATTTTCAACTTTGTGGATATCGGTTAATTTCATTGGGAAAGATAAACCATCAAAATTAACTTTATGTGCGTGCATGCTGTATGAAGATACCCGTCCAGCATTATTGTTGACTGGGTATAATGCAGAAAGCAATGCCCACTTAAAACACATATAGTCAACATTTTGAACATTAATAACAGCCTTCTTTGCTCTAATATCCTGAGGTAAATCAATATAAGAAGTGCCGCGGAGGGGATTAAACTTATTAACATTCATGTCCAAGCTTATAATTTGTTTGAGACTCCATCCACTGTCTTTTTTCTCAAAGCTACTTATTTTATTCGTTAAAGTGTTACTTAGTGAGGTAAAAAAGATATCTAAGTCATCTCCACGAAAAATTATAAAATTACTAGTTTGAAAATCAAAAGTGTTATGTGTATTATTCTTGCTTTGTTGTATGAATTCAGCATGTAAAATAAAATTTACTTTAAAAATGTTATAACTTACAATTGAACGTTCAATTAATTGAAATATATCGTCTTTGATGGAAATTATCTAGCTCTGCAAGTGGTGATGCTGATCTTTTTCTACTTGGGTTTATTACTTGAGTAGATACTATTTCCAAGTCGGTTGTTTCACTATCAGGAGATTCAAAATAGAATCCCTTGTAAGTATTTTCATTAAAATTGTTCTGTAAAAATATTTATAATAACTGTTAGAATATTAAAATTTAAAAACAAAAAACATAAATGCATTAATCAAATGAAACGAAGAAAAAGAAAATCTTACCTCCATTTTATTTATGAACACTAAATATTCACTGACACTGAGTAGTTATACACTAAAGCTTCACTGCACTTAAATGTATCGTTTTTAAGAGCATCTCACATTTATATACCAACATAAATTACATAACAATCAATTAAATAAACCATTAGGTTTCTAGTTTAGCAATAATCACAATAATTAATTATTTCCCAACTATCTAACGATCTCGTTAACTAACGTTCCAAGAACCACAAATATTTTAATCTAACTTTTTCCCCCGGCTCCTCCTGTCTAAGGATTCAACCGAAGAAAAAAATTCTGGTTTTACTAAAAGGCAACAATTAGTTTCAGAAAGTAAGGAAGTTGAAATGATAGGACACCTTCATGGTGACATATTCAATCAAGAAAAATTTTTAATTAATGGTGTTGAGATGAGTATTAAATTGGTGAGATCACGTGAAACATTTAACCTGATGGCTCCAACAGACGATGTCAAATACAAAATAAACATTACAGATGCGACTCTCCTTGTTCGAAGGACAAAAATTAACCCCTCCGTCTTACTTGCCCATCAAAAAGTCTTAGCCACCACAACTGCAAAATATCCCATAACTCGAGCCGAAGTAAAAGTTTTAACGATACCGTCAGGGGTTCAGGGTAAGACATTAGACAATATCTTTTTGGGTCAAGTACCTAAGAGATGTATAGTTGGATTTGTGAATAATGCAGCATTTAATGGTTGTTTGTCTAAAAATCCGTTTAATTTTGAGAACTACAAAATGAATTCATTTTGTTTATATATTGACGGTCAGCAAATTCCTTCAAAAGCTTTACAACCATCTTTTGGTAATAATATTTTTACTGCAACCTATCATACATTATTCTCAGGAACAGGAATACATTTTCTTAACGAAGGTAATGGGATATCTCACGATAAGTATTCGAAAGGTTATTGTTTGCTAGCATTTGATCTCACACCTGATTTATCAGCCAATTCATCTAGTCATTGGAATCTAATTAGACATGGTAGTGTTAGATTAGAAGTTCGCTTTGAAACTGCTCTGACTCAAACGATCAATTGCGTTGTTTATGCAGAATTTGATAATGTCATTGAAATAGATAAAAATCGCAATGTAACCGTTGACTATAGTAGCTAAGAAAATGAATATTGTATTATTAAGTTCTCACTCTGTAATATGTTTTTAATGTGTAAGTAAATGATTATTTTGAAGTTGTGCTTTCATTTTATTTTAAAACCCCTGTCAATTGCATGTTAAATAAGAAGGTCTAGCTTATTTATTTCACTTGTGTGTGATGGAACGAAGTAATAAGTCTTTTTTAAAGAATTATGAATACTTTACAAATACAATCATACTTAAAAAAGATTCATCCAAGCTTACAAAATAATGTGTATGCTGCAAACCGATTACCAATGTATGTGACGGCTCCCGCATACCTTATAAGCAATTTGGACCCGGACTCAAAACCAGGATCTCACTGGGTAGCCATCCACATAGACAGTCATGGTATCGGTGAATATTTTGATACGTATGGCCGCTTTCCTACGGGGATGCATAAAATGTTTTTGAATAGAAATGTAAGGAAATGGCGTTTTAATAATAGTAGGCTACAAAATGATTTCACTTCAGTGTGTGGAGAGTACTGTTTAATGTACTTACTATATAAGTTTAATAACAAGTCATTGACAGAGTTTCAAAATGAATTTGGCAGCGATACACTTAAAAATGATATGTTTTTGAAAATGATGTTCAAATCTTGTTTTATGAGAGATTAAAAATGTTACTACTATAAGATTACTTCGAAATAAATAATTTCTTTGAAATTGAACCAAAGTTTTATTTTAAACCTCCGCTTTAATTGATGAAAACATGACAAAGGAATGTTGTTTGATAAGAAGCGTAATGATTGTTAATCATCAAACTTTACCCGTTCATGAACATAGGTCTCCTTCAATGAACACCAAGACGGTGGATCTCGCTGTCTCAGTCGCTGAGCTGATGTCATCAATAGTAATTACTTAATTGCATAGGAATCGTTAATGACACCGAGTAATGAAGAGCACAATAGAAAGAACTGTTAATGACATCGATGGTAATGGCTTAATTGCATTCTAATTAAGGGTAATGGACTTTGCAAATGCAGAAACCTAAGTCGCGAACCGTTTGAGCTAGCGCAAAATGGATGCGTGCAATCGATTTAGATGACCCCAAAACCTTTTTTTTTTTTTTTTTTTTTTTTTTTTTTTTTTTTTTTTTTTTTTTTTTTTTTTTTTTTTTTAGGTGACGACTTCCTTGACTTGGATCGTTCGAAACCTTTTGAATCACGCGCCAAAACGTGATCCAGAACCGGTGAATCCCCACTACTCACGTCACCACCTTTCTTTTTTTTTCTTTACGCCGGGAAATACACATGTGCATATTGCGGAGGAGTGGCTCTTCCCAGGCGGGTAGGTGGTGTGTCGAGTGTATCCAGGGAACCTCACCAAAGCCTCCTTCGGTGAGGTTCCCCGAATCTGTTAGCAAACACCTTAACGGCTAGTCAATCCCTAAGGGGACCGACGCGCGACACTACTTTCATAGAGGGGTATTCATACCGCACCACAGAACAACCACTCCCAACGTCGGGCCATTACAATGAAGTTCCCGTCCTCTTCCCTTACCCCCTGCTCTTTTGTCCCCTCTTCTTATAGGACGGATACAAAGAGCCTCATCGGCTCACTCGCTTCCCCCAATGTGCTGGGGTCACCCCAGCCTACTAAGCCTCACCGCCACGACAAGGCCTGAACCATGGTGGGGCCCCCGATAGAACCTACCCTGATAAAATTTGATTCTTGATCAATATTTATAAAACACTAGCTGTTTCTTGTTGCTTCACTCGTGTATACATAACTACCTGCCCGCAGCTTCGCCTGCGTTAACTAAGATTTACAACGACATAAAATCGGGATAATATATAGCCTTTAGCCTTCCTCGTTAAAAGGACTATCTAACACTGAAAGAATCATTCAACTACGACCAATAGTTCCCGACATTAACGCGTTCAAACAAACAAACACTTCAGCTTTATATAAAAGTATAAGATGTGCATTTAGCAACAAATGGTTATTAAATATAACAGACTCTGCAATTTGTTATTTATCTGTACAGATGTCTAAAATTCACGATAAGAAAACTTGTCTTCAAGCTTTAGTACGAACTCAAATCGGTTTATCCGTTTAAGAGCTATAACGATGCCACAGATAATTAGCGGTTTAACTTATGACATTCTCCATTTGCTATGGCGGTTAAATAAAACTGCTGGATTAGATTCTAATCTAATCTAGCAGTTCTAACATAGAAATTAGAATAGAAATTAGATAACATAGAAAAATAGGGACCACGTAAAATCAGGATTGTGGCTTCTTTGGACGCCACAATCACACAACTGAGTGGTGCCCTATTAAGGAACTGTGTTACACTGTTGTGCATTCTCCGGCGCATGTTTTAAATGCATTCGTATTTACGTTGTTTCGTTCAATTTTTCTTTTTTTTTGTGTTCCTCTTATTTATTTTTCTCAATTAATTTGTCTTTTCGCTTGTATTTCTTAAGAATTACATATCTTTACTATAATTTGTATATGTGCCGTGTGAGTGTCTTATGTGTATTAGATTAAGTAAGTTTAACAGTGTAATATTATGTTCCTTAATAAAAACAACAGTTCGTATACGATGAATTCGTCTACGAACTGTTGTTGTCAGTTGCTAATATCCAGAAGTTGATCTTTTTAAGCCATAATGGGCAGTTCAGAAACGTACAAATCACAAAAGATTATATTAAGATAGACAAAAGTAATAAGATAGAAGTAATAATATATCATTCGTTTATCCAACTTACTAACTTTTGTGGCTCAGCGACCCAAAGTGGGTCTTGGCCTCCGAAATGAGAGCCTTTCATCGCTCTCTATCTTATAGTCTTCTTATAGTCTCAACCCTGAGCTCACGCAGGTCAGCCTCTACCATGTCCTTCAAGCGATATTCAGTACGACCGACTGGGAGCTATCCACTCTATTGTCCAAGATATGCTCTCAATACTCCCCGATCCTCACCCATTCTGACCAAGTGGACAAACCATCGGAGGCGGAGGGCTTTTTTATTTTATTTATTTCTATTTTGTATGATATTTAATGGACGCCAATACTAATTCATCTTACATTTGAACTCGAACCGTAATGAAATCATATAAAAAATTTGGCGTTTGTTAAGCATTGATGTATTGAAAAAGCGATGAGTATCGATCATCAAATGTCAGTCAGATTCACGAACGGAATACATCACACATATCAAATCTAGCGTACGCCCCATACATTTTCCTAATATCAAATCAAATTACCTTTATTTTGTAGGTAACAACTTCTACGCTTGAAATACGTCAAAAAGGTAGTCAATAAAATTTGGTAAAAAATTTACAGCTGATAGAAGTGATTTTTTTTTAGCATAGAACAATGACATTAGGAAATTTCGTAATGACGTTGTATTGTCATATTAGCATGTCAGTGATAAGAACCTATAAGATTTTCCAAAATTAAAAAGTGCACAACGCGGATAAAAAAAGTCAAGATTCCATTTTTGGCAGTCATAGGGATTGCCGACGGAAGCGAAAACTTATAACATAGGATTATGACGTCATACTTCTATGTTATAATATAAGATTGTATCAAAAAAGTGCTCAACACTGCTCAATAATGTATCATTTCAGAAAAACTCATCTTAAATGCGTTCTCTTAAGAAATTTGAAATAAAAAACATACCTACCTAGTTTGTTTTATCATCAGTTTGTATGATGTATTATCATATAAAATCAATGAATCAAATAAACACTCCGTAATTTTTACTTATTTCTACAACCAATAAATTTGAACTATCATAAGGTTTTAAAACACTTACTTCGTACTTTATAAGTCGTGTGGTTAAACACAGATCATACTAACGAATTGACACGTCATTCATCAAAATGACATAAATAGTGTAGACGCTACAATGGAACATACGTGTACATAATATATAGACTATAAAATCATAGTCATGTAGTGTAGTCGAATAAACATACGAGTAAATACTTAATAAATACCGCCATTTTAGTTTATAGCAATGTTCATTATTTATAGTATTCACAAGCGGTAGACAATCGATACTGCATTTCAGTATGTCACATCACACAACCGACGACTTGGACAGTGAGATGTGATGACGCGGCAAATTATTGAGGGTAGATGAACTGCCTGTAGGGATGTGCAAATAAATGTCGATATTTTTTTATGTTATAGCCCAAGCAACTCATCACATGCCTCTTCTGATCTTTTTTAAGACGTAAGACGATAAGAATCGGTAGCAGAAATATTTATGCCCTTCTATACGAAACAATCAAAGCAAACATGTTTTACAAAAGAAAAAAATGGTATCACCATCATCAATTACTAAATTAATAGTAATTGGAACTAGCTCAGACAGAAGCATCGGTTTTCATCTAGTCCATAGATTTGATTTTAATCAATCGTTTATAAATAATTATCTCTCCGGGTCTAGTAAAATGCCGGTGATAAGTGATCGGCCATCTTGGCCCTCACTGAACGCTCATTTTTTAACACAATATTGGACCGATAAGATGCTATTTCAAATGTAAGAGCAAATCTTTGTACACGCAGGCGATACGCATGAGGATCTAGCAATCATTTGAGAATATTATTTTTTTATTATAAATATTAATATTATTATAAATTTACAATTTACAAACTTTCGCGTTTATAATATTAGTAGGATTCTTTAATTAAGTTACTAAAACTAAATAGCTATTAAAGTATTGTACAATACACTCCATTAATTAATTAGCAGATTATGAAAACTCTATCTTGTATTTTAATCGATATATTATGTCATCTAACAATTAAAGCCGATGGACCACGTCTCTACTTTCGACAAAGAAACGTATGGCCAAAAGATAAGAGAAAAAACTCAGAATACCTTGTCATCCCCGATAAGTACTTATAAAATGTAAATCAGCCAGCTCGTAAAATATTTAAACTACCATTTTGTACCGATAGCATCATTCGACTAGATAAAATGCAAATTATATTGTAATAGCAGCGTTTAGCGGACAAAGAATCGGAGTGGGTCGAAACTCGGATGTCGATGGATGAACTGCCGGACGGGAAAAGTTTTCTATTGGAATATTTGATCCATTTTAAATGGCATGACACTGAATGGGTTCCTATGGAGAGGCAACTCGGGTTGTATTGTCATACATTTTGTATGGCTTTATTTCTTTCAATATTTTATTATAAGATGCTTGTTGGCATGTGAAGAGAATTTTTATGTATAATTTTCGTAGAAATTTTAACATACAAAAGAAAATTTGTGAATAGTCTGTATTCTGTTCAAGGGTGTATTACTGTAAAAGTCTTTACTGGTTATAACAAAAGACAAATAAAGTTACTCTTACCTGAAATTCGGTTTTAAAGAACAATAGCAATTTAACAAATCATGTCAAAATTAAGGAAGCAGAACTTAATCTTAGCAATATTCTTACATTGCCTGCGATGCTTACGTTGCCTACGCCTTATAGTTAAGATGACTTCTAAGATACTATTTTTTGTGTCACTTGGATAGGAAAACATTCCACCTTCTCGGGTAAGCAGTCGACTACATTCACGAGAAGAAAAGAGAGAGAAGACATTTTATATTTAAGTTGTCTATCCTGGACATAAGATGTAAAGTTAGTAATTACACTGCCTCGACTCGAAACACAATAAAGCTGTTTTACGGGTGGATATAGCAAGATGGTGGTACGTGTGCAGCCGGGACAGCTCTATAACTTGTTCTCCCCATTCATCAATTCGAAAATCATTCAAAACTGTGATCTGTGAACCTGTGATCGCCCAAAGCGACATGGCCTATTACGTTGAAGTCATTCCTGGTTAGCCAGTTAGTATAGACGAGCCATTTAAGGTAAATGTTGAACGATGCCTATGTGTGCAAACGCTTTTAGTAAACAGCCATGGACTAGTAGACTCGACCTCGTTTGTAAGAAGTCTGGGTTCGATCCTGACCGCTGCTGTTAAATGGATTTTATTATATTTCTCCCTGCATCCTATTATCTTGAGAAAACGTGCATGCTTAATAAAAAATATTTAAAGATCTATGAAATACTCCAACCCATGAAGAGCCAGCGCCTTGACGAGCTATGACCTAACATCCTCCTCATCTGATTTCGAGGAAGGGATCCGTGACCAGCAGTGAGGGATTTTAGTATAAATAGAATTCGCTTGTATATTAATATTTGCATCAATAATTATTCATGGCGTGGCTATTGTAAGATGTAAAAATCAAAAGTACTTACTCCGGTACCTCTCGTCTTTTGAATCTAAACAGAGCTTTTTGCACGGGAAAAACAATTGGAAAAATCAACGCCGTTACAAAACAAATTGTAATAACTTACACATTTAAACATAATTAACTTTTTTACGTGACAACGTCTAATAACTCGATAGTATGGGCTGTATGCACGAAAAAGATGATGTCATGTAGCGTTCCGCAAGCGAGAGCGCGCCACAAACAAGAGAGAGGCATGATCGGCTCGAGCGATCGGCTTAGTTCGGTTCTTGCTGCATATAATGTTTGACGTTGTCACGTCTAACTACCGTCCGTAAACCTACTTTATATTATAGTTGAATATGAAACATTATGTAATTACTTCCATTTCATTTCATATCGACACTTGAGGCGCAGCCCTATACGTCTAACAATGATTACCGGATCGCTTGTCAGTTGTCAGCTGCTCGTCCGGACCGGCGGACTGACCGATGAGTCAGAATCCACCGCACATTCATAATGAACTATGCGGCCGTTTGAAAATATATACATTGATTAAAACCTAAAGGCTATTATCGAATATAAAAGCAATTAATTAATGACGTATTTGATGTACGGAGATGAGAAAATTTCGATAAAACAATCACACATGTAATTTCTATATTAAAAACTCTATTTCTGAAGCTAGCGCCAACAGCCAATTTCACTTCAACATCCTTAACACGCTAACTTCAAGAATTAAGTTAAGAATAGCATAGTTGCCACGAAAAATATATGCCAAAAATGTTTTGGTTTTAATTTATCTTTCTAGTTGCTGTATACTATTCTTCTGCAATAATCTTAACGATTACAGTTAAGTAGATTAAATAAAATAATTAAATTGCATTTTCTCAGTTCTATCATCATGTTCACTTATTTAATGTGAGAATTTCTTAGTAAAATTGTGATTTGAAACTCATTAAAAAACAAAAATAAGGGCCTGTTTCACCACTTCCTAATATGTGCCGAATAGGCTATTCACAACATATTTGACAGATAGAGTATGGAGTATCTGTCAAATATGTTACGGATAGCCTATCCGACACTTATCAGAAAGTGGTGAAAGAGGCCCAAAAGAAAATAATTTATCTTCAAAGATCTTTAAATTCATAAAGACGTGTCACGAAGAGTTTAAAAACGTAATTTAATCATTAAACTTAAGCAAATTAATCTTGAAAAACCAGTCCATAAAAAAATAAAATAAAGGTCATAGGTTATAAGCAGTATGAAAATTGTCTGCAGCCAAGATTACGTAAGGCGCTAAATGGCCCTCCACCCGGTAAGCACTTAGATAGGTAAACACTAAGTACACCTCGCCTGATAGACTTGTTCCGAGCATCGCAAACATTTGCTCTCAACACACTCGTGCTACCGTCTTATATTAATTTTAAAAGATACGCTAACGAATGTTTATACTTTAACTTATTATTTTAATAAAAGCGAAACAAAGTTTTAAATGGTTAATTAACCAATTAAAAAAATTAAATCCGTGTTATATAATATAGCCTATGCTCAGCAGTGTAAGGTAAGAGGTTGATAATGATGATGATGAAATTTGTGATAATATGTATCAAAATAATATCATAATTTGATTCCAGTCAATTAAGCGTCGATGGTCCAGTGAGTATGGACTCGATCACTTATGCCAGAGGTTCGGGGTTCGATCCTGACTCCCGTGTGTGCCTTGAAATGGGTTTTTCTACATTTCTAAGTGCACCCTAAAAACACAAGACTATCGCTCGCTCACCGGTGAAGGAAAACATCGCGAGGAAACCTGCATGCCTGATGAGATTGATGATGATGAGCACAACGAGCCCTTTTAAAGGTAATGCTATTTAAGCCATATAAATTTCCTACTACAAATCTGTATAAAATATCCGATTTGTTATCGATTAGAAAACTATATATTCTGCAAACCATTCTTAAGCTGCATAAATCAGTCATATATGAAAAAAATATTTTAGAAAATGACAGCAGGAGAAGAAAATGTGTTCTACCATTTATATATGTTAAGTCTGCATTTGCAAGGAGACAATATGTCAAACAATCATACGTCCTATTGTCGCGGGTATACCCTGGTCTACTAGGGAGGAAATGAGACAACAGGGTACCGTGCTTTTAAAATAATTTATTAAAGTAAATTCGATTCGTTAAATAGAACTAATGAAAGGGGGGGGGTCGAGCAATTAATCCACACAAGTTCCCTTTCCACGTTGACGGTCCAAGTAGGTACTCTCCTGCGTCACGCCGAGGGTTGATGATCCCGGGGAAGTCGCGTTCGCTGGTGACCGGTGACGGCAGGAACAGGTAACCAAACCCGGCAGAGAGTACCCTCGTCTTGATAGTGTCTTGATACTATTCAAATTAGTAATCCGAACGTTGAACCCTGGAACGCGCCATACAAACACTATTACAAGCGGTCCAGTTCAGCTTGCAACATCCACGGCACTGCGTTATATAGGAAAGTACCTAAACTATAGTAGTAGTAGTGCCGTGGAATCATCACAATCAGAAACGGAGATTCCCATTTAATAGAAATAAGCATTTTATTATGAAATTTACTATTATTTTACAAAATATTGAAAAATGAGGGTGAAATCGAAAGATGATGAAATCTTTTAACATGATTAGGCAAAATGAATTTAAAGGTTTAATCAACATTACTACTAACAATTTTACTAATGAGCACAAACATTGGTTTTTATACTGATTACTTTCACTAATAACTACTTTAATTGACTGCGACATAAAAAATAGTATTACCACTTACCCAGTTTTGGGGCGATCAACACTCACTATCTATTTATTATTCTAGTTTAACGAGGAACGCTCAAGCGACGACCACGAAATATTATAATGATAATAAAATTACGGTTACGGCTTTTATTTGATTTTATTAAAATATTCTTTTCCGTATAAGAGACCGTTATTATTAGTGTGACGTGCGTTCACTTAAACTATGACAAGTAAAAAAGTGGCGCTGCGATCGGTACTGCAGTTTTAACTTCGCGAAAACAAAGGATCTACTTGGAGCGCTAAAATGTTGCATCGCTCATGTTAAAGCTATAATAAAATTGTGTTTTAAACTTTTAGATTTTAATGTGATGTAATGATTTAATTTAATAGTGATTTTTATTAGTTTTAGGTAATGTATATATTAGATTTAAGTGTATTTTAATGAAGTAAAATAAATTATGTACGTATAACGTTACATATACCCCTCCTCGTCTGGAAAAGGGTTTTATTCTTAAATAAAACCCGCCTTAAGCTGCTCCTAGCAATTACTCATTCATTCTTCAACTTTCATTCCATCATTCAAAAAAAAATACATAAAAAGCATCAACAGCATCATTTACGCTATTGGCGCGTCCTATCAAACTTAAAGTCAGTAGTTGTCAGAAAGCTAGTGACTCATGCTAAAAGAACAAGATGTTATAGAGGATTCTACTTATTTATTATTATTACCGCAGAGTTTTAGGTCCTTGATATGCCAAACACCTATGTTTTTTCCGGACATATCTTCTAGTACATATACGAGTGGTGATCGTTTTTCGCTTACTCGACATTTTAAGTATTTAGGAGCCAACTTTTTACTAAAATATTTGTCTTTATCGCTCAATATGTATGTACGCTTAAAGACTATGTCACCTACGTTGTACTCCGCTGGTTTTCTGCGCAGATTATAGTGTGCAGTATTTTTCACATGTGCATTCCATAACGAGGCTTGCACATCATTAAATACTGAAGAGAGACAACCTAAGTTTTCGGCGTATACGTCACGTGGCAAAAACAAAACTTCGTCACCTAAGTCAGAGTCCGTATAGTGCGAACCGCATAAAACCAACTCTCTACCGTACACTAAGAACGAGGGAGTGTACCTAGTAGCTTCGTTGACGGAATTATTAATTGCGAACTGTAACTGGGGAATGAAAGTGTCCCAAGACCTATGGTCATTTTCAACGAAGGTTGATAAGCTGGTGACTATAGTTTTGTTATAACGTTCGACTAAGTTTATTTGCGGCGTGTATCTAGGTGTGTAATATACATTAGGGACTTTATATTTCTCAAACAATGCTTTAGTAGTTGAACTAATGAAATGGCTGCCATTATCTAAAAAGATAGTTTGTGGTATACCATAAACTAAAAATATGGAATCTTCTAAAACCTTCACGACGGCATCCGCAGTAGCGCGACGTAGCGGAAAAATTTTACAATATTTAGTAAAGCAGCAGGTTACTACAAGCATGTAACTATTCTGCTTACGAGTGACAGGTAGAGGACCCACAAAGTCAACTGAAATCATTTGATGGGGGCGTGAGCACTGCTTCGGACGCCCCATTTCTCCTAATGTAGTGTGATTTTGCGACTTGTAAGCTAAACAAACCGAACAAGAACCTACGTACTTTACAACACTTTCATGCATACCAGGCCAATAATAGGATAATGCTAAACGATTGTAAGTTTTAAAAATACCGAGATGACCAGCCGTTGGTACAGAATGGTTCTCAGTTATAATTTGTTCACGATATTCAATAGGAACAACTTCTTTCCATGCGAATTCAGATGTGAGATTTGATTTATTTTTAGAAAGCCGAAATAAAGAGTTATTTTTAATAGTAAAATTTGGATAGTGGTTAGGATTATTAAGACATCCGTTATATATCTTTTTGTACCAATCATCAGAAGTAGTAGAAATAGCATTTGAAAGAGATATGGCTGAAATAGAAACAGCACGTGAGAGAGCATCGGGTATCACATTATCAACGCCCTTTCGGTGCCTTAATTCAAAGTTGAATGAAGATAACCTAACTCCCCATCGCGCTAGTCTTCCAGTAGGATTATCTAATGACAGGAACCATTTCAACGCAGAATGGTCAGTGTACACCACGAATTTCAGGCCATTTTCGAGGTAGCATCTCCAGTGCTCGAGAGCAACTAACACAGCAAGTGTCTCTCTTTCTGTGATACTGTAGTTTTTCTCGGCAGCGGAAAGAGATCTACTCATGTAGGCAATAGGATGCTCTTTACCACCGATGTTCTGCGTTAACATAGCTCCAATGCCATAATTACTAGCGTCCGTATGTACCTGGAAGGGCTCAGTGTACACCGGGCAAGAGAGGACTGGTGCGGAGACAAGACACTCCTTCAGAGCATTAAAAGCTGCATCAGCCTCTGGCGTCCACTGAAAAGGAGGTGACTTTTTCCCATTAGCCGTTAGCTTATTAAGTGGGCCAGCTATTGTGCTAAAATTAGGAACGAAACGTCGATACCAAGTAGCGGTTCCGAGAAAGCGCTTCAGTTCCTTTTTGCTTGTGGGAACCGGAAAATTTAAAATTGCTTGCACCTTTTCTGGGTCCGTGTGTAAACCACGAGCATTTACTACGTATCCTAGGTATTTAAGTTCGCTTCTGAAGAAATTACACTTTTCGAAATTTACTGTCAGATTAGCCTGTTTTAATTTCTCTAGGACACGCAACAGACGAGACACGTGATCTTCGAAAGTAGAGCTTATTATAATAATATCGTCTAAATACGCAAAAGTGTTCCCCTCCATATCACCGAAAAGTAAGTCTACTAAGCGCTGCTGAGTGGCTGGTGCATTTGTCAGACCAAAAGCAGTGGTTTTAAACCGTAGGCTGCCACGACCTGGTACATAAAAAGCAGTCTTATCGCGATCCTTTGGTTCTATCGGAATCTGCCAGAAAGATTTCGAAAGGTCCACGCTCGAAAGATACTTTGCGTCGCGTAAGTTGTCCAGAATCTCTGAGACATAAGGCAAATTATAGGCATCTTTCTTCGTTACCGCATTAAGCTTCCGACTATCAAGGCAGAATCTTGGCTGTCCATTCTTCTTATTCACGATAAGCACTGGAGAAGACCACGCGCTCTCACAAGGCTCAATAACATCAAGCGCTAACATTTCATCAACCTGCTCTAACAAAATACGTTGCTTCTCTGGAGACATTCTATAATAACGCTGCCTTATGGGCTGAGCATCTCCAGTGTCAATTCTATGGGTGATCAAATTTGTTCTACCTAGACCTTTCTCTTCTATAGATATAGATTTAAATTGAGCTATTATATTATCGGCTATTGACTTTTGCGATGCTAGTAATTGATCATATGAATTAATAAAAGTTTGCGAGTTATTTAATTTTACTTCAGCTAATGAACTTTCAGACATTGTGATACTGCCTAAATATTTGGGACAAATTTGGAAGATACGCCAAAAATCAATGCCTAATACAATAGGTGTTTCCACTTCAGGTACCACATAAGCCTTAATTAAGTGTAATTGGCCTTCAAAAGTGACAGGTAAATTCATGTAACCGATGCTCTTCAGTGTTTGTCCGCCAGCGGCTACCATTGATATATTGTCATCCTGTTGCAAAGTGCAATCAACAAAATGTAAATGTGAATTGTTACCTAAAATTGTTACTGCAGCACCAGAATCAAGTAGACCACAAGCGTCCACATTGTTAATTTTAATATTTACATAAGGTCTAAAGTCATTTGTGGGTTTCGTATGCAGAATTGTAGATATTTTATAAGTAGAAGTAAATGTTCTTATAAATGAAAGCCAAGTGTCCCAGTCTTCCTTAATGAAATTTCTACAATTCTGCTCATTTAGTTTTTTGGATTATCATTTTTATTGCATACTGGACACTCGGGTGTCTTGACATCCTTCAATCCGCATTTGAAACAAAATACGTCGCGACTTGCTTTACATTGTCGGATGTGATGTGAGTTACTGCGACACCTATAGCAGTATGGTTGTTGTTTATTTGTTTGAACTGAGTGTATATTATAATTTTGCTGTTGATTCTCATTATAACTGTGTTGTTGATTTTTGTTATAGTTTTGTTGATTAAAGTTATGAGTTTTTGAAGAGTGTGCTTTATTATAATTATTCTTATATGAAAAATATTGTTTATTTGTATTTGTAACTGATTTGTTAGGGTCTTTATCCGCCTCTTTAAAATACGCAAACTCAGGTGCAACAGTTTCAGAATTTACCTTAGGAGGCTCCTGAAATTGTAAAAGTCGGGAATGAACAATCTCGTAATTACGACAAAGTGTGCGTAAGACATCTATGGTGTCAATCTGAGTCACTGATGCTGCTAATGTACTAGCATAACAAGGCCTTATATTATGAAGAAGGATTTCTAGCTGTTCCGCCTCGGTAAAAGGCTTAGAAAGACGGGAGAACATTCCACTCATAATCGAGAGATAAATGGTTATGTTCTCGCGTTCCCCTTGAGTGCGCGAACGAATTTCAGATTTTAGGCGGTAGTCGTAATCTGACTGATCAAAATCTTCTTTGAGCTTAGAAGAGAGCTCAGACCAAGAAGAAACTTTGTCTTTTACCGAACGGTACCAGTGAAGAGCGTCATCTTGAAATATTTCTGTAGCGAAAGCTAATATTTTTGAAGGGTTTATATTTCGTGCAACAATAAACTCATCAATACGCTGTATGAATGAGCGCACACACGTTTTACCGTTAAATTTTAATTTATTTAAATCAGCTGCAGTACGATCACATGTCACCGAAATTACATTTTGCACTTCTGGTACCAAGGTCGAAGAGAAACCAGAGCCAGAGTTAGATGGTCCAGGAGTTGGTCTATTCACTTGAAGAGACGCGAGCCGTTTTGCTAAAAGTTTATGACCCTTAAAAATTTCGTCATACTCATCTTTCATGTCCTTACTAGGCGTTAACCTCGCTAAACGATTGTGAAGGTGATTTAACATATTTTGCGTTCTCATGAGTGAAGGTTCACTAGGGTCTGATACATCTAGGTTTGTTTGAATCTTAGTGAGAACTTCTAGACAACCTTTCAGGTCCTGTCGAATATCCAATGGAGACTCCAATATGTGGTCGGCCGGGTATTCTGACGATAATTTCACAATTTGTTTACGTAACTCATCAACCGAAGATGCCGCGGTAGCACCACGAATCCGAACCTCATATTCGAGTTCCGATTTTTGAAGTGACAGATATTTGACAGGTAGCATTGTGATAGTATAAGTCAAAACGGGTAAGTGGTAAGAAAAAACAATTAAAAGCACAAATCAACTAATCTAACCGTTCTCCGATCTGTTACAATATACACTATAATCAACGTTGGTTTTTTTTTTTAATGATTGATATTAGTAAAACAAAAAAAAAATTAGCAGCAAAATAAAATTATAAGGTGCTACTAATGTGTACTTTCCAATAATGTTTAAGCACTTTGATAAAATTAGTAACAATTAAAAATATTTTAATTTTTAGATAAGGAAGCGTCAGCTTAGGCTCCCATAACGACTTACACAATATTAAACTTTTAAAATAATGTAGGTAGGAATAAAACTGTGCAGCAAATAAATTATTAACCAGAAAGATGCGAACAAAAATTTAGGTTACTATAAAAAAAAATTAGTACACTTCAGTAGCAATAAAAAACCAAAAAACAAATAAAACGTTTTACAAAAATAAGCCACAAACACATACTAACTACAAAAAGACCGACAACAAAAAAGAAGAGAAAAAAAAAACTTGTGTGAATTTAACCGAGTTGGGCGCCAATGTCGCGGGTATACCCTGGTCTACTAGGGAGGAAATGAGACAACAGGGTACCGTGCTTTTAAAATAATTTATTAAAGTAAATTCGATTCGTTAAATAGAACTAATGAAAGGGGGGGGGTCGAGCAATTAATCCACACAAGTTCCCTTTCCACGTTGACGGTCCAAGTAGGTACTCTCCTGCGTCACGCCGAGGGTTGATGATCCCGGGGAAGTCGCGTTCGCTGGTGACCGGTGACGGCAGGAACAGGTAACCAAACCCGGCAGAGAGTACCCTCGTCTTGATAGTGTCTTGATACTATTCAAATTAGTAATCCGAACGTTGAACCCTGGAACGCGCCATACAAACACTATTACAAGCGGTCCAGTTCAGCTTGCAACATCCACGGCACTGCGTTATATAGGAAAGTACCTAAACTATAGTAGTAGTAGTGCCGTGGAATCATCACAATCAGAAACGGAGATTCCCATTTAATAGAAATAAGCATTTTATTATGAAATTTACTATTATTTTACAAAATATTGAAAAATGAGGGTGAAATCGAAAAATGATGAAATCTTTTAACATGATTAGGCAAAATGAATTTAAAGGTTTAATCAACATTACTACTAACAATTTTACTAATGAGCACAAACATTGGTTTTTATACTGATTACTTTCACTAATAACTACTTTAATTGACTGCGACATAAAAAATAGTATTACCACTTACCCAGTTTTGGGGCGATCAACACTCACTATCTATTTATTATTCTAGTTTAACGAGGAACGCTCAAGCGACGACCACGAAATATTATAATGATAATAAAATTACGGTTACGGCTTTTATTTGATTTTATTAAAATATTCTTTTCCGTATAAGAGACCGTTATTATTAGTGTGACGTGCGTTCACTTAAACTATGACAAGTAAAAAAGTGGCGCTGCGATCGGTACTGCAGTTTTAACTTCGCGAAAACAAAGGATCTACTTGGAGCGCTAAAATGTTGCATCGCTCATGTTAAAGCTATAATAAAATTGTGTTTTAAACTTTTAGATTTTAATGTGATGTAATGATTTAATTTAATAGTGATTTTTATTAGTTTTAGGTAATGTATATATTAGATTTAAGTGTATTTTAATGAAGTAAAATAAATTATGTACGTATAACGTTACACTATATAAAGTCATAGATAAAGAATTAAATATCTATCCCATGTCAAAGTATGACTGTAAAATACAAGTAACTAACTGGTTAAAGACTAAAGATTATAATGAAATTGAAGAGCTTTTCAATAAAGTCTTTGTTAGCTCCCGACTCTGGGTCCAATAAGCAGGAATACGCAGTGGAATATTACGAAAACCCAGAGTACAAGTATAGGGGGGTTAACCAATGTCCGCGATATCACGGAGCGTTACATACAAGAGATGAGTACGTACCCTACGACTCGCAGTCGGGCGTGCCGATGCCGTAGATATAAACCTAATCAACACTAATCCTAATTGGCCAATCAGAAAACTAATGCTAATTAGTCTATATATACTTATGTAGGCATTCAATCGGGCACGCTGCACGAAGCGTCGGCAATCGTAGACAATATGGCGGAGGCGTTGTTCTCATCAACTTGATTCCAATAATTAGTTTTTCAAAGTCAATACACAACACTTATATTAGTACATTAATTTTAGCGGTCCAATCACACCATTAAACAAATCAGTCCACGTGTTTGTACAACAAGCGAAAATAATAAGCGCGCACAAGCTGATCGACCGATCGTATGCAAAGTTAATTATCAAGCAATTATTAATTTTAAATTTATATTAATTATAAGCGGCAAGCCTTTTAGGCGGACAAGAGGCCGGGTCACGATAAATCCGTGCAACAAAACCACGCGTGTGTCTCAATTTACTTTATGGCCACAACTGAAGACCGACTCGTGCGTTCCAGAGCGTTCTGCGCCCGCGCCCGACCCCCGCGCCCCGCGCGCCTCAGCTTGGGGATGCAAGCACAAAAAACGAACGCTTGGTTCAGAACATCTACCCGCCTCGGCCAGGCCTACCTGGCCGCTAATCCACTGGTAGTCGTGATAAGGTTGATACCGCTCTCTTCAAAACCGAACCGTCCACCTGAACCTCAGCAAAACGGGGCACACCATCCGTCCCAAAAACTAAATTGAGAATGCGCCCTCTGCGCCAACACAGTGGCGGTGAGTTAACATCCTTAACCAGAACGAGGTCACCAACATGAGGTGGATCAGTTTTGTCAGTCCACTTAACGCGCTGCTGGAGGATATGCAAATATTCTAAATTCCAACGTTTCCAAAAACTCTGAGTGAGTTGTTGGACCAATTCGAACCGCGAAAGACGATTACGTCTCACATCATCAAAGGGGTATTCCGGCAGGGCGTTCAGTGGCTGTCCAATCAAAAAATGGCCCGGCGTAAGGGCTTCCAAATCATTAGGATCTGAAGAGATCGGGCACAACGGGCGTGAATTCAAAACGGCTTCAATTTTGCAAAACACAGTTGCGAGCTCTTCAAATGTCAATATAGACTCTCCAATTACTCGTCGCAAATGTGTCTTGGCAACCTTTACTACGCTTTCAAATATACCTCCCCAGTGGGGACATGATGCGGGACTGAACCTCCAAGTTATTCTGCGACCAGCTAGTCTAGACGCAATTTCAGTCTCGTTAGACAACAAAAAATCGTGTATCTCTTTTAAATAGTTACTTGTGCCTTTGAAGTTGGTGCCGCAATCAGACCGAATCAAGGACGGTAGTCCTCGTCGTGACACAAATCTATCTAACGTCGCAACAAAGGCCTCTGTCGAGAGGGCTGAGACGAGTTCCAAATGTACCGCCTTGGTGGACAGGCAAACAAAGACACACAAATAAGCCTTGACCGTTTTACTATTCCTGAGGGTCGAGGTTTTAACCAAAAAGGGACCTGCAAAGTCCGTACCAACTCCAGCAAAGGGCCTTGACTCGGTGACCCGATCCGAAGGCAGGTCACCCATGACAGGCTGCATGGTGGAGGCCTTCAGCCTATAGCAAGGCATGCAGCGAAAGACCACGCTACGGATGGTCCTTCGAGCCGACAAGATCCAGAACTCTCGCTGTAGAATGGCCAATAAGGCATTACAACCGGCGTGAGAATTTTTGATGTGACGATCAGTCACCAACAAATTCACCAAGTGGCCATTCTTGGGCAACAAGAGAGGGTGACGAGCTCCATAAGGGAGGTTTGCGTTTCTAAGACGCCCTCCGACTCGCAAAAGACCCGTGCTGTCTAAAAAGGGGTTAAGCTTGCAAATAGCTCCAGACAGCTTAAATTTGCCCTTTTTCAAAATGTCAATCTCGCTTTCAAAATGTGCCTCTTGCACAGAGCGAACCCAGTGGTAAAGAGCATCCTGGAGCTCTTGTGGAGATAGGAACGCCTTCAAACGTTTACTCTGTGGTTGTCTACAATTCTGTAAGAAGCGCTTGATCCATGCGGTGACACCCAGCAATTTGTCCAATGAGCTGTAGCGATTCAACAGGAAATCGGGGTCGAACGGACGGTCCCGCCGTTCAATCGCAAGCGTTCGCAACCCAGGCAACGCGACAGTATCCAAGGCCGGAGTTTGCGGCCAATTGGATTCTGGCCTGACCAACCACTGAGGGCCCCACCACAAAGGGTGTTCAACCAAAATGGGGGCCATGCATCCCCGTGATGCACAATCGGCAGGGTTGACTTCGCCAGGCACGTGTCTCCAAATCAACGGGGTTTCCGATTTCTGGATTTGAGAGACCCGATTCGCTACAAACACTTCTAAAGTGTGGACTGACGTCTTCAGCCAACACAAAACAATTCGACTGTCAGTCCATGCATATGTGGTGGCAATGTTAACCGACGAGCATAAAGTGGACATGACGTGGTTCAAGAGACGAGCAAGAAGGGCTGCTCCCGACAATTCTAACTTGGGAATTGTCAGAGTAGTTCGCAGTGGTGCGACCTTGCTCTTCGCCAAGACCAACGAGACCTTCACCTGACCATCCATGGTCACGGTGCGTAAATATACGGCTGCTGCGTACCCACGTTCCGAAGCGTCCGAAAACCCATGAAGGGACGCTGTATACTTCCCTGGCGGAAGTATAGCACGGGGTAACGAAATTCTGTTAATGGCCGTCAATGAAGAAACAAATAGGAGCCAGTCCTCCGAAACAACTTCGCGGAGTGGCTCGTCCCATCCGAGACCTGCAGTCCAAAGTCTCTGCAGGAAGCATTTGGCCCAGAATATGACCGGACATATCCAGCCATTGGGGTCAAAGGTTCTCGCTACAGTCGACAAAACTAGTCGTTTCGTCCAAATTTGAGGCGAATCCAAGTCGACGTTGAAAGTGAAGACGTCTTGGACTGGTATGTACTGGATTCCAAGTACTGTCATCATGGTAGGATTGTCACGATCCTCAAAAAGGTGAGGAACCTGCTGATGGTCATCTGGTAGCCCATCCAAAAGCGCAGGTAAGTTGGAGACCCATTTACGCAACTCATAACCTGCGGAGGCTAGTATGCCAATCAACTCGTCACGCAACAGGAGAGCCTCTCTCTCTGTGGACGCGCCAGTGCATATATCGTCGACATAGAGATCCTCCTTCAAAATGGCGGCTGCGCGAGGAAACGACATACGCTCTCGATCCGCGAGCTCCCAAAGCGAACGTATGGCCAAAAAGGGGCTAGACCGTAGCCCGTACGTGTTCGTGTTGAGCTCGTAAACAAGCATGGGATCTTGCGGGTTTTCCCGCCACAATATTAATTGATATCGACGATCATCCGGGTGAATTACCGTTTGCCTGAACATCATCTTGATGTCAGCCACAAAAACAAATTGATGACGCCGAAACCGAGTGATGATGTCACAAAGGTCCTTGAGCAATTTGGGACCAGTATGAAGACACTGGTTCAAGGACACTCCCGATGTGGTCTGCGCAGAACCGTCAAACACCGTGCGCAGTTTACCACTTGATGGTTTTATTACCGCATGATGCGGGAGAAAACAATGCTCGTTCGAGCGCCAGTCGAATTTTGACACAGACATGTGTCCCAAATCCTCATACTCCCGCATGAAATCAATATACTTCTCCTTGAGTAACGGATCCCTGCTCATGCGGCGTTCCATTGCCAACAAACGCTTCTCAGCCGTAGGTCGCGAGAAGCCAAGAGGCGGCCGTACTGCCTGAAATGGCAGTCTCGTCATGATCCGGCCAGAACGGAGCGAGGTAGTGTGGTTCCTGTAGAACTGTTCACACTCCTCGTATTCCGGATCAGAGCGGGGCGCTTGTGGTGGCTCCTCTACCTCCCAAAATCTCTGCACAGCGTCAGAGAGGGCGGAGCCCACCATTAAGGCCGTTCCTAGTTCGACAGGGGGGGAAGCCTTCAGTACAGGCCCCATCAATGCGAACCCAAATATGGTCCGGAGGGCCATTAAACCACCTGGCTGCAAAACACGGTCTCTCCCAAGAAATATTTTTCCCAAAACGTCGGCACCAAGCAATAAATCGACCGTGCCAGGTAAGTCAAACTTAGGGTCAGCCAAGTTCAAATCCGCGGTCAATTTTACCGCATCCGCAGACAACCGTACTTGCGGGTGGCTGCCCAAAATATTCTCCATCACAATTGCCGACGACCCCAACGTCGGGCGTGGAGAATTTGGAGGGGAGAACTCAAACCAAACGCGACCTTCAACAGTGGCCACAGGGGCATTCCCAACGCCCCTTATTACATCTGAATACCTTTTTATATTCAAGCCAGTCTGCCCCACCAACCAAGACGAGGCTATACACCCTTGCGAGCCTGTGTCCAAGATAGCTCGGACCACAACCGAGGCGCCCGTCCGTCCCCAAACCCTGACATAGGCCGTGGGTAAGAGGACGGTCTCAAAGGGGGGCAGTGTATAGCGGGGGCAGACGCCACCATCCTAATCTTGACGCGACGACGCTTGACGGCCACTGTCCCGAGACGGCACGTCAAGGTGAGGGAGGGGACTAAACTCCTCCTCCGCTCGATGACGACTACCACGAGCCATAGTTGGTGATTCGTAGTGTGAAGAGCGTCCGTACCGTGGGTTGCGTGACTCCAAGCGGGGACGCTCCGCCAGAGGGGGGGAAGGCAATCGAGACGACCGCGCGCCACGGTAATCGTGATGCACGATTGACCTTGATTGGCCACGTGGGGACAATGGGGGCGAGCGGGACACAAAGGTGCGGGATTGAACCCGGGGCCCGCTTTCATACCCGCCCGTGGGGCTGTGTGCCGAGACATGTTGGCGATTGATGGCAGCACAATCTGTGGCGCGCAAGGGGGGTGTGCTGGACCTCAAGCTGCGGGTTTCGACCCGGCGTCCGTTGTCACACCCGCCCGAGGGCGACCCGGCATGGTCGCGGCGACTATTCGCGTTGGCGCACAGCACCTTCATGTGCTGTCCTCCACAAATAGGACACGGATGTGTGTCGGGGCAGTTGCGCTGAAAGTGGTCCCCCAGGCAAGAGAAGCACCAGCCACGGGCCTGTGCAATCCGCCTACGGGAGGCCACGTGGAGCGCCACGAACTCGGGGCACCGTGCCGTTAGGTGCCCCTGGGACTTGCAAAAGCGGCAATCCGGGCGCGCAGCCTGCGCAGCAGCAAAGCGGGGACTCGCTCTTCGCTTTGGCGCGGCTTGGGCGGCGCGTCGTTGGTCGGAGGCCGTGGGCCCTGATGGCTTGGCCGGCGCATCGGCGACCATGACATCACCCATGCGACACTCGTCCTCGAGGAACGCCAGGAGCTGGTCAAATGTAGGGAGAGAAGACGCCTCATCCCTAGCATGCTCCTGCTCAAAACGTGCTCTCAAGGACACCGGCAACCGCTTCAGCACGATACGCACAAGAAGGTATGACCACTGGGCGACCGGCAGGTCCAAGCGGTTGAGCGCGTTGGTGGCTATCAGGAGGGGGTTTAGCAATTCGGTCCTCAACTGGGCGGTGTTGCTCACGACCGGGAGGTTCATGATCTGGTCAATATGAGCATCGGCCAGACAGCGCTGATTGTGATATCGCTTGGTGAGCAGCGACCGCGCGACTCCATAGCTCCCGTCGCATATCGGAAGGTGCTGTACAAGACCCCGTGCCTCACCATCAAGCGCGGAGAGCAAATAGGCCAGCTTCTGAGACGGGCCTAAATCCTCCCTCGAGTCCACGAGACTTTCAAAAAGGCTAATAAAACCCATCCACGTATCCAATCGACCATTGAAACGTGGCAGGTCCAAGTTCGGCAACTTGGTCAAAAGACCCACGGGAGTCTTCAAAGGGGCCCTATGGGGCGGTACTCCGGCGCGCGAGGCTAAAACCTCTCGCGCGCGCTGGGCGATGGTGTCGGCCAGGTCCATAATTTGGACGTAGTCCTCGTGCACTTGGTCCCGTCGTTCCTTCGGGAACAGCTCGAGGGGCACTTCGTCCACATGCACGATGAAGCGCCGGTAAAGTGTTTCCACGTCCTGAAGACGCATAGGGCACTTCTCGTGCCTGTCCAATAAGGACTCTGTTCGGTCCTCTCTATCCACCAAGGCAGCCGCGGAGGTAAACCACCTCAATTGCGAAGTAATTCCGGCATAAGTTTCTCGTACAATATTTAACGCAGCGGTCGCCATCTTCAAAGAACAAGGCGTACAAACAATCGCAAAACAAGATCAATATAACAATAAGAAGGCTATCCTTCAATAACGCAACAGCTGTTATCGATCTAAACACAAATTTCAAATCTCAGTAAAGGTTTATAACAATAAGTCACAAACAAACAAAATATTAAATAGCTAATAAAATGAAAACAATTTTAAATTCCAATACAAATAATCTCTCAAAGAATTTATCAAGCCGCGAGCGTCTTTCAACTCGATATTATACACACTACATATACAATATACGTACTCAATATGGTTTAATTTATCAAAGATTTAACAATTATTCAGTTTTCATTTCATACACAATAGGGAATTTTTCAAATACAAACTCCGTTATGAAGATAACTGACTATTCAAATGTTGGTTTTTTTTTTAAATATAAACTATCTTACATATACCGTTATATTCATAATCTTTTAAATATCTTTAATATTAAGTCTATAGACGCTGCAATATAAGCGCACGCATTCCACACTTATGTACTATAAGCGTATATATAAGATATAGGCAGTATAAGTTTTAGACAGCTTTGCTGCCACAAATTTTAACCACGCTCTTGCTACCAGCAATTATGTTAGCTCCCGACTCTGGGTCCAATAAGCAGGAATACGCAGTGGAATATTACGAAAACCCAGAGTACAAGTATAGGGGGGTTAACCAATGTCCGCGATATCACGGAGCGTTACATACAAGAGATGAGTACGTACCCTACGACTCGCAGTCGGGCGTGCCGATGCCGTAGATATAAACCTAATCAACACTAATCCTAATTGGCCAATCAGAAAACTAATGCTAATTAGTCTATATATACTTATGTAGGCATTCAATCGGGCACGCTGCACGAAGCGTCGGCAATCGTAGACAATATGGCGGAGGCGTTGTTCTCATCAACTTGATTCCAATAATTAGTTTTTCAAAGTCAATACACAACACTTATATTAGTACATTAATTTTAGCGGTCCAATCACACCATTAAACAAATCAGTCCACGTGTTTGTACAACAAGCGAAAATAATAAGCGCGCACAAGCTGATCGACCGATCGTATGCAAAGTTAATTATCAAGCAATTATTAATTTTAAATTTATATTAATTATAAGCGGCAAGCCTTTTAGGCGGACAAGAGGCCGGGTCACGATAAATCCGTGCAACAAAACCACGCGTGTGTCTCAATTTACTTTATGGCCACAACTGAAGACCGACTCGTGCGTTCCAGAGCGTTCTGCGCCCGCGCCCGACCCCCGCGCCCCGCGCGCCTCAGCTTGGGGATGCAAGCACAAAAAACGAACGCTTGGTTCAGAACAGTCTTATAAATTAAATAGCTAATAAAAATCCTAAGTACTAACACACTCAGCTTGGCCATTACCGTTCCTATTTGTGGCTTCAAAATGTATTATCTGAACCCGATCCCAAGTTTATGACGTAGGGCAAAGAGGAATAGGAAGGCGAAGTTGTTTGGGTACTGTATCAGTATGTAATCATAAACGTACACACACACACACGCACACGCACACGCACACGCACACGCACACGCACACGCACACGCACACGCACACACACACACACACACACACACACACACACACACACACACACACACACACACACACACACACACACACACACACAACACGCACATTCTCTATAGTACGCACACTACCATACATATTAAAGAATAAGTAACACGTTTTAAAATAAGTTTAAGTTTTCATTTAGTTTAACTATAATTTGCAATGTGAACTCTGTAATGTGGAAGAGCGTAGCCTCCTAACACAGGTATTTTTATACTTAAAAGGAGGTTTCGACCTTGTAACTAGATTACTGTAAAATCAGGCAAATAAAGAATTTTTGATTTTGATTTTGATTGATTTTTAGATTAAAGTCTTTGAAGGTATGTGAAGTTCACTATCACGCATTGGGCCAGCGCATCGGTGAACTATGACCCATTACCCTCCTCGACTGATTTCGAGGAGATCCGTGCCCAGCACGGGACATATAAGCAGTGCTGGATTTGCGTATAGGCCCGTGAGGCCTGGGCCTAGGGCGGCATGATTTGAGGGGCGCCAAAATTACAGAGACGAAAAAAGTAAAGAAGACTGCCTTTAAAAATGAGTTTGGATTAATTTTTGTAAAGAATTCTCTCTAGAATATACCTATAACAATTCACTTTTTTTATTTACTTTTCAGTCTATGAATAAGATCATGTCTTTTTAAAGATTAATTATAGTCTTTACCGAATGATGTCTTTACTTTTTGTTTCATTACTGAATATCACATGCATATAAAGCTTTTAAAAATGACTAAATCTTAATAATTTCGCCCTGGCACAGCAGTGAGACATAATATAAGGGTTGATACTTTACTTTTTTCTAGCATTAAGGGCGGCAAAATAAACAGGGCCTAGGGCGGCATCAAGCCTAAATCGGTCACTGCATATAAGGGTTGATACTTTAAGTGGTTTTACAGTACGTGCTGCCACGTCTGCCAGTTTAAGCAAACTAACTATAAAAGAACTCGCGGCACGATATGATGGCCGTTTTGACACATTACAATAGTGATGTAAATGTCAATTTATTCGCGAAAAAAATATAATCAAATCTGTAAGTTTTTATTGCAAATAGTACCTGGTTAAATAGTTTCAATAAAACTATATCACAATTGCAGTGCACTCACATTTTGTACTTTTCGATGCAAAGTCAGGTCGCAACTGATTTGCTTTGCATTGAACATTGACGTAAGTTTGCCGAAGGTAGTAGTTGTGTAGGCCTATTATATTTATGATTAACTGTACGTCACTATTGACAATAAAGAACAGCAATTTCTCCTTTAAATTTTACTATTATCATTACTAAACTTCATGAGCGGACAAACGTCAAAACGGCCTTCTTATCGTGCCGCGAGAATAACATAAAAAGCCAACGTATGAATGAGTTACTAATCATATAAATTATTGTTTTCTGTCCATACTTTGACCATTTATCAGATAGGCAGACGCAGAGAACACAGCAAGTAGGTATAATAAGGTAACCTTTGAATTTAGTACTTTGAATGAAACAATATTACCAATTATGACGTCAATATAATATAATATGTATTAGTTCTAAAAGCATTCACCGAATTCTCATTATTACTACAAACATTAACATAAAATCGATGGCTGCTAATTGAATATATTCACCTAAGCCCTGTTGGTGTGTGTTGTACAATAATAACATGGTTAACAATATGTCCAAATACAAATTTCAATTCATTCAGATAACAATCAGTCTAAAACAGCAAAATACATATCGCGTTATTAAACAAAATATAAACTATACTATCGATATGCATTTACTGCCCTCTGTGCTTAGGGTTGATTACACAATGCAAGTACAATTTATTTTCTATGCATTTTATCAGGAACATAAGTGTGCCTTGTCAGTAAAATGGACTTGAATGTGATGACGGCAAACGACAATACGCTGTCATATTCTTAATTTTTGCATTATATTAAATACCCCATAAAAGATTTATTGATATACTTTTTTGTAATGAAATAACTTTTGCGGATTTTATCGCGGTTCTTATGATTCTTCCATGCCCGACGTTTCGACATTGGAATCTGAGTTCGCCGCAATAAATTCCCTAAAAGTTGTTTAAATATAAAGAGTGAAATTCGCGTAAAAGTTACTTATAACAAGACTTTTTATTTAAATAAACTCTAATATTTACATGGACGTCTTGCATTTGCCAGGCGCCCTGTGACGGCCACAATTATTATCATTGGCATTACATAACGAGCTTTACCAACAATTACAAATCGAAGCTTAAAACGAGTGCCAAAACAATCGAACTCTAATATTCTGTCAAAAAATGGAGATTGTTTCTTAGGTTATTTTGGGTAAAGGCCAAGAGGATAAGATATAATTTCTTTTCAATAAGAGATTCGCCTTTTTATTTCAAGCAAAATATGAGTCAGATGGGTGCCAGTAAAGATATTAATAATATCTATCTTTGCTATTTATGTAGTACTAGCAGCGTCCCGCAGTTTCCCCCGCGTACTTCTCTCTGGCTATGTGTTATTCTGGTGTATAAGCAATGTTTTTGTAAAGTTTCATGGAAATCAATTTAGTAGTTTTTATGTGGAAGAGTGACAAACATCCAAAAAACAAAACTTTCACGTTTTTAATATTAGTAGGATTTCTTACTAGAAATACTACATAAAGATTTTTTTTCGGTTGGAGCTATGCTAATGACCCACCCTAATGGCCCTAATGCTTCATCGGTAGTGGGGTGAGCCGGTTGGCTTCACCCTGTGATATATAGTAAGTGCGGGATTGCCCCCCGCCAGCCAGCCATGGAGTGTGACTTCCACGGCTTCATGGCGTCAGGTTTGTTCCTGCGGCGGGTTTCTGTCTCACCACCGTCAGATATCTACATAAAGAAGAAAGTGTGAAAATGTCGTGAATAAAATAGATTTTTACAAATAGGGCCAAATTAATTTATCTACTTTATAAAAGAAACCTTAACAAATAGAACCAAATTAAATTGTCCACTTTATAAAAGAAACATAAGCTTTTTTTTAACTTTTTTATAACTATGACAAAGTGCGAACTCATACGTGATAATATATTTTTCAAATCAGTTTTCTAAAGCGCATAGTCTGTAGGCTTCCTTAATGTCATTTGATTAATAGGAATGTGATTAACGAAAATTTAACAATGATATATGTTTCGAATTTGCAAATCATAGCCTCCCTGTGGAATTAGAATTCATAATGAACATAAATTAGCATTGTAAATACAAAAAATACTGGTTGAGTGTAATTTAATGTTTAAATTACATACAACCAGTATTTTTATTTTATTTTCATTACATTTAGTTCACCCAAAATGAGCACTCGCAAAAATACCGCAATCGCTTGAGGTCAAGGGATCAAAAATTGATCCATTTCCACTCTCAACTTCAATTCACCAACCTGTTTGGCCCATTTATTGTCTATAGTCAGTTAGCTGTTCCAGGCAACTTACTTTTAATGAAACAACATTACCGGTAATTATTATTTTGATAACTCTATTTCTGTATATATATTCAATAAATAAGGATAACGCTGAAGACTTTGTTTGCTTAACGTAATATACGAAATTACGCAGTGGCTATAAAAAAAATAGTTGATAGCCTTATCATTACAAATTATTGTAAATTGCTTTTACCCGCGAGATCGTCTACGCTGGGCTAGATTTTGGACAAATCACACAATATCTTTATAAAGTAAACTCTTATCTATTGTTCTGATGTAAGAGCTATATTATTTTTTGCATTAAAATGCATTCACTTGTTTTTGCGTGAAAGGGTAACAAACATAATATACAAACTCTTCATGGCTTCATTTAACAAATTCAAGCATTTCGAAGATTTTTCATATTAGTAGGACTAGTAGGATATTTGTACGATTAGTAAGATAGTGTTTTATGTAAGTGTTATTGCACACTATAACCAACCAAGTTAAGAGGTAGTGCTGTGCTGCTATGCAGACGTGTCAACTAGACCGAGGTGGTATCTTACGCTCACACAATACCGGGGTAAAGTGACGCGTTTAGTGCGGTTTGTGAGTTTCCGTTGGCCCATTGGGATAGGGAAAAGTAGGGTAACGAATCTTCATAGTCTTTGGTTGTGAGTGTTACCATAAGCCTCCGACTATCCAGTTGCCTCCCTATATCATAAAAAAGCGATAACCAAAACAATTGAATATTGATCCATTAATAATCATCGTCAATACTAATTTATACAGCGGTCGAGATTGACCACAACATTTAAATTATGATAATTTTATAATTATTATAATTTTCACAACTAGTTATGGAATGATTTATCAATTACACGAAATAATTTAAGTAATGGGTGGTAAAAAACTTGATCGAACCTTTTATGATGAAAGATTTTTACTCTTATAGGGCACGAGATTCTCGCGATATCGTCTTTCTAGATGCAAAGGAATAACATGATCACAGAGTCTATTACTTTGAGAATTAGAATATGGTTATAATAAAGTATATTATAATATGTTTTGCGTACTATTCTTTATTTTTTGACGTGACAACGTCTTATGTTCGATGGAGCCGGCTGCACGCACGAAAAAACATCATTCATGCGGCGTTGCCTCGCTCTGAGGCGTTCCATTTAAAGCTTGAAGTGCAAGCGATTCGAGCGCGAAACAAGCAACAAAGGGGCACAATCGGCCCATCAGTATTTTCTTATGATGTTGTCACGTTCAACTATCGTAATTAAACCGACTTTACAGACAACCAATTTTTTATTTTTTTTATTTATACAATAACTATTCGAAAAGCAGTCTTATCTCGGTGTTACTTATTTCCCTTTACTTTCTTTTGTCGAAAAAATAAAATAGATTTCTGACTGTTTTGTACTAAACCATATTTACTCAATAAATACTGAACGTTATATGTTTATTTAGTATTTTACGCACTCAGCTGCTACCAATTCTTTCCACGGAGGAAAATTTCGTAACCTGCTTGCCGGATTTTATTAAAGTATTACCTTAGCACAGGTGGTACTGTCCTAATACTTGTTACTTTCGTGTATGGGCTACGTAACACTCGCCAAACCGATTTCATGCATATAAACGCAAACAGCAGTACTTATGAGGATTAAGTTATTATTTATTATGATCCGCGAAAATATGTTTTTTTCCAGGATCACAATAAACAACGGAACTGAGCTAGGATACGGAAAAGTGTAACAATATTCCTGGGAAATAAAATATTATTAAAATGAAACACAGAATTAGTAAATCCTTATATAAGGGATTTTCATTCATTTTAATATTTTATCACCAATCATTTATATTATTTTTTCATCCATTTTAATATTTTATCACGAGTAAATAAATTAATAAAAATCTACTAGGGGACCCGACAGATGTTCTTTTTTTTTTTGACGCAGGTTAATGCCTTCACACAATTCAGGACCTTAAGTACAACAATACTCGGGGAGGTGGTGGTCGCGGTAACTAACATTATAAACGCGAAAATTTGTAAGTACGGATGTTTGTTACTCTTTCACGTAAAAACTATATGGATATGGATATTCATGAAACTTTATAATATTATAGCTGATACATCAGAATAACACATAGGCTATAATTTATCACCGTGCTCCCATGGGAATGGGAAATATGAATTAAAAATGGGCGCTGCTAGTTAATATATAATTTAAAAACTCACATGATGGATTTCCGTAATCTTTGTACTAGCTAACTTAGATCGAAAACTCTATAGGTTAATTAATCGTTCATTAACAAATTCAAAACATGCTTACTAGATCGTTTTACAAAACAGTAAAGTCAAATTCGTTTAAAATTTATTATGTGATTGAGTGACAAACATCAATTCATCCACCCGTTCAAAAGCTTTCACATTTATATAAAGAGGTAATTTTCCCAATAAACTAAAAAAAGCTTTACAGGAGGATAAAAATTATTTATTTAACCTTTCGGAAAGAGTTGTTCGGAAACCTTAAATAAATAAGTTAGAAACCTTTATTCGCTCGGTTGTTTCTTACTCATTTTCTTGTTATCCGGAAGTATCAGGAAAAGGTAAAATAAGTTGTAAGATTAGTCGTACTTTCTGTTAGCATCGTAAAAACTAAATATAAGTTCTAAAGATATCTCACTGGACTAGGTTAAATTGGTAATTTATTAAAAATAGCTGAGTTTGCCGGTTCTGCTCCGAATCCACTGGAATCCGAGGTACACTTAACTGACGATTAAAAAAAATTACTTTCATGGAATTTTTGAAATTTAAAAAAACTTGAATTCGAAAAATGAATTCAAAATTACTTCGTCTAGATTTAACAATTTTTAATGGCTTTTCGCCGGTTCTGCTCCGAATCCACTGGAATCCGAGGTACATTTAACTGACGATTAAAAAAATATACTTTCATGGAATTTTTGAAATTTAAAAAAACTTGAATTCGAAAAATGAATTCAAAATTACTTCGTCTAGATTTAACAATTTTTAATGGCTTTTCGCCGGTTCTGCTCCGAATCCACTGGAATCCGAGGTACATTTAACTGACGATTAAAAAAATATACTTTCATTGAATTTTTGAAATTTAAAAAAACTTGAATTCGAAAAGTGAATTCAAAATTACTTCGTCTAGATTTAGCAATTTTTAATGGCTTACGATATTGAGGCTCTATCTTGCGGGATCTTGAGACAATGGACATCGGTGAATTTAGACAATAATAGGATTACGGGTTGTAATTAGAATCGATAGATAACGATCCACGGCATAGTCTATCTAAGTTGAATGTGACTAGGACAACAATCATCTTACTGTTAATTAAAATATGAGCAGATCTGGCAATTTTCACATTGCTAACCTCCGGGCTAGGTTCGCCACTTCTTGCCTTACTTACTTACTTCGCGCATTTAACAGAGAATGGGCTGCCCTAGATGATATGTGGTACTCCCTGCGCAGGTATCCTAAAACCACTTAGACTAGCCGCTTAAAGTGTATCTGACTCTATCTCAGACTAACACAGGACATCCTCGCTGGCTCCCTCAAAAGGGCTAGCGGGGCTTCCTCCTAGTATGGGTTTTACCACAGCTATTCTTATCTAGCCATGATCAGTGTCACCACTGAGTTGGGAGGGCGCCAGCAGACTCACAATTCCTCGGAGAGCGGGTGAATTCGAATAGCATTTGGTCACCATTAATTAACCTTTTGACGCGATTTCATAAATCCCATTACATTAAAACTGTCTTCTGACAATGAATTTAATCAAAAGAATTTAGGTCTTTCACGTCTTACAATACAACTTTATGTCTTAGAATTTATGCAGATTTTAGTATCTATACGTAAGGTAGTAATGACCTAGAGCTATTTTTGGTTATTTTTACTTTACCATCAAGTAAAGTTTTGTTTGTAGTTGCGTATTCTTCTATAAAATACTCTATATTGAACGGTATATGGAGTCATAAGAAACACTGCGTGCTGTTTTTTTTACCAATAACATTGTTTTTGTGCTGCATAAAAATCTCGTGGACTAATTTTGGAACTTATTCTTTCGTTTCGGTTTCGTAACATTGAACTCCGTAAGATCCTGGGTCCAGTACAAAGGGAGGATGGTAGCTGGAGAGTCCGAAAGAACGCAGAGATTGAAGAACTAGTGGCCGAACCAAATATCCTTGGAGAAATAAAAGCCCACCGCCTCCGATGGCTCGGCCACTTGGTCAGAATGGGGGAGGATCGGGGAGTATTGAGAGCATATCTTGGACAACAAAGTGGACAGCGCCCAGTCGGTCGTCCCAGATATCGCTGGAAGGACATGGTGGAGGCTGACCTGCGTGAGCTCGGGGTTGAGGACTGGTCAGAGGTTGCGCAGGACAGAGACCGGTGGAAGTCTCTCGTTTCGGAGGCCAAGACCCACTTTGGGTCGCTGAGCCACAGAAGTAAGTAAGTAAGTAATTTTGGAACGGATCCAGAAATTGAAGCTTCGTAAATGAAAGTAAATAAACATGACAACTTTTGTTAAAAATCGTAAATCTGTAAATATTCTGCGTAATGTATCGCGTTGTTGCCACCTTTCGGTTGGGGCCACGAACGTTGTTTTGAATTAAGCGTTTTTTTTTTTACCATAACATATTTGTATAATAATTAATAGATGAAAATGTCGATTTCAAAAAAAAATATTCACAGTTTATAGCACAGGCAAAAAGGTAGACAAAGTGTTTCTCGGCCATTAATCAGGTGGAAAGACGATCTCTGGGCAGTGGCCGGTCCCTATTGGTTGCGAATGGCAAGGGATAGGTTATCGTGGCGTTCATTGAAGGAGGCCCATGTTCAGCTGTGGACGAATATAAGCTGATTGATGATGATGATAGCACAGTTATTGGCGAACGTTATAACCTATTTATTTAAGAGGAAAAGTTTTATTTTAAATTTTTGGTTATAAATATTTATATATAATATATACCTATAATTTTTTTATATGAAATATAGTTTATTTATTTATTTATTTTATTGGTTTAACAACAATTGATAACACAGATACAATTTGATTTATACATAGATTTTTCACAGTTAATAGTGCCTCAATCACTTATAGGCAAACACCGCATGATCAGTTATGTCACAGCAAAAAATAGTAAGTATAATAAGTTAGGAAAAAAATATTGCATTAATAGAGATATAACATAATACAAAGGACATTTTTTTTCCAAGTATGACTTCATAAATATTATGTACTATAAAAATATATCGAAGTGTATGTGTTTTGAGTGTGTGTGTGTGTGTGTGTGTGTGTGTGTGTGTGTATGTGTGCTGTTCCATTTTGTTCTGTTCTGTTCTAGCCCTACAATGTTACTCTTGGGATCGGTATTTATATTTTTCCTTTACCACTAGTTTGTGTATCCTTGTGTGTGGGTGCGTGTGTGTGCGTGTGTGTGTGTGTGTGTGTGTGAATGTGAATGTACGTACTTTGGATATTATCGGCGGAGGTCACGAAAGTGTTTTTCCAATAAGTATTTAATTTTTTGGTGCGGTTCAACATATATATCGATCAAGTCGCTAAACTCATTTACAGTCTTACATAATCTGGCACATGGAGAATTTGTACCTAATACTGTTCTACTTAGAGGAGGGCAAAGTGGAGTTATTGGATTGCGTGGCAGTCGTTTAGGAGCACGAAAGTTGAAAAGAGCTAGTAATTGTGGGGAATCAATGCAACTTTGAATAATTTTGCTTGCGAACACTATGTCCATCAATCGCCTGCGCCGCGCCTAGTTATAATATATTTATAGAAAATACATGTAGATATAATATATATTTTACTTCATGTAGATATTATACATTTAATGCAATAACTAAACTACGGGTAGGACATAAAAAGCATTTGTCATACTTAAGATCAGACGAAATGAAAGAAAACGTGTAATCGATAAATATTTTTGTATATGCATCTCATAGTTTGCATGGCCCTCGTGTTTACTTCGTGAAATATAGCACCTGCAATGCTATTTCGCTGTTCACATACGATATTGATGTATTTTGCAGGTCCAATAATTGTAACTGGTATCTTTCTAAGTTCGAATATTATGACTGACATTTGCAAAATGGATCAAAACATTAGAACGTCAAACGCGGAGCGCCCAATGCTGAATACCGAGCGCCGAACGCCAAACTCTGTAGAGAAATCAAACGCCAAAAACCAAAACTAAACGCTGAACGCCGAATACCTAACTGTTGAACGTATTGTGGAATGACCAAATACTCAATATTATGACCGTTTGGAGTCTGAACCTATGCAAAGTTAGAATCATTTATAATTACGTACCACGGCTACGCAAATGTAGCTGAATAGTTTCATTTATAATATTATTACGACTTGATTATTAGCAGTGCTACGAGTTCGTAGCAATTCCAATAAACTCGTAGCGTTATTAAATGTCAAACTTGCAATGAGATATTTGCTGGATTCTTTATTTATGCTGCATGTAACTAATATAGTAGACTCAGTACTTATATTATAACCCGTATACATAGAGATGCAAGGTTTCGGTCGTTTTGGCGTTCTTTGAGATAGGTTTTCAGCAGGGGATGGATAAAGACAGTTGATTATGATGATGATACGCATGATATGTGAACATTAATGCAAGTTGCATTCGTGTCCTTCCAAACTTCTGATAGCTTTAAGAATCCAATATAGGTTTTATAATAAAAAAGCATATATACCGTTGAATTGAGAAACACCTTCTTTGAAGTCGTTTAAAAATAGAATTGATCAAGAAATTTCCAGATTATTTTTAATAGCGGCATGTACTTGGTAGAGAACTAGAGATGTCTTTTGTTAGGATATCTAACTTAAATAAAACTTATATTAATTCATGAATAAATAGAAAACACATTTCAGGGGACACGCCGAAAGTTCTAGATCGACTATCTAGAACGTTGTCTATCAGAAAGACACATTATATCTTTATCTATATTGTATCTCATTGAGAGCCTTAGCGTTGAGAGCGCTTGATTATCCCTTTGTTACAAGTATTGATATACTGGCTATTACCCACAGCTATTAGGTCATCGGATACGGGCTTACAATTAATATAATATAGCTTAGGAATTTTTGGAACGAAGTTCCTTACGGCAGGCTTGGAGGGGATAGGGATTTTGCTGCGCGACCTAACTGAAAAAAATGTGATAGTAAAACCGTTAAAAAAAAAGTGCGTGGAATAAAAAGCGTTAAATGAGACGTGCGTTCCTACCTGGTGTCCCACGACACCACATTTTTTTTAAAGAAATAAAACAGTACCAAGTACTGTTACATGAAAGTTACTTTGTTTAATTCAACCTTATTAGTATTTTCAAAACTAAAAAAGAGATAAAAAGTAGACGCGCTATTCAGAATACGCTCTTTACGGGAGGATGAAAATAGAGGTAAGACATTTATTTTATTGTTTAATTGTACGTTATAAATTATATACTAAGTAAGTGTTGATTCTCATATGTCCCACGGCTTCGCGTGGGTTTTCTCCTCGAAATCAGATAAGGAGGGTGTTGCAACATAGTTAACCGATGCGCTGAACCAGTTCACCAAAATTTCAAACACCATTAAAGACTTAATCTCATCAAATATGGAGGTTTCCTCACGGTTTCCTTCACCGGTGAGCGAGCTATAGTCTCATGTTGGGGTTCATTATTGACGTTGATAATTATAATAGAATGCATTCGTATTTACTTTACTACTATTTATCATTAATTATTATAACATATTGTATTTTAGTGAATTCATTAATAATTACTCATCAATCTAAGTCTAAAACTGAATACGGGTCTATATTGATAAACGGCATAACGGCTGACCTCATCCACTCTCATCCTGGACCGCCCGCTGCATGGAGGTCATCCTATCTATTTGAAGGTCAATCAACTCTCCATCGTCCCTTACTCGTCGATCACTGAAATCTTACTGACCACCCATTTTACCCCCTGACGCTATGAGAAGGGTGTTATAAGTTTGACGTCGATATATGTATGTGTCTGGCTCTCAAACGGATGGGCCGATTCCGATGCGGGTTTTTTTGGATACGAGCCTACTAATAATGCTTGTATGTGTAATGTACCTATGTATGACATGTAATATTTGTATTGTGAGGTTAGATCATTCGCTCATAGCATATACTAACATATAAAGCTGAAGAGATTATTTATTTGAACGCGTTAATCTCAGGAACTATTAGTCGGGTTTGAAAGATTTTTTCAGTTATAAAGGAAGGCCTACCAAGCCAAGCCCCAAGATTTTGTAAATATAAGTTAACGCAAGCGAGCAACAGCTAGTATGTAATAGCGTTCGTGTCAGTCTTCGAATGCACGAGTGACAAGACGAGGTACTCGGACATAGTTTCCACGCCCGCTTCGCCCAATTCACATAGATTCGATGAAATAGCATACCTAATTTACTTCCATTCGCAAACAAAAGAGACGAAAGACTAATAAACACAAACGCATACGTAGCATATGCGGCGAAAATAAATAATATGATTTATTCCATTCCGCTGGAGATTATCAGTAGCATTATCGTTTCTGAAAATGTAGAAGTATGAATGCAAATAGTTCCAGATAAGTAGCAAAAAAATTAAAAAGAATACCTAAGTGCAATCAAAGTCTATAAAGGATTTTTGAAGTGAAACTTCTTTAGAATTTTTGTGATTTCAAACCGGATGCAACGGAAAAAAAACAGGTAAGAGACAGGAATACAAAAGAGCGAGAGAGCAAATGTCGGTGTGTATGTATATTGCACACTGTTTAATACTTGCTCGTATTTGAGCATTTAACATGTGTTTCACTTCTATCGTGTGTGAATCGCACACACACCTTTTTTTTAAATAATTGTGATATCTTTTCCAATTTCGTTAGAATATGATGAAAAATTATATACCAAAATTTCATTCACGTAGTTATCTTACTTTGCTTATAATAGCGAAAGGTACACTGTCAAAAATTCGAATTCAACGTCTCTAAGACGTATTTCATTAATACATAAGCATCACACAAATAGGTTGATCATGTAATTCATAATAAGTTACGATACATTTTCTTATCAGGCCATACATTACATAGAATTAGCCTTTGGACAATATAGCGTACATCATATACTATCGGTTACATCTGAAGTCTATTGTGATCCGACAGATTGCTGCATACTATTACAATCGCTAATAAATCGCTACCGTATTATATACCGAAGCCTTGGAATGGTCAAACATATATATGATGAAATATACGAATGAATACGATGGTATCTTAGAGGTAAAATTAATAATAATATCTATGGAAGTTTTTACACCACATCAATCTGGTCCCGTGGTAAGTTCTTAAAGATACTTTTGGTATTAATAGTACCAGACAACGGGAATACAATATATTTAATACTTTTTATATTAATACTTATATTTAAGAATTTTATTATATAATACATATATTTAATACACATCCATAACCCAGGAACAGAAACTTTCTTTGCTTCCTGGCGGGATTCGAACCTGCTACCTCCGGCTTGAGCGCCAACGCGCTAACCATTGAGCCACAGAGATCGTCGAAAATTATATTGATAGTTATTATATACGACTAACATTCGCGTTTTTGCATCACCCGCTGCCAGCTTATTTTCCGTAAAACTGCTTCGAAGTTTCCAGAAAAAAGGGCAGAAGTATTGTTACTAACAATAAAATTGTGGGATATTGTGGGGTCTACTATTTTTTTTTTTTGTAATAAAATATTTGAAAAGTCTAGTGCCACTGAGTTTGTTTCGCCGGCTCTTCTCAGTGGACTTGCTTTGCAACCGGTGCAGTGGTATACTTAATTGACGTTTGATTTGAATTTAAGACCTAGCATCTCAGTATGCTTGGATAAGTTGGAGAGGCGTTGACCATTAAGCGTCCCTCGTTGAAAATGTTAATATTAGTTGAATAGGCAATCTGGCAGACGTGCCACATGACAAGAAGTGGTATATGAACATAAGCTAGTTGAACTGGATGAGTTGGTCTACGACTAGCCCAATTCATCTATGTGTAGTTTATCTTGTATACTTAATATTATAAAGAGGAAAGATTTGATTGTTTGTTTGTATTGAACAGGCTCCGAAACTACTTGACCGACTTGAAAAATTATTTTACTGTTGGGAAGCTGCACTTTCTCCTGTAAATATAGGCTATATAAGATTTTCAAAAAATGTTATGTTATGTTTTATGTTTAATATTAAAACTTAGTTAATGCAGGCAAAGCTGCGTGTAGCCGCTAGTATAGTATAAAGTAGTTATCTTATTGTTTTCTTATGTTTACGCGAATTTCACTCATTATAATGAAACAACGATAAAATCCGTAAAAGTTGTTTCATTATAATAAGTAGTTATCTGACTAGTATTATACACGTGAAAGTAGTTAAAACCAGTGTATGGATTTTAATGAAACTTAACAATTATATAGCTTTAAATACATCGGAATAACACATAGTTTATCCCTGTACTCTCACGGGAAAGGGAAGTACGCGAGTGAAACCATGTGAATATAAGCTGATTGATGATGATGATAGCACAGTTATTGGCGAACGTTATAACCTATTTATTTAAGAGGAAAAGTTTTATTTTAAATTTTTGGTTATAAATATTTATATATAATATATACCTATAATTTTTTTATATGAAATATAGTTTATTTATTTATTTATTTTATTGGTTTAACAACAATTGATAACACAGATACAATTTGATTTATACATAGATTTTTCACAGTTAATAGTGCCTCAATCACTTATAGGCAAACACCGCATGATCAGTTATGTCACAGCAAAAAATAGTAAGTATAATAAGTTAGGAAAAAAATATTGCATTAATAGAGATATAACATAATACAAAGGACATTTTTTTTCCAAGTATGACTTCATAAATATTATGTACTATAAAAATATATCGAAGTGTATGTGTTTTGAGTGTGTGTGTGTGTGTGTGTGTGTGTGTGTGTGTGTGTGTGTGCTGTTCCATTTTGTTCTGTTCTGTTCTAGCCCTACAATGTTACTCTTGGGATCGGTATTTATATTTTTCCTTTACCACTAGTTTGTGTATCCTTGTGTGTGGGTGCGTGTGTGTGCGTGTGTGTGTGTGTGTGTGTGTGAATGTGAATGTACGTACTTTGGATATTATCGGCGGAGGTCACGAAAGTGTTTTTCCAATAAGTATTTAATTTTTTGGTGCGGTTCAACATATATATCGATCAAGTCGCTAAACTCATTTACAGTCTTACATAATCTGGCACATGGAGAATTTGTACCTAATACTGTTCTACTTAGAGGAGGGCAAAGTGGAGTTATTGGATTGCGTGGCAGTCGTTTAGGAGCACGAAAGTTGAAAAGAGCTAGTAATTGTGGGGAATCAATGCAACTTTGAATAATTTTGCTTGCGAACACTATGTCCATCAATCGCCTGCGCCGCGCCTAGTTATAATATATTTATAGAAAATACATGTAGATATAATATATATTTTACTTCATGTAGATATTATACATTTAATGCAATAACTAAACTACGGGTAGGACATAAAAAGCATTTGTCATACTTAAGATCAGACGAAATGAAAGAAAACGTGTAATCGATAAATATTTTTGTATATGCATCTCATAGTTTGCATGGCCCTCGTGTTTACTTCGTGAAATATAGCACCTGCAATGCTATTTCGCTGTTCACATACGATATTGATGTATTTTGCAGGTCCAATAATTGTAACTGGTATCTTTCTAAGTTCGAATATTATGACTGACATTTGCAAAATGGATCAAAACATTAGAACGTCAAACGCGGAGCGCCCAATGCTGAATACCGAGCGCCGAACGCCAAACTCTGTAGAGAAATCAAACGCCAAAAACCAAAACTAAACGCTGAACGCCGAATACCTAACTGTTGAACGTATTGTGGAATGACCAAATACTCAATATTATGACCGTTTGGAGTCTGAACCTATGCAAAGTTAGAATCATTTATAATTACGTACCACGGCTACGCAAATGTAGCTGAATAGTTTCATTTATAATATTATTACGACTTGATTATTAGCAGTGCTACGAGTTCGTAGCAATTCCAATAAACTCGTAGCGTTATTAAATGTCAAACTTGCAATGAGATATTTGCTGGATTCTTTATTTATGCTGCATGTAACTAATATAGTAGACTCAGTACTTATATTATAACCCGTATACATAGAGATGCAAGGTTTCGGTCGTTTTGGCGTTCTTTGAGATAGGTTTTCAGCAGGGGATGGATAAAGACAGTTGATTATGATGATGATACGCATGATATGTGAACATGTAACGTTGCGCTAGCTCGTTACATGATTTTAGGCTTAAATTCAAGATTCAGCAATGGATATTATGTTTAATCTAAGCATACTAATGGTATAAGCGCCATCTATCGTTAACTAGTGTCAACTATTGACATACTATATTGGCTCAGTAGCGACCTCTCTAAGATTCAATAACCGTTTCTACTTTCCTTTTTTCAAATAAAATTAATTTACCTCTTGTAATTTATAATAATAAATATAATAATTTAATCTAATCCCTAAACAAAATTACTAATAAACTAAATTAAAACTTAATTAATTATAAGGTCTGTTTGACAATTGACTATAGAACTATATTGTTTATGGAACGATAGACAAGCTGTGATTAGGGACCTTTTGATTTGCTGTCACTTCTAACCGACCTCTTGGCCCTTTTCTTGTCCTGACTTCGTGGCTGGCGGAAGCCGAGGCTAACCCTCGTCTATTTTTTTGAATTCCGCTGGGAGTTCGCGGAGCAGAATTTGGATAGGCTAAGTATCCAAACGTGAACATCTAACAGCCGGCCGGCTGAACCGAACGCCCAGCGTGAAGACCCAAGCTGCAGCCAACCTACCATCGCCAGGAGTCCAGTCAGGCCAGTGATTCCTCCCTTATTACCCCTACGCAATACGCTGTCGGAACGTGGGCCAGCTAAAGAAAGTTTCTGGCTCGAGATAAGGTGAGACTTGTCCGAACCTACTCTATTCTACCCCTTCCTATCGTGCTCGCTGGGGGCATCTACCACCCCCACGCGACAGCTGGCGCCCAACGTGTATTCTTTCTAAGGCCTGCCCAAGTTCTGATAGCGTATTTTTAAGGAAATATAGTGTTTTTTCTAAAATTAGTATCTAAAATTTTTTTTCTATATACCCACATATACTAAATGTTGTAAGCGTGAGGTGACGCCGAGCGAGCTGGTACGTAATTATTTACCTAATTAATATCTGTTTGTTACTATTTCTTCTATATTTCCTTATTTTGTGCCTATATCATAATATTTTGCTACAATATTTTTGTTTTGGCCGTGCTAGACGTCAAAATTTAAGTGTAATTATCTAACCTTTTGTCTTTAATACTATTGAAATTACTATAAAAACACTAAATACTTATTGTAATACGTAAAAGTTCGCAAAGCTTTAGTAATAACTAGTAAATTATAGTTCTATAATTTTCAAATTATTTAAATACTTAGTTGATCTTCAATTTTTATTTTAAATTCATAAACTTCTATCGTTGAAATTTTACATTTCACTTGTCACTTAGCGTAATAGGGAGATTGCTTTGTAAAAAACACTATTTAACTATAACTACTTGTAAACAGCTGATCTATCGTTCGATAATCTTTTAACTACTTAAGATTTTTAAACCTACATAACCTAATTGTTTTCTATAGCATAACATAAATAGTTTTGATAGCTAGATAATATGGAGACTTACCTAATTAAATTCTTTTTGCTAAACAAAAACGAATTAACCTATGAAGTACTGATCAGAGGCGAGGATGCTGCCCTAGCCCTCTTCAGGTTAAGAGTATTGATATAGTAGGACCCTACATCTTACTAAAATCAAATATCTTTATTCTTCAGGTTATAAGTATTGATTTGTAGGACTCTACCCCTACAAAAATCAACTATTCTATTCTAGTTGTAACTTGTTGTTTTGGTATGTATTGCTTACTTTTTACAATCAAGAGAGCAACCGCTGAAACCGTTACTAAGATTTATTTGCATTTATTCAATTCATTAAATGTAAGTAATTGATAAAAAGTCTCCACTTGTCTACACACTTGCTGATATGTCAGGTAAACCTCTAGGTGACTGGCATATTAAAGATATTAAATTAGTAAACTATAAATCATAAAACCTACTTAAATAAAACTAAATAAATTATTTTAACAAACCTAATTGAACTTTAACTTAAATTCAAATATTTAAATAATCTAACCTAACCTAACTTGAACTTAACTTAAACTCTTAATATTTAACATCTACTACCTAACCTATGCTGTATTAATTAAACTAAATAATACTAATTAATACTCTTAAACTAACTTATTGAGTCAACAGCGGCTGGGTTGTTTACTCTATATGTAAGGATCTTTAGGTTACTACTATTAACTTAAAGATATCATGAGAGATGCAAGAGTGTATGGATGTGATGGGATGTATGTATAGGTGTGATGTATGTATAGGATGGAAGTGTAGTAAGTTTAGTTCTATGCATAGTTGGTATGTATGACTGCAGTTCAGTATATTATCTTGCAGTGAGTTTAATAGGTAGTTAGTTAGTCGGATTTTGCTGTAGTAGGCAAAATCCTACGCTTTTTGGCGGGGTACTGTAACGTTGCGCTAGCTCGTTACATGATTTTAGGCTTAAATTCAAGATTCAGCAATGGATATTATGTTTAATCTAAGCATACTAATGGTATAAGCGCCATCTATCGTTAACTAGTGTCAACTATTGACATACTATATTGGCTCAGTAGCGACCTCTCTAAGATTCAATAACCGTTTCTACTTTCCTTTTTTCAAATAAAATTAATTTACCTCTTGTAATTTATAATAATAAATATAATAATTTAATCTAATCCCTAAACAAAATTACTAATAAACTAAATTAAAACTTAATTAATTATAAGGTCTGTTTGACAATTGACTATAGAACTATATTGTTTATGGAACGATAGACAAGCTGTGATTAGGGACCTTTTGATTTGCTGTCACTTCTAACCGACCTCTTGGCCCTTTTCTTGTCCTGACTTCGTGGCTGGCGGAAGCCGAGGCTAACCCTCGTCTATTTTTTTGAATTCCGCTGGGAGTTCGCGGAGCAGAATTTGGATAGGCTAAGTATCCAAACGTGAACATCTAACAGCCGGCCGGCTGAACCGAACGCCCAGCGTGAAGACCCAAGCTGCAGCCAACCTACCATCGCCAGGAGTCCAGTCAGGCCAGTGATTCCTCCCTTATTACCCCTACGCAATACGCTGTCGGAACGTGGGCCAGCTAAAGAAAGTTTCTGGCTCGAGATAAGGTGAGACTTGTCCGAACCTACTCTATTCTACCCCTTCCTATCGTGCTCGCTGGGGGCATCTACCACCCCCACGCGACAAACATTAATGCAAGTTGCATTCGTGTCCTTCCAAACTTCTGATAGCTTTAAGAATCCAATATAGGTTTTATAATAAAAAAGCATATATACCGTTGAATTGAGAAACACCTTCTTTGAAGTCGTTTAAAAATAGAATTGATCAAGAAATTTCCAGATTATTTTTAATAGCGGCATGTACTTGGTAGAGAACTAGAGATGTCTTTTGTTAGGATATCTAACTTAAATAAAACTTATATTAATTCATGAATAAATAGAAAACACATTTCAGGGGACACGCCGAAAGTTCTAGATCGACTATCTAGAACGTTGTCTATCAGAAAGACACATTATATCTTTATCTATATTGTATCTCATTGAGAGCCTTAGCGTTGAGAGCGCTTGATTATCCCTTTGTTACAAGTATTGATATACTGGCTATTACCCACAGCTATTAGGTCATCGGATACGGGCTTACAATTAATATAATATAGCTTAGGAATTTTTGGAACGAAGTTCCTTACGGCAGGCTTGGAGGGGATAGGGATTTTGCTGCGCGACCTAACTGAAAAAAATGTGATAGTAAAACCGTTAAAAAAAAAGTGCGTGGAATAAAAAGCGTTAAATGAGACGTGCGTTCCTACCTGGTGTCCCACGACACCACATTTTTTTTAAAGAAATAAAACAGTACCAAGTACTGTTACATGAAAGTTACTTTGTTTAATTCAACCTTATTAGTATTTTCAAAACTAAAAAAGAGATAAAAAGTAGACGCGCTATTCAGAATACGCTCTTTACGGGAGGATGAAAATAGAGGTAAGACATTTATTTTATTGTTTAATTGTACGTTATAAATTATATACTAAGTAAGTGTTGATTCTCATATGTCCCACGGCTTCGCGTGGGTTTTCTCCTCGAAATCAGATAAGGAGGGTGTTGCAACATAGTTAACCGATGCGCTGAACCAGTTCACCAAAATTTCAAACACCATTAAAGACTTAATCTCATCAAATATGGAGGTTTCCTCACGGTTTCCTTCACCGGTGAGCGAGCTATAGTCTCATGTTGGGGTTCATTATTGACGTTGATAATTATAATAGAATGCATTCGTATTTACTTTACTACTATTTATCATTAATTATTATAACATATTGTATTTTAGTGAATTCATTAATAATTACTCATCAATCTAAGTCTAAAACTGAATACGGGTCTATATTGATAAACGGCATAACGGCTGACCTCATCCACTCTCATCCTGGACCGCCCGCTGCATGGAGGTCATCCTATCTATTTGGAGGTCAATCAACTCTCCATCGTCCCTTACTCGTCGATCACTGAAATCTTACTGACCACCCATTTTACCCCCTGACGCTATGAGAAGGGTGTTATAAGTTTGACGTCGATATATGTATGTGTCTGGCTCTCAAACGGATGGGCCGATTCCGATGCGGGTTTTTTTGGATACGAGCCTACTAATAATGCTTGTATGTGTAATGTACCTATGTATGACATGTAATATTTGTATTGTGAGGTTAGATCATTCGCTCATAGCATATACTAACATATAAAGCTGAAGAGATTATTTATTTGAACGCGTTAATCTCAGGAACTATTAGTCGGGTTTGAAAGATTTTTTCAGTTATAAAGGAAGGCCTACCAAGCCAAGCCCCAAGATTTTGTAAATATAAGTTAACGCAAGCGAGCAACAGCTAGTATGTAATAGCGTTCGTGTCAGTCTTCGAATGCACGAGTGACAAGACGAGGTACTCGGACATAGTTTCCACGCCCGCTTCGCCCAATTCACATAGATTCGATGAAATAGCATACCTAATTTACTTCCATTCGCAAACAAAAGAGACGAAAGACTAATAAACACAAACGCATACGTAGCATATGCGGCGAAAATAAATAATATGATTTATTCCATTCCGCTGGAGATTATCAGTAGCATTATCGTTTCTGAAAATGTAGAAGTATGAATGCAAATAGTTCCAGATAAGTAGCAAAAAAATTAAAAAGAATACCTAAGTGCAATCAAAGTCTATAAAGGATTTTTGAAGTGAAACTTCTTTAGAATTTTTGTGATTTCAAACCGGATGCAACGGAAAAAAAACAGGTAAGAGACAGGAATACAAAAGAGCGAGAGAGCAAATGTCGGTGTGTATGTATATTGCACACTGTTTAATACTTGCTCGTATTTGAGCATTTAACATGTGTTTCACTTCTATCGTGTGTGAATCGCACACACACCTTTTTTTTAAATAATTGTGATATCTTTTCCAATTTCGTTAGAATATGATGAAAAATTATATACCAAAATTTCATTCACGTAGTTATCTTACTTTGCTTATAATAGCGAAAGGTACACTGTCAAAAATTCGAATTCAACGTCTCTAAGACGTATTTCATTAATACATAAGCATCACACAAATAGGTTGATCATGTAATTCATAATAAGTTACGATACATTTTCTTATCAGGCCATACATTACATAGAATTAGCCTTTGGACAATATAGCGTACATCATATACTATCGGTTACATCTGAAGTCTATTGTGATCCGACAGATTGCTGCATACTATTACAATCGCTAATAAATCGCTACCGTATTATATACCGAAGCCTTGGAATGGTCAAACATATATATGATGAAATATACGAATGAATACGATGGTATCTTAGAGGTAAAATTAATAATAATATCTATGGAAGTTTTTACACCACATCAATCTGGTCCCGTGGTAAGTTCTTAAAGATACTTTTGGTATTAATAGTACCAGACAACGGGAATACAATATATTTAATACTTTTTATATTAATACTTATATTTAAGAATTTTATTATATAATACATATATTTAATACACATCCATAACCCAGGAACAGAAACTTTCTTTGCTTCCTGGCGGGATTCGAACCTGCTACCTCCGGCTTGAGCGCCAACGCGCTAACCATTGAGCCACAGAGATCGTCGAAAATTATATTGATAGTTATTATATACGACTAACATTCGCGTTTTTGCATCACCCGCTGCCAGCTTATTTTCCGTAAAACTGCTTCGAAGTTTCCAGAAAAAAGGGCAGAAGTATTGTTACTAACAATAAAATTGTGGGATATTGTGGGGTCTACTATTTTTTTTTTTTTGTAATAAAATATTTGAAAAGTCTAGTGCCACTGAGTTTGTTTCGCCGGCTCTTCTCAGTGGACTTGCTTTGCAACCGGTGCAGTGGTATACTTAATTGACGTTTGATTTGAATTTAAGACCTAGCATCTCAGTATGCTTGGATAAGTTGGAGAGGCGTTGACCATTAAGCGTCCCTCGTTGAAAATGTTAATATTAGTTGAATAGGCAATCTGGCAGACGTGCCACATGACAAGAAGTGGTATATGAACATAAGCTAGTTGAACTGGATGAGTTGGTCTACGACTAGCCCAATTCATCTATGTGTAGTTTATCTTGTATACTTAATATTATAAAGAGGAAAGATTTGATTGTTTGTTTGTATTGAACAGGCTCCGAAACTACTTGACCGACTTGAAAAATTATTTTACTGTTGGGAAGCTGCACTTTCTCCTGTAAATATAGGCTATATAAGATTTTCAAAAAATGTTATGTTATGTTTTATGTTTAATATTAAAACTTAGTTAATGCAGGCAAAGCTGCGTGTAGCCGCTAGTATAGTATAAAGTAGTTATCTTATTGTTTTCTTATGTTTACGCGAATTTCACTCATTATAATGAAACAACGATAAAATCCGTAAAAGTTGTTTCATTATAATAAGTAGTTATCTGACTAGTATTATACACGTGAAAGTAGTTAAAACCAGTGTATGGATTTTAATGAAACTTAACAATTATATAGCTTTAAATACATCGGAATAACACATAGTTTATCCCTGTACTCTCACGGGAAAGGGAAGTACGCGAGTGAAACCATGGTGCGATACTAGTATAGTATAAATTAGGCAATTCTCTTTGCCATTAATTACACTACCTTTCTTGTTCTTCCCTCCGAAACACAGCAAAGCTGTATCATAAGAAAAACAAGTAAGATGGTACCCATGCAGAAGCGCGACGCCAGGCATTAGGAATGCCACTGGTAATATTCAACTTACATTTAAAAAAAACCCTCTGTTTTATGTGTTTATTGTTCTGTGAACGTTCTGCTAAAATTGGGTAATTTGCTGATGTACCCAATTTTAGGAGTAAATGTTCTGCGACAATTGCCACATGTGAGAACGCTATTTACATATTTGTGTAGAATATTCAAAGGCTTTGTTCTTGAGCGTGTTCATCTAACGCCTGGCTCCTGTAGCCTTCGGAAATTCATGTCATAGACAAGCTCTCTCAATCCAGGAAGATTAGCTATTCCCAGTTTGAAGGGATCACAACCATTTCAAAAGTCTCTTAAAGTATTTAATTTTTTCTGATTACACAAATGTGTAATGTTACAAAAAAAAGTGTCAAAGTTCAAGCAAACAAAGATAAGTAACAAATACAACTCATTTGCGTGTGCTTAAAAACTATGTTTACGCGACATAAGCTGCAGGCAACAGCTTGTTTTTATCCTAGAAAAGGTGGAATTTACCCTTACGATGATGTAAAAAGTCTACAGATTTTCGATTATGTTGTATAAAACCGCTTAGTGTTGTAAAAATACAATTACAACTATTGCAAACAAAATATATTTTTGTTGTTTATATAATTTGTCATGTAGCTTATGCTTTATTATAATCATACACTTCAGTATGCACGTTATTTAAAAATGTAAACACTTTCCGGTGAAAGTGTAAACACAGTCTTGAGTGTATTTTTACAATGATGTTGAAAACACGGCCTGCGTTTTGTATAATTCATAAGGATTTTGTGAAAAAGGGGAAAATAGAACTACAATGGCGTCATTCTGGGTAAGAGCTCACTTAGCCGGAAATTTGTATGGGGGCGGTATTTGTATTATGGAAACGAACAAAAAAAATATTAATCAAAAATCTTCTAACCAAGAGTCAAGAACATGACATCTTGTGATATGGTACAAAATTTTTGGAATGTTTTAAAATACATAGGTAATATTCGCATGCGCGTTGACCTTTATCTAAGTTAACCTTTAAGCTGGGAATAGCTTACTTAATATTAAAAATTTGAAAGTAGGGATGTTTATTACACATTCACGCGAAAACTACTCAACCGATCATCATCTTTCTATGGTTTCGATGCGATTCTAGGAGGTACTAGAAGTAACATAGGATACATTAAAAAAATAATTCGGCCAACGCGGGTGAAACCGCGGGCAATAGCTAGTTAGCTATGTTCATAAGTTTTTAAATTAATATGATTAAATTTTTAACAAGAACCTACTGACCAACCAAACAACCAAAGGCTATGCAGACGTGTTACCCTCCCTTTACAATGGCCATCAGAAACTCACAAGCTGCACAAAACGCAACAGCGTAGCTGTTGCCTTAAACAAGTATTTGTGAACGAAAGGTACCATCACGGTGCCGGCCTTATTTGGCTGCAAAGTAGCATTTATTACCAAGACGAAATATTTACCACGTGAAAAATATGTGTCAAACATTCCGTTTTAAATAATTTTTATTAATCTATATTTATCTCACAAATTATTTGCACTTTGTATTGAGGATTCGAACTCATAACAGTTGTGTGAAGTGTTCAATAATCTGAGCACTTAACCAGCCCTCTAATAAGCACCACTTAGAAATATTACTTATAAGTGGTGCTAAATCTCAATATAAAATTAGACACCATTAATTTAATGTTGCCATGCTCTTACGAGTATAAGTAGCACTTTAATTCACCAGAAGTTGGACGACAAATATTACTTTTGTGTTTCAAGTATTATGGTCATAACAAAAGTCAATGTCTTCATTCCACATGTGTGTCTTGTTATGGCTAGACATTATTTATATATTTTTATTATTATTACATTATTATGAATACTTCACTTTAATTAATATCATGTTTCTGTGCGTATGTATATTACTCATCTTTTTTTAAAGGACCGATTTTTGTGAATTCAATTGAATTCAAAAATGGGTTAGCAATTCTGTCGACTAAAAGCGTTTTGTACATAACGTCTGGTGTCTGTTTATTGTTTAGTACGCATTATTCCATTTAAATAAGGTATATATCCAGTGCAAGAGTGACACTAGATAAAATGATAATTTTTAATTATTTCCCAATTTGAAAATAAGTCCTTTCACTAACAAATCCTTATAATAGTGAACAAAGAAATAATTATAATCCTTTATTTAAGAAATTCCTTAAAGCCCCAAAGCCCTACTACCAACTGTAAGGAACAATAACATATAAATGTCTTGCATGGGAATCGTACAGTTAAATTTTACACACTTTACTCGGAAAAGCTTGTTAACTCTAATGAAACATATTAAGCTCGAAGTTCGCCAGTATAAAGGAGCGGCGTGAAAACCACAATCATTTTCACCCCAGCGCCCTCTATGCTCAGCGTTTTCTACAAATCTCTGTTCCTTGATTACGTTTGAACGATTATCATTTATGGGGTTCTGTGGCTGCAAAATATAACTTCTTTAAAATCGTCAATTCCGACTCGTTTGAAATTAAGTTGTCGATGGTTATCATCGTCGATCAAATTCCCTTTTTGAAGTATCAACCCATATATGTCCTACTACTATTCACGGCTCTCCTCCTCGAAATTAGGCGAGGAGGGTATCGAGTTAGGGTGTACCGAAGCGCTGGCCAAATACGGGTTGGTGAACTTCACATACCGTACTTTTAATCTTATCAGGCAGGCATCAGGTTTCCTTACGATGTTTTCCTTCACCGGTGAGCGAGCGATGGTCTTGAGCTTACGGTGCACTTAGCAATTTAGACAAACCATTTCAAGGCACCACACCGGTCAGGATCGAACCCGGGGCTCACCCAAGAAGGTGGACAGTCTCACTCAAGTGCTGTTTCCTTTGAGTGTTGAATATCAAGATGACCAAGCGCCTACATATTTAATAGATTCCCTACTAAATCAAAATCAGATTCAATGTCATGAAAGTTCTGCAATTTTAAATCAATTGACAATTATTTATATCATCATCATCAGCCTTTATCCGTCCACTGCTGAAAATAGTCCTATGAACACCAAGACGAATCATTCCTTGCCACTCGCATCCACCACGATCTGGCCCACGCACGGAGATCGTCTTCCCATCCGATCAATGGCCGACCAACACTTCATCTTCCTGAACGCCGTTTCTACTCTTTCGTTCGTTCTCCTGAGCCACTGCCACTTCAACGATAAGCTAGTTCTTCGTGCGATATTTGTAACTTTAGTTCTCTTCGTTTCGAATCCTATCTGCCAAAGAAACACCCAGCTATTTAAATTAATATTGTTATATAAAATAACAATTTAAATCGTCAGATAAATTTACTAGTTAAACTTGGTCAATATTGTATTTTATCAATATCACAAAATGTTTGCTTTATTAATTATAAAACCACTTGTCGAACAACTCAAAAAGTACACTCTGTTATGTCTCGAGCGTTTGCAATATTAGTTAAATCAAATTTACAGCCTTTAATACAAAGTATCAACATCAATTTATTTGCTGAAAAGCTAAAAAAAATAACTTTCCACAAAAAAATGTGAAAATAAACCAAATAATGTGATTACACTTGAAAGATATAAATACTTAAAAGATTTGTTTCTCTGTGTTGGTTTCGCCGATTATTCTCAGTTACTACATATCTAGCTTTGGTACCGGCAATGCCTAGAGTTTATTTGACTTTAATAGAATAATTAAATGTACAACATCGATTTTTTTGTTACTTTTGAAACGGTTTACTAAACAGAACTAAAGAAAATAAACAGTCGAAGCTTGTGAATTATACAGCTATTTGTATACATGAGCGCAACAAAAGGGTACACGCTGTACAATGCGACAGTGGTCGAGAGACGGCACAATGCCATATCGAGTACGTTGATGTATTATAGCGGGAAATATCATTTACTTTACTTGGAATTACTTCTATATAATATGTATACTTCTATATAGGGATCGGTCATCTTTTCGTTCACTGAGGGAGGCCTAGGTTCAGCAGTGGACGGATAAAGATATGATGAGGATGATGATGATGATGATGATACACGGCTTACTATATAAAACTTATATATTATATAAGTATTTTATGACTATGAAGATATTGGAAGGACTGCTATAATAATGATTATCGGGTACTACAAGATATGAACTCAGAATCACCTCAACCCATGCTTATGGTTTTAGCACCTACAAATAGAACTGGCCACGTCATGATCAGTTAATTTTGAATAGTTTGTTGTCAAAGCCAAACATCGTATAGGTCGTCATCGTCATATTTTACATACAAATAAATTTTAATTCCTTCTTTATTTTTTTTTTATTTATTAAAGCTTTTTGTAGTATACTATAAATTGCATTATGAATTATGATATTGTTCCTAAGCGTGTATCCATGTTTTAGCATGTAATTAACAAATCGTTTAATATACATTCCAAAATAATAGATATTGCTATAAATCTTTAATTATTTATTTCAGTTCAACAATGTTAACTGTGTACAACAAACATGCAAGTTAAACAAAAGCTTGTGTGTACGATGAACTTGGGATCCGCAACTAATTTAAACAAAACGAAAAGTAAATATTTTTCTGATACACAAGTAATTAAATTTTTGTGTCTATTCCTAAAATGTCGACGGAAAAAGTTCTTTTGTTTAAAACGTAAACGGTAGATTCTGTTACGGTGGAACTTTGCTTGCGAATTTTTTAGAATATTTTTTCAGTTTCTGAACAATGTATTTCCTTAAAAAGAGCCTACAAATGACCACCGCAGACCGTGACCCTTTTATATTTCCATCAACAAGAAATATTCAAACTTATATGCCGTTCATCATAAGTCCATAGAAATAGTTTACAAGAGATAGTTTTAAATTATCTAAGCCTAAAGGAATCCGTACACTATAACAATTGTTCTTATAGAAGAGGGTGAAAATTAACAGTCGGTTCATTGATCCAATCCATTGACGCCTGCTACTTCAGGGGGTTTACAAGGGATCGGCTGTCCCCCTTAAGAGCAGTATAATGGCCAATCTGTCGCTGAGGTCCTCCTATTGCCTACTGCAGATCCGGGACCCTCAACAAGCGGCTGAAGCCTTCAGTTTGGGTACGCACGGCCCAAGCGTTAATCCTACATGGGGTCAGAAACCAACCAAAGAGGATTTACAAATGAGTTCACGAATGTATTATTTTAAAGAATGGATGAGCTTTGTGTAATGCACTATATGGCCTTTATTATTCTGTTTATTTCTTCCGTAAATCAGTTTGAAGACGCAAGAACTGTCGTAGTGTGTTAGCTCGCATCCAATAGACATTGAGTAAATCGAACCAATTGTACTATGTGAAGTATATATATTTTATCCTACGATATAGATAATGGAAAACGGGAAAGGTTAGCAATAGTATATACTCGTATATCTCGGAGACAGCGATAGCCGTGAGCAATTGCTGAAAACAAATATGTCCAACATTGACTACAGATCTATGAGTGGTGGCAGTATGACAGTACATTTTATTTACACAATAGTACGCCTAATTTTTAGAGCTAGTTTAATCACGGCGGGAACCACGCGGTTTTGAAATCGCATAGATACCGCACGGTTGCAGAATCCAGTGGGTACCGCGCGGTTTCCAAATCGTGTTTATGCCTCGCAGTTCCAGAATCTAGTGGGTACCCAGCGGTATTGGAATCGCGTAGATATCGCGCGATTTTTATTAATGTGGAAATTTATATACTTATTAAGGGCTCGTTCAGATACGCGGGATTGAAATTGATTGATATGAACGATTTGTAATCTTGCTGTTCTAAATCCGCGTGGTTCCTACCATGTATATTAACATAGTTATAACATAGTTACATAGCAAATGATGAAAATGCCTAACTAAGATGTTAAGCAATAACATGTTAAGATTTTATATTCGATTCCTGGGAAATGACAATTTATGATCACCGATCAGCGTAGCCAATTAAAATAGCATTTTTACATAACATATTTTACATAGATCAAAAGGATGATATGTGTACAATATATGTTTAGAAAATATCGTATGTGAGCTGTATTGTCTTCGAATTCCTCGGAACTCATTTGATATTCGAGATGCGATAGCCACATATGCCGTACGAAGCCCCAGTTCCAAGGATATTAAGTGCGAACTTCGTGCCTCTTCCCGGCAATGCTAGTCATCTCACATAGCTATATACTTGTAGAAAGTTTCCTTGAAATGTGAGCAACGTTGCGAGTACCGAAATGTTTTATTTTCGAGCTTCCTGTGATTTTTCGCAATAAAATAAGATATAGGAAAGTGTATAAGACCGATGCATCGTGAAAACATATGAAATTGAGACGTGTCTAGAGCTACAGCAATTCTAAATTCAGCAAAATACGAATTTCTTAACGTATAAAATAATTAAATATCGAGCATGATTCATAAAGTTTTGCGCTATTTTTCATTACCGTTCACTCAGTGCTTTTATAGCTTCGAGTTTCGATTATCCATAAAACAATAATAAAACAATTCGTATTTTAAGTTCTTCGTTTTACGAGAAAATTAAAGTGTCATAAATCACTCTTAATAAATGGGCTCTTAAAATATCTATATTTGATTTTATTTTCTTTACACTCAATTTAATGCTAGGTTATTAATCTTACCTTAATAAATTGTTAGGTGGTCTCAAGTAGTGAACTTCAAAACGACTAAAATTAATGCGAAGCTTGTTTGTAGCTTAGCAAATTTACTTCTTTTTCATTATTGAGTATTGTTCTGAGTGAGCATTTGTAGCATTTGAAGGATTTTTTTTTCGAAATTGAAATAATCCAGAACCGTTATTAAATAGTTAACAAGTAACAGCTGTCTTTGCCCAAACAATATAAACAGAATAAAAACAGATCTATAAAAAACATGTGTTAAAGAATGAAATCTAATATTCGATATCTTTCTTTTGGCCAATTTTTCACCATTTTATGTATATTTTAAGGTATAGTTGTTAATATAATAAAATTTACATACATAAAATGTGCTCTAATAAATTATAAAACATTTTAGAGGTATGAGCTCTTGGCTTACTTCTGGCGCTTCAGACTGAAAACGATCAACTTAACAATATTCTTATCTTTTGTAATATTTATTTGTTTATCCAAATTATAATAATAGGTATACTATACAGTATACTGTACATCAAGTTATACATGTTTTTATATAAAAATGGTATTCGACATGACGACGACGAACGTATTGTTCGATAAAAACCTTTGCATATATTATATTTAAGCTATAGATGATTACACTGATCGTAGTTACATTATTTGTAGCCATAACCTGATAGGAATATTTTTAACCAAATTTTATTTTTAAAGTTTTATATCTTACTTTGATACTAGTATTTACGACCACCAAAAATACAAACAGGATTAGAAAGATTGGCTATTGTGAGTATGTAAACGCGTCAAAGGCTTAGGTACCGGTGTTATCCTCTGTCTATTTAGTACAAACGTTATCTTATATGTATACAATTTTAAAGATTTATTCATAGCCAAGTTTCTGAGAGAATATAATTATCACAATTAAAACTACATGTTTTTATAGCAATCTAACCTCGAAATATTTTGAACTGGTAGTCTGAAATCTAGAAGATCGCTACAACTATAACTTGTTCTTTTAACCAAGCAACTGATGGAGGCTTTATAAGCACATTTTTAAAGTACATCAAACTATAATAATTGAATTTATTAAATAAACAAGTAGTTTAGAACATTTAAATACAGTCTCTTTTCGAATCACCTAATTTTTAAAATACGTAAACTTAATAATTTTAAAGCGTCCATATAAAAAATATTCTCAAAAAAGTAAATAAAGTCAATTTATAACTGATACAAATGTACAAAGGTACCGGCTCAAACTAATTATTCTGGCCCACCGTAACACAAGAGTTCGTTAAATTCCAAATTACGTTTCCGCACGACACAACGTTCTCAGTATCAAAAGCCATTGATTAAATACAGACCAGCTTTCTTTCTAACACACTCACCCCTTTGTGTTCTTGTCTCGTTATGAAAATGATTCACAAAGCTTTTCAAGCGACACTTGATGGTGACAAACGAGGAAGAAGCGCTTTAAAGCGCTGCCAGGGTTGGTAAAAAGGCACGTACGAGATAACGAGCAACACTAATTATACGCCGCATTGCAATTAGTCATTCTAACGAGTATATTTACTATTGTGAATTTCTCTACACTGTCGTTGTTACTAATTTAATCAAGGTGAAGTTCAGGTTGCCTGAAATGAAGCATTTTTAATAATTAAGTTAAAGAAAATTAGTTTTCATATTTATGTACTTATTTATGTATAAAACCTACAGTTTTTTAAAAATTTACGCAGTTTCTCTCAACACCATCCTAAGTATTTACGGCATAGATTTATTATACATTTTTTTTATTTATTTACCAAAAGTGTGTATCAAATTAAGATAATATTATGTTTATTTACCTCAATGAGGAAAATGATTTGGAAAATTCCAAATGATCTGCAGGAGTCGTACTACGCAATCGCATTAGATTATCTAAAAGTACTTTGCTAGTTTGGTAGCAATTCCCATGAGAATCCCACAATCTATTATTTATTTCGAATTGTTACTAATATCAAAAATATCAACGTGAACTTATTTGTTTTTATCTCAATGAATCTAATATTTTGCATCAATACTAAATTATTTATGCCTTTTTCTTGTTTGTGAAATACTAACTTATGAAGGTCGAGTGCATTGACCTTGTCAATCGATTACGCTCTGGTAAATACAAAATCGTAATACTTGATAATACTAACAGCCCCCCCCTGGACTAGTGGCACAAACGTTAAATGAATAGAATAGAATACTTATTGTAGGGGAATCGCACTAGCTGTCAAATTACAAGTCGGGATTCGAACCCTCGACCGCACCGTGAAGTCTGCAATAACCTAACCATTCCACATCAGTGTTTATTCAAAAACGGTTCAGCCTTTCGGTCTTTTCTGATGATGGTGTCCTTTAAAATACAACCTTCATAGAATTATTTCTCCTGTGCCATTCTAATAATTCCACTGCTATCCTAAGCGTCAGGACCGATTTTTGAAGTGAAACTTCTTTAGAATCGTTGTGATTTCAAACCGGATACAACGGAAAAAACGACAGGTAAGAGACACAAATACAAAAGAGCGAGAGAGCAAATATCGGTGTGTATTTATAATATTGCACACTGTTTAATATATGCTTGTATTTGAGCATTTAACATATTGTTTCACTTCTATCGTGTGTGAATCTCACACACAACTTTTTTTTGTGTCTTAAAGTATCTGAATTCTATTAATTCGAGAATGGAGATGGATAAGATTGATGGATGGATTCGAAAGATGGTTAAAATTAACCATTTGTTTCTCTACAAAAATGTATGTGACGTCCATCAGGTTCATTCATTTTATATATTTTTAAACATGTTCTATGAAAGACTTTGTTAATACACAAATAGTTTACTCGGAGAGGTAATACAAATAAGTACAATATTACGTTGTTTGGAACATTCGATTACACGCTAGTTATGCAGCCCGCGGCCTGTTGACCATCCCCTGGGGAGATCCGCCCAAGGACGGTAATATTTGCCAAAATAACATTATTTACCTTACCCTTGTCAATTCTTTATTTATTACTCATAATATTGTAAGTATAACTTATTGACGTTCTATGTTATTTAGTAAAATACATATTTTTAGGCGTTTGTGTCGATGATGTGACGATATTTATGAAATTCAGTGCGGCTTCCTTACGGTTTTCACCAGCATTGAACAAGCCATATGACATCCGACCATGTCATATCATCATACGTTCTAAATGTTATTTCCAATGTTATCGCGAGGTAATTTAGATAAATTCATTTTTAGGGCAAGTAATATCAAATCGTGACCCAAACCTCTCGCTTTAATGTACATAATATAACATGTATACAACTAGATAATCGACATTTAGTCTAACCTCACTTAAGTACTTAAAGAGCTTGGGCCTATTTATTCGTTTTTTTTTTTCACTTTACGTTCATCTATGCAAATAAAGAACTGAGATCAAATCTAGGATCTATACAAGGTACTGACTGCATTTGATTGATTATTGTGTTGTTATACAAGAGGTCACGAAAAAATTTTTAATTTATTTTCTGCTTCAGTTTAATATTTTGATGTCTGTAATCTTATATATTATATAAATATAAATTAATTTTGCTGAGAGAAAAAAACGTGACTAATTCTGCTAATGTTTTTTTTATAAAAAAAATGGTAAATGTTCAAAATGGTATCCACGGTAAATAATAGCAGAAATAATAATAACCGGTAGCGATAGCTATCCGCTATATGGTCGCCGATCCACTGCAGATAACGAACGACCATACGCTTATTAAATTTTTAATATTAACGTTTCATAGAACGAAGACTGTCCGGGCAGCTAGTTGTAAATAAAAATATGTGTATATCAATAATAAGTACTATTAAAATTAAGTACAAAATAATTAATAATGTTGTATTAAAATACAAAATCAATCGATAGTCTTGTCTCTCATATAAATCATATATTTATGCTGTTAATTGCTATGTTGAAAATACTTTATCATTTTAGGGCCTGTTTCACAATCTCCAGATAAGTGCCGAATAGGCTATCGGCAACATATTTGACAGATAGAGTATGGAGTATCTGTCAATTTGTTGCCAATAGCTTATCTGGAGATTGTGAAACAGGCCCTAAATGTTACCCGATTTAACGGTCATCAAAATTATAGTCGACTATAATACTATAAAGGTATTTTTTGTATAACTGCGACTTCTGTATGGATATCATATCTATATGGACGCTTTTTACACCACGTCAATCTGGTCCCGTGGTAAGTTCTCGAAGAGGCTTGTGTTTCGGAAACCTGACAACGAAACTACATAATATATTTAATACATTTAAATTATTACTTAATATATTTAAGATTTTTATTATATATTATTAAACATATATTAATACACATCGATGACCCAGGAACACAAAATTTTTTTTGTTCCCTGGCGGGATTCGAACCTGCTACCTCTTGAGCGCTAACACGCCAACCATTGAGCCACAGAGGTCGAATATACACATATATTTCTTGTGTATGTGTGTGTTTGTCACTGAACTATTCCTAAACGGCTGGACCGATTTAAATGAAATTTTCTGTGTACCTTCAAGTGGATTCGATAATTGTTTAAATTTACTAATTAGCCCGGCAGATGGCGCTTTAGTCGGTATTTAGTGTATTTATCTATACTGCGGCTAGATGGATTTGTACCTTAAGGACAATATCTGATGGGTCAGCTAGTTTCCTATAAAATGCTTTCACAAATTTTGTTGTATCTTGTATTTCTAATGTAAATGCGGTGATCCGACATAAGCCGCGAGCGGTCCCGTTATAATTCTTTATTACCTGCTTTCTTTTTAAAACCTTATTGTAATGTCTGTTACTGTTGATTTATGTGATTTAACCTTACGAAACTATTATAGTTCATTTTTAATATTTAATTAAGTTCTCCTCTGTGAAATAAAATGTCCAACTTTAGGGTTGCCCTTGCCACACACACCTATATTATAATTCCTATCGAAAAGTGTAAGCAAGTAGTTAAAGCATGCATAACTAACAGCTAATAATATCACTAAATTATCCCCCTCTGATATCAATTTCATTGATTATCTTATCGAAGAAGTTATCTATATTGACTTACCTGTTAACATCTGCATGCCAGATAGCAATGTACAGGAATCAGTAGGCTGGCATAAAAATATCCAAGAACAATTTTCGAGTAGCAATATATTATAGACGAAGGTATTCTTCTATTAAATATTAATTTTACAAATTGTGGTCTCGTTCTTAAATGGGTGAATGTCAATCTGCTACGGGCTCTTAGGCTAGCATTAAGTATTAGGTCAGTGCATTCCACTACAGTGTTACATATTGAACACATCACTTGAGTCCCTCAGCTGGTCACTTCCCTCACGCCGTGGCACTTGTTGCACGCGTCTGGCACAGCCAGCAGAAATTATGAATACATTATTCATTCTTCTCTCTTCTCAGAAATTCATTAATGGGCACGTATGTATAAAATTCTTAAATTCGTTAAATACATTAATAATATAAATGATGGGCACGGGTGTCCTCCTCGAAATTAGGCGAGGCGGGTTTCGGGTCATAGTTCACCAAGGCGCTAGCCCAATGCGATTTGGTGAACTTCACATTCATTCCTCGCAATGTTTTCCTTCACCGGTGAGCGAACGGTGATCCGTGTTTGGGGTGCACTTAGAAATTAAGAAAATCCATTTCAATGCACCACAGAAGGGTCAAGATCGAACCCGCAACCTCTCGCTCACGGTTCAAGAGGCCAAGCCCGTACTATATTATGTATTGTAATATAATTAAATAAAAGCAAATGTTCAAAATTCATATCTATCAGTGAGTATTTCTTATTCATATAAATATGCATAAAATTCAACCAAAACTCCTATTAAAACGAATAAAAAGTAATGAGAATTAAAGGCATACTTTCTTAAAAAAACATTTTTAGTTCAAGCTCAGAAAAGGTCAAGATGTTTTAATTCCAGCCCTGGTCCCGAGGGCGCACTACCGAGATACAGAATTCCAAAAGCTGTTTAATCAAACCGTGGATAATTAAACTTTTAATTAAATAGTATACATATTTAAACTACGTCGCAAATAATTATTCAATGCATATTCAATCAAATGAAGCCAATAAAGTGTTTCAATCAAATTATTTAATATAAAATATGTATTCAGAAAGTTAAGTGAAAAAATATCACTAGATCAGTATTATATGGAATATTAATTTCACATTATGCATGCATGTCATCATACATGAGTGGGGATCCCCTTTTTCCTCCTCATTTTATTTGGGTTAACTAGTATTTTACTGATCATCGTCATCATCATCAGCCTTTATCCATCCACTCCCTCAGTGAAGATAACGAATACCCTTGCCACTAGTAGCCAACACGAACCGGCCGCTGGACGGAGATCGTCTTCCCACCTGGCTAATGGCCGACGAACCCTTCGTCTACCTGAACGCGGCCTCCACTCCTGAACCGTATTGGCCCATCGGTCAGCGCTCCCCTGAGTGTATGACCAGTCCACCAGTCAACGCACTTATTCTTCACGTGATATCCGTAATTTTAATTTTCTGGCGGATGTCTTCGTTACGAATTCCGCCTAAGAAACACCAAGCATAGCGCGCTCCATATCACAAGCGTATGCCATGCCTGCAAGCCTGCATACGACAGTGCGTTAACCGCATGGACTCCTTTTTGTATCAAAGCTCGTAAAATTTCAGTAAGGAAAAAAAAACAATATTCTGATATGGTTATATTTATTTTATCCTTATTACAATAGTCTGTATGTAATAAAGACACAATTTTAATATTCTTTGTTAAGACTGCTTTGTTTATTGTTACTTAATTAACTTATAATGTATATGTTCCGTCTTTAAATATATTATAAAAATGCTTAGCCAATTGTATTAAATAACACCAATGAAATGATTCGTTAAACCTTGCACCGAGCTCCAGCAAGAATATACAACCGTATCAATTGTAATATAAAAACAATCCAGTGCTATACATTTAGCATAAAACCTTACCTAAAAGTAAATACACTGGCATCCACCACATTTAAGTTGAACTAAAAACTACCACAGCATAAATAAACAGTAAGTAAATAAGTTTGAATAAGTTAAAACTAAAAATTACATTGAATTAAACCAACGCCAGTGTTGGTTAATTTATTTATTATATGTTTAAATAGGTATGTTAAAAAAATATGATAATATATAACACAATGATTTAGCTATCTAATTACTACACAAAATATAAATATTTCTATTGACAGACTGACAGATATTGTAAGTTTTTTTTTTTTGTTTGAACCAGCTATAGTCATAGTATTTATTTGAATATTTAAAATAACGAAACACAATTACAAGAATTTACTTTATTGATATATAAATAATCCTAGCTTTATTTACGTAACAATTTCTCGATGGTTTCGATTTTTTTAAATATTGATAGATAATTCTATGTAATAACTTTTTTTTATCGAAGCCTATTGTTGTTACTATAATACAAAATGGTAATAATATGTATAAGCTGCGTTACCGTTGTTATTACTCTGCGATCGCATATTAAAAATGCATGTTTTAACCAACTGCACACGACCCGACATATACAAATCCGCAAGTCTGGCCAAATGTACATTATCCTGCACTGCGGACTGCAATTGTTTTAGATTGTTTTTATACCGAAGATCGCACAATGCATCGCTTTCTAACGGCTACCTTTATATTTTCACGATACGGTTTTTATACATCACCTATTGGAAAACCGTATTTTCTGTATCGGTCTTTAGTTTATTATACAGGCTTGTTACATAAAGAATAATTGATTAATATTTTGTGAAAAACAATTACTAAAGCTAGGCTAAAGTATAGCCACTTTATTAGAATTGTTTTTTAAGTGGTACAAGTTCATACGTTTTACAAGATAATTCTATATTGCGTTTTGTTGTATGTTTTATATTTTGTACTTAATTTTAATATCATAAGGTGTACGTAGTAGTTACTAGTTTAACAGTTGTTATGAGTTAAATAGGATAACTATTTGATTAATTTTAATTACCAAACTCGATAAATGGAATTATAGCTTATTAAATCCTAGCAAATTATAATTTCATAATTATAATTCCATCGTGGGCGCTCATAATAAGATGATAAGCTTCTAATTTAATATTATTATGGACTATAGGTTCATTAAGGTTCAAAAGTGGAGGCCGCGTTTAGGTAGCCGCCGTGTTGGTCGGCCATTAACCAGATGGGAAGACGATCTCCGTCCAGCGGCCGGTTCGTGTTCGATTCACTGAGGGAGTGGATGGATAAAGACTGATGATGATGACGATGATCACTATCGACCACACGATGATACTAGTTAACCTAAAAAATGAGGAGGAAAAAGGGGATCCCCACATAGGGGTTCATGTGTTCAGCAGTGGCTGATGGCCGGCAGCCTTTATGTGGCCTGATGGATCAGATAAAGGCTGATGATGATGATGATGATGATAGATCCAGCAATTAATGGAATGTTGACGATGATAATAGGATGATGATGATAATGTATGAAGTCAATAGGAATAGTGTGTAGGATGATATGCAAATAGAAAAAAAAATAGGAAGCTGACCGTACGCTTTACAAAAGCTTTTGACAGCCCCTCAACATATTTACTACCAGAGAAAATATTTCCAGATGGCTTAAGCATTATGGCGTCTACATCCTGTAAGCGCTTTAGCGCTTAAGCTCCTATATTTATCTTATTTGTTTGTGTGGATACGTGTCTAGTTTGACTATACGTGAAAGTGCGTTGATTTTTTAATTGTATATGAGTAGGAATTTCTTTTATCACATCTTAGAAAATTATAAGCTACATTAATACTTGTACAATTAATAAATCGCTATAGTACATTCAAAGAGAACCAAAATATAATTCAGATTTATTTAATACCATAAATTTTAAATTAAAATGGTAATTTTCATTATATTTGAAACGGGATATTTACCATGTCTTTTAATATTATTTTGCGGAGCTCGGTATTTCGACATTTTCTACGAATGTTTTGTTCACGAGTGTCTTGTTCATTCATAGACAATATCGAAATATCGATCTACGCGAAATAATATTAAAAAACACGGTAAATATTCCGTTTTAAATAGTTCATACAATTTGTATCTTATATTGGCAAACTATCAGGCGTGCCACCTGATGGCAAGTGATTGACGTGGCTTCTGAACATAAACTACTTTACTTTGCCCAAGCAACTCATTCATATAATGTTGTCTATTCTGAGACATAATATGTTAGGTGTCGATACTACTAATACCCCTGCCTGAATTGCTCATCTATCCAAAACACATACAAACTGTTTCAGGGGTGGAACGAGATGGCACCCAAACACCAGGGAGCCAATAAAAATTAAGATAAAGTAAGGAATCATCATCATTATCATCTCAGCCTATCTAAGCCGTTCACTGCTGAACATAGTTGTTTAGTGCGACCGGTCCATTTGCCACCAGCATCTAACTCATTCCAAATTCAAAAGTAAGGAATAATTTTAATAAATTAAATATTATATTCTGGTGTTATTTCTTTACTTGAATTACTTTATATTATTCACTTTCAAGAGTATCCGACTTAATTCCTAATTAAAATAAACGATAGCTTTTTGCTCATTCCCACTATGAATCATTCCAGGTGAATTCGCGGCAGCATGCAGTCTAACACGCATCATACATTTGCATGATAAACGCGGAACAAATAAATATTTGGTGAGTATCGACGGTCCGCATAAATCCCCGTTATGGGGACACATTTGTCAGTGGATAATGCGGTGTGGAAGCAATATTCATGGCCGCCCGCCGAATATCTGCCAAGAATTGGCCCGACTGAATATTACATAGAAATATGACAGTCCGCTAAGCGTTTTTCTTGAAATACTGTATGGTAATGTAATAAAGCCTCTCCAGCTTATTACGATTTCCCAAAATCTATTACTATTGTGACACATACATATGGATTTTAGGCTCGGACAATGTTGAGGAATGACCAACTGCAAGGCATGGCCATATAGAGTATAGACGTCTAAACGTAGGTTAACTTCTGATTTAGAATTAGAATAATTAGTAGTACTTTTCTTTCACTTTTAAATTATTCTTTATTCGGTGCAAGAACAGCCAGATAATTATAAAAATAAAAATAAAACTTGTATTTTCAGGCTGCTTAGGCTCATAGATAAATAACTTAACCTGATAATACATAATATATCAGTGTTAGTAAAAAAACATTAAAACAATGTTATTATCACTTCACAGTGCAAGTGAAGTGATAATAACATTGTTTAAGTCTTGGTGCGTTCTAGTGGAACTTATCCGCGGAAGCGGCGGAACACCACGCCCTGTGGCCAGAAGTCCTGCATGACGAGGTGCAGATAGCATGTCGGCATTCGCACCACGAACTCCTTGAAGTTGACGTTGTACGTTGATGTAAATATATAATAATTTCATATGTATACACGTCAGATTGCATCTTTATATTATAGTAAAAACATAGAATTATTATAAAGGGAACTGAACTGAACTGCTCATAAACGGCTGGCCGCTTTTGATGAAATTTTTGTGTATGATGAAGTGGATTCGAGAGTGGTTTAGATTCATTCCACTACAAAATGTTTTGTACATGACAACGTCCATCAGAGCTTATACAAGCGGGTCTTACTCTTAATCACTAGTTATATATAGTATATTATAAGCATACAACATTATATTTCAAAACAATCAAGTAATTAAAAAAATCTCATCATTTTTTTTTATTGATGTGTGTGCAATCGGTTAGTCGGTTCTCCTATTGGTAAGTGACACATAGACACCAGCAGCTACACCAGAGGATTATCAAACACATTGCCAGCCTTTCAAATATCAGCATGCTCTTTTTTCATTTACATGCGATCGACACTTTTTCTCGAACGCGTTCTCCACTCCAAAATAATCCCATCAGCCATCATTTATTTGCATGGCCTGCTACTTCAGTGTGCATCTTTGTCTTTTCCTTCAACTTATACAACTATATATAAATAATTCCGACGAATTTTGACATAACCTCATTAAAAGTCATTTAATACTATTTTTAACAATCTGTTCATTGTTTTATCAAAGTGTAAATACATAAAACTCGAAACTAAAGAATAAAGCAGATATCAAAAGTTTAATTAAGTGCCCAAGGAGAGACATTAGTTAAATATTAAAATAGAATTACCTCTGCAGCATTTAAGAACGGGACTTATTAAACTTTAAACTTGTCTTCTTTAAACTTTATGTTATATTATTTTATTTTACATAAGAAACTAAAAATGTAGATTTAAATTAGCTTTAGAGATTGCGGTTTTAAAGACTACTTGGTGTTTTAAGATTTGATTAAATCAAGAATAAGTAAATCTGAGAACTTTACAAAAAAAACGTGCCTTGACGGTCATGCCCAAATGGCGGGTATTTTTATTTTTCCTAAAAATATAAATAAATTCATATACCTATACCATGAAAAGTCTATTTCATCATGGAATACGGGCAACATTAATTTTTCTTTATCCAATATAGAAGGTTATTACACGGAGTATATCAAACGAAAAACTGATATTTGTAGAAAATTTATTACACTACGCGATTGCCCATCGACATATAATATAAATCCTATTCCATATTTTTACCCATAAATCTAAAGGTAGATACATCACACAAGAATTTAATCGTCCAAAGCATTGAAATACGTACGGAAGCTCGACAATAAAATTTCATAAATATGATAAAAATCCGCGATACAATTCCATAAAATTCAATAAATAAAGTAAAAGATTTACGATAATATTCCATAAATATGATAAATTCCAGACGCCAAACCGTTTGTAAGACGACGTTTAACTTAAACAATTCCTTTGCTTTACTGCGAGTTACTCAACAGGTTTTATTTTTGCTTTCCAGCGGACGAATTAATTTACTTGCTATTTCTTTCCGAAGTTTTGCAACTGAATAATGAAGTTTTGAATGGTTTTTTTTTTAAATAGAATAATGGATTTCGAAACACAAAGAAAGCATAAATCTTCATTCATCAGTACAAATCCACCGCTGAAAGAGCGCTATGCTTGTCACAGTTTTACATTTAAAGTTTCTTATACCTAGATCTGTATGTTCTACATCCTACTAATATTATAAATACGAAAGTTTGTAAGTATGGATGTTTGTTACTCTTTCACGTTAAAAAGACTGAATGGATTTTAGCCCATGAAACTTTACAATAATATAGCTTTTATATCAGAACTAGCTGTTGCCCGCAGCTTCGCCTGCGTTAACTAAGATTTACAACGGGATCTTAGTACGCAAAATAAGTAACTTTTCTGGTTGTTTTTTTACACCATGTGTCCGAAAAACCAAATATCTTACGTAACACATTTTTTTTTTCAGAATAAAATTTAGCCTATGTTACTCGTAGATAATGTAGCTTTCGAGTGGTGAAAGAATTTTTGAAATCAGACCAGTACTTTATGAGCCTATTCTTTACAAACAAACAAAGTTTTCCTCTTTATAGTATTATAGTATAGATAACACATAGGCAATTTATCCCCGTACTCCCACGGGAACGGGAAGTACGCCGGTGAAACCGCGGGGCGCTGCTAGTCACTATCGTTATTTCATGTTCTTCGCTGCTAGTCTCTATGCTTTCACTATGTTGGAACATTTTGGTACACAATATTATATTTTAATTATTATTTATTTAGAAAACCAACAGCGTTTCAGTACATACATTGGATATGCAATTACAAAGAAATAAGGCCAATAATAGGTTTCCCTAATGCTATCCCAATATGATAAGATTTTTATTAAAATTACCAATGGTATATTATGTTATATTTTGTAAAGACGAGGCGGTAAAGGGACAGTCGGCTCACCTATATGGTAAGTGATAGTGACATCCATAGACTGGTTGTCTATTGATGATGATCTAACGCAGAGGATTATCGAGCATGTTGTTTGCCTTCCAAAGATGTTAATAAAATCATAAGATGTAATTATCACACGTACGTTAGTACTGTGTTTTATTATAATAATAATATCAACCCTTATAGCTTTCGAAACGTTAGGGCCGTGGTCGGCTGACATGAAGCGGTTTATAAAGGATATGTCGAATCGACTGATTCTCTCATCGGGTGATCAGAAGGCTGGCAGCTATTTTGCGCAGATAATAAGTTTAGCTATTCAGCGAGGTAATGCTGCCAGTGTTCTGGGTACCATGCCCCAAATTGGAATTTTCGATGACATATTCTTTTTGTGAATATTTATATGAATATTTTAGGGTTAATTTTTAATGATAAGTTTTCAGTTTGATATTGTTGTTTATTGTTAATATTGTTACGTAGTTATAAAATGTAATTTAGTTCAAAAAGAAACTAACCCTTATATAATAAATAAGTAAATAATTTATTTACTCATCAAAGTAAATATGATCTACATGACATAATCCAGCGTCGACTTGATGGTCTTGTATATGGCATGGATCCTACGTAAGAGTTTTAATACATCAACACATCACTACAAGTCAAAGGGGTTTTGATATAATGTAGAACTCCTTAAAGCCGCGATAAACACGCTTCATATCTCCGTAACTCCGAGCTCATTATTTTCGCTCAAACCCCGCGTCATGTATAATCCCGGATTAACATGCCGCTGAAATGAAGCGAAAATTTCTTTCTAGAATCATTCGTAAGTTCGTGAAAGCTTGTTAGCTATCATTTACATGATTCATGAAGCCGCATCGCTGTTTTATGGGTGTTTTCTTCCACTGAATAAGCAGACTGATCTTTTTATATTCGCTAAGAGTTTATTGATGACCTTACATTCTTCGTTCTTTATTGACTTAAGATCATTATTATCATCATCACCCACCTCTATCCGTCCACTGTTGAAAATAGGCCTCAATAAACGCCACGATGGCCGATGCCCAGTCATTTGCTTTTAGCACTTAGGGTATCTAAATCATTTTTTTATGTCAAATCCTGCATTTTTAATGCATGCCTTTACAATAGTATCAAATTGAGGCTCTTTGTACCCCTCTTATAAGAAGAGCAGGCAGAAGAGCAGGGGGCAAGGGGCGAGGACGGGAACCTCGCCTCATTGTATTTTCTCGAGGTTAGGAGGGGTTGTTCTGTGGTGCGGGGCAACCCCTTGTGGAGATGGCGTCGGTCCTCTGAGAGACTAACTAGCCGTCGAGGTGGCCTGTTGCTTATAGATCCGGGACACTTTATTAAAGGCGGCATTGGTGGCACTCGCTTGGTTTTAGTGGGTAGAGCTGCGTCCACTTACTAGCTTTCGGGCGCAGTGAGTCCCACATACCCGCCTGGGGAGACCCACTCCCCCGGGGGATGCCTAAGCGCATTTCCCGGCGTAAAAGAAAAAAAAAGTATCAAATTGAAACAATTACTTTTTCGAATTTTGACCCTCATTCAAATACTATTCGTAGTTCTATCTATACAGATACAGATAAATAAAACTAGTGTCTGTTTGTAATAATAAAATTACCGCTTTTTACTAAATGTTTATAGATGCATGTTTAGATTAGGTTTTTACAATTCTTGTCCGTCTATCTCTGTGACTGTCTGTTTGTACCGGCTAATCTCGGAAACGGCTGGATCGATTCTGACGAGACCATTACAGCTGCGCATACGTCTTTGTAGGAGTAATTTATAAAATATATAATTATAAAAATAAGTCCGTAACATGACTAAATCCTAGAAGTAGCTAGTAGACTATATATTGACTAATCGCGGGCCCTGTTAGTAACTGTGGCGTCTCGGTACAGGTTTTCTCCTCTCAGCAACCAGCCACGACCTGGCTGACCAGGCTCCCCACCCTTGGGTTTGTCATGGGCATCGTATACTTGAGCTAGGAACATGCGGCGTGGACGGTTGGAGCTGTTGTTTGTACTGCCATGGACCAAGAAATAAGAGAAGATGATCACGTCACCGGCTTCTGCGTAGACAGGTGTTGCCCGCTCTATTGGAAACTTCGACTGAAAAAAATATAAATTCAATTTAAAAAAAAAATCGCCTAGACAAATTAATTGAAGAAACAGCAGAGAAAGATATGCAGTAAAAGTATTATTAGATATATATTTGCTACGATACTTATATAAAAATATAATCTTTAAAATTTTTGTCTGTTTGTTGGTTCCAGATAAAAATAATCATCATCATTTTGTATACATCAGTAAATCTCAGTCAAGGCGGACAAAGCCGCAGGCAAGCGTTAGTTAACAATAATTTCCTTATCAATTTTCTTAAATTTATTGATGGAATGATTTTGAACGTTTTCTGGAATACTATTGTAAACACACACATCTGCAATAATAGGTATACATTCGCCTTCCTGATTATTTCTTCTGCCAAAAAACTTTTTTGGTTTCAAACAACTCCTGGCATCTAGCTCAACTGTTTTACTTAACTCATAAAGAAAATAACTGAAAATGACAGCGATTTATGCTGGAACATTCATAATATAATGGTCATGGTCAATAAACCGATTTATATGAGCATACAAATATAAACATAGTCTGGCCATACATACTGCTATAATAAAAATAAAGTATTGCATTTGAATTTGGAATATATAATTTTTATATGATTGTTTAGTCTCTTTTCTCATTTTCGCGCCAATTGTAAAACATTTTGTGATATTAAAATGGATTGGGGTGATAAAGAGAGCCGAATAGCTGTGATTGCACTACGCAAACTAGTTATGGAGCCAAATATTATTTTAAAACTCTCCATACGCTTGGTAGCAATATTTATAATCAGACCATGTAAAGACAGCATAAGCAATTTCACAGAATAATGTAACTCCAAATGTATTTATATTTAAGTTATCCTAAATATACTACTGTACATATTAATTATACTAAATGTGTATATAAAGAGACCATCGTTCGCTTACCGGTGAAGGAAAACATCGTGAGGAAACCTGCATGCCTGATGAGATTGAAAGTCTTTGAAGCTATTTGAAGTTCACCAACATGCATTGGGCCAGCGCATCGGTGAACTATGACCCATTACCCTCCTCGCCTGATTTTGAGAAGGAGACCCGTGCCCAGCAGTGGGACATATAAGCGTCGATACTTTGCTTTTTACTATATATAAACTATGCATCCAATATTATTATTTAAGTAAGAAAATAATGTATTACACACCTGATCTACGTAATGGAAGGCACTTCCCTCCTTAGGCCCGAAGTCTTCTAGAGGACCTAGCTTATGTGACCCTGGGTACACGAACAGACCACCGTTTTTTGGGTTTGCGTCATCCAAATGGATAAAGGCCGCAACCATAGAGTCTTTTTCATATGGAAAATAAGGATAGTCCTACAAGTAAGAGGATTAACAGTTTCGTTATGATTTAAATATTATCGACCGTCAAATTTCTCATAAAAGTCCGAGAAACTATAATTACTTTATTGCTATTTGTTTCTGTTTTCTATCAATAAACACACTCTAAGATTTTTTTAAAGTCAAAGTCAAAGTCAAAATTTTTTATTCAAAATAGTACAATCAAAGTATCTTTTTGAAAGTCAATTGAGTCTACCACCGGTTCCAAAGCAAGCCCACTGAGAAGAACCGGCGAAACAAACTCAGTGGAACTATTCTTTTCAGATATTATTACAAAAAATAAAATACATAATACTTTATTAGTATAGTGAGAAACTCTGCTGGGTTGCTCTTTTTAAAATATAGTTCAGAATTCTTAAAAACATTCTACTACTTACTTATTGCACACTAGCCTAAGATTAATGAGTAGGTAAATTTAGACCCCGCAGCATCCAAAACAAACCAGAGGATGTTAATATTATTAATCTATACTATTTATATTATTAATCTATACTAGAGTCATATTGGGCGACGATGGTCCAGAGTATGGACTCGCCCTCTTTGTGCGAGAGGTTCCAGGTTCGATCCTGAAGCCCCGTGTGCTTGAAATAGGTTTTTCTAAATGTCTTAGTGCAACTAGACACGAGACTATCACTCGCTCAAAAGTAAAGGAAAACATCGTGAGGAAAACTGCATGCCTGTTGCGATGGAAAGTCTCCAAGCTCACCAACCTGCCATGGCCCATTAACCTCCTCGCCTGATTTCGAGGAGAAGACTAATGCCAAGCAGTGGTATATATTAGTTGATACTAGAGTCATACTTGATGCATGGGATATGAAGCTCCCTTCTCCGGTGGCTTGTAGTGGGCTTTGGTGTGATGAAGCGCTATGTTCCTCGTACCCATAACTCCTTCCAAAGCATCTAACAAGTCCTCATTGATAAGCAACCTTCCAAACACAGCATGGTGCATTTGAAGATTGTGTATCCCTTTCACCTATAATGGGCAAGTTTTTTTACAAGAATATTTAATATTTAATAAATAATAATAAATACAAGGAGTTTACATCAGGTTTATTACAAAGTAAACTTTAAAAATAAAAGCAATTTTATTACTCGAGACAGAAATCAAAGATCATTTTAATTGGATGGCTGGATTGAGTTTTTATTCGTCGTTGTTATTTATTTGAGTGAAACATTTTATACATTTTAACTTATTCTTTGATGTTACTAGTAATAAGAAAGAATTTATAAATATATATTATTTTTTCTCATAATGATAACAGACACGTCTTAGTAGTCATATAGGTTGTTTATCGTAGCAAGCTTTTGGCGATAGAAGCTGAGTCTCTCCTTTAAAACAATTTTTACGTCTTTTTTTACGTCTCTTCGTTCAATTTTTTTTTACGATTTGGATAAATCAATAAATAAATATTATTCTACAATAACACCACATTAACCTAGCTTTGTGGCAGGTTCGTAAGAATTTTGCCTACTATATATATTTAATGTAAATAAATTTTATAAATTTATATATCTACATATTATTATACTTAAACCTACCTATGACACCGGGCAGACATCTATATTGATCATAAAAATTATATGCACGTAAATGTAAATACAGATAGTTTAACTCTCTTATACCACTTATCTGTTATTAAAACAAACCTGGAGAAGAGAAATAAAAGGTCTACAAGTGTCTAACGCAGTATATTCATACAAAACTCACAGTATACGGACTGTCACTGACTCTGTGGTTATCCTCGGTGCCAACCCACGAACTCTCCGTTTTATCCTTATTCTTTCTTCTAAATAAATTATCGTATTCCCTGCACACTTCCTCAAAAAGCTCTCCCTTTATGAGCCTTTTTAAATGAATGTACCCGTTGTCGTTGTAAAACTGTATCTGTTCTTTTGTTAGTCGGGTCATTATGACTGATGCAGTGAGTGAGTATAATGGCTATTTATATGTTGTGATTACGCCAAGTCAAGGTTTGACCTTGTGATAACTTGGTATTACACTACTTACTCTATATGAGATAAATCTTGACCACCGTCATCTTATTGATCAAAAGATTATCAACATATAAGCAGCATAACAAGTTCATCTATAAACAAATGTATTCTTTTAATAACAATTCTTTTACACCACGTCGATCTGGTTCCGTGGTAAGTTCTCGAAGAACTTGTATTATGGGTATCAGATAGCAAAAAAGTATTAAATACATTTCGTATTTAATACTTTTATTATAGAATACACATATATAATACACATTCATAACCTAGGAACACGGAAATCTTTTAGTTTTCAAATACAAGCCCATCTCCAGTTTCAGCTGCAACGTGCTTACCGTTAAGCCACACATCCATTTTTGTTACAAGCAATGAAATTTCCATACTTTACCATGGTATTATTTATTGGTTATATATATTTCTGCTATGAAAACTTCCCTTTAACGAAATCAAGAAGGAATAGCTAGATTTTAATCAGGAATAAGCGCCCACTGGGATTTCGTACTTAACTTGAGGCAACGATCTGAATTTATAACATATTTTATTTATTTGCTAGTCGTAAAGACTGTAAAAGTTAAAAAATAAGCCGTTATAAGCCGTAGAAGTTAGAAAATACTAAAATATTAAGAGTTTTTATATATTATGCGTTAATGTATTCTAAATATTAGTGAAATTAGAAAATATACTATACATTTTATTTTCTATAGGTATATACTTTAATATAATATTCTTTTTAATTTAACAAATGATTTGTTTTACCGACATAAGTAAAACAGAGACAAGAAAGTAATGTTATGTTGATAAATATTAGCTTAGTCCCTTGGCAATTTTTTAAACCTTTTGCTACAAAATAAACAGTAAACAAAACTTAAATGAATTTATCTTATATCAAAATAAAGTAAATTGATTACAGTCTCCTAAATAAATACCAAATACTTTCATCGCATGGTTCTTAACCTTAAAAAACTTTGACTTTTTGACTTTGACATGACCTCACTGAACAAATGCAACATGAAATTATAATATTGAAAAACTTCGATCAAGTAAAGCAATTTCTTAAAACAAACTAAAAGTGATATAACGACATGATATATACGATCGCTATACGATTTATTATCCAGCAATAAAATTTAATTTTATTATATTTCTATTTCAACGGTACTCAGGTTTACCTATTGCACTTAATCGAAAGAAAAAGCTTAAAGATATTCCATTCAGTGAATCCGTTATTTAGAATAAAACTATACAACAATTTTATGGTATGGTCCACTAATGTAACACTTTGTAGGCAGAAGCAGCAAGGTATGAAAACATGAATATATATGATTATCAACCGTTTCGCGATGACCGGTCCGTGTTGGAGGCGAGTTGCAAGGGATTAGTCGTCCCGGCATTCATTGAAGGAGGCCTATGTTCAGCGGTGGACGGATAAAGGCTAATGATGATGATAATGGTAAACCATTTCCTCTCTACCGCTGTCCGATAAATAGCAGTTTGCTAATTAAGGACATTATTTACATTCAAAAATTTAATATGGCTCTACAGCCTCACACTTTGGAGCTGACTAAGTCTTTTTTTGTTTCTTATTATTATTATTATTATTATATAAAAAGATTGTGTTGAAAAAAAATCCTGTGATTATTAATCTCGCAGCTGTAATATGAAATTCAAAGATTTATTCCCGCATTGACCTTATTTTAAAAAGGCCATACGCATAAGTTGTAAAAGCGTGTAACATCAAAAAGGAAAATCTTTTAACTTTCATATTTTCGATATTTTCACTTAATTAAACCGCGAGTCTGCTTATACATAAATAAATAATTAACAACCGTTATTTATTACGGGCAAAGTAAAATCAGTGCAAAATTAATTTCGCTCGGTTGAACATTTGTACCAATTTTCATTAAAGGAATATTTAATTAATTGCTTATTTACATCATAATAGGTTTGTTCACAAATAAAATAAATAAGTTTTCGAAATTGGCATTGGTTCCAGTATTTCGGTACCATTTTATGTCTTTAGCCAATTGCAATATTTATATAACTTATTTTATTAAAACCTTTATGTATTTCATTGCAACTACATTATAATATAATAGCAAAACCTCAGGAATAAAAAAATAAAAACTTAGATAATATGTAACCGTAATAAAACCCGTAGAAATTAAATAGTAGAATATCTCAAATCAGTTTATTATAATGAGTTCGCATGCGCATATAATATATATTAAAATTACAATCCTACTAGTCCTACTAATATTATAAACGCGAAAGTTTGTAAGAATGGATGTTTGTTACTCTTTCACGTGAAAACTACTTAATGGATTTTAATGAAACTTTACAATAATATAGCCTATGTATCAGAATAGCACATAGGCTATAATAATTTATCCCCGTACTCTCACGGGAACGAGAAGTACGCGGGTGAAACAGCGAGGCGCTGCTAATTTTTTGATAAAATCGATGATTGTATTATTATGCTCTGTTAAAATAATATTTAAAATAGAACAGTTTTAAATTAAAATCGGATTCCAAAATTATACGTCTAAAATAAGTAGTCACCAGTCACAAATCTCTAATATAGTGTATAGACGAAAATTCAACATGCATAATATACATTAGGTAAAATGTAAATTTTATTTAAACATCCATGGAAAAGCCTTCCTGAAATCAGGGGAGAGCACGCTCCAGGGCTTTGTTCCGAGATCCACGTGGAAAGAGATCAAAGTAACGAGATTACATAAACAATAAAGGTTAAAGTTTTGAACATTTGCAAATATTCTTGTAACATTTTTAATTAGTATTGATGTTTTCACTTTAAAAAAAATATTTAAGGCTGGATATTTGCCGTGTATTTTAAACTGATTTTTCATAGCTCGATATTTCGACAAAATATCTATGATTAAATAAAAGTAAAATCTATTGTAAATATGTCCCATTCTAAATAATTATACTAATCAAATACATTTGGTTGATAATAAATATTCACATTACAATTAATTTTACAACTATTTCCGCATCAAAGTAACGTGTTAAAAGATTATAATAATACACAATATGAAGTACCTTTTCTATACTAATATATAATTATAATATATTATTATAAATAGGAAAGATTTGTACCTACTTTTGTATGTTTGTGTTTGTAATGAATAGGCATTCGGAAGCTACATTATCCACGAGTAACATAGGCTAAATTTTATTCTGATAAAAATTAGTTAACGCAGGCGAAGCTGCGGGAAACAGCTAGTATAATATAAGAATATACTTTCATGATATAATAAAGTTGGGGGATATAGGTAAAAGCCCCAAAGAGAGATCTCATACCGATCGAGGTGGTAAGCTCTTTCAAGCCGAATATAAAAGGTATATTATTTTCTTGTGTTTACGCGATTTTCTCTTAATATAATGACAATTTTACGGTCTTAATCGCGGTTTATTGAGTTTTTACAAACCTGATGTTTTGGATACTTTACAGCAACCCTCCTGTGATCATGGTTGCTGTAAAGTGTAAAGTATCCAAAACATTGGGTTTGTAAAAATTAAATAAACCGCGATAAAATCCATAAATTTTGTTTCGTTTGAATATTGATATAATATGTCATCAAACTTTTCTGTGCACCTATTTAAAATACACAATTTAAACATACATTGTTTTGTTTTTATAGCATAGAAGAGCGAACGAACAGTCAAAACGTTTTGGCGATTATCGACGCCTATACATAAAAACACACAACCAAAGGATATGCAGATGCGTTGCCCTCCTTTTCCCTATCACTCAATTCTCACACTCAATCAATCCCTATTATCAAACCACAGGAAACGCCACAGCCAAGCTGTCACTTTACGTCAGTATCATGTGAAAGAGAGGAAGTATTTTTCACAAAGCAACATGGCACTCTGGTATGAGGACTTAGTTTTATAATATGTATAAAGTGTAGAACTAGTAGCTTATAGAAATATTATGTTTTTAAATATCTAATTCAAAATACATTTTAGCGAATACATATTAACCTATCAACTGTCAAGTCTCTTGTTAAGTATCAAATGAGAAGAATGAGAAACATGGTTAAATTACTTAATTTGATCAGCCTGTCAGTTGCCATAACAAGTACAATGAAAAGCTGTCTAATTTGACCCTATGTTAACCGCCATTAACAGCCAAGTTAGTTGACATATACTTTAACTAAGAAACAGGGCGCTACTATCATGATTTAACATTCTCTTGAAACTTGATACACTAAACCAAGAGTAGAAATTATTTATTACAAGTGTAACGCCGGTAAAATACGTCCTTAATTAGCCATTGACTGGTAAAAAGGACATTATATGGTTACGGAACAAATAAGAAAATAAGAAGTGGGTAGTCATAAAAATCGATGAGCGGATATCTCGTTTATTTATCGTAAAACTTTTCTGCTCACACGAGTAAAAGTATATAATAGTAAATTGGATGAATAGATACCAAGTGTTGGGGAGAACTCATAATACATATATTATATTACATAATTTTCATTTGATATTATTTTCTTCCATTGCAGATCTTAGCTTAAATCAGCTATTCGAAAGTTTCAATTTTTTCCCAGAATGCTGTGAATATAAACGCTATCACTTTCGCCACTATTACTTCATTAAAACCAATAAATACTTATGTTGTTATGGTTCTTAGAAATTGTAATAAAACGAAAGAAAAAAGTGATAATTTGATTTTTCGGTAGGCCTAAGGCAAACTCTATCATAATGACATAATGTGGCAAATATATGTAATTGTGAGATCCAAGTATCAAACAAAATAAAATAGGAATCCATCTGTTACACGCGATGAATACGAGTACTATTTCTTTTACTTCTGTTTTAGCTTTCCTTAGGATTTGCCAATCATTAATCATACTATAGTTTGTCAACTATATTATTAATAATCAGACTTTATTATGACGTCACTTATCGTAACTATCACCGGCGGGATCCGAGTAAAAATCTATCTGTCTGTCTGTCTTTCAATATGTCAAGCATAAACCTATACGGTATTTCCTAAAGGCAGAATCATAGACAAGAAGTTAGATCTCAATACTAATTGAGTAAATTAAAAAAAATAACAAACTAACATTTTCAGTTTTTTTTTTTTTTATTTATTAAAATTAACTTAATTTACAGATATATTTTTTTACTTTTACTACATTGACACACATTTTCGAAACCCTCGCGCGTGAGTTAGACTCGTGCTTGTCGGTCTGGTTTTTCATTTCCTCTTGTAATTTCTGATATTATTATGCGCCATCGGTATTAAATGCTGAATGTTCTGTAACAAGTATTTTATTTTACAAAATCATGTTGGCATGAAACCACACTCTTTCAATATTATTGTATGTGAAGTAGTCGCGTTACGTAAGAGCTTTTAAATGAGAGTCCGGTTTGTACAGAGCCCGTGTATGGTAGAACGATTATAATTTGTAACAATTTTATGATTTAATAACTCTAAATAATAATATACACATAATATATTGGATTAAGCGATTTGTGAGTTTAGAAACGGAGAGAGATAATATTTCTTAACTGCATCAAAATATTCAAACTAGTAACTAACAAAACATATAACTTACGTCAAACTGAGTACTGACACTGAGATTGTCAACTGCTTATGTTAGTGCTGGTTAGCGCAAGTTGGTTTTACACGTCTCGCCGCGTACGCGAGATGCTTGTGGTCATGCACACATGCCACATGGGCTAGTAGTAGTTCAACAAATTTTCTATTTTTACGTTTCATAAAGCTTTACATTTGGTCTGTTTCTTTACGCTGTGGTTTAGACATTGGAACACCCTAAGATGGTGGAATTTCCTTTGTTTTTTTTTACACACTACCACCATCAGTAAACCATCCTCATAAAGTGGTAGAGGCGTGATTCACTTCTATAATAATTTCTATCTAATATGATTTTTTTTTTTACGATTATAGTAATAAAATAAAACTAAATACATTATTATTAAACATTAACATTAACTCGGTGATAGGACTAGCTATCTTAGTCTTGACGTCCATTGAGCCTATGTTCAGCAGTGAACGGATGGCGACAAAGATGATGAAATACACTAAAAAAAAGTAATGAAAATCATAAAAAAATATTATATTTTAAATAATTTAAAAAAACTGAAATCACTATACAATAAATCTTAATAGATAACTATAGAGGCAAATTAAAAGAAAATTCCATTAGCAAGTTAAAATATTTCAATATCGCTATCTATTAATTAGCCACATTATTCATATCAAGGAGCGTCATATCATGCATAACTTACTGAAAAGAGAGTGGAGACCCCACTAGATTTACCTTTGTGTCAAGCGACGATGCATTTCACGGACTCTGCGTCTCACTTCCATCATCGAAACGCTCTAACAGTCACGCAATGATACAGAGAATAAAACCATATGCCAAAGACTAGAGAGTTAAATTCCAACGATTTGTGTCGGTTGTTGAAGCGTTTTCCTGGTTTAATGCACCCTCTTTGCTAGTCTTTCGCTCTCTGCACCGGTTGCTCTTCGTATATATCAACGCGCGGCAAATTGCTCGACACTGCTCTGGTTTCATATGGGAATAGAAATCCCACATAGTTTTATTCAAATTATAAGTATTTTATGCCTCAGGGTGATGCCCTAGTTACGTATTTACAAATGGCTGCAGGCTGCCAATTGAGACGAGATTTGTAAAGACTTTTGTTTTTCTTTAATTGTCTGTAAAGTGCTTTCATATTTAAGCGTCTAATTAAACGTGATTTAGATAAATAATAATTTAAATTAAAAATGCATTGATGATCGATCGATATTCTATAGCTATAAGTACCGTTACGACATTTCAAATTTTAAGTTAAATTTGAACTTTCATGACTGTGTAATCTTATATATTTAAACGAGCAATTCTTGTATATAAATTTGGCCTACCAGCGATTTTCATGAAATTTTGTATACAAGGGTTAAAAACGGTGATAAATCGATCTAGCTAGGATAAATTTTTAGAAAACTTTTTTTTATCCGTGTTTTGAGGCATCGAAAAAATATGATTAGAATACGAACGTAAATTTCGCTGTCAAATAATATGTCATGGTAGCTTAGTGGTGAAATTAGGCAGTTAAACCGAACGAGCGTGGTTCGAATCTCCAGTCTCATTCATTTTTTTTTTGAAAAAAATTTTCATCGTATTTTATCACTAAGGGTACCGAGCAAGTGCTCGGTCAACCAGGTACTAAAATATAATATAACTTATAACTTGTTTCTTGCCTATGATTTTTTTATTCAAGATAAGATATAATCGCAATGTATATAAAAAGTTTCAACCCTTTATGTCCCACTGCTGGGCACGGGTTTCCTCCTCGAAATCAGGCGAGGAGGGTAGTGGGCCATAGTTCACCGATGTGCTGGATTGGTGAATTTCACATACCTTCAAAGACTTTAATCTTATCAGGCGTGCAGGTTTCTTCACGATGTTTTCCTTCACCGGTGAGCGAACGGTGATCCGTGTTTAGGGTGCACAAAAAAATTTAGAAAATTCCATTTTATGGTCCACAGTAGTAGGTCAGTAGAGCTATTCTGTAAGGTCGTTTTCGAATCTTGAAAGTGGAATCCGCGGTGATATGACGAATTTGACGATTTTATATTTTTTTTAAACTCGACTATCTATCTATATCAATAAAGATCGCTTTCGAAGTGACGAAAAGTGAGCTCTATCACTCAGGTGAAGCGCAATATCGAAATGATTTTTTACAAAATATCCCTACAGGATCGAACGGGGGCCCCTTTACACGTTGGACCATCATCGCTCAGATAAACTACACAAGTTATTAAATAATACTTTATGACGGTTCCAGCTAAGCTTCGGACTAAAATAAATTTCAATCCCTGTTATAACTTATCTCGTTTCATAGTACGTTATTGGCAGAGCCGAAGTTAAAACAGTATCCGATGTTTGTGTGCAGAAGTAATTGCTTATGATGTGACTTCAGATTGAGAAAATCTAAGACGGTGAGAAAACTTTAGTTATTCTGAATCACAGGAAAAAATTGAGCATCATAATAAGCGTGGTATGAGCGACGATGGTCCAGTGAGTGTGGACTCAGCCTCTTATGCGAGAGGTCGCAGGTTCGATCCTGACCAAAATGTGTGTGCCTTGAAATAGGTTTTTCTAAAATTTCAAAACACGAGACCATTGCTCGCTCACCGGTGAAAGACAATTTCGTGATTAAACCCGCATGCCTGATGAGGCTGAAAGTCTTTGAAGGTATGTGAAGTTCACCAACGTGCATTAGGCCAACGCATCGGTGAATTATGGTCCATCCTCCTCGCCTCGAGGGTCTCCTCAACTGATTTCGAGGAGGAGACACATGCCCAACAATGAAACATATAATTGAAAATTTACTTTTTAATTTTATACCTGGAAGCTCATGAAACAATGGATATAATATTAAGCTTCTTACAAAATGACTACTATAAAACTTTATTTTAAAGCAAAAAAACTTTAGGTGCCAATCATCATCACTATCACCATTTCTGTCATATGTGCCTTTCAGTAAACGGCAAGATGACAGATCCTCTAACATTCGAATTCAAGTAGGACCAAACCTCATTCTCATCTCCTTAGTGATCGTGGGAGCCTCTTTTTTCCAAAAGTAACTCTACTCAACAACCACACCATCATCATCATCATCATCAGCCTTTATCCGTCCACTGCTGAACATAGGCCTTCCTCAATGAACGCCAAGACGATCGATCCTTTGCTACTCGCATCCAACGCGGACCTGCCACTGCACGGGGATCGTCTACCCATCCCGTTAATGGCCGACCAACACTTCATCTACCTAAACGCGACCTCCTTGAACCTTAATGGCCCATTGCCATCCGTTCTTCTGGGTGCGTGACCAGCCCTTTGCAACTTCAACGTGCTTATTATTCGCCGGATATCGGTAACTTTAGTTCTCTGGAGGTCTTCGTTTCGAATCCTATCTGCCGAAGAAACACCCAGCATAGCACGCTCCATAGCACGGTGAGAACCACACCATCACTTGCCATAAATTACCAAACACTCATTTTCTACGAAAATATGAGGAGATATTCTTCGTAACTACATAGATTTAGAAACGTTTCATTGAGGAATGAGCAGGCTGAAATATATGGGTTTTCTTTGTACACACCACAAAGGCATAAGAATGCTCAGAGCCGATCATGAGGGCAGCGGATAAAGGGCAAATGTATGACCGCGATTAGTTCCTTTCATTATATAACAATGGCCGAATTATTTTAAACGATATTTGCCCGACTCTGGTCTTAATGTTTTGAGCGATGGCCGTTCTGGAACTTTCTTATGGTCCAGTGTAGATGAAAGAAAACAAATTATTTGAATTATCACTTGAAAACCAGGTCTATTCATTCATGGCAATATTTGTTAGTTATTAATTAATACTAATATCATAAACACAAAAGTTTTTTATATTGTGTTTGTTACTCTTTCACAAAAAAAAACGAGTGGATTTTAATGAAACTCTATCATTACATAGCTTAAATATCATTAAATAGTATAAAATAAAGTCGCTTTCCGCTGTCTGTATGTAATGTATTCTTAAATCTTTAAAACTACGCAACGAATTTTAGTATGATTCATTTTAATAGATTTAAAAAAGAGGAAGGTTTATATGTATAACTAACGCTTTGGCTTAGCACGGGTTCCATGCTGATCTTTACTTAATATAAAACAAAATTTCTTCCCGCTGTCTGTATGTATCTATACTTACCTTATCGTATCAACAGCACGTATAAAGATATTCTGTGAATTATTCAAAATTAATCCTGCGCAGACGAAGTCGCGGCACCAGCTAGTGCTTAATAATTGTGATATTGTATCTATTAAAAAATAATATTTCAAATAATCAGCGGAATTAGGTTTAGAGGAAAATAAGATCACGACGTTACTAACAAGACCAATTACTGGGAACAAGACTCTTATATTGTTGTATTTTGTATTGTGACCTAGATTAAGAAAACTTGCAATACCTAATACCTATAGATAAATTCCACTGGCCACTATATTACAGTAGGGCTATTCTGTAAAAACCATTTCGATATCGAACTTTACCTGAGTGATAGAGCTCACTTTACGTCACTTCGAAAGTGAACTTTATTGATATAGATCAAGTTTTAAAGAATACAAATTCGTCAAATCAGTCATATCACCGCGGATTCCGCTTTCGAGATTCGATAACGACCTCACAGAATACTTACAGTATAGAAAACTACAGTATATACATTTTTTTGTCTGTCTGTCAGTTGGCTCCAGCTAATCTCTAAAAAGTGGTCACTGATACTTTCACTGGCTGTTTATATTATAATGAGTGATTTAGGGTACAAATATTATCATTATCACTCCGGATATAGCTCTTCATTTAAATAAACAAAAGCAAAGCTGCGAGAATCAGCTAGTTAATTATTAACGCATCACTTTCTACTAATATTATAAACGCGAAAGTTTGTAAGCATGTACGGGTGGATGGATAGATGGATGTTTGTTACTCTTTCACGTAAAAACTACTAAATGGATTTCGACGAAACTTTACTATAATATAGCTTATACATCAGAATAACACATAGGCTGTAATTTATCCCCGTACTCCCACGGGAACGGTAAGTACGCGGGGGAAACCGCGGGGCGCTGTTAGTTATTTATAATCAGTAAATTATTTGTCTGCATTTATTAACGGCCCTTCAATAACTTCTTCTATTAAAGCAAGAGTTTGGTATTTTAACCAAAAAATAAAATGTAAAGTTATTTTTCCCCGCTGTTATTTGTAGTACTTTAAACAGCGCGAGGTGCACTCCCGCATAATAGCTATCTTAACATTTTCAACTCATACAATACTTGTGCTTCCCACTTTTATATTCATTTTAGAATTTCAAAACATATTTTTTTCATATTAGTTTTCTCCATCCTCGATTTGCTATTAGACTTAAATCGAACTGGCATTCTTAACTTAATTTCATGTAATGTATCATCATCATCATCATCGTCGTCCGCCTTTATCCGTGCACTGTTAAACATAGACTTCTAGACCCCCCTCAATGAACACCAAGACGACCGATATCTTGCCCCTCGCATCCAACACGGACCGGCCACTGCACGGAGATCGTCTTCCCACCTGGTTAATAGCCGACCAACACTTCCTCTACCTAAACACGGCCTCCACTCTTAAGTCTTATTGACTATCCGCTCTTCTGAGTGTGTGACGAACCCACTGCCACTACAACGTTTTTATTGATTTTTCTTTACTTGATTATTCTTCACTTGACTTTAAGAGGTCACGTTATGTATACTCAATAAATATTTTATATTTCACAATAAAAAAAAAAGTGGATCAATAAAAGCTGAAAATAATTGCATATTTCAGGGATAATAAGCTATGTATTTCCTGTTGTTTTTCATTTACACATTGCTGTGAAATTCGAAAAATAAATTGGCATCAATCTATCCTTTCTTATCAATCACTTTACCTTTATTGCGATTAGTACATAAAAATTATAATTAAAGTTACGTTATAGCAATAATTTTGCCGCCAAACTGTAGTTTTGTCATGTGGTCGGGCGCGTTCATCAGTTTTATTAAACACGTCGTTAATTATAGTTAATTTATTGTTAGTGTTGTGTAATTAGTGGTCGCTGGTCACATGCTGGTGTTATTAAATTTATATACCTTATTATGTATTTATAATTTATATATTTATGAAATTGTTATTAATTTACCTTCAGCACTCGTGGTGATGGTATATTAATAGAGTATAGACAATGTATTCGCAATTAAATAGAATTGTCGTTTCTAAATAATTCCTAAAATAATAAATATTTAGCAATTTTACAGCGATAAACTTCATACAGTTTGTATTGTTTAAAAATAGAATAACAAAAAAAAACATTATTTTTCTTGTATAATACATGTTCACGGACTCGTATCTCGAATCAGCCCCCCTAGATAAGTGGCAAACGCAAAACAAATAGAAATAGAATAAAATACTTATTATATGTGAATAGCACGTCTAGTTTACGACATGTAATTTGAGCAGCTATTGCTATTCCCATACAATAAGTATTCTGTTCTATTTCTATTCGCTTAGCGTTTGCCACTTGTCTAGAGGCGCTGATACCAATTATAGTTGTGCGTCCAACAGTCTACGCCTTGCTAAAAAATACTTCCGATGAACGTCATTTGTATCAGAATGGCCTGAGAAACCTAATTGAATATTTTTAAACAGCATCCGAAGATATCTATATGCCTGATAAGATTAAAAGTCTGTATGAAGAGACCCGTGCCCAGCAGTGGGACATATAAGGGTTGATACTTTACTTTTACTATTATGCTAGGTATCTGTCAAAAGTCTAATTCTGTCCTAAAATGGCGTCTGATGGCAGCCGGCATTGAACTTGTAACGGCCAACTGATCCTAAAATCTTCGTTACCTGATATAGATGAGAAAACGCCGAGCCGAGATTTAAGGATTTAAAGTCTTTATTGGATAACTGTGTCCTAATCCCATTCTTGTCTGATGTTGCGTTGGCGGATTTTCAGTAGGAGATTGTAGGAGGAGCTACGGTACTAAATTATTATTTTAATATTTATATAATATGCAAAACATAACGATGACATATTTTGTGTTGTGATTATTTTTTAATACAAATCACTAATAATGATTGAGATAATAGATATGAACATTCAGTGGCAAATTCCAAAACCTTAAGGAATAAGGCTGGTCTTAAACAGCATGGACACGGATTTTAAATCAATGGATTGTAGAGATTTTAAATATAAGTAGAAACACGGATTTAAAATCAATTGGCTGTAGGAGGCTTTGAAATATATAATTAGACAACTTGAGACTTTTGAAGGCAAAGGCAAGAAAAAACTTTTATCTACTCTGAGAATGTCAAAAACCCCTTTTCCAAGTATACTAAATATACGGCCATTGGATAAATTGGCTATTCTGTTTTTTATTTGTAAGTATTTTTTTTTGTTTGTATATGAAATAGCCTATTCAGAATCAAGAATATCTTTCACACAAAAACTACTTCATAGATTATGATTAAACTTTACGAGAATATAGCTTAGACCTATATTAAAATAACATGGAAGCTATAATCTATAACTGTACGGCGCCAATGAGAAGCATGCGGGAGGAACGCAGGGTGCTGCTAGTCTACACCAATATTATAAAGAGGAAAACTTTGTTTGTTTGGTTGTTTGTTTGGTTGTAATGAATAGGCTCAAAAAGTACTGGACCGATTTCACCACTTTCACTACATTATCCACGAGTAACATAGGCTACATTTTATTCTGAAAAACATAGGGTTCCGTAAGATATTTGGGTTTTTCGGACACAAGGTGTAAAAAATCAACCAGAAAATTTACTTGTTTTGCGTACTAAGCTCCCGTTGTAAATCTTAGTTAACGCGGGCGAAGCTGGGGGGAAAAGGCTAGTATATTATATAACTTTTAAAATAAGTTTTAAGCAAATATATTACTTACTTGTGTTTCTATAGATTGTCATCTCTTGAACAACTTGGACTAACCTTTTTTTTTTTGATGTCACAATGGAAATGCTTTTTGTCCAATTGACCATACCAGGGTCTCGGATACGCAAACTGGCGTGGGTGGGGTCTCACACTGAGGTGCACTATCCCACTAAAACCGCTGCGAGCACCTTGAGCCGCTTTGTGATGCCAGATTCACAAGCAACACCTCAGCGACAGACTGGCACCAGTTAGGTCAGATTCTTTAGATATAGGGGGGCTTCCCAGCCACTACTAAGCATTCCCTACGACGGCGTGCTTAGCGAGGGCCGAGTACCCGGGCCGAGCTCAAATTGGCAACAGGGGCGTTATTGAAAGCTCAATAAGTAGCGCTCCTGATGGACCCCCGTTCGTCGTCCACGGGGGCCTCGTCGGCGGCAGCGGCAGCCTACTTACGTATTTTATTTTATTTTCAGTACACTTGTCTGAAAACTTGGAAGAAAAATCAAAAACAATTGAACCATTTAAAATTTTACATATAAATGATCTGATCGAAAGTAATCAGAGCAGAAGGTTCGTGATACAATTTCTTCTGGTCTAGTCTTTTGTTTATCATAATAATTTTAACCTTTATTATACACAATTTTCATTTTATTTTGATTGAAACAAAAACTCCAGTTCCAGTTTTTATTGTTACAAAATTTAGAAACTTAGCAGCTTTGCAAAGGGGACATGAAGTGAGACCTGGAGAAAATAGTCACGCCTATCCCAACTGGGGATACGAACCTTACTGGGCCCAAATATACTCCCATATCAAGAAAGATGACGATGATACTGAAAAAAAGGAAGGCACGTTGTGTGGCAATCTGCTATGCCCTGAAATATATATCAAGTACGTATTTCAATGGTAACGACTTCACATTTCGTCGGTGAATTTCTAAAAGTGCGTGAGTGTTTTGAGAGTTACAATTTTTGCATTAGATAAAGCATAAACTTATCGACCAATTAAAACATATGCAAATATAACACAAGCCTATTATTTGAAAAATATTTACACCGCGTAGAAATTCAATAATAGATCACACATTTTTATAAAGTTTTTTCAACCTCCTGTAAATTAGGATTCTTTATTTACGCACTGTTAGAACTTCGCCGACGATCTAGCTCCTAGATAAGAAGTATTTATGAAAGATAAGTTAATCCACCAGTGTCCATATATTCCAGAAATATATGATACTATAATATACAGTTCTTTTACCTGTGGAAAGGACGCACTGTTCCCCGCAGTCGTTTGCGTCGATAATATTATATTATAATATTTGCCTTTTGTTACCTTAGACTCAGCCATATTGCTGATGATCTTTATAAGCTACGTCACTCAAGAACATCATAGTACTACACTTAAGAAAGATTTACGGAATCGGATAAGTAGTTTCAAGAATTACATTATTCATCCAAACTTACAAATATTACATCTTTTATAATCTTGGTATTCAAGTCTAGATAACAAAGGAAATGTAAACGATTAAGCTTTTAGCAAATCATGAAAGAATTTAATTTTAGGACTGCAAAATCTGTTACTCTAAATCCTATAGAATTTCAACCGCTCCCGGGTCTCCAATAAATTCCTCTTAAACTTCAAATAACAGTATATTGATTAGAGCTTCTATTTGCAGTTATGGGGTTGTTTGTGGGAGAAACTCAAATATGACTCATAGGACGTTTAAGAACTACTGCGAACTACTCGATGAAGACTGTCTATCCCGATTGAGTGAGTTTATTGGCTCTTATTTATTTATTTAATTATTTATGTACACAGGTGACTTAAACACTAACAGGAGACTTAAAAACAAAAACTATTAAAATAAAAGAAAACAGTACAAAGGTACAGCCTATTTCAAGTGAAGCTGCCAACCACAAGTATTTACTTACTTACATGGTAGCTTCGAAGACCAAAATTGTACTCATACTATGTTTTTTTGATTCAAATAAATTATTATTATTATTCCACACTGAAATTTCTTCCAGCTGACCTAATATAAAATTACATTACTTTTCTTTGTTATAAAACTACTTTTCACAATATTTAGTGGTTCATTGACTTGATCTCTAAACAATACCCGCATTGACAGAAATACAAAAAAAAATACAAACTGTAACAGAATCCGAATAGATATATATATACTAGCTGTGGCCCGCAGCTTCGCTTGCGTTAACTAAGATTTACAATGGCATCTTAGCGGGATAATATAGTCTATAGCCTTCCTCGATATATAATATAAAATAGGCTATATTTTATATTATATAGATTATAAATAGCCCACATATGGCAAGCTAACACTGAAAGAATCGTTCAAACCTCACTAAGACTTGTTTTTAAGATTAGTGTGTTCAAACAAACAAACTCTTCTGCTTTATATCTTATTATACATGTAATAATTGAAGAATTTGTAGTTTGAGTAGAACCCCTCTACTGCACTGAGGCTCCGGCCCCGGCGCCGCGCTCCAACCTTAATTTTTCAGCCTTCTTTGAGAAAACATTTTTTGTAGGTAACAAACATCCATCAACCCATACTTACATACTTTCGTATGTATATATTATAGTATAGCACCGCCCTGCGTTCCCGTGGGAATATAAGAATGAATTATAGCGTATGTGTTATACTGATGTATAAGCTACATTATTATGAAGTTTCATCAAAGTCCATTCAGTAGTTTTAGCGCGAAAGAGAACGCATTTATAATATTAGTAGGATGTGAAAGGGTAACAAACATCCATCCACCCATACTTACATACTTTCGCATTTATATATAGTATAGCAGTCCCGCGTTCCCGTGGGAATACGGGGATGAATTATAGCCTATGTGTCAATCTGAGGTATAAGCTACATTATTTTAAAGTTTCATTAAAATCCATTCCAGTCCCGAGTCAACGCTATCTTCATAAATGATGTTGCTTTCCTTTAGATTCAGATGATGTCTTATAAGACAAACTTACATCATCTGGAGGAATGAGTATTCTCCATAAAAAAAATCTAGCAAACATATTATACTATATATATTTATTAATAATACGGCTTTTTTCAATAGAATGGACGATTATATATAGGGGCGAATGTCAGGGCGAGCTGAAGACGTACCCTCCTCACGCCGGCACGACCCCCGACTTGGTGGTCACGCGCGCCATAAAATACCTTGAGGATTTCGAGAAGGCTTTTCCGTCGACAACAAAACCTCCACGAAATAGGCCTCGCGACTTATGGGGTTATTATGCGCAACAAGAGGAATACGGCATGTAAAAGAAATCGGTAAAAATATTTATACAATGTTATAATATAAATGCAATGTAATACGTTTAAAAATAAAGTATTTACGATAATATTTCCTTGTTTATAATAAAGTATGGAATAAAAATAAAGATTGTTCTTTCATATACGATTTTAAGGTGGTTTGTTATTAAAAAATACATGATAACGTCATTTGATAAATAAATTTTTATTATCTTTATTTCCTAATAAAATATAATGCGAAATAAGCACATTTTGATATCAATAATAAATCGTTATTACTATAGTCATCATCTGGAGCTGCCGTCAAGACGTGAGTTTTTATCAAAGGTGGCAAATATCATGCAAATAGTATTACTATACTATACGTAATAAATAAATAATAGTTATTTTTCAACATAGACACACAGAGCGATAGGAAACTACGCTTATTTTATTAATAAAGGCGAAGACGTGGGAAAAACTATACAATTAAGCAGAACACGATTTCCAATTTGAGTTTGTTCCGAAATGGATTCAATTATTTGCGTCTCTAATTAAACATCACACTGACAAGATATATTGTCACGTTTCAGCATCTCTGAGCACTAATAAAAATAGTACAAAGGATCATAAAGTTCGAATAGCTTCTCAAACTTTACGCTCAGTTCAACGTTTTTAATTAGTTTTTGATATGACGCCGAGTAAGGAAATTACTTTAGCAATTTTGTGTATGTATTCAATAATTTTATGCCTTTATTTTAGTTTTCATTTAACATTGGATTTATGACAAAATGTGAGAGCTGATATGAGAAAATTCTTTATAGAATATAAGCCCATGGTAAAAATTAATCTGCGAAATGAACCAACGAGAGTAAGGCTTAGAAGGCTGTCACTATATCAGAAAGTAACTCTGAGTACTATGCCATAATTTTTGCACTGTCCCACAACTGGGATCGGGTCCCCTCCTCGAAATCAGATGAGATCACGCAGTAGCGTGTCAAGCCAAGTTCAGCTGGCGAGCAAGCACCGTAGTGCAATATTCTCTCTCTCTATTTAAGAGCTTTGCTCTTGTCGGTGAAGTATTCGCCACTCATTCCTCCTCTCCGCCAATACCTTCACCTCCCGATACGACATTACCTGTACCTTCTCCTTTATTTGTTGCATATAACTATCTCCAAAACTTTTGCGTTTGTCACCATGTCTGTCCATTTTATCCCCTCCATCCTTCTCCAGCACCACATTTCAAAGGCTTCTAATCTTTTCCTATCTTTTTGCGTCAGTGTCCACGATTCACTTCCATAGAGTGCAATGCTCCAAATATAAGATTGAATAAATCTTTTCCTAATTTTTAATGAAATTTTTTTGTTTTTGAATATATGTTTTTTGCGGTTAAATGCTTGTTTCGCTATTGTTATTCTAGTTATTATATCTTGTGTGCATCGAGAACTACTATTTATTATGCTTCCTAAGTATTTAAAATTATTTACTTGTTCTAATATTATGTTATTTAATGTAATTGGTCTACTATTTGTCACGGTTTTGGAGGTTATCATTGTCTTAGTTTTGTTTGCATTTATGTTCAATTTATATTCCCTAAATATATTATCCATGTTGTTGATCAATCCTTGCAACTGTAACTCGTCTTCTGCTAATGCAGCAATATCATCTGCAAATCTTATGAATTTAATACTAACCCCATTAATTTTGACTCCCCCTTCCGGTTTATCTTTAATTTTATTGATTGCACATTCTATGAATAAGTTAAATATCAGTGGTGAAAGTGGACAACCCTGTCTAACGCCTTTCCTTATCTTTGCTCTGCCTTTTTCCTCTCCGACTTCAATCAAAGCTTCCTGTTCCTTATACAGTTCCATAATAATTTTCCGATCCCTGTAGTCCATCCCAGCGTCTTTCAGTATTTTCATCATTAAACTCCAGTCAACCCTATCAAATGCCTTCTCCAAGTCAATAAATACTATATGCGTGTCTAATCCCAATTCCATCCTTCTGTCAATTATCATTCGTAGTGCTAGTACTGCGTCTCTTGTACCCTTGTTCTGCCTAAATCCATATTGGTCCTCTCCTACGGTTTTTTCCACTATTGGTCTTAATCTGTTTTGTATTATTTTTAAGAGTATTTTTGATGCGTGCGATATAAGACTCAACGTTCTATGTTCTTCACATTTAAGAGTATTCTTCCTTTTTGGTAATGTTATTATTCTGGACAATTTGAAGTCTGTTGGTACTTTTCCTTCTCTATACATAATCTGCACGATATCGAATAATTCGTCAAGTAAGTGCAATATTACACAAACCATTTGATGCTACTTTTTACCCCCTCATATCTCGAAAGCTATTAAACATAAAAGTATCAAATTTGGGACATAGCATATTGAGACTTGCGAGATAAGCACGTGCTCCAAATTTCATTTTTTTTTCATATTATATTATATCTCGATTAAAAATATCCTCACAACGCTTAAATCAATATCGAAAGTAATATTGTATTTGTATTTTTTAGCACAGTTCTTGCATCCTTATTTAGTAATTTGTCAAGGAGGACCGCAAGATTTTCATATTGGGTAAATATTTTTATTCAAATAACATTTTAGGATATATGTGGGTCATTCTATTCTACAACGAAAAAAGTGTGCATCAAAGATATATCTATATAAGTATAGTTATTTTCTATCGTTATTACAATTTTATAAAGTAAATTGATAAGTATTATTATTTGACAATAGAATTAAAAACATCACTTTATTAACTTTACTTTATATAAAGACATATAACACTATGATTCAAGGGCGAAAGTCACGTCCTGTTATCTGTGTATTTTCCAGGTTAGCTCATGTCGATGGTCAAATAAAATATAATAACTCTGTGTAGAAGTTTATTAATATTGCAAAGGTATTATAAATACAGTCTACTATGTGATGTATAAAGCATATATTTTTAGTGCACTCCAATAATTAGTTCCACATGATTCTACTTGTGTTACAAATTTTTCGTCACAACTGTGATCAAAGGTATTTTTATAAAAAAATAACACGTAGCATTGTCAACCTGGTTTAATATTTTTAAAATAGTAACATTATGAACTTTCATTTACCTCGCAACAACAAAGTGTGTGGTTTATTTTTTCGTTTTGTGACAAAAAAATCTTTTATTTCTTAATATTACCGTGTAAAAGTTCGCTCATCATATCTGTTAAGATTGTACAAAGGTAAATATTTAAAAATGTATGTTAAAAATATTCCGTTTTTATGACTTTTAAAGACTCTTTTCGATGCAACACGAGTAAGCCCGTTAAATCTTGACTTCAACCTAACGGTGCGGGTAATTCAAAATTTTGTCATTTCTATTATCATCACTTCTGTTATTCTAGTGATTACAGAAATGATGGAAGATCACGGAAGTGACGTATTTACTGATGGATTTGAATGAAGATTAAGTTATGATGCCAGTGTAATATATATAATTATTAAATTAATAATGATTTTATTGTTATTAGATTGTTTTATTAAAATCCTTGATTTGGTGCGAAAAAATAAGATACATATTTTATTAGTAAAATTTATGAAATATAATATAATATAATCGTTAAAATTATCTACATAATATTATATTTTTGTTTTGCTATAGTTGCAGTATGGCTCATAATACTCGACAAAAGATAAGTATTAAGAAGGATGGAGTAGAACAAGTCGAGCTTGCCATGAGAAGGTATCGAAGTAAGATGACTGAAGAACAGCTTCAAGAAAGAAGAAGAAAAGGTCGAGAAAGATGTAACCAAAAAGAGGCGCAGGGGTTGATAAAAAGTATTTCGGAGTTGACTCCTCGGGCCAAAAAGACAGTAAAAAAGTTGTGGGCAGTAAGGTCTAAAAGATACCGCGAAAAGAAAAAATCCATAGAACAAATTCGTCAGCAGACTGAAACTTTTATTAATAATCAAACTCCACCAGAAAATTCTTTACCATCAAGTTCTAGATCCAGAGCAGAGTGTGGCAAGAAGATAGGGGAGAAAAATAGAAGACATTTAAAATTAGAGAATAGAAATAATCTTGGACTCCTTCACGCTCGAAGGCTAAGTTGCGTGGATTGCTTTCCCCAACAAATTTGTACCCGCTATGATTATGAATTAGGTGTAATTAACACAGAACCTGCACAAATTAGCCTTCAAGGGAATCTTCAGTCGTCGCCATCCCACAGTGAATATTCTGATTCTACAATTACTATCGGGACCATATCTTCACTGGAAGATAGTTCTGACGAAATCATAATGTTTTAAATTTTAATGTATTTTTGTTGTTTTATTGTTAAAAGTCATAACTGATCAAAATTTTTTATCTCGATTATATTTCTAGTCTTCTGTGTTTGTTAACATTAATTTTGTTAAGTTTTATGCGTATTTTATAATACCATAAAAGATTATTTTAGTGATGATTTTTTGAGGCGTCATTTCTGTTATCAAATCATTTTTATTTTTTTTAGAATTTGTTATTATTTTTGGAAAATACTTTTCGTTGGTTTATGTTATTATTCGATAAGTTAGATATAATAAAGGCGTAATGAATCTCAAGTGCATTTCATTAGTATCACTAATTCTAAACATTGTCATTCCTGTAATACTAATGGTCATTTCTGTTAGCACAGTTTTTTAGATTTTTACTATTTTCTTAGAATTTAGCCGGAAGGGAGCTCTGTTTCTTATCCTCGTGTTGATATTTTATTTTAATAAATATAAGAAATCCAAAAAAACTTAATAAAATTGAGATTTTTACTTTTTATTTTTTTGCTGGTCAAAAGTAGAATGACCCATGTATTAAATTAACGTTATTTCATAAAATCCATGCTTTAACTTCCCTAAAAAATATATATAGATATTTGACATGTACCTGCTACCTATCACTGATAGAAATTGGCAGAATACAAACGCTTGGATAAAGTCAAGTATAACCTGACCATAAAAATAAGAACCTTCACCATATTGCGGAAAATTTCGGACCTAATTTCAGTATGGACAGTGCATAGATGTTACCGTATAAAAGAAACAGGTGGCACTAATGCAGGGTTTATATTTTTTTGGTCAGGCTATAAGTAATGTTAAAGTACCTACCTATATCTTTTTTTTTCTTTTACGCTGGGAAATGCGCTGAGGCATCTCACTGGGGAGTGAGTCTCCCCAGGCGGGTATGTGGGACTCGCTGCGCCCGAAAGCTGGTAAGTGGACGCAGCTCTACCCACGGAAACCCGGCGTGTGCCACCATTCACCAATGCCGCCTTTGGTGAGGTGCCCCGGATATGCTAGAAACAGGGCACCTCGACGGCTAGTCAGTTCCTCAGGGGACCGACGCCACTTCCACAGAGGTATTGTCCGCACCACAGAAGAACCCCTCCCAACGTCGGAAAAGTACAATGAGGTGAGGTTCTCGTCCTCACCCCTTGTCCCCTGATCTTTTGTCCCCTCTTCTTATTAGAGGGGTACAAAGAACCCCTTCGCCTCAATTTGCTTCGCCCAAGATGTTGGGCTCACCCTAGGCTACAAAGCACCACCGCCACGACAAGGCCTGAACCATGATGGGGAAAGTACCAATATCTAGCCTAGGCTAAACTGTAGCTGCATTATTTTATATTTATTAAATGAATTTAAATTACAGACCATTGCAAGATTATCAGAATACACAAGAGCTAATACAGAAGATGTATGGAGAGCGGGACTATAACCCTAACCATGGGTACGAACCGTACTGGATCGGAGGGGATTGGGTGTTAAAAAGACCAGAAATAGAAGAAGGTGTAACCGTATCCAGCACACGGATGCCACAAGTCTGCGGAGATGAATGTTATCACCTGTACCAAGGGTAAACTTTCTTAAGCAGAAAAAATTGCTGTTAAGTTACGCACGGTAGATGTAAAAAATCTACAATGAAAGATGTATAAAATAAAATAAAGGCATCATGCCGTTCGCCATCAAGCTAATCAAGTCGAGTTACGGACCCGTTCGCACCGAGCGTTAAAAGAGCGTTTGTATAAAACGCTCAAAATGCACCCGTGCGAACGGGGCTTTACTGCCATGGCGCGTCAATAGATATTTCAGAGCACAATAAAGAAATGTGCAAACTTGCGCCAATTTCCCTAGCCCCGTAGTAAAGTCGTAAGAACTTGTTATTTGTGTAACAGAAATAAATTTAGGAAATGTATATAGGTATAATATTATATACACTTCTATGGCCCGCAGACATCATTATTCGTCCTACAAATTATCTGCACTCGACTGATTGTGAACCTACGGCGCGTAGGTAGAGTCCAGTTGCATCACCCAGCAACTGGAACCTCCCACATAGACCATCCGACGTTTAAAAAAGGCAGTGTTTAAAAATACTAAAAGGAGTTTCCTTAAAAAAAACGATCCAGGATCAAGCAAACCTTTAGCACGTTTTTTTAACTTCCAGAATACATGAAGTATGCGGCCGTGAAGTACGAAACATTAACTTTGCTGGATGCAGGGGAAATATCTTTGGCTGGTGCTACGGTGACTACATCGACGATCATACGATGGGATACCAAACTTTCCCCTCGTATTGCGCGTTCCTGGATCAACAATGCAAGGATGAAATTAAAAATATAGGTGAATTAAATAACAACATCTACCAAATTCGATTGTGTGTCGAAATAGGTATAACACCGATTGCGACATACAATCGAATTTTATTTCTTTTTTTTTTTAAGTGAAAAATTGTTTAGCCGCGTTGAGCTGAATCTTGGTAGAGGAAAATCTTACGGAATATATTATGAAGTCATTATGATTTTTTGTTTTGTATAATGGGACGCAAATTAGTCTACGCTTGCATCTTAGGCCACCATACTAATTTAAAAACATTTCCAACTCAGAAGCAATATTTTGTTGTAATATTCGGATTTCCGAGATTTTGGAATAATATTATTGGATATTGGTATTATCTATTGACCCCTATTGACTAAGCCAACCGGAAACAACTAGCTTGTACTATCTTCTCATGAAAGTGTTAAAGGATATCTCAATTTATCTTCCGTAGAGGTAATTCCTCGTGTACATTATCACTGTTTCTTTCGACCTCATTATTTACAAGATACCGCGAGCTAATAAATACTATATTACTTTTAATTAGCAAAAATAATTTGAGACTATTTTTTTCTCTGGGACTATTTTAAGCAAAATTATTTCAGCAAACGATGTTAGTAAGTCAAGTGGTAGTTTAGTTGTATTATGAATTTTCCAAATTGCATTATTAAAATGCATATCATGATAAACAAGGTCTTTTGTTTTAGGGTGGCAATTCGTACATGTCGGTAAATGTCCAGAAAACCAAGAGGAAGTTCTGAAAAACATCCAGAAACCTTCGGAAGTGGTGAAAAGGTTGCACGAGAAATACATCCCCGATGTAAATAAAAATGCAATAGACATGTCTCTACCTCCGCCGTTTACGTAATAACAATAAAATAAAATAACAAAATTCTTATATAAATAAAAGTAATAATAATACATATTACATACTAAAGAAATTAATAATAATAATATCTATGGACCCATTTACACCTGTTCAATCTGGGGGCCTAGTCAAATTGCCATTAAGAAAGAGTTCGCGAAGTTCGAAAACGATAAAATGTATGGGATAGACACAAGGCCGCGCTTAATCACGTGGTCAATCATATACATTTAATCATTTTCGAACTTCTCTAACGCTTCCTTAATAGCTTTTTGGCTAGGCCCCTTAGTCCGGTAGTAAGTTTCCGAGATCTTTTATTATACAACGGAACGGACAACGGAAATAAATATAATATTTAAGATTTTTGTTATATAAAATACATATTGAATACACAATAATTACACATCCATGACCCAGGAACACAGAAAAATTTTCAGAGATTGAGCGCCAACGCCATTCAAGAATCATATTACGTCAATCACAATGTGTTACGAGTACTAGAATGTTCAAGAAAAATATATAGTGTTCTTTGTTTGTAGACGATTAAAGACACATCGAATTCTGCTCTCACCTCTGGTCTGGAGCACCTTGATCAAAGGTATTCTTACGCTGACCGCATTTGATTGCGTTCAACACCAGGTAGCTCAATTTGTAGATGACAAAACTTTCCGATCAGCTTGATTCTTTGGAGCTGTCTAAAGATGTCGGATCACTCTGCTTCATCTAACGCATATACCATGAGGAAGTCTGCAGCAGAATACCACCATCGGATATCGCATCAAATTCTGAAATACACCAACAACACATTTTTACGGCATTACCTGCCTCCCATAGTAATTCCGAACCGGCTTAGGGAATTTCAAGAAAAGATATTTGAAAAGCCGGCAGCGCACCTGCTAATCCTCTGGTCTCCACCAGACCGAATGTCTATGAATGTCGCTATAATTTACCATCAGGTGAACTGACTGTTCGTTTGCCCTCTTCTATAAAAAACTGCAAGCATCGCTTATGATTATGAACGACTAGCATTGCCCCGCGGTTTCACCCGCGCATTTCCCATTCCCGTGGGAGTACAGGGCTAAATTATAGCCTATGTCTTATTCTGATATATAAGCTATATTATTATAAAGTTTCATAAAAATCCATTTAGTAGTTTTTACTTGAAAGAGTAACAAACATCCATACTTACAAACTTTCACGTTTATAATATTAGTAAGATTTAATCTGGCTTAGGCCATTGGTAGTGCAACTTCTAACAAGAGCCGCTAAAAGATGGCAAGGAGGCAAGGGCACACCTCCCTTCTCCCTCCCTTTAGTATGGAGGAACTGGTATAATTTATAACACGTTTACGTCCACGGGTAACGCTGACCATACCATTTTTTCCATCAGATTTAATCTTGTTGACATTTTCAAAAATGTATTCACGGGATTGTATATTCAAAACAAATGAATTAATTTAAGCCTGTTGAAATGCCTTATGCCATTACAGCTAATCTCTGCATTAATCTTAATTTGACACTCCAAGTTTTGCCACATTTATACAATTTATAAGGCTGTGGATGGAGCGAGCTACAGCCGTCCAACGTTCTGACGAATACAAATGACTCAAAACCGCAATTCTCTTTGGAATATATTATGGTACGTATTTCTTAGTTCCCGCTTTCTAGTATAATAGAGCTTCTATTCAAGTCCTAACATATCTACTAGAAACTAGACTACTAGAAATGCACTATCATAGACAATCAATTAATAGCCTGAGTTTTATTCCTTTTATGATCTATATAAGATGAAATTGTCTTGGCAGTAGGAAAGTGGGTGTTTTCTTGATTTACTTGTGAAGATATAATTAGGAACGAATTTAGTCAAAGAATAACCGTTTTTGCATTTCATCAGCTGTATTCAAAAACAAACAAAACTTTTTAATTCTTAGTATTCGAGACGTCGTTAATGTAAGAATCTCAATAAGTCGCGAAATACAATCAATTGTTAAATACAAATAAAGTATTTTATAATTTCGCTCTAGCTTTGTAGCATATAGGCAACGAAGCTTTAAAAATAAATTTAAAAATATCGGTTTCTCGCTAAATGCCTCTATTTCTAAGTAGATATTCCTCTATTATAACTCCCTACAGACTAGTAAATATATTGAGTAAGTATATATAGCCTTGCCCTAAATATTTATTGCTATTCCAGTTGGTATAACATATTATAATATAAAACTATTAAAATATATGAAGCTTATTCGATGCGGCCCCATTGGCTGCCATACACTTTAAACGTTGAAGCAAGGTGGGGAAATTCTTTTTTGCCAATCGTATGAATTTTTTTAAGGATTCTAAATTATGACAGTTAGAGGAAGCCATTATCTCCAAAACTGACCATAAATCATAACCCAGCAGACTAAGTTCTATTAGTAACTAGATGATGGTCAGCTCTGATGAAGTCCGGTACATTAGTTTCTAAACAAGATTGCGTGGACGGTCCACGCAATGCTTTATGACCCGCGCCGAGTCATGCTAAAATAACTATTTTTGGTTATTGTTATTGTATTTTTATATTATGTCAATTGTAAAAATAATCTCATTCGTAAACAAAAATCTTCTTGCTTTGCGTACCGCTGGAAGTAGTTGTGATGATTTAGTGAAATTATTTTTTAATTGATCAGTTAAGAGATGACCATTGCGTCTCTAGTCTAAGTATGCCCTAATTCATCTAATAAAACACGCGATATATTGCGAGATTCTTTACTGCTTTGATCGCGTTTATCGTACGAACACTACGTGTATAAGTCTATGATATATACTACTTATTTATGTTTAATTAAGACATGTGTATTATTAGTTAAGAGGTAGTGCAATGTTGCTTTGCAGCCGAATCGGGCCGGCACGACCGGGGTGGTACCTCTCGCTCATATTATAAAAACTCCATGTGATGTGCAAAGTGATGGGCAAAGACTTACATCTCCTCAAGATACCACGTGGCGGCTGCTGAAGCCACCGCGGTGGATGTGGGTACCAGTATTGCGCGCACCTCCCGCCGGGTCTCCACCTTTGTGGAATCACCCGGTGGGGGTAGTCCGCCTGGGACTCAGTTCATCCAACGGTGGTGAGGCAGGAAGCGCCACAGGAAAAAACCCGACGCCATGAAGCTATGAAAGTCACACTCCACGGCTGGCGGGGGGCAACCCCCACTTTCTATATCACAGGGTGAAACCAACCGGCTCAACCCACTACCGATGAAGCATTAGGGCCATTAGCATAGCTCCAACCGAAAAAAACTTACGTCTCCTACCTAAATAAGGAACCCCGATCAGTCCTAATTTTAAAGAAATGTAAATTTTGATTATCATAATGGAGCCTTAATTGAGTTAATTGCGTAGGAACATGCCTCGAAGAATCCTGAGGCAATCGAATATTGAAGATAACAAGAATAATAAAGTGCTATCTCCTTGAAGATATTTAGGCTAAGAATAAACTGAGAAACACTAATTGGGAATAATTCTGTGTTCAGTTCAAATCATGGTATTGTTGCAGCGTACTAAGAGATGTAAAAAGCTTCTGACTTACGAGGTCTTTTTCATAACATAAGTAATCTGGTGGGAGGGTACTATCCCTGCTCAATCGAGCTCACTAGAGCTCTAAGGAACCTTAGGATAGGTAACGCAATATTAAGTTGCCTTGGGTGGTCACACGAGAACTCATCGCAACGCCACCCAATAGGGATGTTGACTTTTTTTTTTTTTTATTTGATAGATATACCATACCATAGGTAAACAGGAAAAAAGACTTTAGTTAAAAAAGATGTCCAATTTCAACAAAAAATGATGTAAAGAAAAATAGTTTTTAAAATTGCCGCTAAAACACTCCAAGCTGTCATGTAACTGTGATTACGTCACCCACCGTTAAACAGAGCTCGGTCTATGTTACGAGTTATAGTATTTAGTACTTAATTTAATGGTCAGTGACGTCATCAATTATATTCTAAATTTTAAGACAAATAAATAGACTTTTAAAATGCTATTTTAAGTTCTCAATAACTTTACGTGATTTTGTAACATGTGTCAACATCCCCATTACCACGATATGAAGTCTACCACTGTGAATCAAACTTTTTAAAAATCTGCACCCTTATTTACAAACTATTACGACCACAAAATTCAATTGGGATAATTAATTACTGCGAAATCATTAGTCACAATTCACGAAAATTTTCACAATCGACAGTCAAGATGATTTACTTCTAAACTGAAAAAGGAGCATCGGCCATTGGTTTGTCAGTATTAGTGGTTATCATTAGAATGCGGGCGGTCCGTGACCGCGCCTCGTCTGCCCATTTGTCAGGCTCACCTTACCGGAGGCCCTTATTTATTGCCCCCGGGATAAAGCTGCCCTTTGATTGGAAAAAAAGCGAAATTAAGTGAACCAAGCAATTGTGAAATGTCTTTGATTTGTCTATCCTGTTTCAAAATTATTTAAGAGTTACGCTAATACGAACTTTTAAATAATTTAGATTTTTTATACGTACCTACCTACTTAACTCTTAAATGTAAAGGACATGTATGTTACGACTAAGTTGTTTTATGGCATATGGCAAACGAACAGTCGAAGTCTTCTGGGGCCTATTACCGCGCGTAAACATCCACCAACCAAAAGTTATGCAGATGCGTTGCCCACCTTTTCCCAATCCCATCCGGATAACACAATTGCGGCCACACATTGCTGTGAAATAATTGCCCGTTTAAGCACCTTATCCTTTTTAAAGTGGTGGTTGCTGTTATGTTGGGAATGTTATAGAAGGACTAATCAAAATTATTCTGAATCTAACGACGGGAATAAACTCGTCTTCTTGAGCGAGATATCCGGGTTCGATCCTGATTGTCTGTTTGCGCACCTCAGCACGACACCACCGCTTGTTCACCGGTAAAGGAAAACATCGAAAACCTGTATGTCTGTCTAATAGAATAGAAGCTAACGCCTTAGGCCTCTGCCTCGTATTTAGGGGGCAGCGGGGCGGCGGCGGTGGCGGCGCGGGAGCATCAGGATCTTTACGTAAAGCCGGAACCGCACGTTTGCCGAGGCTTGGCAAGCCTTCACAAATTCAAACGCGGTCGGTATTGTGCACAAGCCAAAGGGGACCAAAGGGAATTTGCCGCAAGCGCTTGCGAGGCGTCCGCATGCTTGTGACTTGTGAAGGCTTGGGGCTTGCGGCAAGTCACAAACGTGCGGTTCCGGCTTAAAAATCAAATGAACCGGTTCTCGAAAACAGCGGAATGGGCAGCGGCGCGGGTCTAGGGTGCCCGCACCGCCACCGCTGCCGTCCCGCTTCCCGCTAAATTCGAGGCAGAGGCCTTAATGTTGTTGCAAAAAGTTTGAAGAACTCTAATTCATACGTACGATTTAAACCTTTGGTGTCATTTACCAAAAAAAGTTTACAATTGGATTTTTTTATTTTTAAATGTAACCTGTTTAATAAATCAAATTCAAATGATAAAGTGATCAAATTTTAAGAAAACTCATGTACCTGACCTGTAGACTGAATAAAAAACACTATTTGTATGTATACAGGCAAATGATAAATAATATCCCCATAAACTTTTATATCAATCTATATAGGATTAGTTCATACGGGTATTTATCGTTGATCAATAATAACAAATTTGATGCGCAACAAAAGAAATTCGGCCCTTTAAATTCATATGAGCTTGTACCATTACAATAAAAATAAATAGGAACTTGTCGCGGTAACACTTTTGTCGATTCTTGTTTCTTGGGTGTCGTACTTATTACACTATTTATTGAATTTTTATTGCCTAAGAATCCCACCGTTATCAATAATTGATTCTAATAATACACTCAAAAAGCTTTTAATTAAGTAATTAAAAGTATGTTACAAATTTTATTTTAATTTAGCGACGATGGTCCAGTGGTGGATGGACTCGGCCTCTTATGTGAGAGGTTCCGGGTTCTGATCTCCCCATGTGCCTTGAAATAGGTTTTTCTAAATTTTTAAATGCACCCCAAACACGAGACCATCTCTCGTTCACCGGTGAAGGAAAACATCGTGAGAAAACCTGCATGCCTGATGAGATTGAAAGTCTTTGAAAGTATGTGAAGAGCAAAATTTATGAAGCATTTATGAAGCAATTTAATTAAAATTGCACAATGTTTATATTTTATTTGTAATTTTCTATCTACCTACACCTGATGATGAATTTATCGAAACCGGTCGTGTTTAAATTATAACTGTAATCATATATAAAATAAATAGTGGAAAAAGTGTTAAAAAAGTTTCATTATGGTTACTATAACATGAATTTCCATTGAGGACCGACAGTACATTCAATCAATTATGTACTCATTTTGTTGACAATAGAGCAACCCCTAAGTTTTTTCTCATTTTTCTTAGAGGATCCTGCATCTCAAACGAGATTTTTTTTAAATATATTTATTACTTCTTATTGACTATTTTTTTTTGCCTTATTTCAAGAGTACAAGTTGTATCTACGTAATAAAGATATTTTTGATTTTGTAGTAGGGCGCACCTGACTGTCCGACGGATTCGGGATGACACACGGCACCGCGCGCCGCTGCGGTTGCGGTTCCGGATAAATAGGTCTGACACGGGGACAAACATTTTGATTGTCTCGTCGCTTTGTCATGTTTCATCCTTTGTCTAAGCCCCAAACATGGACTTATTAAACTCAAATCCATGACCCCAATCTAAACAGCTTATGTTTCCAGTTCGATGTTAACGTATTTATAATTATAATAATATTGGTTTATTTTTTAATACTGTCATAATTATTTTAAGACATTAAGGGCCTGTTTCACAATCTCCAGTTAAGTTCCCAATAGGCTATCGGCAACATATTTCACAGATATTTGACAGATACTCCATACTCTATCTGTTATATACATGGTATATACATTATTATATGGTATATACATTATTATTTAATGTCAGTGATTACTTTAATGACAAATTGAATTAAGTTAACAATAATTTAAAAAATTCTTACAAATTCTCATAATTATTATTTATATGTAATTTGTACACCGTAACTGGTAAAACATGACTGGGCTTTAATTTCATATGACCAACCATTGTATAATACTCATGTTTACAAATAAAATATCTTTATCTTTATCATCAAAATATGGAAGTAGTAGTAGTATGGTAGTAGTAGTAAATTCAAGTTTTTTACGAAATAACGTTTTTACGCGCGTTCATATATGTCGTGAGTGAATTCTATCTCGTTTCGCTTACATTATTTATGAATGAATGTTAGATTCGAGTGAATCCTCACAATATCTCACGGACCTGGTGAATCAATGTAAGGTAGGATTAGACTGATAACTTACGCTCCGCCGAGCTTGAACGCTCCTAATGTTGAGTCAACCATTGATGAGATTCGTATAAAGTCCATCCAGAACTCATTTGACTATATGTATCACCATTTAAACGCAACTTCAATGCAGATAACGTGTCCACAGGAATAAATGTCAAAGTGATGTAAATTATAAAATCGCACCACAAACGTTCGTTTTTATCTCTCGCATACGAAACCCTAAATGTTGTTTGTACTTCATAGGTAAAAATGACACAACACGTACTTTCATGGATGGCCGACTTTTAACAAAGTGTGCGATATTATTAGCGAGACATATTTCATTAAAACGAACACAAAAGGGATCCATTGTAGCTTACAATAAACATTCACAATATACACTCATTTCCCACTGAATACAAAGAAAAATTGCAATTAACTTTTCCCATCTCATCGCCATCAATCAAAAGGAGTCGCATAAAAAATATGCGACCCTCATAATTCTTAACAAACCCGTGCCGTAATTTTATTCCCGCTCTCGCAATACGAGTGTATGTGAGGATAATTTTTCCGCTGCCTTTTCAAATTTCCACCATTCGTACTCTTTTGTGCTGCTCAGCTCCCGCACACTAGACAAATTACAGTACCCTCAGCTTCGTTGTTGCCAATCTAATAGGTATGTGCGCTCTCCCTGAAACGTGGGATGTTTCCCTTGAAACATCTTTTTTTACCCTTGTACCTGTCACGGATTCCGGTCTCATTCTTCACATTCTCTGTGGCTCGAGATTTATTTATTAAAATATTGTTATCATAATTCAAACGTCTAAAAACGAATTTTAAATGCGAATCCTTTAAAAATTTCTAATAAATGAATTTATAACCCGCGCATTTCATATTTTGATTGATTACAGATTATTCTATTTTCATGGTTCATGGTTTTAAGAGGTCGTTATTGAAGATGTAAAAGCATAATATTGTCGAGTTTCGGCGGCAGTTTTCGACTTGGCGCCAGCTTGATGAGCATCAGCTATAACAATAATTTATGATCATAGAAGTAGTGAAATTCATAATGACCATTATACTTTTAATACATATATATTCAGATATAATAAAAAATCAATAATAAATAAAATACGACCAGTTGTTATATAGATTTTGTCAATTCCGACACAATGTTTTCCCATAAATCGGTTCGTTTTAAAGGGAAATTATTTTAAAACTTAAACACTGGCAACACTCGTTCTGTTAATATGAATAAGCCTGTATTTGAAAATGCTTTCTACCGTCCAAAGCATAGGAACTGGATTTCTGAAAACCTTTCAAAGAATTCCAAGTAAACACACAGGTATATTATTTAATATATATGCAACTTTGAATTGAAAATAAAAGTGAGCTTATTTATGTTCTATAATAAGTCGTACTGCCTCATTCAATAAAGGAGCATCGCGGAGCCCGGTGCTTTTATTTCAAAAGTTTTTGTGCTAAATCACAGAATTATTATTTTTGCTTATACCCCTGGAAATGCAGTGAATGGATTAAAATATATCTTTATTTACCTTACATTTATATTAATTCACGTCGATGTTGATGACCCAACCCGACATGTAATAATTTCTCACAAATAGATTTTTTTATATTATGATGATTATAAATCGGGCTTTCTGTTTCTTATTTTAAATCGCAGGTAGATTTACATAATTTAAACAAGTAAATACACCAAATTACAAAATACAAAGGCTAAAGTGGCTAAAAAATTACAATATACAATTTGATGTAGATAATTAACAATCATAAATTATTACATAGGTTTATATTTATCAGAATTGTGTGAACCACCGGTGCCGTATAAAATGACCAAACTGCATCGCTCTCTGAGTCTCTAGAATCAATTGCACCAAAATTAACTAATATGGATGTTGACTATTTTTTTTAATTGATTTTATTTGATAGATATACTATAGATAAACACGAAAAAAATATTTTTGTAAAGAAATATGTCCAATTTTAACAAAAAAATAAATAAATAAAAATAGTTTTTAAAATTGCCGTTAAAACGCTTCAAGCGTCATTACGTCACACACCACATTCAGAGCTCGCGCTATGTTAGGTGAGTTTGTACTTAGCTCAATGTTCAGTGACGTCATCGCCTTATTGGCGTTTACAGTCACGTTATAATGCATTATAAATAACGCATTATAAATTAATTTTCTAAATTTTAAGACAAATAAGTAGACTTTTTAAATGTTATTTTAGGTTTACAAATACTGTATTTAATATGTAAAACATAACTTTACATGAATTTGTAACATGTGTCAACATCCCTATTCCCCTATATTTTAAATGTAACAGTTGCTTTCCAAAGATCACGTAACTCTGTATATCACAGCGTTCAAACAATCGTAACCAGTCATAAAGTTTTTTTTTTTTTTTTAATAAAACGAAATTTTGAATATTGACTGCTATAATTAATAACTCTTGAAGAATGATAATTGTCTGTTGAATGTGTTTTAACCATCGCTGCACCTCGCAACAAGAATTATCCACACAAGAAAACACTCATAAATAATGACACTAATACATTGTATACTTTTAAAACAGTACCGTATGTATCTGCTTCACTTTAAATATTAGTTACGATAGATAAGAAAAAGTAGGTACTGAACTTTGTGATTAGGAAACCAAGACTAAAAACAACTGTTCCGATTCCAAAAATACAAAAAACAAAAAAAGAGGCATGAACAAAACTATGTGAATTTTTAGACGCCCTTTGATAAGGCAGATGCAGTGCAGCCAAGGCTATAGACGCGAGAAAAGAGCGAGAGAGGCCTTTGTCTACTACTGGGCTTTTCAGCTCTCTTTACCACGACTAGGGGAATACAGGGTAGAGAGAAAAGTAGACTTCGTATAATTGCAGATTGCATATCTGCCCCTATCTCACAAAACATGAGAGGCTTAAATAATTTGGTTTAGTTACACTGTTTATATACAAACAGTTAGAATAGTTAGTTAACGGTGGCGTCTAGCAGCTAGGCTTCACTCTGAACTAACTTTTCTTAGCTAATTAAGCCATTATATTCTAGAGCTAACTCCTGCTTTTGTGGGACCGAAATAATCTTATTACTTCACGACTATACTATCTAACTAGAGGCTACTTAATAGTAATAGGTATGAAAAAACTTAGGGACTCATTGAGTATAGTATCAACGAACATAATGGCAACAACATTTTTTATAACGTGTATAAAAAATATAATATTATTATGTATTTATATATGCGCGTCATTTAACTATCGTCAAAATTCATTCGAGCGTAAAGTCGAACTTCGCAAGTACATAAAAAGTCGATCCAGCAGTCCGTATAATTCTAAGTGATCTGAATTTAATGAGCCATTATAACTGAGCGCAAACCACCATTAGCGTCCACTGCCAGCGTTTATCGTTTTGGTAACATTAAGATGCAACTTTGTTTTTTTATACATAAGCTAATGTAGCACATTCTCTCCAACACTGACCTACTAGTGCTGGCAGTGAAAAACACGAACCGGCACGGATGCACGGATATCGTCTTCCCAGTTCCCGTCAGGATAGTGGTCGACCAAAACTTATTCTAATGGACGCCTTCTCCACTCTTGAACCTTATTGGCCCATCCCCCATCCGTTCTCCTGAATGTGTGACCAGCCCACAGCCACTTCAACGAGCTTATTCTTCGCGTGATATCGGTGTCATTTGATTCTGTAGCGGAGGTCTTCGTTTCGAATCGAATGTGCCAAAAAACACGCTCTGTAGCAAGGTGAGCTAAGGCGAACTTTCGGACCAATCATAAAAAATACCACTTTTCGACGCCTTAGGTCATTACTGAAGAACTTGGTTGAAAATGTAGGTCTTCAAACTCTGCGGTAAAGAGTAAAGACCACGTGAGAATATGGCTAAGCTTCCCGAATGAATTCCATCCCAATTGAATCTTCTTATCGGCCTCTCTCTCGAAGTCATGACGACCTAGCTACAAAGTATATTGCAGGACTCCGAAAGTTATGCCATCGCCCTTAACTGGTCGGAAAACCGTGTTCCTTGAACATCTGCTAGTTTAATAGACTTTAATAAAATAAAGTAAATAATAAAACATATTTTATGGTCATGTGATATTTAAAAATTATATACGTCGGTAAGTACCAAAAAGAATTAGAATGCCGTTTGGTTAGGTTGTACTTATCGGTACTGCTATATTTTTTCAATTTTTCATCGACGCCGAACAAAGAGCAAAGATAATTCCAATATCTACCGAGACTATCTAGAAAACACAATAAAAATGGAATATGACACGATGCCGGTTACCAATTGGATATATTTATGGATACATAGATACTGTAGGAGGGCTTAGATAAAAGGATTTATTTCCTCATTGTTATTGTTAAGTCAGCTTAATTTTTTTTTTTTGCTTGTATTACTGCTACACTAACCTACACTTTCTGTTCTTGTCACGTTGCAGACGGTAATCATTTTTTTTTAACCTTTAATTTAATTAAGGGGGTGATTTTTGTCACCCAAGAAAACTATAGGTAATGTTGGCACCTATTATCTTGAATACGAGAAAGTTACGACGTGGAACTGAATTAAATAAATAAAATTGCCCACTTTCCGCCATGTGCGATATTTAAAATCTTATCTAGATTTAATCTTAACACACCAGGAACGTTTGAGTAAATGAAGACATTAAGCTACATCTAACTATACCCGGGAGAATCCTTAAAATTAAATTGTGCTGTCAGAAAGAGAACCGCATTTTACTAAAAAACTTGAGTATATGTAAAATTATCTTCATTTATTTTCCTAAAACACCCATTTTTGTATCGTAAAGTAATTGATAATATAATGTTTCTTTTTTATAATTATTTTCTTAATGCAATGGTCTGAAGATTTAAAATTCGAATGCCTTGCCTTTTTAATCTGTAGATATTCAGAATATTGCATTGTTAGTGTTCTAGATTATCTTATGTTTATTATAAAATTTTATCTAAAGCACAAGTTTATTTTATTTCAGCTGAACGAATCTTATGTGTCTTAACAATACTTTGGAGTTTGGAGTGGGTCATAGGAACTACTAAATTGATTAATGTTTTTCTGTCATAATTATGCCTTGGTAAATTGCTAAAATTATAAGTTAAAATAGTAAGTGTCATTTGAAAAAAGCTTAAGTATGTTTGAGCAGTCTAAAAAATTCAATTTACTTAATAATCATATTATTTTTGATTTACATTTTCGTGGGTACATTTACATAATGTAAAAAAGACGTAAAGTATCAAAACTTTATGTGCCACTGCTGGGCACGGGTCTCCTCCTCGAAATCAGGCGAGGCGAATTACATAATGTAGCAACACTGAATTTAAATCTTAAAACTAATTCAGTTTTACTATGTATAATAAAACATTACACCTATATCTTGCCAGTGCAGGTTCTATTCCAAATATTAAAGCTTCAAATAGTAAAAGTTTTATTTCCCTAGAGCGAGGTGGGCGACTTATGAGGAAACGTTTATACTGCACGTCCGTAATAGAATTTCTAAGGTTGAGTGATGCCGTGGACTCCTCTCTCTTGATATGCGTTTAGTTTATACACTAATAGGTACTCTCTTTTTCCGTCTCTAATTCGAATTTTGAAAAAAAAAAATGTTTGTAAAGTCGGTTTACGGACGGTAGTTTGACGTGACAACGTCTAACATTATGTTACATGCAGCACGAACCAAACTGAGTCGATCGGTCGAGCCGATCATGCCTCTCTCTCATTCGTGCCGCGCTTTCGCTGGCGGAACGAGACATGACGTCATCTTTTTCGTGCATGCTGCCCGTAAAGGCCAAGGGAATGTAATATAGGTATAAAGAACCAGAAGGTAACACGATACATTAGATAGACTACAATAGCAATGGACGAGGCTAACTATATAATATATTATACTCTTTGGACGAGGCTCTAGGTGCGGTTATGGACTTATGCGGGACGTGGGTGAAAGGTTTTGCAAGAAACCCAAACATTCGGACGAGACGCTCGGCCTTAAGAAGAGATGGCAAAGCACACACAGACACCACGTCTAAAAATGTAAAGCCTATCCCAAAGTAGATCTGCAAATTAATAGGTACGCCAAGATCTTCGTTGCTACCTAAACGTGGGCAAAAAAATATGCAGCTGATTACCTACCGAAGCAATTGAGGAGAGTGGAGTATCGAAGGTATTTGTAGAGAAGCTCAGAAGAAACCACCTGTCAAAAATTAGAACAGTCTCTTCTAAGCCCGAGATATTATCGGAGATCGAAAATTTCTATAGCAAATTATACGTGTCACATACTTTTCAACCTGGTCCCCCAAACAGGCAGTCTTAATGTGAAACAAAACAAGACCAATCCGACTGCATCGAGGAGTGTGACAGGAATGTCATATCGAAACCCGAAACTAATGCTTTGGATAACGCCTTTAAGGTTTTAAACTAGACAAAGTGTGTCATAAACATTAAAAGCAAGTATCTCTCACACTTTCGTTTCGCCGGACGCCGACGGTATGGTTATATTGGCCGAGTCGCTAGAGGGTTTACAGGAGATGCTACAGAATCTAAATGAATCCTACCGACGTGTAGAGAATGAATTTGGATCAGACGATAGTCATGTTTAAGGATCACGTTCCCCATAGTACAGTTAACGTCGATGGCATACCTCTCGAAGTCTTGTAAGAGTATGTATATCTTGGTCATACATTGCAACTGGGTCGACATGACCTTGAAAAGCATAAGATCAAATTAGGGTGGGCAGCATTCAGGTTAGTCATATTCTCGCGTCACCTATACCGTAATTTGAACACGAAAGTCTTCAACCAATGCGTCTTTCCCGTAATGACTTACGGGCCCAAAACGTGGCCTCATTTTATTGGACGAACGTTGGCGTAGCGCAACATGGCATGGAGCTTGCTCTGCTGTGTATTTCTTTGACAGATAGGATTCAAAACGAAAACTACCGCCAGAGAACTAACGTTACCGATATCACACGCAGAATAAACGTCATGTTACTGTAGCATTAGGCTGATCACACTCAAGAGAATAGACTACTAGTTGGAGTTTCATGCTGTTTTCAATCTTATCGGTAAGTTGAAAAAATTTAATACGGATCCGGATCTCGAAATGTCAGTAAATTTAAATTAATGCGAGCGACGTTGCGGGCAACAGCTAGTCATAAGTCATAACACGCTGGTCATATTATTATTGTAAAAAGCAGAATGTTTATTTTCAGTTCAGTGTTTAGGTAGCTGGGTAGCAGAGCCGTAAATAGCCTTTTTTGCGCCTTGTGCGAGCTTCTATAACTGCGCCCTTAGCAAACCGAAAAAAATAATAGTCCTGCCTGGTCTGGCTATTCTTGTGCCCCCCAGAGTCTACGCCCTGTGCCTGGGCACCGGTGACACGGCCCTATTTATAGCTCTGCTGGGTAGGTGAGGTTTAGAACAATAGACAAATAAATTCTTCAAATTCTTTCATTTATTTACAATTAAATTACACCTTAAACATCTTAATCAAGAACGCATTTCACTCAGAAGTATAAAAACTAAAAAATACATCTATATATATTTTATGAATACTTATACAAAAGATAAAAAAAAAACTATGACAAAAATGTAAAACAAAACGAGTTTTACGATATGTATTTTATTGAATTTTATCTACAACAGATGAAAAATACAACTATGTACAATATGTGGAATAAAAAGTTTCATGTGTGCGCAATACAAAAATACATTCTGCATACTTGAACTACATTACTTTGTATCACAGGTATCTTTTTTTGCATAGAAATTTCAATACAAATACTGAAACAGAGAATTCGTTAAAAACGTTGTATATTCTACTGTTATCGCGAATTTCACTTGTTATAATGAAACAACTTTTAAATGGATCACAAAACGATGAACGGCTATAAAAGCGTTGAAGTTGTTTCATTATAATAGTATTTTGTACAATAGGTTCATAGCCCCGAGGTAGCAGGTAGGCAGATGGCGGGTGACACCGATCACCGCCTGGTGTTGACGGTGCGCTGCACAGACGACATGCCGTCCACGAACTTGGTGCGGAACAGCACGTTGGCGTTGTTGAACATGCCGTCTTTCAGCGAAACGATGATGAACTGTTCATGAATAATATATAAATTTCATTCAAACAGAAATTTTAGTCCGTTTCACTATATCCAAAACTTTGCAAAATGTTTGACAAATCTCGTAAAAAATATAGGCAAATGATAATGAAATTTATCCTTGTTATGTTTATGAAAATTACAAACAATACAACAATAATAGTATCAACCCTTGTATGTGCCACTGCTGGGCACTTTGCAAAATCAGACGAGCAGTGTTATGCCATCAATCACCGATGGCAATGCGGTTGCTAAGCTTCACTCTACTTTCAAAGACTTAGATCTCATCAGGCATGAAGGTTTTCCGGGTTTCCGTCACCAGTGAGCAAGCGGTGGTCACATGTTCAGATGAATGTAGGTATTTATAAAAACCTGTGACTATACGTGAGCCCATACCTACTAGAGTTAGACCATTGTCGCTTGCTGACGATAATATAACCATATTTGAAAGGCCGGCAAAGCACAGATGCTTTCTTAGAGGTGTATGCACTTTTCTTTAAAAAAAAAGTAGTGTCATCTGTGAGTGCTCGATGTGTTCTCTAGGCATCCGTCCAATGTTCTTGCGAGATTATTTCACTAGATGCTACTGTTTAGGACAATTTAATATTATGTATATGAGTTGTGTTACCTGTGAGTGCCGGAAGTGTTCCTTTAGCATCTGTCCGATGTTCTGCGTGTGCGACAGGTCAAGTGCCGCGTCCACCTCGTCCAGGATATACAGCGGCGCTGGCTTGAATAGCAGCATGGCCAACACTAGCGACAGTGCTACCAGCGACCGCTGCCCACCAGACAGCTCACCCAGGGACTCCTTCCATGTACCATTGAATCCCACTTTCACCTAAGTCGACAAAGCCGATTATATAGTTTATTAACGAAAAACATCTAGAAAACCTCACAACAATTTTATAATACACAAAAAAGTAATTTTTGATAGGTATCATTTATTTGTAACACCCATCTATGAATGTATTAGACATACTTCTTTTATCTGCAATTATACCATAGAATGTGTATTAAATATTTATTATATACATTTTTATGATTCATATGCAATATGCATACTACCATACTGGTAGTGTAAGGTTGACCTTTTTCGCAACATCTATTTTTTATAATAATTGCTAACCTTATTAATTTGTTTTATATAAGATAGACTTTTATAAGGAGATGCCAAACACCTTTCAGTGTTTAGCTGCATCGCCGCCTAGGCTCTTTTTTCTAAATCCCTGAATTTTAAAGGTTTGAAATGGAATATTAAAACTCAAACATAATGTTTGTTAACACACTACTTACAAAGAATCTTGTTGGATGTCATCTTGAGTTTCTTATTTACCGTTATAGTACGAAGTTTTGTCAAGTCATTTTGTCAAAACTGAAACCCACCTCTAGTCCATCCAGTACACCTCTTCCGGGCGGCGGCTGCAGCTGCGCCTGCGCGCCCGGCAGCAGGGAACTGAAGATGGAGCCGAAGTCACGCGTGACCTGGTCGCAGGCGGCGGTGAGCGTGCGCCGCTTCTTCTCGTCCAACTCCGCCATCACCTGCACGAGCTTCGCGCGGTCCGCCTCCACTATCTTCTTTTTGCGCATCACGTCCTGATACTGTGGTATGATAAAAGTTATTAATCCAGATAAACAAATTATATGGATGCATTGAATTGTTTGTTTGCTGGTTATTTGAACAGGCATAAATCGAATTGAACAAGGTTTACTAACTTTTATTTATGTACTTTTCAAATAACAAAATAATTCAAAATTATAAATCGCGAGATTCCTTTTTTAAATTCCTACTTGACACTGGCAGAATGTCGCAAAAGGCGATCGATCGTATGCCAAAAATAAAAGAAGAAGAAGAAGGACATTTTTTTTTTTTACAAAAAATAGTTTTGTAGTCGTTGTGTTAAGATATTTTATCTTTTGTTATTTGGCTGCCGATAATCAAAAGTGTCAAATCAAAAATGTTCTAACGCCCGTACAAGTGTAAATGCCGTCCCAATAATGCGTGAGTTATCTTTCTGTATATTACTTATATCGGTTTTAACATCGGGGCCCACCTGTTCCTCCTCTTTCCCCAGCAGAGCATGCGCGCGCGCGTTCAGCCCACGCGCCAGTTTGTCGCGGCGCTCCCTTAGCTGCGCAAGCCGCGTGCCAGCCATAGCGGCCTGACGGCCCGCGAAGTCGTACAATCCGCCCGCCGCACCGAAGTACTGCTGCTCGCCCGGGATCCAAGGATGCTCGTTTTCTAAGCTCTTTATCTGCAGATTAAAATATAGATCACATATAATATTCTCTATAACCTACATTAATGGCGGCTTATAATTCTATTGCATCATGTGACAATTCCATTTCTTTTTGATGTAAATACCCATTTAGAGATAAAATCAATTATGTTTAGGAAAGGAATAAAGAAATGGACAAGATCAGTCAGCTCACCCTCTTTTCGCACTCGGTGACCTCTGTCTGCAGCTCCTTGGCCCGGTAGTCGAGCTCTTTAAGCTGCAGCTCTAGTTCCGAGTTGTTCTTCCCTAGCTTTTCCTTCTGCTGCTGAAGCCGCGCTATGTCGCCATTGCGACTCGCTATCTCTGTTTTTTGCTTTTTTATACGGCCTTGTATCTCCTTCACTTTTTCCTGTCATGTGAAATATCACGAAAATTAAATCAAAAGCATATCGTGTGATATTATTTTCATGCGTAAAATTAATCTAAGCTTCTTAACAATCAATTTATTGCTGTATTACCCATAGAAACGGTTTGAATTAATATACTATAATACGATAACAGCAAGATGGTAATATGATTGTACATTTAGTTACACATTTTTTTTATACTTCATTTTCATTCATTTATCATTAATTCGCTCAAGATGGCTCTAGTAAATACTAACCGCAGCAGCGGCGTGTAGCTTCTGTGCCGCAGCCAACTCCTGCTGCATGCCGGTGGAGGCCTCTTCTGTGGCCTGCAGCTGCGCCTCGCCCGCGGCCACAGCTCGCCCTAACTCCTCCACCTCTAGTTTCAGGGTCTCGAAATCTTGTTCTCGTTGCTTCCACGAGGTACTGTGTTTCTCCGCCTCCTTCTTAGCTTTCTTTAAATTATCCTCGGCTTTTTTAAACTCCCTGAATGAAAATGTTATTTTCACTGTGCGGTTTTTGCGTTCTTTTTATTTTCTTATGCAAAATAATAAAAATGATTGTGCAGTTTTATGAAACCTCGGTAAAAGTAAAACTTTTTTTCACATTATAGACATTTAACAAACGAAATAGCGTGGAACAATGGCACAAATGATGCGTCAGCTGATGCGAACTATAGGCGTCGCGATATTGGTCTCCGACCGTCACCCTTTTTAGTTTAAGACGATACAATAAGTTTCACTTCAAAAAATAGTTTTTTCGGTCGCGTTGTCAGTGTTTTTCAATATAACCATGTAAATAGCCTGCAGTAAATTGCGTGAAAAGGATTTTCCTTATAATTTATTAGCTACAATATTAGTTCGCATAATCACAATTTCTACTCACCGCTCACGATGCCCTTTGATATCCTTAAGTTTGTCTTCTAGCTCCTTGGCTCGAGCGGCCGTCTCGCTTTGTGTCTTTTTGTCTCGCTCTACAGCTATTGTGAGCTCCTCGACCTAGAATCAATGATGATATCAATAGTTAATAGATATTATTGACGTCAGTGATGTAGAGAGCAGTGAATGTAACATAATAGAGTGGTTATTTTCCTACTAGTTACCTGTTTACGAAGCGCCTGTATCTCAGCGTGTAGTTGCGCAGTGGCCGTCGCCTCGACTCGCGCACGGGCCACTGATAGCTCGTGAGTGCATATCTCCAGCCTAAAGTCATAAATTTTACTTTAGATGAAAATGCCCCATGAAAAATTGATATAATATATTAACCCTGGCAATTCTATAGGCTATACTTTTGTTTTTTTTATTACGTTCCTGTTTGTCTACATTGATTTGACATTCGATAAGAAAAGAATAAAGTATCCATCATCTTTGACTACAAAGTCGAAGGCCCACAAAAAGCATGTAGCTAATATTAATAAGATTAAATACTTGTTCTGAAGCGCCGCATGTCCGTCCGAGGCGCCCTGAGCGGAGGCTAGCTCTTTGCTACACTTCGCTAGTTCTTCTTCCAGCTCTTGTATCTCCTGCTCTAGCTGCTTCAGCTCAGCCAATTGTAGGAGCAACGATCCACCCTATAAATACAGCATTGCCATAAAATATATTTAAGCTATAAGTTATATATTAATAAGTTACAGGGTCGTTGCTAAACTTATATAAAATTATATTATTTATTTTTGTGTTTGTGAAATTTAATATAGCTAATGATTTTAAAAATTTAATTATTATGTTAAACCACAATAGTTTTATCTCTAGCCTACCTTAGCTCGCGCGCCTCCGGACAACGTGCCGGCGGGATCGAACACGTCGCCGTCGAGAGTGACGCAACGTGTGCGCACCTGCGGATGGAACGTGACACGCTTGGCCACGCCCAAGTCCGCACACACCAGGGTGCCGCCCAACACCCACGCCATGGCGGGCCGCAGCCGCGCGTCGAATGAGACTAGGTTCAGCGCCAGCTGTACTTTGTCAGCCCCGCCACCCTAATGTGTAGACATTAGGCAAGGAATTAACTGATTGATTCGTAATACATTTTTTTTTTTGCACGGACAGACGTTTGAAGTATGAAAAAATTTATAAGAGATGAAAAAATCCGTTAAAAGTTGTTTCGTTCCAAGCATATTGTATTTAAAAAGCTTTGTGAAACATAATTTGAATCTATTTCAATTATAGCTTATGTTCTGATTTTTAACAAAACCTATGTTTTTGGAATAAAAAGAATTACTTTCGCAGTGATTTAAAAGCATCGATTATGAAACAATAACGGCTTAATAATCTCATAATCACATAGTAGGCAGAAATTTAACTGTGATACGGTATTTAATTCTAGTTTTTCTACTACGTACAATTTTCTGAGCCAGCTGCACTGTCTCCGGGTCGAGCGCACGCCCAGAAATCTTGTTAAGAGGTATGATGGTGGTCCTAGTCTGCAGCTGCCCTCGTTGTAGCAACAGCTTGCTGGTCACCTCGGTGTCCACTACCACGTTGTACAACTGTTAAATAAATTGTTTCCACATATTTTATTATTCAGAATTAAAGCAAGCTTTAAGTTTTATGTTAAAAACTAATAGAGATTAAAAAACAAATGGCAGATATAGGGACTCCTAAAAAGGCAAGGCAATTCTGATGATGATGAAATCTCTGTTCACTAACTTTTATCTCCTTCTCAACTTCCGTAACGCTTGCGTCAAGCATTCACCAGCTTACTTCCCGAGTCAAGCGTGCGTAAAATAGTATTTAATTCTAAAAAACCGCTATAACGTCGCAACGTACATACCCTTCCGCCCGCGGCGGTCTCCAATGCGGTGCAATAGATAGGGTCACAGACGTTTATCAGCCGACACACAGTTCCTGCAATATGCATTTAGATATTACTAAGTTTGCTGTAACTGTATAAAACGAGTAAAATTGAAAAATGAGTAAAATTTTCGCAAGAAATGTAGAATATAGATTTCTTTGTGAGTTAAGATCATCATTATTGTTTTACATAACGTACCATAAACGCGGCGCGAGTCAAAGTCCTTCTGCGGCGGAGTGTAGCGGAAGTCGGCGCGCTGCAGCGTCGCGGCAAGCCCGTCGGCGCGGTCCCGCTTCTGTCGCAGCGTGCTTTGCAATTGTCGCACACGCTGTTGCAACTGGCCGCTGCGTTCTTCGCTAAAACTGGAGCCTGCCAGTTGAGTCTGTAGCAAAAAATATTTCTATAGCTATTTTATATTTATTCCATTTATTTTTATTCGAACTCCTACAGGTCAACTATTATATAGCATCAAAATTCCGAAGTCATGCTAAGTCACATTACACCCCCAAAATATGTGCGTCATAAAGTTCAAAGTTACATTTTATATGATTTATATATACATTTCACACGATAAAAAAATAAAATATACATAAATTTCTTAACACTTACCTTCAACTTTTCCACCTCTGCTTCGTGTTTCCTAATGCTAGCACAATCGCGCTCATACTGCGCACTGCTGCTTTTGAACTCGCGCTCAAGTGTTTTTAGTCGATCTTCAGCATGTTTCTTCTCCATCACACTCTGTGATATCCGAGTAGACGCTTCTGATGCTTCCTGTTTAGCCGCTAGAAACAAATACATTTTTAAATTAGCATTTGTACTTATTAATTTTTTATTTAACTAACAACATAGGGCCTTTTTAGTCCTTATATTATTAATGTAGGTATTTATGTTTTTATTTTAATTAATGATTCGATTTACCAATGAGTTGATCTTGCAAAGATTCTGAAGCGCCCTCTAAGCCAGAACTAACTGCTAAAAAGCGCTTCTGTGCCTCAGCAAGTGCTGCTTCGCTTGACTCACTTGCTGTTTTTAAGTTTTCGAATGTTGATGACACCTAACAAAAATTAAAAAAACATAACGGTTATTAATTAGTTTGATTTAATACTTAAAACGCGACGAAATTATACTATAGAAACTGATGACTCTAGTCACTTACTTTTATTTGCTGCAAATTCGCTTAGTTGCAACTGTACCTGCTAGAAACACAGCCAACTCTGGAATGGTTTAATTTTCATTCTATTTAACTGTTGATTTGCATTTAGTGTTACAAATCTACTCTACCTGCGCTGCACTCGCCCACTGTAGCTCCTTTTATCTGATAGTACTGTAGATCAGTTGTAGCTCAATTCAGCTCACCTCTTGCAGTTGAGCGCTCTTGTCCGCAAGCGCAGTGCGGTCGTCTGCTAACGCACGACGTAAGAGACGTGCGCGCGCGTCACCCGCTGCCGCAGCGTCCTTAGCGCCACGCGCCGCACTCGACGCATCCGCCTCTGCACGCTCCGCTTGTTGGACCTCTTCTTCTAGCTCCCTAAGTATACTGCCACTTTCCTTTAGACAAATTCATACAAAATTTTCATTATTATAAAAGTATGGTTACGAAATACCTCCTTCTTTAAGCGAGTAAATTGTACATTTCTGTCAAGGAATTAACGATAAGATCAAGTGCTGAGTGACCTATACAATACAAATAAAGCAGAACATATAACATTTAACTGGCTAAAAACGTTAGCACGTTCAGTTTGAGAAATACTGTAGAGCTGAGCAGGTGTGCAACGAACACGGTATGAGCGCGCAGCGAACATGACGCGTATACGCAGTGAACAGCAGCGAGAACGTTTTATATGTACTGTACCTTAGATCAATAATGTCTCGATAGAGTGTCGCGCGGAAAACATGTACAAAAAAATAATGGCTAACTGCTAGCCACTAAATGCTTTCTCCGTGTTTAGTATCAGTCCCGCTGACATTGAATACGCATGAATTGCTACGCATTATTGATTTTATTTATAATTACGGTTTGTGTGGTAAAAGTGTGCCGAGATTAAAAAGGATGATCAAAAATTACGAAGAAAGTACTTACCATCGATATTTTATCATTATATGGCAATCATTCAAGCTGAATAGTGTAATATTTTTTTTTGAAAATAAAATATTATTGTTGTTCGCCATTCTGCATGTTGTGCGCCATTGGCGCATGTGTGTGTTGCCACATTCATACTCAGAATTCTCAAAATAAATTTAAGGTTTAATTTTTTTCCTTTATTTATTGATACAGTGAATCTTATATAATAATATTATAATCATAATATCACATTTTAATATCATAATATAATTAAAATTTTGTTATACAAATTGTAAATACAAATTTTAAATTATTGTGCAATAAAAACTTGTTATGTTGATATTCGAAGGCATTTATGGTGGACATTTTAAGAGTGTCAACATGGTCTACAACTTTTAAGGAGACATTTTTTTTAAACATGCTTTACCCGCAATTCATAAAACATTGGTTTTCCTTTTCACAAAAACTTCTTTCTTTAACATGCTTATTTGTAACTAGCCGTGTACCGCGATATCACCCGTGTAAATACGGGAATAAATATATGTATAATAATGTGCCTATGTTACTAGCTGATGATATGAATCTCTATTGGTGTAAGAATTTTTGAAATCAGAAAAACAAACAATTAAATCTTACCTCTTTATAGTTATGTATTAATATAGGTTAAAAAAATCATCCTTAATATCTGTGATCTTTTGCTTAAAATTTCTAAATACCACTGCATTTGCCTATAAAGCTAAATATTGTTATACTAATTTAATTACCTTAGCAGATTTAATACAACGTTCACACACATACAAATGCGTTAGATTAAAGTAGAGTAGTAATGTGTTTTTATTTATATAAGAAAGTATATATTATATTTAATAAAAATAATAGTGTGTACTTAAACTGAATATAATGACAACCACCTAACACTTATATTTTTTCATTAGTCTATTTTTTAATTATGGGAGGTGATTTATGGGAGAACTGTAGTAGCTGGTATCACTAATTTCGAACACATTTTGAAAATGTTGGCATGTTCTTTTTGTTTTGATTGTAGGGCTGTACATTGAATAAATATAAATTTATATGATAGATACAAAAAATTGTTTGTATCTTACGTGCCTGACGTTTTGGATACTTTACACTGTAAAGTTTACGGCAACCATGGTCACAGGAAGACCGAACACAGATTAACATTTACTTACCAGATTATTGGCTTATATAATAATTTAGATATAATAATAATTTGTACTTACCTCATCTAATTTTTTATGCAATTCAGAAACTTTCTTGTCTAGCTCCTTAGCTTCTTTCTCATTATTTTTTATATTTTCTTTTTTTGTTTTGACCTCTTCTTGCACTTCTGTTACTTTGTTTGTGGCTTCCTTTACATTTTCTTGTGCTGTTACATACCTGATCAAAATTTTAGGATTTTAAAACAAAATAACACGGTAAATATCCTGTTTTAAATAGTTTAAACTGATGAAAACTATTATTACTATATAATAGTACTTTATTCACTTCACATATTTAAGAAAAATTTGCCTAACAGTTTTGAAAAACATGATACATCCAAATATTTAGTTTGAGTATTATGCAGTACTACTCACTTCCAAGCGACATGCAATCGAGTAAGATTTTCGAGTTCCCTAACAACCTTTTGATGTTCTTGAAATTGAGATCTTTCATCTTGCAGTTTCTGCAGTTTAGGAGCTATGTCCTCTCTTATGATCTAAAAATATAAAATATATTTGTATTATGTAATAGCAACTTTTGAAATAATATTTTAAATATTATCATTAGTTCAAAAACAAATGAATTGGGGTCAGGGTAAGCCATTGACAGAAAGTTCAATCAATTAATATACATAATCTACATTTAGGGTTCGTAAAAAATGGCATAAGAAAACCATCCAGGCTTTACATTCTCAAAATGCTACGACACCAAATAAGTTCAAAAGTATTCTTCATAACCAAGTCTGATGTGCTTTAGTTGAACAGTAGTTGTTAGAAATGTAAACAACTGTTGTCTATGAATAAAGAATTCATACATCATTTAGTTCTCTAAGTTTGGCATCTTTCTTTTCTATAGTCTTCTGAGCAGCTTGCTTTTTGGCTTCATACATTCTTGTACCGGCTGCCTCTTCAACCATTGATAGAATCTGAAATGTTTTGAGATTGTATCAATTGAATATATTTTAATCATTTTGAGGTCAGTATATACAAATATCATCAGCGTCATTCAGCTGTGAAGTAAGATTCTTAATGTATTCTGTTACCTCTGGTGGTTTCATGTTGAGCACTTTTGTGATCCTCCCCTGCATGATGAGAAAATGTGGGTTGTTCACGTTAAGTTGAATGGAGCAGAATAGATCACTTACTCTTTTGTTTTGAACATTTATACCATTTATCAAGTACTTGTTCTTTCCACCCATCACAACCTGAAAAGTATAATTAATTAATTTTGTTTGGTTGATGATTTTGTAGTTTATTAGGGATGTCCCTCCATGCACAAATAATAAGCAAGGACATTACATGACCATACTCACTATTATTTTGAATCAAAATCGTAATAAACAAAAACATAAATAATTTATTAGTATTGAAACTACTTTTGAGGACTTTATCGAGGTTTGTTATGATTTAACATGCCTGACATTTAAGCCTTACAGCAACAATAGTCACGAGAGGACTAAATATGGTTTGCGGGTACTGTAAAGTATCCAAAACATCGGCATGTCTCCTGTGCACTCTAGAACTATGTCTAGCCCTCTTGTGTCCATTGTGGCTGTAAAATACATAAACACATGGGGCACATTAAAAATTAAACAAACTGTCATAAAATCCATAAAACTTGTTTCATTACAATATACAGTATAAATAAATAAAAACTCATGATTAAGAATATGGTTTTCTTACAAAAATCTTAACTTTAATATGGCCAACTATCAAACTATCAATATTGAAATATTATTGCTTGACTGTGTCTGCGCAATAGCATATTATAAATATATATATTTAATATTCTCAAAATAAGATAATGTTGATAGAGCACTTATCAGGACAGAAATGCACCTACAAAGACCTATAGTATTGCAGGTAAACACAAGTGTTGATACCATCAGATAAACCAAATGTCCATTGAAAATATTTGCAATCTTATAAAGCAACCAACCTGCCGGGTGACTGTGATTTCATCATGGTTTTCATAACCAATGGGGCATTGCTTCTTATCTCTGTTATCAAATGTGATGCTCACAGTGGCTTTTGTTATGCCAGCTTGACCATGTTTGTAAATGAGCTCCTGCAAGCTGCCAGCTCTCACCTTAAATGTAATAGTAACTTTGTAGAATTGCATTATAATCAAGACCCATTTCTAGAGAACAGATATGCCATCTGTATATATAATTATATATTATAATATTATGTAATTTCAAAAATTCACAATAGATTTTCACTATACAAATGATTTCATTCACAATAAAATCGGTTTGATTAAAATTATCTAAATTTGTAAATTCATGTTAACTTGGTGGGCTAGTTCACTAAAGGAGCCTGATAATCTTAGTGGAATATCTAAATAGTTTTAATGAATTCGTAATCGTTATCAACTCTATAAGAATCTTAATACCAAACCAAATCTAATAAGTATAATATATACTAGGGGCATAAAAAAACAATTCTTAACAATTGGCGGGAAAAAAACACACAAAAATTAATACAGTCATTTGAACATAAAAATGATACATACATTTGATAAATTTGTGATACCGAGTACAAAACATATTGAATCTAAAATATTAGATTTTCCAGTTCCATTTAAACCAGTAATAGCATTAAATTCGGGATCAAAGCCGGTAACTTCAACTCGATTTCCATAGGATTTAAAGCCATCAAGAACTATTGACTTTATATACATCTTGAGTTCACATTAATTGCTACTACTAAACCTAATATTATCTCACATTGGAAAAAATCAATAAAATAATTATATACAACAAAAACACAATCAAACAACGAAAATTGAAAAAGCCGTTGCGATATTTTTAAGTAATCGCATGACATTTGAATGATGTGACATGTTACATTTTTAATTTTTTTCACTATCCATTGGCAAAAATCTGCAATAAATGTGACTTAACTTTACGTATATGTGTATTATTTTAATTAAATTATACTACTATAAACTGTTACCTGCACCTTCGCCTGCGTTAACTAAAATTTTGAACGGGATCTGAGCGGGATAATATATGCATGCAAAGTTTAAATAGCAAGTATTATGCATATAAACTTTCCTCTTGAATTTTTCTATCTAATAAAATAAACCGTATCAAAATCCGTTTTAAAGATTTAAGTATATATACAAAGGAAGCGTCAAGTGACTTTGTTTTATACTATTATGTAAAGAAGTTAGGGCTTAATATTGGTGTGAACATAAACGTAAAAATTAAGAGAGATTAAGAGGACCGTAAGACTTGAGAGTCAATCTGTAGACGAATTTTTGCGGGGTCGAGGGAAATATTAAGCTCACAAAATATAGCATCCACATGCAATAATGCAAAATATTCTTTTCGAACCTAAGAATGCGTTATCAATAATTATTTGTGAGTGTATATAATGAAATTAATGTAGTTACTTTACAATATTCACGCTGTAGTTCTTTAAGCCACGATCGAGAGCTGATAAATGCGCTCCGTAAAAAATATCCACAAATCATATTATTCAATTCAATTAAAATAGTTTATATCGGTACTATTAAATATTAACATTGTATGTTTTCCTTAAAGTTTTCAGCTCTACATCCGGTAGTCCAACATTAAACGTTTTAGAACTCAAAAAATATAGACTCAGAATTTTTATTTAAGAAATAGTTGTAAAGATTTTATTTTTAAATGGACCCAGACTACTTGGATAATATTATCTTATCCAACTTTCAAATAGTCTGTGAATAGTCTGTGAAAAAATACATCAGACGATTAGAAGAAGAAGAAACTTCAAAGACCAAATACAAATATTCCTAACGACGGTTGTCGCTATAATTTTTGAGAACTTTATATTATAATTTTGTTGTTTAAAAAATGGAGTTCAGTAATACAGGTGGTATGCGAAGTCCCTTCTCTCCTCGAGTCAAATCGTCAATTGCAAGCCGAAGGCCGATTGGATTAAATTCCGCTAAAAAGAATCAAAGGTAAGGATAACCTCACAACTGTAGGTGAATAAATAAAATATATTAAAATTTCTTTAATAACTTACTTTTTGTACTTTCAGCAGTTTCATGCAGTCTTCAGAGCAGCAAACTGGTGATGTCATTTATAAAACCCCCTCAATGACTATTGAAACCTATGGAGCACCTCTACCAGTAATGGTTACTGAAACTTTAGCTTTTGGTATGTCAGGGTTAACTTAAATTGGTAACACTTATTCATGTACACAGTTTATTAGACCAGTGTTTTACAACTTTCATTATAATCTAAAACAACCACATAATTCTACTCCCACTCTTTATTCTTTCTGTAATAGGCTATCACAAAACTGCCTCTTAAAAATGTCACGTATAATATAAATGAAAAAAAAAAGATCCCGTACATTAAATGTTTTTTTTTTTAATAGACTACCAATGTAATATATAATATATATCTATGGACGCTTTTTACACCACGTCAATCTGGTCCCGTGTTAAGTACTCGAAGAGACTTGTGTTACGGGTACCAGACAACGGAAATACATATATTTAATACGTTTTATATTAATACTTATATTTAAGATTTTTATTATATAATACACATATTTAATACACATCCATGACCCAGGAACACAGAACCTTTTTTGTTCCCTGGCGGGATTCGAACCCGCGACCTCCGGCTTGAGCGTCAACACGCTAACCGTTGAGCCACAGAGGTCGTCTTGTTAACCTTAATACATTTTTTTTTAGCCAGTGGTGATGTCAGTGTTCATATGTCCCCCTGTGGATGGTGCTGGCTAGTGGCAGGCAGGCGTATTCTGGCATGGCCCAGAGAAACATCAAATCCAGGTGTACCCACAGCAGCCAGAGAGCTTACCCTACCTCAGACAGACTTAGCACATAAGGCTGATCTTGTTATGCTGTTTTATGAAGATGATGCACAGGTAGTTTTTTCTATGGTTCCAGGATTGAACTCAGACCCCTCACTCAAAAGGCTGAGCCCCATACCCTTTAGTCTAGTGAAAATACAGCGGTCATTGGTTTTTGTTTTAGTTTTTAGCAAATCACTGCTTTCCTGAATTTCATCAATCATCAAAACATTAATTAGTCTGGCTATTTGAGTTTCAAGTGTATAATAAGACATGGTCATAACTGGGGCAGGACTTTACTCAGCATAGAATCTACTAGGCTATCTCAAATGTAAAAAGTATTACTAATAAAATTAAAATCATAGGTTTTCTTTTATTATTGTAAGAGACTGGTTATTTAAAATTTATTATTTAATTTAGATGCCATCATGTGTTGGAGTGTCACCGGAGGGAGTAGTTCGCTACTGGGCATCAGTAGGTGTGGAGGGAACATACTCAGATGTTGCTTGTGAGCTGGCAGGCCAGGAATGTGAAAGGCTTGTGCTGGCACGACCATCTACATTACTGCTTGCAACAACTACATGCACACTTGTGCGCATTACAACAAATCGTGGTATGTATTTTTTTAGTTGATCAGTTTATTGAATAACACTATTTTTGGCGACATAGTAGCATGCCTGTTTATATTTTTATAAAAACATTACCCTCCTTCTCTAGCAGTTGGTACATTATTACAAATCATACATTGCATACAGTAACAATAAAGTATCAAAATATTGACCTAAGATGTGTAAAAAAAAAAAAAATTATAGTAACTAATTTTTAATTTGTCTCTAGATGGGCGAGCGGGCGCAAGATGTCAAGTATTAAGGCCTGCTGGTGGTTGGCTTGGTGGAATTGGGCGCCGTGTTTCCCTGTTATTCTTTGGAAACATGCCCACACACCCTGATACAGTGAGTTTAATTTTAACATCAACCTATATAATAATTAGAAATTCTTTCCAACATGTTTCATGTAAATTAATTAATTGCATTGCAAGGATGTTATTATTTTTTTAGTCATTAAATCTATAAAATTAACCAATTAATAGCGAAAATATATACTTATACTTCAATACAATTAGGAACAATAAATAAAAAATTGTACCAGTTGTTTTATTATTCTGAAATTCTACTTACTACTATTGAAGACGCTGATAATATGGTTACAATTATTGATGATGACAATAATATGAATATTCATTTCATGGTAATCAAATCAGCAGAAACTCGTGGGTGTGGTTGTTCTGGATGGGGTGGTGGACTTACCCGCAATCGGTCCAGAGGAAGGTCTGGAGGGTGAAGGGGGGTCGGAGGTAGTGGCGCTAGTGGCGAGCGGGCCGGTCCTGCAACTGTGGCGCGGCTCGCACGTGCAGGAACACCAGCTGAGACGGCCCCTAGCTGAGGCACTGGCACGAGCACACTTGGCACAAGGTGAGAACTCTAAACAAGTATGCCATTTATTATTAAATATTTACCAATTGTCTAGTTAATTTCTATCTGCAAATTGTAACATACTTATGTGCAAAGTCACTTCTATTCCCATAGTCACTAAACTGTATTTGCGTACATGTCATGGACTTACAAATAAAAGTGTGTGTGTGTGTTGTGACTACTATTTTAAATTCTCAGGTGATCTTAGCAGCCTTGAGCTAACTGCATTAGACGTGCATGCGTACGGCCCCAGTGCTCTACTGCTGCTCGTAGCTGTGGGTGCTGCAAGAGCACCAGATTCGCGACTTGCACTTGGTGAGTCAATACAATATTATATGCTTATATGCATTATAAATCTCTCTCATAATCAGAATAGTGTTTAACAGCAGTAATGTTACATCACAGCTCATATCAGCTTGGAGGGTGCGGACGCACGGGTGACGTCACTGTGCCCGCTGCGTGCGCCCCTACCACGCGACGACGAGTCTCCGCGCTGCCTGCCACTACCCACCGCGCCATTACTCTACTGCTCTTCGTACGTCACGCTATCTACACCACCGGGTAACCTTTTTATTTTTAAATTTTCTTTTCAATTAAAAATATAAAGTAAATTTTATAAAATTTACTTTATATTTTTGTTGTTTATATCACGTGACTGAATTATTGAACTGATAGAAGGGCGGGACATAAATATATTAGCGACGCTGGTGACTTATCAGGCGGCTTGTCTACTCTTTTGCCTATTCAATTAACAAAGAAAAAGAGCTAATATTATTGACACGTAGCAAAGTGACCACTTGAACAATGAAAATGTCTAATAAATTATATAAATTATTTTATATAAGTGCTTCTTGTATCTTGTAACACAAGTTCATACAAACTAACCATCGGACTAAGTTCTTAGTGAATTATTATCTTGTAGGTGGGGGTGGTGAGGCGGAGGTGATCGAGGTGCGGGGGGAGGGCGACCGTGTACTGGGTGCGGCCCTTGTGGCGGGCGCACCGCTGCTGTTCAGTCGCAAACACGGAGTATTGCTTTTGCGGCCGCATCTACGCACTCACAAGTATGTACCGTGTGCATAATATACTTAGTCTTCAAACCAACTTATTTTGTATACAAAAATTCTTAATAGACTAAAATAGTGCTTCCTTATCTTTGATTGATTCATGATATTATATTAATAATCTTCTCTCCAGCAAAGACTAGTATATTATTTATCTAAATGTACAAGATAATGTTACTCAATATTGACTATCAGTGTAAGTATTAAAAAATATTGAAACATTGTATTTACATTTGTTTACAGGACCATCATAGATAGTCCGTTGGACTCTCCATGTCCATCAGATATGTATGAAGGAAATCTATCTCTGTATGAAATAGATCCCCATGAGGTATGTTCTTAACAAATCTTAATAAATAATCGTATGTAAAATATTTTAACCTTAATTATAATATATGTCATACTTTTGGACGCAGGTTTTCTTGTAATCAGGTTTTAATCTTAGGTTCACCAACCCAGTGGGGGTTGGTGATCTTCACACACATTTAAATTATTACATCAGCAATGCAGGTTTTCTTACCATATTATTCTTCAGAAGTGAGCAAGTGATGGTCTCATGTTCATGGCGGTACTCATCACCCGTGAGAAATTTATAAGCTTATTATTAAGTTTTCATAGAAAATATATCATTAAATGTAGGATTTTGTTAACATTCAGTTGTAAATACTATAAGAGGTACTACTACAGGAAATGTTAGCATGGGTCAGCCCATGCAAACATTTCTAATGTGCTAATAATGATAATTCACTTATTTTCAATAATATCTGGAAGTAAAAGCTTTAAATTGACATTTAAATAATTAATTAATAGTTGGAATGGCTTTGAGAAATAATATATATTATGATAAAGAATCATGTACATTACATTAGTAGATATACCTATAACTTGTACTTGCCAGGTGAGCGCGCTAGCGACGGACCTTTGCGGGCGGCTGAAGACTGCTTTCCTGTTCCACGTGAGACGCGACCCAACGGCCGGGCGAGCGCTGGCGGACCTGCTACCCCGTGCGGATGCGGACGTAGACTCTGCCATAGACCGTGCTGTGCTCAGCGTTGCCGAAGACATGCTGGATGACGTGCCAGCTGGAGATCCACGGTGAGCGATTACCTGCACATTGTCTTAATAAATTTCATTTCCTAGGAGTAAGAAATAATAAATAAATAAAGTTACGGCTCAACTTATATGACTAAAGAACAAAATATAAATTGTTAGGCCAATAGAGATCTCGGGTAAAGCAATTAAACTGAAATAATTGGATGGCATAAACATTTTTGTTTATTAATCACAGTGTCTAAAATATTACTGTCGCAGGTGGCGTGTCCGTGGTGGCGCGGTGCGTGTAGCCTTGGGTAGCTCTGCAGCGCTGCAAGCATCCGCACAGTTACGTGACAAACAGCGTGCTTTTTCGCTTTTCCTGGACTTTTTGCGTGCACACGGCCTATTGCGTCGTTTCGGCAAAATCACCAGAGGTATGATAAATATTAAACATATTTTATTTGAAATAGTAATCTGTATTTCAGCTTACCTGGTAATGGTATTATAATATATTTACAAGTAAACCTTTAAAATTTATAGTAATACATATTTGTAGAGGACGGCACCACGGAATGTACGCTTGCGGCACTTTGCGCGCTCGGGGCTCGACTGGCGGGTGCGCGCGCGCTGCAGCGGAAACATGCGGCGGGCGCGCCGTTGCTGGACGCGGCTCTGCAGGCTGCGGCTACCGAGGACGCTGAGGACGACCCCGAGCTGTCGGAAGCGCTCGCTTCGGGCGCTTTGTCTGCGGCGGATGTGTGCTGGCGCCGTGTCACGCGGCTGCCGCGCTTGCTGGCCGCGTTAGCTCGCTTACCGCCCGCCGCCGATCCGCGAGCTGCGGCCGCACATGCTCACCAGGCACTTGATATTTTAGTGGTGAGTGTGTAAACCAAGTATTTTTGCAAAAATTTTGACAGAAAAAGTCCTTGAATTCAAATGTATGTTACAGCCTAGTTTTTTGTCTTAAAAATTAATTCCGAAATTTAAGACACTATTTTTACTTCCTATGTGCTATATTTTATCGTGAAAGATTCAATTCTATCATTTTTAAGTCAATAACTTAAAAAAAAAAACAGGGTGTGCTCAATGAGATGCACTCTTGGGCGGGGCAGTGGACGGCGTGGGCGGGTCCAGTACCACGCCCCGCGCCGCCGTTGGGCGCACAGGCGTTGCTCCCTGCACTGCTGCAGTTACACACGCGCGCTGTCACGTGAGTATCCGCTGGAGTATCTCTTTTCTATTTATAACTATCGATTAGTTATGTCGACATCGAGCTACATTTGGATTATTAATTAACGTATTCAATACAGGTATATATTTAATTTTTTCATGTATTCATGCATTTCATGCATGTTTTTAAGTTGTAAGAGTTATGTGAGTTGTGTTTTTAGGCAATGCGCACATAACTGTCCGGACCCGGCGTTGCGTGCGCAGGTGCTAGAGGCATCAGCAGCTCTGGCCGACCTCGCGCTAGTGGAAGCGGAGCCCCTGCGGATCGGGGCTCGTACTGGGCGCCTTTACGAGAGAATGCGCCATGACCTCCTGCAGCCCTACGGTCAGTACACTCGCACGCACTTCTGTCTAATGATTTTATGAATTTAGAGTCATATGTAATGGTTATTTGATTATTATAGTGGACGAAGGTCAAATCGAGCGCGCTTTAGTGTTGGCCGAAAAGTTCCGCCACCTACAACTTCTAGTCGACGTGTGCGTCGAGCGTGACCTGCCACGCCTCTATGGATATATCGAAAAGTTCTCCGACGAGGTACGCACATGCAAATTTCTTAATTCAATTTTTTCTCTTTTTTTGACATTTTAATATTATTATTTAGGAATATTACACTCAATAGTGAGTCTAATCGGTGAAATATATTTACTAAGGGCATGGCGGAGATCGCTTTCGACCGGCTCGTGTCGGCTGGCGGGGCTCGCTGTGCTCTGGCGTTGCGTTCGTTGGGTGAGCGGCAGAGCGCACGGCTGACGGCGTGGCTGGCGGCGCGGCCCGAGCGGCGCGGTCTGCTGGCGCTGCACCACCTGGCGCGCCTGCGGGACCTCACGCCCGCCGCCGCCGTGCGCCCGCTAGTCGCAGCCGCAGTGCACGAGCGTACGTCGTTGCGGCGTTTGAGGGTAATTCATGTGTGGCATTTAAGTTTGTTTAGATTTAATCTTAAAGAATTAAAGATGCTGAAGATACTTTTGGATGAGGTAGTGCCATGCTTTGCAGCCAAGTTGAACCGGCACGACTGCAGTGGTACCTCTCGCTCACTATACTGGCGTAAAGTAACAGCTTGCCTGTTGCTTTCGTGCGTTTTTTGAATTTCCCGTGGTTTTTACACAACGGACATTTTTTAATTTTAGCCGTTAGTTCTGATATTTCACATTTTGACAACCTAGCTTAGTAAATTATAATTGAATAATTGCTTATAAACCTTGTCATATAATACAATTAAGCATATCAAAAGTCTTTTATATGTGGGGTTTTATACATGTTAAAATTTCTTTATCTCGCAGACAATGGCATCCCTAGCGAAGTTATGTTTGCTGGCGGGCGACGAGGTGGAGGGGGATCTGACCGAGGAGACGCGGCGGCAGCTGGAGGGGCGGCTGGCGCTGGCTGAGCAGCATGAGGCCCTGCCGCGGGAGCTGCGCCTGCACCATGGGCTGGCCGAAGACGAGGACTGCCGCGTGCACGATCCCGAGGAACTCGTGCAGGTATGCATAACGGCCATATGCAATTACGTATGTTCTGCTCCAAGATATTATAATCCATAACCAATTAAACTTTCAGCCAAATTTTAGCTGTTTTACCGCGAAAGAGCGACATATATCCAAATTTACAAACTTTTACATTTATGTTAGTAAAATTCTGCTTTATGAATATTGATAAAAAAACAAAAGCTTTAATATTTTTCATCACAGATGTACATCGACGCGCCGGTGTCTCTGAACGAGCTCGACTATAAGAAGGCGTTGGATTTGACCGAGCTCGTGCCTGATATGGAGCGACGCGATGAACTTCGTCTACGCGTGCGTATTATTTTTTTTTAATTATAAAATAATGTTAGCTATCACGCGACGTCCGTCAGATGTGATACGTCCTCGTTTTCTCAGATGAGCCTTCTCATCTACTTTTCTGATGTAACTTTAAGGCCATAAGGCCAACAGCATAGGTCCTTTTGAAAAAAAAAAAAACGTCCTTGTTGATATTGTTGATTATAAAATTCGTAATTAATAAAAAAAATTATAAGCGACGATGGTCTATAGGGTTGGCCCTTTGAGGTTTTTCACTTGTTTTTTTTTATTTCTATCACACCACGCAATGAAATTAAAAGTCTTCGAAGCTTTCGAAGATCACTAACTCGCTTTGGGCCACTCTGAACCTCGAACAACACCCTCGAGACTCGAGAGTAGAATAGTCATGGTTCAGTACGTATTATCTGTGTCCTCAGTAAGTGTATTTTGCAGGTGTGGTGCGCTTGCATCAGACAGGACGACTGGAGCTCCCCCCAAATGGACACGCCCGAGCGAGAGCTGTCCCAAAAAATGTTTTTCCGTCTTGTTGATCTGGTGCATCTTATGGGTTAGTTTATACTTCTAAGGATAGTTCAGTGTGTTGAAATAGCTTAATCTCTGTCTCTCATTTATTAAATAGCTTAATCTCTAATATCTCACAACCATACTCTCACAACATATATAATATGCAAACATGTCTGGCGAAAATCAGTTTTTGTTGTGGAAGCCTTCCATTACCACAACCGTTATAGAACCTTACTGTTGCAACATGTATTTTTTTAGCTTTAAAAAGAAACCTCAATGATTAAGTGATACTAGGTCGTTTAAGACTCAGGTTGTGAAAAGTGGCCAGCTGTCTTATATAGCGGTTTCCCCACAGGCGGTGATCTGGAGTTGCTGCTGCCTCCTGTAGAAGATATTCTCACGGCACCAGAATTGGCCGACCTGGTATCGGACCCGCGCTTCCACTACCTCCTGAAGTACGGCTACGAGTGCGTCGACACCGATCAGGACAGGCATGATCAGTCTTAGAAGAGAAAAGAAGAGAGTAGAAGATGGCCGAATCACCGATGGAAGATATGCGCATTGAGTCATTAGGTCTCGCCTGCATTTATAACATTATTAATACTGCTCATTTCAGTTTCTGTGTATAGTAACGGCATGCAAGGGTTTGTCAGTTATTCAAATTTATTAATTTAATTTCATTCATATGTCATAACTCATATTAGGACTTTTTAAAAATTGATCATAGAAGATTGTTGCATTGGAAATTATGTATAAATTATGTTCTAATTCCATTTATTTTGTCTAAGAATATTATATTAAAAAAACCGGCCAAGTGCGAGTCGGACTCGCGCACGAAGGGTCCCGTACCAGAAAAAGCGGTTAAAAAAATACTTTTGCTGTATGGAAGCCCCCCTTTAATATTACTTTTATTTTGATTTTAGTATTTGTTATTATTGTGGCAGTAAAAATACACCATTTGTGAAAATTTCAACTGCCTTGCTAATACGGTTCATGAGATATAGCAAAAACGCCAACAACTACTCTGTTGTGTGGGAGCCCCCCTTAATTATTATTATTATGATTTTAGTATTTGTTGTTGTAGTGTAAATTTCAACTGTCTAGCTATTACGGTTTTCGAAATCTAGCTCGGCGAACAAGGACTAAAATATCATGTTTTTAGTATTTGTTGTTATAGCGGCAACAGAAATACACAATCTGTGAAACTCATTTGGCGCCTTTACCTGGTCCACTAACTAGGACGCTTCTACTACACCACCATGATTCTGCCACAAATAATGTAAGGTTCACATAAAATGTGAAAAAAAAAAACTCACCATTCGATGTGAAACACTCGGACTGAAGTAATATTAATAAGTTAAGTTATAAATATTAAGTTATAATTGTTAATATGAATTTTCCAGTTTAGGGTAATATAATTATTTTAATAAATAATTTAAAATTGATTTTTATTGTTTTATTTATTAAGTCATACGACTTGTTGAGGTCGTGCCGTGGGTTATTATTCAATTTTTAATTTATTAGCGCTATTATTGTTAACGAGGATATTTAGGTTTAATTATAAAAAGCTTATTTTTATGTTAGGGGAAAGACACACTGGCAGACGTGTCCTGATGGTAAATGCTCTCTCTAACTAAATTCTAATTAAACTAAATATCTAAGTTTCTGAAACAACAAAGTCGCGGGAGAAACAAGCAAGATGGTGGTACTACATCATAGTAGGATCATTCCACGGACTACGTTCTTCATTAGTCATTACGAAATTAAGTTAAGCATTACACGCTCTAATGTGGATTCATCATCATGATTTTACACCCATAAGCATGCAAATGGCTCTTGTGACCTGTGAGAGCATTATGTCATAATTATCAACGATGCCGATAATAAGTCGTCCAAAATATTGAAAAAAAACCGCACGTATTCCCCCAACTTAATTTTGAGGGTTACTACATCTAGCTCAGAGTAATTGTGTTACCCAATTCCCCAGATATTTTTTCTCTTGATCTAGGGAATTTAGTGCACAATATTTCATGATAACTTTTTTTGAAAAAGCCCAAAACTCCAGTTTTTCTGAGAATGTTATGATTCTCTATCATAATATTTTAAGAAGGTATGAATAGTAATAGATCTTCCTTCGAAATATTACGCAGCACATTTTATGAAACGTTTATCCAAACAATATTTGAGTATGATTAAAGAAAGGTTTACTAATTAACTAAACCTTCCTATTTCCGCTTACGTCTTGCTTTACACCTGAATAAAAAAGGGAGAATAAATTTTGTAGCAAGGCAACTTTGTACATAGCGACGTCGCGTCAAGATTCAAGAATAATTTGGATTTGCGGCAGTCGAGTTTCGACCGGCGTACGTTGTGGCGTGAGCGGTACTGCGATCGATTTTCCCTGTGTTTACTATTAAAATTATCACTCGATACTGTTACGCTACAAAACATATAAAATGTGTGAAAATTGAAGTTGAGTATATTACGGATTTCTGGAACGATCCGGCAAATTTAAAAAGGTAAGAATTAATTTTCAAAAAAAAAATGTTTTATTTATTATTAATAAATAATAAATAAAACATAAATTATTAATATATGACGTCACGGACGCGATTTATTTTCATTAAATTAAATTAAAAAATGCACCTGGTAAAAAGTATAAATAATATTCTCTAACACTGGGGCAAAGACCCAATATTAATACATATTATATTCATATTTATTCATAATACCTATAAAGTATGTTTAAATTACGTACATCGAGGTTAAAATATTACATAAACATGCAAAAAATAATAAATTACATATATTTGTAACAATGTTACATTACTTTCGAGTGTAAATTATTCGCGATATAAAATATTTTAAATATTATGTTAATTACTTGACTTGGAACTACAATGCGTCATCATAATTCGCCCGGTATCCTAGAGGTACCCGTACGAAACTTAATTCTTTTTTAGGGTTCCTATTACTATGCTGTCTATCTGTCTGTCAGGTATTCAGGAAAGCAAGCTGTACCTTATTCATACATATTAGTAGCTGTACTAGATAGTACCTACTTGTCTGGATTGGAACCCGCACTTCTGCAAAACTATTGGACAAATGCACCAGTGCGTTATAAATGGTGACGAGAAACGCTTGAGAATATTTTTGTATTCTTCGTGTTGATCGAAAGCCTGCTCTTCCCTAAAGGTAGAGATTATTTGTTGTGTGAGTGTTACAAATCTCACTTATTAATATGGTTAATGCGGTTACAAATAATGCCTACTTGTAGTTGGTAAAATAAATAAAGCAATATTGTTTGTTGAAATTCACACATCTTGGTACTCCCAAACCCAAACCTATAAATAATAGGTAATTCCAAACCAACGTATTCGTTATAGGTGTTTGGGTTGCATTTTGTAGTATGCACCTTGCACCTTAAGAGATTTTTTCATAATCTTCCATTGCACCTATTCTATTTTTATCTCTTATCTTGGGGTATATAAACACGTTGGTTACTTATGCAACCCACTTGCAACACAAAAAAAATCCATGTAGGTAGACACGTAATATCTTATTCTGATAAAATAATAACTTAGCAGCAATTAAACACTCCGCATTAAATTTTAATCATAATTCTTATACTTGAATATGCGCCTGCAGAAGACTAGAATCTAAATATTTTTTAAGTATTTTGAATAGAAAAATATAAGTATAAAAAATAGGAAGAAAAAATAGAAATAGAGGAAAACTCGTAAGGCCTTTCGTTGCATTAAACGACTAACCTCTATCATCAGATAAAAATACAATTACCTACAATAGAAAATAATCAGGAGCGTTTTCATAAAAACTTCCGTAATCAGTAGTAGAGGAAATGCATTTTCATGGATAGTTCGTGAGCGCTCTTTGTTCTTTCTGCCGTCATCTAATTTGAATGATAATGCGATATACATGTGATAGTCATCAGACGAAAATAAAATAATTAAAAACCAACGTACCCACGGGTTAACGAATTATGTAATTGAGATAAAATTCGGAACAATGCCATTATAAATACATATAATTAATAATCATCAATTGGTCAATTACTTAAATGTTATTCCTAAACAAACTGCTTTGTATTTATTTATATTAAGAAAATTACCTAATTATATTCGCGTAAACATAATATGAAAACAATATTAATAAATAAATTCCAATTTGTATCACCTATATGTTAAAATGTTTTAACCTCACGTTTATCTGAATGATTAAAATATTGTAGAGTTTTGTCTATAAATTCGCATAAAGACTTAAAAAATTGATGACTTTCAAAACGCCTGAATATATTTATTAACATTTATTAAAACATATCTGAGAAGCAGAGAACATGTTTTAAAATAAAAGACAGACACCGAAATCCACAGGCTAAAGTACATATACGTATACAGGGTTAAATACTCATTTGAACAGTATTTGCGTCGAAGGTTAAACTCCTTTACTCCATTTATATTAGAATAATTATGTCGGAATTATTCGACCCTCAATTTTCATATTATTTCGCCTACACAAGTGTCTTAGCGCCAAAACTGATCAAAAAAATCGAACGAATATGTAATCGTCAAAAATGGCGGTAACGAACGTTAGGTCCCCCTATAGTCGGATCCACGATAGTGTCATACATATAAAGGGTCTTAATGAATCCACACCAAGAGTAATTAACTAATGAGTCACGACTCCAGTTCGCAGCTGTTTCGCACCAGCCCGTGTTGAAACCAATTAAACTATTTACAAATCAATTTATCGGCTCAGGGAATACGCTGATCGTTTGTAAGGTAAATACTATCGAACAGCATATGGGATGTTTTGCTTCTTTTTTTCGATTAACAGCTGTGCCTTATTCCTTATGAAAGGACGAGATAAGTGAGGAGCTGAGAGCCAATCCTAAATTTCCTTTCAAGGCTCGCTATTCAATAAACTCCACTTGGCATAGGTACGAGTTGGGAAATTTGTTGTTGACTGAACATTTACTATCGTAAGTATTGCAGGCGTACAGGTTTTGATGACCTGGTCAGGCTGGACTACTACTGGACACAGCAGCGACTGCGGGTTCGATCCCTCCAAGTTTTTTTTTGCTTTTCGTGCAATTAGTCTTTATTGACTATGAACAGATCCCTCCAAGTGCAGATAATTTGTATGTTGTATGTAGCTATGTCGCCGTACCATGGACGCGTATTTATATAAACTTAAATTTATTTTCGTTCCTAGCACCAGTAACAAGTTTTTTACGAATTTACTACTGGGCTAGGTTAATGTGGTAGTCGCGGAGTACGTCAACGTCATCCCGCGGCTCAGCAGTACAACGGAGAGAAGGAGTACCGCCGGGTTTTAGTGGGTAGAGACTGCGTCCACCCAACTTTTTTCGGGCGCAGCGAGTCCCACATATCCGCCTGGGGAGTTTCCCCTTTCCCGCGGGATGCGTAAGAGCATTTCCCGGCGTAAAAAAGAGTCAATGTGGTGGGATGTTGGATGATATTTATAAGAGATTGCACTTACAATGAGTTATCATCGTCAGGAGGAGCTGGTGGCTCAGAGGTAATAGCCGCGCGGATCGACTCACCAGGTTAAGCAACGCTTGCTAAGGTTGGTCCGTAGATGGGTGACCATCTTTACATACCGAGACTCCTCCGTGCCTCGGAAAGCACGTTAAGCCGTTGGTCCCGGCTGTCATTCATGGATCTTGGACAGTCGTTACGGGCTGTCAGAAGCCCAAGAGTATGACAACCAGTCTTACCGCGTCGTACCGTATTTTTTTATAGCATAGTAAGACAAACAAACAGTTTTTTTTTTATTTTTTATTTATAACTTTAATTAACAGCCTTCTACAACCACAGGTTATGCAGATGCGTTACCTTCCTTTTCCGTATCCCCCAATGGGCCACCGGAAACTCACAAACCGCATGAAACGCACCCAGTTCCTAGGTTCTAAAGTTCAGATAAGCAGTCGCTCCATTTAAAATACTGGTATTCAGCTGAACTGGGTTAGACAGTAAGGCGACCCAAAGAAATAGTTTGGGAAAGGATTGGAAATGATGATTGCACTGACGATGCATAATAAAATTACACTTCACGATCGTGAAGAAAGAAGAAAGAGGAAATCCAATAACTTAATTTTATCACAGACATGTTACTCTTAAACGCCACGTCGTGATTTGAACAAGACGATTATGTGCCTCATTCATCCTTTCACGTTTGCTATTATGTGTTATATACGACTTGCATAATAGGTTATCACTCATGTCTATTATACGTCTGATCTAATTTTTAACCGACTTCAAAAAAAGGAGGAGGTTATCAATTCGACTGTATGTTTTTTTTTTTTTTTTTTTTATAATTGTTACCTCATAACTTTTGACTGGGTGAATCGATTTCGATGATTCTTTTTTTATTAGAAAGGTAACGCTCCCCATGGGGTCTCATTTTAATCTAGTCCAGTTCTGATGATGGTATCCATGAGAAAACCATAAAAGTCTTAAAATAGATGAATAACTGAATATCACGCCAACCGATTTCGATGATTATTAGTTTATTTGAAAGAATGTACTTCAAGGGTAGTTTGGTGAAAACTTGGTTGGGTTCTGATCATGGGATCCATAACAAAGTAACGGAACTCTTCAATTCTTAGGAGCAAATTAACGATACTCGGCTGAATCTTGGCGATCTGTGGCAAAAATTCTGTCTGTATGCACTCTAAGGTACGCGGACTTCACCCTTGAACATCATTAGCCCATCAGCCATCCGTTTTCCTGAGCGAGTGACCAGCCCATTGCCACTTCAACGAACTTCTTCTTCGCGCTATCGTAATATCCATTGTAATCGTCGTGATTGCTTTTGTCGCGGAGCCGCGCTTAGATAGACGAAGTTTTGGTCGGTCATTAACCAGGTGGGAAGACGATCTTCGAGCAGTGGCCGGTCCGTGTTGGATGCGAGTGGCAAGGGATCGGCCGTCTTGGCGTTTATTGACGAAGGCCTATGTTCAGCAGTGGATAGAGAAAGGCTAGTGATGATTATGAACATGGCAAAATTATGTATTGCATACACAATTCCAAATTGCTTTTGGCTGTGTGTTAATTTAAATCCTTTCTTCGTTCGTTTTTCATTAAGCCTTGATAAATTTGTGTAAGCCCTCAGAGAAAGTTTACTAGCCTTACTGGCCCTACTTAAAACTAAAAAGTACAAAATAAAGTTAATTTTAAATGAAAAACCAAAACCGACTTCAAAACTATACCTTTAAATTATGTGCAACTAAAAATGTTTAAATACTTCGAGGTGAAGTTAGTTAACAAATATAATTAATCAAAAATTAACTTTTATTCATTCAACTGTAATAGTTTCAATAAATCATATTCCAGATTGATTACATTTGTTTCGAATTCAGTTCTAAGCAAAGCCATTGTACGTATTATAGAATGTTAATATTATATCTGAAAGAAAATTTCTAGAAATAAAATCTTCCTCAAAGCTTGTGTCACTGGAAATTCTTGGCACGATTTTTATACCTACTTTAGGTACATATGACTTTATCCTCATCTACTTATTTTCGTGTTTGAGTCTGCATAGCATATTTATTCTATCTCTTCCACAATTTGTATATTTCTGAATACGTTCTTACCAACAAGATACATATCATGACACATGAATTTTGTATCGTCAAGCTATTTTTCGTTTTTTTATCAAAACTTGATTTTTACTACCTTTGTCTTAAATTGTATAGGTATATTGATTATTCTTGAAGGCTCAAATGTATGGAAAATGTATATATATACTTAAATGTAGTATTTATTGGCTACATATGTATAACCTCTTTAACCAACTCTATCCATTTGCCAATAATGACATTATTAACTGTCAAGTAAAAACAACATAATAGAATGCCATGCGCACGCGCAACTCGAAGACAATACATTAACACCTGATCACAGGGCATTACGCGCTGGGAGTCGGGACTCATTAGCATACAATGGCTATGAGGCAAGCAGTGACGGCGCTAGGAGGCGCTTTCTCACGTCTATCGCTTGTATTGATTTCAAATAAACTAATTACGATTTGCAACTTAAACCAAAAAATTTAAACATCGAAATAAAATGCATAGAAAATAGTATACAAGTTTGCTCGTTGATCATGTCAGCATTACCCTGAGCTAACGCGAAATCTATCAGGAATCTATGAATCAATCTGTCAGTGATTTTCATTAAAATCTAGTTGTTGCCCCAAACTTCGATCGACCTTTCTACTACTCGTACTTTGGGGTAAAAATTAGAGCGTTATCAAACATTTACCCCAGAGAAGCCTAACACCGAAATATATTATTTTAGACTACTGTGCGATATTATCTTAGATGAGTAAGTACTAGCTATTTGTGCAAATCTGGTAATAGTTAACGCATTATCGAATTATAAAATAAACCAAATAACTATAAATTCACACATAAATTAAGTATCATAGAAAAGGCAATATAATCAAAGCAATAGGTATATACAGTAGTAGGCTTTGCATGCAGCCCATCCTTCTCACCGGTAAATTGCCGTCCAATAATATTTTACTTAGTATCACCGGCGCTAAACCCAGCTCGTTAAATAAGATGATATATTATTAAGGTATACATATTGTTATCCAGATAAGTTATAAATAAGAATTGTTTTGCCCATTAGCATAAAGATGTCTCGTATGCGTGACTCTTTAATAGAAGACACAAGCTAGGGAAACTAATTTGAAGAAAATCGAGCCCCATAACGACCTTGTATCTTCTGTTTCCGGCTTGTTACTGTAAGTGATACAGGTTAAGTCCTAATGGCAGTTATGATGTCCATCAAAGATAATGTTGGTTTCAATTTACGCGCCTCATTAGGTGATTTACTTAGTTCCTAAACGGGATTTCCTTCTTCACGGCTCATATTACCGTAGTCCGTAGATAATTCACAATTTGCGCGCTTAATACGCGCCCTTTACTAAGAACACAAAAGCTTTTAATAATTTAAACCTCAGAATCTCATGTCTATGCAAGTAACCTTCTAAAATACAGGCACCGTTTGTCAAAACACACTTACCTCGACTGTAGTTAAGAATTAGATAGATTATTTCGTCCCAATAAATTCTAGGAATAATAATTAATTTGGAAATTGCAAGATGTTTAATAATTACTGGATTGAATAAGATGTTATTCCGAATAAAAGCTAATATCAAAATAGACAAAATTACAATCAAACCGGAAGTACTATTATTGATTTAAATCTGAAAGCAAATGTCACGTCGTTTTCAGCAGAGGAAGCCATTTACATGAGAGTAACATTTAGGACACAAATACAAAAGGCGGTGACGTAACGCAAACTGACAGGAATGATTGATTCTCGATAAAAGCTCGCAAATAGTTTTTCCCACTTCGTAAAATAGAATAAAGAAAATATTATCTGTTTGTGAAATAATATATGGCCGTTAGGAAGTGATTTGTGCGACGTACCCGTATGTGTATTATCAAAATAGCGATATTATTTCTTTAATGTTACATTGGAAAACATACAGGGTTACGTCACTAACGTCCGAATTCGCAAAACGCCACTTAAATATTAAGGGGCTCCTCAAACTACTATGCACGCCTTAATATATTATATGTCATAAAAATGTAAGCAGCTCCCAATGTTGAGTTGCGTTTGAATATTCGGGCATTAGGAACACAACTAACTTATATGTTACTAGAAGCGCCCCACGGTTATAACCGGGTTCTTCTCATTCCCGTGGGAGTACAGGGATACATTATAGCCTTTGTGTTAACCTGATGTATAAGCTACATTATTATGAAGTTTCATCAAAATCCATTCAGTAGTTTTTGCGTGAAAGAGTAACAAACATCCTCACAAACTTTCGCATTTATAATATTAGTAGGATATACTAAAAATGATTCTATGATTAAGTTGAAGGTAATATTCATAACCCGTAGCCTACATGGCCTATTCACTTCATGGTATATATGAAAATTCGAGATCCATCTCCTTGACTTTTCCCCAAATTTGCGAAACCAAATCCTACATACGTCACCAGCGATGACAATAAGTCTAACGGCGTCAATGATATAATCCAATTAAGTGCGATTACTAAGTCGTTGAGTAGGCGTAGTGATTATGAGCGAATTCACAAAATGAACGTCGAAAACTCTGTGCTTATTATAAGACGCTGAATTTACAGTAAAAGGAATACGTTTTTAGGGTTTCGTTAATCAAAATAAAACTATAATACCGTTTTGTTGTTTTTTTTAATAACTCGATTTCCAGTCAGTTTTCGGTCAAATCATTAATTAAAACCCAAAAGTACACTTTCCGTTGACATAGATTCATAAGAGATGAGAAGCTAGGCCTCACAACTTAAGCAAAAATCTGAACAATGTAAAATATTTGTAACCATCCCTGATCCGAGCAACCTACATAAAAAGGAAGTTTTTTTTTTAATTAGTTTGAATTAGTACATTCGAGTTAGTCTTGCGCTGGTCTGTTCTTTGACATCATGAGTATATGGTGTCTCTTATGTATAAATATAGGACACATTGAAAATTATCAGTGTAATGGGTTGGGCTGTCACAGGTGTGCCCACTCAATGGGCTATTATTCTCGCGTCCATCGGACATCTGTCCTGGATTTCAATATTCATTATTGGATAGTGCACAAAGAACGTATACGTGAATAGCTCCATACGTGACAGTGTGACATGACATTTTGAGAGAGAGCTTTATGAATTGGTTAATTTTTACTGACGTCCTAGTTTACATATTTTATTGAGGCCATCATTCACATTCTGTATTTTGGATAGATTGTGCAACTACTAAAATGAAAACTTTTGTTTCAAGGCTAACTTTGAAATACACGACTCGGCATAAGATAGTTTTAATTTGGCTTATTCTTTTATGACTTGAAGTTTTATGACGATCATATTATTTTGTAATCAGAGCTGCCTCTTCGACGAAATAATGAAATCGTAATGTTAAAAGGTTTTCTCCTTCAGCGAGTATTCATGGAGTAATTAGCAATTAATAATGATTATTTTAGTAAGCTTCTGATTGTTGATATTTCTCAATAAAATGGTTTTATTGTTAATAGAATATAAAATATATAGCCTCGTTTTAAATCTAATTGTAAGATTGCGATTCTAAGCCAACAATATGTCTCGTACCTAGAAGTGCGGTATGATGCCACAATAATTAAATACCATTCTTGATTATCATATTGCATAAAATTAACGTAGGTAATAACATTATTCTGTAATTAAAGTTTTATTCCAAAATTAGGCGATGCTGTTTTAGCTAAATTGTATTTAGCCCTATAGTAAATCTTGAAAAGCAGCTAAACATGCTCAACAAAGTTTTATGGAATCTACATAAAATAGCAGAGATCATTTTATTATTAGGTAATATCTGTTATCTTTTCAATCCTCAATTCAAAATTTTCTTCTAACGTCCTGATTCCTCTATTATCGTTGGATAGATCTCAAAGGATAATTATTGTTTCTCCCACCTTCCCACACACACACTTTCTCTCTCTCTCTTTCTTAAAATTAAAAAAGTTTTTCGGTAGTCTTTTACTTTTTAATTTCCCTAAATTCCCTGGTATAATAAATAAAAAGTCTTTAATCAAGCCTTCTCAAAGATCTCTGGAAAACCAATAATAATGCAATAGAGACTTATAAAAGATCATATATATTTTTTACAAGAAACAAAATATTATAATAACCGTATTAAATACACTGGCTTTATACACGTAGTGGTCACAGGTGTGCGGGTTCCGATAACATTTGGCCGTTTCATAATAAAATGGTGTGTACAATGAAACATGGAGACCAACCAAACTGCTTTATGCAAATTATACACAAATTCTTGATATGTGCCTAATTAAAATAATCATTAATTTTATCAAAATGTACTAAAGTTGACAGCTGTCCTTCAAAAATTTATTATAAAGATTTTTAATTTAATTTAAACCAAGAGTATTCTTATGGTTTTTTTTTTAAGTTCTACCCAAATGTAGAGTCATCGCCACTTTTGAAGTCCTGCGACTAATGCCCGAACTAAATTTGTCAACATTGACATCTTGACGTCTGTCTGGAGTAAGAAGTTGTGATATTTTAAATTGTTTTACGTGAAATATGGAGCATATAATATAAAGTGAGGTGTAAAAAGTGAAGGCCGTATAATGATCATTAAACTGAAATAATTTTGTGAATTAGAAAGTAAAAATAAACAACAATTAACCCCGTTGAATAATATGTTTATAAATGTCACTGACATGACAGGTAAATTTTAGAGATGCCAGAGTCACTTATTTTTGCCTAACTTCTGGTTAAATATTATCACTAACTCTATCCCTACATTTATCTTATGATATTTTATATGAATATAAATACAAGGTAAAAGAATTAAATCCTTGCTCAGAGGAATTATATTTTCAGGTGTTTCTGTAAAAAAGGTCGAATAACAAAAGAAGTAACAATGGCAGCAATTACTTCTGAGAAAATCGTCACTCCTGGCAAAAGCCGAACACATCCGAAAAAGCTTGTTTTAGATGAATTCTACTAATCGGTTATACGTTAAAAATACGAACGAAATATTTACAAAAAAATGTTTTATTTTACTAAAACCTGGCAGGGAGATATTTATTTTGCTGCTATAATTATTTTTCTCATTATTATCATCATCAGTCTTTAACAATCCACTACTGACCATAGGCCCTATAATTATTTAAATTTTTTATTGTACTAGACTTGGTGGAAAATCATTGCACTAGAAATGGCAACATTGAGTTATGAGACCACAGCGCCGCGTCTATCGGACTTCTAAAGTGGCGAGGACTATATTCCAGCAATTTGTTGAAGTATAATTCTGCGGTTTGGCCGTGTTCCAGGGAAATCTGTTTCTTATTATGTCCATTTCGTTTTGTATTTTGGCTCTAGTTAGTGTAAAAAAGTATAATTTAAAAAGTGCTGAAGCTGATTGGATAATTCATATTCAAATTTTTAATTTAGTAAATTGTTATTTTTAAATAAAATCTTAGTGTAAGTCGTTTTAATTTTCGATACAAAAGCACTAAATAAGTTTTATAAGGCTTAAATAATAAAAACAGAGGTTGCTAAAAAAACAGAAAGTTACTAGGTATCAATACTACCGACTTCAAAAACGTGGTAAAAATTTATATTTTAAAGTAATATTTTTTTCATAAAAAGCTTTCATATTAATAATTATTAAACATATACATAATATGTTACCGATATCATGGGAATAAAAAGCTCGTTAAAGTGGCAGTGGGCTGGTCACAGTCAAGAGAACGGATGACCGATAGGCCAATAAGCTTCAAAAGTAGGGGCTGCGTTTAGGTAAACAAGGTGTTATTGGTCGGCCATTAACCAGGATATGCTGGATGCGAGTGGCAAGGGACGACCTTGGTGTTTATTGAAGAAGTCCTTTGTTTAGTAGTGGACGGATAAAGGCTGATGATGACGATCCTAATTCCATTACAATTAAATTTCATGCAATTCTAAGTCCGTAATGACAAGAGATTAATAATAATTTTACTTTGGTCTGCAAGAAGTGGCCTTTATTATTTTAAATTGTTTTACGTAAAATCGTTAAGTGGCTTAAGAACAATATAAAGTAAGATTTATTATTATGAAGTGTGGAAGAAGTGGGATTATTTAACACTTCCACCTACTTCAATGTTGGTCACAAGAGGTACAAAAGGATTCGAATAAAATGTATAGGTACATATAACTAGTCGAGTGAAAATATTATTATATACAATGAAATATGCAGTAAGGCGAACAGTAACAGACAGTTTGAAAAATTACAATAATTTCTATTCGTTCCTAAATTGTAACGTGAAGTGGATTCGCACCCTTTAGTATTGAATGACCTTCAGAAGTCGATGACCCCGAACACCCTATTCCAAAGTATCGTTGGTTTAGGACCCCTTATTTATGAAATAGGTCACTTCGCAACTCCTTACGCGTAACCGTTGGCTTACGACTCGTTACGACGAAATAGCTTTTAGATATCTGTATCTACCTACGTATCTGGCCTATTTATTTCCGATTTTGAGCCGATAATATGTATTTAGGTCGAATACAAATTTAATATCAGTAGAAATATACTATGTAAAAAAACTTCGAAAAAATTGTAAAATAGGTAATACAACTTACTATGGTGTCTACTTGACTTACATTAAAAGAAAAATTTATCGCATTATATGTCGGAGATCTCAGAAAACTCTTGAGTCTTTGTCATAGGATACGTTTGCTAGAAAAACATAACATTATAATTTCAGAATTGGTATTATAGGGAGGATATGCTACAAGGAGTGATATAGTAGGAATAAAAATAACTTTGGACTAAAGATATTTTATACTTTCGAACTTCAATTAACAGTGGTAAAAAGTCTTAACAAACTTGGTTAAGTATTTAAAAAATGTGGTAAATGACCCACTCAAGTAAGTTAAGTATAAGTTACAACTTAAAACGAAGCTCTATACGGGCTTTAACACGTTATCAAGTGTGAGCGATATCGCTAAGCAAATATCTTATCTTGGAAGTGCCGGGTTCTTGCGTTACGAGCCCGTTAAGTGGAACTGTAAATATTTTGCATAAAATGGTGGCTCTTTACGATTAGACTTAGTTGTAATGTTTTTACATTTGGTTTCATAATCCTTACTAAGTGAACGTAGTTGTAAACCGAAGTACGTCACGATACAAACGTAAATGATATCGTTTATAACAACATACCATACTTCAGTAGTAAAATATAAATATCTAGAAGATTTTGCACTGAAATTAATAACTCGTGAGGTTACTGTTTTGATTACTTTCACACAATCGTTGACGCTGGTCCTAAAGTAAAGTAAAATAGTAAAAGCCAACAAAAAATAACCATCCGCAATATACAAAGATATATTTTACTATATACGTACTTCAGTTTTTATTATTAGAAAGAAAAGTTGGTATGGCGTTGTCATACTGAAAATAGTAAACATTTGAAAGATGCTTTAAGTGGAACAAAGTGCTTTTTAGAGGAAAGTTGAAATCTTTAGGCTAAAATGTATTGTAAGGAACAAAGCCGTTTGGTTTTAAAAGCTTCTTAAGTTGGACCGTAGAGTCCGGGCTGGATAAGCCAACGCTTAGGAACAATAAACCACTTACCCAGGAAAGTTCTATTTTGTAAGTACTTTGTTTGAGTAGAAGCAAACGTTCGGCTAGTAGTAGTAATCAATATTATACTTTTTATTTAAAACCAAAATATTTATATAGTAGCTTAACCCCCGGGAGTAGGATGGGAATCCCTGGGGATATGTGGGACTTCCGGCGCTCCTCGCTACTCCGGCGCCGATATACCGCAATAAAACCACCGCAAATTCCTGGATCTGACGAGTACAGGCCACCGCCCGCGAGGGTAGCTTACCATGACGTATGTCTATATTAATATGCTTCTATCATTTTTATGAGTTACATTTAATTTACTATCACAAAAATAAAAATCGATTCCCTATTTGCCAGAGGACCTTCAATGTGAGTAGTGAAGCAGTCGTCTTGGCGATCATTGGAGGAGGCCTATTTTGAACAGTCGATGGATAAAGGCTGATGATGATAATGATGAAATCAATGTCTTACGGGGTTCTATTATGAAACTACAACGTGTTGGCCGGAAGCGTATATCGTCTGAAAGGCGAAACCTACTTTGAAATGCTAGATGCTCGGGCTTATCAAACGCTCTTGTTTCTCTATGATTTATTATTCAGATAATTAAATTTGCAAATACGCTATTTTAGTTAAATTTGCGAATATTTTTTGTGTAATATTTCAAGTGTCAAAGATTTCTTGTATAAATCGTAAATAAAAAAAAATTATTTTATTTTAAAAAAAGCGTGGGGTGCATGGTGTCAATATAGTTATAAATATTTTATTGACAGATATGAGTAGAGTGATTATCATTTTGATAATATCTTAAAAAGCACCCCACGCTTTTTTTTAAATAAAATATTTTTTTTTTATTTACACTATTATTAATTTTTAGTTATTGAAATTTTTAACACTATTCTTAATTTAAATTTATTAAAATTTATTTTCTATTTTTTAGTTTGGGTTTCTATAAAAAGCGTGTTTTAAGTTTTTTTAAATTTCAGTAAGATTGAGAAATGTAATGCCAATGTCTAATTATCCGTGTTTTCGCAAAATCCCTAGTATTTTCGCAAAAAAACGTTTTATCAAATCATACTACGACATATATAATAATAAAATAATAATTTAATCCTAAAATGTATAAGTCCTAAAATGGGCGGTGGATTTAAAAAATAACGAACCATTATTAATTTTAAAATAATATTCTATATTATGTTCATTTATTTGAAAATAATAATATGTTACTAAACTTATTGCAATTTTCGACGGAGGTACTTTCCACTTACACCTTGTGTATGTGTGTCAAAGAATAGACAATTGAGGATACAAAAATAGCTTTTGGAACAAATTAAATATTGACTTACAAATGTTAATTTACATACGTATTAAATAAAATGTTATGTACTTATATCTCCACTTTAAAAGCGCAAGCACATTTTATTTTCGCTAACACTTAGTACATATCTATTTTCCAATAATATTTTTATGAAGTCCTTGGTTGAGCATTATAGCATTACTTCATTTTGTCTAACACTCAACACATCGTAAATTTCGCCGTAAAAACGGACGAGTAATAATTTATAAAATATGATGTACATTTATTTGAATGTTTTCCGAATATAAAACTATTATATTTGTTATTCTCAAGAAGCATTACGTGATTCATGTGTCTACATGAAGTCTAGATTTCTTTATTATACAATGGTTCTTTATGTAGATATAAAGTCTAGCTAAATAAAGTATCGACCTTTTTTGTCCCACTGATGGACACGGGTCTCCTCCTCGAAATCACGCGAGGAGGGTGATGGGCCATAGTTCAGCGATGCACTGGCCCATTGTGGATGTCTTGAAAGACTTTGAATCACATCGGGCATGCAGGTTTCCTCAAGTATTCCTTCACCGGTAAGCGAGCGATGGTCTCGTGTTTGGGATGCACTTAGAAATTTAGAAAAACCATTTCAAGGCACATACGGGGGGTCAGGATCGAACCCGGAACCTCTCGGATAAGAGGCCGAGTCCACCCACCACTGGACCATCGTCGCTTATTCTAGCTAAATAATGCTTACTTGTACTACGTTCCCGATATTTCGATATAATTTTACTGTCAGCTCCGACGGTAGAGGAGCGCCTTCTCAGTCGCGATCGCCATGTCTTGTCTCTGAGACAATATTTCACCGAATAATATAATATGTCACCGAAACTTAATTACATTGGCTATCTTGAACTTCTCTACAAAACTAGTCAAAGCTATCCTTAGATGAGCCATCTGCTCATCTACTTTTTCGATGAAGCTTAAAGGCCTTAAGACCAGCAGCATAGATCCATTCGAAAAAAACATCAAAGCTGTTTTACGGGAAAAATAAGTACGATGGTAGTACCATGGTAGCTGGAGGACATCCCTCCCACCGGTCCTTTATGTCGGTAGTCTCCATAAGGCTCAGATTGTTTGTTTGCCTACTTATACCTTATATATTTTTTTTATCCTTATACCTTTTTTACCTTATACCTTCTTATACCTTAAAAAATCTTTTATTAGATTTTTACGTTCTAAATTGTAATAGTCGTTTCAGGAGGATTCTTTGGTCATATGATTAATACATCTGTAACGTAGTAATATAGATATTTGATGTGTATGTATGTATACTTATATTTTTTTCTAGTTTCAAGTACCTACAAGTTAAATTTTTTTACTACTTGCCTAGTAGATTTTACACGTACATAGTATTTTGAACACCAAACTTTAGAGTAAAATGAAAAGTAACAAATAGTCCATTTTTTACTAACTTCAATTATCCTTCAGTGACAATGGTAAATAATAATTAACGTCAGACGATCGCATGCTCTGGTCTCGTAAGCAAAAAAATCATAATTGTAAATTATGAGCATCTCTATTAACTTGGAAATTTAAAATTCTCTATTGGAAAGTGACGATATGGAAGTAATTATCGTCTATCAATCGCTAAGCCAAATACGTAATAATATTCTTCAAAATCTAGTATGTTTGTTTGGCTTTTGAATTTCCTTGGTTAGGGAAAACTGTGTAATTACTCTTACAGTTATGTAAGAATATTTAATATATTAATATTAAATACTTACACAGTGTATTTTGTATCTGAAAAAGACCCAATCACGTGAGTCCAGAAATTAGAATTAGTACTAAGGGTACCTTTACCACTATAACTCTACGTCTCTATAGCCTATTTTAATGAACATGCAGAAAAAAATGTGTTTTTGATAAACACAAGAAATAGAATGTTATAAAATGGGAAATAGCTCGAAGACGACGGTGATAGAATAACTTATATGGGGCCATAATGACGACCAACAGATATACATTTTAAGACAAAAAAAAAATTAGACCTATTCTAATAGGTATTAGTACACTTCGGTTTAGCAACGGTACTGTCAACGCAAGCCCTTCGTAACACCATCACCATACGGAATGCCATGAAAGGGTTCGCGACATGCATTCAAATGGGCATGATTATTTAGGTGAGAGCAGCGATACATTTCGAATATATTAAATTATTGTAATGACACGGAATGTGGGTTTTTTAATATAACGCAAAAAAGATAACACGGTAAATAAAAAATATGTAATATAGATTCAAGTACCGTCTAAGTAGAGTTCGTATTAGAAGCGATGAAGGGTCGGTTAATCACGTCCATAAATTATGTCACAAATCAAGGGTGAAGGAGGGGGTCGATTAAGTATGACATTGTGTGACAAGAGGGAGGGATCTTAGATTTTGCGACGTCGCATTTCTATTTCGCAATGTCTGTTATTAAAACACGAATTATAAACTTATATAAAATTCTCTTGTCACGGGGTGCGTAATTGAACTACTCCGAAACAGTATTTAATAGGTCTGAGAATCGGCCAACATCTATTTTTCACCGCTCTACGATCAACCCCTATTTTTTAATTGCAATTTTAATTTAGGCAGAACGAAGTCTGTCGGGGCAAATAGTAAACTTATAAAAAAAATAAAAAATCATAATATACGGTCGAATTGAGGAATGCCTCCTTCTTTGAAGTCGTTTAAAAATAACTTAAAACTAATTTAAATGTTACAATTGCAAAATATGACGTCACACTAGGGAGAATCTCACAAATATAATAAGAATGCTAGAGGGGTCGAAATATGTACTTTCTAATTCGTGTGACGTAATTTATGGATGTTCCCAAAATGATCCAGCAATTAATCAAATGATGTTGATGATTAATTATGTATCCTTTTTTTTCCAATTAACTTCCATTACTTAACTAAGGGCCTGTTTCACAATCTCCCTTTAAGTTCCCTATAGGCTATTGGCAACATATTTGACAGATGTTTGACAGATAGAGTATGGAGTATCTGTCAAACATCTGTCAAATATGTTGCCAATAGCCTATAGGGAACTTAAAGGGAGATTGTGAAACAGGCCCTAAGTTATTTAAATGAGCATTACGAAGCGCTATTGTCAATCTCTTTAAATATTATTTTCATTTACGATTTTTTCAAAACATTAATGTGAACAAAGAAAGTTATAGCTTAGTAAGGACGGTGCACCTGCAGGCCACCACGTCTCGTCTGCCAATGCCTGGCACGTGGTCCGCATCACCAATCACTCACCGCTCGCTTCCAGGCTAGTACACATGTCATAAAAGTATCAAAATTACAATCATAAAAGTGAAAGTCAAGTATAATGATGTCTCATTTTATGGGTTTTATTTGTCCAACGTTTTGGATATTTTATAGCAATCACGGTTCTTCCTTCCACCCGTGACCAAAATCCGTGTAGGTTGTTTCATTATAATCAGTCAGATTCCCTTAAAAAAAAATAAAGTTTCAACCCATATCTCGCTGCTGGGCACGGGTCTCCTCCTCCGAATCAGTTTTATGTTGGTGGACTTCACACATCTTCAAAGACTTTCAATCTGATCAGGCGTCCGGGTTTCCTCACGATGTTTTCCTTCACAAGGGGCCAAGCCCATACCCTGGAGCCCATCAGCGAACCAGAACCCATGAACGACCATGCGCCCAAACTAGATTCTCGTAAACAAACATTAAAATAAAAGTTCGTTTTCAAAAACAGTACTTTAAATACAAAGAAAATTCACACTATTAAAAAATATTTTTAGCATTCTGTTCCAACTCAAGTGACAGCGACTTGAGCAATAAAAATATTGCACCAAAGGTATTAAAAAATGTTTAAATATTTTTATAGTTTAGTCGAGATTTTTCTTGACTTATGTGAGTTTGATTGAAAAACAATATATAATTATTCTGCCAGTATCGTGGTAGAAGAGGCGTGGGATGTTCTTGTTTAGCAATGGCCTTATTTTTATCCTTATTCTTCTATAACTCTGTGTATTCTAACCTTAAGAAGTACATTAAATCAGTGCTTCAACACCGGAATGCGATAATCGCAACGTTTGTATGCTGGTGGCAAATCGTTACGGCGAAATATCGATAACCCGATACGTAGATCCTTCGATATATCGATGTTAGTGGGGAGCTATATCGAGTTTCGAGGTGAACCTGCCATATGATATTGTGTCCATATCATGAAGAATATGTTATAACGTAATCATTGTGCAAGTATATTATATTATTATATTATAAGGCTAGCTGTCCCCGCGATTTTTCCCGCCCTATATGAGTAGAACTTTGAACTAAAAGAATAAACGCTCCTCATTATTTCTAATGCAAAGAGAGTTTCTTAAAACATACTGACTGTTCTTGAGATTAGTACATTGAACAAACAAAATACTACCTTTCTATTAGTAAGTTATGATTCCGTTAATTAATAACAAATGCAAGATAAAACAATATTTTAGTAAGAGTTGCACAGATTAATAAGCTAGTCTAAATTAGGATATCAGTAAACAGATGTAGTTCTTGAAAGGATAGCTTATTTTAACGAACAATAGCGAAGTGTTATTCAATTTCAATTAATCTCTAGGCTAGGCTCAAATATTAATTCATCTGAACATCTTTTGTAACTGTCACTAAAAATACAATTGTTAAAAAGCACCGAACAAGATTATTCGTTGGTCAAAACTCAAAAAAAAAAATGCGTAATGTTGCAGTTGCCTCGTGTATTTCAAAAATGTTATCAAAAGATTGCGAAAATAGACTAATTAGTCTTACTTCAGACTAAAAAACCTTCGTATCACATCTACGTGAATGCGGTGTGAAGTGCGTTTTCTTTTCTTTCTTAAAGAAGAGGGATCAAACGAACAGCCAGTTCAGCTGTTGGTGAATAATAGGCCATTTCCATAGACACTAACTATAATTATGGATAGACAGTGGCGTTGTTGGCCTTTCAAATATGAGTATGTTTCTCTAGAAGGTCCCTAAGTCGTATCGGTTTGGAAATGTTCTTTATTGTTTCAGTAAAGCGGCGGTGTTGATATGAGATGGTATGCAGCGTGGGGCGAGTGTTCCGTGGCTGCTAGTGTTCTTGACCGCGACTGTCCAAGCCGATGTCGTCTTCAGAGTACCTGAGGTTGTGGTCAGTATCTATACATCTGTATTAATATAATGATTTATATAATTTCCATCGTTCAGAATTTCTATTGCGCCATTTTTTACTGCATAAGGTACAGGATATTATAAATTAAAAGCATGTGTAATATATTATAATATAAAATGTAATATATAAAATAAAAAGTGTGCATGGCTAATGTATAATATTACAAATTGTAAAATGTAGCACAAAAGATTTGTTTTACTAAATTTGTTTCGCCGGTTCTTTTCAGTAGTAATAGAACAGCTAGTAGAGTTATTTAATGTTCAACAAGGTGCTCTGATACGACATGACTTGTTTATAAAAAATATCATAGAGGGAAAGATTGATGGAAAAAGAGGAAGAGGTAGACCGAGAAGGAGTTATATGCAACAAATAAAGGAGAAGGTACAGGTTATGTCGTATCGGGAGGTGAAGGTATTGGCGGAGAGGAGGAATGAGTGGCGAATACTCCACCGACAAGAGCAAAGCTCTTAAATAGAGAGAGAGAGAGAAGGTGCTCTTATTTTCAATACTTCATCATCATCATCAGCCTTTATCCGTCCACTGCCGAACATAGGCCTCCTTCAATGAACTACTTCAAGACGACCGAAGTTTTCTACTCGCATCCAACGCGGACCTGCCACTGCACGGATATCGTCTTCCCATTTATTCTGAAGCCATTATATTTTATGTCATATGTTACCAAGTTTCAATAATAATGGTGTGCCAGGTGCGTCCAATATCGGACTCGAAGCCGGTGGGCATCAGCGGGAACGGCAGCCGCGCCAACACCTCGTGGACGGAGCCCGAGCTGGAGGTGCGATACGAGGAGTACTTCGTAGAACACGACGTGTCCACCGCCGACGCCAGGAGGGCAGCCAAGCTGCTCAACCTAGATGATGGTATGGTGATTTATGATGATTACTTATAAAAAGTAAAAAAAAAGTATCTACCCTTATATGTCCCACTGCTGGGCACAGCTCTCCTCTTCGAAATCAGGCGAGGAGGGTTAATATATACCTTCAAAGACTTTAAATCTCATCAGGTATGCAGGTTCCTTATGATGTTTTCCTTTACCGGTGAGCGAACGATGGTTTCGTGTGTGCACTTAGAAATTTAGAAAAACCTATTTCAAGGCACAAACGGGGGGTCAGGATCGAACCCGGAACTCTCGCATAAGAGGCCGAGTCCACCCACCGCTGGACCATCGTCCCTCACTTTATTTTCGTCACTTTACACTTCTGACTTCGATTACTTATGGTCTACGATGGTCCAGTGGTGGATAGACTCGGCCTCTTATGCGAGAGGTTCGGGGTTCGATGCTTAGGATTAGCAACTGAGCTACTGGCCTTTCAAATATAAGTACGTCCTTTTCTTAAAGGTCCGTTAGTCAAAACGTCAATCTGGTCCCGTGGTAAGTTCTCGAAGTATTTGTGTTACGGGTACCGGACAACGGAAATACATATATTTTAAACGATTTTAGGTGGGTACAGTTTTCATTATAGTCTTCGTTGTGCATCAAAAAACTCTCCCCATTTTCTTAAGGACGCGTTTACGAATCAGACGAAATTATGCTGTTTTTCTGTACCGTTTGTAACAAAAGTACACAAAATCATATATAAAAATTATTTATTTTATATAGAATGGTTCTTTATCTACAAGCATAACGCCTATTTTTTTGATAAATGTTGTTTTTTTATATAGTAATCAACGTTCTTCCATTACCATTTTCCATGAAACGAACGAAATCGATTAGAATTACGGTACCCTTTTGGTCTAATATCCACATTTATTAAGGTTTTTAAAAAATAGTAGGAGCAGGGAAATATGTTCAATTTTAAATAAAGGACAAGAAAATAACCCAAAAATGCTAAGAATAGTCTTAAAAAAAATAAAGAAGATAACAAATTTTTTTACCAATTTTGCTACCAAAGATGAATGTTATTCCATTGCATTAAGGTTTATTTTATCGTTGTCTCTGTCTTGATTTCTTTTACATTTTTGAAACGAGAACTCAGTCCGCGCTCGGCCGCGGTTCTGGGTGGACACTGCGTCGCCTGTCAGCAGCAATTCGACTCAAAAAACATCGCGATTTATTTTTGATATTGGAAACTTTGGATTGGATTTGATACTTTACAATAATTTTTTTACAACAATATATTCTTATGGAATTGGTTTATTTCATGGGTAGACGAAATGTTGGTTGGTCATTATAACCAGGTGGGAAGAAGTTCTCTCTCGACGTTTGCTCACTTATCATCATCATCATCATCATCATCATCATCATAATCATCATCATTATCATCATCATCACCATCGTCAGCCTAAATCAGTCCACTGCCGAACATAGGCCTCCCTCAATGAACGTCAAGATGACCGATCCCGTGCTATGCTGAGGCAGCAGTGCTGCCGATGCGACTTCATCATCATCAGCCTAAATCTGTCCACTGCCGAACATAGGCCTCCCTCAATGATCGCCAAGACGACCGATCCCGTGCTATGCTGAGGCAGCAGTGCTGCCGATGCGACTTCATCATCATCAGCCTAAATCCGTACACTGCCGAACATAGGCCTCCCTTAATGATCGCCAAGACGAACGATCCCGTGCTATGCTGAGGCAGCAGTGCTGCCGATGCGACTTCATCATCATCAGCCTAAATCCATCCATTGCCGATCATAGGCCTCCCTCAATGAAAGCCAAGACGACCGATCCCGTGCTATGCTGAGGCAGCAGTGCTGCCGATGCCACTTCATCATCATCAGCCTAAATCCGTCCACTGCCGAACATAGGCTTCCCTCAATGAACGTCAAGACGACCGATCCCGTGCTACTCTAATGAGGCAGCAGTGCTGCCGATGCGACTTCATCAGCCTAAATCTGTCCATTGCCGAACATAGGCTTCCCTTAATGAACGTCAAGACGACCGATCCCGTGATACTCTAATGAGGCAGCAGTGCTGCCGATGTGACTTCATCATCATCACCCTAAATCCATCCATTGCCGAACATAGGCCTCCCCCAATGAAAGCCAAGACGACCGATCCCGTGCTGAGGCAGCAGTGCTGCCGATGCCACTTGATCATCATCAGCCTAAATCCGTCCACTGCCGAACATAGGCTTCCCTCAATGAACGTCAAGACGACCGATCCCGTGCTACTCTAATGAGGCAACAGTGCTGCCGATGCGACTTCATCACCATCAGCCTAAATCCGTCCACTGCCGAACATAGGCCTCCCTCAATGAACGTCAAGACGACCGATCCCGTGCTACTCTAATGAGGCAGCAGTGCTGCCGATGCGACTTCATCATCATCAGCCTAAATCCGTCCACTGCCGAAAATAGGCCTCCCTCAATGAACATCAAGACGACCGATCCCTTGTCACTCGCAAACAAATAGATATCATCATCATCATCATCATCAAACTTCATCCATCCACTGCTGAATATAGGCCTCCCTCAATGAACACCAAGACGACCGATCCCTTGTCACTCGCAAACAAATAGATATCATCATCATCATCAAACTTCATCCATTCACTGCTGAATATAGGCTCCCTCAATGAACACCAAGACGACTGATCCCTTACCACTCGCAAACAAATAGATATCATCATCGTCATCATCATCAAACTTCATCCATCCACTGCTGAATATAGGCCTCCCTCAATAAACACCAAGACGACCGATCCCTTGCCACTCGCAAACAAATAGATATCATCATCATCATCATCAAACTTCATCCATCCACTGCTGAATATAGGCCTCCCTCAATGAACACCAAGACGACCGATCCTTTGTCACTTGCAAACAAATAGATATCATCATCATCATCAAACTTCATCCATTCTCTGCTGAATGTAGGCCTCCCTCAATGAACACCAAGACGACCGATCCCTTTCCACTCCCAAACAAATAGATATCATCATCGTCATCATCATCAAATTTCATCCATCCACTGCCGAACATAGGCCTCCCTTAATAAACGTCAAGACGATCGATCCCGTGTCACTCGGATCAGGCAGCAGTGCTGCCGATGCGACTTCATCATCATCTGCGATCGCCAATTCGCCTGCTCAGCGTGGCAATTATGAGCCCCCCCCCCCCCCCCCTCAAGATGAATTACAGATATCAGTTTACTTACATACTATGTAATAAATAATTATATATTATAATAATATTACTAATTAAAAATTTACTTAGAATTAGTATATTAAATATATATTAAAAATATATATTTAATATACTAATTCTAAGTAAAAAGATAAATAGTAATAACAAACAGAAATAAAATATAATTTTGTGTTATAAATAATCAAAATAACAAATATTTGTAAAGTATCAAATCCGTTTACTTGACTACTATTCCCGCACGCAAGCGTGCGTATTGTGCGGGTGCGCTTGTATGCGTGACTTTTTCAATGTAGTTGTTCGATTCTGTACCTATCAAGTTTGTAAACGCGTCCTTAAATTATTCATTCTATCGCCGTTATTTTTTAAACGACTAAACTTTATAGTCTGTGTATAAATATAATCTGTGGCAAATCATGTGTAGTTTTACCTACGCTGAATTATTATTAGCACATTATGCAATCGCAGATGTATTAAGCAAGCCAACAATGTACTGCTGTTGGTTACCGATTCGGTAATCGATCCGTGTAAATTGTGTTTAATATCTTTATAGGTACTAATAACTGTGGGCCTTATAACACGCCTGGCAGATATATTATAATATTTAGATTATAAAGTAATAAAGCGAAATGATTCTTAGTTTCATTTATTTTGTTTGTAAAAAGAATGTATATAATATATCCCCCGTGATTTAACTTTTCAATGTTGAAATATAATTTATTTCTTCTTTCTGAACTTAAGTGTATAAAAATAATTTAAATTTAATATACTACCGTTATTTAAAACAAAAAAGATGTTATTTTCATATTTATAATTATATTTTGTTTTAAATATTATTCTTGATAAGCTTTATAAGCAAAAAATAAATATAAATATTTTTATTCAACGTTGTGAATTAAACTACCATATTGAACGTTAAATGGACTCTATTACCGGTTCAATCTAGTTCACTGAGAAGAACCGGCGAAACAAACTCAGTGGAACAAATTTTTAAAATATTTATATAAATATAGCATTATATCCAAGGTATCTTAAATAACTAAATATTTGATAAATTTATATAATACGAGTATAACAATACTTATAATTTCCATAAAGATCGTTTGCGATCTTTAAAAACTAATGCAGGGTTAACGATCCGTGACGCAAGACGTTATGAGCTCAAATAAAAATATCAAGCTTCACTATAATGTTATTGTGAAGTGGTAATTTAACAGGGCGCTGCTAATAAAATATAATAATAATCCAGAGTAACGAATGGTTTAAGTTAGGAAACAGTATTCTGTAAAAATCATTTCGAAATCGAGCTTCACCTGAGTGATAGAGCTCACTTTACGCTCACTTCGAAAGCGAACGTTATTGATATAGATAGAGTTGAGTTTTAAATAATACAAATTCGTCAAATTTGTCAAATTCGTCATATTACCGCGGATTCCGCTTTCGGGATTCGAAAACGCCTTACAGAATAGCCCTACAGAACTCTATATTGTGACGAATTCCTTTAGCATTTTGGTCGGTAGTACTGAGAGGCACGAGATTGTAAGCTTAATCAGTGGCGGACAATCTATGTGAGTTTCGTTTCGAAAATAAAACTTATATAGAATTACCTACAGAGTGATTGGTAATGACTTGATTAATTATTAATTATTAATGTCAGGATAATAATCGCCATGTGTTTTACCTTATTTTTGTAATTAACTAATTCTACTTTAGAAAAAGATTCAGAATTGAATATGGAATATAATATACAGTAAATATAATATTATATAAAAAAATGTTTTTCCTGCAAGGAAAACAAAAGTGACCGCGGCCTTGTTGACTTCCACCACGAAAACCGTTTGACTGTTGTCAACAACGTAGTATTAGTTTGAATTACTGCAATAAACCCTGTCCGTGACTGGGCAGTTCCGTGGTTTAATGGCGGCCATCTTTTAATTGCCTTAACTCATTGTCAACTGCGAGTAATGAATTTCATAGCGCTCTGTAATCTTAAATCATCAAAGGCCGTGCGCATACATGGAACGATTTTGCAACTATACCTACTTTATTATATGACCTAGTTGTAGACATTTCTTCATGAATGAGTTATAGATTTTTTTCTTATGGTCATTTTTTAAGTATAAACTTATTTAGGCGCGTTAAGCGCTTATTAGGTGAACAAGAAACGTAAAATAACAGAGTCAAGTTTTAGTTGGCGTTCATTGAGGGAGGCCTATGTTCAGCAGTGGACGGATAAAGGCTGATGATGACGATGATGATGAAGTTTTAGTTACAAAGTACAAGAATATAATTTGATTACTATTGCCCATATTAGAATAACCTGTCATATAATTTCAATATTGTAAATTAGAAATTAGAACGTTTAAGGTGAACATTAAATAATTAAAAAAAAGTTAAGCAATACTAGACAGTAGTTCACTTCGTGTAATTTTTTGTTCTAGATTGCCATACTTCACTTATTACCATCACTATTTTTATTAGTAAATACACCCTGTATAAATGTTACAATTTTACACTGCACAATGGTATCAATTACTGAAAATGCCGTCATTTCGCTACATAATGAGGTGCATCACTGGTGCAAGGACGTGATCACACCGTGTCATGTAATCATCGCCTAATCGCGACTGTCGGCAATTAAATGTCATGTACCAATGTCTTTGACATGAGAGTGAATACTTAACTCATTTAGGTTCTGTTTTACGACTGGAAAAACGGCAAGGAAAGGTAGAGACTAAACTCTACCAAAAAATTTATGGTCTCCTTTGTTTATTTATAAACTAAATGTTTTTGATAAAATGTTATCATTTTAGATTCTTTATTGCTAGTACTAATTGTAGTGTTAATATTATATTCTTATTTAGGTTCTGTTTTACGACTGGAAAGGCTGCAAGAAAAGGTAGAGATTAAACTCTACCAAAGATTTTATGACCATTGTTTATGAACCAAAGATTTTGGATAAAATTTTGTCATTTTAGATTCTATGTCGCTAGTATTAATTCTTGTGTTAATATTATATTCACGCATGAGATAAATAAGGTTAAGGCTTCATACTTTTGAGTTGCCCGTGTAGTTACTTTACTGACCCTCGAAACGGTGTGAGAACTGTCTTCTAAATGTGATTTGTTTAGTGTATGTATTATTTTCCATGAGTAGTAGGCTTAACAGATGGGAGACAAGCGGTGACGCCGATTTTCAAGCATAAGTGTGACCCGCCAATCCGATGTTATTTATCTAATGCGTAGTTATAATAAGTATTATGAGAAATAACAATAAATCTGTAATGTAGTAAAGAGGTTTTATAACTTACCTATCACAATCGAAAAACTTAGTGAAAATATTCATCACTTCTCACAGTTAAAATCCGTTATAATTAGTCAGTGAAAACAACAATGAAAGTGGAGAAAAAATACTCTCGAAGGCTATTTTAATTTACTTGATTTTATAAAATCAGACACAACGCCTTGAGCAAATATCATTGTATGATAATTTGTATTAATTTAAGTTAAGTTACAATGCCAATTTCATGGCGCAGTGGCTATAGCGGAACGGCAAAAGCCTCAAATCCTGAATATATATATTTAACAAAATACAATTTAATATGCATATAAATTGAGATGTTGTACGCGGCTATATTAGATATTTGATACTTTCGAATAATTTAAGGTGAGCCATCTGCTACCAAGTCTACCTTTCAAAAGAATAATAATTTGATAGTGATATTATTTCTTTTCATAATCTACAGTGTTCTTCAGAACTTTCTTCAATATATGGATTTGATAACATAAGTTTATGCAACATAACAATTCATAACAATTTCAAAATATTCCAGTTGTCGAAACTGTGGGTGGTTGGAGGAGTGCGTTGCATGGGTGCAACCGTCTTGCTTGGTTCTCCCGTGAAACAGCAGTGCTGTTTCGGATCTGATTACTGGCACCAAGATATGACGTTTTATGTCACAGGTTAGGCAACATATAAATGAGCTTTAGTTCGAGTGAGTTCGAGTAGAGTGAGGGTTAGTTCCAAGTAAACTAGACGGATTCCTAGTAAACTAGACGGATTCCTAGTAAACTAGATGGGTGACCTCGACCACTTACCATCAGGGGCACGTCTGCCAGTGCGGCTATTACAGTTACAAAAAATCTTATTACTGTACACTTCCTAATTTATTAATAATTTAAAACATTTTTAAACTCAATTAATATATATTAAATTAGATAAATATTAAATAATATTAAATAATAATTGATTTTATATGAACAGACAATTATAACTGACTTATAAAATATAATATAATTAAAAACAGTCCCTTTAGGCAAGATTCCGAAGATACGATGGCAGAGTTCCCGCTTTGAATATTTTTTGTTTTAACTTATATAGGTTATTATATTTCTATATATATTATAGTTCTCGCCATTTTGTCCTACAATATGGGGTGAAAGTGCCCTTCGCGTCTTAAAACGATTAGTCTTAAATATTTGAGGTTGTGAAGACGAAAATTTTAAACGTCGTCCATAAACTTAAACGAGTTTACCGGGGAATAGGCCATAACGTCTAGTATATGAGATGATTATCTCTGTAAATTAATTAAGAGAGCGACGATGGTCCAATGGGCATGTGCGAGAGGTTACGGGTTCGATCCTGACCCCCTGTGATATCTACCTTTTATCTAAATTTCTATGTGCATCTTAAACACAAGACCATCACTCGCTCATTGGTGATGGAAAACATGATGAGGAAACTTGCATATCTGATGAGATTAAAAGTCTTTGAAGATGTGTTAAGTTAAGCATTGGAACCAGTGCATCGTGTCGGTGAACTATAGCCCAATACCCCGCCCGGTTTCGAGGAGGAGACACGTGCCCTGCAGTGGGACTTATATGGGCTGCTACTTTACCCGGCAGACTAGAAATTTCGCGGCCTAGCCATTGAAAAAATATTATATATATATATATATATATATATATATATATATATATATCTTATTGTATTCTTGCCAAGCCCTTTTTATTTCATGTCCGTATATAAAAAAAACGGATATATTTTGAATCTAAAAAGTCCTGCGGTCGAAGTATTGGTACGGATAGGCATACTACATGAATCGGCCTTAAATACTTTAGCGGAAAGGCTAATTATTACTTAATTTTGTACAGTCATATTTTAATACTTTTGTGATTTACATGACACACATTTGGGAGTCGTCGGGCAGAAATTATATGGTTTCGATTAAGAAAATCAAGGTTATTGGGCGTAGCTGCTAAACACGGCCATTCAAAAAACCGCTAACTAACGTGAGAACAGCTTATCATTTGTTTGTGATTTGATACGCAAGTACCAAATGAAAATTTACATTACAGTATCCATGCTTATCAAAATATTATATACTAGCTGTTACCCGCAGCTTCGCCCGCGTGAACTTAGATTTACGGATTTATCATATCTGATGATGATCATTTTCTATTTTAATAATGACTAAGTTTTTGTGTTAAAATGTATATATAATGTTATCTTGAACATAAAGACATATTATATCCCTTCGCAGACTTTCTGTGTGCATATTTACTATTTAGGATACTATTACGATTTATTAGTTCACGATTTATTTTCTTGCGTATTATTTTGATTTTGCCATATCTCCTAAAGTATTCATTTAATTTGCATGATGTAAGGGGCAAAAATAATTTTCATGAAGTGCTAAAGCTAATTAACTGATTTAAAATGATAAGGATTCATACCGTATTTGTGTAAATAACTTTAAAATGAACGCGTTATAATTGACCATTTTTTAAAGTATTAAATGGATATAGTATGATATCCCTAAGAGATAGACATATGCCATCGCGGACTTTTTTGTAGACCTATTTAAGATACACAATTCCCCCATACATTATTTTGTTATATCTCAAATGGTTTAGGCAGCGTTTTCGTTGAAAACTCCCAGGCGGCCTATTTTTAACCGACACCTCCAACAATGATTGTTATATCTTAGCCAATGTATATAAAAACTTAATAAATTATGTACATAAACCTTCCTCTTGAATTGTCCTATCTATTAAAAAAACCTGCATCAAAATCCGTTGCGTAGTTTTAAAGATTTAAGCGTACAAAGGGATATAGGGACACAAAAAGCGACTTTGTTTTATAATATGTAGTGATTTTATAATTTATTTATCAATTTTGGCTAACAATTATTATTACAGGGTGTGACGAATGCGAAATATAGCTACTTTTGTAAATTTACTCATTTAACATGTAAATAAGAATCTTTCGCTATGACGTTGATAGTACAAAGAGCGCGTGTCTCAGGCCCTCCCTGAGAAGATTAGTTACTCGGCACTCAAAGGAGAGGAGGCCGTCTCCGCAAAACATACCCTACTCTAAGCCTGCAACCAATTTTGAGCCAGTATATGAAATATGAATATTAATGAAGATATATAACATAGGAAATGCTAGTGATATGAATTTTATGACTGATGTTCATACTATTACACATTTTCACGTTTACCATCTAGACACCCGGTAGCGTGTCAAGCCAAGTTCAGCTGGCGAGTAGCATTTTAATATCTCCAAATACCGAACAAATTGTTACAGGTAGCTAAAATGATAAATGTGTCAGTAAAATAACGAAGAATGGTAACATTTATTATTATAACCTTCCGTATTGTTGTCATCAAAATAAGTCTACGATATGAATCAAGGAAAGATTTAGATAGTTTAAGAAACAGGAAATTGTTTGAATATTCTATTGTACCTCTATTTTTATTCTCTATAGAAACAAACAAATAATGTACTTATAATAATAATGCCTGCCTTCTCTCTACCTCTGCTCTCCTCGAAATTAGGCTAGAAGTTTGTTAGACCAATCCGGGTTATTGAACTTCACGCATATTCAAAGACTTGATCTCATCTGGTACGCATGATTTAAGACGATGGTTGTCTTCACCGTCTCATGTCCTCATGTTAACCATTTTATAAAGAAGACGGTCTTTATAATGAAGGGCATCGAGATATTAAGTTGAATAACGTGGTTTAACACTTGGTGTAGTGACCTTTACAATGTCCATTGTCTCAATTACATATCTCGTGGGTAATCGCTACTTAGCATATGTTATTCGAAACTATTATATAATTGATAATTATTTACAAACACAAAAAAAAATATCTGCTTAGTGAAAAAAAAAAGTAAAATATCAACTGCTGTGTGGGCTTAAGAACACCCCTACCCCTATACCAACTCAGGGTGACGTAGAAGTCGTCAAAGGGCTTTCAGCCTCCCAACATCAAAGGAGGCTAATGCTGTGAATGGATTGCTCGGTGTCAGTCTGTCTCATCGTGAGAGTGAGATAGACGTGATCACTGAGCACCGTTCACCCCGAGTGATGGCAGCACCATCTATCGGATCGGCGGCAGGCAGCAGTGCCGCCGATGCGAATTCATCATCACCTGCGATTGCCAATCCGCCTGCTCAGCGTGGCAATTATGAGCATATCACCAAAATGACCCACAAGCCAAAGAGACAGCCACGTTCTCCCTAGGCCTGTTAACGTCGATGGCAAAACTCTCGAAGTCGTGCAAGAGTATGTCTACCTTGGGCATACTTTGCAGCTAGGTCGACATAACTTCGAGAGGGAAGCCGATAAGAGGATTCAATTAGGATGGGCAGCATTTAGGAAGCTTCGCCATATTCTCACGTCGTCTATACCGCAGAGTTTGAAGACGAAAGTCTTCAACCAATGCGTTCTCCCCGTGATGACCTACGGGGCCGAAACGTGGCCTCTTAATTTACGACTGGTCCGCAAGTTTGCCGTAGCTCAACGTGCTATGGAGCGTGTTATGCTGGGCGTTTCTTTGGCAGATAGGATTCGAAACGAAGACCTTCGCCAGAGAACTAAAGTTACCGATATCACGCGAAGAATAAGCACGTTGAAGTGGCAATGGACTGGTCACGTACTCAGAAGAACGGATGGCCGATGGGCCATTAAGGTTCAAGAGTGGAGGCCGCGTTTAGGTTGACGAAGTGTTGGTCGGCCATTAACCAGATGGAAAGACGATCTCCGTGCAGTGGCAGGTCCGCGTTGGATGCGAGTAGCAAGGGATGGGTCGTCTTGGCGTTCATTGAGGGAGGCCTATGTTTAGCAGTGGACGGATAAAGGCTGATGATGATGATGATGATGACGAAAATATCAACTTATATGTCCCACTCCTGGGCACAGGTTTCCTCTAAAACAGGCGAGGAGGGTAATAGGCCATAGTTCACCGATGAGCTGGCCCCATGCGGGTGGGTGAACTTCAGGTGCCTTCAAAGATTTAATCTTCTCAGGCATGCAGGTTTCTTCACGTGATGGTCTCGTGTTTAGGTTGCACTAAGCTTAGAAAAACCCATTTCAAGGCACGAGGGGTAGGTATCAGGATCGAACCCGGAACCTCTCGCACAAGAGGCCGAGAACACATCGCACCAATATCCACTGCACGATCGCCGCTCTAGTCTGCGTATTTTTTTTTTTCAATTACTAATTTAAATAAATTATGTTCTTAATTGTATTATGAAGATTTCATCTGTAATTTTTTAATACAATCAGACCTTATAATTAATACTTGTTGTATCCTCGCCAAATAATCAGGAGATATGTAGTTAGATGTGAGATGAGTTTATATTAAAATTGAAATCGTTCAGTTGCACGATGAGAAGTTTCTCATTCTAAATATTTATTAATATGAAAAATATGAACGAGAATTGGTCATTAAATACGTCACTGCCATTGCTAAATGCTCATTTGCAAACCATTAGATTAGTATAATGAAACAACTTTTACGGATTTTCGTGATTTTCGGATCGCGGTTTATTAGATAATTTATATGCCGGACTTTTCGGATACTTTACAGCAGCCATGAAACATCATCATCGACTTTCATTCCACACAGACAGAAATTTCCGCAAATATAAAATCAGTGTTACAGTTATTATACGATATGTATTATTTAGAAAACCAACTTTATAATCTAATATACTCAGAGAGATTTTGGCAATCTATAGTGGCCTTTGTTCAGAACTAGAAACTTGAAGTACGGTTGTTGAAGACGGAGAAATGATTAACAGTGCGGAAATATACAAGGTCGTTTCGCAAAACCTTTCCCTTCGTAAGATTTGGCTCTAGTCCAGATTATGTCACGGATAAAACATACACGTATTCTCTTTCAACACCTCAACCTAAGGAGCGGAACAGGAATATCATATTTTAAATAATAAATCGTGAGTCGATTCCTCGCACATAATAATATGTATCTGCGTCATATTTTTAATTATTCTTGTTTTATTCTCGTCTCAATTATAATAAAACAAATTACATGATATTTTATAAAACTCCCAGTTCCTCTATCATTAATATAAAAGTAGAAAAAAAAAGAAAGTAAAAAAAAATACTGTTTGTATTTCTACAGTGACAAGTAATGATAACAATGCTATTTATTTATTTTATGTTAATTATATTATACATACTTGTAAGTTGAGATTTTTTAATTAACAATTTTTTTATCCGCGCCTAGTATTTTTTGGTAGGCGAAAATCTTCGCTTCGCTTCGGAAGAAGTTTGCGTCAGACAATTGAAATTTTAGTAAAATTTGGAAACACTTAATTTTTTAATATACAAATTATTATACGTAAAGAAATCATTCCTAATCTAAGAGATCGAGAAAATCAGAAATCTAAGGTCGAGATCTCGCAAAGGAAAGAAAAATGGGTTGATCTTCGTTCAGAAGCCGGTCCAAGTTGAAGGAGTATGGATGACTGGTGATACCACCAGATACAATACCCTTGTCTAAAAGAACTCGCGTGAATTGATAATGATAATAGTCGTAATTCCGAATGAAACTAGTTTGATCAAAATATTATCGGAGTGCAAAGAGATCGCCAAAAAAGACGTGACGGTGTTAAATCGAAGGTTGTGTTTTTATGAAAATTGTCAACCACTCGAGCGTGCAGATCGGATACAATAAAAAGTAGCTTATTGGAAATGAGTTTAGCCTTCATCAGTTGATATTGCCGACTCCAAATATTATCATTTTATTATAATGAAATAACTTTTACGGATTTTATCGCGATTTATTTAGTTTTTTATGAGCCCGACGTTTCGGATACTTTACAGCAACCATGGTCACGGGAGGACTGTAAAGTAGCCGAAACGTCGGGCTCATAAAAAACTAAATAAACCGCGATAAAATCCATAAAAGTTGTTTCATTATAATGAGTGAAATTCGCGTAAACACAAGAAAACAATATTATCATTTTATCTCGAAATATTAACCTTATTCTTTATTTTTTAACAAATTCCAAGATATTTATTTTCCTTTATTATTGGTGAATCTTAACTTATTGAAAAAAACTTTAAATTTTAATCGTAATTTCTAATACACGATTATTTTTACTAGTAAGAACGTAACTGTTTTCATAAGATTACACAAGATCTTAAATGCAATATTTATAGTATGGCAAAAAAATAAATATATATCTAAATCAGTAATTCAAATTTCTTGATGTTCATAAAATGACTATTAATTAAAATAATTGTAAAACAACGCAAATACTTTCTGAGTTGCGGAATTCGACATTGGCCAGTGGGAACTACCTTGGCGAAGATTGTGTTTTACGATTCACTGTAATACATCAAAATAACTATACTATAAAATTTCACTATTTTATATATTAGAACATAAGCAAGTTAATTAGAAGTAAAAAAAAGTAAAGTATCAACGCTTATATTATGTCCCACTGCTGGGTCTCCTTCCTCGAAATCAGGCGAGGAGAGTAATAGGCCAATAGTCCACCGCGCTGGCCCAGTGCGGGTTGGTGAACTGCACATACCTCCAAAGACTTTCAATCTCGTCAGGCATGCAATTTTCCTCACGATGTTTTCCTTCACCGGTGAGCGAACGATGGTCTCGTGTGCCCTTAGAAATTTAGAAAAACCCATTTCAAGGCACACACGGACGGGTCAGGATCGAACCCGGAACCCCTCGGATAAGAGGCCGAGTCCGTCCACCACTGGACGGACGCTCGTTTATTAGAAGTATGTATTCTTAAATATTTTATTCCAGATTTAAAATTTTAATGACAGTATGGAGAATTAAATGCTGGGTTCATTTTTCACCGTTTTACATATTATTCTTGTACTTTTGAAAAATAATTATATTTTGTCATTGGAAAATATAATAATACAGTTTGATTAATGTTACAAAAAATGCATTAATGTAGTTTGCACACGATTTAGTTTCTTGTATTGTGTCTAGGTTTGTGGTTAGAAAAAATAAATATGATTTGTAACATGAATTAGATTTTAAATGCCCTAGATGTGCACACTGCATAACGTTTTTTTAATTTTGAAATAAAGAACTATTGAATTAAACCTTTAAAATAAATATCAAAACCCAGCAACAGATTTGAATGCTTATATGCCATGCTATCACATGATCTGAAGATATAATGTCGTAATTTGAAATTTTATTCGGAATAGCTACATTCCATTTGGTTATTTTTAAAAGTACCTCAATCGATAGGACATGACACATGCGTCGAAGTGCAGTCAGTGCACAATCAATATACATTAATTTGTGCGTTTGTAAGGGTTGCCATTACAACTGTTGAGGGATAGGATTTATCATTAAAACTAAAAAAACGAGCTATTTTTTACGTTTTTAACTTTTCGCGGAGTTCAAAACGAATTGTTCACAAGAGTCGAGTCCACTTTAACGAGCTTATTCTTCATACGATATCGGTAGGATTGGTTCTTATTGAACTTTACTTTAACGTAAATAACTACTGTGGGTTAGTGTAGTGTAATATAAAATATTATAATTAATATGTAAAAATGAAGACTGATACTTGATCATCAGGTATTCATTTACACGGTCGATGCAGCACCGCGGCACAGTCACGGTTCTTTAACACTATTTTTTTTCTTATATTTTTCATAGGTATTTAAAAAATGTAAAGTTATTATAATAATTTTAGATCTAATATTATAAATGCAATGTTCGTAAGTTCGAATGCATGAGGTCATCTTCAAAATTACCTTAACTATTAAAAAACTATGTCATTGGTAGATTTCAACGGTATTATTAAGTTAGCTCTTATGATTCCTATACAGACCATTAAATGACCATTTAGTGTTAGGGTGTGTAGTGTCAAAGAATTCAGACGTACATAGAAGCACAATTCTTAAGGATTTTTTGTGCCCACTTTATTGGGGACAAGTCCCCAGTTCGCACTCGCTCACTCTCGTAAGCTTATATGCTGGTGACATCGTGGTGTCCCTCTCTTTACGCCGCCAAGCGGACGTTTACATCGCAGAGTTTGTCCTCAAAGTGCTCATAAGAACTGTCCTTCTATGAACGTCTGAATTCTTAGAAGGTAGTGCTAAACAGAGCGACGATGATCCAGTCGGTATGGGCAAGGCCTCTTTAGCGAGAAGCATGGTTAAATTACTTAATTTGATCAGCCGCTCCGTTGACATAGCCATTACAAAAGCTGTCAAGTTTGATTCTAGAATCGTATGTTGTAGTTGCCATGTAGTTGACATACACTTTGACCAAAGTTTCAGAAATCGAGCGTAAGTGATTTGATAAATATACTAACCTTTTAGCATCGAAAAATGATAATGCGAAGATATATAAATTATGTATGTTACTGCTTGTAATAAACCTAATGCACGTTAGGTTAATTCCAACTTAAATATTTTCCTCATTTGATCTAAATCTAGGAGGCCAAGGTTTCAAACTGTAATCAAAATAACCAGCAGTCCCTAGACGATACGAACTTATCGATATAGACAAGAATACCGCCTTGGCTTCTAAAATATGCAAATGGACCAATAAGGTCAAGTTTAGCATACCTTATGTGTTCGTTCTGTTTTTAAGGACCTATGAAGTCACGATCACTAGCAGTATTGAATACCAATGTGTTCATGGTTGAGCAAATTAATTATAATAGTACCTTATAAATGGGCAAAAAAACATTTGCGTAACCTGGCAACACTTAACACTTGTACGCTACTTTCGGAGGGGGTGAGTCGCCTTGAAATCGAGGGTTACTGACAAGTAGCTTTTGCCCGCGACTTCACAGCGGATGTTTATTATTTAAACGCGATGTGCAAATGCTAATCAAATTAAATTATGAAATATTCTATAAAATTATTATAGTGATATATATTATATATACATTTTTGTACAAAAAATGTACGTCGTAGAAATATTACTGAATAATGTTTGTTTTATTTAATTACGCATAATATTACCATTTACCTTCAAATATATAATTTTGTATATTTTTTTCGTAAAGAAAATACGTTAGTAAAAATCTTGTGTGTATATTCATAATTATTGTCACAAGTCAAGTCTGGAGACTGGAGTCTGGACCTCACGATAATGCTATCAAAACATTAGTAATGAACTTTCTAGATTTCTAACAATTAATATTAATCCAACTCATCATACATAATACTTGTATATTCCAGCTATTATACATTAATACTTGTATATTCCAGCTATAATACATAATACTTGTTTATTCCAATTATAATACATAATACTTGTATATTCCAGCTATTATACATTAATACTTGTATATTCCAGTGCCAGCTACCCGGGTGGGATGCGGGACGTGCACGCGCCGCGAGATGGAGTACTGCGAGACGCGGGTGCTGGCAGACCACTGCTGCTGCGAGCGGCACTTCCTGCCGGAGCCGTTTCCCTGGCTGCCGCACACTTGTTATGTGGGACCGCGCAGGTGCCGCCCTCTGGCACATGACTGCGTCAAGTATGCCAGGCTAAGGGATTGCTGTTGTTATAAGCAGCTTGCTGAACGATGTGCGTAATCAAATCAATATAGTTTGTCATTATTGTGATAGTCAATACTTACTTGAAAAGAACTACCATGCTTTTTTATTAAAACGTCAAAATTTGAGTTTCCAGTTTTTATAAAAATTGGACTTATGCCCGATATACACGATAACGATAATAATAATATTGCAGCGATTTCACAACTTCGTTTGTGCAGTCGTGTATCGAATTGTCTAAGTTTTTCGGATTAACACGATAGATAAAACTACAAAAACAACCTGCGTAGTCAAATTATTACGATATCTATATCCTAGTAGTGTATACCGGGCATTTGCTAGCAGCAATATCGAAGAATCGTTAAATTAGCGAAATTGATTAGATTCTTTATGTCCTCACAAAAGTATCATCAAGCACAAAAAGTTATGGTTTTATCAGTGACAGTGACAGCAAGCGAACATTTGATAATGAACCACTCGACGTCTTGGCAAGCTGCCAGTAGACTTTATAGGCCTGATGGCCATTAAACTCAATCGGTAGGTAGATGAGCTCACCTAGAAATTATTAGAAAGGGGGACGCACCCCTCCGCGCCTCGCAGGGGGAGCGGCGTATCGCGCGCGCTACTCACTGAAGTTCCTACTCTATTGAGTTGAGCTAGTCAAATCCGATACGGTCGACGAGTGAAGTTATACTATTAGTCGGAGGGCCAGCACTTCCCTCCCCATCTAACGGGGGAGTTGGGTTGTGCGCGGAAATTTTGTTGGTATCCATACGCGACACTGACGACTTACAGCTAGTTCGTTTTGCCTAACATAAAAAGTTACTATTTGTTTTTCCAGGGAAGAGTATTCTGTCCAAGTCGACCCGAGTGGGCATTGGCGGCGTGTCCCTGCTGCTGCTGTCGATGCTGCTGTTCGTGGCGCATCTGTGACCCGCGCCCCGCGCCGCGCCGCCCCCCGCACCCGTCTGACAAACGACCTTCATACCACAATGATCAGGCCACCTTGGTAGCTTATATATATAATATAAGGGAGGAAATATGGCGACCATTCGATCTACCTTGGTAGCTTATATCCTACCTAAACTTGAGGAAAATATTTTGGTTTATAAATATGTACGGACTTAGTATCCGTGCATAAGCAAAAAAATTAAAGAAATAATATTACTAAATCGAAAAAAAAAATATCAATGTTGGTAAGTGTAGTAGTTAATTATTAAGAAATTGAAAAAAAAACACGTTTTAATTACTATAAATCGATTTATATTCGAAAATATCCAAAAAATTTTACCAAATACAAAATTAGGTACTAATATTTAAAAATATGTCTTGAGTCTTCTGTGAATTTAGAGTAAGTATTAAAAATGTGTTATAAGAGACCAAAAATTATTTTTAGTTGTAGATCCGAATCATACTTTATTTGAAACCAAAAAAATACTGTAAATATTGCATATTATGTTCAATAATTTTGATATACGGTATGAATCAGTGAAAACAACTTCGAAGTAATAGAGTATGTTATCAGTAGGGCTATTCTGTAAGGTCATTTTCGAATCTCGAAAGCGGAATCCGCGGTGATATGACGAATTTGACGAATTTGTATTTCTTAAAACTCTACTATCTGTCTAAATCAATAAAGTTTGCTTTCGAAGTGAGCATAAAGTGAGCTCTATCACTCAGGTGAAGCTCGATATCGAAATGGTTTTTTGCAGAATAGACCTACAGCTCGAAAATCGATATCACAGCAATCATCACAGTGACTTTCATACACTCAATACTGAATACCGAATTATTAAAGGTGAAGTAATGTTTAGCCATTCGTGTGGAAAAAGCATGGCTACATTTAAAGATTCTCTTTTTAAATTTGACAGTTAGAAAACACAGTTATTAAAATTGCAAGAGACAAGTAGTATAGATGTATAAATCTTATTTAAAAGAAGTTAGTTACCATAAAGTAAAACTATCAACGATTCACTTTATTATCGTTTAAATATCCTTACCATCCTGTCTCTACATCTTCAGTTGTGGAGATTAGGGTTGTAACAAAAATATTTATTAAGAATTTGTAGGTGTCACCTGAAAGCTTTATTTTTATGTGTGATAAGTGTAAATGCTTGTAACCTAAGCTTGTAACTTATGAAGTTAAGCGAAACGGTTCTATTTTTAATTGTAAAAACTATAAAACGTATTTTTCCATCGTACAAAGAAACTGAGAGAGTATATTTATTAGTAAATGTGATAGTAATGTTTTATTTGGGCCTAAGCATTTTCACTGACATACGGCACTGAGCGACTATCCTTGAAAGAAGCTTTGATATATTTCATAGTCCCTGAATTTTCATTGAAAGTTGCATTTTGAATAATGTGTTTGTACATATGAATATTATATAGAAAAGGATATTTTGTATCATTATATTTTTCAGAATCCTTAACTTACACGAAATGTGCATTATTTTAATTAAGTAGTAGCAAGACGTTATTACACCGAGCACTAAAAGTAATGCGTATCAAATTAGATAACAATTGTATGACACTTTCCTCTTGCGAATATTCTGTGCAGTAAAGTTTTAGTTGTGTTCCATCACAATTCACAAGTGCCACATGTCAGTAGGATTTCATTGTAAGGTACGTATTTTATAATTTAGTTTTACTGCCTTAGTTCGTAAATCGTAAGGCTATCAACAATGATGTACCAAATTGCAATTTAGTTTTTAAGATGCAATCTTAGATCATTAATATGTCTAGATGGAGTGTCGCCCTACAATCAAAACAAAAAAAAACTGGCCAACATTTTCAAAGATGTGTTCGTGAATACCAACTGCTACTACAGTTCTGCCATAATCATCCTTTTTAATCTCGTTACACTTCAACACAAACCTTCATTATAAATAAAAACAATAACAGTAACAATTCATGCGGACATCATGACAGCGGGACGGATACTAAACACGGAGAAAGCATTTATAGGCCAACTGTTGGACGCTATTTTTTTGGACTTGTTTTCCGCGCGATAGATAGAGTATCTAGACATATTATTGATCTAAGGAAGCAATATTATCTATTTTTCCGAACTATGATATGCATAAAATGTATATAATATATATGAGTACAATCATATGAAAAGAAAGTTAAACTACTTCGTTAAATCGACAAATTATAACATATTAAAAATGGGTACTTATAGGGTATGGGAATTTATCAAATTATGTAATCGTTTTATTTTGTTTCAATTTATTTGTTTGTTTATTTGGTTATCATGGATATTGAATTAGACTATTTTCGTTACGACTTTATTTCAAAATGCTTTAAGCGTTCGTTGAATTTTGTTCGGTAAAATTGTGTAGCCATATGCAAAAAAGCAATGATGAAAATTTATAATAAAACTGATTTTAAAAATATTTATGTTTCCGTTTGAGTAATCTAAATAAAGTTTATATGCACCATTACTATCGTTTGATGCACAAGGAAAATTATAATATTATTGAAGCATTGTTTACGTTGTTTTGTTTTTCTGTCTGTCCTAGTAGGTATCTTCCCTTTCCTACTTCTTTAAATATCGTTATGCTTAAGGCACTGTGCATAGTCGAAATAGGCTTGATAAAAAACGTTTTTTTAGAGAAATGTTATATTTGAGTACCTACAAGTTATGTCTAGTGTTACTGTTGTTTCTTACTTTTTGAAATTAACGAACATTTTTTTTAAAACGACAACCTTTTAATTTTTTATAAGCTATAATGTATTCAGAAAAAAACTATCATTAAAATTTCACTGTGTATTTTATTGTATATTGTTTCGCTATAATTAGTTGTTGTATTTTGGACCAAAGCTTTATTTATTTCAATATTAAAATAGTTGGGCGTGCGTACCTGTTTTACGGTACTGGTTACCAAGGATGTATGGTGTATGATCTTTATGTGGATATAGTTAGTACTTATTTTTACAAATGCACTAAGTCCTACAAAACAATTGTTTCAAACTTTTTTCAATAGAAAAAAAACATCTTCACATGTTCATGGTTAATAAATATGGTTTATTTGAATACACACAAGTATTAAACATTAGATGGCACATTAAAAACTTTTACAGGTTAACCGGATAAATTACGTATATACTTCTTACTGTTAAAATGTTGTCTTGTATAAATGTAAATCCTAAATATATTATTGAATATAGAAAATCTTGAATGTAAAGTTTTTTTTATTTATTCAATTGCAAAATCCTTGGAAGTTTCTATAACATTTGTAGAATGTTACCTACATGATTTTTTTTTTAAATTTGAATATAAGTAGTTTGTATATGTAAACTAACTTGACCTATAAACTGGATTCGTCTGATTGTAAATGGTTGGTGCCTGCTATCGTATACAAAGTAAAGCATCAACCCATATAATATCATGTTCCCCTGGTAGGCACGGGTCTCCTCAAGTGGGAGTTGGTGAACATCACACACCTTCAAAGACTTTCAGTATCATCAGGCATACAATCCTTTACCGAAGAGATGCACTGTCGACCGAGCGATGGTGCGCTTAGAAAAGAGTCAGGATCGAACTCGGACCCTCTAACAAGTAAAATAGGCCTTTGGCTAGTAACTAAAAGCAGTATGCGTGAAATTTCGAAATTTAAAAAAATATATACACAATACTTTAATTTTCTTGGGATGGTAAAATAAAAAAAAATCCTTATCCCGATTTTCCATTTTAAATTTGACATTTTTGTTCGTTACGGAGCATTATACATTTCAAGAGGCCGAATATAAACACTGTTAAAAAGTATTAAACGTACTTATATAATCAATTATAGGTTACGATTATTTACCGACCGTAACGCAACGTAACATTTTAATTTTTCTATTCATCACAGTCGCTTGTAGTTATAGTGACACTCTAACCTGTTCCAGTACTACAAGACTATATCGTCTTTTGTTTTGTGAGCTTGTAGCTATAATATAGCTCAAATAAATGTACAACATCTGTGGGAATCGCGTCAGTTGTTCGCAATGGCTTCGTCATTATTATAATGACCACTTTCACCTGACGTGCATGTGAATACAATGATTTATTCAGAATATATTAATCACATGAACATCCACACACGAAGCACCACTTCATTATTATTAATTTAAATCATTTGTATTAAGATAATTCTTCAATAAAAACGTACATTTATGTTAGGAAAAAAAACTAGTAATTAATTCCAGTTAAAACAAATCGTAAATATTTAGTAAGTCGTTAAGATATTTTATTTTAAACATATCTAATCATAGTGCGATATTATTTTTATATATAAAGTTAATTTATTTGACAGGATTAGTTAATTTTCAGCCACTCACAGCTTGATCCATTCGCACTGTAATAAGTAACCCAAGAAAATATACTAAATGTTTTATTTCAAAGAAGTGAATTTATAATATTCAGAATCTTTTATTAGACTTAAAAAAATACATAACACCATGCGTACTGTTGATCCGGAGTTGTGGTCTACGAAGGTAAAAAAACCGATTTTGAATTTAAGCAGACCATACAAATTGGGTTTTAAACAATCGAAAATCGAAATTCGACTGCGGAATAGTTTCAATGACGCGATGACAGAATTTTGGAGGAACTGCTCCGTTCATGGGGTCAAGTTTGTGACCGATACTGAGATGCGTCGATTTACAAGGTAACTATAAAACACTTATGTCATGGCTATTGCACACGGTTTTCCCTAATAATGAGTCATATTGGCATGCAGCGTTTGTCCAGTAGTGGAAGAATGTAGGCTGATAATATTGATGATGTATGGGATATGTAAGAAGAGTTTTACTTTACTTTGTGTCTGTAAAGAACTACAAAGAAGAATTTTAAAACGATTTAAATAAATCGTTACCGATAGCGCTTTCAGATATGGAATATAAAACGTAAGCCTTTTGTAAGAATTTTTGATTTCAGAATCATATTTTATTATTGTATGGACGACCTCTGTGGGTAATTGGTTAGCGCGTTGATGTTAAAGCCCAGAGGTAGCAAGTTCGAATCTTGCCAGGGAACAAAATAGTAACTGTGTTCCTGGGGCATGGATGTGTATTAAATATGTGTATAATAAAAATCTTATTTTTTTTTAAATATCATAAGAGCACAAACGAACAGTAAAAGCATTGCGACTATCGACGCCCATTAACATCCACATAACCAGAGGTTATGCAGATTCGTTGCCCTCCTTTTCCCTATCCCCCAATGGGCTACCGGAAATTCACAAACCGCACGAAACGCGACAGCTTAGCTGTCACTTTACGCCGATTTTATGTGAGCGAAAGGTTCCTCCCCGGTTGTGCCGGCCCAATTTGGCTGCAAAGCAGCATGGCACTACCTCTTACAAGCTCAATGTATTAATATAAAACACAAGTCTCTTCGAGAACTTACCACGGGAATTTGACGTCGTGTAAAAGCGTCCCTAGATATTATTATTATCTACAGATATTATTAGCTTCTTTATACTTCTTCATTTGTTATGAATAGGTGGTGTTACGTGGTGATAATGGTGATGAGCGTTGCGTTTGGTCTCGGCGTGTTGGTGTTGAACTGCGTGTCGCTGCGGGACGAGCCACCGCTTATCGTCAACGAGCTGATGAACCAGCACGCCCTGAACTATGTCACGTTCCCAGCCGTCGCCATTTGCAGTTACAATATCATAAGCAAAGCCGCGCTTGACGACTACGCACATTATTTGTATGTACTTCGGTGTTGGCGAAACACTTACAAATATGAATCCCACTAATATTTTACTAAGGGCCTGTTTCACAATCTCCCTTTAAGTTCCCTATAGGCTATTGGCAACATATTTGACAGATGTTTGACAGATACTCCATACTCTATCTGTCAAACATCTGTCAAATATGTTGCCAATAGCCTATAGGGAACTTAAAGGGAGATTGTGAAACAGGCCCTAATATTATAAATGCGAAAGTTTGTAAGTATGGATGTTTGTTGCTCTTTCACGTAAAAACTACTGAATGGATTATTATGAAACTTCAGTATATTATAGCCTACATATCATAATTACACATAGGCTATAATTTATCCCCGTAGTCCCACGGGAATGGAAAATACGCGGGTGAAACCGCGGGACGCTGCTTGTATATATTATATAGATTCATGTATGTATCTGGATTAATGATGATTATTTTTATAGCAGCGGCTGAGCAGGCGAGTTGGCAATCGCAGATCATGATGAGTTCGCACTAGCGGCACTGCTGCCTGCCGTTTTGTGTTGGATGCGAGTGGCAAGGGATCGATCGTCTTGGCGTTTATTGAGGGGGACCTATGTTCAGCAGTGGACGAATAAAGGCTGATGATGATGATATAATTATAGTATAAATATTATCATAATTATTCATAGATTTTCCCTCGATAAAAACAAAACGTTTACTCTGTCAGCGATCAAGAAAAACTTGCTGGCTTTTGGAGGAATTCTCACGAAGAACATGGCGCCATTTGATGCTCACTTCATGAAGTATTTAGCTGAAGTGGCGAAGGAAACGAATGTTACTAAAATTATGTACAAGGTATCTATAATTACCAGTAGAAAATATTCATGAAACTAAGAAAGCGTTTTCCATGAATCATTGCGCCAGATGTGAAAAACAGGGCTTTATAAGCTTTACCGTAAGGCTTTTAAACGGCGAAACCGACTTCAAAGTGGTTTTTTATATTTTTTTTATATTTCAAAGCAGAATTTATCGTGATAGTTTTTTGATATTTATATCAAAGTCAGTGCAGTCGTCAACAGCTTTTTTGCTAGTGAGTAGGTTTTTTAAGTTTAATTTATTAATATTTATAACAGATACATACTTTCGTGGATCGTTTCAGCTGTCTCCCCAGTGTCAGAATATTCTCCTCCGATGCGTTTGGCAAGCGCGTCGCTACCGCTGTGCAGAGCTGTTTGCGTTGAGGATCACTGCGTTGGGGTTTTGCTGTGTATTCAACTCAAGATACATGTAATAGCAGAATTACGTTAAAATTTGTCCATATGCGCTAATTTCAAGGCACAGATTTATAAGTAAAGACAGATGGAGCTTGCCGAACACCCGAGTGACGCTTCAAAGCGAATACAAATGCAAAAGCACTCTCAAGTGCTTACACAGCGTCGTACTCTAAACGTCTATTAGATAGTATCGCTTTTGAATTTGTATTCGCTTTGGTGGTGTCACTAGCGCGTTCAGCATGCTTAATCTGCCTTTATTTATAAATCTATGTTTCCAGGATTGAAAGATGAAACTTTTGCTACTGCTGAAACTTATAAGTTATGATTTATCGATACGTTTGGGGTTTATTCATAATTATTAAAATCTAAAGGGGAATTCCGACGATTAGGATAATGTTGGTAGGTATAGTTAGGATTAATTCATAGTATCTTTGAGTATTAAATATCCATATTCCCCAATTTATCACGGTATATATAAGTAAATATTTCGCGACTATCAGTAGGGCTATTCTGTAAGGTCGTTTTCGAATCTCGAAAGCGGAATCCGCGGTGAAGTGACGAATTTGATGAATTTGTACTCTTTAAAACTAGACTATGTATCTATATCAATAAAATTCGTTTTCGAAGTGAGCGTAAAGTGAGCTCTATAACTCAGGTGAAGCTCGATATTGAAATAGTTTTTACAGAATAGCCACTACTGTCGACTTCCAACTAGAAAGGACGACGAGCTCCATGTATTGGAAAAAGATTAATACTGATGATGATGATGATGAGGATAATATGCTGAGGTTTTCATTGATAGAATATCTTCATACTTAAAGCGTATTATTAAGTTTGAGGAACACTGGTTTTTTTTTTTTTTTTTTTTATTTTTATTTTTTTCGAAAGGTCTAGACTTTTAGGCCAGATGGCCTTTAAGCTCAATCGGTAGGTAGGTGAGCAGATGGCTCACCTAGTAAAATTCGAAAGGGGGGCGCCCCCCTCCGTGCCCCGCAGGGGGCGCGGTATATCGCGCGCGCTACTCTGGAGAGTAGGTGTTTGGCTAGTCAAATCCAATACGGTCGACGGGTCATTAGCGAATGAAGTTAAACTATTAGTCGGAGGGCCGGCCCTCCCCTCCCCCTCTGACGGGGGAGGTGGGTCGTGCGCGGAACCCGTCCAATCGACCGATAGCAAAGTGCTAACGGTGTTTTCACGGTTTTGATTAGTGTAGACTCGTATCGGATTCGAACCTAATCTTACCCGATCGATCCGGATCGATGTATTTACCATGTGTAGGGATCGACGTCGCTCACGACCCCGAGGCCCAAGCGGTGTGACTGAGTACCTAACCCCGGATGTTGTATTGTTATGTGTGTGTATTCTAGCTTGAATTTCGCGTCGCGCTTTTACGTCGCGCATTAATAGCTGAGATATTTCGTCAGCCGGATCGGTTGTAACATGTTTAGGTAACCTAAAACTCTTTGAGACTGATCTATCAGGGACATAGTCTGCCGCGCTCACTATGAGCGGGTTTGGGTGATGGAGTGCCTTTTCAAAGTGACGTACTGACATCTCTTTGAAGTGGCCCCTAATCGAATCTAACTTGAGGTCCCTATGTAGGTCGATGTTTCTTATGTACCATGGGCAACCGGTTGCTATGCGTAAGAATTTGTTTTGCAATATCTGCAAAGGTTTGAGTCGACTCTGTGGCACGTGCGCGAACGCAACACAGGAGTAGAACACTGGTTTAACACATATGCCTGATATTCAAGAATAGCAATTAATTCTTGTTACCGCCATATGGTTGCCGCTGCGATATTCTTAGCATTTTGCACATATAATTGCCAAAATAATCAATATATTATTATTTGGTGATGCATTCCATGATTATTTCAGGCCAGAGGATAAAGACCGTGCGATTCACAAGCTAAATGTGACCGGCGCTATCGCTGGTCTTTCAATAGTAGCACGGGACAATGCCAACGACTTTGCCTATATCAGAAGACCTGGGAACGAATTACAAGTACTAACAATAATATTTCCTTTAGTATGTAGGTACATGTTATCTTTTTTTTATGACGCAGCGGAAATTCTTTTCGGACCCTACCAGGGCCTTGGGTAGGCGCGCTGGCGTGTGTCTCGCATTGGGTGCACTACCCCACTAAAACCGCTGCATCAGCCTTCAGCTGCTATTTGAGAGACTCGGATCGCAGGCAACGGGAAACCCTCAGCGACAGACTGGTCCCGGCAAGACCAGATTCTCCACAATAGGGGGACTGCCCGGCTACTACTTGGCAGTCTCCACGACGTCGTGTCTTCAGCAGGGCCCTTGGTTGTCTGTAAAGTCGGTTTACTGACGATAGTTGAACGTGACAACGATATAAGAAAATACTGACGGGCCGATTGTGCCTCTTTGCCGCTCGTTCCGTGCTCTCACTTGCACTTCAAGTCTTAAATGGAACGCCTCAGAGCGAGGTAACGCCCCATGAGTCATGTTTTTTCGTGCGTGCAGCCGGCTTAATCGAATTTAAGACGTTGTCACGTAAAAAAAACTAAGCAAGAATTCTGTTTCTTTGTTTACTTGTTAAACATCAGTGTTTTTGAATGAATGCATGAATCATTCAATGAATGAAAATCGATCATCCCTAATATTAATATATCAGCGGATAAAGTGAGAGCTGTCCGTACGATTTCACAACTTACTTATCAAGTTATTATTAATTTAATGAATGTATTCGAAGGTGCTGCTGTTCGACGGTGATCAGTTTCCATTGCTTGTGGCCGGGGTTGTCCGCTCATATCTCGCTCAGCGCAACACGACAATACTTATGAGCCTTATGACCCGCCTCCAGTACGCCAGCTCTGACCTAAGGCACTATAGTGATACTGCGGTAAGTAGTAACTGCGCTAAAAGTAATTTCAATGCAATAGCATAACATCGCCAAGAGATAATAAAAAGTATTCATAGAGGTGATCAAAAGTGATAACAATATTATTTACTAGCTGTTGCACGTAGCTTGGCCTGCATTAACTAAGATTTAAAACGGGTCTCTAACTTTTTTGAAAATTTAATGTTAAACCTATGTTCACCGGGGATAGTGTAGCTTCCCAACAGTGAAAGAATTTTTAAAATCGGTCAAGTAGTTTTGGAGTCTATTTAATACAAACAAACAATCAAATCCTTCCTCTTTATAATATTAAGTATTTTTTTTTCGAAAAGTCTAGTCTATACTTTTAGGCCTGGTGGCCTTTAAGCTCAATCGGTAGGTAACTTACATATTAAGTATAGACTATAGTGTAGTAGCTTATGAAAGGCCAGTGTATTCTTATGAAAAATATTAATTATAAAATGAATTAAGAAAGGCCAAGCACCTGCTAATCCCTTGGTGTAGCAGATGTATACAAATGTTGTATATCACTTACCAACAGGTGATCCGACTGTCCGTTTGTCCCGAAAAAAAAAGCCGCTTAACGATATTTCGGAAAATAGTCTACACTGTCTTCATTTTATATTAAGAATGTAGAATATGTACGTGTACCTAAGTAGGTCCGTCAAGTGACGGACAAGCTTGATATAATATATTGTATACGCTTACTTCAAGTTTCCTTTTGGATATTGGAACAACGATAAATTGCTCTGCACAAAGACATAGGGATGGGACAGAGAGAATGTTATGAGGACCAATGTGCTGTCAAATAAATCCTCGAAGGTCAAAATATAATATTATGGTGAATCGTTCAACATTTTCTTAGTGTTTTGTGTAAGTGGCTCATAAAACTTGTTTTCAGGTCTTAATCTCTTAATAATATAATGCCAATCAGAAAAAGATATAAGTACCCAGAGAAAGAGAGAGAATGTTAATAAAAAACTTTATATTTTAATAAAGGTTTTGCTATGCTAAAATATACGGGATATTAGTGGTGACGAGTTGTATACGGTGTCACACAGGGATCGGTTTTGGGTCCGATCATGTGGGACATCGGGTAGAGAAATCTGTATCTTAGGAATCTGCACAAACAATAGACTTATTTAAGATATTTAATTTCGTGTTCAAGTGTATACGATCTTAAAACTCGCAGTCTCGTTAACAAGACATTCGTAGGCCATGTCAAAATATGAAGCTTTGCGAAATGAAAATAAAAAGCATGGTAAATATTCCGTTTTAAATATTTTGGTAAGCAAGTCATAAACTTGAAACATGTGAAATCTTTATAGCGAGGCTGTCGATGGGTAGAAGACAATACTTTTGACGTCGATTCCTATTCCATATGCCTGACGCGGTGCCAAAGAAACGCCGCCATAGCGCTTTGTGGCTGTGCTCCTTACCATTTCCCAGCATACGACTCTAAAGTCGCTTCTGACTGTTCCTTAGAACATCTGGACTGCCTGGCAAAGCATAGAGGTAATCATTGTACATTCTATATGTTTCGTTTTTCAATTTTATATTTTCGATAATGTCGATCTGAGATTGAACTTTTTTTTTACTTTGGAATGGCAATGGCTTAGCCACCTGATGGTAAGTTCTAGATCTAGTTCTAGATCTCGGAAACCAAGAGTAAGCCTGAGTCGTAAGGTAATATATTTAATTTTCTGTGACAGCTTTAACATTGACTCTCTTGTCCTTCTCTCCAATCTACGAACCGTCGAAAAAAAAATGAAGGAAGATTATAATCAATAAGGCATGATATTATTTCTTAGCATATCATCATCATCATCGTCTGCTTTAATTCGTCCATTGTTGAACAGGGTCTGCCTCAATGAACGACAAGACGATTGATTCCTAACCAGATAACACGGACGGGCTGTACCCAATGCCAAAGATCGTCTTTCTATCTGACCAATAGCTAATAGCTACATTCATTGGCCCACATTGCAAGCATGTTATAATCTGTAACAAAAGTAGATCAACGTAGTTCAAGAGTCTATGAGCAAGTATTTCTTTAGAATTTGAATAATTACGTTCCGTTTATACTACTACATTCTATTATTACATAATATATGCTACTCATCTTTAGTACCTGTGTAATCTTTATCTCCTTTCAGCCTCCTTTATCAGCTTCCAGCGATGACCATATTTTACAATATATTTCAGAAAAGTTCATGTTTTTCTACCCGCAAGGATCAGATGACGAAAGTTTGACTGAAGAAGAGGTGAATTCCCTATGGTGCACGGAACCTAAGCTTTGTATACCCGACTGCGCTCGACAGTTACATACCGCTAAGGTCGACCTATTGCAGCATCATACTAAATACAGTTTGTTTAGAAGCACGCTTGTGTAAGTTCAATAAAGATACTAGGAGAAAAGTTAAAAAAACAATATTTTGACGTGACAATGTCATGCATTTTATGCAACACGAACCGAACTGAGCTGATCGCTTGTGCCGATCATGCTTCTCTCTCGTTCGTGCCGCGCTCTCGCATGCGGAACGCTACATGACGTCATCTTTTTCGTGCATGCTGCCCGTAGTATCGAGTTATTAGACGTTGTCACGTCAATAAATGAAGTAAAATAAAGTGTCCGTGTACAACCATCCTCCTTTCTGAGAAGGATGTCGATGGATGGATGGATGATGAATGGATGGAGGAGTTTGAGGAAGAGCAATGATGCTTTGGAGTCAAATTGGGTCGGCACCGTGGTACCTCTCATTCACATAGACCGGCGTAAAGTGACAGCGTGTTGTCGCGTTTCGTGTGGTGTGTGAGTTTCTTGTGGCCCAACGCGGAAAAGGCAACGCATCTGTACAACCTATGGGCGATGATAGTCAGTTGTCAACATAAGGTTGTGACTACCGAGGTTTCGCTTATATTTACCTTTTTGGCTTTCTTGTTTCCCCATGGAAAATAATATTAAAATAAACCGGTTGTTTAATAATTGAAAAATACAATAAGACTAATCAACTTTACAGCCTTGTTTTTTCGCCAAGAACCTTATTCCCTATAAAATTATTTACTCTTTGCTTTCCAAGCTTTCGGCTCGAATCTTCTCATGGCTATAATAATTCGTGCTAAAGTATCCAAAATGACGAAAATATAATTTAAAAGTTCGATAAAGTGCTTTATAAATAGACAAGAATAATAATTACGAACTATACTTATGAAAATAAATTTATAATTTGTTATTCAGGAAGGGCTTGAATCTTAGCAACGCCACAGTGATAAGCATATTTTACAACTCGGACGCCCAGCAGTTGACCATGATGGAAACCTATAGTACCTGGTTTGAAATAGCAGGTATGCCGTATGCGAATATCTACTTGACAAAATAAAACAGACAAATTATATAATAACTAATCTATTACTAATATTGTAACATAAATACCATGACACTAAAACAGGAAATATGTTACTAAGTTTATTAATATCAAAACATCATCTTTCGAAACATTCCTTAGCATTAGAAATAGTTTTATCTTGTTGCTATTTTTCTCAATAAGGCGTTTAAGGTATCTATAAACTGCTTAATTATTAAAATTTAAAAGCTACTGATCGCATAATCGTTATCATTGCACATAACAATAATATTATTATATCTTAAGCATTGAAAGGGCATTATATACAATATGATAGCTGTAATAATATCACAGGACTGTTGGACAGGCTGTTGTGTATTATAATTCCATTAGTTTTTGTCTTTTTGCGTTTCTACGACCAACACAAGTTTTTGTCTATATTGGATTTTTTATGATTGATAAGCAAAAATTAACTTTATTTTTTGCAGCGCACCTCAGCTGCCAATTAGTGTTCCTTGTGGCATTAACTGTAATCAGCGTAATCGAGTTGTTTTATCATTGTACTATAAGATGGTGCCACCATTACAGACGACGAAAACGCCTATACCAGCTACCGCAGAAGTCTATAAGTAAAAAGAAATAAGTTAAAACGATGTTTCTATAATAAACTATGAGTATATATTTTGATATTAACGGAGTTAATTATAAATATAGATTCATTTACAAAAATTTGTATATTTGTTCTTATCCTGGGTCTATGAGTTTTTTCTGCATATTTATCATGATGTCTAAACGTACATAAAATATAAGCAGGTACAGTCCAACATTTCAATCATGTTCGATGATTTTGATTGTCGTTCAACAGTTTAGTAAGAAACATCTTCCTGTAAATGGTAGTGCCATGTTGCTCACGACCGGGGTGGTATCTTTTGCTCACATAACACCGAGGTAAGGTGAGGGCTATGCTGTCGGGTTTCGTGCGGTCTGTAAGTTTCCGGTGGCACATTGGGGGCATAGAGAAAAGGAGAGCAATGCATTTACAACTTATATAACGTTTGGAGGTGTGGTTGTACATGGGCGTCGGTTAGGCCCTTTAGATTTGCTCTACATAAATAGTATATACTTTAAGTTACCTCCATGACAATAATCTTCCTGTAAGTCGGACAATGTAACATGTTTTATTGATTATCCGTGGCACACTTAGCAGTTTAAAAGACACGCAATAACTTACGATGTTTTACTTCGCCGCTGGTTAATATAATACAATATTACACATGACAGAAAGTAATTTTTGACGTCAGACATCATACAAGACTACCATGACGTATTATTGAAAATATTTTTAAACTAATGTGCAGTATTTAGATATCAAGTACCTGGTTGACCGAGCATTTGCTCAGATTTTTTGTTTTGTTTTATATACACTTAGTGATAATATGATAAAGGTTTTCTTTAAAAAAAAAATGAACTAGAAAAAAAAAGACGGCCAAAAATAATTGGCGTGGAGATTTGAACCAAGCTCTTTTAGATACAGTAATGCCTAATAATATATCAACTAAGCTATCATGACATATTAAAAGACAGCGAAATTTACGTTCGTATTCTAATGATATTTTATCATTGCCTCAAAACACGTATAAAAAAAAGTTTTCTAAAGATGTATCCTGGCTAAATCGATCGATTTATCGCTGTTTTTAACCCGTGTATACAAATTTTCATGAAAATCGTTGAAGCCGTTTTCGCATATGCTATTTTTCATGGCCATGGTGAAGTCGAACTCGTGGCCTCCGTGCCAGTTATCTGTCCAATACTCCGTTCTGGCTGTCACATAAAAAAATCGTAGATTCTATTTATAATATCACGGTGAATCATGTTGTGTCATTCATCTCATTATGTGAAGGGCACTGCTAAGGTGCCATTGCTCAATTCGCAAATAACACTAAATTGGTCAAGAGAATTCTAAATTTTTGGAACGAAGTTCCTTACGGCAGGCTTGGAGGGGATAGGGATTTTGCTGCGCGACCGAACTGAAAAAAGTGATAGTAAAACCGTAAAAAAAAGTGCGTGGAATAAAAAGCGTTAAATGAGACGTGCGCAGGCGCGACAGTCGCATACACAAGCGAGTAGTGTATAATACCTTTCTTTTTAACCGAAGGAACTTCGTTCCTACTTGGTGTCCCACGACACCACATTTCTTTTTTGAACGTTGTCCCTGCGACTTACCAGACGCTCGACTGATGTTGATTTGTTGTGATCATGTTGTTATTATGATCTTCTTTATCATTGTTGCTATTACAAATAAAAGAAAAGTGACTTTTTTATAGCATAGGGGGGCAAATGAGTAAGTCCCACTACATGGTCCTATGAATCTATCGTGGTAATATGGGGCCCAAACACGGGATAGCGCATCCTAATGTCTGGGATTTCTTTACCCTTCACGCTTCCGTTCCCCACAAGTCATTTAATTATTTACTATTTCTCCCTTAGTTTTCCTCCCCTTATTAGAGCGGATGGTACAAATATGATTTTGGTGTCTGCCGTCAGTGCGTTCTGCTATCTTCAATGGTCTTCTCTACCGTTCTGAGTTTCCGTTTCGTTGCCTCCGTTCTTATCGGGATCGCTTCTTTTCCTGTGCCATCGTCGCGCGAAATCATTTAGTTAACCGAAATTCGCCGCCGAAGCAAACGAGCAGTCGAAATCTTTTGCTAATACACATCTACTCCGCTATATAATATTACACAGATGCGTTGCCTTCTTTTCTCCTAGCCGGTTGGGATAGGGCAAAGGAATCTCACAAAAAATGCGACTTCTGTTACTTTACGCTGGTGTCATATTACCTCCGTATCACCGCGGTCGTGCCGGCCCAATTTGGCTACAAAGCTCCATGGTACTACCTCTTACTGCTCTAATCAAATCTATATAACTAGAAATACTTCTCTACCTCTTAGGAGGTATGTAATATAGCACAAGCTCTTTCTATGAAGAACTAGCTAAAGACGTTGGAAACTCATTCATATAGATAGCAAGTTGACATAATCGTCTTTTTACTTGGCATGTTCTATACCTGCATACATAATCTATTGATTATTATACTTAACCTTGAAATATTTAAATATAAAATATCAAACAATATTTAACCACAAGCCACTTTATTGGTAGTGAAGGTCGCCTAATGCATATACAGCTTAGTACCCACTGTGTGTATTACGAGCTCTGATATTTTATTACTTTGTTTTTTGCCCGAGGGCTAGACTTTTAGGCTTATTGACCTTTAAGCAAATGGTTCACCTAAAAAGTATATTACTATTTAGTAAGAGGTAGGTAGTGCCATGCTACTTTGCAGCCGATATATGCTCACATAACGCCGGCGTGAAGAGACACCGCGTTTCGTGCGGTTAGCGAGTTTCCAGTAGCCAATTGGTTGGGAAAAAAGGGGGCAATGCATTTGCAAAACCCTTGGTTGTGCGGATATCTATGGGCGTAGGTAGTCACCATAAAGCTCCGACGGCTCGGGTACCTCCTAAGACAAAAATTCTATAGTTTAGTCTACTTATAACAACTGACTTCCAATTACAATTCTTTAGTTTAATAAATAGTAGTCTTATATAAATGTTTATTTGCTTCAAGAAAATATATAACGACATGTCCACAAAATAACATAACCCAAAAAATGACTTAAATACCTGTTCACGCACCATGGGGGCATAACATTATGATGAATAAGCGAAAACAAATTCCGCTAAGTCATAAATTTACGATTCACGAAGACTCGCTGATCTCACAAACAATCAAATAAAATTGTTTATTTCATAATGACGGTAAATTTCCGGTATTTGTGTTATTACAATTTTTCATGGTTACGACAAAACGGTAGCACTCGTATGTCAGAAGCTTTTGGTCGATATGACAGTAATACATCGTAACTTATATTATAAAAGCGAATGTCTGTTTGTATGTTACGCTTTCCCGCCTTAATCACTGAACCGATTAAAAAAATCGTCAATAGAACTACATTATCAACAAGTAAAATATTATATTAATTAACCCCGTATTTATAAGGAGACGGGAACTACACAGATTTTACCGCTGGCGCTGCTCTACAACTCATAGAAATTAAGAAACTGTCTTACGTTTCGCAGATTACTTATAAAAATTTGTAAACAAGGACGAAGACTCCATTTTGAACCTTCAATTCTATATGGCAATTAGATGCCCTAGTAGTCGAAGCTAGATTAGCTCGATAGCTAGTTGTTACATGTCATTATGACGTGTCAAAAAACTTAGAGACATGGTGTCTTTAAGTTTTTTGAAGTGAAAACTTCTTTAGCTGCGTTGTGCACTTTTTGTGATGGGTATAAAATGTTAAACTCGCGTCAGGACAAGTGACATGGGGGCCTAGCCAAAATGCCATTACGAAAACGACAGCGACGATCGTAAATGAAAAAATGTATGGGATTGACATAAGGCCGCGCTGGTCACGTGGTCGATCGTTATCGTTGTAGCGAGTTTGTCGACAATGTAACAAAATCATAGACTACCGATATGGTTGTCGACCGCTTATGTCACTATCTCATATGAACTTCGTAAGACTGGTCGATAAATCGTAAGACTAAGTTAATGTAACTATAGTTTTTTAAGAGATAAACTTTTTAATGTAATATAAATTGTCATGTTTGTGTACGATAGCGCAATAAATAATTAATATTGTATTCTACTACATCAATGATAGTACTTTTATTATTATATACTTAGATAGATATTACTTGTATTGTAAGTTCGATGGATATGCCTTATAATATGTTATTCACATTATAAGAGATTTTTTTAATGATGGACAAAAAGAACATCGGATGGATCGGTGGTCAACACTCATGATTACAAATGACCTTACTGATGAATGCCTAAAATAAATGTACTGAGTTAGTACCAGTATTGTGATAGGCGATGGATGCCTCATGCCAGCAGTCTTTGCTATTATTTTCTCCGAAACAAAGCAAAGCTATCAACGAGGAATTAATCATGCACGCTAAAGTATTGTATACAAGTAATAGTATTATATGTACTACGGTAATATTATTATCATAATTACCATAATTACCATAATATACCATTAACCATTCGAGCCAAGCCGAAAAGTTAGTTAGTAGAGGGAGGTAGGAGGCTCGCGAGTCTTCAGTTTTAATTTTCCAAGAAACATTTTGGAACGGAGAGAGATCTATTCTAAGCTGCAAATATTGTCGAATAACGTCATGTTCTATTTTCAAAAACAAATATTTTCACCTTAGACTACTAATAATGATCTAAGATTTTCACATTTACCTACCCACTTAACGTTAAGCTAGTAATGAGCTTAAGAAAATTAAGAAAAATAATGTATATGATAAATATGCTTATAAAAAATTCCCATTACAATCATGTTTACAGAATGTTTCCAAGTCCTTATTTACATCAAATGTGAGTTAAGCTTACGTGAACTTTAGATTATTAATAAAACTCAGTATTAATATACCACCGTTTATTATAGAAAGTCGCTATTACACCTTATACACCTTATTCCTAGTCACTTACGTAGTCAGTTATCGCTGACGGCGTCATGAGGCACCTCCCCTGGTTGGGTTGGGATACCGATAGGAGGCTCGCCTATAATGCTTGGTATTACCTACAATCAGAATATTATTTTATTTTAGTTGGATAGGCTGATATGCCTAGGAGAATGCCTGGCAGGAGATAGTTGAGGGTCTCGATTGGGACCCAAAAAAAAAGGCTGATATGCAGATGAACCACCTGTCATGAAGTTCTAGGATCTAATCCAACTCACTAATATGCCTTTCCTTGGATGTTAGATGAGAAGTCTTGATGCTAGAAATTGATTAATTGGGATTGAAGATTTTCGAAATTTGTCTTGGTCTCTGAGTTATCAACGACAATTTCCTAGCAAAAACAAAGTTAGTCAAATAGTCGATGGTCAACTTATCCATCCCTTACATGTATTTGTTTTTCGTCGCTTGGCCAACCACTCGTTCAAAACGTGTATTACAAGTATTTAAAAGTATTTCCATCACTAAGGAATATTTTTCGCATGTATAAAGTTAGCAGAGATATTGAAGGTACTTTCAAAACGTACCCTACCCAAGTACCTGTCCTCCTAGCATGATGAGCACCTGCGCGACTTTCTTGATGGCTTCGATGTCCTGCGGCGTGGGCAGCGGCAGGCGGGAGTCCGCCTTGCCTTCGATGCGGGGAGAGTGCGCTGCCACGCGAGAGCTCAGCCCCGAAGCCAGCGGCGGATGATCAGTTTGGAGCAGTGACAGCTGGTGTCGTATGAAATTGAGAACTTAGACTACTTAGAATACCGAAATATTAGAGAATTATGTAATCTAGAAAAAAATTGTACGTGAATAATTTGGGAAAAAAACTTGCAGCAACCTAACTTTCTTATGGTAAACCTTATCGTTATATATTGTTGTCTTATGTTTACGCGAATTTCACTCATTATAATGAAACAACTTATATGGATTTTATCGCGGTTTATTAAGTTTTTTATGAGCCCAACGTTTCGTATACTTTACAGCAACCATGGTCACGGGAGGACCATGGTTGCTGACTGTAAAGTCGTTATACCCGAAAAACGACACGCACAGTTTTGATTATACATATTTACAATAAATGCTGAACAGAATTAGGTTCTGAATTAGTTAGATCAGCACTCTAGAATAGTACAAATAAAATAACCAAACACCAGAATTACAAAAGACAATAATAGAAAATATATTACAGGACTCGTTGAAGCATAGGAGACGAACAGCAAAAGGAATGACCACTGAATGATGTTCCTGCACATATTGTAGCTCTCGTGAGACTGGCTCGTTATTGCTGTTAGTCTTCAAATAAATGTCTCAAATTGTCTTATTAGACCTCTTTACATAATACACAATAATAGGAAAATTTGAAAGATACTTAAGTACAAAAGTTTCAACTCAGGTCCGTCTTTTTAATTTAGCTATTACTTTCCCACTTTAAGTTCAGTTTCACTTAGTTTATGAAACTTTATGTGTTACTTAATAAGCAATAAATTTAAATAATTGGATTAAAAAATGAAAAAGAGTACGTGCTACGTATTAATACGTGCTACGTATTAATTCAAACAATCTTTAGCTTCATTGGTTCGATAGATAACATATCGATAGATAACAGTAAAGTATTAAGGGGTAGTGCCATCCTGCTTTGCAGCCAAATTAGGCCGGCACAACCGGGGTATCTCTCGCTCACATAATTCCGACGTAAATTGCCGTATGCTATCGTTCGACGTGCGGTTTGTGAGCTTTGGGAGACCCATTAGCGTGATTAGCGGGATAGGTAAAAGGTGGTTGTGCCAATTACTACGGGCGTCAGTAGTCAGCATAACTCTTACTTGAGTTGTTATTACTTATTACACTTCTAGTCCTTCGCTCAGATCATTTTTACCTATCATTATCGATCTCTAGTTCCTAAAGCAATGTAGGCATTTATTATAATAAATTCTAAAGATCAAATAATTATTTATTGCTTTTTGATTAATTGCTTTGACCTAGGTTTAATAAACTCAACTAAAAACTATTTAAATGAATAACCGTGACTTAGAATTCGTGTGCATCACAATAATGGCGGGAAATGAACCTGCGACCTCACACACAGTCAAGTGTAAGGGTGCTGTTTCACTAACGCGGAGCTGGGTGGAGTGTAGAGCAGCGGACTGTGAATTGGCCAATTACTTGCTCGAAATCTTTACTCCGTGTTGATGGAAGCGGGAAACTAAACAGAAGGATCTACTGTCTAGTAAGTTCAAGGCTGTGTTACGAGCGGAGCGCACGACGTGCACGTTAGCCGGATATACAGCTATTAAGTTCTAGTTTATCTGCCGTTATTTATGCTTGCAAAAAAAATGTGATTTTTCTGTAATTTTCTTTACTGACGCCAATCTCGTTTAGTCGATCAAAATACGGCTCAAGTATGATCTCCGGTCTGCTCAGCTAAGCTTAGCTCCACCTCAGTATTAATATGGCACAATTCTGAAACTACGAACAGAAGCTCGAATCGACATATTCGCAGTGCTGTCAGAAGTCAGCGTAGCGGGCATGTTTAGTGTACCGTTTCGAGCGTTTATTCATAGTTTTCCTGTACAGGTTGATACTTATACAGTGGCTCCACGACGCCCACTCCGCTCCGCTTTAATGAAAACACTTAAAAGTCCTCTTCTTTTCTCCACTCATCTCCGCGTCAGTGGAAACGCACCTTTAGACCGCTATCGAGGTCGTCAAATCATCTAATGTAATGATGTTATTCAATTACGTATTTATGATAAGTAATGTTTGTTATGTGAAATATCATAACTGTAGGGCTATTCTGTAACGACGTTTTCGAATCTCGAAAGCGGAATCCGCGGTGATATGGCGAATTTGACGAATTTGTATTCTTTAAAACTCGACTATCTAATTTATATTAATAAAGTTCACTTTCGAAGTGAGCGTAAAGTAAGCTCTATCACTCATGTGAAGCTCGATATCGAAATGGCTTTTACTAAGGGATATACTGTATCCCTACTGTAGTTGTAGCTTTTACACCAACTGTATACAGACTGATGATGATGATTTATACGTCACTCAGTGATAACGTAACAGTTTTAGCATAATGATTCTTATAATTGCACTAGTTTCGGAGATTGCTTAAGACATAGGATTATTTATGTTAATTTATTAGATTATCTTCAACACCTTGTATATTAATAATAATAATATCTATGCACGCTTTGAAAAAAAATAGGGTTGCGTAAGATATTTGGGTTTTTCGGACACAAGGTGTAAAAAATGAAACAGAAAAGTTACTTATTTTGCGTACTAAGATCCCGTTGTAAATCTAAGTTAACGCAGGCTGCGGGCAACAGCTAGTATATTATATTGGAGTATGGGCATTAGGCTACTCCGAGATGTATAGTATATTATACTTATCAATTTATATATTTTATTATATTACATATATTTTTATTATATAAGTGACGACTGAGAATGCGGTGAAAACAATAGATTACTTCTATGCTATTGTTTACTTGCAAACCGCATAATGTGATTCTATCAACTTTATTATTTTATATTAATATAACGAATAATTTTATTTATATTACGATTATAACTTATAATTTAATGCAGTGAACTAACTTAAGTGGAACGAACAAGGCCTCTTCCAGAAATATGGATTTCTCTCGAGAACTATGGTGCGATTCAATAGAATCGAATATATGGATTCGCAAACACGTTTCAATTTAAAGTGAGTTCTGAATTATTTCAAAAGACATATCCTTAACAAATTTTATAAATAGGTACATCAGCTAGGTATACAGAGTGCAAATTGTATAATAGAAGAATTTCAGAGAAATATATTATGTAGTAATATTTTTAGGTGTTAAGTACTCGTATAAGTGATTAAATTGCTTTCCTTATCAATATGTTAGTGAGGATTAGACTAAAAATGGTAAACAAAAGTAATTCACAATTTTATTCATTTTGTATGATTGAAAATAACATTACACTATTTCGTTATTATATTTTATGTTACTTAAAAAGGCAAACTGGTAGACGTGTCACCTAATTGTGGTCGCAGGCGCCCATGAATTTATCGATTCTAGCTCAGGCAATTCATTAATGTGTTGTGTATCCTTTTTTTTATTATGTCGCAGTTGAAATGCTTTCGCACCATTCCAGGGCCTCGGGTAGGCACACTGGCGTGTGTGGGGACTCGCATTGGGGTGCACTAACCCAATAAAACCACTGCGAGCGCCTTCAGCCGCTTTGTAAGGGGCCCGGATCCGCAGGCAACGGATCACCTCAGCGACAGAATGGCCCCGGCAAGGCCAGATTCTTTAGATAGAGGGGGACTGTCCGACGCTGCTTAGCAATAACCACGACGTCGGGCCTAGCGGGGCCCGGGTACCCATCGCGAGCCCGACACGAGCACAGGGGTGTTACTGGAAGCACATTAAGTAGCGCCTCCGACGCACTCGCGTTCGTCGTGTACGGGGGAGGCCGCGTCGGCAGCCTGCTTTCTCACCCGTTCGTCGGCCTTCTTCTGGGACATCACTGTCTCACAGAAGGAAACCATTGCCATCCAGAACCCCTCACAGTCAAGTATCGCGGTGATGACACTCGACAAAGACAAGTCCACTACGATGACAGACGTCAGACACAGCGCCGCCCTCCTCGAGGGTGTGCTGGGCAGTTTTTGTGTTTTCTATCCTGAAACATAGGATATAAAGTCTCTGTGCCAGTAATAAACTATACTAACTATACTAAACTATACTACCTATTACCCTACTGTCTCTCTAACACAACAAAGCTGTTTTACGGGACGGTTTTTAACAAGCAAGATGAGAAATAATCGCCCACATGCTGGCATAGTACTGGTACGTTTTCTAGCCATCTGGTCATCTACTTTTCCGATGTAGCTTTAAGGCCTTAAGGCCAACAGCATAGGTCTTTTCGAAAAAGTACTGGAACGTATTTTTGTAAAGAAAGATCGGAAAATCCGATTGCAGCCGATGAATCCCTTTAATGTGGAATTTTGGTAATTAATGGGTACACAATTCTTGACACAAAGGACACGAAAAACAGCGATTGACAGTAAAGTTAAAAATATCCCCTAGAAAAAAGTGAACTATCAACACTTATTGTACTTATATGTCCCACTGCTGGGTACGGGTCTCGTCCTCTAAATCAGGCGAGAGGTAATGAACCATAGTTCACCGATGCGCTGGCCCAGTTGGTGAACTTCACATACCTTCAAAGACTTTCAATCTCATCAGGCATGCAGGTTTCCTCACGATGCGCGAAGTTTTCCTTTACCGGTGAGGTGTGCACGATGTTTTGGGTGCGCTTAGAAATTTAGAGAAACCCATTTCAAGGCACACACGGGATTAGGATCGAACTCGGAATCTCTCGCATAAGAGGCCGAGTCCACCTACCACTGGATCATCGGCGCTCACCCCTAGAAAAATGTTATAAATATTAATAAAGAAGGAATAATCATATAATTCAATTCAAATTGAATTGCTTATCTAATGTAAGTACATAATTAATTTCTCGCCGTATTAAAATTGACGTGTATGGCGTACTTTCACACCTGGGACTAATTATCTAATTTCACGCAATTATGAATATATTATTAATGTTATTTTGGCGTATATACCGTATATATTCATATGCATGTAGTATAAAGCGGTTATTTTATAATTGCAAACAGACACTTCAATTTTATTTATAGATATATTTATAGCGGACCAATCACAGCGCCACAATTCTGAATCGCGCTATCAGAATTCCAGCGCCCGGTCGCTATATATATATATATATACGATATCTGACACGCTAGCTAGTGGGCTTAGGCCTGGCCGAGCATTGCACTTCGCTCGGTCGGAGATCTTCCTTTAGGGCCTATCACCATATTCCCACATATTCTAGGTTCGGTTGTTTCAAATCATATGTTAACGTAAGACATTATTAAATTTTAACGTCTGTTAAAAACAGCGCTCGTTGGTGACTAACGTTTGTTACCGCCATCTTTAACGATTGTTAAAATCGGTCGCTGCAACCAGCCCTTAATCTTAGTTTACATCAACTATACTATATTAAGATTAAACCTCAGATCAGAAACTTAATTTTCCGAACTGAAACCAAATTTTAAACCGAACATTCTTCGTTTTGACTACGCTATTTTATACAAGAAATTAATGGTCTAATTAAAAAAAAAAGTTTCCAATTCTGTTGACGGTTGTTGTTATTAATGCGAAGCATTCATCAATTTTGTGATAAAAAATGTGATATTAAAAAATATCTTATTTTTTAAATTGGCTATGATTTTCTCAAGGCGTGACGATTTTTAAGGCAGACACATTTTTGCTGTTTTTTCACATACCTACACAGATTATTTTTATGTCTTAGTTCCTATCTTGTATTTGTAATCATTCTCTCTTTCAATATTTTTATATTTTAGTAGGTCATCGCAAACAAACACCATGAATTTGTTTATTCATTTAGGTATATATGTGACAGAGCAAAAAAAAAAAAAAAAAAAAAAGGTACAAAATTAATTGACACATGTATAATAATTATCTCCATATGGACATTAACCTTGCGTAGCACTAAAATATAACGTAGAATTGAATCATGCAAGTCATTATTTTTGGTGTGTAAAATGACGGTCATGTCATAAGAGAAACGGAAGATGAGCCGAAAAAGAGGTAATGATCAAATGTGACAAATTGCCTTCCTTGCGTATGTTATAAGAGTATTTACCAAAATAATTGTACGTAACGAAAATGTCGTTACGAAATATTGTTACGAAATAGTTCTGAATTGTAACTAAATAGTAAAACATACAGGACATAAGTCCTGTTTCACAATGGTGAAAAAATATCAATAAAATAATTATTTTAACAATATGCTAAGAAACCCCTTTCTGATCTTTAAAGGATCACCCCTGATCATTAACACATTTTACTAAAAAAAATGGCCAAGTGCGAGTCGGACTCGCGCACAAAGGGTTTTAATTTATTTTATTTTTAGTATGTGTTGTTAACCCTAAAAAATAAGTTATATAACCAAAAAGAATTCGACATGCCCATATTAATATAAATTGTTTAAAAGCAAACAAGCAAACTCTTCAGGTCTATAATATATGTATAGATTTTTTTTGATCGCTTGACAAACTCGAGTTTCGATGAGTAAAAGACTATGAAAAGTAACAATAATAAAGCCATAACAGGCTCATAATCATGTGAAGAAGGATGGTATATTATAGTAGTGATGCTGATGATGAATATCATTTGCATACTGCAGCATATGCTTTCCATTCTTAAAATAACGCCGAAACTCTTAAACTTGTTTCTATACAGAATCAGGAGTTCTCCAGGCACCTTCCAAATCATGGTATACCTTGGTGCAAAATCCTACTTGTTGGTAGCATATTACGCTTAGAATACTTCTCACGAAACTGAAGTCACCACGTGTCTCCATATAAATTTTGAGGAGTTCCCTCGATTACTTATTGATCCATCCTTAAGGTAACCACTTTAGTGAATATAGTACTAAATTGGGATACTCTATACACGAAAAGAAAAACTTTGAAAATCGGTTAAAATTTTAGCCTATGTCTCATTCTGATGTATAAGCTATATTATTATTAAGTTTCATTAAAATCCATTCAGTATAGTTTTTGCGTGAATGAGTAACAAACATCCATACATACATCTATACATCCTCACATTTTTTGTTTCAACTCATTGTAAACTCATCCTTAGGACCTACTTTTTTGTAACGTAACGAAATAATTATCTAAAATAAGCAAAACAAAGTTCGCAATTGTAAATGGCTTATTATGAACTAGAACAGAGAATACATACGCATTTCATACATTCTTTGCAAATGTAATTAAAAAAGAAACATAGATTTCAACTTGTTGTTTTTCCAAAATAGACTGAAGTATCTTCTGTCTCGAAAAAGTAGTTCCACTATCGAAACACGTCCACATTGATTTTAACATAAAAAGAAACGGCAGAGGCGTCAAACAAACATCCAATAAGCGACAAGTTAGTGATGCCGTTAATAAAATCTTACGGGTGCGTTCTTCACTTTAATCGAATTTAATATAAAACGTAACTAAAGAGTAATAACGAAAATGTTTATGTATCCGACTCACTTTCTTTTTTGCGTTTAATTAGGTTTTTTATTAAGAGAACCCCACATTAAGATGTTTTTAATAAAAACAACATGAAATCATTCTAAATATTACCCACAAATAAATAATTTTAATGGGACAAATTAAATTTTATGAAGTCTTAAAACATGAAATGTGGAGGGTGGCAATTTTTTTTTATATGGAGAGTAAAAATATAGTTTTACTAAAAAACGTTTAATATATTAAATAAAATAAAAATACGATTTTATTTATTTTAATTTTCAAAGAGAAGTAGTTTTCCTTTACATTTATGTTTTTTTTTCTTTGTATTACAGACTAAAACATTCAAAACTATTTGATTGTTTCGAGGCACTTTTTTTTTTAGTCAAATGGACAATAATTTTGGTAAATACTCATAAAATACTACCATGACGTAAAATATTACAAGTCAACATTACTGTCAATTCTTGCCATCTCCCGTGGCATACAAGCTACCTACGTGGCATACGTAGCAATGTGTTTGAAGAAATAAGAAAGAAAAAATGTCCCAATATATTTGTAAAGCTGAATTATGTATTTCTCTCCTACAAATTCTTTAAGTTTATGTCAAATAATAACTAGAATCGATTGATATTAACTAGTTAGGATGCTATTGTTATTTTAGTTATTGTGTAGGAGTTACAGTACAAAACAATTTTCTTCGATTACATATTGTTATGCTTAATAATTGTTCATTCTTATATTTTACAAAATATATTGAAGTGAAAACTTCTGTAGCCGTGTTACACATTTTTAGTAGGTTTCTGTCTTTTTTTTTACATAATATATCTTTAACTAGCTACATCAATTTAAGTACGATTATAAAAAAATAATAATATCACATATTATGTACCTGAAATAAGCATCTCCTGACCATGAAAAAGCTGTAAGAGGTGGTAATGGCGTATAATACATAAAAATTAACAATGATAGTTGTAAACTTGGAGAATTATGAATTTAAATAAAATAATTTTATTATTATATAATCAATTACTAACCTAGGCTGTCCTAATTATACTTGTGACTATTAAATAATAAACTTTTGCTCAAAATGATCCAAGGTCGGAAAACTTCACCTTATTCACATTTTTAATCCTATTAAACAGGCAGGTTGGGAGATGATTGTTCATGGTTTTACAGCATTAATATTACCTGCCACTAGAATTATTTAAAACGGGATGTTTACCATGCTTTTTAATTTTATTCTATTTACATAATATTATTATCTATAAATATCTTCCTCACGAGATAAAGAAAACTTATATCATCTGCATACTTTTACAAAAGTGATTTTCAGGCGGTTGTGTGTGTATTTTTATTGTTATTCTTCTTATAATGTGTATGGTTATGGATCAATGGTGCTAATGATGCACTTTGTGGTAGATTGAATGGGAATTTTGTGAGTATTCGTCTATTATAGGAATTACACGTCGAAAGAATATGTGGCTAATATTTTATTGTATGCTCGTACATATTTAACGCGGCAGTCAAAAACCGCATCGCGCAGTACAATCTGAGATATAATAACGTGAGAACAACGTGAATTTGTTTCCTCTTTGATCTTTATTGTTACTAAACAAAAAGTTCATAACCTTCTTGGAAAAAATCCTTATGTTCCTAATTCAAAATGTTGATTACAATAGCACACCATCATAGCGGTTATGATGGTGTGCTATTGTATCCGATGTGGGTTTAAATACATTAGGTTTATTAAAACAGACACACAGACACAGAGAGACAATGGTCTAATGAGTACTCATTTAATCCTCGAACCTCTCGACCTCGAATTGAGAGTGACCCGCATATTCAAAAAAAAAAAGAATCATCAAAATCGATTCACAAATAAACATTTAATACGGTTGAATTGAGAAATGCGCCCATATCGTTTAAAAAGAGTTTTCTGTAATTTTTTTGTCCACCCGAATAAGAGTACATCGCTTACTCATCACTTAAGGTAAAAATTCTGAGAATCACAGTGACCAACAAAATGTGTGTCTCTAATGAATGATGAATATTTGAATTACTTCGGACATTTTTTTTAAAAAAATATTTTTGTTGCCTACTCCTATAATATAAGAGCCCGCGCGTTTAGCACTTCATTGGGTTAAAACAAAATCATGAAACTCATGATATCGTCACCGCACGCTTTCAATGTGACATTCAAATTTTTTTTATTAAAATCACATTAAAAAATTAATTTCTAAATAAGACTGCCATTTTTATTGCTATTTTAAATTGATTCATCATCCGCATCAGAATAATCTCATACTAATATAAAGCTGAAGAAATTGTTTGTTTGAATGCTCTAATCTCAGAAACTAATGGTCGGATTTGAATGATTATTTCAGTTTTATTTAGCCCATTTAACGAGGAATTCTATAGGATATATCATCCTGTTAATATGCCGTTGTAAATATAAGTCAACGCAGGCAAAGCGACGGGCACAGCTAGTAAATAATAAGGGACTAAAAATCCTCCAATGTGAGATAAAGTATGAGTTAGAACGAAGTTAGAGTACGCTTAGTACAGAATCAGCTACACGAAAAGTTTAGTGCGATAAATTTTCCAAAGGACAAAATGGCAATAACCTGATGTGAAGAAAGGACGAGTAGATGTCACACATTTGGCAGTTAGAAAGACTATTGACCTAATAATACCACCGTAGTGGACACAGCATCATACCCTCTTCATTGGAGATAGAGAAAATCGTTTGCTGTTCAACATCATAGATTAAGATACCGCCTCATGTTAAACGAATTGTAGAGGAAATTGCCTGTCTTGACGTTTAATGAAAAAAGTTATAGAGAGTAATTAAGTTATTAGACATATTAATTACATCAAAAATATTTTTTAGAACTAAAATATGTAATATGAGCAATGTTGGATGGGTATACCTCTCTCTCGAGTCTCTCGAGTCCGGGTTTAATCTTGACCCCTATGGTGCCTTGAAGTAGGATTTTCTTCAATTATACGTGCACCTGAAAATATGACCATCGTTTGCTCGGTAAGGAAAAATATCGTGAGGAAACCTTTATGCTTAATGAGATAAACAGTTTTTGAAGGTATGTGAAGTTCACCAACCCGAATTGGAGCAGCGCATCGGTGCAGTTCAGGCCGCCGGAGGCGCGTTCCCAGCCGTGATTGTATATTATGAGGGTTATACGAGACATATTTATCAGTCGTTTTGACATTCATTGAGGGAGGCCTATGTTCAGCAGTAGACGGATAAAGGCTGATAATGATAATGATGATGAATATACTGTATATTATAACTAAGTTATTTAACGTATGAAACTTATATTTCCGTAATTTGATATAAAGTTCACTAATATTTAGTAGGAAATGAAAAACTAAACAAATAAATGAACCTAATACCTACTATAAACTTTTATTGCGCTAGTAGAAACCTGTTTTATAGAATGTTTTTCTTGTTTATTTAAATTATTAAACCCCATCGCTAGTAGTACGGAATATATTTACATATTGTATATTATCTCTATAATTATGTTTAATTTTGGTTTCAAAAAACCCAAAATCCTCATCCGATATGTAAATGAAACGAAAATAAGTCTATCGAATATCGATATCCGTATGCGGTCACCAATTACGTGACGTCCTTTTTACGTTAGGCACGGGTTTTCTCCTCAAGGTCACTAATCTACCACAGCTTGCCTGTGCTAGACCAATGCGGGTTGAGAACTTCATACTCATGTGTGGGAGGGATGCGCTGTGCTGCGCTCTTGGCCTGGTCACCACCATCTTGCATGTCTCACCCGTGGAACAGTTTGGCTGTATTTCGGAGGGAAGGTCTGAATGATAAGCAACCCAAAGAAATACTGAAGTTGCCTGGGCTAGTTCTTGGTAACTTTGATAGTTCCAGTATAATATGTTTAAGAGCAACGAAAACCACTTACAATCAGGTGGCATGTCTGCCAATTTGCCTGTCAAACTAACATAAGAACACCCTTAACCCATCCTCCATCTCACCATAACATCATATCAATCTGGACCCGTGCCAAGTTTCAGAAATACAGACTTTTTTTGTTCCCTGGCTAAATTCGAACCCGCTATTTCCGGGCTTGAGTGTCAACGCGCTAGCTATTGAGCCACAGAGGTCGTCGAGCATATACTGGGTCACAGATATCCCAACTTAGGTTAGGTGGTTTATGGTATAGGTACAGAAGCAGGTTATCAGATTTTCCTGAAGATTATGCAATTTTTGCCGCCTTCAGACGTAGGCTGTAATATTTTGTTGACTTTTATTTTACTCTAGAATTTGAAAGTTTTGTACATTTCATATCACCGGAAGGATTTTGTTGAGAAAAGCTTTTTAATAAGAGTTAGCAAAAATACAAATTTCATATCAAATATCCCAAATTCTCCGCACCTTGAATCTGTCGTTCTGACTCCTACTCAGTCTGTTGGAAAATACGCTACTGTGTGTAAATCCATATTCAAAAATCCTTAACAATCACTATAGGTTAACCAACATAATATGTAGTAAGCTATCAAATTAGAACTTTATAAAAATCATATACATATATCCATTACTCCCTTACAGATATAATTATATGTAAATTCTTTAAATTCTCTAACTTTCAAGTCTCTAAGCAATATGTAGTTTCAGCATCCAGTCACAAGAGCCATTGTTAAGACAACTATCAATAAAATAGTCTGGTACAAAAACGGCAATATATCGTAAAGATCGGCTAACATCATCATCAGCCTTTATCCGTCCACTGTTGAACCTCCCTTAACGATAAGACGACCGATCCTTGCTCTCCAACACGGACCGGCCATTGCAAGGAGATCGTCTGCACATCTGCACCCCTAGACAAGTGGCAAACGCTCGCTTCTATTCTTTTGCGTTTACTCGCTAACTCCATAGTGTTGCTGCAAATTTTTTTAAGAACGTTTATTAAGACACATAAAGTGTATGGTTTTGTTTGTAAAAACGTATGTAATTCGTTCCCCCTAGAAGAGTGGCATAAACGCTAAATGAATATAATAGAAAAGAATACTTATTGTATGGGAATTAACTAGCTTACGACATTAAAAAAAAATTCAAGAAATATTATTACAATAATATTCGTTTTAAGCGAAGTACAGAGGTTGTTAAACGTTTTAACAAACTAAACCATATTCATTATGTATCTTAATAAACGTTCTTAAAAAAATTTGCAGCAACCCTATGGAGTTAGCGAGTAAACGCAAAAGAATAGAAGCGAGCGTTTGCCACTTGTCTAGAGGGGCTGATTAACTAATACGCCAATGGCCTTAGCCTTAGAGGTGTCAAGTTCATCATCCGTTTAGGTTCCGTCAGATATTCGATCTTAACATTGCGTTGTGCGAAAGACGTGACGTACGAGTTAGTCGTGGTCGGAACGCGGCGGAGGAAACATGTTGGTGCTGGTGATGATACTGGGCGTCACCGCGGCCCTTACGCCGTCCAAATACAGAACTGTTATAGACGATATCGTGATGGCAGCGACCGACATCTGTACGTGAATTTTTATAGTGGTACTTTTTTAATTTACGCATCTTAATTGTTCGATTAAAAGTGAATATTGAAACAATTATAATATATAGTTTACTACTGGTTCCAAGACGTATATATCCTTCGGTGAAAAATCGGCTAAATAAACTCAGTGCTATAAATTTTAAAGGACAATGACATTACATCGACTTGAACCTCATAATGAGCTCTAAATGTTGTTAACGTTTATGTCCTATGGGTTATAAACCTCCGTTAATTGTCTAGGACGGGAATAGAATCTGCGTTCACTGATTATTGCACTCCTACACCTCATCGACCTAGCCTTCTGTCAAATCTAATCGATTACATTTCGCTCGTGTGGTGAAGCAAGTGCTAATTTAAGTAATGAGATAATTAAGGAATGACCTCAAGTCCTTGTCATAGGATATTATGAAATAAAGTTTAAAATAATATTTTTTGTTATAACTATATTTATATATTAAAAAAAAAAAAAGATTTTCTTTCGATTACGAGGTATAGTCACATTATTAGACATATCCAAAATGATTCAAAACGGGATATTTACCAAGTTTTATAGTTTTATTTTGCGTAGCTAAATATCTGGATATTGTACACAAATGACTTGTTCACGATGATTCGTGAATGAAAATCATGGTAAATATCCCTTTTTATTATTATTAAATATACAGTAAAAATATTCCGTTTTAAATAGTTTTCAAGTAAAAATAAACTCATTATAATGAAACAACTTTTACGGATTTTATCGCGGTTTATTTAGTTTTTGATGAGCCTGACATTTCGGATACTTTACAGCAACCATGGTCACGGGAGGACTGTTTCATTTTAATGAGTGAAATTCGCGTAAACACAAGAAAACAATATAAAAATAAACTACTTATCAATTTAAAATATAACTTAAATTATTTAAAAATAAGATTAATTGTTTCCCTGGTCCTTGTTAGTATGAATCGTAGTTGATAATGTCAATGAACTGTTAATGTAATTCGAGATATCCGATAAAATAATATAGTTTACGAATTGTGATCAATTTTTAAGAACAGGTTAGGATTTTCAAGGTATTTTGTTTTTGTTGATATCGGTATCTGCAAAGTAATTTTTTTTCGTGTCGAATAAAAAATATGCAAGTAAGCCAAAATACGTAATTTAATAGTTTTGTTAGTTCACAAAATTTTGATGAAACTAAGTTTAAATTGTATTTTTCCACTGGTCAAAAATTAAAAAAAGGACTGGCTGAGCCACTAACGAACTTGCCGGTAAATAATACGACTTTTTATACTAATTTGATAATGGCTTGGGTTTTTATGTCGTTTAGTTTAGATTTACGTATACGTCTGTATATTTTTGTCACGGCGAATAAAAATGATCTTCGCAGGGAAAAGAGATCTTAGGGATTTCAACAGCTATTAATTTAAATAGTAATATTTATAGCATACTTTTGGCGTATTTTATTATAACTTTGGGATGTGTATGAAATATATGATTTAAAAGAGGCCTCCTATTTAAAAGGGCAGCGTTGCACCTGTTTTTTTTTTCTCTTACGCCGGGTAATGCACTAAGGCATTCTACAGGGGAGTTTCCCCATGCGGATATGTGCGACTCGCTGCGTCCGAAATACGGTAAGTGGACGCAGCTCTACTCACTAAAACCCGGCGAGTGCCACCAATGCCGCCTTTGGTGAGGTGCCCCGAATCTGCTAGCAACAGGGCACTTCGACTGCTAGTCAGGCCCTCAGGGTACCGATGCCACCTCCACAGAGGTGTTGTCCCGCACCACAGAACAACTCCTCCCTACGTCGGGACAGCACAATGAGGTGAGTTCCGTCCTCGCCCCTTGCCCCCTCGTCTTATAAGAGGTGTATCGCTGAAAGTGTTGGACCCTGGGTTACTCAGCCCCACGGCAGTGCCTAAGCCATGGTGAGGGCCGGCAACGCACCCGCTAATCTTCTGGTGTAGCGGATGTCTATGGATGTCGCTATCACTTACCATCAAGGGAACCGACTGTCCGTTTGCCACCTCTTTTATATAAAAAAAGATTTAATTTGATATTCTATACAGATATTAAAATTAGGTAAAGTTTGTGAGCTTGTAGGGCATTATCTCTGAATCTACTGAAAATATTTTGAATATTCTTTTACCAATAGATTACGTTATTTGTGAGTGACAGTAATAATTTATCCTCGTACTGAGAGTACGGGGAAAAATTATAAAATATTATATAAAACAGTGGCAGGTCCATGTTGGATGCGAGTAGCAAGGAAGCAGTTTTATTCAGTCGTCTTGGCGTTCATTGAGGGAGGCCTATGTTCAGCAGTGGACTGATAAAGGCTGATAATGATGATGATGATGTTGATGATATTAAGTAGGTATATTACGGAAACTTTAAGTACGCAAATGAAAACGCGTGGCGCTGCTAGTTAAATGTAATCGGAATATAATCCGAACATTAATATTTTAATTAAACTAGGAAACGACAATTTTGCTGTAAGCTTCTGTAAACAACAAGCTTAATTTTAAATAATAATAAGTAAGGATTAAGGAAGCAAACTCTCAGTTTATTTCCATTGAGTCAGTTATTAATATTATAGGTATAATTATAATTGGGTAATGGGATTTCCTATTTACAAGAAAAATCATGAGATGTTTTTATGTATTAAAAAACCTTGATTTATCACGATGCATGTTAGCGATAAGTGTAATAATCATCTTATTGTTATTTTTATTTCATCATTACTGAAGCTATTTTTTATTATAAGGATATTGTGGCGGCTACTAATGCACATAGAAATTCACACAACCAAAGGTAATGCAGATGCGTAGCTTTCTTTTCCCTATGCAATAGGGCAACGAAATCCCACAAATGAGAAGAAATTCGACAGTATAACTGTCATTTTACGCCGGTATTATGTGAGCGCCAACTACCCGTCGTGTCGATCCAATTCGGCTATAAAAACAGCATGGCACATTCTGAGTATATCCAAAAAAAAAAAACATTTATCATACCACGTTAGGCTGGTCCTGTGGTAAGCTCGTAAGAAGTTGTGTTATGGGTAGTAGGTACGGAAATAGATTTAGGAAAATTATATGAATACATAAATATATATACACGTCAATGGCTCGGTACAGGCGTCTGTATTTATTATACAAATCATCTGAATTTGCGGAATTTGAACCCATCAAACTTATCTACATCAAAAACTTCAATCACCTTCTCTATAATACGTCTGTTACTTCTAAGATGAAACGTATTTAAAAATCAACTCTAGCTCTATTTCTTTTATTCTTCTTCTTTTATTAATCGCGTAATTCCCATTCCCGTGGGAGTACGGGACTTAATTATAGCCTATGTGTTATTCTGATGTATAAGCTATATTGTTGTAAAGTTTCATTAATATCCATTCAGTAGTTTTTACGTAAACGAGTAACAAACATCCATACTTACAAACTTTCGCGTTTATATATTACTACTACTACTAAGTAGGATTAGTAGGAAGTAGGATAATCATCAAGTTGTAGGTACTAGGTACATGATATACATACTTATATCATCGAGCATATTATCGTAAAGAGTAGAAATGTGAGCCATCAAAATCCTAATTATTAGTCAGTGATTTATCACTGGCCTAATAGCAATTCAACCAAACAAATGAATCAATGGTCAATTATGGTCGGCCTATCAACGCACAGAATTGGCGCTTCTCAGCACAAAATTGGCGAAATTTTCATACAAACATACCGTCCTATTCCGGTTATATGCCGGACGATGATGTATACGTCTCGGTATAAAAAAGTGTCAAAGAAAACCCAAGCTAAAAGAATTTCATATAAATATAATTAATATCTTTAGATATGGTGCCATTGCGGGTTTTGAACCTGATGCCTCATCAGTAAACCATTACAACGTCCGACCTTAGAATTGAACTGACCTATGACGCATACGACTTTACTGTTAGAAACATATATAAAAACTACATCCGCACACAGTCTTGTTTTGTTCAAATAGTAAAAAAAGTCTGTGGTACCATAGGTATAATTTAGCTGTTTCGTTCGCCCCAAAATAGAAAAAAATATTGGCAGTATCGGCACTGCGAATAGAAGTGGAAACTTATGACGTATTTGAAATTTCATGATGACGTCATAATTTGCGTGTCGGTAAAACAGTACCTACACAAAACTATAATTAAAATTTTCCGTATCAAAATTTGATTAACTGTGTGACTAAATAGGTTTTCATTTGAAAAAAAAAAATGTATTAGTAGGGACTGCTGATAGAAGTAAAAACTTACAGCTTCAATTTTTTTGTATTTAAATTTCAATTGTCACTCTCTCTTTATCTCCATTCAGTCCCTCAATGTTGAGGATCCTGACTTCCGTCATGACATATGTCTTCGTTACTAATAAGTTTCTTCCACCAGCTTCTATTTTTAGCTTATTCAAAGGTATTTAAAGCTGCTGGGTAATCTGGTCGGATCATCGCATCGCTTCGAGTTTCGACCCTTTGGTCTTTTTCCCTCTAGTTTACCCGTATCAATATTTCCAGGGTATCGAGGTTCCTACGTGCCATGTGACCAAAGTATTGACATATCCTGTACACGCAGACAAATCAAATGTCACAATGATCTCATAAGTAACATTAGCTTGTCGTATTTCAATTTCAGAACAATCCTTTCTCTTAAATTTAAATTGCAATGTGATTAAACATTTACGCGGGAATGTTGATTTGTATGACGTGTTTTACCGGTAAAAAATAAAAAAAATGTAAAAATAAAATTGCTTTAGGCATATCAGGAACTGTGCGCGCAATGTTTTTTTTATTTGAGTAATATTGACGTCAAACGCCGTTACTACCGGCATATGAGTGAGAGTTGTGAGAAACCTGCTTGGCTAAAAATCTGACTATTAGCGGCTTTTATTATTATTGTATTAAAATATATAGTTAAATTAGTTTCTCTTTGAGTTGTTTAAAATAGATCATTGGGTTATTTATTATTATTAGTTTGTTAATAAAAAATCTTCAACCTTGAATTTAATTTGATTATCGTTAAAATTATTATTAAATTATTATTTTTTGTTAATAGAATCCATTGATGGATGGATAAGAGCTTATGATGATGATGAAAATGATCGTTGCGCAAATATTATCTAATCTAATATATATTATCTAATCTAATAATTACGATATTAAATAACTAAGAAAAACATTAAATTACATATAATTATATTATAGTTACTTTTGCATTTTTTTCTGGTGTGAGGGATGCTGTGCCGTGCTTCCGGCTGCATGGATTTTATTGCATGAAACGGCTTAGCTAAGTTTCAGTCAGCAGGGCAGAATATACAGTGTAATTACTAGCATCGACAGTAATTACCATCTTATCGTCTGAGGAGCCTCTGCTCTCTGCCTCGGCTTAGGCAAACTTCAACTAGCATAAAAAAAATACAATTTTTTAGGGATCATTTTATGTAAATACTAGCGGTCCCAGCAGACGTTGTCATGTACAAAACATTTAATAGTGGACCGAATTGTGAATCTCAACCATCCTCGAATACTATTGCAGACGCAAAAAACTTCAAAGTTTATCCAGCTGTTCAGGGGGAACTCAGTCATATGCACAGAAATTTGATATATTAAAGAATGCCTTTTAATTTAAAGTAGCATTGAATTAAATACTAGGTTACCGCCTACTTCGGTAGCTCAGCAGCTCGCCTGAGTATCACTTGTTGTTTTGCATTGCTCATCACGCAAGGATATTAAATGACTATTTACTAAAGATGAAGTAAGGTGTGTATTAGACGAGTTTTTGGGTTAGGAGGTTAGGGACATAATTTATACTTATTACATATTTTGATGATCAGATTGTTGAGTATTTGAGCGATGACTGCAGACGCTGGTTTGAATTCCCTAGTTGAATATGCGCGGTTATTACTAAATTGCCTGTTTAACGGTAGTTTTTTTTAATTGAAAACTATTGTAGGCGCGTTGAGCACTTTTTATAAGGAATAAATTTAGGGTCCGCCCACGAACGCTTTTTCACGCGATAAAAAAGCGTTTGAATGAGACAAATCCATGGATACTAATCATATAGGGTAGGGATGCCACCTGGCTATTTCCGTAAGTAAAGCAGCTCTTCTGTGTAAAAAAAAGACAAACAAAACAGCGTACTTACTACCAACTATCTTGCGCTTTAGGGTAGGCAATCGATGGTATCTCTAATACAAAAAGAGCTGGGGGCCTAGCCAAAATGCCATTACGAAAACGACAGCGACGATCGTTCGTCCGTTCGAAGTTGTGATTGGCTAAATTACGTCGACGATCGCTCGATCATTCAATCGACGACGTGATTTAACCAATCACAACTTCGAACGGACGAACGATCGTCGCTGTCGTTTTCGTAATGGCATTTTGGCTAGGCCCCCTGGCTCGGCCCCTTAATATTTATGGGCGACATTGGCCTCATACTGATCACTTGCTAGTTCTAACAGAAAGCCATAAGATACAAACATAGAATTCTAAGTTCTAAGTACCCTACTTAGAACTTAGTCCCTACTTACTAAGAACCTTTTGAATATTACGTGATAGTAGAGACATTGGTGAGCCATCTTCTGTTCTGATTGATCTTAAAGGCCAATAAACTTGAAAAGTCTAGCCCTTTCGAAAAAAAGTACAGACAAGTAGTTTCAGTCCTGGATAATTATGACAACTTTCAATTTGTTCTTTATCTAATCTAATCTCCTGTTAATACGAGTATCGATATCAATTTATTTAATTTCATTCTTATCTGCAATACTATAAAAAGGCATCTGTATTTCCTTCGAATGCCATTAACTTTGAAGTAATAAAGGTTACAACAATTAATGTTTTCAAAAAATATAATATATCTTCGGTTTTCTGTACATAAAAACGACTTCGTAACAAAAGATTATTAGGAAGCGACATTTTCAAATTATTACAAATTAGAATTGTATTAGCCAAAATTTACATAATTAACAAAAGGAAGTTATGACTTCCTTTTATATTTAAATATATAACTAAGTAAAATATGAAAAAAGCCGTAACACATTTCATAATCATTATTTTCATTGAAGATTTTTTCAAACGAAACGAGATAACGAATTCTGTGCACTGTCCGGTCCGAATTGCATGCGATTGGCAGAATCAATCATCTCAGCGTTCATTAAAAGTCTTCGCATTGTCGTATCTGTCTTATTCTGATGATAGTGAGAAAAATCTAGATATAAAAAAAATTGGGGAATAGTAGGTACGCGTACGCATCAGGCTGCCACATAAAATAACTACCTTATACGTAATAAAAAGCAAAGCAAAGTCACGTTTACACTAGAACTAATATATGTCATTATCTTAGATCAATAATATGATATATAAATAATCTAAGGATGTATGATATATTAATAATATCATAGTCTTCAGTCTAAGCAAATGGTCGATGTACTTTATTGTTATATGGATAAAATAAAAACACGTTGTTTTTCATCAAGATATTAAAACAATATATTTTTTACAGGCGAGGCTTTTCCGTTAGAAATGCGGTTCCGCTTAGCACCGGTTCCTGATTTGGACGTCCTGGAGTACACTAATAACGGCAAATATAGAACATACAAGTTAGAAAAGGCTCACAAGATGCTTAACGGGAAGTTGCCTAAGAAGCTCATTATCTACATTCCCGGCTGGTGGAACACTCCAGAAGACGAGTCATCCGCAACATTAGTCAAGTCCCTGATGTCCAGGAATCCTTTAGTTCTAATTTTAAACACTCGGCCCACGTTTGGATGCGGATATGTCACTTCCGCATCAAGCGTGTACGGTGTTGCCCAAAGCCTCTTTAAATTCGTCAACAATCTTGCAAAAATCGATTATTCGCCATCATCTGTACATTTAATTGGCTTTAGTCTCGGCGCACATGTTGCTGGAATCACTGGAAAGCTGGTCCAGAACAGTATGCAGAAGAAAATAAGCAGAATAACAGCTTTGGATCCCGCTAGGCCGTGTTTCCTAAAATATCAAGATTACAGACTCCATAAGAATGACGCGAAGTTCGTTCAGGTTATACACTCGAGTACTGGAGTTTTGGGCATTGAAGATCCACTCGGTCATCTGGATGTGTACTTAAATGGCTTCACTGTGCCTCAGCCAGAGTGTAAGCGTAAAGCTGTAAGCTCTGAATGCGATCACGCGTTAGCTTGGAGGACGTTCTCAGCTTCTGCGACCGGTGAAATAAATATGATTGGCCAACAGTGTAGAAATTTTGACGAGCTGAAATCACGGCAATGTAGCGGTAGTAAAAGTTACATAGGATACGGCTGCAATACAACCACTCGTGGTTTGTTCGTCTACAAGACTTCAAGGATTGCAGCTACGGGGAAAAAGTTTTCGATTTTAGACTTATTTCTGTGGTGACAATAGAGCAGTGAATAATGTGTGCGCTAATGATGATTGCTTGAACGGTGACTATAATGTAAGTAGTGTATATAAAGATAAAGATAAAAAGGTGCAACATAGAGCCATCCTCTTGGGAGTCACTTGTGGCTAAGCCTACAGAATGGAGGAGATACGTACAGTCGAAGTACGATTTTGAATATGAAAGGAGGTTAGATTTAGTCCTGAAGCGAGTCTGTCTTAAAAGAAAACCGCCTCCTGACATAACTTATAGTTTTATCAACGGCGTACTGACGTGCGAATGTGACCGCACGTTCTTCCACAGAATAGGTTAATATGTCAGCCATCTGAGAGCGAAACATCTAGCAGGCAGAACGAACTAGTTACCGTAGCCGAAATCGGCTAGGAATGGATGATGATGAGTGTATATAAAGTGACTTTTTGATAGGACTATTGTTTTTTGTAAATATATATAAAAGCAGTTTTAAAAAGTGATAGGACTGTTTTAATAGACATTTAAGGCGCAGAGAAGTTACCGTATTTGAAATAAATTGTGATATTCGTTGATCGAGTACGATTTGGATTAATAAAATATGCTGAAGACTGAAGTAAAATACTAATCTTTGTATTTCCTAAAAAATCACACTATTTTCTTATTCCTTCCTTTCTATTTCCCAAAAATCACATTTTTTTTTCATTCTTAACTATTCCATTCATTATAGCTAAAGTGAGCAAAAATTAACAGTCAAAGTAAAATATATACTTTTTTTGTTACTGTAATCGTTGGATGTTTATGATAAAAAAATGTTTAACAATTCTTATTTATACGATTTTTATGAGTTTCAATACTAAAATCTCGTAAAGAAAATAGTAGGAGAATAAGGTACCTACTTCAAAGTATATTGTATGGTAAAAAAAATAAGTTAGTCGCATACGAGATGATCCTTTTTATTTATGCCGGATAGACAAACTGGCAGACGGACAACCTGATGGTAAGTGATCGACGTCGCCCATGAACTATAGCTAGTTCACCTCTAACTAGCTAAGGTAAGTTCTGCTTATTTTGAGACAAGATGTTAAGTCTGAGTGCTTACCTATATTCATTACTAGCACCGCTGTGTTTCGCCTGTAGTAAGTTATATACATGAATCTTAATTTTTATTATAATCCATTCATATTTTTTGCGTGAAAGAGAAATAATGATCCTATTAATTATTTAAATGGCCACAGCTGCGTTCGCGTTATCCGAAGTGATGATTATTATTAAAAATAAAGTTAATGAATACCGCTAGGAACGCTATAAAATACATATTGTTGATTGTAGCAAAGAATTCAGACGTATGTACATAGGACAGTTATTATGAGCATTGAGCACTTCGAGGACAACTCTGCGATATAAACGTCCGCTTGGCGGCGTGACGAGAGGGACACCGCGATGTCCCCAGCGTATGAGCCTACAAAAGCGAGCGAGTGCGAACTGTGGACATGTCCCCAATAAAGTCGAAAAAAATCCTTAAGAATTGTGCTTCTATATACGTCTGAAATCTTTAATTGTAGACATCATAATTATTTTGTGCGTGTGTTTGTCACTAAACTCCTCCTAAACGGCTGGACCGATTTCAATAAAATTTTCTGTGTACCTTCAAGTAGATTCTAGAATGGTTTAGTTTTACAAATCAGTCCGAAAGATGGCGCTCCAGTTGGTATCTAGGTTATTTATCTATACTTCAACTAAACGGCTAAATCGGTACTTTACCGCTATAGACAAACGCGATTCATCAATGTCATGACAGTCGTATTAATGAATGTTTCATCTGGCGTCACTAAACCACCGTAGATCAGGAGAGATACCATATTAATATCAGGAAACGTGACAATCTCCAAATACCGTTATAATTGTGGATAATTTATAATTACATCACGTAGAGACGAAAATGATTCATAAATAATATAGAGCGGACTGACTTCTGATAAAATATAATGTGTTTATTTATCACAATATGAAGAAAAGAAAAAATATTGCATAAAAACTTTAAATGTTAAAAACCAAAAAAAATATCATTTCACATTTCTAATCTAAATAATAATAAAAAGGAAAATGTCTAGGCACTTTAGTACTAAGTATTATTTATTCTTTGATAACAAACTACAAACTGTCTGTCGCTGAGGGTTTCCCGCCGCCTGCAGATCCCTCAGATAGCGGCTGAAGGCTCACGCAGCGGTTTTAGTGGGGTAGTGCATCCAATGCGAGTCCCCACACGGCACACACGCCAGCGCGCCTACCCAAAGCCTTGGTAGAGTCCGAAAAGGATTTTCACTGCGTCATCAAAAAAAAAAACACTAGATATTGCTACAATCAGACGTAGATTAATATGTAATTATTATTTGGTCTCGCTTCGTTAATGAATGTCTTAATAATTATCATGTATATGCCTTTGTTTCTTGTTGTCTGACGCACATTTTCATGTTAAATTCTGCATAATAAAAATTATTTAATACACCCATAAAATGCTTTGAAAAATAGTATTCAATTTAATTAGGTACTTCTCACATACATTTAAATAGTTTATATTATTTATTATTATTTATTGCGATTGGATTTAAAATTAGTTTTTATGAAAGACGCTTTTGTCGCATTTTTCGGTGAGCTAAGCTAAGAATAATTATCTTTTTATCATAATAATCATTCGCATATTATTCTACTTCTCATTTATCCCAGCCCCGCACCCTTCTAGTACCTTCCTGGATATTGAAATTATTGCCTTTCTACGATTTGTTTTTCTAGATTGATCTATGATACGCGCTAACTGGGAGTAAGTCGTCTCAAGACGAAAGGTTAGTTATGCTGTAAATTCTGCTTATGCTGTTATTTGTAATAAAAGTTAAACTATTGATTATGTTTCAGTAAATAATTACAGTTACTGTGACGTAAACTGTATTTATCTAGCCACTATAATGAAACCCATTTTCACCCAAACCCAAATTCAATCAATTGTATTTATCTATTTTGTTATTTGCAAAAAAGGTAGCTAAACCCATAAATGGATCAAAACGGATTAGCACAATGGACGACTGGCATAAAGCTCCCTGGCCAAAAAAATGCTAAATCCACTTTATAAGCTGACAGTTGTGGATACACAGCGAAGCAATAGAGAATTAGGCACTTCGATGCTTGGCTTTGATAGTGATAATATGACCTTAGGTCTCATACAAACCAAAATCGAATGAAGTGGTAACCTTAGATCATTAATATGTCTAGATGGAGTGTCGCCCTACAATCAAAACAAAAAAAAAACTGGCCAACATTTTCAAAGATGTGTTCGTGAATACCAACTGCTACTACAGTTCTGCCATAATCATCCTTTTTAATCTCGTTACACTTCAACACAAACCTTCATTATAAATAAAAACAATAATGCGTAACAATTCATGCGTATTCTATAACAGCGGGACGGATACTAAACACGGAGTAAGCATTTAGAGGCCAACAGTTGGACGCTATTTTTTTGGACGTGTTTTCCGCGCGACTTTCTATGATAACTTCTATCTATGACTTATGATCAACCTGCTAGTAACCACGGCTAAAAAACTATCAATATCGAATTATACAATACAAAATAGAAGCAGTCAAAACAGTAATGCCATGCATGCATGCGTGCATTAGCCAGGTGAACTTAAGACACCGAGTTTCTTGAGCGGTATGACTTTGCAGCGTAATTTGAAGCCAGTTATCGGCTAAATTAAAAAAAATACCTTTCTGTCAATCTAAGTAGGTACTAAGTAGGCAAAAACAACCAGGAAAACGAAAAAAAATGCAGTTATTGTCCAGCGATTAAACCTAGCATGACTTTAGCACGAGGTGCAAGAGAACCATTTATGGCGAACATTGTTTTTATGTGTGTAATTACTGCACTGATTAGGATATTTCTATTTTTGATACTATATTTTTACATTACAGTAAAAAAGCTTTATTACTGTGAGCTTGAAAATAACAGATTTTTATAAATATTAATGTATTTTGAAGTCTCAGAGACGTAAGACTGTTTACAGCGTCACTAGAAATTAATGTTAGTGAGCAAGGGTTCTTCTGAGTGCGTGACCAGCCCATTGCCACTTCAACGTGCTTATTCTTCGCGTGATATCGGTAACTTTAGTTCTCTGGCGAAGGTCTTCGTTTCGAATCCTATCTGCCAATGAAACACCCAGCATAGCACGCTCCATAGCACGTTGAGCTACGGCAAACTTACGGACCAGTCGCAAATTAAGAGGCATCGGCCCCGTAGGTCATCACGGGGAGAACGCATTTGTTGAAGACTTTTGTCTTCAAACTCTGCGGTATAGTGTTGGTCGGCCATTAACCAGATGGGAAGACGATCTCCGTGCAGTGGCAGTTCCGCGTTGGATGCGAGTAGCAAGGGATCGGTCGTCTTGGCGTTCATTAAGGGAGGCCTATTTTCAGCAGTGGAAGAATAAAGGCTGATGATGATGATGATGATGATGAGCAAGGGTTAATTAAAATATAATTGTTCAGACAACTGTACAGATTAATTATTTACCTAAGTATATGTTTATATTAATGGTGCCGCGAAGCGCGTCAGCATTATCAAAACGGTTAAATTGTAAAAAAAATACTTAAGTTAAATTTGAAATAACAATTAATACTTATTTATCACTTTCAACGCCAACTTTCTGCCTCTATCAAATATCACACTATCACCAAGTGTAAGCGCATATAAACACCCTGACTATAATTATTTTATTTTCCGACGTAAACGGTTTCCAAATCCTCTACATGGGTGTTTCCGAGACCTCTCACCTCAAGTGCTTAAAAGTTAGACACCTGATATATTATTATTATATTGTAACCTTCTGTGTTTTAAAATGCCAAATAGTTGATTTATTTTAGGTTATTATTGATATTATATTATGTACTTAAATCTTCAATTATAAATTTAAAATTAAGTTTGCTATAGTAGTGCCATCTACCAGTGGTAAAGAGAACTGTAGCTAAACTTACAAACTTAATTCTCTGGCTCTTATCTTAGTTCAAACGCTCTACGATAGATGTCACTTAAATGTATTTTATACTATCATAGTATGCAGTATTGTGTGTATTATGTGTTAATGGTTCCCCGATTACGAAGGTAGACTACGCTACGTAAGCGTTTAGGTACACGAAAAGTTGGTTGGCTATTAACCAGGCGATCTCCGAGCAGTGGCCGCTCCGTGATGTTTGCGAGAGACAAAGGATCTGGCGTCTTGGCGTTCATTGGGGAGAGAGGCCTATGTTTAACAGTTGACACATAAAGGCTGATGATGATGACGATGATGAAAGGCTCCGGCAAAACGTAACAAGCAAATTTACATTACATTTATGTTATTAGTAGTGCATGCATGCGATGAAAGGTTGGGAATCAATGGTTTACGGCAATCATATTCACTGATTGGACTCCATCGCGGTTCCAATAAACATAATTTCTAGCTCTAATTCTGACAGAGTGATAATTTTAATAGTTTATGATTATTCTATATGGACGTGTAGTATAAGACGGGACCGTTCCCATGAACGGGAGGGGTAATCAAAGAACCCACAAATCCACAAGCTAAGAACTTGTTTGAACTTTGAACACGCAATAGACGCTCTTACATTATCCGATGAAGTTATAATGGCCACGTGCCTGACAACTTACCTAAATAGGAGACGTCATTGTATTAAGTTTCAAAATTAGAAGTAGTTTTTGTCGTTTTGGCATTAGCAATTTCTAATGAACTGCCAGAACTCCTAAACTGTCCGTAATTATAATGATAATAATTATAATATATAATGATAATATAAGTTAAGGATAATATGAAGTAAAAATAAATCACTTGTTAGATGAACAAGAGTTACATGAACTCTTTTTATCATTCAATATAACTAAATAATCCAGGACAAAAATATAAATAAGTCTTTAGTTTCTCCAACACTATTCTTAATATTATAGACTAGCTGTTGCCCGCAGCTTCGCCTGCGTTAACTAAGATTTACAAAGGGATCTTATTACGCAAAATAAGTAACTTTTCTGGTTGATTTTTTACTCGTGTATAATGTAGCTTTCGAATGGTGAAAGAATTTTTGAAATCGGTCCAGTAGTTTATGGGCCTATTCATTACAAACAAACAAAGTTTTCCTTTTTATAATATTAGTGTAGATGTAGATGTAGATAATCTTAGAAAATATTATTCTGGCGGGAATTTCAAGGCATGGTTACTTTTTACGTGTTGTGTACTTGTCTATTGTGCCCTATTCTTGAATAGGGCATTGTTACATTTTGTTGTTTCCGTAATAAGGAATAGAAATCGGTCGGTATAAAATGGGTGAAATGTGTCAGGATTAGATACTGGTGTATACAATAACGACAGAGCACTGTAAGCTTGCAAACGACAGCAGATTAATGGTGCAGGATCAGAGAGGTCCCGCCCAGCCAGACGAGCTCGACATGGTCGGTGCGAGTGCGAGCGAGGCGGGCTAATAATTAATAACCTATGCTATTATTTACATGTATATTCATAACGATTTGACCTTGATAAATAGAAGTCTGTATCTAGCAATGGACGAATAAAAACTAACAATGATACTGATGATTAATCATCGTCCTCCTAGTCCGTCTAATGCTGGTGAAAGGCTTCAGGTGATGTCCCAATCTATCAAACCCGACGCCATGCAGCCGTGGATATCACGAAGCATTAGGGCCATTAGGGCCATTAGCATAACTCCATCCGAAAAAAAAATGATGTCCCAATCTCACATCTTTTGAATGGCGATGTTAATTCTTTTTTTATATAGAAGAGGGGGCAAGCGGATAGTCAGTTTACCTGATGGTAAGTGATAGCGACATCCACAAAAAGACACACGAAAGCTTGTTCTTGTACAAATACCGGCGCCCCGTGGTTCCACCCGCACACTTACCATTCCTGTATGAGAACAGTAAAACATTTTAGTCTACGTATTATTCTGATCTATAAACTATATTATTGTAAAGTTTCATTAAAATCCATTTAGTTTTTTTTTGCGTGAAAGAGTAACAAAGATAGAAGAAGAGTCTACATAAAAACTTGCGCATTTTTAATATGAGTAGGATATAACCTTTATTACAATGGGCTAATTAGGGATGAATAAGGTTGGTTAGATGACAAGGTGATGATTTGCCTGCACTAGCCAATCCATCAGTCAGTCAAAATTTTTCTTGAAAATGATTCGAAATAATAGAACAGTTTTCATTTCATTAACAGTGAGAAGCTTAAGTAATAAAAAAGTAATTTTAAATTCCATATTGTACGTTTAGGGCCTGTTTCACAATCTCCAGTTAAGTTCCCAATAGGCTATCGGCAACATATTTGACAGATACTCCATACTCTATCTGTCAAATATGTTGCCGATAGCCTATTGGGAACTTAACTGGAGATTGTGAAACAGGCCCTTAATGTAATGAGATTTGCAATGTAATACTTACATTGCAAATCGAATGGCTAAAACTGCCACATAGCAGGAGTTTTTATGGCCACCAGACAATCCACATGTCAGGAATGGAAAACTATAAGTTTTGGAACGAAGTTTGATTTGAGTTTTACGACACCGTAGTAATTTTGACCAGGCGTGTCATTGTGTAAATGGCGTACTCGTAGCTAGCTTCACTCCGGCCAAATTACTTTCTAGTTCCTACTTTTGACGTGACAACGTCTAATAACTCGATACAACGGGCTCGACGCACGAAAAAGATTACGTCATTGACCCGTTACGCTAATTCGCGTTCCGCAAGCGAGAGAACGGCACAAACGAGAGAGAGCGAGCGATCGGCTCAGTTCGGTTCGTGCTGCATGTAATATTTGACGTTGTCACGTCAAACTACCGTCCGTAAACCGACTTTACAGACAACATTTTTTTATATAAATTTTAATAAAGTGTCTATGTAATAGTAAAGCAGCTATTAAAGTGTCTATGTAATGCTCTCTCTATAATATACTTTATATTATCAAAAAAATTAATTCAATCCGCTGTCAGTGGCGCCGTACCGCCTCCCGGAGCCGCCCAGCAGCTAGGTATATTTCCGAACATTCGCTCGGATTACGAGCGCGTCTAATGCTTCCTGCGTCGAGTCTGAAAACATATCTATCATAAATTCCCGGCTCAGTACATTCTAGTAAATGCCGCTCATTAACCGTCTTATATAGGTATAAGGTAGGTACTGAAGAGAAAAAACACGACATTAAATAAAAACACGATATTATGGACCGGAGTAATATTACAAAAAGTATCAAAAGGTTACCTTTACATTTTTAACATAATCTATCATTAAAAAATAAAGGTTAGACTTACCTACTTTTTTTCATCGTAAGTTTTTATCCTTCCACTGCTGAACTTAAGCATCTCTTAATGAACTTCAAGACGGCCAAACCATTGCGACTATCTGTGCTTTGTACTACATTTTTATACTAACTTTAAATAGCTACTCGTATTACGAATGAAAATTTTAAAATGAATATCGGGCGCTTTACCCTTTCTTTTAAGATATTTTTTTCTCGTTAATCCATATAATTCTTTTATTAAAAATTATTTTCTTACTTTGTGTTTGGTTTGCTATTAGAACGTGTCTTCTATAAACTATAATTTTTTGTTGATAGCCTGTTCATATTATACTGAGGACTTTCGATCGTTAATAATAATATTAGCGTCATCCTCAAGTTATGATAACCGACACAAAAAAAAGAATAAAAAATAAAAGAATTTGGTGTTGTGGCTCTGAACTTGTGAGTGTACATATATATTTTCAGAGATTCATATTTATTTACTTATATATACGATACTATAGCAATGTTCATTAATAAATATGTAGGTACATTGTGATATATTTTCACTTTAAAATACATTAAACATCCGATATATTTCCAGATAAAAGCGTATGATGCTAAGCGTTACCTCCATCAGGCTATTTCCATATGAGAAGCCTCTTTTTATGGCGTCTAAATAGGCACGGCCAGCGTATCGCAGACCAGCCACATGCATAAATGATTCAATAAAGGCATGAAACTTTGAACCTAAATACCTAGGCATAAAGATGGAAATAGGGATTTTTTTTTCATGGCGAGTCGTCTATACCATGTTATTAGGGTTACCACAACTGATTTATTATATCAAGTTGTTTTTAATACTTTTTTAATTTATACAATTGAACGGATATTTTTGTTAGTTTTTATATATTTATCTCATGAAGTAACATTGGTATTTCCTTGTTAGATTTGCGTATCTTATTTAGATGTTACAATAATAATAATTATTTTATTTTTAAAAAGATATTAATCCAAGAAAACTGACAATATGTTGTTGTCATTGTTAATAGTATTTTCATTCAAACTGTTGAGTAAAATTTTATCAACTTAAACGTCAAAATTCAAAGAACAAAGAACCATGGGAAATACGTCTTCCCCGTGGTTCTTTGATCTTCGAATGTGGATAAAAACTCACTAAATAAAAGATAAAAAAAGATATGCGATGAACATAATATGTTACATAATACAACACTTTATATAATTCTATTTAGTTGCATTATGTCGGATTATTATTTATAAGTGTCGTGTCAACCCTAGCGGCACCCTTGTAAGGCGCTCAGCTGGGAAACGGTACGAAGACTCAATTATATTTTGAAGCACGTTTCAGGCATTTCAATTTTATATCTGGGCTCCATTGTGTTAGTGTTGCTTTAGAGGGGCCGTGAGCTACGAATTTAAATTGGAAAACGATATTTTTTTTCATCCGTTCCCCCTGCTATAATAAAAGGTATAATTAACTAGGTACCTGCTGTGCACCTTTTTTGTACGGATTCGCCTTTGATGAGATATGGGTGTATTAGAGATAATTTAACATTCCCGCTACATTCATTATTACTTTTAATAATAAGTAAAAAACGTAAATTATAATTTATTTATTAGGATTTAAATACTGTAAACGTCATTATTTTAATGATCTTAAAATCATAATTACAATTCCATAACGAAATAAATTTTAATTGCCAATGTTATAATAATTTTTGGTCCTTTATTTCTCTTTGACTGAAAACTTATAATCACTATTCTTACAAAGTCCCCGTACAAACAGTTTTATAATTAAAAGTTAAAGCAGCAAGCTACCTTGGTTGTAAATAATGTCTTTGATAGAATATTTTTATATTTTAATCAAAAGCAATAATACATTCGAGAGTATATGTAGCTGGCGAATAAAAAATCAAATGTGTAAATGGTAAATTACAATGGACCCTTGCGGTTGCCCCTGGGCACGCCAAGCCTATCTCCTTCACAACACATTGTTCAAAGCAATACCCTCCCGTACATAATTTTACTTCAACCAACCATATCATTATCAACATTATTGAGGTATTGTACGTTTTAAAATTGTGGTAGAATATTTATTATCGAAAAACTTAATTATGTACAACATGACAGCAGTGTTTCGTGTAGGGAATAAAAGTACAATGTTTCAGTAAATATTTTAGGTTAACAGTTTATCTTCAAAGCCTTGGGGACATTTTGGAGTTAACGAGGTAAAGATACTCTAGGGGTGGTATTAATAAAAAAGGATTAAAAGATAAGGCAAGCCTAATTACAAATACAAATGAATCGCTGCAGTTTATTTGTTCCTACACTACTTATACATTTTATGACGAATGAATTCACGTCATTTTATATTGTAAGGGCCTGTTTCACAATCTCCAGTTAAGTGCCCAATAGGCTATCGGCAACATATTTGACAGATAATTGACAGATACTCCATACTCTATCTGTCAAATATGCTGCAGATAGCCTATTGGGCACTTAACTGGAGATTGTGAAACAGCCCCTTATACTAATTTATCGATAAATATAATATATAACAGAAAAATATACCATAACAAATACATAGTATAAGGGAAAGAGTTATTGCTAATTAATTCGGAAATCAACCTCCTTGACAAGTAGCACAAACAATATCGAGATATCACTAGTTTACATGTAATTTGATGGTTAGTGTCATTTTCATACAATAGGTATTCTATTCTATTCTATTCATTTAGCGTTTGTGCCACTTCTCTAAGGGGACAGTTCTGTTTCATGTATATAATAATAAAACCGTTCTGAATATTCAGGTTTAGATGCAATACGTCTTAATTATTTTCATAGCCGGCTTATTTACGTGTAAAGTGGCTACTATTATCACTTTACAGTGATTAAAAGTACTTATAAATGCTAAAAGAAAATATAACCCCTTTAGTAAATCCATGTCCAACATGCCTAGAAGGCGGTACAATATAGCAAAGCATAGAGACCCCACCATGGTTCAGGCCTTGTCGTTGCGGTGGGGCTCAGTAGCCCTGGGTGACCCCAACACCTGGGTGAAACGAATTGAGCCGAGGGGGCTCTTTGTATCCCTCTAATAAGAAGAGGGGACAAAAGAGCAGGGGCAAGGAGTGAGGATGGCATCATACTGTCCCGACATTGGGAGTGGTTGTTCTGTGGTGCGGTTCCTCTGTGGAAGTGGCGTCGATCCCCTGAGGGACTGACTAGCCGTCGAGGTGCCCTCACCAAAGGCGGCAGTGGTGGTACTCGCCAGGTTTAGTGGGTAGAGATGCGCCCACATACCATCTTTCGGGCGCAGCGAGTCCCACATGAGAGAGCCTGGGGAGACCCACTCCCCTGCGGGATGCGTCAGTGCATTTCCAGGCGTAAAAAAAGCAAAGCATAGAGAACGTAATATTATAATAGAGCACAGACTAAAATAACAATATTGACACCATTGAATTTCACGAGGGACAGACCAGCCGTGTTTTGAAGATGGGTGTAATTTGGTTTTCGTTTCCTAATTACACAGATAAGGCGTGTGATTACCGTAATGAGGCCTTAATTACAGACACACGCCGGAAACGGGGGCCTATTGTTCCCTTAATGCCCCTTTCAACTAGGAATATTCTTTTTTTTATTGTAGCGATAAGCGAGGTATTTTAAGGGGGGTATTAAAAGGATTATCTATACATAGGGCGGTTTCCAATTAAAATATGTTGCTAGTTCTAAATAAAAATAGCTTAAAAACATTTTTTTATTACGTCCACGTTTTCTCTTTTATGTCGAAAGCCTATTTTCCTCACGTTGTGTCTAGCGAGCGGAACTGAACGCTTCAGTTAGTATTTGTTCGTTCAAACTTTTGGATACCTTTATGCTCTTATTTTTAAAGTTCCGTACCTAAGCGAAGGGTAGGGGTTTTACGGGCCATATTTTTTTAAACCTTTCAGATGATATAATTTTTATTAAATTCTATCATTTTTGATTATGTTAACCATAGAAATATTAAGAACAGAAATATTATTTCATATATCTGTGATGTTAACGCTAGACGAAAGCCTAAAAACATTAGCTGAACTGGCAATTCCAGTTTTCGAAAGGACAGATCCTAGTTTTCGTTCTTTTTATAGATTCTATTCAGTATTTACAAATAGTGGACAGGCTTTTGTTGGTCGTACAAAACAAAAATAGAACAAGCAAAGGGTATGGTGAAAAATGTATACGCAATAGAACAATAAAATTTTATCATTCGCACCTCCAAAAGTGGTTAAACTTGTAGAAATGTGTTATACAAAACCATTAAATGTGAATTAAGTTATAATTAGGTTAATTGGATAAAATTCATTATTGTGGGATATTTTGTACTCTGTTAATACAGGGTTACGGTTCAAAGTAAGGAGTGGGGTAATTTCTACCTGGGATTACAATAAATGGGCCGGCGCCCACTCTATTTATTTAAATGATTCAGAATGTTTTATGTTAATTGTAGGTGTTCAAATAAAATGCCGCTTGTTACGAGTCTAAACACTCGTAGGGTATTCTGCTAATAGCCGCCTCGGAATACTTACAATGCTTAAGGTATTTTAGTGTTCCGTAGACGAAAGCGGTCTTTACTATTTATGTTAGTGGAAAAAGTACAAAAAATCGATATCTTTACTATTTCTGAGGTTGTACGGGTAATTGAAGTAATGATCGACGATCTTCCATTGGGTATAGGTTCGGCCTCTTGAGCGAGTTGGGCCGGATTCGATCCTGACCCCCTGCGGTGTCTTGAAATGGCTTTTTTCTATTTTTAAGTGCACTTTAAGCACGAGACTATCGCTCGCTCACCGGTGAAGGAAAAATCGTGAGGAAATGTTTAAAGCTGATCAGATTAAAAGTTTTTAAAATTGTGTGGTGTTCACAAACCCGCATTGGGCCAGCGCATCGGTGAATAACGTCCTAAAATCCTTCTCGCTTGATTTCAAAAGGAGACCCGTCACCAGCAGTAGGACATTTATCTATCTAATATGAATCTGTTCCCCCCGCCACACTGCATACTTACCGATATGTTTTTGTCAGCTGGTATCTTGCCAATGTACATAAAAATTGAAAAATGCTGGTTGACCCTCAAAAGTTTGACTTGTCCTGGGTCTGTCATATGATTCAAATCATTTCATTTGAAGTGAATATTTCGTTTGAATCCAAATAATCTTAAAAACGGCCAATATTTTTATTGCCCTTTATATACCATCAAAATTTTATTGACTGTAGATTTTTTAATGGGATTTTTTAATTAGAATTGTGAGCAAACGGATAGCCAGTATACTTGAGGTAAAGCGTGACTAGAAAAAGACTTGTGATTGTGATTACAGGTGCATTGCCGGAATTTAATGGAATTTTACGCATTGGGTTTTTACAAGCACTTAGATACTAGGTCGAATTAACAAAATAGATTATCCGCTTATTAATGGTAGCTGGTAGACTGTCAGTTCATCGGAAACAAAACACATCCCGGATTCTGTATGTGTACACCCAAAGGAAAGAATAAAAGGGAAGGGATACAGGAAAGACAGAACCGGTGTCTACTGAATTTTATTTTTATTTTACAAAAGGCGGCGGAAGGTCAGCCCCCAAAGAAGATATTCGGCTGTAGATTGATCGCCTCAATATGAGCTCTATGGTTTGAACTATATACGTGTTTTTTTGAAAAACGGACTTATTCAAGTAGCGTATAGAGAATTTGATGAAACCAAGTTATTTCACGTCCATACGGTGTCCAACGGACATAATCAGGGGGAAATGTCCGTTTTTCAAAAAAATCACCCTGTATATTTCCGTTTTTTTTATTCCAGCCAGAGTAGTTTGAGAGAAGGGTTGAGAATACGACTTTGAACAGCAGAAGTGCAGGCACTATAAATTGGGTCATCATTTATCATCATCATCATCAGCCTTTACCCGTCTATTAAATTCTAAACTATATTTTGAAAAGAGCAACCCAACAGAGTTTGCTAGATTCTTCTCTTATACCTACTTGTATAGTAGTATGTATTTCATTTATTGTAATACAATATTTGAAAAGATTAGTTCCACTGAGTTTGTTTCGCCGGTTCTTCTCAGTGGGCTTGGTTTGGCATCGGTGGCAGGTAGGTAGTGGTCAATTAATGTTCAAAAACTCAATCAACGTACTTTGATGGTGCTATGCTATGTAAAATTTTGTTGAATTTGAATCAAAATCTGCTTTAATGAGGAGAATCAAATGTAGCACTATATAAGGACCAATAAATCTCTATTATCGTCTCAATCAACGTCAGTTGCGGGCCGATTGAAACATTGATTGAATAAAATCTTACTCTATACCAGCACAATGCTTTTAACTGATAACACAATACTACTTTAACAAAAGAACTGACAATGGAATAAAAGAAGCATTATTGGGATGTGGTTCTTTAATTCGTCTCTTGTACTCATACAAGGTGATTTGGTGAATTATCAAATACAATTTTAATTATCTTTAGACTGTATCTGTTTCGTTGGCTTTCTTTTTATACTGTCCAGCCCAGTCTTGGTACTTCTCTCCCAGCTGAAGCTCAAAAGCACGGAGACAGCGCATATTTCTACAAAACACTTCAACTTCCTAATTTATCAAAGTGACAGTCATTCTGATAATGTAATACAGTTAAATATATTTTGGAATCTACAAAAATGCCAAAAATGAGTATGTATATAAATACAAATACATTATAATAATTTGTAATAGGTATGAGGTAAATGCATAACGCGGTGTGTCTTGATAATAATATAATTAAAGAATACACACTCCATTTTTATGCTTGTGGTTTTTGTACTATTAAAAAGACAACCTACCAATACAAAATAAAGGGTTTATAAATAATTTACCTCTTACAAATTTATTTTAATTATACTAAAATTTTAAAGAGGATCTTTGATTTCTGCGTAATTACGCATGAAAAATTTTGAAATAAAGCTTTGAAATTATGCACTATTTATATTCCCTATAGCTTTTGCTCAGCGATTTCATGTAATTATTATGATAAACACGTCACTTCTATGGTATGGTATGGTATGGTATGTTATGTAACCTATAATCTCCATAGGCATGCGTTTATCTACCATTTGCCTTCCACGCCACATATATGAAGTCATGTAAAGGTAAGCAGTAATTATATTATGCGCTTTATACATAATTTATATATAAGTAGATATAATGAATCATTAAGACCATAAACACTTGCATGTAAAGAGCCATAAACAGTAAAAATATACAAAAACGACCTTATTGTCACATTATGAGATATTTCACTGTTTATGATAGAACATTACATTTTTAACCTTTTTTGCTTGGTAATAAAGGCATGGATATAATATTAAATGCTAGAGATTTATGACGTGGTTAAATTCAAAGTTTATGAAAGAGTCTTTAGCTAAGGATAATCAGTGTTTGGTTCATACCAGGGCAAGGTATTTAATAATTGTGTGACAACAGTATTGCGTATTAAACAATTTTGGTATATTTTAACACGAGACTTTTTTATAGATTTATTCAAAATTATTATACGTGCTTAAAAAATCTCGTCTTAAATAAAAAAAAACAACACCAAACTTCAGGAAAACACTAAATTTTATGGACGAAGTCACTGAGGTCGGCCCCGAAAAAGATGACGCGATCTAGTCACATACCAAGCTGACTGGCCTGTGGTGGCGCATGGCCAGTCAGCCCGATGTGTGGGAGGGCTTGGAGGAGGCATTTGCCAGCAGTGGCTAGTAATAAAATAAAACACTAAGGGCCTGTTTTACAATCTCCAGATAAGTGCCGAATAGGCTATTGGCAACATATTTGACAGATAGAGTATGGAGTATCTGTCAAATATGTTGCCGAATAAAAAAGTCAAAGGCAGGGATCTCCTCCTTGAAAGCAGATGAGGAGGGTATTTGGCCCGTGTTCACCGATATGCTGGCCCAATGATGTGGTGAACTTCACACACCATCAAATATTTTTAATCTCATTAGGTACCTATGCAGGTTTTCTAACAATGTATCATGTCATCGTGAGCGTACGATGGTCGCGCGTTTTGGGGTTCATTAAAAATTCAGAAAACCCATATCAGGATTGAACCTGAACCCCCTCGGGCGAGATGCCGAGCCCATACCCATCATCGCCGCTCAATGAATCAATAAAAGATTCACAAAGTAACAACACAGATTTATTTAGTTAAAACACATGTTATTTTTCGTTTTTAAATTTGTATTCGCTTTGAAGCGTCACTCGGGTGTTCAGCATGCTCCATTTGTCTTTATTTATAAATCTATGAGTAAAAAACATGTTTTTTTAAAGTTGCTCATTAGTTTTTGCCTCTACGGTCTCAATGACGTAAGCATTTCTGGAATTAGAATAATCTGGAAGGCCATTACAAGTTGGGAATGGACCGGCTCCCGTGCTTGACGTGTCGTCGACTACTGACGGGTAATTTATGAAATTGCAGCGTAAGGGCTTAATAAGGGCCTATGATAGATATGAAGTTATTTATTAAGCAATGTACGTGGTTGTGGCCATCAAAGATTTTACATCCTTAGTCCTTACTAATATTATAAATGTGAAAGCGTGGATGTTTGTTACGCTTTCACGCAAAAACTACTCGACGAATCATCATGAAACTTTGTATACATATTCTAGGAGGTACTAGAAGTAACATACGAGTAGGATAGTTTTTATTAAAAAAGGGGTTTTTTTTTGCTAACGCGGGCGACGGCGCAGACAAGAGCTAGTAGATAATAAAGATGAACGAGATGAATAGTTAGTCAATATCTATCAAATATTGGTTTCTTACGGTTACGTGAATTTCACTTATTATAATGAAACAAATATATCGTGATTTATCAAGTTTGTTGTATGATCGACGTTTCGGATACTTTCCAGCATCCATGGTTAGATAAGCATTGAGATGTCAGACCTAACTTTACAAAGTTATTTGAAACTGCCTTATGGTATCAGTATTTAAGTTTTTTCCTATCTACAAAGAAAACGGAGACTTTAATCTTTACTAGTAAGTATTTTAGTTACATACTTACGTCTATGACTAAATTACTAATTTCTCAAAAAATAGGATAGCTAAAATAGATAACCCGTATCAATCGATTTACCATGAATTTTACGTAAGGTAAGTTCACACACGGGGAAAACTATCTATCAAAGGTAAATTATCCAATATGGATACATTGTAACGTCATATACATAAAATTCAAGCAAAAATAGTTTTGATACAAGATGACTGCAAAAAAGTTATTTATAAATTAAACAAGTTCCTTAAATGGCACACTGTTACTTTCTATTTGAAGTATCTATTTTAGGGCCTGTTTCACAATCTCCAGTTAAGTTCAAAATAGACTATCGGCAACATATTTGACAGATAGAGTATGGAGTATCTGTCAAATATGTTGCCGATAGCCTATTGGGCACTTAACTGGAGATTGTGAAACAGGCCCCTATAATGTAACATTTCAATAGATACAATAGTTTAAAAGGTCAATGGTGACTGTACAGTCTTCCCGAGAGGGTCAGAGGTGGGATGAGAGCGAGTGTAGAATGTAGATGGTGGCGCTCGCCCGCCTCGGCCTGCCGTTTTATATTATAGCCATTATAAATTAATAGGCGGACCAAGATGCTTCGGGCGAGACATAGCGAGTACTTTCGTCCGAGGTACAACTGCAATTAGATATAAATAGTTGCATGATTGAATTCTTTGAACCCGAATTAAGATAAGCCTAAAGCTACATAACGAAACCATCGTCGTTCTCTCAAATATTTACCAATGAGGACATAAAATATACAACCTTCATTTACAAAATTAATTCCGAAGTCGCGACTAACGTCTGCCAGGATATAAAAACGGCAATGACAAGTTAATATCTTAATGAGTTGTACAAACAACTTGAGAGGCAAATTAAAGTAATGGCCCGCCATAAAGTTATTTGGCCCTCAATTGATGGGCCGTTTCATATCTTTATTATGTTATTTTACAACATTTCTCCGTTCCAGTCCGTAATAAACTTACAATGATGAAAATGGCGTAAAGATGAAAATGTAGCGTCGGGAAATAAATTTACTATGTTGGTGTTTAGACGTGTGCTTTTAGATTAGAATTTTAAAGTATGTAAGTTTATTTTATACTCCTTATAGCTTGCTCTTTTATGGAATTTTATTGTATGGATTATTAAACCGGCTGAATACGTTCGGAATCCGTATTCGTTTTTTGAATTCGTTTTGCCTGTTCGCTATAGTAATAAAGTTTATATATTCCGTACGGAGAAAAACGAATAAAGTTTTGTAAACACACATGTCTTGTATATAATTATCGTCATCACCTTAGAGCAATATAATATATCTAGATGGAGTGTCGCCCTACAATCAAAACAAAAAAAAACTGGCCAACATTTTCAAAGATGTGTTCGTGAATAGTGATACCAGCTACTACAGTTCTCCCATAATCATCCTTTTTAATCTCGTTACACTTCAACACAAACTAAGGTCATCACTTATTCTTTCTTTTATTTTTAGTTTGAAAAAGGTTAATTATCAATGAAACGACCGAACCCCCAATAAAATAGTAAGACTCATAAGAGACATAATATTATCTATACTTATATTATAAAGAAAATAAGAAAGATTTGATTTTTTTTTTGTTTGTTAGCAAAGTATATTTTTTAAATTAGTCAAATCTATTTGAAAAATTCGAAATACTTTCACCGTTTTGAACTTTATCACTGAGTGTCATAAAAATCATCACCAATATGAATAAATTAATGCGAGAGAAGTCGTAGCCTCAGCTAGTTAAACATAAGTAGATATACTTACAATAAATATGAAAATTTTATAGATGAACGTTAAGCCCAGATTAGACTTTTTTAGTTTGTGTCTAAAAAGTATGAAGTTAAAGATCATAAATAATTTAAAAGAATAACAAGGAAGTTTAAGTTCATTGAAAAGTTTAGAGGCGGATTTAAAGCTCCATTGTCTCAAAGCTTTACTTTCTTGAGCGGAAACAGGATTAAGTAAATTGAAGTACAAAAGAAACCTTAAAAGCTTCGCTGTGTTTGTTGCGATGATCTGAAAACTAAACCCGACTAAAATAACTCCCGATTCCTCGAACGCTAGTCAACAATTTAGTATTTGGAATTTGTTTTATTTTTATGACTTTTTTATGTGGTTTATTGGTTTGTAAGCTTAAAAGTTCTTTAAGAATATTTTGAGAAACATAAGAAAAATATAGTCAAGTATAATACTAGGATAGATAGCAATATGTCCTTAAATTACATTTTTTCAAAGGTTTGGGCCTTCTTCTTTTGAAGTTTGGCAAGAGTCAGCAAAATTTCTTGTGATGTCCCCTAATATATTTATCAAATTTACATATTCTCTAGACTACCTATCTACTAGTCTTGTAAAATGTATTGATATCCATTAAAATAAGAAGTCAATTAGTTTTATTTATAAATATTTTTTTTAATTATGACATAATTATATTAAAGAAAAAATTATGGCATAGTTCAGAAATTTGTCTTTGTTTAAGCGTAGTGCGAAGTTTAGTTTAATTAATATAGAAAAAAATAACTTTATAAAAATAATACAAAAAATTTAGTTATTGATATATAAATATATAGGCTGATGATGATATCGACAAAATAGGTATTATATTCCGAAATCTTAAAAAAACTATAGACAACTATTACACCGAATCACTGTCCATTATTAAAAATAAAGTATCCACTTGGGGATTCAATAGCATTCAAACCTTTTATGTAACGTCACAATTAAGCCCGTGGATTAAGTGTCCGTTTAAAAAAGCATTTAAGTGGACTGAATGATTTTTTTTTGGGCCGTAATCACCGCTCCGGACTAATCTTCAGACTTGGAGATAAGTCCTCAAAGGCAGTTACAACCGGCATTATTAAAACAAACAGTACGGCGGACTCCGAACACTTTCTAGCCTGACTGAAATATTCCACATATTAAATGTAAGTTTATTTTTAGTGTAAGAAATTCTAATCTTCTAGTGGGTATAAAAGTTAATAAATGTTGATAAAATAAGTAAAAATTCGTTTCATAAAATGTGTTATTTTTTATGCTATCTATAAATTAAAAATATTTTCTTTTAATATATTGTCAATAGTTGGTTGGTCAGTCATTAATCAGATGGGATGACAATCTGGATCTGGATGCAAGTAGATTGTCCGTCTTGGTATTCATTGAGGAAGGCCTATGATCAGGAGTGGAATGATAGAGGCTGATGATGATGATGATGATGACGGATAACAATAAATTCTGGTATATTGCTATAAATTTAAGCGTAACATATCTCTAGTATAAGTACTATATTAATTATCTACTATATATCTACTAATAGTAATTACAAAAAAAAAGTAAATATAATAGTTTTTTTTATTATCTACCAAAACTTACGACGGCCATACTCACATACCTAAGCGCAGTTACTGCGGATTGTTAGAAGCCCCTCGGAACTAATCTCGACATCTCAAATATAAAAACCATTTCGTCGTGTACTAGCTATTTATTTGGCATTCCCACGTATTAAAATTTTTCTTTGAATGCGTTGAATAAGCTTGAAAAAACAAATATTTATCTAACAATAAAAACATCCTCGTGTAGAAATGGCATTTTGAAAATGTAGCCAGTGAGAATCTATATAATACTTTACACGTGTTACTTGAAGAATTTAGAGTAAAAAAAATTATATTAAACTAAGCACAAGGTTACTATTTTCGTTAACAGTTTTGTTATGATTCAGGAAGACGCGCATGGCGCAGTTCAGGCAGTGTATGTGGAACCAGTTGCCATCGGTGTATCCAAATCGACAGGGAATTCTAGAAAACGGCATAATCATATTTGAAATCTTGGCAACGCACATACAAACTCTGAGGTGTAGCGGGACAATCGCTCGCTCACCGGTGAAGAAAGACATTGTAAGAAAAACAACCTGCATTGAGCTAGCGCAGCAGTGTACTACCCTCCTCGCCTGATTTCGAGGAGGAGAGCAGTGCGTGATAGTATGACATATTAAAGTTTTCATACTTTACTCTTTAATTTTTTAAACTTGATAGAATTTAACAGAAACCTGTAACATTGACCATATAAAAGGTTAATAAAAAGTAAAATAAAATCAAATTCTTTAATGGTTAGAAATCCAATCAAAGCGAGCGGCCGCGTGAAATGGAACGTAATTAAAGGCTGATAGGGGCTTGTTAGGGTCTTTATGTAACTCTTTGTACGATACAATAAAATAACAATAGCAACGTTCAATTAAGAAAAGTTTACTGTTGCGACCTGAAATTGGCTTTGATAGTCGAGTGGTCTCTAAAACCACTTCTCCACTGGAATATCGACAAGTCTCTGTATTTTGGGTTTCAAAACTTTGATATATGAAAAGATAGATTGATATTTTATGTGAAAAAGTGAAATCTAATAGTAAATAGGTTCAGGCAGCAAAATTTAAATGTTTATTATAAAGCCGGGTCTTCACTGTATTTTGGGTTTCAAAACTTTAATATATGAAAAGATAGATTGATATTTTATGTGAAAAAGTGTAATCTAATAGTAAATAGGTTCAGGCAGCAAAATTTAAATGTTTATTATAAAGCTGGGTCTTCAAAATGTCAATATCAAAGCAATGTTAATTAATTAGGCGTAGCGGTCCGTAGGCAAAGAATTCAGACGAATATAGTAGGACAGTTCTTAAGGATTTTTTTTTGTCGACTTTATTGGGAAGTCCCCAGCGAGCTTAGTTCGCACTCGCTCGCTCTCGTAAACTCATATGCTGGGGACATCGCGGTGTCCTCCTCGTCAAGTAGACGTTTGCGTCACAGTAAGTTTGTCCTCAAAGCGCCCATAGGAACTGTTCTTCTATATACGTCTGAATTCTTTGTCGTAGGTTGCAGTGGAGACAATCTTTACATTTTCTTGCGATACGAAATTTGACAAAGACTCTTCGTGCGCCGAGAGAATTTTATACCACTATATACCGTTTAGACCACTTTACAGAAACCATGGTTGCTGAAGGACTTATAAATCCTAAAGTATATGGCATAGATTTCCCACTGCATTTTTTATATTTTTCTAGCAGCTCCCCATGGAGACCCGTGTTCTTTTCATTCCCGTGAGAGTACGGGTATAAATTATAGTCCATGTCACTCACAAAAGACGTCTACTATTAGAAAAGATTAAAAAAAACGATTTAGTAGATTCGAAGATTACGCCCTCCAACCAAGCAAACTTTACCTTTTTATAATAATACTAATATAATAAAAAAAAACTATAATATCTAACGACGCTTTTACACCACGTCAATCTGGTCCCGTGGCAAGTTCTCATGGAACTTGTGTTACGAGTATCAGACAAGGTAAATATAATATTTAATACTTTTATACTATACATATATTTAAGATTTTTATAATATGATTCATATATTTAATACACACATGACCCAAGAACCCAGAAAACTTTTGTTTCTGGCGGGATTCCAACCCGCTACCTCTTAGCTTTTACCTCGCTAACCATTAATTCACAGTATTCATCAATATTAGTAAAGATTGGTAATTAAAGTCCACAGCTAGTGCTTGCCATCATCATCAGTCTTTATCCATTCACAGCTGAACATATTAGGCCTCTATCAATGAAAGCCAAGACGACCGATCCCTTAAGCCACTCAATGGATCACAGGCTAAAGCTAGCGCTCAATAAAGTATATTTATCTTATTTTGTTTGATCGGATGATTGTTCCCATATCGAAGTTCTATTAATGCCGCAATCGAGTTTTGTATCGACTCTCGGGTATCGATTCGCGCTTTTCTATTAGCCGCTGTCATCCGCAAGGCGTGACGAGGAGATTTACGCGACCGTTCTCGTTTTATCGATCAATTAACTAAAATTAGCCGGGAGCAATTAGAACGAGTGCTATTTTTATGGCAAGGTATTTTTGTTGTGGAATTTTTGATCGTTTCAAGTAACATTCTCGCGACATTCCCATAGCTTTAGATAATTGGATAATTTTGACGATTAAGGTATATTAGTTATAAATGATCCTAAAATATACCGATTTATATTGATCACAAACGATTATAAGAAGTGTTCATCACACTTTCACATTCCCAGCATTGGTATTTTTAAATATAAGTAACTTTAAAAACTAGCTTAATTAAACACTAGGTAATGCTTTTTAAATACATTTACTAATTGCTCACATTAGTGAGGTAAATCTATGTGAAATAATATACCGAAATTAAAATGTGCAAGATATTTAAGATAAAAAGAATGCAGAAAGTATGTGACCAGTTTATTAAATGAGCAAGTTTTTACAGCTTTTATATTTCCAGCTGGAGCATATGCGATGACATAATATGGTTTCATCTGGAGAGAGAGATAGGAAAGATAATTGATTTAATTTATTTTATTTTACGTGATTTGTTCGTCTAGTTGTTAGGTACAGGGTGAAGTTATGACTTGAGTCTGCGTTCAGTTCGGTGCTTGGTTCTTGAAAATAGGTGCAATGTCATGCTCCTTTGAGCATGTTATGTTCACCACGCATAAGCCAACTGTAATTTAATATTCGATTAGTTTCGATATATCTTCGATATATATCGAAACTAATCGAATATAATTATAATTATCAAAATGGTAATTATTAAAACCGTAGTAGGCTTTACTATGATTTTAATAATTACCATTTTGATATTTAAATGTTTTTTACGATTTATGAAAATAATCTTTAGCTTATTTCAGCAGCCATTACATTATGCCCTGGCGGATTCACTGGCCCCATGTAGTTGTTGATAAGTTAGTTCCTCGGCTGACTGCCAAAAATAATATATTTTATATCACAGGTTGCATCAGTGACGCATCTGCCGATATCGTTTAGACTTGCATGTGTGAAGGGATATTTCAATATAGCTGGGCGATTTATCTAACTTTATACGTCTTCCTTGCATGATATACATACGTTTTATTTTCATTCGGTATCTGATGTACATTATTTAATTGTATGCACGTAATTTTTTTTATAAACCCGCGTATAAAACGCTGATATATTTGAATATAATTTGGTAAGGTTATACGACAAATATGATGACATTAAAATCCATATCATAACCTTTTTTATAACGCAGGCAAATCTTATTATATTATTTGAATATAGAATGAGAGTTACTTCCGTCAGAAATCTTCTATCAGTCAGTTGGCCACTAGTCGTGCAGAAGTTTTACAAATCACTATTTTAAATATGGAACACTGAGCGTTACTTCCGTCAGAAAAAAAATTGAGTTACTAAGTTTAACTTCAAAATTGTCTTCACCTGATTAGAAACCTATGATTTCTACGCATTGTTCCCGTTGCATACTCCACTGGCTTATGATTATTTGAAAATGTTCTCAGCTGCACAAACATATAGGGTACATTTGGTTATTATATAAGCGGGTATATGAAGTATCAACCCTCGTTTTTTCCAAAAAACCAGTCGAATCCATTTGGAATCGCAATGGGTTTTGATTGCGCGACCACGGCTCGTAACGAGCTTTATATCTAAAGGTCTTCGCACACTTATTTATATACTAACATATTTTTTTAGGGCTATGATTTATTTAGAGAAATATTCTTTACGACATTGTGAAATTTAGAGATAAGTACTCTTTAAAATCTCTTGCTTCCTCGTCCTGTCTTTTCTTAACAAACTTTACGGATTTTATCGAGGTTTATTATGATTTTTACATGCTGAAAGATAATACCTTACAGCAAACATGGTAAAGGGATGACGAACTTACTAGCAAGAAAATATAAAAATCATATTAACCCTAATATTGAGAACAATTCAAATTATTACTTTCACTAATACATTCTTACTTTAAAAAATGCAAGGTAGGTATAAGTATTATTTAAATTTAGACCAATATTTACTGCAGCTACTACTTTAATTGCATTTGATTAAAATAACAAAAGATAATAAAAAAAAATGGATTATTTTTTTTTACGTGCCCGACGTTTCAGATATCTTACAGCCTCAATTGGCATATTAGTCGTCCAGAGACCATGGTTGTTGTAAAGTATTCGAAACGTCGGGCATATAAAAAATAACTTTGTGGGCCGCGACGAATATAATTAAATTCACGTAAACATTAAAAAAAACGTTTCAAATTCTTCGATATCAAAAGCCGCGTATATGCACGAACCACAAGCGTGTACAGACTAGGGGAACGATAAGTGCGGTTGGCAGCAATTCCGAGGCTACTCGAAATAACTATCGCCTAGTGGCAGGAAGATAACAGCCAGCGTGACTAATAACATGATAATACGTGATTGCCTCTACGTGACACCGACGTGACGTTCGTGCCAACGAAATATGGATCCCGGGGACATGCATATCATCATCATCAGCCCATCATTTACTGGTGAATATACGTACGTTCTCATTATTACTGTCAAACTCTGTCCTTAGCCTCCCGGTTCTTTCATATATATTGCCCTTGTGGAAAAAATTAATTCTTGTCTTGTCATGCCATTGGTCCTAATCCACCGTTCGATTATCGCCGAGAAGTTCTTTTTTTAAAAACGAGCATAAGTCAAGTTACCGGGTTACGCTGACGTAATGTGGGACTCATATTACTTGGGAGTGCAATAAAACTCTAAAACACCTGCGAGCGCCTTCAACAGTTTTTTTAGGGTTCCGGATCACCGTCGTGGAGCTCATACTATCACCATGTCTTATTTATTGCCAGTATTCTGCCCAACTCCATTTTAATCACGCGATTTCTATTCGACGTCTTTGACCTACACACGACTTGTATGTATGCGAGAAAGATATTAAAGTAACTTCATAGGAATATGTATATTATAAAAATTTTGCCGTACAAATAAATAAAGAAATCAGAACATAGGAGGACAAACGATCATTCGAAGCCATTTGACAACTAACGTGAAACATCCTTTCGTTGTAGTCCTTTTCCCTGCCCCCGGAAAACTCACAAACCACGACAAATACGACAGCATAGCTGTTACTTTTCGTTGGTACCATATTATGAGCGTGAGGTACCACCCCGGTTGTGTCAGGCCCATTTATGAAAAGGCAGTATCAGTATTACCGTTTTCAAAGTACCTACTAATTCATGAAATTTTGTCGAGGTATTTCGAATGTGATTTTCTTATAGGAAGACAGAAGACAGAAAGTAAATTTGAAGTTTTCATCTGCAGCAGACGTTTCACGTTTATACAAGTATGGAAGTTTATTTATTTCACAATTAAATTTTGAATATTTTGAAAGGAGTTTTTCGAAACTTGTTAAAAGGAAAGTTGTTTCAATGGAGGCAAGGTACCACCTGCACCGTGAAAGGAGCCAACTTGAGACCTGAACGTACGGAATGCTACTTTTCAAACTACACAGACCCTTTCAACAGACAGACAAGTAATAACAGGCCGACCTGCGATATTTAATAAATAGATTCACATTAAACATAATAAACACGGGTGGGCATGTAAAAAAGTACATACACATTCTGAAATCGTGCGGTTGACGCCGTACTTGAAGAAGACCTGATTTATTTTTAGATAAGACAAGAATAGACGTAAGTACTACCTAATCAGCGCTTTAATAACCCGACAGCGTTTGCTGACGTTTTTGTGTCAACTCTATCCTTTTTATGAAGACTATTGATGTTGTAAATAGATTTCGTACCGAAAATAAAAATAGATGAATCCTTATTTGACGACTGTTGTCAGAATCATTCCCCTTTGGGGATAATTATGAAATAGCCAATGCTGAGTAATTTAACGTTTTGGAATTATAAAACAGAAACTGTTGTCTGTAAGCTCTGTTAACGGACGGTGATTTAAGGTTATAATATTATAATGCATCGGGCGTCATAGGCCGAACGCTTAGGCCGATCGTGGCTCTCTACCAATTTCCTCCACGCTCTCGCTTGCAAGCGTGTTAAACTATAGTTTGTCTATGTATCCAAAACTTTAGGGCTCGTTAATTAACTCACAATGTTTTTCTTCAGCAAGCAGTACTGAGCTAGGCGACATGCTAAAGTTTAACTACATATACCAATTTCAGAGATTCATCAGAGATTTAGCATTGAACCCAGATATCTCATTTATAGGCCAAATCCAGACCATCGCATCATAAATGTTGCATCTGAATATAAGAGCTCGGGGGGCTTTCAAATAAAAAGCTGAACGTCAATCCGAGATGAAAGCGTTTTTTTTAATAATATTTCTCTATAAGCCTTTGTGAGAGCCGACCTGTCTCGCCGGCTGCCAGCATTGTGGTATCCTCGGATTGAAAAGTGCTTCAATGTACACAAAACAGTTCTAGCAAACACAAGGTTGCCATTATTACTTGTGCAATATTCGCTCTATGTTAGTTATAATAAATTACATTTTCCCCTGTGCACACATTTAATACTTTAATGCGGTGCAAATGTTACGGGTAAAGTAAGTAAACTCTGCCAACAATGTCCGGACAATGACGTGGATTTTGTTTGTCGGAGAATGTTTTAATTAGTTTGCTCTACCTACTGTATACATCAATGTATGTAATAAATTACTTTGCAAATTAAGTGACAATTTTATTATATAATGGTTTTGTTATATAATAAGTCAATAATTAATAAACCAATAACACGTATGATATTTACCAGATATCGGTTTAGTAGATATTTTAAATACTTTTTGTAATTTATATTTCACTATCATAGACATATTACATCTATATAAATGACATAATATAAATTACTCACATATTATTATTCTACAGCATTCATTATTACATGATCGGAGAATTATACTAATCTGTACATAGATTAGTAAATTCTCCGATCTCATACATAACCAACATATTATGACACTAGCTGTTGCCTGCAGCTTCGCCTGCGTTAACTAAGATTTACAACGGGATCTTAGTACGCAAAATAAGTAACTTTTTTGGTTGATTTTTTACACCTTGTGTCCGAAAAACCCAAATATGTTACGGAACCCTATTTTCTACAGAATAAAATTTAGCCTATGTTATTCGTGGATAATGTAGCTTACGAATGATGAAAGAATTTTTAAAATCGGTCCGGTACTTTTTGAGCCTATTCATTACAACCAAACAAACAAAGTTTTCCTCTTTATAATATTAGTGTAGAAAAGCAATACCAAATGACTAATTAATCTAGTTTTAAGAAGTTCACTTCAATGATAAAATTCTAAATAAAATAATGAAAATGATACCATTTTTTATTTATTTATATATTTTGATATTTAACCGTAACACAAATAATTAGTGTGAATATAGCAACGCAGCCGGGCTTGCTGGTTTCGCACACGTCGCGACACATCCCAGGGCCCGTATCAGGTTACACAGTAATGGTTCGGGGTATTTCATAATAGCATCCCTGACAGGTAACGTCGCCTTTACGAGATTAGTGGAACTTCGCCTATACAAGCAGAAAGGATAGGATAGCTCTTGTGTCAAATAATATTAAGCGCTGTGTTTATGTTTGGAAACTTGGATCGACGCTCTTTGTAACGTATGTTACCTCTATAATCAAAGCTCTTCCCACAACGCACAGGAGATTTCTATGCAGCCTATAAACTTTACCTTAATAAATTGGGCGATAAAATACATTTAAAGAATATTATAAATACGATTAGTTTATTCTGAAATTAGTAGGTTACATAAATATTCATTTTTGCGTAGTCATTTTTTGGGGGGCCCTCCTGGTTTGCCATAATCGCCACGCTTGGCAGGCGGGTTGGCGATCGCAGTATGGCCTGCTGTTATATGGAGATTCTGCTGCCCACCTCCTAATGGCAGATCAATGACATCGATTTGAAAGTTTTGATGTTTATAGTCTAAAGAAAATTAGTTAATTAATTATTTTAAAGACCCACGAATGACGCACAATGTTAATAGTTATTATAATATCTATCCTCCAATTCAAAGACTTAATAAATGCGGGATAATGAGGGCTCGGCATCGCAATTTATATCATAAATATATATTTATGCTGCAAACCAAATTTAACTCTTTTAAAACTGGTTATAATATGAGCTTTAATATAAATATTTAGTATTTCTACTACGATAACTTTGTCGTTCCTATTCTATTATTGTTCTTTTATTAGTTGTTTTATTTTTTAGTCATGATTCTCACAAATGTACTGGCCTTTGTAAAACATAACAAAAGAGAAATAAAAGCAAACTACTTCTATTATTTACTGTATAGTAAAAACTTTTTAATTATCGCAGTTAATTTCTTATCTGGCAACCTATAAAGCGATAATAAAAATCTCAGCTAACGTATAAAGAAGAATCATCCAATTTGCGCTAATTGGCGTGAAATGTGCTCGCAAGTTTCAAATCCTTTAAGGCAAATTCGTTTTTAAAAACAAATTTACTTTAATAGTATTTAAATTGTTACCAATTCAACGTATCCCTGTGCATGGTGGAATTATTCCACTATCCGCCATCATTGGAACATTATTCCACCATCAGTCCAATCACTGGGCCGGATGAGGCCTGTAATCAGGGATGGTTTGAGTGACGCCACATAACGTGGTACTTTAAAGCTCGTTACTTTAGTTTCGGTTTTTTACGTTGCAGATAATGATAATTATTATTTTATTACTCTGTCTAGATTGTAGAGAACATTTGAAATTTTACTCGCATAGAAAAAGTTTGCATTTGGTGTATATTATGTACATATTATGTACCCAATACCTAATGGTATTGGGTACCAATCTAGTTTGTTTTTCCTATAAAACAGCTTGCTGTGTTTCTTAGAGAGGGGTAAGACAGGCCATTTAATACTGTCACCGAGACACAGCATCTTATGTCCCAAGATAAGCAACACATAAAAAAGTGGCCTGGGCTAGTTCCAGGTAAACTAGTTTATGAACATGGGTGACGTCAACTAATACATTGGCACTTCTGCCAATTTTACTATCCAAGTAACATAAAAAAAACATTAATTTCATTATCAGGTGGCATGTTTGTCAATTTTTTTAAGTGACGAAAAATGCCCCTAATATGTACCAATAAGTATTTGTGACGATTTTTATCAAATTATGCGTATTTTTAAAATAACATAATTTGACTAGCTGCCCCGAAGACATCGTTCTGCCAAAAGTACTAATATTGCTATTAAAAATTAGTTTAATATGGGGTATTATGTATTTTTGTATGCTGTAGCATGAAAAAATAAAACAAAAAAACAGTCAAAAAAAATAAAAAAAAATATAAGTAATTTTGGTGTGGGTCACCCTTATCATTTACGGAGATGAAAGATAGATTTTGGCCGATTCTCAGACCTACCGGATAAGCACACATAATTTCATAAAAATCGGTCGAACCGTTTCGGAGGAGTGTGGTTACTAACACTGTGACACGAGAATTTTATATATTACATTAAAAAAAAAGAATGATTTGAGTCCGTCTCTAAAAAATTCTTGTGTCAGTATAAGCTTCATAAACGTTTCAGAACCTCCACCGGTTTCTAGAAATGGCTCAGCTGGTTTGCGTTTTTGAATTGTGATATATGACCGCAGCAAATGTTATTTATTATCTTTGAAACGTATTGATAACGTTTGAAGAGGGTATTTCTGGATGGGGCTTATCTTTTTTATGTAACTTTGAATGTAAAACCCAAAGGATATTAACATCTGCAAAGTGTGAATTGGGGTTTTATTACTTTTGTATTCATATATAGTGTTTTATTTAACCTGTTAGTATATAATGTCCTAGAATATGGTATCCCAAATAAACGTTATGTTTATTTTGAGTGATCCATACCTACTCGGCGTTTGTCCAATCATTTGCTGATTTTTATTGCATCGCTTTATTTTGAATTAAAATTTTGAATTTTATTAAGAATTGATTTTTATAGGCATATATCGTAAAATTGATATTTAAATTCTATTTATAGTTTTTAAATAATTTGCTATTGTCAAGATTTATTTTAAGATATATTTTATTATTATTATTTTATTGTATCTTTTTGTAAAGTCATATCACGCGAAGAATAACGGATGGCCGATGGGCCACTAACGTTAAGAGCTTAGGCCGCGTTTATGTAGACGAAGTGTTGGTCGGCCATTAACCAGATGGGAAGACGATCTCCGTGTAGTGGCAGGTCCGCGTTGGATGTGAGTAGCAATGGATAAGTCGTCTTGGCATTCATAGAGGGAGACCTATGTTCAGCAGTGGACGGATAAAGGCTGATGATGATGATAATCCCAGTAATTAGGAAAACTAGATTTACTATAGCCACATATCACCATTATCAACACGTCTATGCTATAAAATGGTAATAATATTAGGAAGCTGGAAGATTGCTTTCCAAAATGGAATATGAAAAACATAACAAAGGTTCCTTTGAACCGGTATCAACCGGTAAAATACTGGTAATAACACTGTCATAGATGGATAGATAATACCTACACATTTTAGGCGGATTTGTGTACAAAAGCGAAACCATAAAAATGAGGACTGCCCGCACTCCCAAATCCCAATCGTGTTCTTCTTTCTATTGAAGTAACAAAAAAAAGCTCTAATGGCACCCTGAAGCGCCAAAGCATAGGTAGGTTCACCATACGTTTTGGCTATGCAGGATTTTAATATACACTTTTTTTTAAATAGAGGTTTAAAATAATTCGTTGTACTAAATATTATAGAAGTGTTCTACGTTTGAAGGGTTACTACAACACTTAGGTTATGCAAGAATAACTGACCATAGGCGCGTATTTTTTCGTAAGAAAACGTAATTTATTTAAAAGCTCCATGGTCTATTCTTATATTAAAAGATCTTATTTTAGTAAACAAGCAACGAACCAGTGGCAAGCGAAGTAAATATAGTGAATTTCCAGATTAAAAAAAAATCAAATTCATGGCAAGGCTGTATAACTCCTTCCAGGCTGTCGAAACTACCTTACTATAAAATATTTAAATGTTTTTGTGAACAGTCTTATTTAAAAATGGTAACGGTGATACCATACGGTGGGGAACAAAAGCGTTTGTCCGCGCCCCGTGCGGGTTCGGGAGCAAATTGCTTGTTTTTTTGTATGGAATCGGGTTCAGTACAATGCGTCATTAGTTCCCGTGGTGTTCGACCGTGTACCCTGCCTGGACCAGATCGCGTAATCGAGTTTCATGAAAGACCCGTGCACACGGCGTGTACTTAGCAAACTTAATTATACGTAGCTTTGTGAGCTTGTACAAGGAATTCCCTATTCCTCAAAGGATATATGAAATGTAATTGCCAAGCAGTAAAATGAAACCCTCATATTATAGCACATAAAATATTTCCAACACGTAAGTAATTTTTTGGCAAGAACAGAAAAGAGGCAGCGAACCAATGCGCCGTAAATTTTTTGCAAGGTTGACAGATTGACAAAGTAATATAAGATTCTCTTTGATGAAACTAATACTTCCAGACAAAATCGAAGGCAAAAAGTTGATGCAAAAAATATAATGTTCCATACTTAGGATCTTATATTTAAGGTTGTAAAAAAAATAACTGTACATTTTTTTTTTCGAAAGGTCTAGACTTTTAGGCCTGATGGGCTTTAAGCTCTATTGGTAGGTAGGTGAGCAAAATTCGAAAGGGGACGCAGTATATTGCGCGTGCTACTCTGGGGAGTAGGTGACAAGAGTGTACATTGATATTAATGATTCACTCTAAAATAAAAAGTATGACATTACCATCTAGCATTTAACCGGATAGAGAAGTAATGTGAACGATAAAATCCGAAATGGTCAGTGATTGGTCTCTGAGTTCTGACGTTATAGCAATTCAACCAATCAGTGATCTATGTGTACGATCTATCGACCAATGATCCATTAATGACCATCTGTATGGCATACAGAGAAAAAAACCGGCGCAGCAGCACATATTTGGTCAAATTTCTTTTCCTACCTAAACATAGCATCACCGCTCTATTCCGATTATATGCTCGAATACTCACATTAGCTTGAGGCTCACGTAGATATTCGTTATAGGTTATGATCATTACGATATCTGTGCTTATCTTTTACAACCAGTTCATAAAAAACAAATCACATATTATTATTACGCTGTCTGTACCATACATCCACAGTTTCTAAGTAAAAGTTGTGTAATAAGTAAAATGTAGCTTTTTTAGTGTCAAATATTTTATTCTGTATCTCGGCCATTACTCCTTTTTACATCAGCTATCAGTAAGTGAATCTCTCGTCAGAAACGGTCCAGCCGTTTGAGACATTACACAGACAGAAAATGTGATTTTTTTATTGTGGTATATTTACGGTAGGTACCTACAAACATCAATTTATCATATGTAGTAAAAATTGGTTATTATAATTTTAAAAACTTTCACGCATTTTATCGCGATTTATTAAGTTTTTTACATGTTCGACAATTGGGTTACATAATACATTGCAGCAACCACGGTCTCGGGAGGACTGCGAAAAACGAAAAAAACGTTTCATTATGTGTGAACTGTGAAGTTTGTGTAAACATAAGAAAACAAAAAGTGATTTTAATATTACAAACGGACACTCCAATTTTATTTATCTTTGTAGAAAATATTTTTTTGTAACCGTAGTATTATATTATTTTTTATTATGCACAAGCAACTATTTTATTTACAGTATTATAAGAAAACCCGTAAGTTTATTTTCACAACGTCTTGAACAAATGGTTTTACTTTACAATCAACAACACAATATACAATAGCATCTGGTAAGTTCAACTTACATTTTAACTAGGTCTCTCACAGTTTGTACCTTAAAAGTCTCCTTTGTAAAGGCCATTTAAATACATGCATGAGATACCTGAATTAGGACACTAAGCCGCCTCGTTAGAAAACGGTCCGGACTGAGCTAGATACAAACAAGATCTTGACGCCTTTTGTCAACGGAAGCGTATGCTTAGCAAATTCTTTGAGAGTTTCGTGTAGTCTTTTAACAACTTTGACACCGGTAAAAGTTGCATACAATATGCTTCATTACGCTGCGCTATTTCAAGACTACATTTACATAGTTTTTGAAGTGAAACTTCTTTAGAATCATTGTGATTTCAAACCGGATGCAACGGAAAAAACAACAGGTAAGAGACAAATACAAAAGAGCGAGAGAGCAAATGTCGGTGCGTATGTACATTGCAGACTGTTTAATACTTGCTTGTATTTGAGCATTTAACATGTGTTTCACTTCTATCGTGTGTGAATCGCACACACACACCTTTTTTGTAAGTAAACCGCTGATTCATTCTAACATTGATCTTATATTATACTATGTAATTATGTAATAATTGACCAATAGAGCCGCGTTCGTCGTCTAAAATGACCTTTAGATAGAGAGCTTTTATTCAGCTTAATAAGGATAAAACGGACCAGTTAGGAAATTCAAATGATAAGTGGCTAATGTTGAACAAAGACCGAAATCATTTTGTCCAGGACCCTAGCCTTATGCGATTTATACATTATAGGTTTGAAGTATAGAATACGTTGTCCATGTTGGATGTGTATCATACTAGATCAGAGGTTCCCAAACTCTTTCGGTTCATAGACCACTTTCAAAATTATCCTGCACCAGGTTGAGCCTTTGCTGAGCTTTTTTTTTTGTTTTCAAGAATTACTCGTTAAAAGATAATATTAAAATTATCTTAACAATATTGATATGAGAAGTCAAGCCAACATTTTGGTTCTTCACTATCAAAACCAAATTAATATTCATAGACACTTGCTTATGATTGTGGACCCCCATTTTTTGTCACGCTCAACGTGGAGCCCCTTCAAGTCTTCCGTGGACCCTTGAGCGTCCACCTGGACCACTTTGGGAATCACTGTACTAGACAGAGGATGTAGTAGTAGAGTGTTTCGTAACTCACGTATTTCTTAGATAATGTGTTTAAATTAAATTTTATAATGAAAGTTAAAGCTAAATGCTATCAAGACAAAGTTATTTTTAATGCTTTTAAAACAATAGTAAGATGTTAGACTACATCGTCGGCGGCGCGGCGGCTGCTATAACTTTTACGACCAACAATTAAAAACTTATACAATAGGGTTGTAAATTTACGGCAGTAAAATGTTCATTAAAACACTAGCTAACATAATATTGCATTTAAACGTAAAAATAAATATGATTTTATAATTGAACTCTCGATCCGAGGATAACGAAATATTATTTTGTAAATTAAAAATAAATATTTATGACAAGTGATTTTGAATAAATTTAATGTATATAATCTGCCATAAATCAAATTTAGAATTTAATATTCATCATTATTAACAACAACCTTTGTCTGTACATTGCTAAACATGTTCTATGGTGGCAAGGTACCGGTCGTCCTGGCGTTCATTATCAGGTCCATCAGGGATTGCAAGTTATGTGTTTTTGATCGTTATTATTATAATATAATATAACATAGATTTAAGTTCCCAGCTGACACTGTAGTATCTAACCATAGGATGATAAAGTGATTGTTAATTTTCTCAATTCAGCTAAAATTTGGGCAAATTAATAAAACCTTGTATCAAATACAAGTGTCATTTTTACATGAACCTTACCTCCTTTTATATACGTATTAATTGTTATTTTTATTTATTTATTTATTTCAATTACACAATTCTCTGTACTTACAGTTAAGCCAAGACGTACATAGAATAAGCGAAAACTATATTATTAATATATATTTTTTAATTACTAAGTTGTTATTCGGAGGTATTTTCAAAGTATTTTGAACATGAGTGGATAAAGTGAGTGATATTCGTTGTGAACATGTCAACTGTGGTATCCGATGCTAACAATTTATTTAAAATGGTCAGTGCCGAGTGCGTCGGTGCGCTCTCGGCAGCCCGCGTCCGCACCACGTCCACCGCGAACAGCGGCCGACAGCGCCACGACACATTGCGGCGCGGTACCCACAGTCCACAGCGACCCAATGCTACCGGATTGTCGATTTTATTATTTAATAATAAATAATAATGCAGCACGAGAGCACATTTGCGTCGCAACTCCAAAGGCTTTTTGAAAATCAAAATAGGCAACGTCAACCTGTTTTCTTTGATCTAACGCTTTGGCCGTGTAGTCAACAAAGTTGGTAAGGTTAGTCGCAGTCGAGCGACAGGCGCGAAAGCCATGCTGCGAGTCGCATAGTCGTGAGCGTATTTGCGTTGTGATATAATAATTCAAGATACTCTCTAAAACCTTACCGAAACCTGAGATAATAGCAATAGGGCGGTGATTGTCAATCCTAGATTTACAGCCGCTCTTGGGTATTGGAGTAACGCGTGATTTTTTCCATATATTCGGATATGTACCATTTGAAAGCGACTGATTATATATAAAATAAAGTGGTTCCAAGAATACTGAGATACAGTCCTTAATAAGGTAGGGAGGGATACCGTCCGGTCCTACTGCGGAGAGAGCTTTGAGACGCTTAACAGATGTTTTTATGTCCGACTTAGTTATATGTTTTATAGATACACTCGAAGAAGATAACATATCAGGCTCTGAGCAAATACTATCCACATCAAGATTGGACTCTTCCGGTAAGAAAACCGATTGGAAATAAGCAGCAAAGGCGTTGGCAGCCTCATAACCTGATATGAGTCGCCCATCGACCTCGTATTCCCTGCGCATACGACCAGACAAACGCTGTTGTTTTATAAAGTCCCAAAACTTAGATGGATCTTCTTTGAGATTGTGCTCTAATTGTTTTATATAATTCGAATAGGCTTCACTTATTAGATTTTTGACCTTAGTTCGATAATATTTATGCATTTCTTTATTAAATTCTTGACCGAACTGCTTAAATTTTTTTAGATGGAAATATTTTATTTTAATGTTACTTATTATTTCTACTGTGAACCATACTGGATAAGAATAGTGTGACCTGTCACTCATAGGTTTCTTTTTGGGGACACACTCATTAAAACATCCGTAAATTTTCTCATAAAATAAATTAATCGCATCATCAACATTCTTTATGACATAAAGTTCATCCCAACTCAATAATTCAAGACGGGAGTAAAGAGTGGAGTAATCTGCTTTACGTAAATTCCAGTCGTCAGTCTGAGAACTTAATTTACAGTCATTGAGGAAATTATACTGTTTATTATAATTATTATAATAAAGTTTGACTAAGATAGGAGGGTGATAAGCATCGATGGGGACTAGCGGTAGTGTGTCTCCGGACAGATAAATATCGTTGGCGCAGTTACATAACACTAGATCCAGCATACCTCCAGAACCATTGACAATAGTGTTTATCTGATTTAATGTACAAAATGACAACAAATTACTATATTGAAAAATAGCATTTTGACTCATGGATTTTAGATTAAAATCGCCAAATATTATAATTTTGTACTTGTGGTATGTAGTACATAAATCCTCAAGGATTTTGATAACCGAGTAGAAAGTATCATCACTGGAACTGGGCGGTATATACAACACACAGCAAACTATTTTTATCGATCGCTTAATTGTAACGAGCGCAGCTAATATCTCAACAGTGTTTAAGTCGGTATGAGTGTTATTATCTAATGAAATACCTTTTATTGTGTGACAATCTCGTGCTGCCAATAGAACTCCACCCCAGCCTGTGTCATTGCCGCGGTCTTTCCTTAACACTGAATAATCACTAGGAAATACCTCCGAATCACTTACACTACTAATTAGAAACGTTTCAGTCAAAGCATATATATCATAGTTTTCACAAATAATAGAAGTTTTACAAGTATCTAATTTGGAACGCAGTCCTCTTACATTTTGATAAAACATATTTAGCGATTTTGGTTTACGTGAGAGTTTTTGTAATTTTTTCTTTGCGAAATCCACTGCGCCATGGTTTGATGTGAACATTTTCGGCCCAGTGGTCAGGGGACATGTAGATATCCAAGTGCTTGGTAGGAACCGTTAATTTAAACGAGGCATAGTCACCGCGAGCTTTTAATGGTTCCGCAAAGCAATTATCATTGGGGCATATACTTAACAGATGCCTTACTACTTGCTCAACCGTTGTCCCGGGTTTTAAATAGTAAAGATGTAGGTAAGATTTGCGTTCAGAGGCTTCCAGCTCCGTGGTTCCTGGGGCAGCCGTACCACACGCTACAGTTTTAAATAAGCGTCGAACACGTTTAGATCTCACCGTGACCCATGCCGAATCGTTATCGTGACACTCATTCAACTCCTCGGCGTTGTCATTTTGTCCCGATACAAGTTTCGAGTTGAGCGAGGCATTCGTAGTAGGGGTCTTATACTCGTCATTCACTTCATTGTGCATATTGGGTAGCGCAGTTGAGATAGGCGACGTTTCTCGTGCCGCTCGCACTTTATGCTTTGGTGCAGCGGGCGCCGAGACAGCATGATGTCGGGTCTCGCGCATCGGACGTTGTTTCGCTGTACCTTCGTTAACACGACTATTATAATCAGTTGATCTTCCTAGTACCCTCGAATTTTTATCTTGATGAACTTGAACAAGATTCTTAATTATGGCATTTTGTTCTATTATAAGCGCCTCCAAGGAATTCACTTTAGCTTGTAGCTCGAGAACGGTACTATTTAACTCCCGGACACAGCTTTCTAAACTTTTAGCCGTCATATTCTCGCCAGTATTGTCTTTAAATGCAGAGTTCAAATTAATACGTGCTAGTCGTGTCAGTTTAAGTGTTACTCTATCTATATCTATTATAAAAAAGTTTAATGGAATCGATCTTTATAAATTCAGGTTGCATTTAAAGCGACCCTCGCGTAAAACGCTCCATTGTGTTATACCAATCGTTAGCGTGGATAGAGAAAAAAGTGAATTGCAAAACCCCATAACAGCTATTGTACGAAAGATCTCCCCGGGTTGTAAAGATTACGAATTGCCATTCGGAAAAGATTAATTATTATTGTTTAGTGAATTTTTTTTAACAATCGGTCATAAATAATATCTATAAGTCATGTATGTGAACAAAATGAATAGCTTACATATTCTAAAACGTTAGAGGCTATTTCACAGGAGATGGAAGATTGGGTGTAAAAGAAAACAATTTCTATGCTCAGTTGGATGCGAGCTAAGAAGCATGGTGATTTTAAGGTTCTCCCTCACCGGGATGCTCACGTGAACTGTTATATTACAGGTTCGACTTTGAGTATTACATTACAATACTACCTCCCTGACTGACGAGGATTCACATGTAATGTAATATTATAGATTCGACTTTGAGCATTCCATAGCAAGTTGATTCATGACGAAGCGGTCGTCGGAGGGCATTGATGTTACAAGTTGTATCAAGATATTACACATTGTATCATTACAAGGTGCGCTTTGTAATGCTCGGTTCTCCTCCTTCGCTGATGTAATGCTCAAATCTGTAACGTTACATTACACGCGAATGTTCCTAGGGACCTTTAGCGTTTATTATTATAGACAGCATGAAAAAGGATAGATTTTGGATTTGTGGATTGATGACATTTATATATTATATAATACAGTGTATATCCTCTTTCACTCACGTGGTCTTTTATTAACAATTTTAATAAGTCTAGCCGTTCAAATTCAGCAAAGTTACTATTAAACCACAAAATTCTTAAAATATTATTACCCTTTTATCTTTCCCCCTTAAGCGAGGTAAGTTTTGGTCATAGTTTACTGTATATATATATATATATATATATATATATATATATATATATATATATATATATATATATATATATATATATATAATACGTTGACCGACTGCGGGTTGGCGAACGTCATAATATTCCTCTAAAGACGTCTAGGCGCGCGGGAGCGCGGCAAGCCAAGTTCAGCTGGCGAGCGAGCGTACGTAAAGTAATATTACACGAACCATTTGGCGCTACTTTTTACCCCCTCATAACTCAAAAACTATTAAACATAATCGTATCAAATTTGGCACATATATTAAGACCTGCGAGATAAACACGTGCTCCAAATTTCAAAAATATATCTCGAACGGTTATTTAGATATTAATGTCCAAAAATCGTGATTTTTATCACTGACATATAGATCAAAACTAAGTCCCAGTTCCAGGTGACCTAGAAAGTTCAAATTTGGCATACAGATCGGTTATAAGATGCACACAAAGGAAAAAATCGGAAAATGGTAAATTTGTATCATTTTATTATAGTTTTGCACTTAATTGATTTTACCTATACATCAAAATTAACAGCCAGTTCCAGATGACTTAGAAAGTTCACATTTGGCATGCAGATAGGTAATAAGGTGCATACAAAGGAAAAAATCTGAAACTGGTAAATTTGTATCATTTTATTATAGTTTTTCACTTAATTGATTCTATTTGGCACACAACTTATACACTTTAATATTAGTGCTTATGTGGACTGTAATAGGGTTGAATATGGTTTGCGGTGATTTGTGGCAACTGACCGCGGCGCTCGTAACTCATGGAAATGTTCTTAAAAATGCAATATATTAATAATTGTGGTTATATTAATTTTATTATAATATAATTCTTTTAGTAAGTACGTATGGTTATATGCAATAGTTTAAATAAATAAATAAAAAATAGTACAGTTATAATAGTATAGTTATAAGTAGATAATAATATTATGTATAGACGACCTCTGTGGCTCAACGCATAGAGCGTTCGGTAAAGCCGAAGGTAGGTTCCAATCCCGACAACGACCGAAACAAAATTTTCCGAGTTCCTGGGTCATGGATGAGAATTAAATATGTGTGTTATATAATAAAAATCTTAAATATAAGTATGTATTAATATAAAAGTATAAAATAAGTAAATAAATGTATTTCCCTTGTCTGGTACCAGTAACACAAGTTCTTCGGAAAGTGACTACGGGACCAGATTGACGTGGTGTAAAAAGCGTCCATAGATAATATAATATTACTATTATTATACTTAACTTCGATTAAGTTTGAGAGTGAAAACTAATTGATAATAGTGAGTGAGTAATGTACAAATGAGTCGTACCATAGAAAATAACACAAAAAAGACAATTATACCCCGTAAAGGTAGGAAAATACGGTATTAAAAAAAACATTGGCTATTAATTTTTTTATAAATTAAATAAGTAATACCTAGTAGCTACCTGCCTAATTACTAATAATTTAAGAACAAAAAGTAATGATATCCCATCAAAAACATAAATGTGAAATGAGAGCCAAGTTCATTATTAAGATATTATATGCCTTGTTGTTGACTCCAACGTCAAAAGAAGTGAGATCTAAATGGGTGCCAAGTTCAATGGTCAGTCCTGAAATTTATTTATAACAAAATAAAATATCATTTCTTCCTATTGCTTAGGATAATATATTGTAGCCTAAGGTCCGACTTGGCTAGTTTTCTACTTGTCGGTTCTTATTTTATTATTCCGAAAATTTGGCTTGTTGGTAGAAACTAGCCATCGAACATAATAATTCGTATAAGTATGAGAACTAGCCAAGTCAGACCTAAGGCTTACAATACATTGTCCTAAGCTATAGGAAGAAATGATATTTTATTTTGTTATAAATAAATTTCAGGACTGACCATTGAACTTGGCACCCATTTAGATCTCACTTCTTTTGACGTTGGAGTCAACAACAAGGCATATAATATCTTAATAATGAACTTGGCTCTCATTTCACATTTATGTTTTTGATGGGATTTATAATCTCAATAGGCAAGCAATCGATGGTTTCATATTCACGTGGACGCAGATATTTTGAAAAAAAAAACCATTTCAAGCACCACATCGAAGCTGAACCATTTACTCAAGAAGCCAATATAATTAAAAAAATGTAAATTAACAAGTGAATACTTTTTTTTATATCCTATTGGAAAAGTCGATGTACAATATACGACATAACAAAATAGAACAAAAGCAAATGAGCAGTCGACACCTTTTGGCGACTATCAACGCCCATAACATTACAACTAAAGATTATCCAGATGCGTTGCCCTCCTTTTCTCTATTATTTTTGTCTTTGTCTGTTCATTAATTATACCTTAAACTCACAAACCACATGAAACGTGATAACAAAATCGCTTTACGTCGCCATGTGAGCGAAAGGTACTCTAGTCTTCGGGCCCAAATTGGCTACAAAGCAGCATATCACTATCTCAAGCTAAGTAAATGTAATAAAAACATGTTAGGTCAACTTACACACGGCTATTGAATCCAAAACTAGCCAGAGTCTTTATATAATATTCCTTAATACATACTATTGATAAATTATGCCTCGACACAGAAGAAAACATCATGCTCATTACACAAAGATTTGTCTTTAGTTGGAACCCACGACCTTCTTTAGCAGTCAGAATCACTAGGACTAGACTAACGGGCCAGTCATCTATACTAATATTATAAAGACGAAAAATTTAATTGTTTGTCTGTATTGAATAGGCTCCGGAACTACTTGACCTTGGGAAGCTACACTATCTCCGGTGGACATAGGTTATATTAAATTTTCAAGAAGTTAGGGACCCGTTTTAAGTCTTACTTGATGCAGGCGAATCTGCGTATCTTTATATATTATAATATATCGTATAATATTATATATTCTCTCTGTCTATTCATTTCTTTGAATGCTCTGTACGTTTGTATGTAAACTATAATTACATTAGTGAACGGCTTTAAAGCTTCACTGTTCCAACTGTCCTGTAAGGTTCGCCGTATTTAAAGAGTTTGTGTCTACTGTCTATTATGTTCTTTCACACTAACTTTTAACATTCAAGTATTGATGCTCTCGTGTATAGAGGTGCAATTGTATTTCTATTTCACGGAATAAATTTACCTTTTCTTTTGTTTGCGCGATGCAAGTTCGTTTTAAATTTTAAGTGCATTTTTATTCTCTATAGTTATTTGTGAAATAATTTTTGCAGCGACAAAACGAAAGTCAATAAAAAGATTCTCTATTGTATGATAAAGAGTGTAAATTCAATCATTTCTAGGTGAGCCATCTGCTCACCGACCTTCCGATTGAGCCTCCTAAAAGTTTAGACCATTCGAAAAAAAATGTAAATTCGTTCACTCATTAAAATAATGAAACTGGTCTCGTTTGGATTTCACGCATGTTTTTTTTTCGTCTCATCCATAGACCATATTATGCGGTCTACGCGTTGCTATTTGCTAGCAAAGCTAGTTAACAACACAATTTATATAATTATCATTACTTTCAGACTCATGAATGTTGAACGTTTTTGTGAAATCATTTGACCGCAGGATAATTATGATAATATTGTAATAAATATGATAATGAACAGGTTTTAATAATTAACATTTCTATGCACTAAACCCGTTATCATTTCAAGCCAAATAGTGTTTTAATGATAAAATACATTGTGTTTAAACCTGTGTAGTAAATTGTCATTAGTTCATTTTGGACGTGGAAAAAGCAAAGTAAAATATTCATGAGCTGTTGGGTAGGGAGGAGAATATTTTTTGGGCGATGCACGCAAATGTCAAATTATTTATTTAAAACTAGTTATTGATTGAATTAGGTGCGTGTTTGTACCTTTTTGTGTCTAATTTCATTTTGCGTTTTGATATACTTGGTGCATATTTAATACATTTTTCAGCAACACAACTTTTTATTTTTAATAAATTTTATCTATTACTAGCTGTTGCCCGCAGTTTCGCCTGCCTTAACTAAGATCTACAAATGCATCATAATTCATAGCCTATATGTTAATCTGATGTATAAACTATATTATTATGAAGTTGCATCAAAATCTATTCAGTAGTTTTTGCGTGAAAGAGTAACAAACATCCATACTCACAAACTTTCACATTTATAATATTATTAGGATTAGGATTATAAAGCAGGTGCAAAGAATCAACTTGGCATTAATTGGAACAGGCCTATACCATTCACTGCGCAGAAAAACCATGATGATATGAGAATAGCTTGATATTGATCAAGCTTTGTATCAAGCCTATATTGAAACAGTTTCATTGATATCTTCTAATTTGTTATTATAAAAAAAGCACCTGTATACAAACAATCATTTTCCCAAAAAAATCTGTAAAATTAATATACCTAAGTATATTTGCTTCTTTTTCGTTCAGTACACTGTATTAATTATAAATACTTTTGAATTTCATGATGAAACACTATTGAAAGCAAATCCGCTTCAAATAGCTTATCGAGCTTCACAGGAAATGAACTACAGAATAAGCTTAGTGCTGAACATTACAAGAAACAATTTTATGATTTTCTTTACAGCTTTTTCTTTTTGACTACATAACGCTTCAGTGCAAGCTGAAACGAAGATATTTGTCTAAACTTTTGACATTTTAGACGGAAACCGATTTTTAAATTAATTCCCTGCTTTATATTTTATTTTCGCTTAATAAATAAACTTTAATATTATCAATTGTTCCGTACAGTAGCCAGTTAGGGCAATTGGCAAGGGATCGATCTTTTTGGCGTTCATTCATCAATAGAGACAGTCTTCAGCAGACGGCTTCCTTAACAAACATACATCATCATTCTTATTAGAGTTGATACTTAATACTGTTGATATTATACTGATTACTTATGTTTTTCAAAGTAGGTTTTTAAAAATCATACAGTAAGAAGATAATTAAGCAACATTACAGGTATTTAAGTCCATACAACATTAATTATCCGATCGATTTTAAAATCTATGTGACTATCCTAATCTATATCTATGTGAAATTAAAACAATACAACTAGTACTGTTTTAATTTACGATTTTACCTCGACATTTTTTGATCGGGCTTGGCCCACCACACTTTCCCACCGCTGCAACTCCTGTATAGCTAGGATCAACAGCGGCAACCACCAAATGACCCTTTGATACGATCTCCGGGAGCCCGGGGGATACGTTAAACACTGCCTTGGGACCCGCAACGAAATTAATCAGAAGAATTTAGGAGGAGTAGGAAAAATTCCAGTTTCCCTCCCTGTTCAAAGCGGGAGACAGTACAGGATTGCAGTGACTAACAAAGTCAAGAAAAAAGAAGATAGCAGCCAGGTGAAGCCCAGCTGCAATGCACCACGGAGAAATAAATTTAATGTCTACAAATATCTGCATAGTGAGAATAATATACCTATGTATATTAACTATGAGTTATTGTATAACTCGATATTGAAGTATCGATATTCTGCCATATTAGTCAACACTATTTACTATTTAACATCCAAAATGTCGGAATATCGAAAACTAGCAGGAACCGCAAATAATATGGTCCAGCGAGCGGCCGGTGCACAAATAACAGTGGAAAGGTTATTTATTTTAACTGCTGTGTTGTTTCCAACTATTTTATTGCTAGACTTTATAACATTTGAAACATACGTGGAGCAATAACAAAATTATATTTATATCATATTACATAACAGAGATTACAAAGTTTTAAAGGCTGTTTATACTTTGTAAAAGATGATGAAATCATATAATAATATCATAGCTTAAAAGTGATAAGTATATCGCAATATATGTATTGTAATAGTGTAAATATAATCGAAAAATGGCTAAAAGCTTGCAGCCTATAAGAGGTACACTGGATCTTTCATTACAGGTAGTTTTAAAAAGAATAGACAAAATCAAACTTCTTCGGCAGTACGCGGGGCGGGTTACAGAAAATTTTTGTTTACGAGTGAGAATTTTTCAGAATTGGGTACTATTTTAACATACTAAATAACCTTATTTTCAAAGCTCCAAGGAAGCATCCCAATCAGTCAACAGACGTGGGCATTATACGACTTCAGTGATGATTTGGTGGGGTATTAGCTGCTTTATGATGGAGTGCCTTTTTTTTTTTGTAACCAGGGCCTGGGTAGGCGCACTGGCGTGTGTGGGGACTCGCATTTGGGTGCCCTACCCCACTAAAACCGCTGCGTGAGCCTTCAGCCGCTATAATTGAGGGACCCGGATCTGTGCAGGCGACGGGATACCCTCAGCGACACAATAGGGGGACTGCCCGGCTACGACTTGGCAGTCCCCACGACGTCGTGTCTTAAGCTGGGCCCAGGTTCATGATGGAGTGCCAAAGCCATATATTTGTAAGAAGGGTATCAAAATTTAGGCACAAGTGTATCAAGATAACATTCTTGAAAATGTTGTTAAGGCTCTGAATAATAACATTTTCGATATCCAAGAATGATCCTTTCAGCAATACTCGGCGCAAGATTATAAAGCTCGATTCGATCAATTTTGGTTAAAAACCAACTGTAAAGTGTAGTGCGAGAGTGTATATAAGGGGCTGTTTCACAATCTCCAGATAAGTGTCAAAGAGGTAAGTGCAATATATTTGACAGATACTCCATACTCTATCTGTCAAATATGTTGCTGATAGCCTATTCGGCACTTATCTGGAGATTGTGAAACAGGCCCTAAATTGTATATATATTCTTTGAGATTAGATGGATGAAGGCTGATGATGATGATGATGATGATGATGATGATGATGATGATGATGATGATGATGATGATGATGATGATGATGATGATGATGATGATGATGATGATGATGATGATAATGATGATGATCGTGATATTTATACGTTAAAAGATGCAGCGAGGTTTTTTAATTTTTATGGATCTTCGTAGCGCATTAGTATAATTAATAGTGAAGTACTTAAATTGTTCCGGTCGTTGTTCACGGTTAATTTTATGTAAGCTATAAAAAAATCAATTAAAATTTTATAACGAAATTTTGTGTAAAAATAACGTTAAAACCTAATGTATTTTTTAATGAAAGAATGAAAATTTTAAACGGAATTTCTAATGTTGAATTACAAGTATAATAAAAATAATACTATAAGCAAATTCTGAATTTCTGTCTTAATCTTAATTTATACAATTTTGCGAGGTTTGGCAAGCTTTTGCAAGTTGGGGCTATGATTTTGAAGTTTAAATAGTTATCAACGAGTTTTTTTTTTAAACTAAGTAACATCATTAACAATATAAGTACATTATTCTTTTAATATCCAATTGACAAGACTTATGTTGTCATATTGTACTTAATTAATTATATATTGTACCCCGAAGTGGTAAGATGTAAGGACGTAACATACCTGTAAAATATGTATACACGGCCTAATCATAAGAATTTTGAATTTTAATTATCTTAAGCCTCCAGTCGTCTTTTGACATACCTTAGAAGACTACTAGTCAAGAGTTTAGTTTGAATATTACCAAAATCCGAATGCTGTGGCCGAAGGGTCTAATAATATATTCAAACCTCTTTATTACATTATGACCTACTAACTGTAGTATTAATCCTAAGGAGCTTACGTAGCGTAGAACTAATTAAGTTACTCAGTCCCGGATGAAATAGTTGCGGACGGTAATAAAATATATTAAGTTCCTACTTCGCAAATTAAGTCCAAGTAAAATTAAATAAGGCGATAGAAAAAATTCAATCAGATATAATATAATTTAGGTATAGATACTTTACAAATTCCGAACATGATTTTTTTGCAGGCAAAGTCTAGAACAAGGTACCTACTCTTCGTGAGCACCATAGCAATTCCCGCGTCTTACTTTAAAACTCCTTCCTATACATAGATCTATCATTTTTCAATATTTAAAAACAGGCTCAAAAGAATTAAAAAAAAAATAGGCTTAGACAAAGTAACATCGTGTCGTAGCGGAAATACAGAAGTTCGTCATCATCTCTGAGTTATCTGTGACAATATCCTAGCCAATAAAATATTGACAATAACGATCGATAAACAATTATAGACGCTTTTTAATGTTACTTTGTCTAAGCGCTCTGCCCCACTAGACAAGTAGCACATACGCTAAATGAATAGAATAGAATAGAATACTTTTTGTATGGGAATGACACTATATAGCTGTCAAATTACATGTAAACTTATGTCATTCCCATACAGTAAGTATTCTGTTCTATTCTATTCGTTTAGAATTTGTGCCACTCGTCTACGGGGGCTGTATATTTATCTTTTCTTTAGTCGCTGGAACATTCTATACATATTTATGACAATTATGAGAGCTAAACGAAAGACCATTAGTTTCCTGTATAAGTCAACACAGATTATTGATTTTCATCTTTCGCACAATAAATATATAAGGCATACATTTTATCGTCCCGAGTAATACAGCGCTTTTATTGACCACTTAATTAAAGTTATAATTATCTGTCATGTGGCTACTAATCACCGATCGTGACTGTCAAAATCAAATGACAGTTTGCACAGACAGAAATTATAATAATAATAATATCTAATAATATATACGCTTTTAACATCACGTCTATCTGGTCCCGTGATAAGTTTCCGAAGAACTTGTGTTACGGGTACCAAACAACGGAAATACATATATTTAATACTTATTATATTAATAAATATTTAAGACACATCCATGAGCCAGGAACACAGAAACTTTTTGCTCCCCGGTGGGATTCGAACCCGCTTCTTCCCGGCTTAATCGAAAACGCGCTAACCATGGAGCCACGACGTCAAAATGTTGAATAAGAAAGCCAATGTGATCTGTGCGATCGTTTGTGTGTTGGTTCAAAATCTTGAACGCATTCATTTATATCAATAGTAGTATATGCCTTTATTCGTTCACTGCTGAACATGGGCCTTCTTCAATGAACGCCAAGACGCTGATCCTGGGCCACCCGCATTTAACAACTACCAGCCACTGTACATGAATTACGTATCTAAAAGTAGTTGAAAGATTGTTTTTATTTCTATAAATATCAATATCATCCCTTTGCCTGTGACGAACATAGGCCTCTTTTAATTAATACCAACAAGGTCGATTTGCAATTACTTGTATCTAAATAAATACTTATACAATAGGATAATATAGGAGCAAGTACTTGATGAAAAATTGTGCTTTAATTTGTGTTTGTCGAGGCATCCAAGAGCAGGTATCCATCAGGAGACTACAGGGGCTGAAGATGATAATGAATAGTATTTGGAACCAGTAAATCGAAAGAGGTCAGCTTAAACTAAATATAACATGACCCAGACTGTTAAAGATACAACAGCTCGAGATAAAGATAGATACGAATTCCTGTTACGGAATTCGTTATATATGAAATCACATGAAAAAGGGACTATATCTATTTATGTATACAAAGGTTCATCATCATCATCATTAGTTATGTTAGATTCTTTTTATATTTCAATTATAAACCCAAAAAGTATACTCACTTAAGTTTGAAATAACGTATATTCACTTAATGAAGGCTTTAGCAAAACTGTGTATTTGTTCATGAAGTCATTATATTGCTCTGCTCTTTATTCTCTTGAGTACAATATAAGCTCTGTCTAAGTTCTTTGCCGCGAAACTTTCTACTTTGTTTTGCTTCCTCTATTGCAGACTTTACCATAATATAAATTATTTTATTATTCACCTAGCAGCAATTATACTATGCAAGTAAATTTATATTAAGATAAATAATAAATTATTTTCCAGTACAGAGTTTAATTTAAAATTTAATCTCTTTCACATTGATGTATTATACTAGATGTATTTTCATATCCACAAAATAGCGTTCCTTTTTTGATTGAGAATTTTAATTTCATTCATATTAAAAATTCGTAATTCCTTACGTACACACGTTATATAATAATATTTTATTTTAGCTGGAAAAATATACTAGTCCAGCTGAGACAATATAAGGCAGATCATACATGCATTGCCTATCTTAAGATTTTGTAAGTATTAGTGACAGTAAATGCACTGCTAATATGTACAAATGAGGTAGTGCCATGCTGCTGTGCAGCCAAAAAGAGCTCATTTAACCTTTCGCTTACATTATATTATGGGCGTAAAGTGACAGCTGTGTTGTCGCGTTGCGTGCACTTGTGAGTTTGCGGTGGCTCATTGGAGGATAGAGAGGGCAACGCATCTGCATAACCTCTGGTTGTGTGCAGGTAAATGGGCATCGATAGTCGCCAAAAGGCTTCTTGTTTGCCTCCCTATGTTATAAAAAGTGAGCAATAATAATCTCTTCCACCGATATTATTATCACGTAATCATCAACGTATAATCCGAGATCAAACGCACATAATCAATCCAATTGCAATCAGTGAATGTTTTTGTTTATGTTGGTATTTGGACGGGAGATATTGATCGGTAGGGCTCTCCATATTTTATTGTCATTGATTCTATTTTTTGTCCACGCACAACTACTATAAAACATGTCGCCATGAACGCTCCATGTTTATTTCAATAGGATTAGTCACGACAAATAGAGTATAACTCGGCTATGTAATAAAAAAGTATATTTTTTACATTGTCAGTACGAACAAATGGACAAATTTTCCCCTAAAGGTGCAATAACAATGGTACAATTTGGTGCATTCAATGTTTACCTTCAATACATTTTGGGACATATCACGTCGTATGAAAGTCTCAATTCCTGTTGACTGTGTGCTATACAAATTTTGTGATACGGATGAATCTATTTTTCATTTCCTTTCAGCTTCTTGTTCGGCTTTAGTTGCACGAATGGCGGAACATTCGTGAGGCGCTTACTAAAGATTTGAGATACATTTTGTGATTTGCAACTTTTTTTATCTCTTTGTTTATATGATTTATAGCCATGGCTCCCAATTCGACCTTATTATTAAAAGGATGAATTAAACGAATACAAAGTAGGATGAAAAAAGCTTTAAGCATTTTTTAAATATACCATATTTTGTTGAGAGTGACAATGGTCTAGTCAGCATGGGCTCGTCCTCTTAAGAGAGGTTCTGTGAGGTTTGGACATTCAACTGAACTTGAGAACATCGTAAAGAGGGAGCAGGGGAAAACCTCGTGAAGAAACCTGCATGCCTCAATTCTTTGTGGGTGTGTGAATTTTACCAATCCAGATGGGGTCTAACTAAATTCGAGGGGAGACCCTTGCAGTGCAATAATTATTATCTATTCATGTATACAAATTTTTTTTTATATAAGCAATATTAGACTTCGAAAGAACGAACAAGACGGCATTAGTAACTGTATGAAAAAATCATATATTCAAACATCCAATACATAATTTGAAATCACACAAAAAATTCAGCTAAAAAACTTTTGGCCTTCAGTATACAATAAGGTTTCAATATAAACTCGGGAGATGAATACGTCAATTAGTCGTGTTCATCCCACGCAATGCTAATGCGGCATATTGTTGCCGAGTCGTGACCGATGGCGTATCACCGGCTATCACTGAATAGCACGCTATCTCACGTACTGAAAACGTGATTGAAATGATTACCCTTTAGAACTATTGGCTACAGCTCAATACAGAATACTAAGGTACTCTTTAATCTGGTGCCAATGCATTTCTATCATCATTTCACAAAACATACTCTGTCCGGATAAATCGTTTGTGATTTTTTAAATGTTTCATCACTATCTTATCTTAATTTTTTTTTCGTCTACAGCTTGGTAAAGGCTTTATACGAAATAAGCCAAGATGGCCGATCTTCTGCCTCCACTCGAGAACCGACATACACAATGTTTATATAAATAAATTACAATATGAAATGTTGAAATTGTTTGCTTATATAAAGACACAAATAACCTCAATGGTTAACATTACGTCCGTACTGAAAGGGATAATGTGGTATTCTTGGTAATTTGTATGTGTGTTTGTATAGAGTAATATTACCTTTTATATGAATTAAGCGTATTCTATACTAACAGTGCCCCAAAGTTTCATCCGCTTACTATCCATTCTCTTCGGAGTACGGGGATAAATTATAGCCTGTCTTATTTTGATTATAAGGTATATTATTGTGAAGTTTCATCAAAATCCATTCACTAAGTTTTACGTAAAAGGGTGACAAACTTTCACTTTATAATATTACTAGCTGTTGCCCGCGACTTCGCCCGCGTTAGCAAAAAATCCCTTTTTTGAATAAACAGTATGCTATGTTACTTCCACTCCTTACTCCTTCTACCTCCCAGAATATGTGTACAAAGTTTCATGATGATTCGTCGATTAGTTTTTGCGTAACAGCGTAACAAACATCCACGCTTTCACATTTATAATAGTAGTAAGGATATATTTTATGAGTAAGATTTTCTCTATGAACCAATTTTTCTGTCTTTTTGAGGCATCGTTCTTATCGTATTCCTTCATTATAATATGTATAACTCAGAATTTAGCATTTAGCATTAAATTACTTATGTTCGTTTAGCATTGGTTCCAATAGGAAGTTACTAAACTAAAACAATAGTTGGATCCGGACGCGTCGAGTTACTGTGCAAACAATACGCTTACTATTGTGCCATTGTTAACTAAAATAGAAGACCTCTTTGAGATGAATGAAAATTACAAAGGATTTCAAACTATTTCTTGTACTTAAGAAGATACTTTTGTAAGGCTAAGTAAGATTAAGAGTGGGTTCCATATAATTTAAAAAGATCCATAATCCAAAACATAGTTTTTGCAATTACTTATCATTATTCCTTTTTGTATTACATGTAATAATTTTTATTACTATCAAGTAATGGGAAAACATGAGATATGTTTGAAAATGTTTTCGCTGTATTTCTCGGGATTTTGTAGATTTACAGTCATACTAAGACTAATAAAATTAATAATTAACTTACATCCTTCAGGCTCCAGCAATATTACAGGTAGAGCAGCTGTAGGATGCCATGATAGCTACATAAGTAGACTGACTGAGACCGAACCAGGGGAATTCTTTTAGGTGGCTGAAGACACATGCGGTTATTAAAGACTACTAAGGACTAGAGAGTAGTCCTAGGAACACACGCGCCGTTTCACAAGATCAGTACATTAAAATAAATTCTATTGAAGAATTATTTAAGCTTTTTTTATACTTTCGCAATTATTGAACAATTAAATTAAAATATTTTATGGGCTTTAATTCTTTTCGATACAAATAAGATTTTATTTGCGAATTGTAAGAAAGTATAACAAAGGACAATCGATATCTTGTTCCCATCGCTAGTACTTCAGACATCCATCAAATCCATTTGCATTGGACGTCACAAACAAATAAACCTTGGTTTCCTCGTCCATTTATCCAGACCCGCAGAACCCTTCAACAATACCCTCGCTTATTCATGCGGGAGTCGAGATATTTCATCTCACTTATTTTTCCTGTGCCCGTAGCTTTGTTTGAAGTCTCTTCAATTCTCAGTTTGAAAGCTTTGTTTTTTTTTGTGAAGATAATAAACTGGCATTCTAGTTACGTTTATAGATGGAGTGAGATATGAAAGTGGCGCTCAATAGGCATGTGCGAATAAGTAAAGCATTTTGCCCCTTGTATCGAATCTATTATTATATTATTTTATCTGTGTTATGATAGTTGACCTCCTCCTAAACGTCTGGGCCGACCTTGACGAAATATTATGTGTGTTCTAGTGGATTCAAGGGTGACTTAGATTCACCATTCGATGGAAAGATTGAACTATTTCTTTATTTGTTACGATTCAACTCAAAGACAGTCTTTATGTATATCGCATTTGAAATGTCAAATCGCTGAATATAAATTAATTCTCATTAAACAAAGGTATATACTTGTATATGTGTTGGGTTGCTCGAGGCGATAGATGTCTGTGTACAGGTGGCCGGTCTGTCATAACACTTCTTGTCCTTATCCTTCTATCCTAGTCTCCAGACGGGCGCAGCACAAATTTTTAATCAACTATAATCATGTTTTGCCTAGTGCGGTATATTATATTCTTCTCTGTTCGGACTTGTTCGTAACCTTCCGATCCCATGTGCTTAGTATTTGTCACTTTGGCCCGTTCTTTTTTCAGACTATTTCAAAACGATCAAGATTGCTAAACAAGTAGCACAAATGCAAAGCGAATAAATTAGAATAGAGTACTTAATGTATTGGAATGACACAAGTTTACGACATGTAATTTGACAGCTACTGTCATTTCCACACAATAAGTATTCTATTCTATTCATTTAGCGTTTGTGCCACTTGTCTGGGGGGGAGGGGTTCTGTTCTTCAATAGAATACATATTATATAGGTTTTTCAATATGACTTCTCTTCACATTGTGGAAAATGTTCTATTCTCACTCACTCACTGACTAAAGTTATTTCAGTATTAGACGATATTCCAACCCGTAATTTTATTTCGCAATTCTATTTTAGTCTAACAAAGTAACTAATATATTAGATTTAAGGAAAAGCTTAAATAAATAGCGCTTCCAACTAAATAAATGTTTCATTGAAGTCGAACAACAAAAGTTTCAATTGGAAGTTCGTTTGTACACTGTAAAAGTTGGCGTCGAGCTTATGTATTATTCGATTGTATAGCTTACAGTTACAATGTTTGAGCTTCTTTCAGCTTAACACATTCCTGAGACTTGTAATGTTTTTATTTTTAATGTTTCAGGTACTCGATTGCCTTTAGAGTCATTTGTTAGGATTTGAGCCACGCCTTCTTTTCAAAATCTCTACATGACGTAGTTTTGTGCAAAAATCTTTTAAGTGTCAAATTTTAGACGATTTATAGGCAAAGTGCGCTGAAATAAAATAAACACTATCCCATACATCACATACCTATCCCAAATTGTACTTACATTCATAGAAATTCCAATTCTAGGAACTGCTATCAAAAATGATGGTTAATTCATCGTGACATAAAATTTAAGAATAAGTGGTGACGTTACTCGCTAACTTCAAGAAGCAGTAGAAGTAGAATTAAAAAGTAATGTTTAAAAATGGGACATTGAACAAAGATTTGAATAACAAAAGTATTGGAAGATCGATAGCTTTATGGTTCACAGTATAGCATTTGGTATGTGTTCAGCGGGTACTAATACGTAACTTAGATACTTAGTACGCAGACGTGTGTTAACAATTATGGTTATATACATATTTTAGCTATAAGTTGTTCAAAAATCTACGTAAACATAAGGCAGTGTATATCCTAATTATATAAATTTTCCTACAAGTACTTATGTAAATATCAAATCACTCAATAGTGATGTTTGATTTTTTCTATCCATGTATCGAATACGTTAAATTTCATACATTATAAACGTACTAGGGACTCTCTTTCAGTAGAAAAATGAGGGGCTGATTATAGAAATAAACTGTAACTGAAAACACGTACATAGAATGTTATTTAAAAACCCATAAAAAGTGTTGACATGTAAAGCTGGGATTCTCTCGAAAATATTTTTTTCATTTTCCCATGCCGTATTCAGATTACACTTCGTAAATATTGCAATATTTAATGAAATAACTGCCACAGGGGAACCTCGTTTCGGTCGGATAAAATGTTTTTTGAATGTTCAAAAACTGTCAAGCTTAGTTTGCTACACATGGACTGACTTTTTTAGTAATAGCTGTTACCCGCGGCTTCACTCGAATTAGAAAAAAAATATTCCTCTTTTTTAATGTATCCTATGTTACTTCTAGTACCTCCTAGAATATGTGTGCAAAGTTTCTAATGGTCAGTAGAGTAGTTTTCGCGAGAAAGTGTAACAATCATCCCTGCTTTCACTTTTATAATATTATACTAGCATTTGCGCGTGGCTTCGCCTGCGTTAACAAAAAATAATACCTTTTTTTTAAATGTATCCTATGTTAGTTAGTACTTCCTAGCATATTATGTGTACTAAGTTTCACGATGATCGGCTGAGTAGTTTTCGCGTGAAAGCGTTACAAACATCTCTAATTTTACTACTACATTTATAATATAAGTAAAGTCCTTACTATCCATAAGGATTAATTTTTTAATAATCTATTCTTCACTGGTGTGAAAGATACTTTGTGGCGAGCATTCATCCGTGTGGTTGAGCTTATTTATCCTGCGAAATATCTTGCTGTGTTTTGGCAAATAGTGCAGAGGTTAAACAAATCAAATGTCAGATCTCTTGTCAAATGAGTTGCTATATAGAAGTATGGTTAAATTACTTTAATCAGCCAATCGTCATTATTATTTGCTGGTTCTCATTTTAATTTCTCTCTTTACTCTAGTTGCTTGCAGATCCCAGGTCCTCTTGAAGTGGCTGAAAGCGCTCGCAGTGGCTCAATTTGTGGGTCTTCCAAAGGGTAAAGAACAACCCTAACATGAACAACCTACATGGCTTCATCCAAAAATATTTCTCTGCGTCAAAAGAAGAGTATTACCCATGTATAAGTAGCATAAAACTCAAAAGAAGCAAAAATTTTCATCATCATCATCATCAGCCTTTATTCGTCCACTGCTGAACACGGGTCAATAACAATAAATTAAAAAAAAATAAAACAACAATGTAAAAAACGCGCTTGCGTGTTTCAGCGATATTTCAATGAAATGATATTTATGATTCGCGTCAGCTAGATTGTATTACCATGTCAAAATTGTATTGTGTATTTATGGGATACTATGGGGAAAACGTTCATTGTGCCTATTTCGAGGGAAACGGTAAATCGTTATTATTACCTGATGGTATAAAAGATGTTTTCGAAGATAAAATAACAATGGACGAGGCACTTCGTTCAGGTATGTCAAAAACGAATTAGAAACATTGTTAGGAAAGAGGTCAGGGAGAAAATATCACCGTAACTTTTAGTTCGTCCTTAAAATAAAATATATTTTTGGTAACGTTAAAGCTTAATATACTATTACAACTACATTACACACTTTTGTATTTCTGACTCGTAAATAGTGGTGTCGCATTGATCATTAATAAATTTAACTTTTTACCAGCATATATTTACTTTAATTTCGCAGAGAGCTTATACCGTTATTTGAGCCAACGATAGTAAAATTATCGAAAAATTGAGATGAATGATATCAAGTCGAAAAGCTAATATTATACGGCCTTTTACTGTAGATACAGGAAGAAGATAGTGCATGATAACTCAGAAGATTATATTTTATAATAAAGCCAGTGACAAATAAATGAAAAAAATGAAATATAATTTATAAAAGAAATCTATACAAATGATTATTGTGAGTTCGATGCATAATAAGCTTCTTTTATGCATTTAACATTCATCGAATAAAATTAATCTGTACGAATAATAAAACGATCACAATGTGAAAACATTACTTTGTAATTTCATTGAAAGACACGATCAAAGGTATCTGTAATCCTTTCACAAAATATTGAGTGACGTGAAATACAGAAACGTGAATGTCGAAGGGCGAGGTAGGGCGAGCGGGCAACAAAGGGCGACTTACTGTCGCGCAATCGAACTTCAAACAACGGAGTCGTGGGGCGAAGAAATTTCCCGAGGCATAAATAAAAGCAAGGAGCGGAAATTAAAGGGTCAATCGGTTCGGAACAGCGGGTAGCCGGGAATCAATACTGCAGTTGAAGCGTGGACCCTCCAGAAATAATAACTTCAAACGCTTACGATACACTTCGTGGGGCGGCAGAGGAATACCCAAATGCTTGTGTTGCAGGAAAAAAGCGAATTTTCGCAATATTTTTAGGTTTTAATTGGCCCAACAAGGAATAGGAAATATAAGATTATTAACTGATTTAGGAAATTGAATTGTTTTGTCTCCTTTTGTAGTCTCAATTTTCCAATTCCATATTATGTATATGCTACAAGCGAGTAAACATAAAATCGATAGTATAAATAATATGTTCTTCTTCTTCTTTAGCTACATTTCCATTAGGGGATTGCCAGTTATAAGATAAAAAGAAATGTGGTGTCGTGGGACACTAGGTAGGAACGAAGTTCCTTCGGCTAAAAAGAAAGGTATTATACACTACTCGCTTGTGTATGCGACTGTCGCACCTGCACGTCTCATTTAACGCTTTTATTCCACGCACTTTTTCTTACGGTTTTACTATCACATTTTTTTCAGTTCGGTCGCGCAGCAAAATCCCTATCCCCTCCAAGCCTGCCGTAAGAAACTTCTTTCCAATAACATGTTAGTAATCTAATTCAAATTATGAATCTAATTCAAATTACTACAAATGTGAAAACGGGCTCAATCCCCGATCTAGGTAGATCACCGAAAATAAATCGTTCTTGAGTCTTTATATTAAAATTTTACAATTACTTTTTCTGCCACATGTTTCACAATTAATGTTCGCATTTATAATATAGAATAAATAATAGTTGATTTTGTTGATATGAAGGAAAGTTTAATCTCAATTTGAATGATACAATTATTGTTAATTAGGTACTGGCTTTATTTGCACTTTTATATATTTTATAATTTACATCTTACCGCGTTACAGAGAAAAGGACAAGTGAGCGCCATGACAGACAATCTTAATAATCTTAACAACATAATAGATGGCGCTATATGCGTCTCTTAATGAAGATCAACACTATAATTTACTTAATTACAACATACCTCCCTAAATTTATAATTTGATCTTCGTTAAAGCATTCTTGTTAACTATGTGATGTAGTGCTAAATCAATTTTAATTCTGACCTATTATAGAAAAATTTACTCTTATCTAAACTTTTAGTTAATATGTCTGCTAAGTTATGTTTTGAATCAATTTTTACAATATCAATTATACCCTTTTCATAATTTTCATGTATATAATGATACTGTACTTCAATATGCTTTGAATTCTTAGTAAAGTTACCATATTTAGCAATCGTAATTGCGCCTAAATTATCTTCATACACTTTTATTGGAATATCAAATTTTACATTGAACGATTCACTTAACAAATTCTTAATAAAAATTACTTCTGTCACTGCTTCAGACATAGCAGTATATTCTGCAAAAGTTGAACTCTTTGTAACTGTACTTTGCTTATGTGTTTTCCAAAAAATTAAGTTTCCAAAAAGTCTAATTACAAAACCTGTTGTAGATTTTCTGTCTACATTATCTCCTGCAAAATCAGAGTCTACCATACAATCTAATGTTTCAGAGTTTAAGTTTCCATTGTATGTTAATTTTAAATCCTTAGTCTTATACAAATATTTTAAGATTCTCATTGCATATTTATAGTGTGTTTGATTATAACAACTTTGGTATCGACTTAAATAGTTTACACTATATGCTATATCCGGCCTAGTGCCTGTGCTGATATACAATAGTTCACCAATTATATTTCTATACTTTATGCTTTCATCCACTTCTCTAGCCTGTTCCAATTTTAAATTTGTTTCCATTGGAGTATCATATAACTTAGTATTATTCAGATTATATTTTTCAGCCAAAGATTTAATATATTTTGTTTGACTTAAGGTCATTTTTTTCTGATTAACATCATAGTCAATATCTATACCAATGTAACTTTTAATTTTTCCTAAGTCTTTCATTGAAAATTTTTCCATTAAACTAGCTTTAACCATTTTTATTTTATCTTTATCTTTACAACAGATTAGGAGATCATCAACAAATATTAATATATATATTGGATCTTTGCTTGTATTGTTAACATATAAACAGTAATCATAGTTACTTCTAATAAAATTTAACTTTTCAATAAACTTGTTAAAACAATCATACCATACTCTAGGGCTTTCCTTAAGTCCATAGAGTGCCTTTTGCAATTTATAAACTTTGTTTTCACCAGTTTCATAACCTTTTGGTTGACATACAAATACTTCTGATTTTATATGACCATTTAAAAAAGCTGTCTCTACATCCATTTGTTCTATAAATAAATTATTATTACAACTATATGATAATAAAATTTTTAAGGTTTGCATTTTCCCTACTGGTGAATAAACATTTTCAAGAAAATTATTTTGTTGGAATCCTTTTACAACTAATCTAGCTTTATAAACATTATCACTTTTCCGTTTGAAAACCCATTTTACATCAATAATCTTTTTATCTTTTGGCCGTTCAACAATTTGCCAAGTGTTATTTTTGTTTATGCTATTTATTTCTGAGTCCATTGCTTTTTGCCATTGCCTATAATCGGGAGAACTCATTGCCTCTTCAAAAGTATTTGGTACATTTGCATCAATGAAATTGACATATATAAAATATGATACTGGATTGCCATATCTGGCAACCGGAGCTATCTTTCTTTTTGACCTCTTTTCTATTTCAAGCTTGTCCCTATTGTTATTTAAATTACAATCATTAACAGGATATTCCACATTATTATTAGAACTAGTTGCACTAGCATCCACATAGTCTTCATCAGTTTCAGTTTTTAGTATTTCATCTTTTATATTTAGAGTTTCATTTCCTAAATCCCTATCCTTCTCATCATCTACTTTTTCTAAACATATTAATTTAAGATTTTCTTCGACTATCTGGACATGCCTAGCATTAATTATTCTATTATTTAATAAAACTCTATAGCCATTTTCATTATAGCCTACTAAAACTCCTAGTTTAGCCTTATCATCCCATTTACTTTTTCTTAAAACTTCTGGAACCCTAACATAAACTCTACTCCCATAAATCTTTAAATGCTCAACATTTGGTTTCGTACCCATAAATATTTCATACGGAGTTTTATTCTCTACTGTATTAGCAATTGTTCTATTTTTTAAATATGCTGCTGTTTTTACAACTTCAGGCCAATACCGTCTGTGAATTTTAGCTTCTCTCATTAAGCACCTAGATACATCCATAATAGACCTATTATACCTTTCCGCTACTCCATTTAATTCATGGACATAGGGTGGACATGGTAATAACTCTATTCCCTTTTGTCTAATGAAATTATAGATATCTTGATTTAAATATTCTTTGCCATTATCACACTGTAACTTCTTAACCCTTTTATTAAATTTATTTTCAACTAAATTAACAAATTCTATAAAACAACTTACAGTTTCTGATTTATTTTTAATACAAAAGATTCTGGTACATTTACTATAGTCGTCGATGAATGTTAAAAAATATTTTTCCCCACCATAACCAGTTGTATTATGTGGACCGTTTAGGTCAGTATGTATTAATTCTAGAATTTCAGAGCTTTTAGTTCTATTATTTTCAAAAGGTACATTAGCCATTTTGCTTTCAATACAATTGGAACATTTCATTTCTGTGCTTTCAATCTTATCCGGCAAACCATCAACTAGTTTATGATTAATTAATTTGTTTAAATATTGAAAATTTACATGACCAAGTGCTCTATGCCATTTCTCTTTATCTGTTATTTTAATTGAATTTACATACATTTTTGTCTTATAAAATTTAGAAAGAAAACTTTTAATAAAGTACAAATTATTAATTTTATTGGCAACAGCTATTAATTCTCTTGACTGGTTATAGATTTTAGCATTCTCATTTCTAGCTAATATTGTACAATACCTTGTGATTTTAGAAAAGCTTAGCAAATTTTGGTTAATACCTGCTACAAAATATACATTTTCAAGATTAATGTGTTTTTCCTTAAAATGATTTTTAAAATAAATTTTAACAGTGCCTACTTTTGTTGCTTTTAACATTTTACCATCCGGCATTTTTACATCTATTGGTGTTTTTAAATTTTCATAGTTATAAAAGTATGTATCAGTCATAATAATGTGATCTGTACACCCACTATCTAATAACCAATCAATTTCAGTATTATTATATTCCTCTTTATTATACCCTGTTACCTGATTCACTTTGCATAGCTGTGCTGTCCACGACTCTGCCGGAGTGTTTGATGACTCGCCTCTGGGATGACCATGAGCTCTGACTCTGCTTTGACTGTGGTGTATTCCACCTCTTTTGGAACCTCTCTTTAATCCTTGTTGAGATTGACTTGTTTGATATGGTATTCCTTGGTGACCCTTCTTACCGTGCCAACAGTCCTTCTTCAGATGACCGGTTTTCCCACAGATAAAACATTGTGCTTTAGTTTTTGTTGTGAATGTACTTATATTTCTTTGATTTTCTGAGTCACTAGTGATCATATTTTTTTCTTTTATTTTTGACTTCACATAATCAGTTGTTCTTTGTTCTTCTGGTATGACGTCTATAAAGTCCCCAATGTAACTATAGCTTGGAGGTAAAGCTCTGAGCAAGTATCTCATCTTCTCGGATTCACTTATAATTCCACCAGCCGCTTTGAAATCATTCGTTGTTTTTTCGAAATCGACAAAAAAATCTTCTATCGTATTATAATTCCCGAGTTTAATCTCCTCGATTTTCCCTCTGCAGATAATTTGCATAGCAGTTGACTGGGTCAAATACATTTTGTCAAACTTTTGCATCATATGATAAGCTGTTGTACATTCGCTTATATATTCTAGTTGCTTATCAGAAATTGAGCTCAATATTATAGTCCTTGCCTTTAAATCCATTTTCTTCCAATCTGCTTCACGATTTTTAAACTCAGCAGGCATCACAGTAATGGCGGGCACGTGGCATTCTTTGTATTCTAGTAAGGTTACTAACCTTAATTTCCAACTCGAATAATTTACTCCATCAAAAATAGGTATAATGATGTCTTCAATTTTTGCTTGCTTAGCCATTTTGGTAATAATAAAGTTATATTAACCTTTTTTTTTAAACTTCCATGTAACGCGAACTATTCACACGTGGTCCCTTTTTTCGTGTCCATATATTTTTCTAATTTAACCATCTAAACACGGACTGCTACCATGTTGATATGAAGGAAAGTTTAATCTCAATTTGAATGATACAATTATTGTTAATTAGGTACTGGCTTTATTTGCACTTTTATATATTTTATAATTTACATCTTACCGCGTTACAGAGAAAAGGACAAGTGAGCGCCATGACAGACAATCTTAATAATCTTAACAACATAATAGATGGCGCTATATGCGTCTCTTAATGAAGATCAACACTATAATTTACTTAATTACAACAGATTTAGTGTATACATTGTAGTAAAATGTATTGCTGGATAAAAAATAAATGATCGAATAAATCAAGCATACAAACAGGTTTTCTAATGATCCTATAGACAGGTGATTGTTTGATAGAAGACGGGGCAAATAGCCTTCTCTATCATAAGGTCCCTTTCAATGAAATAATCAAATTCCCCAAACACATTACATCAAATGGATTAGAGCGCTCTATGTTCCACGAAGGATAAAACAACTGTTACTTTACAGCTTTAAATAAGTCCGACAGGTGCATAATATTGCTGGATATAAAAGAATCTAGTTTCAAGCACGATGGATAGTAGTCGTCTTCGCGTTCATTGAGGCAGGCTTATGTTCAGTAGAGGGCGGATAAAGGCTGATGATGATGAAGCACGATCAACGAGAATCCTATGCAATGAGGTTAATTAGTATTCATTATCATATTTTTCTACTTTATGGCTTGGTAATAGCCTTAGGAGCTCGTGGGCCGTGTCTAAGTAGGTAATATTATCAGTCCATCCATTCATCAAATGCCGGAGTTGGTCCGTGGATGAGTCACTATCATTACATACCTAGACTCTTCCGCGCCTCGGAAAGCACCTGAAGCCCCGGCTGTCATGTGTGTGACAACCAGTCTTGTGAGCGACGATGGCTCAGTGGGTAAAGGGCTCGGCCTCTCAAGCGAGAGGGCCCGGGTTCGATCCTGACCGCCTTGGTGCATAAAAGGGTTTTTCTAAATTTCTATGTGCACCCTAAACACGGATCACCGTTCCCAAACCGGTGAAGGAAAACATCGTCAGAAAATCATGCCTGACGAGATTAAAGTCTTTGAATGTATGTGAAGTTCACCAACACGCATTGGGCCAGCGCATGGGTGAACTATGGCCCACCGCTCCTCACGTGATTTCGTGGAGACCCGTGCCCAGCAGTGGGAAATATAAGGGTTGATACTTTACTTTTTTTAACCAGTCTTACCACGGGGACTGCGTAGTACCTAGTTTCTTGGTAGAAAATGTCGGATTAGTAGTCGCTTCATTTAAAATACTAGTATCCATGCATCCGGTTAGACTGGAAGCCGACCCCAAATATAGTTGGTAAAAGGCTAGGAAGAAAGCAGCTTGGTCTGTTACCAAGCCTCAATGGTCTATACAAGTATGTGGATTAAATTATTGAAATTATGCCACAATAATAAAGTTATAAAATTGTATAGTTTAATATATTAACTTGATGATCCTCGTGAAAACTACAGTCGCCATTTTATACTATTTTTAATAAATTTTATAATTTACCTAAGCTCAGTTTTGCCTTCATAGCTAAATAAACACAAAATAAGTTAATAGTCTAAGAGCTCGTTGTAAAAACTTGTACTGCGCCTATATCGTCGGGAAACAATAACTAGTTTTTATACTAAAAATTTACTGCGGATGACAATGAAATCCATTTACATAAGCCGTAGGTCGTACTGTTTCAGACAAATACCACATAAATATTCGGTATCCTTGCTTCATTTTTATTCGGATTCTCAAACTGAGTTGAAAGCGGTGGCGCGGATAGAATTCATTTGTCCGACACGCTAAAGGGGCTGTATAAAAAGTTTAAATAAAATTATTCATTTTATTCAAATTCTGTTTCAGTCCTCCATTCTACTTACCCCCATTCTGAGATGCATATCTTTAAACCCGTTCCCCGGGTTGGGATCTCCAGAGAATTTAGCGAATAATTCAAGGAATCAATCTCTTTGAAAGGGTCCTGAGAACGCCTAGAACCCTAAGGCATTTTTATTTGTCAGCCCCTAAGTGTCGTGAGCTTTGTACATGGCGTTTTATTAATTGTTTTACTTCTTTGTGGAGAGTGATTAACGAGGTATTATTATTTAAAAGTAAAATCAATTGTCTTAGTTATAAACAAAGAGTTATAAAACATGTTTTGCATGTCAAAGGTCCACAAGAAAAAAATACATTTTAAAGTCAATAAGTTTTTCCTCAGGAACAGCAACAAATGTGCATATTTAATCATTTATGTGTGTATTATGTAATCTTAACGTTGTTAGTTACAGTTCGATTTTAAATAGTAAAAACAATTACTTCTAACTATTGCATTTTTATAACACACTATTACACTAAATTTGTAATCATTTTCCCTTTCGCCCATTGGTATGAATGAAGCAGGGGTTCCCAAGCAGTGGTCCGCGAAATTCATCGGTTTGACTATGAATAAAATAGAGGCATTTCAAAAGTCTTTCAAGATATTCTTATGACTAATGTTAAATGTCTAAATAAAATTTTGTATTATTTTTAATATCTCTTGTTTTCTAACTTATGGTCTCTATTCAAGGAAATCAAACTAGAATTCGATCAATAAAAGATTAGGAACCACTGAACAAAGTAAGCTAACCAGGTATCTGTTATATCTGGGTTAGGCATGGCTTTTTATTCGCATCGTAGGATAATCTCTACATAGAGATAAGTCTGGGTTGAAAGCCAAGCATAAGCTTTACTCTGATGAAGTTGTTAAGGCCATTAAGTCCAACGGCTTTGTGTTCCTAAAATATCGGCGATTTCTGAGTTGAAGTCGGGCAACGAGTGTACCTATCTTTGCTATATTTTGTCTTACTATTCATTCTTTCATGTTATATTCATTCATTTTAATTCATACTAAGTTAAACGATTAATGTATTACACAATGGTTTTAAAATAAAGCAAAAAAAAAACGTTCTAAGTATAAGAAGGTTAAAGATTGAACCTCATATTTTTTACTATTATAAGATGATTTGCCATAATAACACAAACTTTGTTTTCAAGCAACATGTTCCGAGTGTTTTCAGGCAATTTACCAGACAGACTAACGAACTGACAGACAAAAAGACAACGACACACACGTACTATCCCAGAGGACTGTATGCAAAAAGATATCTATTATACAATGTATTTTTATTTATAACATTCATATTCTTTATGTTTCACTGAAAAGGAGACCGTGCAACTCCTGGGTGATTATTTAACGAGGATTTATTATGCAACCCCCTCGTTATGGCCGCTCCTCGACACTCCTCGACTATCCTCGCGCAAATAACAATGACATATTTTTTGTACAGTGTCTATGCATTGTAATTGCCAGCGCGAGATTGAAAGGCATTACAATAATTTAGGTAAGTGTACTTTATCTATTGAATATAAATTTTTTGTGCAAAGTTTTCAGCTGGAGATGTTTAGAAATCCAATTTTTTATTGATTTATACGGCCAGGTTTTCACACGATTATGCGTGTTCATTTTTTTTATTAAACTCTTCGTGGTTTTTATTTATTGTTAAATTTGTAGTGTAGCTGATGCATGCATGCAAGAAGCTAATGCATGTAAAAATTAAATGCATTTTAAATCACGTATGAATAAATGGATGAAGATACAAATTATTTATTTTTATGGTAGAAAGACAAAAGGTTCCCCTTTTGCAGCTTAATTTATTAAAACACCAGGCTATATTTTTAAGATGAAATATGACTTTTATGAATTATGACATTGTCAGAAATAGCACCATCTTTTCTAAATATGAATCGACAAGGAGATGGAGTGTACTATTATAAGTATCTAGTTTCATATGGATGCATCTAAATATCGGTTTTCTTATACGTTTTTACGACAATAATAAAATATATTTTTTTAATATTAATGTGACCAATGGGCCGTAGTGAGGGTTGTATTGACAATACTCGTTACGCCACACGGTTCCGTCCGCATGACTCGCTCCACATCGTGTTACGTGGTTTCGTAAGGCTATCCTCGCTAGCGCACAGTTTAATATTTCACATATAAAGTGTCGTGTGAGAAGCGAGATATTAAGTTCACTACGAGTTAATGAAAACGATATTCCAGCATATAGGTGTTTGTATTGAGTTCTTCAATTGGCACTTAGCACATCCATTAGCGTTCATTGAGGGAGGCCTATGTTTAGAACTACGGTTCAGGCCATGTCGTGGCGGTGGGGCTCAGTAGCCCAGGGTGATTGACCCCAACACCTTGAGCGAAGCGAATTGAGCCGAGGGGGCTCTTTGTTGGGGTGGTTCTAATAAGATGGAGCAAAAGAGCAGGGGGCAAGGGGCGAGGACGGGAACCTCGCCGTCGAGGTGCCTATTGCTAGCAGATTCGGGGCACCTAAAGGCGGCATGGTAGCACAGGCCGGGTTTTAGTGGGTAGAGCTGCGTCCACTTACCATCTTTCGGGCGCAGCGAGTCCTACATACCCGACTGGGGAGACCCACTCCCCCGCGGGATGCCTAAGCGCATTTCCCGGCGTTAAAGAAAAAAAAGGCCTATGCTTAGCAGTGGACGGATAAAGGCTGATGATGGTGATGATGATGACAGAAAATAATGTTTCTGTATGGTCTATCTATAGTTCCATTGGTTGCTAAAGGATCCAGTGGTGACACCAATGCAGGGCTAATTTATTACTGATCAGTATATTAAGACGATTAGATAAATCGTCTTAATATACTGACTGATCCCAAATTTTGATCGTGACAGCCATCAGGGTCACAGGAGGATCAAAATCTAAATGTTTAGCTTGTTTTACTAAAAAGATGTAAAAAACTAAAGCATCAATCATATGTATCCCACTGCTGGACATGGGTCTCCTCCTCGAACTAAGGGGAGAAGGGTAATGGGTCATAGTTCACCATAGCGCTGGCCCAATGCGGATTGGTGAACTTTACATACCTTCAACTTTCAATCTCATCAGGCATGCAGGTTTCCTTACGTTGTTTTCCTTAACCGGTGAGCGAGCGATGGTCTTATAGATGCTCTGGCTGGTTCTTCAATAAAATACTCGTTACGGCTTCATAGTTTATTTAGGCAACCTTATTAGGTGATGGTAGGCAGACGACTGCTCGCGAAGGAGTGTCGTCTGTCCTCGTACATATGTATTACAATGTTGCAATCTACTACGCTGACAATGTACTCTAATACAGTGAAATACATATATATTAAAATGGTGTGGACTTGTCTGTATATCGCTAATAATGTACTCTACAGTCTTGTGTAAGGTGCACTCAGAAATTTAGAAAAACCTATTTCAAGGCACTCTGTTCAGTATCGAACCCGGAACCTCTTGCACAAAAGGCCGCGTTCATACCCACAGGACCATCGTCGCTAAAAAGGTACATGTTAAAAAAAATACTATTGAAATATAAACACACTTTTAATGTCAGTATACTGAAAGTAATAAGCAAATCGTAAGCAGAGCGGTCCTTTTCTCCATCTTGTTTCACATTTTATTTACAAACTTTTCCGTGGTATTAAAAATATTTTCACATTATATATAAAATTTAAAATGTATTTCAACCAGCTTTATCCTTTAGCGAACAAAGCTAGTAACCTACTTTCACTGGTTTTACGCTATATGCGGCTTTCAAGAGAAAAATTGGCCGGTCTTAGTAGAACTAATTCTGATTGTGTTTAAGTTACCCGTAACTTTACTTTGTATCGTGAAAACGAAGTTTCATTTTTATTTAAATAATTTCTTAAAACTATTTTAAGCTGAGTTTAACATGTTCAATTTGATGTCGCAGATATGTAATCCACGTGTATTGATGTGACGGAAGTGGTTATAATAACTATCGATGTCCGGAAATTTATGACAATTCGATTTATACGACATTTCCTACCTTGTACAGGTAATGTAATATGGAATCACGCTACATACGATATTTCCGAATGGACACGACTTAGCGACCTTCAAGAAAATCCTCAAAGGCCGGCAACGCTCTTACTGATCCTTTGCAGTAGTGGATGATTATGGATATCGTTTGTCACTCACCACCAGCGAAACGACTGTATTTTTGCCTTCTCTTATATAAAATTATGTTAGAAATGAAGTAAGAGTCAGAGTTTTTAAATTTAAGTTATCAGAGAACGAATTAGGGCAGGTACAAAAGAGTTTTAAGTAGTTACTGTTCTACAAATTCTACAAGTCTGAGACAGGAGACCCAAAAAACGTGTCGACTGGTCACGTTAGTTCGTCTTCCGAATCTAAAGTATCGGAAGATTATTAAGAATTTAAAGTATCGGAACTGAAGTCGAAGGTCTAATATCAATCGAAACTCCGTCACATCCCTAGTAGACAAAGCCAAAATTGTTATTCTCGAAATAAAAATGAAATATGGTTTTACTCTATTATTTCGCTTTGAATACTTCGTTATTATAGTGGAAAGAACCATGTAATTTAAAACTTTGACCTTACACAAGCGTGCTTGGATTTTTGGCTTTATGTCCTTCACTTTTTCACGGCAATTTATTTCATCTAAAATTTATTTCCTTTCACCGTAAGATTTCAGATTCTGGAGAATGGCTGCCGATACAATCTCGCATGTGCACAGTTTGGATTCGTGCTTTAAACATGAGACAACATGAGTTCTTCGTGGGTCACGCGACGTGCCTTGCCCGAGCCCTTGCCATTGTATATCACTGTGCCTTTTATATCACTGGAATGGAAATAATAAAAACATTTGAACCATTATTATTATGAGTATCGAACATTTATGTAGGTACCTTTGTCTCTATGTACAGCCTTACACTGGTTTCATCTTCAGACGAAGAGGGATTTTGGGTCTTAGCACAGAACTGGCTCAATGCGGATCGTGAACTTCCCACTTTTAAAGTCTTTCGATCTCATCAGACATAGAGGTTTCGTCGCGATGTAAATTGATGTTAAAAATTGAAATTAGAATAGTATGTAGTACATAAAGTTAACGAACTATCTTTATAACATTATTAAATAGTAAAGAACGTTTAAGTTGGTACTTGGTACATATACGTAATTTACTAGCTGTGTCCGCAATATTGCTCTAACTTCCCTAAAGCTCTTTTTAAAGAAGTATATGCAAGAAGAATATTTCAAATCCAAATAATATTTCAGATATAAACAGGTTTTAATGAATACATGCTCTTTTGATTTATCATATTATTATTAATAATAATATCATGTTTATATCATTAATAAAATGCCAACATGTTTAAATTGCGTGGTGAAAGTTTGAAATAAACAAAAATATCCTTTTTAAAACATTTTTTTTTTATTGCCGGCTTTTGTTAAGACAAGAAGAAACGAAACGGCTAACCTAAAATAGTTAATAGTTGAAATATCTGGTTTTTATTAAATAGAAACAACCGCTCACCATTGTGCATACAAATGTACTTGTTTTTTTTTTTACCAAGAATAGTGTTATCAGTCACGCATTTCATTATCCTTGCAGCTAACCTGTTTCAGATTTAGCCGGTTTTTTGTTATGTGAAATTTAACATGAACTACACATAGGGTTGGCAACCGAACTCTAAAATAAAGTATATAAATTATTATTATATCATGTACATGATACCTAATGCGCTATTTATAGCGTCCTCTTTCAATCTATTTTCTCTTGATGTAAAATATTTACTCCTACAATACATATACCTATTAGTAGTAGTAGCCATAAGTGACTGGAAGAGAACAACATGGCTTTATTGAAATTGATTAAAAATGAGCTCAATGTCAACTTACAGTTTGAATTGCTTACTTTTATTTTTCATCAATGAAACAACTTTTACGCATTTTATCGCGGCTTATTCGCATTTTTAGATGCCCGACGTTTTGATTTTTTTTTTTACAGCAACCATTGTCACGGGAGGATTGCTTCATTATCATAATGTAGTGCCCTGACATGACATGTATGTAATTAGTATATAGGTAAGATATTTTGTATTGATTCAATAAAGAGATAGAGATTTATTTATTATACCGGCACCCGAACCATACACACGCCAAGCACCTCACGTCCTTACAATAAAAGTTAGAATGTTTAGTCGTATTATTGTATAAAAAACAGTCAATTTTTTTTTTGTCGCATAATGACCTCTTTAAAAATACTGATTAAATGATAATCTTTTTTTATAAATCCGATTGTCATTTTCCTAATTTGATATCAGATATTATACTCGATTGCTTCTAATAAAAGTTGGTAACCTTAGGGCCTGTTTTACCACTTCCTGATAAGTGCCGGATAGGTTATACGCAACATATTTGACAGATACTCCATACTCTATCTGTTGGATACCTGGTGGATAGCCTATTCGGCACTTATCAGGAAGTGGTGAAACAGGCCCTTAACGTCATTATCAGCGACGACGGTCTAGTGGGTTATGGGTATGGGTACGGGTACGGCCTTGATATGTGTTGTTTAAATTCAATGCCTATTAGTGCACCCAAAATTAAAATAGGAAATTCGCTCGCTTCCCGGTGAATAAAAAAGAGGAAATCGGCAATCGATTAAAAGTCTTTCAGAGCGTGAGGTCTGCCTCGACTGATTTCGAGAAGGAGGTGCTCAGGTATCTAAGATATAGTCGATGGTGACATAACATGACTATACCAAATCGTTTGTAAGATTTGCGATTTTTATTTATCAGATCAGACATTAAAATAATTGATATACAGTTCAATGGAGTGAAAGAGTTATGCCTTCAATTTATAATGAAAATAATAGTTCGTTTATTATTATTATTTCAAAGCCACCTCCTGGGTACCCGTGTCGGCTCCAAAAGAACCTTTTTATATATTGGCTACAGCTAATAGTAGTAATATTACAATAATACTTGCAATTTTAAAAAGAAATCATTCACCAAGCTACATATCCGAAAGTATTATATATATGTATTTTATTGAAGACCGAATCAACAATAATACATTTATAAGTCACCGAATACGTTTTTATTATGTCGTTTTTGCTATTTTACTTTACATTTCTATGTTTTCTTCAAAAAGTTTCCTTAAATTAAAACCTTTTTATTACTAATTATTATTACCATCATATCCATCAAATCAAATATGAATACGCACACACAGAATTACAGACCTGAAACAATAAATTTAAGAATTTACAAAGCAAGAGACAACGCTAAAAAGCGATTTCTGCCAAGTGCGGTGACTTCATCGCTAAAAAGCGATTTCTGCCAAGTAACCCGTAAAGGACCGCTAAAGGAAATATTTAATTAAAATCTTATGCATAGTGCAACTTTAATATGACTAAATAATATGAAAGTGTTTATGCTGATTATTTTTATAACCAAAGTTACTCCTTAAGCCACGGATAAGATAAATATCCTTGTTTATCTAAGCCGTGCCTTAAACTTTCATGTATATGTCAGTAAGTCGGTACCTTCAGTTTCAACCGTTTCTGTGATTTGCCGAAACAAACAAACAGACAAACCAAAAATATACTTTACTTTCAGTGAAAGTGCTAGTTTCAAATGAGTCTGTAACTCATCAATTTAATTTACTTGTATAGATATTTAAATTGATGAAAGTGGATAGTGAATACTCCATTTTCCCGTAGTCGCCGAGTTTAGACACGACTGCGACAGATTAGATCGTGCCGACAGGGATGCTGGGTTTCTTAGAAATTGTCGGTTCACAGCTACGTGCTTTTTTGTCCTAGATACAAAGATATTTTAGTTTTAACGTACAACAGTTTTAACGTATAAAAATGCACTTTTTTATACCCAAATATATTAGACCAATACTGGAGTATACACAACATGTATTGGACAGAATTATGAGTCCAAACCAATGCGAATCTACTTGATAATTAATTGCGAGAGAAATCGTCAAAATCGTTAGAAGTTCAATGACATAAAGCACACGCACATAATAATAATATTTAATCTTTAAAATATAATTTGAACTGACAATTATAACTAAGAGCTTTCTGTAAAAGGTTTTTCCGTAAACCTATATTTTCTATACATTAAGAATAACGTTTTGATTGATTAAGCGTCAGTTATAAACTCTAGTTTTAAGTTATAAACTGCACAGAAACCGTAATTACAAGACGTTTTTCTGCGTGGATTCGTGTTGCAGCTTTGTAATAAAAGAGAAACAGTGGAATAGAGGCAGATTACACTTGGGTCGCTCAAATCAATCTTTAGAGGCTATTGAGAGGAAGCATTTATCTTAAGCTTTATAATATAAATTATTTACATTCTTCAATAACCGTTGAGTTAACTCTATCTACAGGGTGTCCCAGAAAGTATGGATCAATGTGTTCATGAGTCTATGCGCATACACAATTTTGAAAAAATATAACCCATATGAGTGTGAAGAGGACGCATCGCGGATAATACAGCGAGAAAAAACGAGAGGGCTCATCTGTTGTGTTGTGCTGGGCCATTCCAAAACTCTTCCTCTATCTCGTAAAGAAAAAAAAAATGCCATTTTAATGATTTTTCAGAAATGTTCATTAAAAAAATCTTCTCAAAACCATTTTTTTATTTTTGATAAAAAATTTAGAGACATAGCATTTACCAACACTATGTTAGCAATTTCACATCTAATTGCAACGTAATTAGTGAAAGAAAAATAAATGAATTTACAAAATATTTTTTTTTTCTTTACAAGATAGAGAAAAAGGAAGGAAAAGTTGTGGAATGGCCTAGCACAACACTCTGTTTCGTTTGATCTATACCTTCCGGGACACCCTGTATAGCTAGATAATCAATGACGAAGTAACTACCTCAAGGCTGTATATAGCTACTATTACAGTATCACAATTTAATGTAGGTATGCTTTATAAATTGTTCAATACCTATATTATACTTAACAATGCTGTTTAAAATGCTTACAGAATGATACATGCTGTTGTACAATGGTTTTACATGACGCATCTACTATTGTTATTGTGGAGATAAAGAAAACAATGTTATAGCTTTTGGAAAGTAGGTATCTTTATTCTTTAGTTCTAAAAACAGCGAAAGAGACAATAGCATCGCTTCTCTATTGGGCCATTAATGAAATGGGACGTGGGTATCGTCGTCCGTAATCACCTTTGCTCTTTTTTTAATTATCAGGCAAGTAGGTGTATTCAGTATTATCGTTCTCATTGCTATGTGCATAATGGGCACACAAAAACAATGCTGTGACTCGTTCATACGAATAATTATAATGAATATAACATCTACCTGCTCCATTTGTTTGATTTTTAACAAGATTCTTAAAATTAAGTATTTATTTAAGAATCAAAGTATTTCGTAAAGTTTACAATGTTTACATAATTAAAGGCGCAGCGACGGTGAGACAATATGACCTAAAGAAAAACAATGTGTGCCGGGACGTTGTTTATGTGTGCGATGCCGGTCGCAGTCAGCTGTTTGACATTCGCGTCACAATAGCCGGCCGGGGGCGCACGGCCCGTCTGCGCAGCCCCGCGGTCGCCTGCGAGCCGCCATTTTTATCGATCGCACGGGACGCGCCGGGCAGGCGCTGCCCCCGGGGCGCGGGGGGCGGACCGCTGATCGGAGAGCGGGGGGCGGGCGCACGCGCGGCGTCACAGTCAGTCTTGCGCTTGCCACCGACCAGCGCGCACGTCCGCGCGCTCCAGCTCGCACAATCAGCTGATCGGCGCGCGCCCCGCGGCGCACATGCCGTGAGGCCGCGCCCGCCGAGATGACGGGCTACGCCCGCGGCGAGGCCGATTTCGCCGCCGCCGACCGCTTCGGCAGGGACGCGCGACCCGCCTCGCTCGCGCCCAAGGATTACTCGGTGCCTTTACACGTAGACTGCAGTATCGAATACGAGCTTCCCGACTGTGCCAAGCCACCGCAGGGCGTCAAGATTGAGCCCCTGCTGATGATCCACCCCTCGCATTTCCGGAGGCTCGAAAGTCTCCGCCGCGTGCCGTTCGTGAACAATCTGCCGCGAGGAGATGTGGCAAGTGCTGCGGGGGTGGCCGCCACGGCTACTGCGGCAACTCCGGACGCGCGGGCCCGAGCGAGGACCGCCCGACGCTGCTGCCGCGCCGCACCAGCACCTCCAGCGCCGCCGCCAGCGCCGGTGGCGGCCCAGCGCGCGCGCTTGCCCGAGGACACGCGGCGCTACCGACCAGAGTACGTGGCCGAAGGAGGCGGCAAGTTGGCCAGGGCGCGCCTGAAGGCGCACCCCTACTTGCCGCCCGAGCTGGACTGTGATATCGCGCGGCTGCCGCCCGCCGCGCACTACGAGCGCTTCGACAAGCGCGCGCTGCAGCAGCTGCCGATCTACATGTAGCCGGGGCCGGTGTCTGTGATGTTTCGTTGTAATTAGTTAGTGATAAGTGCCGCGCCGCGCCCGGACCCGATACCAAATAGTACCTATGTGCGTCGATATTGTTTGAACGTTGATTTGTGTGTTCTCGCGCCGGACGATGTGTCGGGGGCTATCCCGACCCGACGACTATTTATTCGCAGTCGCATTAACCGATGCTTCATGGTAAATTATTGTACCGTCGCTGATCTGTTGCGTATTCCTGTATAAGATATTATCATATCGATAATTATATGTTCAAAAATTGTATTATAATAAAGTATGTACCTATAGAATAAAAAAAATGAAAGTGAGAAAAAATATTACGAATAATACTAGTAATAGTTATGTTTTCGATAGGCGACGAGTTCTAGACGGTCCCGAGTGGTGAACTAGAGACGTATTCTACTCTCATTTTGTAAGCAGTTATGTTTGTTAAAATTATATATAAAGAGTCCTCTGATGAATAGTCTGATTAACAAATATTCGGCATGTAAAAGTCTTTATAAAACGCTTACTTAGCATATCATAGTATTATATTGTGTCATAGTCCAATGCCAAAAATATAACTATCTTTTTACAAAAATCCCTAAAGCATCGTTTTATTTAACCCGACGGTGTCCGTACTCTGTGTCCGTTGACGAGCTGTGGTTTGTGTGCGTCCTGTGCGTTGTCCCCCGCTAGTGCTCCCGGATTACTGTGCTGCCAGCTTCCGACGTGTGAGATGTACGGATTATGGATCTATCTCATTAATGAGACGTAAGTATCGAGAGTTTCCCATACCACGGCTCAGGCTCACATTTAAACTCGCCTGCAGCCTGCTGTTGCTCGCAAATGCAAATGTTAAAACTATTATGATTAGTCTTAACTTAAATGAACTGCTATACTACGATAAATAATTTACATTAAAATTGTTTGTACACCTAAAAACCCATTCGTCTTATGTAGAATGTGAAATTCTAATATTAACTTAGGCTGACTACTTCTAATTTGTCTGAATATGAAGGAATCTTGTAAAATGTATATCCTAATATAACACTTGGTTGAGACAGGCGTAGCGCATGTATAAATTATGTTCAATTGCAAACATTGCAGATAGAGTGCACAAAATATGACCTCTGTAATTTTTCATTCTGCGAAAATTACTTCTGCTAAATTAAACAAACGTAAACACAAATAAATATGGTAGTGTGCCGACTGTCGTAAACATAGCCCTGATTTATCATTTTACCAATATTACCTTGCAACAAATGCACTCAATTCTTCACTTTGAAGTCTTATTACTGGTGAAGCCAGTGGCATAATTCAAATAAAACATATATAGGGTAGTACAGCCGCTACTACGTTAATTAGTTATGATCAAAAACTATAATTGTAAAGATTTTCGATTTTTTTTTTGATATTCAGGTTAGTCCGCTTCAACAGCATTCTAAGTTAATCCGTCTTCATTATATTTTCTATGTAAGTCATTCAAGAAGAAAGAATAAAATATGCATCTATTCTTGCTGGCGCAAATGTTCATAGCAAAGTTTTTAAAATTATTTATTAAAATTTAGTGAACGTTTATTCATTGCAACACTAAAATCAAACCAATAATTATAATAATTTAATCTGAAATTAGTTTTAAAGATCTATTGGCGCAATAGCGTTATGAATTACTATATTATGAATTTAATTACTTGAAAGTAACGTAATATTTATTAATTATTCAATCTTAACGCTTCAAAAAATCCAAAAAAGATGTACCTACTCCTACCAACATGACAATGTAAGCGATAAAAAATGCCTATCATATTTTTTATGGAGCCACTTTAGCCAATAGAGTATACTCTATCTAATAAACAATAGTCCGAATAAATTGCTTAGCCAGTTAGCCTATCCACCTTTCTATTAACGTAGGTATTTGTTCAGCTTGAATGGTTGTAATGTTAATTATTATTTACGACTTCTATAGGTTTTCTTTAGAAAATATTCCGCTGTCGCAACTCTATTCTTCTGGTGTGACAAAGCACACCATTGTGTATTCAGCTAGGTACTTTAAACGATATCCGTCGTTCTTGTAAAATTGTCCGTTTTTTACTGTTATGACTTACATAAAAGGAGTAGGTATATGTTCCCCCATGACATAAAAATATATTGTCAGAAGTAGAGACAACGTAGAGCTTAACAGAATTTCAACTCTAGAGAAAGGCTTCTGATTTTTGCTGTCGAAAATACTATAAAGTATTATTTTAGGTTGTGATGATAAAAATACTGTGGGAAAACCTTTATAAATAAACAAAATCAAAAATATATACCTAATTCCAGAGAGATCATTACGAATTTGCAACTGTCAGGTATCCGTCTACCTACCTACCTATCGCTAATCTCTATTAATTTCTTGCTCTGCAACTGAGCGTAACACTATAGTTTTGTAAAGCGCAAAATAAAATAACTAAAAAGCTTAGAACTTAATAAAATAATTGATATAAAATTTTACTTATTACATATTAAGTGAACAAATTGGTATTTTGAATTAGTTAAAAACTAGTTGAAATATTTGTCTACAAAATTAATAAAAACTATTTTAATCGCTCTAAATTATTAACTTTTAGAAAACTTTTTGTGATATTAACAATGTTTTAAAATCTGCCAATTAAATTTTAATTGGCAGTCAATTATGTCGTGAAGATAAACACAAAAAATGGTCCGAGCATTTAATTGGCGAGATTTATTTAAAAAGGGAAAGTATGGTTATATTAGACAGTAAATGAAATAAATGATAATATAGGTATATTATATTTTACAGTAATTATCCGGGTTACGTTAAATTCGAAATTCGAATTTAAATGTTGAAATGATCATTCGTGAACATTAGCAATGTTTAATTAATTTAATTAGCAATTTAAAATGAAATTGTCACATCATTGTTACTGACCAAAAAGTTTGTAATTGACTATCTTTTTATTGGAACTTCGCGTAAAAGAAATCCATCCCGTATTTATTTATCATTGTTGTTACACACCAATGTTGTTACGAAAAGTTAAAGTTATTATAACGTTGCCCGTAATTAATATCTTTTATTTCGATTTTTAATTAGTTTTACATGCGATGTTCGTTATTAAATAATGTTATAAAATTAATAACAAAAAGAAAACGATTGATGAGGCTTCCAAGATACGCAGGCGCAGTTAATTAGCGTAGATTTCTTAGAGCTGACGTGAATCATGCTTTTGAAAGGCATAAACTTTATACACGCGCTTATCTATAGCCCATACCAGGAATTTTAAATTTAGCTTCCACGTCATAAACACGAAATAAACTTGTATGGTTTTCTGTACGGTTTCATCATTTTCAACGGCTATATTCTTTAATATCTTGCCATAAAGAAAATGATTCCCATCTGAACACGGGGGGCGATGTAATGCCATTTTTATTTTATATTTCTGCTATCATAAAATGTTTATTGTTACTTTTTATGACCCCGATATTGCGCGTCCTATCGAACACACTTTCGATGCTGAAATAAAAACTTATTTCACATATGACTATACTATAGTTTATTTTTACATATTATGTCTGTAAGTATATTGAGATAGTGTAGAAGATTAAATAAAGATAAAAATATTTCATTTACTATTTTCATTAAATCGTTGCTAACAATCGCCCCTTTTACATATTTCTACTAGTTCTATTGTAATATCATTATCATCATTGATAACGGTAAGAAGTTTACAAATTACTAGCAACACCCCGTTGTTCCACCTGCGTACAAACCATTCCTACAGAGTAGTTAGTAGCACAAGTTAAAGTTTCATCAAAATCCAATCATTAGTTATTGCGTGAGAGATAACACACGTACAATTTTACAAACTTTCTCGTTTATAATATTAGTATGAATAACCGGAATCTGCATTCGACTAAACAAGCCGTCAATTATTTCCTTACTTTTCAGTTTGATGTAAATAATTATACTTCTCGATGTTCATGTAAATTATAGTTATTTTCGTCCATCCGCGATTATATACGAATCAGTGTAAAGCAACGCATAAAGTGGTGGAGCATTAGTGTGAATGATGATCGCAAAATATAATGGGCTACTTCGTCCCGCTCTGATAACGCCACGAACCAAGTAGCAATTCTGTAATTATAGGCTTCCTCAACGTACACTAACAGTTAACCGAACCGTCCAATTTGAAAAACGTTTCATGAAACTCGAGTATTATTTATCGATGGTATTATCTCGTAAAACGAATATTCGATTTATAGAGCGCCCACTCGCTCACCATAAAACATAATATTACCGACATACCGACATCACCCCCACCCTAGTCCCCGATCACGAAACTAAGTAAGCATCGGCCATTTTTGTGCCGAACTTGATGGGTGGGCGTCCTATCCTCTATCCTTGTCTAGTCGTCTATACGTAAATGTGTAACAAGGATGCAAATAGGGATCGGAACTCTTTCATGTTTTGAGGAGTGTTCGGTTTGATTTTAGTTATCTCGTAAACAAGTTGGTATTTAGGAAATTCGCTGGTATTTGTTAGTTGTAATAAACTTATCAAAGTAGCGGTAACAAGTTAATTTGTGGTTTCAAAGGACGGTATTAAACGAGCATGATTTTAAATTACAGTGTTACAGAACGTATTTACACCAATACACTTACATTTAACATATTTTATACACTGACCAGACATTATTGGCAAGTAATTACGATTAAAGGTCAAATTATTATATTTGACCGCATTTCGTAGGTATTTATTATTTTTTTATATACATGCATAACATGAAATGGGATGTATTTATTTTTCTGTAATGCTAGATATCAAACAAATTTAATCTTTATGTAAAAGTCGATTAACCTACATAACAAAAATCTTCATGTTTTATATACTTATAAATTTTATTTCGACTTTTAAGTTGATTAAAAAAAAACAGGTATAAAAAATAAACAATTCAATAATACGTGTACGGTGTAAATGCGGTTGTTATGGCAATGGTCGCCGCGCCGCGCGCCGACGCGTCGATCAGCTGACGGCGCGCGTGTGTGTGGAGCGCGCTCGTGTGTGTGCGGGGGCGCGCCGCGTGTCTACACGACGGCACACAACTAGCGCAGCGCTCAGCTGATATCAACAATACACAATTAAGCCGTGCGCAAGCATTATTTTATTATACTACGTTATAATTATTGTGGTCATTAAAATTATTATTGTAATGAAGAACTCGAATGATCACTTTAGTAATAGGTATAATTAAAATAATATTAAAAAATAAATTTTTGCTAACATTTCTTGGACTATGAATAATTATGCTGATATGACCAATTTGGCATAATTATTCAACTGAATCTGACTTCACTTTATGACAATTTATAATGAATTTAAACATTTTCATAGTAAATAATTCACTTTTCAAATACAATCGTCTAGACTTTGAATGATTGTTTTCGAATTTTGTGTACATCTACAGTTGTAGATGTAGATAATAAATAAAATATTATAATGATATAAAGGATGCAACTGGCAAGGGATCGGCCGTCTTGGTGTTCATTGAGGGAGGCGTAAGTTAACAGTGGTCGGATAAAAGGCGATGATGGTAATGATGATGATGAATGATAAAAATGCCGACAGAAGTAAAAACTTATAACTTAGAATTTACTGTGTTAAAATTTGAAATTTCATAATCATGATTCACGTCGCGTCGCTGTGGTGAACCTATAAGATTTATGTTCACCAAAAAATGTTCATTGCGGTTAAAGAAGTTTTCACTTCAATAATGAGTAAAGAATATATTTTTAATACCTTAAAGTATTATAGATAACGCCAAGCTGAAACTGCTTCAGCTAATAACCTACATTTTGTCTTTGGTGACGTAAGCAATAATTATACCTCATTATCACCTACTTACAAAGGATTGTGGAGAACGATTCTTTCAGGGATAGATATAAGATACAGATTTGAAAAACAAAGTTATTACGTATCATCATTATTAACCTTTTTCGTCAGTTCAATCAAAACGGCCAGATATAGTTAGGTCACTTCCTACAAAATATGCAATGTCACAATAAATTAGATACACCTAAAATATCAAGGAGATATAAAACGGGAAGTGTACAGACCTATATAAATTAAAAAAAAAGAAATACAATTTTTTATATTTTTTATCCAGGTCTATTATCTTATTAACATACGTTTATAATCAATTTTATCGCAAAAATGGAATCGATTTCGTGTTTCTGTCGTTGTTGCTATAAGTTAATTATAGACGTTTTATAATTACAAATGCACTAATTATGTTAAACGACTAGCGATAATTAACAAATATAATACTAATTACTACGTTTTTAAGTGTAGGTCATTTCCAGCTGTGTTACCTATAGATGTGTTTATAGTATATATTTTTTTTCTAATTTAACTCTAAATATATTTCCGAAATATAATTTAGATATAAATTCTAAGATGATTTTTTTATTTTATCTTATTTCATGTAACTTTGATGGGCAAATAAATTTCTAAACAAGAATGTTACAATGTCTAACATGATGTAATAAATACTTACACTGAACTCATTTTTCAAGAGGTTCTTTTGTTATCCTCGTATAGAGCAAGTTATTATCAATTTTTCAATGATGGCCTGCAAAACGTAGAGATTATCATTTGAGATGTATGTGTCCTTAGCTATATAACTTACCTACTGCTGCAGAAATGTTTATATGTATAACGAGTTGACACTCGTAACGCATAAAAAATGTTTGCAAATACATTTTGCAACGCTTAGAAATGTTATGTTATCGTGTTTGTAAACCTGAGGAATGGCGGACGGAAAGCCAATGAAGGTTTTCACAAACATCGATAAACGAGTCGCATGAGGTAAAACAATTAAAAACGTTCCATGCGAACGAGCGCATGTAATTTCTAGTCATGTTGGATCTCTATGCAATCGATAAAACGCTAATTTAAATTTCGAACTGACCTTCTGATTTCCAATTTCAAATCCTATTAGCAAGAGGTAATGCCATTGATGCATTGCATCAGAATTGGACCGGCACGACTGGGTTGGTATATCTCGCTCAAATACCAGTGTAAAGTGACAGCTATGCTGTCGCGTTTTATGGATGCGTTTCCGGTAGTCGGTAGTCACCATGAGGCTCCATTTGACATTTAAATTGGGTGTCATCTTAACGCAGGCGGAGCTGGGGAACCAGCTAATAAAATAATGATTCGCTGATAAAAATAAACATTGCATCATATTTAAAAGGCTATCTCATTGAACAAATAAAAAAATAATATAACAAAAATATCGAGCAAAAATGGCATGTTTAGTAAATATTTAAAATATCTAGATAAGCTTTGATAATTCTGAAAATGTCATGAAACTGATAATTAGAATAGCCTCGCTCCATAGTCTAAGATTTTAAGTTAATATGGCTATTTTACTTACCAAAATGTTTTGAAATTTTTTATTTTCATTTTCCACAGCTCGATATTTCGACATCAATAAATGACTTTTTCTCGAGAACAATAAATACATTTTTTTACAGTCTTGTTTCCAATTTGATGAAATTTTTAAATGGATAAATATCACGTTTTAAATTATTTAATATAACACGTGAATATCACAGAAAGATTATGAAACAACCGTTAATGAAATTTGACTTGACCAAAGTCAATATTATTAGGATATAAGTTTTAATACAAAATAAATGAATTCGTTCTCTGAAAAAACGATGAGTCAAACGAAACAAGACTTAAGTATCGCAAACTTTTTAGTTTTAGAAAGTTTCTCAACCACCGGTCGTGATGAGTTTTTGCTTGGTTTTTTACGCCACTTGTCTGGCTGAAAATTGCTAAGTGCTTTGAAAATTGAGTGGTGAGTTTTTATGAGTTAAGGACGACTACACATTTATTGTCTGGCATTTTTCTTTGTATGCTATGATCGTAACAAATTTTATTACAATTATTAGTTTCCAGTAAATGGCACTGAAATAATTTTCGTGCATTAAGTTTTATTGCGTATAGTAGAGAATAAGATATAATAATCTATCAACATTATTTTAGCCAAAATTCGTGCTAATTTGATGTTGATAGTCTATGTTCTATTATTATTATTATGAATAAAAAGATCTTGCGATTTGCATCTGAATCCACAAGGGAGGAATTGCAGGCAATATTAATCTATCAACATTATTTCAGCCAAAATCCGTGCTACAGTGATGTCGACGGTTTATATTGTATTATTATCAATAATAAAAAGATCTTGAGATTTGCATCTAAATCTACAAGGTAGGATTTGCAGGCAGAAGCAATAAACTTATATACGACGAAACAGAATTACAAATCACGATATCTTAACCTCGTTCATTCCTTAAAGTTAAACATAAGACATTTCTTACATAGAAGATGGGACAAACGGACAGTAGGTTCATCTGATGGTAAGCAGCTTTGCCGGCCTTTCAAATAGAAAAGAGAGTACTCCTGTTTTCTTGAAGATCCCTAAGTCGTTCGGTTCGGAAATACCGTGGATGGTAGCTGATTCTATACAACGGTCGTCGAGGCAGGAAATGCTGTGCAAGCCAAGTTGTTGTAGATTTCCTGATATCTAGATGGTGTGGGTGAATTTTCGGACATCGAGATGGTATGGGTGAAATTTGGAATTTTGACGTGATGTCCGGTGGTGGAATTCTGCTGCTGGTATTAGTCTGAAAAATTCCCCAAAACACCGTGGTAGTTGTGGTAGAAGATGTAGAGTGATGCGACATCTCTAAGTAGTGCCAAAGAATCAAGCCAATCGGAGAGAACCTTGTCATTTTGAACAACCGCCCACCGTTACAGACCATCCCATCTAGTTATCGCAATAAACATACAAATGCAATTCCTTCTCATTAGCTATTTACGACGTACCTACATGTGGCAGTAGTCAGTACGCTCCATACATGTAGCAGTATGCTTCTTACATGTAGCAGTACGGTCCTTACGTGTAGCAGTACGCCCCTTACATGTAGCAGTACGCTCATTACATGTAGCAGTATGCTCCTTAAATGTAGTAGTACTCTCCTTACATGTAGCAGTACGCTTCTTACATGTAGCAGTACGCTCCTTATGTGTAGTAGTCCGATTTTTTTATGTTTCTGGCAGACATGCCAACCGATGGTAGAGGGCAACGTCGCTCTTAACATAAACGAAGTTTAACTGAAACTAGCCCAAGCGACTCGTGCATGTGTTGTCTACCCTGATACATAATGTGTTATTTCCCTGTACCAATAACACTGCCTACCCTGCCATTATCTCCGACTCATAAAGCTGTTTTATGGGATAAATAAGCGAGATGGTTGTATCAAAGCAGATGGGCGTCGCAACTCCCATCGATCTACAATCACCATGTATATTGGCTAACCAGAACTCGTTAGCTCACGAACAAACATCTCTCAAAGAAAACATATTAACGCGCTAAAAACATGAACTTTTCACGGTCTTTGTTGAGCTTGAAACGAGTGACACCCCCGCGGAGTGATGAACGTCTGACCTAAAAGCGAAATGAAAAAGACTTTTTAATTTTTTATCTATTTTTAGCTCTAACGACTGGTCATTAACAAGCTGGAGATTGTAGTTTTTGCTGTTTGTATTTTTCATAGTCTAGCCTTAATGGAGTCTTCGAGAGGGAAGCCGATAGGAGGATTTCTTACATTTTCTCATATTCTTACGTTTATGCCGCAGAATTTAAAGACAAAAGTCTTCAACCAATGCGTTCTTCTCATGATGACCTACGGGGGCGAAACATGGCCTCCGAATTTACTGATCCGAAAGTTTGTCGTAACTACGTGGTATACGAGTGTGCTGTGATGGGTGTTTCATTGTAGATAGGATTTGAAAGTCAAATGAGTAGATAATGGTAATGATGATGAATAATAGAGTTGACAAATAAATCATCATTCGATGGCAGCAAATACATATTGAAAGAACGCGTTTATTGTATGCTTGATTTTTGATAATAAAAAATAGGTCTAAAATCTAATATGGAATACAAGAAACGAAAAGTACTAGTACCTACATAAAAATGTATAACATAATATGAAACTTAGTATTCATAATATACATAAAAAACTCACAAAGCATCCATAAAATATTCAAAATGCAAATACGTCGGGATGGATGCTTGTTACTGAATCACAAAAAAATCTAAAGGGGATTTTACTGAAATTTTACATTTTTATAGCCTATACAGTAAAATACAACAGTAAATCTACAGGAGACTGTTTTAATAACTTGTGATTTACATAGGCCTTCTCAATGCGGACTTTTAATGTTAGCATGCAAAATTATTATATGGACGCTTTTACACCACGTCAATATGGTTCCGTGGTAAGTTCTCGAAGAGACTTGTATTACGGGTACCAGACAACGGAAAATGGAAATACATATTATACATATTTAATACTTTTATATATTAAAATTTATATTATTTAATACATATTCATGACCCAGGAACACAGACTTTTTCCTGGCGGGATTCGAAACCGCTACCCCTAGGTTTGATAGCTAACGGGCTACCTAACTATTGAGCCACAGAGGTCGTCAAATCAACGGAGATTTTGGAGGTAATTTGGAAACCTCTCATCCGATATAAGAAGTTATTTCATCAAAATAAGGCTACTAGGACCATATAGACTAGACCGGCGTAGGCTGTAAATTATAATTATTAATGGTAATAAAGAATATTGCGTGCAGCTTTATAATGATAAACAGTCCCCACTATATAATGATTATGAAGCGACGATGTCCAGTGGCTATGGGCTCGGGCTAACAGGCGCTGGAGATAGCGAAAGAGTCCGGTTTCGTCTCGGAAACCATTGTGAGTAAATCTGCCTGATGAAATGAGATTAAAACTCTTTAGAAATTTGTTAAGTTCACTAACCCGCAGTGGGCCAGCGCCTCGGTGAACTATGCCCAGATATTCCCCTCGCCTGATTTGGAGGATACCCGTACCCAGCAATGGACCCGTGCCCAGGCAGGGTAGTAATATAGATAGTTCAACTCAAGTTTACGCGCGCCTCTATGGGTATTGAGTGCGTGCGCTTGTCATAATTGCCTTTGTCGTTTGTCACCCATAAATAGAACTGTGTAACTATAACAAGCGTACATAGAGTCCCGCCCAAAGTTTGGATTTTTTTCCAGCACTGTTAATTTTTTTTTCAAATACGAATATTAATTGTGATTTTTTTAGTGTTTAGCGACCAAACAGGATGAGTTAGCTCATATGTAAACTCATGCTTTATTTATAAAATCATTAAAAGTTGTGAAACAAACATCGGTTTCTGTGTTATATTTATTTATTTATTTATTTGGAGAGCGCCATGAAATACCACTGATGCACTATTTAATTGCACATAATATGTCATTAACAAACGATATCTATTATTATTAATGCATCTTATTAATAATAAATTAATGCGATTACTAAAAATAAACTCACATCTGACACTATTAAATAACTTTGCTCCAGTTATTTGAATATAATGTCTCATATCAATAAAGCATAAATTGTAGATACTCTTCATAGTTACATGTACTTTACAAACCTCCATCTAAGAACATCTTTGTTTTGTATAGATAATATTTTTATTAAAGAAAAATATCAATTTTATCAATATGACGTCTCTGGAAAATAAGAAGATGAGTCATCTGCTCATCTACTTTTTCGATGAAGCTTAAGGGCCTTATGGGCATATTTCTTTTTTTGAATGGATCTACCATTTAAAAAAAAAGTAAGTCGGCCTCGGCTGAATCGCTGTGTACCTGAAGTTTGAAGTCTGAGGCTTTTGGGGCTTTGAGGCTGAGAAACAACGTTTCATTCAATAAATCACTGGTGATAATATACTTATGTCTTAGTTAAGAAAAGACGGAATCAAAAAATATTTTTTTTGTTGAAAATATGTACAGCAACGACAAAAATCACGGGTGTATCTCTATCGTTTGGACGTGTTCACGTCTTATATACGTTATCCGGTTCGTCAAATATATGTATGTATGTAGCGTCCGATCTCAAGGTCGTGTTGATTTCAAGCTAATCGTTTGCAGATGCAGATGATTAGCAGACGCTATAGATCGGATTCACGTAAGTCGCGACCCATTTACTGTTTTGGACTGTGATTTAAATTTAATCACTCTATTTTCCATTCAAAACTATTATGCCTTGTGGCTATGACTATTTTTTGTTGGTAGAAAAGTGGTCACGTGACTAAAGGCTTGAAAATGACGTCATACTTCGAGTTGCTACTCCAACAAAGTAAACTGCGTGTCTCTCATCACAGATAGCAACCGTGTATTGAACATGATTGCGATATAATATTTATTATTTATTAATATTAATTAATTGTATTGTTGTATTCGCGTGAGAAATTTATTTTGAGTTATAAATCCACTGTGATCTAGGCCTCTTCCAAGGCTTACCACTAAGTCTTTATTCATCTAGATACAGCTTCATTGCGGGTCGTCGATCTATAAAGAAGTACCTGGTTGACCGAGCATTTGCTCGGTACCCTTAGTGATAAAATACAATAAAAATTTTCTTCCAAAAAAAATGATCTTAAAAAAAAGGAAAAAATATCGGACTGGAGATTCGAACCAGGCTCGTTCGAATTTAACTGCCTCATTTCACCACTAAGCTACTATGACATATTATTAGACAGCGAAATTTACGTTCGTATTCTAATCATATTTTATCGATGCCTCAAAACACGGATTAAAAAAAGTTTTTAAAAATTTATCCTAGCTAGATCGATTTATCGCCGTTTTTAACCTATGCATACAAAATTTCATGAAAATCGTTGGAGTCGGTTAAATATATAAGATTTATACTTATATTAAGTTTTTATAAATTCAGAGATTTGGCAATCTTCTTGCCTTAAAACTTGAAGTAAAATGTTATTAGATACCTCCATTCCAGGAGGTAGCTACCTCCTGGAATAAGCTAGCTAAGAGCTACCTCTTTACTTCTTGCTGTTGGGAATTCATTTTGATCTCACGAAAGCCTCAGATCACTTTCTGTACAGTAATCCAATTAGATCTAAATTCTTTTTGCCAAGTTTTCTTAATTAAGAATAAGCCGGTGCATTTACTGTTTAAGTTTACCAACTCCAAACTAGCAGTGATTTTACAAAGTATATTTATATATTTTCACTAGGAAAATCGAATGTTCTTTTTTAACATTCAATATGAGCTTCGTTTCTTTCAAATGCATTTGTTTGTGTAAATAATTTGTATATGAGAAAGTTCTCCAGTTTAATCTATATAGAGATAGATAGTTAGAATAGAATATAGAGATGTAAATAAGCAGCGAAATCAAATGTCATATCTGAAAAATATCACTTGATGTTCGCTGAAAAATAATATTTTAAACGTTTTATTTAATGATATTTCTAATAATATGTATAAGTAACTAGCGGACCCGACAGACTTCGTTCTGTCAAAGGTCATGGGGATTTAATAAGCATAAATACAATAATCAACAACTTATTACAACAACACACAAACTCATCTATTCTGGTTATATTCTTGTGATGGCATTGTTTATAATGGGTACATCATCATCATCGGCATATATCCGTCCACTGCTGAACATAGGCCTCCCTCAATGAACGCCAAGATGACCGATCCCGTACCACTCCCCTCGACCTGCCACTGCACGGAGATCGTCTTCCCACCTGTTTAATGGCCGACCAACACTTCGTCTACCTAAATGCGGCCTCCACATTTGAACCTTATTGACCTATCGGCCATCCGTTCTTCTGAGTGTGTGACCAGCCCAGTGCCACTTCAACGTACATATTTTTCGCATGATATCGGTAATTTTAGTACTCTGGAGGAGGACTTCGTTTCGAATCCTATCTGCCAAAGAAACACCAAGCATAGCACGCTCCAGTCGTAAATTAAGAGTTTGTTTCAGTCCCGTAGGTCAACACGGGGATAACGCATTGGTCTTTAAACTGTACGGTATACGGACGACGTGAGAATATGGCGAAACTTCCTAAATGCTGCCCACCCTAATTGAATCCTCTTATTGGCTTGCCTCTCGAAGTTATGTCGACCTAGCTGCAAGGTATGCCTAAGGTAGAAATACTCTTGCACGGCTTCGAGAGTTATGTCATCGACGTTAACCGGCCTAAGGAGAACGTGTTCGTTGAACATGACTTTCATGTTGTCCAAGTTCACCCTAAGGCCCACACGTCGGGATGATTCGTTTAGACTGTGCAGCATCTTCTGTAAACCCTTCAGCGACTCGGCCAGTATAATAAGTAAGTATATCGTCGGCGAAACGAAGGTGTCAGAGATACTCGCCGTTAATGTTTATGCCACATTCTGCCCAATTTAAAGTCTTGAAGATTTCGTCCAAATCATTCGTGAATGGTTTCGGGGAATGAACATCCCCCTGTATATATCCCCCTCCTCGATGCAGTTGGATTGGTCTTATTTGACCTCCCGGAATCAGAATGAACATAAAAGCGGCTTCGTATAATCCTCTCATTACTTTAACGTATCGCCAATCGACATGACATCGCTGCAGAGCTTCCAGAACAGCCCAGGTTTTAAAAGAGTCAAAAGCTTTCTCATAGTCCACAAAAGCAAGGCACGGTGGCTGGTTGTACTCATGGGTCTTCCGTATAACTTGCCTTATAGTATGAATGTGGTCTATGGTGCTAAATCCTCCCCCTTTTAGCTACTTAAGAGCCAAACTAACCTCATCTAATCTGATGTTCAGAAGCTTTCCAGAGAGGTGTCGTGTTAGGCTGGCACGCGGATCATTATTCCGGGTATTAGGTTGAGGAGCATGGGACGCGTACAATTTGCTATAGAAGTCTCCGTTCTCCGATAAGATCTCCGGCCTAGAAGAAACGGTCTCGCCAGAAGTGGTCCTAATCTTCGACAGATGGCTTCATGTGTGTGTACAAACTGTAGTGAAATTATTCATTTTCAAAAGCTTATACCACCCGAACAGATAAGTTTTCGATACTATATAATATATACAAAATACATTTAAAAGTAAATCACACGTGTGTAAAGTTTTCATTTTCCTATATTTATAATTTAATTCGGTGTTCATCCCAATTACATAATAATATTAGAATGTATTTAAATAATTTTGCACAGACAGGGATATTAAATTAATAATTAAAAATAATAAAACACTCTTGGTAACGCGGTTTGTGTTTGACTGATGTAATGACGTGGAAACTGATGCATTTTATGTCGCGTGCCTGCCTGAAACTAAAACAAACGAAATAATATCGCGAAACCGACCAAATTGAAAGTCAGTACTAATGATCCATAGCCCGTAAATTGTGTAGCTATGTAATTTGGTCGGGTTCGCGTTATTATCACCTTTTATGAGTTTCCGAACACGACATTAGACCCTCCAACAGCAAACGCACACTGTTTTGATAGAATAAATGAAATTCCGACTTTGCTCGGGTGAAATTTGATTTACAATGCACATAACTAACGATCTAATAATAAGACCGGTAGGGTCCCATTGCACAACCCAACAGTAGGGTTTAAATTTCTTAAAAGCATTTCTATACAACCAACGTTTAATTTAAGGAATGTGTGGTGGTAATCCTGCAATCGTTATATCGAGTTTAGGAATTCTACGGGATAGTCTAAAACATCATTATGATCATCCTCAACTACAGCGTTATAACTCTCTTAAATTTTAAACACACCGGAGGTTTTTTCAACAACTTAGTCGTGCAATTGAAAACGATCTCCGTTTTGAGGAGTAAGTAACGTTTTCATTGAATAATTTTTATTAGGTATCATTTGTGTCAAGCGACACATCAAACATATGGTCTACAATTGAATTATCTACAATGCATCGCTATGGTCAACACCATCCTCATTTGATGATCAATTGCCTGAATCCTTATGACACGTAAGACGTAGAGATCTCATCTTCTCATTAATTGGAATTTTTAATCTCGAGTGATCTGTTCTACTGCCATCTAAAAATTTGCTGCAATCCCAGTAAATGCTATAGCATTATTTAATTTTTGCCTATAGGCAGGCATATTTTGTTTTCAGATCTTAAAATGTACAATAGTTGTAAATACAAAAGTTTTTCCAGTTCCTCTTGGGCCGTCAAGTTGGAACAGAATGTATATCTATAAATTCTTTTGATATAGTACCTATAAATTCTCCTGATCATAATATTTCTTTGTCTAAATAATCCTTTTCATAATACAAATACAATACAAAACAAAACTTGACACTGGCAAATAATAAATACTCCTTGCCAAAAGCGTATTAAAAAAGTAAATGTCACCCGTTATCAATGACAGTGATAATATGCAATTATGTCATTGTATTTTAATGGACTGCAATATTTTGTCTGTCAACACTATTAGAATTTAACAAAATACTCAACAATCCAAATTTTGGGGATATTTGTTGTCGACACGAAATCTTTAATTTTTTATGTTTTATTATTTAGGTAACTTTTAGATTGAGTCTACGACGAAATTATTAATATGATATAGCTTAGACAACAATGAGTGTTTGTAATCTAATATGAGCTTTATATAATAGCGATAAAGTTCAGATTGACTCTACATTTTAGTTAGAAAACGTTTGTATGGGAAAAAGAAAAGGGCTGTTTTTAGGGCTTTCCCGGCAATTATTCGATTTTTTTTCGCCGGAACATCCATCCTTGGACTTCCACAAACATTTAAAAAAAAGAATTATCGAAATCGGTTCAGCCGTTCACACGTGATGCCGTGACAACGCGAAACGGGTTTCATTTTTATATATATAGATATAAAACTCTCATGTCAGAGTTAGTAACCATACTCCTCCCAAATTAATTTAAAAAAGATTTTTATGAAATTTTATATGCATATTCTGTAGGTCTGAGAACCGGCCAACATTTATTTTTCATCCCCCTAAATCTTAAAGGTCACCCCTAACTTTATTATTATTATTTTTTTGGACATTTTTTTTTGTTTTTATTTTTAATGATACAACATACAAAAATACATACAACCCTAAATTTTCTCGCCTCAACCCCTATTTTTACTAGTGTTAGTAATTTTGGCATAACGAAGTCTGTCAGGGCAGCTAGTATGTTATGTATAAATATGTCATGTCCCGCGGCTGATTCTGCCATTATAAGATAGACCTGTTGTCAAGTGCGATTATAAAGTCCTGTTTCCTTAAGTATGTGGTTCTCAAATGAGTTATGGGAATAGTAATTTCTAATGGATTCAGAACTCGTTCTGGCATATAAGAGTCAGACGTGTGTTATCAGGTCTTTACTAATACCACTTATACCTGTTAATGGTCACGTTTATTAAAATGAATTGCACAAATTAAATTATAATCTCAGTAATTACTACACTATTAATTTGCCAAGATAATTTTGTAAAACCATTAAAAATTATGACATGATTTTTTTAGTTCTTCATTATATTTGTCTAAACATCACGAAGTAAAGCTACGTTATATAAGTGAGACCACAGAGTAAATATTTGGAGCAAGTTCGTTTGCTGGAAGCACACACTATAGAATAAGGCAGTTTTCAGAAACTTAAATAATTATTATGGAACATTAAGAGGCATTCGAATTTTTGTTAGTTTACCTTTCGATATAGTAAGCAGACTTCAATAATGAAACTTTTATGTAATCTTTGATCTTATTATCTTCATTCTTTTGAACTGAATTGGAACACGATTAGTAAAAGTCTCTTCGATAGATTTTCTGTCCAAGGAAGCATCAATTTTTTTCTTTTTTTGCTAATTATTGTGGAACTATATGCATTGATACTTTAAAATGTTCACAGAAACATGAAAGCGGGATGGTGAGATCAGCAAAACCAAGCATTACTTCGGTAAAGTCTATTCTGCGTTTCTGACTCACATTTACGTCCACGAAGTCACAAACAACCTTCCATATCATTCAACATTTACGTACAAACTCTATTGTTTATCATTTACCAAGCAATTCCAATATGGCCGTTATCATGAATACTACTAACAGCGGTCCGCGGTTTTACCCGCGTATTTCCCATTCCCGTGGGAGTACGGGAATAAATTATAGCCTGTGTTATTCTCATGTATAAGCTATATTTTTGTTAAGTATCATTAAAATCAATATAGTTTTGGGGGTAGGATATACCGTAGAAGAATATATTTTTGACTTTGACTTTGACTTTATATTCGAAGAAATATATTTTTATGATAATCTTTTTAATTGAGAAGGGCAACTTATTTTATTCAGCTTTATTTCATAAAGTAAGATGTTATCTTCATCTTACAAATCGTTTGACTGTATTGTTCAAAGTATGAGGCAGAATTAACCAGAGATTATAAAAATCACTACATATTATAAAAGAAAGTCGCTTTTTCTGTCCCTATATCTCTTTGTACGCTTAAATCTTTAAAACTACGCAACGGATTTTGATGCGGTTTTTTTTAATGGATAGGACAATTCAAGAGGAAGGTTTGTGTACATAATTTATTAAGTTTTTATATACATTGGCTAAGATATAACAATAATTGTTGGAGGTGTCGGAAAGAAATTAGCCGTCTGGGAGTTTCCAACGAAAACGCTGCCTAAACCCTTTGAGATATATCAAAATAATGTATGGTGGAATTGTGTCTTAAATAGGTCTACAAAAAAGTCCGCGATGGGTCCTCTTAGGGATATCATACTATATCCATTTAATACTTCAAATAAATGGGCAATTATAACGCGATAATTTGAAAGTTATTTACACAAATACGGTATGAATCCTTATCATTTTAAATTAGTTAATTAGCTGGAGCACTTAATGAAGATTATTTTTACCCTTTTCATCATGCAAATTAAATGAATACTTTAGAAGATATGGCAATATCAAAATAATACGCAAGAAAATAAACCGTGTTGCCGTGATTTGAGAGGGCAGTGTAATATGTAATAGTATCCTAAATAGTAAATATGCATGCAGAAAGTCTGCGAAGGAATATAATATGTCTTTATATTCAAGATACCATATTATATCCATTTTAATACAAAAACTTAGTCATTATTGAAATGGAAAATGATCGTCATCAAACATGATAAATCCGTAAACCTAAGTTCACGCGGGCGAAGCTGCGGGTAACAGCTAGTACTTAATAAACCGCTAGAAAAACCATAAAAGTCGATTCATAATGAGTGAAATTCACGTAAGCATAAGAAAACAATACAGTTACCAGCCATTTTATCGAGACAAGACCACATCTCCAACCCAATCACCTGACCAGATTGTCCTTAGTGAAAATAAAAATGATTTGAGTTTAAAACCATTTTGTTTGGCTAGTTCCTCGCAGGAGACAACGCCCCCCCCCCCCCCCCCTTGTTGATTGACGATTTGTCTTTATTATTTTAAAAATTTCTATATATCTTTAATTTTGAGTATGAATTTCTACAAAAAGACGAAACACATTAAAAGCCATTTCCCGACAAAATTGGCCACTTAAAATAGTTTTTCTTCTGATAAAAATAAATAAATATTATTATTACATTCAATGCTATTTAATATTTTGTTATCAATAAAATATGTTGGTACAATAATAATTTAAGGAAATGGACTAGAATTATTCACACAAACGGATATAAAGTCTACAATTTATATTGTGATAATATTCTGATAAATAATTAATATTTATTATTTGAGCTAAATAAGCATTAATTACATTGCAAAGCATAATTATTTACATTGAAAATAATTATTGTGCTTGTAATTATGTAGAAAATATGTTAATAGTTTTTACTATGTTATAATATTATAGTTGTGTCGATAATAAACTTAATATGTAATCTTCCGGTTCCGATTGTACTAGTAAATCTTGCGCTTTTGACAAAAATCCGGAGAAAAGTGTGATCACAGATAACTTATGACATAGATCCTCTCAGCTTCACTCCCAGAGCTCGACGACGAGGACCTGAATTCTCTGATCCAACACGTTTGCACGCACATACCCTTAAGATTTAAGGCAGAGTTCTCGCTAGTTTCCTTCTTCGAAATTACAGAGTTTGCATACAACCAATTCGACGGAAGGAATTTATGGATTTCAATGGATTTTTTTTTCCAAATGGCCTATGCTGCTGGTCTAAAGACCTTTACGTTAATCGGTATAGTAGATGAGCGGATGGCTCAACTGAAAAGTTTTCAAAGGATATACCCTCAATACTGCTACTGCTCAAAAGACAAGATGGACTGTAAAAGGACAGACGATAAAGGTAGAAGTAAAGTATAAAGTATTTTAAAACGAAATATGTACATTATAATGTTAGCATCAACATTATACATAACCATTCGAATGGCCTTTTAATTAATTTCTATAATTCCACCGACAAATCGGCTCTCTTTCGGACGTGGATGAGGAAATTAAAATAGAATTAGCATTTTAAATCGCCTCCAATCACATCAATATCTGATGACCGAGATAGGAGACAAAATGAAACTTATAATGCATTCGTTTTATCCTAAATTAGCTTTTTATAATAAAAGGTATTAACATTAATGGCGTTCATTGAGGAAGGCATATGTTCCGCCCCACCATGGTTCAGGCCTTGTCGTGGCGGTGGGGCTCAGTAGCCCTGGGTGACCCCAACACCTTGGGCGAAGCAAATTGAGCCGAGGGGGCTCTTTGTATCCCACTTATAGCAAGACGGGACAACAGAGCAGGGGGCAAGGAGTGAGGATGGGAACCTCACCTCATCGTCCTGTCCAGACGTTGGGAGTGGTTGTTCCGTGGTGCGGGGCAACCGCTCTGTGGAGGTGGTGTCGGTCCCCTGAGGGACTGACTAGCCGTCAAGGTGCCCTGTTGCTTGTAGATCCGGGGCACCTTACGAAAGGCGGCAGTGGTGGCACTCGCAGGGTTTTAGTTGGTAGGGTTGCTTCCACTTACCATCTTTTGGGCGCAGCGAGTCCCACATACCCGCCTCGGAAACCCAGCGGGATGGGTCAGTGCATTTCCCGGCGTAAAAGAAAAAAAAAGGCCCATGTCCCGCAGTGGACGGATTGAGACTGATGATGATGATAATATACTTTTATACTCGGATTACTATTCCCTTCTACTTTAGAATTTTAATCCCACCTGGTTGTGAGTAGTGGGGAATCGGCCATATTGGCGTCAATGATAAATGATGGAGTCTTTTGTGTCCTAGGTTTTTTTTTATTGTGTATCTAAAGATGACTGTCATTTCAATAGCCGTTAAATAACCTTTTGGTTAGGTCCAAAATACTTATGTTTTGTTAGTAGACAAAGTAAGCTGACCACAATAGTCAACTAACCACACAATCTATGGACTATTGTGAGGTATTGCATACAAGTGTACGCATGTGCGGTGTGGGAAAAAAGGAAGTGTTTTATGCATTGGCGTGCATTCACACATTTACTGTAACGACTACGAGGTTCACAGAATATTGCTAGCTTTATATACATCTGACTCAATAGAATCACACCATTCTATGAAAGTATAAACCCTTATAATATGGGACATATTATAAGCTGGATCTCCTCCTCGAAATCAGGCGAGGAGGGTAATGGGCCATAGTTTATCGATGCGCTGGCCCAATGCGTGCTGGTTAACTTCACATACCTTCAAAGACTTTCAATCTCATCAGGCATGCATTTCCTCACGATGTTTTCCTTCCCGGTGAGCGAACGTTGATCTCGTGTTTGAAGTGCACATAGAAACTTAGAAAAACCCATTTCAAGGCACACACGTACGGGTCAGGATCGAACCCGGAACCTCTCATAGGCACAGTCCACCCACCACTGGACCATCGTCGCGTTCTATAACTCGCCTAATAATTGTCAGCTTGTGTCCCCTTATGTTGCTCTCAATATTGAGATAGAAAACAAATTAAGGATTTTCTTAATAGGTTTAAAAGTTTCGCCGAAGATAGCAAATGTTGTTTATGAGCGACGCCGATCGCTTACAATAACTTTTGCCGTTAGGCTCCATCTGTCATCCAAATCTAAATATTAATATATCAAGGCGAAAGTTTGTAAGTTTCTTAATCTTTCACGCAAAAACTACTGAATGGATTTAGATTAAGTTTACAAAAATGACGACCTCTGATTTGGCTCAATGGTTAGCGAGCGGGAATAGGAAGTACGCACCTGCGCGAAATCGCGTAGTCCTGCTAGTATAATATACATGCTACCTTATTTAACTAAACGTTACCCGCGGATTCATCCGCCTTTACTTTATTTACGAATTACGGAGGTATCCGGACTGTTGTTTTACATCAGCTATCTGCCTGTAAAAGTCCCATCAAAATTGGTGAGTTCTTTCAGAGATTAGCCAAAACAAACAGACAGACAATAAAAAGTAAAAAAATTATATACCTCGTAAACATCTTTATGCAATTAGTAAAAAGTGGTTATTTTAATATTACAAATACACTGTCTGTATAGAATATAGATAAGCTTTAAAATAATCTTTTCCCTAAGGTAAATTCGTTGGTAAACACCAGATATCATTTTGTCATTATTATTTTCCTTATATTAAATACCTTAGTCATCGATTCAATATGTCAATAACAGAACTATGCTATTCTGTTTATCAAATTAATTTTGCATTGGGAAATAACATGTTTATATTACCATAAATAATAATCGAATACGACAATATTGTGATATATTATGTTAATAATGCGAACAGTTATCAAATTACGATGATTATATAAAATATGAATATATTATGCAGAAATTGACTTTTAGCATTATCATAAAGTTAATTAAAGATTCCCACGACCGAATGACATTAGAAGGTTGCTAAAAGTCATAAAAACTAAGACAAACTTTATTTACATGGTAGATTGATAGCTAAATGGAACGTGATTTTTTTCACAAATAGATAATAGAAATTTTTGTTAAAAATAAACAGACTTTTATCATGACATGTACACCATGTCATGTCTCAAGTCACACAAATGATAGACAATACAAAATGTAATATGATGTATGTGTAATGTATAATATGTTGTTTGCAATATAAATCAATTTAACAAAGAGACTACGATAAATGCATGAATATCATCGACCACATAACCCATAGACTCCTAATAACAGGAGAACGTGTTCTGGCGACACATCTGACTTATAGTTCCGATCTATCGTGTTGTTATCGAAACTATCGTGTCGTCTCATTCTTTCCCGTTGCGAAATATATCCATTTCTTTTTAACGTTCCGCGATTGGTAATGTTAACCTAACCTCAGCTAGTTTCCAGAATGCATTTAATACGAAAAATCAAACATTAGGAGTCTATAGGTTGTGTGGTCGATGATGAATATCCACCCCCTTTACCAGTTGAAGATCTGTAAGCCGTCGATCAGTTGATAAATGATTTATTTTGTTTTTTAAGGAAGTTTAACTGGGCTTGGCCAAATCAGAGTTAGGAGGAAGAAACAATCAAACATATAGTTGTTTAACCTGATAGTAATTAGAGATGCGTATCTCGCTTTTCTGATGTTAATAAGTCAAAAAACGCTACATATTAGATACGCAGTAGTGAATCCAATTAAAACCTAACACGGTCTAAGCCTTCAGTCTAATAGACTACCCGTCCTAGTTTTGAGACTTGATTCCCGTGGCGTTATCAGTGCTCGTAAATCGCACTTATACATGTGGGTCATAAGTGTTAGCTCCGTGATAAACGACAGCTCTGTTCCACGCCCGATACGGACGGAGTTATAAAAATATACTGACAAATAGGAGCCATTACGACACTCTTATCGTGTGGTATATTGCTTAATGGTAAGACAACAGACTTGATGTTGAAAGGTACTAGATGCTTGTCATGTTTTCAAGTTTATGAATCTGGAAATTGCGCCCAGGAAAAATATATTTACTTCAACTTCTTGTGGAATTTAGACACAGTTGTAAATACCGTAATACGGAATATTGATGGCCAATGTTTATCTGATAGCTATAATCGTTATACATTAAGTGCTTATGAATTGCAATTTTTTATCAATTATTATGATAGTTCGATAGGCAAGGGTAGTCAAGCCACATAATGATAAGCGGTCAGATTCCACCATGCACGCAAGTTAATTTGAGACTATGATACCTAGAATTTTAAGCCTCCGTGCCAGTATTCACATTTCCTTTGTCCTCTCCGAAACACAGCAAAGCTCACAGAAGCAAGGAGAATGGTGATACGGAAGCAGTCGGAACGGGTCACAGCGCAATTCTACCATCTGTGAATGGTAAAATTATTCGTCTTTCTTGCGACTTCAATTATTTAAATCTTGTCTACATATTGATATGACGGGCAGCGTGCACGAAAAACATGTAGTCATGTAGCGTTCCGCCACCAAGAGCGCGGAACGAACGAGAGAGATGATCGGCTCAGTTCGGTTCGTGCTGCATGTAATGTTTGACGTTGTCACGTCAAACTACCGTCCGTAAACCGACTTTACAGACAACCAATTTTATATTTCCATAACTATGAAATGATGGAATACTTTTAACATTTGGCGAGTACACTCGTACTCGCGTAGGGGGAAGAGTAAACACTCAGCTTTGGGGTCACGTCGAGGGAAAAGAATCACATTTATTTTGTGGTTATAGTTTAGAATTTCCTTAACCAAACAATTGGACGATCGGATGGGATGGATTTAGCTTTCCACTTCATCATCAGAGAATTCGGGGCATGTCACAGAGGCTCAAGTCAGTAGATATTTCTCCACTTACCTTTACCCTTACAACAACAGTTGTGAGATATAATTATTAATTTAACAGAACTGGTATGAAGGCTAGTAATCACGCTCTACAAGAGTAAACTGCTGGGCTTCCCCGTAACGCCTGAACTGATTTGAAGTATTTTATAGAAGCCCGATGTTATTATTAGCTGTTTTAAAGATTAAAATTATATTTTGAAAATAGTTTTTACTGTAAGCAATTATTATTATTAATAAATAATATACTCAATAACACATTAATGTTATGAAGGTATCTCATATGTTTATTATTAAATTATTATTAGATGGATAGTGTTATCAGCTTAATAGTAGTTATATAGTTGCTATCAGTCGAATCTTAAAGTCGTATTCCGCTTACCATAAACATTAATGTAATGCCATTTTATTTGATATTCGACCCAAATTAGTTTTGCCAAACTCATCGAAATTACGGCGGACTTTCGAGATCGGTCATAAATATTTATTGCGCATAAAATACACTCATTTGTATAAAAAGTCCGTTACACTTCATTCGTTCTACTAACGATGTTTCGTGGTTTCAAGCCAAGATATCGGGCATTAACTGCTGGAGAGGATCTGTCATAGGTTTTACAGTTTTATGTTCTTTATAGGCAATTTACTTTGAGCAACTCTGACTATATTTCTTTCATTTGTAAGCCAAAGTAGTTAAAGCTTAAGTAGTTTTTTTTTGTGGTTAAAATGATAAAACTTATATAAATTATTTAAATACTAAAAATTATAGTAACCGATAGTGGCTTATTGGCCTTTTTCGAACAACATACATCTTATACGCCAATTATATTTGGCATGGTTATGAAACAGGCTTGAGCACAATTAGCATATGTCATATGTTTAAAAATGGAACAGCTGAAATTAATTAATTTTATTTAAATTTATAACATTTTATTATGCGAACTTTAAAAAAAGTTTAAAATTGCATTATGAATGGGGCACTAAAAACTTTATTTGCACATCGATCACACTGATTTTATGATAAAATTGATATTTAATATTTCAATATTTAAAGCATAAAATTGGTGAAAGAATCCGACTTCTATTTTTACAAATTAAAGGTAAATATAAATATGACTGAATCATAGATATATGACGAACGTAAGTTTCGACAACTGGAAAAAAAAAACCTTAAATGCTAAATGAGATGACGTGTAAGATGATGAAATAAGTTTTTTATTTGCTTATCTCTTATATATCACACTTAGAGCGGATGTCGGTGATGTTTGAATCAATGATTAATTTATTATTAATAGAACGGAAGTTTGTCATTTTCATTCATTTAATTGATACTAGTGAAATGATTTTACTAGGAAAGACGACAGTTTTTTATGATGACATTTAAAGAAGTGATTAATAAAAATAAAAAGGAAATCTGATAATGTTTATATAAGTATGACTATATATTGGTTGACTCCAGCAGACGTCCTGCTGAGTGGATATCGATGGATAGCGCGAATTCCAAGTGATGAGCGAAGTTTTGTATCATATTTTTATAATATGATCTTATATCAGCAGTGTCCCGCGGTTCCAGCGGCGTACTTCCTTTTTACTACTTATTTTAAGTGACGATGGTCCAGTGGTGGACGGACTCAGCCACTTATGCGAGGAGTTCCGGGTTCGATCCTGACCCGTCCGTGTGTGCCTTGAAATGAGTTTTTCTAAATTTCTAAGTGCACGCAAGACCATCGTTAGCTCACCGGTGTAGGAAAACATCATGAGGAAACATGCATGCCTGAGGAGGTTGAAAGTCTTTGAAGGTATGTGAAGTTCACCAACCCGCACTGGGCCAGCGCGGGGAACTATTGGCCCATTACCCTCCTCGCCTGATTTCAAGGAGAAGACCCATGCCCAGCAGTGGCACACCTTAAAACCAAACCTTTATAAGGTTGATAATTTACTTTTTTTTACTTCCTATTTACGCGTGTACGGGGATAAATCAATGCGTATGTGATATTCTGATGTGTAAGCTATATCATTGAAAAGTTTCGTCGAAATCCATTAAGTAGTTTTTAAATAGGAGAGTATCAAAAGCACATCAATAACTTTTTATGAACTTTCGCGTTAATAATAATAGTAAGATGGTATAGAAGTATCGTACCTTTGCAATATGACAATTCTTAAACTAAAATAATACAACAAAAACCTTAATAACCTATATATTGATACTGTTATAATTTACATGCAAATAACAGTCAGTCGGTGACAACCGACGTCCTTACATACGTAGGGACACTGTAGGGTTTGCTTAGTTCAGTATTGTGTTTCTTGTGTGACTTAGTATTTTAAAATATAAAAGATACATACTACATAAATATTATATCTAGCGTACCGGCTACGTGTTATCGCCTTTAAAATCTCTTCATTAATTTAAGCTCTTTCATTTCGGATATTAAAATGGTGATTTTAATTGCTTAATAAAAAATATGTTTTAATATGGACATCATTATTACCTTAAAGATTTTTAACTTTCGATTTTATCTATTTTATCTATTTTATGGATCTTGTGTGGGACTTGCCTAGATTTGAGTCATGGCGATCTCAACAAATTTCAGAATAATAATATACTTTTCCGAAAATTAGTCTCGAAGTTAAAAAAACAGTGTTTAACCAGATGCATCCATGACAATCTATTTTCTGTTTAATTATAATGATTGAAAGAAAAATCAGTAAATTTTATGACGAATGAGATTAAATGTCACCATTTCGAATGGATCAATTTCGATTAGCGTCAAGATAATTTGAATTTGGAGCATATTCAAATATAATTATTATTATATAATAAAACGAGCTTGTACTATAATTGTCCTAACATCAATTAATGCTGCAATAACGTCCCACGGGAGCTGAGAAATGCGGCAATTACAGGAAGCTGTATATATCTGTTATAATCCATGCGGTTGATTTACTGCGACAGCGTGTTGTCGCAGGCCCTGGTAGGCTGAAGGCTCGGACAAGCATCTTGACGGTATGCTGTGGCACGGTGACATTTGCTTATCGAATTCTATCACGAGTTATTGATTTGTATAGAGAAGACTTAATTTAATTCTTATTAGTACCTATATTAAATTCTCTTTTGTCATAATTATCGTATTTGTTTCATTTGTTAGGGATGGTCTTCGATTTTAATAAAAAATCGACCTTTTACTAAAACGATGACTATTACATTTGAACTGCGATTACTAAAATCGATTAATAATCGATTTTAGGCTTTCCACTTTGGTAAAATTGAGATCTCACCACGTTACAGATCAAGCTGTTTTCCTCATTATTTATCATTCAGTATTAATGCTTATTTTTAACCGTTAATACATTTGTAAGTGAAAACGGAAAAATTAACAGTTTTCTATTAGCTGTTTTTTTTTAATTTTCTTGCTCTGAAATTTCCAAAATGTAATAATTACTGAACTTACAGTCTAAGTGTGGTGGTGTGGGTCGCGGAAGGACGTTTTCAAAACACCATTGAAATAATTTTGCTAATTAATTTATAAAAATATAAAATCACAAACACATATAGTTTTTACCCTTTCGATTTGGTGACCATTGTAGATTGAAAAAAAAATGAATTTTTTGACAAAAAAGTAAAAGACAAAAAACTGATATTTGATACTTACTAAAAATCTGATAAAATTGGTATTTGATAACGATTATTCGATCTTTATAATCGTGATTGAAAGCGGTTAACCCAAAATCGTTTTTTTTTGTTTTGTTTCTATTCCAACCATTAGTCGTGACCGAACGGATAATTCAGTACCTAGATACATGTACTAAGTGCATGTTGTTTTCTTATATTTATTGAAACTCTGTTTATTGGAATGAAAGATTTATTTAGTTCTGTACTGAAAATGATATTATAATATGTATTAGGACACCTGATATTTATTTTCGTGTTCAAAATCTAAGTTCCCATGATAAGACATATTTTATACCAATGTATTATTGTATCTGGCGAATTAGTTTTTATTTTATTCCAGTGACCTGCTTTCATGGAAATTACAAGGACCACTTGTCCAGATAGAGCTGAGAGTTCCTCAAGGTAGCAATATAATATTTCCGTATTGCATTACGAAAAGTTTGTTTAAATAAAGTTTGCAATTAATTATTAAATAACAACATAACTTTTTAATTTCCTGTGCCCATTCCTAAATGGGAAAACAGCAAGCAAGCTAATTGAATGAACAAAAGTGTTCTACGAAATTTACGGCTTAAGGAAAAAGCTTTACCAGTTTAAAATTTTAATTATATGAAAACATCACATTTAAATAACGTAATATATTATATACAATTTAATTTCTAGAAATATATGTATCTAATTATATAATAACATTCAGTAATGCTTGCTTTATTTAGTTAATAGTATACAATAAATTGTCCCTAATTAGAAACATTGCTTATTCATATTCTTTGGAAATACTTTTAGGTCATCTGTTTTTGTTGTGTTGGTTGGTTAGGACAAGGTCTGTGTAAAAAATGACAAACCAAGCTATACAAAAGTTAAACAGTTTTGGGTAATGGCAGCACAACATATTTTGTCGGGCTTAGCTTGTATTAAAAAATAATATTGTTATCGAGTCTTTCTCCTTTTTTCTAAGACAAAAAAACATGAAGCGTCTTCTACTGTGACATGACATTTGACTATGATATTTGATCTGTATCTATAGAACGTTAGATCTATAGATAGATTTTTGAGCGAAAAACTAACAAACAAATGAAATTCATTATGACTATCAAACGGTTATACGCTCAGTGATGGTCAAAGACTGAATGAACGACTTCCAAGACTGCTGATGTAATCTAACCCTCGATGTGCTAGGCGAATTGTTTCTTTTCACGAGTTCACACTTCTGGCCTCTCTCTCTCTCTCTCTCTCTATTTAAGCTTTGCTCTTGTCGGTGGAGTATTCGCCACTTATTCCTCCTTTCCGCCAATACCATCACCTGTTGATACGACATAACCTGTATCTTCCCCTTTATTTGTGAAGCCAAAAGCGGGATGTTGCCTGTGGTTAGTTCAAAGGTTTCAACTTATCAATTTTCAAAAGTACGGGTTACGATTTCTAGTAGGTTGTTGATGTTTAATAAAAATAAGTTTTTATGAAAGTATAAAATTCTGCAATTTAGATTATAAAATCATTATCGTATATCAACAATTTCTTCATCTATATACTGCCTAAGATAATCATAAGATTATCATAAGACGTTTACGCATATGATCAAAAAATAATAATTATTATGATAATAATAATAATGCTTAAAAACAATATTTAATAGTTCGTCTATTCCAAAACCTATATTATTTATTATTCCGTATAATATAGAACAGGTGAAAATTCATATGCCAATTATGAATATTTTAAGCTAAAAACTGCAAAATTAATAAATCCAAATTAAAATTCTAGTTTACTTTTCATTTTTTTCTACACAGCACAGCAATACTTAATTATTGCGTTATCAAGCGAGTCATAAATGCTTAAAATTATTGTTATTATTATCTGTATATTGTAGTTATTATTATGTGTTAGTTATCATTTAGTAGCTGTTGCACGCAGATGCGCCTGCGCCAACTTTTAATAAGGGTCTCTAACTTTTTGAAAATTTAATAGCCTAGGGATAGTGAGCTTCCAAGCAGTGAAATAACTTTTCAAATCGGTCAAGTAGTTTCGGAACCTTTTCAATACAAACAAACAATCAAATCTTTCCTCTTTTTTATATTAGTACAGATTATCTGTTTACAGGTGTGATCGATACTATGTGCCGGGCACACATCACCATGGCTACCTGCTTACTTCTTTCGCGCAAGGAGGAGCAGTAGTAGTTTAGTACTGTAGGCAGTGTAATCACAGGCAGTCAGTCTTATATCTCAATGCAGATAGTGCATAAATGAGTTGCCTGGGCTCTCTGCGAATCTCAAAAGCGGAATCCGCGGTGATATGACGAATTTGACGAATTTGTATTCTTTGAAGCTCGACTATCTATCTATATCAATATAACAGTTCACTTTCGAAGTGAATGTAAAATGAGCTCTATTACTCAGGTGAAGCTTGATGTCCAAATGGTTTTTACAGAATAGCCCTTATTTCATACTGAAGCTATTTCATTAAAAAATTGAATATTATAAGAAATAACAGGATTACGATAAAAGTGCTTTCCTTCTTAATGTTGAACATGTGGCACGTTAAAATAAAAATGTCGCTGTCGATGATATTGTTACATAGATACGTTTGGTATCATTACAGGATGTATCTATGTTGGTTGTATAACGCACAAGGGCCGGCAGGAAGCGTGGCTTCGTTTTTGTGTAGCGAGGCGGATGCGCGCGCGCATATCAGACATCAGCTGCTTTAATGACCACAACACGGCCTTTCCTGTACCGCTACGAATTTATTTTTCCTCACTTATACGTATTAACGATATTGCGGGAGCATTGGAAGTCCTACCGATAGAAACTGTAGGGTTATTCTGTAAGGTCGCTTTCGAATCTCGAAAGCGAAATTCGCGTTGATATGACGAATTTGTATTCCTTAAAACTCGACTATCTGTCTATATTAATAAAGTTCACTTTCGAAGTGAACGTAAAGAAAGCTCTATCAATCAGGTGAAGCTCGATATCGAAATGGTTTTTTACAGAAAACCCTACTGGACTCCTTTTCAAAATTACAGCAAACAGAAATTTATGCTCTATTTCACCTAATCATACAACTTCTGAAACAAATGTTGGATATACAAGAATATTCATCATCATTATCATCATCATCATCATCATCATCATCATCATCATCTTCATCATTTATTTATCCGTCCACTGCTGCACATAGGCATCCTTCTATGAATACCGAGACGGCTGATTCTTTGCTTATTGCGGACCGGCCACTGCACGGATTTCCAAACTGTTTAATATACCACCAATTTGACAGCAACACTTTTAGGTAGTCATGTCACAGGGTAAAACCAAGCGGCTCACTCCACTACCGACGAAGCATTAGGGCCATTAGCGTAGCTTCAACCGAAAAAAAAACTTTTAGTTAGACATTTTAGAACGTAGAATATTTTTCTTAATATGTTTTTTACTATTTATAAAAGTATATTGTAAAGTTCATGTAAACATAAAAAAACTCATTTCGACTTAAGATGTATAAGGTTTATTTTAGGATCATCTTAGCGTTCATTGAGTATAATTTAACTTCCCTTAGTATAGTTGATATGTATCAAGCGGTTGATAATCATAAATCAATTATCATTAATCTAAATGTTACGCAATCATTTACGCGGCTGACGTTATTGATGACGGACAATTATTATCATTTGAGATGACCCAATAATTCTCAGCTTCTCACTGCTGACGTGGGTTTCTTTATCATGAGACTAATGTCAGCTCTTAGGAATTAATTTCAGGCTCTTGAGTGGCCGTGGATGAACCTGTATCTTACATCAGATGTATTAAAGTCTAATTTATGAGACAACTAGCTGTTACCCGCAGCTTCGCCTGCGTTAACTAAGATTCAGAAATCAGAACGGGATCTAAGCGGGATAATATATTGTGCATTTATTATCACATGATCCTTCCTCTTGAATTGTTCTTACTATTAAAAAAGTATCAACCCTTTATGTCCAACTGCTGGGCATCCTCGAATCTCCTCGAAATCAGGCGAGGAGGGTAATGGGCCAATAGTTCAACGCGCTGGTCCAGTGCGGGTTGGTGAACTTCACATACCTTCAAAGACTTTAATCTCATCAGGCATGCAGGTTTCCTCACGATGTTTTCCTTCACCGGTGAGCAAGAGATGGTCTCGTGTATGGGGTGCACTTAGAAATCAGAAAAACCCATTTCAAGGCACACACGGGGGGGGTCAGGATCGTACCCGGACCTCTCGCATAAGAGGCCAAGTCCATCCACCACTGGACCACCGTCGCTTCTGGACCACCGTCGCTTAATTAAAAAAAACAGCATCAAAATCCGTTGCGTACTTTTAAAGATTTAAACATACATACAAAGCAAGCGGCTGTTTTATACTATGTAAAGATATAGTTTAATGCAGAATAATTTATTATTTTTAAACAATAAAACGATTATAATGTGTGAGCAACGAGACAACGAGAACAGATAAAAAATCCCCAGACGATAAGCACATAAGCGTCATTGGTTATACCAAACAGACAGCCTATGATGTACATGAATCATGATTGAATTTACAACACGCCTGCATTATATTACTAACCGTTGCCCGCAGCTTCGCCCGCGTTAGCTTAGATTTACATGCATATGTGAATTTATGACGGTTATTTTTACAGCCAAAGAAACTCCTTATAGGTTTAGCTATCTACTAGTGATAGTGCAATCAGAATTCAACCGTCTCGAAGACTATTCGGAACAAACAGACGAAAAGACAGACAGATCAAAGTTATAAAAAATGTGTTTTCGTATCATGTACTTGGATAATATTATGTATATAACAAGAAACTGTTAATTTAAATTTACAAAGAGACACTTTAATTTTATTCATTTGTATAGATAGGAATCAATTTTAATTATAATAAACTTACAATTTAATAACGAATTAAGTTAAATGTGGAAAAAGTAATGTATTAACAACATCTTATTAAATAAAATATTTAGAGAAATTTATTTTTGTGAGAAGCTTTAGTATTTTTCCGATATTGCATCTCAGAATTAATAGGTAATTAGCCTGACTTCCTCGAGGCTTCGCAAAAATTTAGGAAGAATTAATTTAAAAATTGTAGCGTATTTAAGAACTAATTATTTTTATTTGCTTTATCGAATGTATACCTCAAAGTTGACGAAATTGTTTTTATATAATTAAAATAATATGTACGGTCTATCATTTTATATATTAACCTATCAAGCAAAAAAAAACTTTTAGTTTTTTACATTTGATTTTAAACATTTAAACGCAGATTTTTAACCGACTTCAAAAAAAGGAGGTTCTAAATTCGTCTGTATGTTTTTTTATATTGCGTAAAGTAGTTCTATATATTATTTAAAATTATCACACACTCACAATGCTGTTAAGGCGTGAAATTAAAGTTCCCGATCTTTTTAAAGTATTTTTACTTCTACTAATATTATGTTCCTTTCAGGACAATAGCTGTGGGTTGGCAATTGGTCGTTTGAATCGGTCTGTCTTCCCTACCTTCAAAAAGCATTCTATGACGCTTAAAATGACTGCCCTAAGCTTATGTAAGTATAAGCATTACTTCTTGGTGCTCAGACCATCTTAGAGCAAAAAAATAAGTCGGTCCGTTGCTTGTTTGCCGGCCATGGGGTCAAACGAAGACAACTAACTATTTATTATATTAGTTTGGAATAGTCCGCATACAAAATGAGTAACGAAAACACAAGGGAGATAAAGCAGCGGAACAAAAAACACCTTTTTAAATCCCACTTTTTTTCTTAATACAGAAGCTAGTATATCTGTTAAGAACAATGATTTGCTTGATACCTACTCGTTGATAAAGATCTCGTATCATTACTAATACACTAATATTATATACGTGAAAGTAATTTTGCTTATCTGTCCATTACCTTTTAAGCGTCACCACATCAACCCAAATAAAATTACGATAAATACAACGATCTAGTTTATATTCTTAGAAAACGTGACTACCAAATCATTATTAACCCAAAAATGACCGACGAAAAAAGAATACGCAGAAAAAGGCGTAGGCGTATAAAAAAAACGAAATTTATTCTCAAGCCATCCAAGACCGCTCTATATCAAAATGCCCTATTATACAGCCAATCCAAATACAAAATTTCATTCTGGAAACCTCCAGCTAGATGGTATTTGTGATACAAATACCATCGTTTAACATTGTAGTCATATTCAACAATCTCTCAGACGTGTTTACTTATGTTAGTACCGACCAAGAGTTAGAGCGGGCATAAATCCGACCTAACCCCGAATGTAGCAGCCAAGAACGCTCGCTAACTTAGCAATATGAGGGCCAAATTGGCATTTATGGGAATGTCAAGGAGAATATTACCGAGATTAATATTTCCTTATTCGGAATATTACTTTTCTCGTAATAAAGTGTATTATAATGGCTATTTCCAGATCCGCTGTTCTTTTGATTGGCTTATATCCTTGATACTTTTTGTGTTGGCAAACGTTCTTATCTCGTTGGGACGTATAAAGAACTCTGTCTTCTCGCTTGTGACTCCTTTACCTTATCCGCTATCTGTAATCCGTTTAGAATAGTAATCAGATCCGTTACAGGCTGAGGTCGTGCCAGTAATAGATTTTAATATAAACCGAACACAGCATTTTATCACGATACGTTGGTATCTGAACACACGGTGCGGCGTAATCGCGACAAACCGATGCGGTAAATCTCCACGATAAATCAGCTTAAAGTTATGGTTTGGGTAAGTATTTTGCCTTTGCCTGTACAGTATTATGATTATAGCGTTCTCTTATATAAAATAATCTATTAAATACCGTTAATTTTTATAAATACACACAAAAATAGGTACAAACCATCTTACGCATAGTAACAACGTATAGTAATCGTTGAAGGCACGTATATCTCATAACTCGGCCATTACCGGTACTAAAACCTCCACGGAGAGTACGAGAAGAATTCGCAATTAACACATATGAAGCTAACAGAGGTTTTGCTAAATAATACCTCATATGGATGTTAGGGCCGCTTACGCCCCTTTTTACATCATGCTGACGCCCTTAATAGAGGAAGACAAATTGCCCTTATCAGTCTGGATTAGGATTAACATCCCTTGGTGTTTTTATCAGACCTATCCCGAAAGGGTTCGCATGCGTCGTTTTGGAAGATTATGTGCCTCTGTAGTTTACATTGCTTGCTTCTTTTTTGTTCCGATTCTAATAAGAACATAGTATCCTTTTATTAATTTTACATTATTTTTTTCTTGTTTTATTCAAATGATACAAATTAGTATAATATGTTAAATATAAAAGTAATTAAGTAATAAAGTAATTAATTGAAGGCGGCATTTGTTTACCAGTGTACGGAAAAAGGCTGATGATAATGATGATGAAATACAAATGTTTATATACAAAGGTTGATCAATCCCAAAAAAGCTTTGTCCCGAGTGTAATTCCTTAAATGGTGACTCTATTTCTACGTTAAGACATGCCTTGGGCTCGGCCTCTGTCTATACATTCTACATTCCACTTTGTGTAAAAGTCTTAGAGTTCAAATTATGTGCAAGTAATATTATCAGGCAATTCTCAACTGCTCGATGAACTCCATTTCAAATTACCAAAGCTGAGTCGTATATGAGTAGAAATTGCTTCGCAGTCCTCACGTCTCTATGGAATCGGGCGACTCTCGAAGAAAATTGAAGTGTAATTAAATTGGAGAGGTCAGGGATCGATAGGAAATATTATGATAGAAATTTAAGTTGAGCCAAGAAATGTTTGTAGATTAGTTGCACAAAGGAATTCAATTTGTAAAAGCTCTGACATATCCTCAAAAAAGCTTTTGCATGTTGAATTCTGTGATAATTGCAAAAAATAGCGATAAAGCTCCAAAACATGAATTGAGAACATTTTGTCTTTGTAAGGGGAGTTTTAAAATCGTATGGATAGGACTGATATAATTAACCTACTGATGTAGGTACAAATATAAATTTTGAAAAAACGTTATTTAAAAATGTAATAAAAAGCTTATTCCGAAAACATTTTCATGTCAGGAAGTGTGTGGCAATATAGAAAGTGTTATAACGCTTTATAAAGTATATAAGATAGATTTTTCAATTTCTAATTTCAAAGTTTTTATATTCATCGAGCATAGTTCATTGTAATGGATGTATCCATCAGCACGCGTAGTGAATACGCACTGTATGCACACTTTTTCTCCGGCGCTTCCTAACTACGACGTAAGGGACTTATCTTGCTTTATTTGGATCCCAGTTCCGACAGCATTCTCGCACGATAACACCACTCCTTTGCCCATACGTCTGTTTCATTCTAACGCATTGTGTGATCATAAGTTGGAAAGAGAGGTGTGTATTTGTAATAAATTACGGTGGCGGGTATAAGCGAAGCACGTAGCCCCTCGGTATTCCAAACTATTAGGTACGCAACTCATTCCCAGATGCGCGCCGAGGCAAAAACTGACGTACAAAAACCGCATTAGAGCGAGCGTGCGTGCGGCAACATAATGAGAACTACCGAATGGGGCTTAACGGAGTGCAGCTGACGGCGAGGAAATGAGGGAAAATATGAAAATGGAGTAAAATTGCAATGGAACGATATCAAAACCGATGTATATGATAGTGCGGCATACAATGCCGATCGCAGCGGTCAGACAAAATATTATTCATGTAATGGCTAGATCCTTCAGGAGCCTTTCCCTACACCACATGATATTTGTAATGAGACTAAATACTTTTTCGTTGCAAATGATTACTTTTCCTCGAGAAGAAGGTCTGTGTTGATTTATGCTTTTTCTAGAATAAACAACAAGATACTACGAACTTCTTTGTATGCTTAAATATTACAAAATCTCTGAAGAACTCTAACAGTCCAGTAATTTTTTGAACATTTTTACCGTTAAATTTTGAACGGCGTAGTAAATATGGCAAATCTTTTTATATGAATTGTATTAGTCATAAAGTCATGCAGGTTCTTTTTTAAAGATTTTTAGATTTCTGAGTAGGTTTCTAAACAACTAAAGAAGCCGATATCACGCTAAGGTTGAAGTGGCAGTGGGCTGGTCACACAGGAGAACGGATGGTGGACCATTAAGGTTCAAGAGTGGAGGCCGCGATTAGATAGAAGAAGTGTTGGTCGGACATTTACCAGATGGGAAGACGATGCCCGTGCAGTGGCTGGTCCGTGTTGGATTCTAGTTGAAAGGGATCGGTCGTCTTGGCGTTCATTTACAGCCTTTGTCTAGCAGTGGACGGACGAAGGTTGATGATGATCATAATGAAGGTTTTTAACTAGCGTTACCTATGTATCTATAACATCTTATATAGTAGTATAAGTAAAGTATAAGCGGGATATCACAGAATCCATAGTATTCTTATTTCACACACATATATTTATAAGGGCTAACGAATTCATGATTCTGTCGACACAAAGGAACGAGAAATAAATGGCGGTGACACGTGTACGAGCTATATTATATATCCTGCATGACTTTACTCGTTAGAATAATTGAATTTAATTACTTACATGTGATTCATTACACCCTTAATTAATGGTTGCTGAGCTAGAGATTGGCCGTCTTGGCTTTCATTGGATGAGCTAATTACAAGCAGTTAATGAATAAAGGCTGATAATGATGATAAGGGAATGTAAAAAAAATATTGTTTGATTTTAATTATGGAATACTGGCTGTTGCCCGCAGCTTTGCTTGCTTTAACTATGATTTATAATGGCGACTTGGGGGATGGCATATAACCTTACAGCCATTCTCGATAAGTAGGCTATCTAACACTGAAATAATCATTTAAATCCGACCAATAGTTCCTGAGATTAGCGCGTTCAAACAAAACCTTCCAAGCCTTTTTTCGAAAGATAGCCTATGTCCTTCCCCAACTCCGGTCCATATGTGTACTAAATTTCATAAAAATCGGTACAGTGGTTTAGGCGTAAAAGCGTAACAGACAGACAGACCGACAGAGTTACTTTAGCATTTATAATATTAGTAGGGAAGTAAGACATACTACATGTTTTTTTAAAAAACGGGCAATTTTTATATCAAAATACAGAAATAATATAATATAATATACTTGACCATTAGTTTTATCGGTCGATATCGTTTTTATCTAATGCTCGTCTTCTGGCGTATCTAAATAGCTCTTACAAATGCCAAAAAATGTTTAAACACTTATCTATGTCAGCTATGAACAATGGTTTGCTTGTCGCAAATATATTATGGCTTGGCAACTCTTTACAGGATTATAATAGGACAACTTTTACTGACTGAGGCGTCATAAGGTGACAGGTACTGGCCGCTTTTAGCAGTACCTGCGACGTCTGTACTGCCGTCTGCCTGGGCCCAGGTTAAGGCCAAACCTGAACCCGACACGAGCACAGTGGCGTTACTGAAGTCGCATTAAATTCCTACCCACTGTCCGACGCCCGTGAGGGAAGACATCTTCGGTGGTCTCCTCTAGCAATAGTGTATCTTAAATCTGTGAATTGTTTATGCTTGGTTTATGATAAAAACGATTAGTAATTTACGTTCGTTCTTTTCTTGAAATTATTTTTCAATGGATATCATTACGGCTAATGAATATGAGATCTAAATATGCATTCAAGGATTTCGACAAGATAAAATAAAAACTACTTTGGTTGTATCTGTCTATCTTTATTCGTGTGAAAACGGCATTATCATATTTCCCACTACAAACTAGCCTTGGGAAAGATAAAGCCTAAAAAGTTTTCATTACATAGGAACGGGTTATCATTATGACGACCTCTGTGGCTCAGTGGTTAGCGCGTTGGCGCACAACCGGTTTGTGGGTAGCGGGTTCAAATCTCGCCAGGGAACACAAAAAAGTTTCTGTGTTCCTGGGTCATGGATGTGTATTAAATAATATGTGTATTATATAATAAAAATCTTAAATATAAGTATTAATATAAAATATGGCATATAACCTTACAGCCATTCTCGATAAGTAGGCTATCTAACACTGAAATAATCATTTAAATCCGACCAATAGTTCCTGAGATTAGCGCGTTCAAACAAAACCTTCCAAGCCTTTTTTCGAAAGATAGCCTATGTCCTTCCCCAACTCCGGTCCATATGTGTACTAAATTTCATAAAAATCGGTACAGTGGTTTAGGCGTAAAAGCGTAACAGACAGACAGACCGACAGAGTTACTTTAGCATTTATAATATTAGTAGGGAAGTAAGACATACTACATGTTTTTTTAAAAAACGGGCAATTTTTATATCAAAATACAGAAATAATATAATATAATATACTTGACCATTAGTTTTATCGGTCGATATCGTTTTTATCTAATGCTCGTCTTCTGGCGTATCTAAATAGCTCTTACAAATGCCAAAAAATGTTTAAACACTTATCTATGTCAGCTATGAACAATGGTTTGCTTGTCGCAAATATATTATGGCTTGGCAACTCTTTACAGGATTATAATAGGACAACTTTTACTGACTGAGGCGTCATAAGGTGACAGGTACTGGCCGCTTTTAGCAGTACCTGCGACGTCTGTACTGCCGTCTGCCTGGGCCCAGGTTAAGGCCAAACCTGAACCCGACACGAGCACAGTGGCGTTACTGAAGTCGCATTAAATTCCTACCCACTGTCCGACGCCCGTGAGGGAAGACATCTTCGGTGGTCTCCTCTAGCAATAGTGTATCTTAAATCTGTGAATTGTTTATGCTTGGTTTATGATAAAAACGATTAGTAATTTACGTTCGTTCTTTTCTTGAAATTATTTTTCAATGGATATCATTACGGCTAATGAATATGAGATCTAAATATGCATTCAAGGATTTCGACAAGATAAAATAAAAACTACTTTGGTTGTATCTGTCTATCTTTATTCGTGTGAAAACGGCATTATCATATTTCCCACTACAAACTAGCCTTGGGAAAGATAAAGCCTAAAAAGTTTTCATTACATAGGAACGGGTTATCATTATGACGACCTCTGTGGCTCAGTGGTTAGCGCGTTGGCGCACAACCGGTTTGTGGGTAGCGGGTTCAAATCTCGCCAGGGAACACAAAAAAGTTTCTGTGTTCCTGGGTCATGGATGTGTATTAAATAATATGTGTATTATATAATAAAAATCTTAAATATAAGTATTAATATAAAAAGTATTAAATATATGTATTTCCGTTGTCTGGTACCCGTAACACAAGTCTCTTCGAGAACTTAGCACGGGACCAGATTGACGTGGTGTAAAAGCTTCCATAGATATTATATTATTATTATCATTATTAACAAATAGCGTGCCTTAAATTTGTGCTCGTGAATGATGATGGTCTTCTGGCTACGGGTTCAGCCTCTGCGGTGAGAGGTCCGGTACCCTGAAATAGGTTTTTCCAAAATTACTCTGTTCACGTAAATAAAAGAACACCACATGCTTATTAATGAAGAAAAAAATCAGGAGGAAACCTTCATTCATTATAAGATTAAGAGTAGGTATTAGGTGTGTGAATTTCACCAAGCTGTATTGAGCCAGCCCATCGGTGAACGGTAGCCCAGCAATCTTCTTGTTTGATAAAACTTTACCGTATACAGCACCTATAGAAATACCTTCACGTACCAACCGCAACTGGTAAGGATCGGCCTTCTTAGCGTTCATTAAAATAGGCCTATTTCCAAATGCTGCTAATGAATATCAGACAATGAATTCACAAACACGAATGCGATTGTAAATCTAACTTCACGTAAGTAAAACTGCGGCAATAGTATAAGAAACATCTCAATTCCCCTATGCCTTGTATCGTGGGATATCGCACGTCCAATTTCAGCGAAACACCTATACCTACCAAATCTCATCTATAGCTCAGTCCGGTTCTATTTAAATCTGTCCGATACTTTACTTATATTCCAGACTAGCTTTTGCCCGCAGCTTCGCTTGCGCTTACTTTGTTTTATAACCGTACTAATTTATGATTGATTAATATTTCTACAAGCAAATATAACTAAGTGTTAATATAGCATTCGAATGATGAAGGATTTTTTAAAATCGGTCGCGTAGTTTTTGAGTTAATTCGTAACAAACAAACACCTTTCCTCTTTGTAAGTTTAGTGAAGAAGTATAAATATATGTATAAATTTCTTCTAATGTTAACCCGAAAACTACTCATTATAATGAAACAACTTTTATGAATTTGCAAGCCCGACGTTTCGGATACTTCAAAAGCAGAACGCAGCTCAATTGTTACATAATCCGTAAGGAGCCGACTTCCATTTACCTTCATGCTGCATGCTGCGTATACTGCTGCTGATGCGTATGCATAATAGAAATATTTTACTCCCATTTTTCGACATTTTTCGGTGGTGCCTCGCTCCTATTGGTCGTAGCAGTATGTTGTGTAGCCTTAAATCTTCTTCGATAAATTAACGGAGTATTCAACACTCACGTTCAGCCAAACCAATCATATTAGTTACAACTTATTGTTTCGGTCTCGATCACGAAATGCCTTTAGTGTTCATTGTATTTTAGTTCAGATAAATATAGTTAATAATAGTAGGTATTAAGTTTAATATAGAAAAATATATACCTATGTATATTCTTTTACTTCGTACAACCTTATTTGTCTGTTAAAGTGACATTTAATAATATTCAGTAGGGCTATTCTGTAAGGTTGTTTTCGACTCTCGAAAGCGGAATCCGCGGTAATATGACGAATTTGACGGATTTGTTTTCTTTAAAACTCGACTCTCTACATATATCAATAAAGATCATTTTCGAAGTGACGTAATGTGAGCTCTATCACTTAGGTGAAGCTCGATATTGAAATAGTTTCTTACAGAATAGCCCTACTGCAAATAATCGTGATTGGACATTATCATCATCATAATCACCATCCATTATCCTTCCAGTGCTGAATATAGGTCTCACTCAATGAACGTCAAGACGACCGATCCCTTGCCACTCGCATCCAACATGGGCCGGCCATTGCACGGGGATCGTCTTCCCACCTGGTTAATGGCCGACTAACATTTCGTCTACTTAAAAAATATATTTTGGGATTGGCCAGAAGACATTTATTTTAAGAAAAAAAAAATGTACCGAACCATTAAATGCATTTTATAGAATTGGGTGGAGTCTGAGCCACGCCCAACACGTGCAATGTATTTGTATAAATTATTCAAACACGTACCGAATTAAAGATAATATTGCTCAAGTATTTATCAAACAATACTAAACGTGAATGAACAATTACTGGGTATTGTTGAGTATTTTGTAAGCGATTGTTCACTGTTAGTATAGGTTTTGTTGAATTATTCCTCATTATTTGTTAATTAATACACGTAATATATTTACAATATTTAGGTTACAGACAATGCTTGCACGATATTATAAAAGAAACCTTGGAAATTGAAAAGTCCGTGCTCACGCGAAACGAATTCTGAATTTAAACGCCAATTTGAAGTTTTAGGAGAATTCAAAATGGTTCTTTACATTTTTGTGTTTCTTAAATATGCAAACCGGCGAAGTAGTCTTCATGACGTAATGAAGAATCCTGGAACAGACGTAAAACGGTAAGACTTTATGACAGTGATTACACAAGCTCCCATCAAAAAGATTCCATCAGAGAGGTGATACTCATGCAGACAGTAATGCGGCACGGGCGCCACTTGCCACTCGTAAACGATTTTAAGAGAATTCAAAATGGTTCTTGGTGTTTCGTCCGGATCTTTCGTTTCATTATCCATTCATCGTTTTTTCTGTATCCGCCATCGTAATATTAGGCAATTTGACACATCGGGTAAAGTAAGGTATAACTGACACTGGTAAGGAATATGCCACACGAGAGGTGATACTCATGCAGATGGTAATGCGGCACCACTTACCACTCGTAAACGATTTTAGAAGAATTCAAAATGGTTCTTGGTGTTTCGTCCGCATCTTTCGTTTCATCATTCATTCATCGTTTCTTCTGCATCCATCATGATATTAGGCAATTTGACACATCGGGTAAGGTAAGGTATAACTGACACAGCAGTGCTATTCTGTAAGAGTCATTTTCTAGGCTGTACGCCGCGACGAGCTCGTCGCGTCCACAGCGTTGACGTTGCTGGGTGGTTTGACAAGCTTAGTGAATACCAAGTTCAATTCACAGCGTTGCGACAGCGCTGCGTTTCTTATAGCACTGCTGGTAAGGAATATGCCACACGAGAGGTCACGCGTTCAAGTTCCTTTAAAGGCACACGATGAATTATAAAATATGTCTGTACCGTAGTCATGGTTTACGTCATATATATTTTTTATTTCCGTTGCATAGTTCCCATAGTATAAATTATTATGAACTTATGTGGTGGTTCATAAATATTCTTTAGGTTTTAATTTAGATGAATAAAATTGGAGTGTCAGTTTGTAATAATAAGTAATAGTAATCAAAACAATAATTGTCATCGGTTCCCGATAAATACAAAGTTTGAACGAAATCTGGCCGTTTTATGTGTAATCGCGCAGAAGGAGTCGCTTACAAACATACATCCGGGTGAAGCTAATAAAAAGCGTAATAACTGCTCTTTATTTCATTTTAAACAAAATTGCCTTTGACATTGATTTCAATGATTACCTTAGAAGATATCAATTTTAATCAAGTACATCACATTTATAGCCCGTAAGCCGACCGCTATTTTCTCTGCGAGGTACCATGTCGCATTTTATTTATATTCTTCCATACTACATATTATTATAAAGGGAAAGTATTTAATTTTTCTTTTTACGTTACAAACAAACTCAAGAACTACCGATTCGAAAAAAATATATCATTAAAATGCTATGTTTACCCTTCAATAGGCTATAGAAATAATCATCTGAATACGGTTGTAAGCCTAAGTCAACGCAAGCAAAGCTGCGTGCAACATCTGGTTTGAACACATAAATATGTAAATATTAATTTAAAATCACATACACTCATGTTCAGATATGCATTCCATGCAACATGCAACTATTGCATTGCCGCCGTTATTAGAAAATTATAGCGTTTATTATTACCTATAATATGCTATTATTACACGTTTAATAACTTTATAATTAATATATTATAACATCAATAAGCAATCACGAGTTAACAGTAATTATAGCAGGCATTTGGTATTCGCTGTGGTTTCGCTATAACTTATAATATGACTGAGCTAGCAGATGTTTACTATGTATACACACAGCGATTGTGGTAAGCCACGCTTCCTGCCATGCCCGGAAGCTGTTACATATTATAATATACTTACTATTTTTTATATCGTATATTCACCCTACTTTAACTAAGGACTTGAAGGATATTTTATATGTTTTTGATTAATAACATAAACCGGAATTTCTACCATGTCTTTCACTCTTATATAGCTGGGGCTGATCGTTCGATATTATATACATATTTATATGGGAGCTTAAACAAAGTAGCATTAAAAAAACGATAACGAAGAACAAAAAGAATAAAATGAATGGGATTGCCAAAAGTCGCGCTAAGTCACGTGTCCAATCGTTATCGTAAAAAAATCACTAACCATTGGTTATCGATTGTTATTGTCAATATCTTATTGGCTAGGAAATTGTCATTGATAACTCAGAATGACGAATTTCGGTATCCTTACGCTATAAACGATGTTACTTTGTCTAAGCCCGTAGGAGACGAGCCCACAGAGTTAGTGCAGATCTGAAATAAATCTCCTTTTTCCTATCCCACAATGGCCAGCGAAAACTTACAAGCCGCACGAATCGCGACAGGTAAGTAAAACCCTAGTCAGTTGGCATAAAAATCCACTTATTTACTTATTTTAATAAAACGTCTTTTATGGGGGACAAAACAGGAGGTCCTCACGTGACCATGGTTGCTGTAAAGTATGCGAAACGTCAGACACAATATAAGAAACATAAATGCTTAAAAGTTTTTTCATTATAATGCGCTAAATTCGCGTATTCGTTTAGAAAACTTGCATATGACTTATTTCCACCGATTAGTCGACTCTCCTCGAAGATAGGTATCTACATAGAGTAATAGAGTCGGCCTGAAATCATCATTATCTCCAGTATACTTTACGTTAGTGTTTAATAAACGTTTTATCATTATCTAATTATTAAGAATAACCCTTCAAGACATATTATATTTAATAGTATAATATAGTAAATACTCTTAAGAGTTAAGATAAAATAATTTCAGCAAGGTCAGTAAACTTAGACCGCTACTAATGGCTGACCAAACAATGATCGTACAATGCTCCTTTTGTATACCGATTGTGTGGAGGAGAAAAAATGAACTAGCAATGTATGTGAGGCAGATTGTAGAGATGTATATAGGGTGCCCCCCACAGCGCGGCTGATTCGGACTAATGGAAGTTGGATGTGCGTTTCAGATGTGCTATAACGCGTACCTTTAACTGACTTGTACAGTCGGAGACAAATTACATATATTTATATTTTCTTTTCTTTTGAAAAATATTAATCTGTCGTATTTGCATTTAGTTCTTCCTTTGAGTGGATAATTTTAGTCCCATAAGTTTTTTTTTATTTATGACCATTGGAGATGTCTAATTTAGCGGTCAACATTGTCTATGATTGTCTCTTCTAGGCTTCTTGTTTAAGATGTCCGTGTTTCTACTCCAATACCCGATGCTTTGAGGTAGAACAGTTAATGAAGTTGATGGTACTCAAGAAGTTTATTGGTGTTCTGCATAATGAAATTGAAATAATATTAAAAATAATGTCCATAATATAAACGCAGAGAATTGTTTGTATAACATTTTAATTACGTTATTTATCTCCGTAATGGAAAGGTATAATTATAAAATAACGTTTAACGAGCAGTCATTAAACCTCATCTTTTTTATGTACACAATTGTTATTTATATGATAAGTATTTTATATATTAGTATAAAGATAAAAGAACGGACAACGAAGCGAGGAGCTAATCTTGTGAGTTTATAAAGATAATAGTATGGACTATATATCTAAGTAATTATAATTTATTTAATTATATCTTTACTGGTATAATGCACTCTTCTTTCAAAGGGGTCTATGGAGTTTGTGTAAAAATCGTTTTCTATAAAAAAACCTTACAATTTGATTCCCAGCTAGCAACTTTCCTTATTTTCCTGCCGATAAAAATGAACATGCAGAACTTTAAGAAAGATTTTAAATTAAGAAAGAAGGAACTTCATTAAAAAAAAAAATATTAACGGCCGGTTACATTATTGTCTTTATAAGAAGAATAAAACAATATTTACATTGGCGACTGTACTCGAAGCTCAACTTTTGACACTTACAAAGTTCGTACAGCGATGTGTTACAAAGTTGTGGCGAGTAAAACCTGCCTCACGTTTTATAACTTAAATAGCCTAAGTTTAATACATCTGTAGACGTCATCTTCAAGTGCTCTCCGGTTTCGAAAAATATATTGGATCGCGGCTTATGCGTCAGATTCTTTCACATCAGACGGTTAACGATCTGACTTGACTTCCTAAATCTATAAACTCGAAAATATGTAGGATTTTATAGATATATGGATATATGGAAGGGGGAGAAATTGAAAAGGGAAAAATATAGGAGGCCTATGTTCAGCAGTGGACGAATAAAGTCTGATGATGATGGATGTAGTATATCTTATTCTTTTTGATGAAGCTTCGCTATATATTTTTTTTCTCGAAAGGTCTAGACTTTTAGGCCTGACGGCCTTTAAGCTCAATCGGTAAGTAGGTGAAGAGTAAATCTTGAACATTATTGTCTAATTTAACCCTTAATTACTCGCATGGGGTCAGAGCATTTTCGCATGAAAATGAAGCACTTGGCGCGGTCCGATTCCCCCAGCGCCCCCGCTAGCTTCATAACGCGCGTCTTAGTTTGTCTTTATCTAATGACCAAGTCACAGGAGTGGAAGGCGGAGTCTCTGCGCTCTTGAACGGTGACCCCATGCGAGTAATTACGTTACTTTTTTGGAAGATGTAAGTTTTATCTTTTATGTATTCATTTTGTGTATTATGAATTATATTTGTGGTATTGTATATTTATTGAATAAATGTTTGTTATAAATCTGTTTTTTACAGTTTTATACAATAAAATTATTCAAAAATTCAGTTTTACTACAAATTTGTCTTTTTTGTCAGTTAATCATAAATCGGAGAGAAAAGCAAATTGTGCAATGGTTATAAGAGGTTTTTGATAAAGAAGAAGTCGGAGTGTCCGGTTCTGAGCCAAAGTTAGACGAAATAGCAAAAACTGATCACGATAGTGCTAGTGAGATCGAGCAATCCTCCGCACAATCAAGTGAATCATCAGACAACTAAGAAATGTACAAGATTTGTGTGCAATGATCACTCTGAAATATACTGTTAACAGTGTAACAAGAGTGATTAGGAGAATTCCTAAAAATACTAGTATTAACTATGATTTCAGTATACCGAAATTCAAATTGTTAATTATTGATAATTATTCTAATTTAATTTGTTTTTGTATAATTAGTACGAAGTTCAAGTTTTGACCTGTATATATTTAAGTTTAAATAAAGCATTTATATAATAAAATAGTTTTACTTATATTTATACTTCAATATATATTAAAAACTACTCATAGTATTTGGGGTCATCTGTGACCCCATGCGAGCAATTATGTAAGATTCTTTGTGCGAGTAATTATGGGTTAAAGCATAAATTGTTGGAGTTTACGAAAAATATCTTTATTAATTTTGCAATAATTCAAAGAAGACCAACAAATTATGGCATTTTTTCAAACATGTTTAGCTTCTTCCGGCAAGAAAGCTAAAAGTAAAAAGCTAAGCTAAGGCTACGGCTTGTCCAATATTTTTACAGACATAAGTCTTTTTATATAATGACGTGCGTATTTCTAACATAGGAAGATGAAGTATTTTCGAGACAGACGATACACAATACACGATCGAAGCCACGACCTTATAAATGCGTTTCCCAACGTCACAGCTCTCACCAGCTGTTATTGGGCGTTTAATAGATGTGAATAATATGACTAATGAACATATATCATCCGCAGACGGCCATGAAATTAATTATAAGCAAATAACAATCAGCGAAAACGTGCAAAGCAATTAGGTACGCATAACATAAAATACGAATGTTAGTATCAAATAAAATATCTAGCATTTGAATATAATAAAAGTATCTCGACATTTATTTTTATCTAAAATTTGATAGACGGCATATACGATATTATCTTGACCTATATAGACGCCTTTACGTCTATAATTGCTTGTACGTGTGCGGTTTCGTGTACCCATCTTACCAGTCAGTCATACTTCGGAGGTTAGTATCCCAAAGAGATAGACGATTGTATGATACACAAATATGTACAGAGGTCATACTGTATGTGTTATATGAACTGTTTTCATGTCATAAGGAAGCAACATGACATCTGCCAAACTAAAGACTAAAGACTGAAGGGGCCTCCGGAAATTCACAAACCGCGGAAAACATGACAGCATAGTTCTTTTCGTCGCTGTTCGGTGAGCGAGAGGTACCATTTTGGTCGGGCCGGGCGAATTCCGTCGCAAAGTAGCTTGGTAATACCTTTTACTATACACTGTATAAATTCGAGATACGATACAAACTTCCCACTGAAGTATGTTAACGTTGTGTGATTGGTTAAAAGATAAAGAATTTATCATCTTCTTTAAATTAACAAAACTTAATGAGAGTATAAAAATCGATAATGGCGATCGACTTCCGTACCTTACTAAGACTTTCATGTTGAAAAAAATAAGTGTTTCGGCTTTTTAAAGGAATTTTAAGGGTCGCCAAATATTTGAGGTCATTATTTAAAAACAGCGATCTCGCCCGCGCCGGTAAAAATATCAGGTAATCTTGTAAAAAATGAGAAGATCTGATTACAATTTTGAATAATTGGTGTGTAAAAGTTTAGTTCTATACGTATGTTTGCGACGTATTTGTACTACCGTCAAAACGAATACATTAAGAAATATGTATTCGTTTAATTTATTCTCAATAAAATTTTCGAAAATCCCATTATATTCCTTATCATTCTAAACTATAATATATACACTAATTAGTATCGTCTAATGATAAGGTCAAATAGACAAAGTAACAACATATCGATCAATATCATCATAATATAGTAGCTTCAATTTGTAAATAATTTTGCAGGGATGAATTATAACTTGTGATTTCATAAACCTAATAGCCCTTTTCCATCTACTGCTAGAAACAGAGCCCTTTCGCTGATGATTTATTAATGATCAAATTAATAATGTAACATGCGTGATACTTCTACAAGTGACATACTTAAGGTCATATTTCTATAAGTTATAAGCCTAGGTACACGGTATCATCGGTCTCATTATAACTAACTTCTATTGTGTTTCTAATACAAATGAAATAATTTCGTCAGTAACGTAGGTGATTGTTTGCGTATTTTGCTTTCTTCACTAATTAATGAGTATAATTAATCTGGTTTTAACTAGCTACCATAATTGCGTTTCTCATCCCACACATTATATAGTTACACTCACTTTTGTACTACATGAGTTTTTGATAATGATCGCTATAGTGATTGTTTGCGGAAACATCTCTTTGGTAATATATACGTTCACTGTGTACAATTATAATATATCAGATTAGTTTTCAAGCTTACCTAATAAACTACGATGATTGTTAATAGATAGTGAATTTTTTGTGATTTTTAAATACTTCTAGAATATTCGATAGCGACCTAAAATCCTTTATAATTCTTAGTCCGTCTTGTGTTTGGGAATCGATAAGTGTATATATCTTGTCGCTTTGATAACATTTTAAGTTTTTTTTAAAAGTCTAGACTTTTAATCGGTAGGTAGATGACGTAGAAGGCGCATATGAGTAATGCCGCTGACGAACTCTTCCGACATCTTGCTGCAGGGAACACTTGAAACCAACTGGAAACTGGATGCCATCTGCTATTACCGTCTCCAGGTTCGAATCCAGGAGTACTGCCATACGAGACCCAACGACGTGTCGTAGCAACCTGATGCGACGCTCCGCAAACTTACGTTTTAGGCTCCAAGGCATTTTTATCGGACGTAAAATAAGTGAAAAAAAAATGTTATTAATTTTAAACCATCTTAGTAATGACACCATTTGACACAGAAGTTCAATAGAACCAAGAGATCCAAAAGCCTTCTGAGTTCTGACACTGCATATTAAATGACAAGCAGATTGAAGAGGAAAATCATTATCTTATTATACTGACCAATAAAAAATAATACTGATCAGAGTTGCAATTCACTATGTGTTTTCCTTACACACCGGGTTTTTTTCTCTATCTATTCTAGATGCGGATTTTATATTAACTTTTTTGGTTTTTCCCATTAACAAAATAGCCATTTAAACAAACCCATCTTGTTATTATATTTTTATATTTTAATTATAGAACAAGCATAACCCTACAAACGCTGTCTTGCCCTTATCCAAAATGAATGCCCTTACCGATGGATATTTTACACAAACCTTGTACTGACGATAACCAGCACAACAAGAAAGACTTGTCTAATTTGATGCAATGGTTCTGAAGTTATGGGCGTACTGCGTACACGTACATTTTGGCGATTCATTTTTATTTATATAGATAGATGGATAGAAAGATAGATACTTAGATAGATAGATAGATAGAAACACAATAAACTGTTGAAAGCATTTTAATTTAGTTTTAATAAACGTGTAATTTTTTATGTACAACGACTTCTGTGGCTCAATGGTTAGTGCGTTGACGCTCAAGACGGGAGGTAGTGGGTTCGAATCTCGGCAGGAAACAAAAAGTTTCTGTGTTCCTGCGACATGGATGTGAATAAATATGTGTATTATGTAATAAACATCTAAAAAATATGTATTTCCGTTATCTGGTAACTGTAACTCATGTTCTTCGGAAACTTACCACGGGACCAGTGGTGTAAAAGCGTTCACAGCATATTATTATTATTATATTTTAGTCACATAAAATATTCATTCACTAGCAGCGCCCCGCGGTTTCACCCGCGTATTTCCCATTCATAAAATATAGTCTATGTGTTATTCTGATTATATGATAGCTATATTATTGTAAAGTTTTTTTAAAATCCATTCAGTTTTTACGTGAAAGAGTAACAAACATCCATACTTACAAACTTTCACGTTTATAATATTAGTAAGATTATCAGTATACTCTATAAGATAAAAAGAATATTTTACCAAAAGCCAACTCTTTCATAACAAAAAACGCCATATTTTAATTTTCTCAGTTTCTCGTTTAGTTGCATTGTTGCTAAACATTATTTTATATAATGCTAACACGACACGTTTCCCAAACAATTATCTCAGTGGGTGGGACGGCAATCAATCTGCCTTTCTAATATTTACATTACGATATTGGTACGTATCCTGGCATTGTAAACGTTCCTAGTAATATTGTTTACCGCCGAAACGTTTTTTCACAGAATTTGCTCATGCCACTTATTCGTTACTATGTTCTAGGCCACCCATGAGGTTCCTTTAAACTAATCAGATTTGGCTCTTAGTACATACACGATACAGACCATTTTGGCACGAAATATTGTGTGTAAATAAAATATACCTAAGTGTAAAATTAAAGAACGTCATAAACTATGATAATACAAAAAAAGCAATAAATTGCGCACACTAGTGTCACAAAAGTTCAATGTAACAGAAAATTAAAGATTAACTTGATTTCAAAAGTTGAATATTCTTTGTCATATCAAACCAGGTGCTCCAAGTATAATAGAACCTAAGAATATGTTTATCTATGGTATATCTATCGAATAAATATAAAAATAAATTTAATTATGAACCTAACATAGTATATTTTGGTATATGTTTTACCAGTGATTGCATAAAAATAAGTATTTTCTATACACAGCTAATTCCTACTTAGGTTGGGTGTTTTTACCTACGTTGGAAATATTTTTCAATTTTTATATCCCATGTAGTCGATAGTGTGTGCACGGCCTTACAGATACGAAAGGGGTTATTTACTTAGGATTGATAAAAAAATTGGAAACGATTTTGGAAATACACAAATGGTAATGGATTGGTGTCGGGTTTGCGGGCGTTCTGTAAATTGACAGATATGGATCTTAATTACAAAAAGGTTTTATAGTAGGTACCTGGGGGCTTTCGAAATATCAACTTTTAGTAATGAAAGGTCTTTAAAGCGCAAATGATGAGTTTTGGTTTTCTATTTATCAACTTATCATCATCATCTACCCTTATATGCTCCACGGCTGGGCATGGTTCTCCTCCTCGAAATTAGGCGAGGAGGGTGTTGGGCCATAGTTTAACGACGAGCTGGACTAAAGTGGGTTGGGGAACTTCGCAGATTTCCCCACGATGTTTTCCTTTACCTTTTTTTTAATTTTTCGATTCGTATTTTGGTATGTCCTTGAGTAGTTTAATGGAATTAGCAGGAATAGGTTAATTTGGCGTTCATTAAGCCTATGTTCAGTAGTGGATGTGTTCGTGTTGATGATGATGAGCTACGAGCAGACGTCTATACCATGTTTCACCTTGCTCGGTGCTACACTAACATTTACTAATCTTGTTACCGCTAACACTAAAACAACACTGCTGCCAAGTCCTTGGTTACTTGTTATAGTTGTACCGCATAAATTTTACTACAAATAATGTAATGCGGTGACTATTATATTAACATTTATTTTGAATAGCCAGAAAAAGTTTAATTCAGGATTCAGATAAAATATAATCTAGAAATAACAAAAAAAAATCCTTCTTTCCAGTCCTAATTTATTGAGAAGTGGAAAAAAGTTGAGAGAAAGTCTTCCATAGACATATTTATTAGTATGAGTGAAGTTATGTTTCCTTATCTTAACATGAAGCTGAAGCGAGTGAATTTCGAGAAATGTCAAGAAGTTTACACAACAGAAGAATACATCTAAATATCTATAGTACGAGATCTGAATTCATTTTATTGTGCGTGCGTACAATACCTACTTGACCTTAGAATTAGTTGTTGGCGCTGAATAGAGCTAATCAAACGTTAGTAACCAATATCATATTTTAAGTAGATAGTGCCTTTTTAGGAACCAGTCGCTGCCCGTGTAACTAGAATCAATAATAATTATAGTATGCATGCCATCTAATCCCGAAGAGACGATGGCAAGAGACCGGACGGTATGAGTTTGATTCCATGGAAGATGGGCAGGGTGCTGGTATGGGATGCAACCTGTTCAGACACGCTGGCCCCTTCCCATCTACATGGAACCAGCAACAGAGCTGGTGCGGCCTGTGAAGCGGCTGAAAAAACTAAAGCTTGCAAATATAGGGTTCTAGGCGCTGAATATGATTTTGTCCCATTCGGTGTCGAGACCCTTGGTCCGTGGGGTCCTAACGCTTTAAGGCTTTTTAAGGAAATAGCAAAAAGGTTAGCCGACATCACAGGAGACCGAAGAGCTGGCAGCTACCTCGGACAAAGAATTAGTTTAGCAATTCAAAGGGGAAACGCCGCCAGTATCTTCGGAACATTGCCTAAAGGGACGCCTTTTAATAATATATTTTAGTTATTATAATATAATATTTATATTTTTAAGGATTATAGTTTTAGATTATTCATTATTATTAGATTATTATTTTTTTATAATATTATGTAATTAGTTTATAATTTTTTAAATTATATTGTAATTCTTTTATTGACTTCCTACAATAAATCGTATATACATCCCGAAGAAATAAAACTTTTTGACAACTTCTACGCGGACTAACGGCGGTTTTTAATATCCTATCTATCTTAAAATGTTCTTATCTATCGATAAATTTTGACACATTTTCTTACAAAATCTGTCAAAATTGTAAGATGGATAAGAAAATTTTAATATAGATAGGATATTGAAAACCGTCGTAAGCATATAATCCTAGATATACCGAAATTGTTCAATTCCTTATCGGTAATAAAGCGAAAAGCTGATTTGCTGTGGAGAATCGTAAAATATTCTCTTATGGGACAAGATTGGTATTACCCTTTTATTTAATTCTCCAAATAGGCGTTTCATTTGAAATTTCAAAAGTTAATTTGTTGTTTATTGCTTAAAGAATTAATAGCTTCGCTTGAAAAGGAAGACACGATGGAAGCTAAATACTTTTAGAGTACGATTCACGACAATAATTTAATACTCTTTCTCTTCAAGGTATTGAAGACAATTTATTGGATTTTTTGTAATCGTTTACAATTGTTGATAAAAAAAGTATCAACCCTAATATGTCCCACTGCTGGGCACGGGTCTCCTCCTCGAAATCAGGCGAGGAGGGTAATGGGCCAATAGTTCACCGCGCTGGCCCAGTCGCTCACTGGACCATCGTCGCTAGTTTAGGGTAAATACATCGGGTTAAGTAGCTATGCTTATATTAAGCTTGTTTGAAGATTTCAACTGGTTATCCATAACGAAACCAAAATTAACGTGCATTTCAGAGTAATAATACCTATGTGTATTATATTATTTAAGGCTCCTTTACTGTGTGAAAGAAAAGTACCCTTATATGTCCCACTGTTGGGCACGGGTCTCCTCCTCGAAATCAGGCAAGGAGAGTATCGGGCGGGTCGGTGAACTTCACCTTCAAAAATTTTTAATCTCATCAGGCATGTAAGTTTCCTCACGATGTTTTCCTTCACCAATGAGCAGGCAATGGTCTCGTATTCAGAATACATTTAGAAACTTAGAAAACCCCATTTCAAGGCACCACGATGGCGGGGTCAGGATCGAACCCAGAACCTCTCGCGTAAAAGGCCGAGTGCACCCACCACTGGACCATCGCAGCTCTTGGACCACTGTCGCTCTTTATTGTGTAAGCAAATAAATATTATATTAATTTAATTAACGTCCGTCAGAATGTTTTTGTCAGAAATAAGAGACGTTTATCGCGTCCCCGGTGTAACTTTTTACGATGCGGTATAAAAACATCCGGAAAGGAAAACAAGGAGTATTTGTGTACCGGATATGGACAAGGAAAATGTGATGTTTGTTTCAAATAAGGGGACAATAACATGGGAATATTTTCGAGAATTATGCGGTTTTTCTTCCTTATTGTTTAGTTCTAGGACGTGTTATTTTCGTAGTTATCTTATCACAAGTATTAATAAGCACTGTTATATTTATAATTACTGTTAGGAAAAGGTATAAATTATTAGGGACAAACCTGGTTCCCGTTGCCCCGCGCAAGATGTTAAAGGCGCCTCGTCTTCTTTCTACTGTTTTCCACACCCGTGATGATGTCGCACCGCGAATAAAACTATACGCGCCGACGGGATGATGAGTCCAGACGTTTTTCGATATTTATTTGAGGAGACACGCGAGAGCTCGACTCGACCACGACACGGCGAAACGTCAACTCACTTTTCCCAGTACCCCCAGATTCGTAGAAACGGAATAGATTTAGGATGAGGGTAGTAGGAAATGTTGCGTTCAGGAAAGCTAAATTAATTACGTTTGGAAAGTATGAATGCGTTCGCCATTTCAGTTATAATATTAAGAAACAATTACACATATTGGGAGAATTAATAAATGGATATTAGACGATACAAATGAATACTGGAAGGCTTTTATCGCGTTTAAAGCAAATTTACCTTAGTTGGTTTGACCTTGTTTTTTTTCAAATCCAGGACGGAAATGCAAGGAATAGGTTGTTAATGCATAACTCTAAAACAGATATTTAAATTTAATATACTTGCTTTTGATCAGTTTTGAATTTACGACCTCTCGGAATTATACCTTTGTCACGTAGCCGCTACGAAAGGAAGGCCATTAAATTTTATTTGGAGATAATGCCGTGCCTAATGATTTAACAAAATGTTAGTCACTTGATAACATGTGTTGATAAATGCTTGTAATTTTCTATTAAAAAAATGTTTATGCCGTGAAGAGGTAATCGAGCAGTCTGAGCATTATGGTGACTATCGACGCACGTGGACACAACCAGAGGTTGGATAAAATCGTTGCCTTTGCCCTAATTATACGACGATATAGGGATGTTGACCCATGTTACAAATTCACGTAAAGTTATGTTTTACATATTAAAGACAGCATTTTATAACCTAAATTATTATTTTAAAAGTCTACCTATCTGTCTTAAAATTTATAAAACTAATTTTAAATGCGTTATTTATTATGCATTATCACGTGACTGCAAACGCCAATATAAGGCGATGACGTCATTGACCAGTGAATCAAGTACAAACTGCCATAACTCATAACATAGCGCGAGCTCTGTCTATCGGCGTGTGACGTAATTACGGTTACATGACAGCTTGGAGCGTTTTAGCGGCAATTTGAAAAACTATTTTTCTTTACACAATTTTTTGTTAAAATTGGACATATTTCTCAACAAGTCTTTTTTTCGTGTTTACCTTTGGTATATCTATTAAATCAATTTCAAAAATTAGTCAACATCCTGAGAGGTACCACCTTGGTCGTGCTCGATCAATTCTTGTACAATGTGGCCAGTAGCAATGGCACAGCCTCTCACAGAGAAATAAATATACATTTTTAGAAATAAGTCTTTGTATATTTGTAAATCGTTTTGAAAGTCTTTTTCCGCTCGGGATATTAAATGGTATGATAGTAATTCGTAAACGATAAACTTCATAAACAGTTATTTCATTATAATGAGTTCTCAATAAGTACTAAAATATATGTATTTTAGTATACACAGCGTATACCGATAAAAAGTTACTTGAACTTAATTAATTAGGGTTACTTAACTCGTATCGTGTCTTTAGACTCCTTGTTTCCATAACAGCGCTTTTGCAATTACTTAAGCATTACCGTAACTGTTCAACAATAACCTGGCATTATCGGGGGTTGAACCCGAGCCCAGCGCTGGGCGTGGCCGGTCACGATATCGCTCTATACATGTGTCGCGAGTTTGATACTTTTCGTTTCCTTACGCCTTCCTTATGTTATTTTCGATATACAATAATATATATATATATATATAAATATATATATATATATATATATATATATATATATATATTATTGTATATATATATATATAAAGTGTATCTGTTATTATATAATTATGTATTACTATAAATACCGCTAAATAGTAAATCTTTTTTGTTATACAAATAAAATCGGACAAATCTGAGATGTCCAAGTATGTAACTATCGTCCTATATTACATACATCAGAAAGTAACCATGTTAATTTAAAATTAACATGGTTACTTTCGCCTGATTTCGAGGAGGAGACCCGTGCCCAGCAGTGGGACATGAAGGGTTGATACTTTACTTTTTTTTATGGTTACTTTTATTATTTAAATACGAATAAACTAATATAGTCTACTAATATCATGTTTACGAGTCTCGAGTCCATATCAAATTACTCTATGCTCGAGTCTCGTGAACATGACATTCGTAGACAATGTCGAAATATCGAACTGCGCGAAAGAATATTAAAAAACATGGTAAATATCCTGTTTTCAATAGTTTAAATAATTATGTATGTAATATAATATATTATAATAACGAAATTAAGGATTTTCGTCAGATCGGATATTTTCATTTATGTCGGGTTGCTTAATTGTTTGTTTTTTTAGTTTAGTTTATGATTATAATAATATATCTACATAATATATCACGTCACATCTTATACTAATATAGAAAGTTTGTTTGTTTGAACGCGCTCAGGTACTACTGGTCGGATTTAAAAGATTATTTCAGTGTTAGATGGCCCATTTATCGAGGAAGGCTATAGGCTTTATAATATTATCATCCCGCTAAGATGCCGTTGTAAATCTTAGTTAACGCAGGCGAATCTGCGGGCAACAGCTAGTAATCTATATAAGGCTTTAAGTTTTGACAAACTGACTGAGTGATAGAAAAATATACGTAGAACTGCAAGCGATCCTACAATTTTTTGATTTGTTTTTCAATTTTGTGAAACGGAACCCTTAAAATGAAAGATGATATTTCTTATCTAAATATATCGCCCGCTGTTACCAACTGGTACCCATAGATAACACACATTCATGCTCTCAGCAGGGTTTTCAATCTCTGCAAATATCTGCAGAGTTACTCTATTTTTTCTCGTATTGGCGGAATAACAATTCCATGTACAACATCACTATGATGAAAATCAATAAGGAAACCTTAAATCGAAAATAGCGAACTTCTCAGAAGTCGGGCTCCTGTCATTTATTTGAGAGACGTTTATATTTGTTTTGGAGAAATGTTGAATAATATTCGACAGCCGGTATTGGCAGGGTGCAATTTACGGCTCAGGTAGAAATAATCGCTGTTTTGGGGAGGCAGTTAAAAATTAGGCAATTTGCCTTCCTTTTGCATTGCATTTTGGTTTAGATAACAAAAATAATTATTAGAAATGCTGAAATCTATTTTCTCCCGGTTCAAATAATAGTACCTATACGAAGACCAAGAGGATAGTTTTGATTACCATTTATATCTTTATTATTATAAATCGAGTGTAATTTACTTTTTGCGCGGAATTCACAATGAAAATTATCGTCGTATTTCTCATGTTATATGTTACTTATGTATAGTGTATTGTGATATAATAAGAAATCTCCATCTGTATCTAATCGAACACAACAGCTATGCGATAATTTTTATACTACCAGATTCAAAATAAATTCTTTTAGAGCGTTAAAAATGTTTACGGCTGTCAGATTACTGGCAGGAACTAAAAGGCAGTTCACATCACGTCGGGCCTGAATCCAAGGGCAAATAAATATTCATATAATCTGTGCCGATTAATATCCGGTATCTGGTACCCGTAATACAATTTTTATATTAAAGGCGGGAAAGTTTGTAAGAATGTATGTTATTCTTTTACGCAATAAATACTTAATGGTTTTTGATAAAAGTACAATATATATAGGTTATACAACAAAATAACATCTAGGCTATAATTTATCTTCGTAATCCTAATGAGAATTACGCAGGTTAACACAAGTACCACAAGTTAGGTGTGCATGTTTTTATATTATTTAATTCAAAACTCGGCTATTTTCTTAAAACGTTTTTTTGCATTCTAGTGATGCCATAACTCTGTCCATTGTGAATGGATCTTAATGATTATTTTAATTTGAAAGCTGGCGTTTCCTACATATAGGAATATGGTCCCATTTTAATTTGATTAAGATCTGAAAGCAATTTTGAGTTATTCCCAATAATGCCCATTTGGTTGACTTAGTTTATCTTGATGATGTACTCATTTTATTATCTGTCGATGTAATAAACAATGTGGATGTTCTGTAAGCACATTTTTTCGAGGTCGTCGTTATATTCATTCTAATTTGGTGATGTTCTAACGAAGATTTTCGATGATGTATGCCGGTTTTATTTCAATAAGATGCGGTAAATCTGCCGTAACACTATTCAATTAAATGTTATTATGTATTGTTTACGCAATTTCAATTTAAGCCCTTTCTGCGTTCATTTTATTAAACCGTCGCTTTCTTATATAATAGATGTTACATTATAATGAGTGAAATTCTCGTAAACATTAGAAAACAATAACGTATACAAGCTAAAAACCCTGAAGCGATACGAATGACTTTCTTCTATAGACACACCAATTTTAGACACTGCTAACAAAAGAGCTAATTTTGAGCAACAAAAAAACGGTATGATATTCGTGGATCGTTCGAAATTAATTTCAAATATACAGTCCATTGACATGTCCCACATTTATATATTGCATTTCGATCACACAAATAACGTTGCGAATTTATTACGTGTACTTATGTCGGACATAACAATAAATTAAAAATAAACAACAATATCGATTGTACGGCGAACAATCGTAGCTGTGTCATCCCGTCTTTGTGCATTGTACACTTTATACGAATTACAAGTTTATGTGTTCCGAGAAGAGACACATAACATGATACTTTGCACATATATTTCGAATATTATCATGCGACGTTTGCAATCAGCAAATTATACGATAATATTCGAAATCTTTATTTAGATCGTGATTTTTGGAATCAAACTATTTATTTGTAAGGATGACGTTCTATAACGTAGAAGGTAGTCGACGGCCTCCACATATGTGTATACGGATACCAAGTCAAAATGAAAATACAAGCTTAACGTAACCCTTTGTGTAATACTAATACTAATAATAGGTAATACTAATAATAGGTACTACTAATAATAGGTAGATAGAAGCAAAGTAAATAAATTTTCATAGTTTACGGATTTCATAGATCTTTTTTTTTTTAACGCCGGGAAATGCGTTTAGGCATTCCGCGGGGAAGTGGGTCTTCCCAGGCGGGTATGGGGGACTCGCTGCGCCCGAACGCTGATAAGTAGACGCAGCTCTACCCGCCGGCCAGAAAACCCGGCGATTGCCAACAATGCCGCCTTTGGTGATGTGCCCCGGATCTACAAGCAACAGGGCACCTCGACGGCTAGTCAGTTCTTCAGGGGATTGACAACCCCTGCCAACGTTGGGACAGTACAATGAGGCGAGGTTCCTGTCCTCGCCCCTTGCCCCCAACTCTTTTGCCCCCTCTTCTTATAAGAGGGGTACAAAGAACCCCCTCGGCACAATTCGCTGCGCTTTTGCGCGTGTTGGGTTCACCCTAGGCTACTGAGCCCCACCGCGACAAGGCCTGAACCATGGTGCAGCTATTATTCATGCTACTATGATGACTTGATGACTGAACTATTGTGGGGAGCTTTGATAGATCTGACTTGGCGAAGTACAGCTTAAAAAATCAGTGCTGCGAATTGCGAACATAGGAATCGGATTGTACTAATGGATTACGAATCACTACCCTTCAGTGCACAAACATCGCTCTGTAAATATTCGCCATATATGAAGATTTCAGTATGTTTATCATAATGGAGTATGTCGTTATAGTAAAGCGTATATAATGTAATAGAATTATTGTTTTATTATGATGCAGGACCGTGATATGTGGAAGAACTTGGGGGAGGCCATTGGCCAGCAGTGGGACAGCATAGGCTAATAAAAAATATAATTTAATAAATCAGTAGTTATTTTTGTATGAATTAAATGTTTTCGTTTATTTATTAGTAGTAATATATTATGTTGAGCAGTCTCTTAATGTTCAATTCGAAGAAACGTACAGAACACAACCACACAATATTTTCTGTTCCATTTTGGAAGCGGTGTCTTCAAATCAATTATGTTTGTTACATGTCATACATTTCCGCGAAGCTACGCCTGTCTCGATCAATTTGCTTACAACTATTTATAAAGCCAAAGCGACTAGAAAATTATCTATGATATTATATTAATTTTTAGACGACCTCTGTGGCTCAATGGTTAGCGCGTTTGCCAAGCCCGGAGGTAGCGGGTTCGAATCTCGCCAGGGAACAAAAAATATTCTATGTTCCTGGGCCATGGGTGTCACGTATTTAATAATATGTGTATTATATAATAAAAATCTTAAATATATGTATTAATATAAAAATTATTAAATATATAATGTATTTCCGTTGTCTGGTACCAGTAACACAAATTCTTCGGAAACAGAACCGGGACCAGATTGACGTGGTGTAAAAGCGTCCATAGATATTATATAATGAATCGATCTATGTAGACATTTTATTTGATGTTTTTGATTTGCCAGTTAGCTTCAAGTACAACGTGGTGTGTGGTCACAATAAATGTGGTTAATATTTATTCCAATTATTGAGCCACATCCTCATTATAAATCTCGTAATTAAAAAAATATATACAGTCGGATTGATAAACGTCCCCTTCTTTGAAGTTGTTTAAAAATAGACACTATCTTTCTACTACTAGTACTTACTAATGTTATAAACGTGAAAGTTTGTGAGTATGGATGTTTGTGACTCTTTTACGTAAAAACTACAGAATGGATTTTAATGAAACTTTGCAATAATATAGCTTATACATCAGAATAACACAAAGGCTATAATTTATCCCCGTACAAAACGCAGGGCGCTGCTAGTTATGTATATTATCATAATTTTTGAACGAAAAAGTGTTACGTTAAACGCATTGTAATAAACTCATCCAGAAATAGCATGTGCTTAGTCATGATTTTCTTACCGACACCAATACATCAGCACATGAGCTCAGCTTAAGGCGATATGGGTGACGGTTTCCGCAACTAACATTATTTATTACTCGTTATTATGATATTCTCTACGTTTGTGGGAAACTAATTACGTCTGCACCGAATTCCGTAAACAGAAATTTATATGATCGCATGTTAACGGTCTCGTATTTCTTCGCAGATTCGGGTGTATATATTTCAGAACCGTGACATTTCTTGTCAAGAAACATTAGTAAGAAATAGTAAATAAACTTGTCAAATGAGAATAGTTTAAAAAGATGACAATGTGGAATGTGTATGGGGTTTCCTACACTTTAGATGATAATTATGATGACAATTTGATATAGGTTGATATAAGGTTGATATTGATGTAGTTGATAGACGGGACGATGTAAATGAAACAACCGAATCCGCTTAGTGTGAGAAGAACACTGACTTATTGAATATCTAATGACAATAATTATACAAATAAATTGCTTACTCCACTAATAATTAATAAGTACGCTGACTCGAGCGACGATGGTCCAGTGGTGGGTGGACGCGGCCTCTTATACGAGAGGTTCCGGGTTCGATCCCGACCCCCTGTGTGTACCTTGAAATGGGTTTTTCTAAATTTCTAAGTGCACCCCTAATACGAGACCAACGTTCGCTCACCGGTGAAGGAAAACATTGTGAGGAAACCTGCATGCCTGATAAGATTGAAAATCTTTGAAGGTATGTGAAGTTCACCAACCCGCACTAGGCCAGAGCGGTGAACTATTGGCCCATTACCCTCCTCGCCTGATTTCGAGGAGGAGACCCGTGCCCAGCAGTGGGACATAAAATCGAGTGGTGGCGAGTCGGCTGCGGTGTCCCGCAGGGATCGGTCCTTGGTCCGATACTGTGGGACATCGGGTACGACTGGGTCCTGCGAGGCCGTCTCCTCCCCGGGACGGGTGTCATATGTTATGCAGATGACACCCTAATGTATTCCCGGGGAAAGACTTACAGGGAGGCGGCGCGGCTGGCCGAGGTTTCGCTAGACCTCGTGATCAGCCGCATAGAGATGATAGGGCTTCGGGTCAGACCATCTAAGACCGAAGCCGTTCTCTTCCGCGGGACCGGGCGGAAAGGACCTCCACCGGGAGCTACCCTCCAGATCGGAGGGGAGAGAGTCAGGATGAGCCCCCACATTAATTACTTGGGACTCATCCTTGACGGAGGATGGACCTTCGGCCCACATTTCAAACTGTTGGGACCGAAGGTCGTTAAGGTGGCGAGTGCACTGGGCAGACTCCTCCCGAACCTCGGAGGACCCAGCGCCGCCTGCAGGCAGCTGTACTCTGGTGTCTGCCGGAGTATGGCGATGTACGGTGCTCCGATTTGGGCGGGTAACCTCACTGCGAGCCTTAAGGCCATGCTGCGCTCGGCGCAGCGGGTTATCGCGGTGAGGGTAATCCGGGGGTACCGCACAGTATCGTGGGCTGCAGCAACCGCTCTGGCCGGCGATCCCCCGTGGGAACTCGTGGCGGAGGTTCTGGCCGAGACATACTCCTACGTCTCGGGTAGGAGGTGTCTGGGCTTGACCCCTTCGCCAGACGGATTCCTACGGGTCCGCCGGCTAGGGCAGGAAGCGTTAATGCGGAGGTGGGGGGAGGACCTGGCGAGTCAGCCGTATGGCCAACGCCTAACGGCTGCTCTACGCCCGGTCCTTGAGCGGTGGATGCGCCGTAAGCGCAAGCCCCTCACCTTCCGTCTGACGCAGGTTCTCACCGGGCACGGATGCTTTGGTGATTTCTTGTGTCGGACGGCCCACAGGGAGCCGACGACTGAATGTCATGATTGTGGCGCGGCGGTGGACTCTGCCCAGCACACCCTCGAGGTGTGCCCGAGATGGGCGGCGCTGCGTCATGATGTGACGTCTGTCATCGGAGGCGACTTGTCTTTGTCGAGCGTCATCACTGCGATGCTTGACTCTGACGAGTCCTGGACGGCAATGGCCTCTTTCTGCGAGACAGTGATGTCCCAGAAGGAGGCCGACGAACGGGTGAGAGAGGAGGCCGCTGACGCAGCCTCCCCCCGTAGACGACGAACGGGGGTGCGTCGGAGGCGCTATTTAATGCGCCTTCAATAAAGCCCCTGTGCTCGTGTCGGGCTCGGGATGGGAACCCGGGCCCAGCTTAAGACACGACGTCGTGGGGACTGCCAAGTCGTAGCCGGGCAGTCCCCCTATTGTGGAGAATCTGGTCTTTGCCGGGACCAGTCTGTCGCTGAGGGTATCCCGTCGCCTGCACAGATCCGGGTCCCTCAAATATAGCGGCTGAAGGCTCACGTAGCGGTTTTAGTGGGGTAGGGCACCCAAATGCGAGTCCCCACACACGCCAGCGTGCCTACCCAGGCCCTGGTATGGTCGTAAATGATTTCCGCTGCGTCATCAAAAAAAAAAAAAAAAAAAAAAAGTGGGACATAAAGGGTTGATACTTTTCTTTTTTTTTAACTTGATATAGGTTGATATAAGATTGATATTGATATAGATAGTTGATAGACGGGACGATGTAAATGAAACAATTGAATCCATCGAGTATGAGATGAACATTGAACACTGACTTGTTGAACATCTAATGCCATTAATTATACAATCTGATAAATTTCTTACTCTACAGATAATTAATATGTACGCTGAATCGTACAGAATGAAAGGAAAAAAATGTACATTTTCAGAGTTCTTTGATTGAGCAAGGAAATGTATTTTCAGAATTTCCATATTGCGTTAGTCTAGACCGTATAATCTGAACGCCCACTTCAAAGCTGTCTGTCTTGTATTGATAACGAGATACTGAGTGTAACGGACAGCAGCGTCGTCGCTTATTTGTTTAGAGATTACCAATTTCTTGCTCAACATGACAACTTTGAGCAAATCTTTATATAACATCGTGCAAAGTGGTAGAGTGGCCATCAGCTGGACATTATCTGGAAAAAAACAGCTTTAGTACAGCGTACACGAAACAAGACGTCAATTGTTAATGTTATTATATGCGAAAAATGTACATTATATAATTATAATTACTACAGTAAAACATAATTATAATGAATAGGTGAAACAAATCGTTCAACAATTTTTCTTAAAAATTTCCATTGTTGGATTCATCATGATCATCAGCCTTTATCCGTCCATTTCTAAATATAGGCCTCCCTCAAAGAATGCCAAGACGATCCTTTGCCGCTCGCTTAATTTCAAAATATTTAATTTATATTCATGCCTAACTTTTCTGCATAATTCTGTAATAACTCAAAAGATTCTGAAATTACTACTTACTACTCCTGCTTGTATCCTTCCTACTGATATTATAAACGCAAAAGTTAATAACAATGTATAAAAGTTTATTACTATTTCATGCAAAAACTACAAAATTGATTTTGATGAAACTTTACAATAATCTACCTTACATATCAGAACACATAGGCTACAATAATTTATCCTCATGATCCCACGGGAAGTGGAAGTACGCGGGTGAAACCGCTGGACGCTGTAGTATATTGATATAATCAATTACTAGTGATCTGTCTTCTGTATGGCCACGACACGTCACCTATTGGGTTTAAAACTATCTCAAGATTGAACCAACAACAATACAGTTTTAAAGATTAAAACCTCCATTGTAACATAAAATTTTCCTACACGTTTGTAATATATTGTAGTATGTATGTAGTATGGCTTTTGCACACGTACGATCGTTATAGTGACGTAAATAGACTGCAGTTTATTAAATCGGCGATGCAATTAATACAGTTTCCAAAATGCTATTAGTATGCAATCCGAGTAAAGCATAAATGAATCCATTGGCTCTATTGAACCTCCAGGTTGTTTGAAAGCTTTATTAAATTTATAGAGCAAGCTATAGCATTACACTTGGTTTTTTACTTTAGTATATTTTTATTATTTGTAATATGTATTTGATTATATTTGGTTTATCAAAGACCTGTAAAGACCTTTTAATTTCGCTTAGGTCTCAGTTGCAACAGTCCCCTAGACCAAGTATTAAAATTGCGAGAGAAAGGCCGATTCTGCTTACCGGCAATATGGTTTCCAGTAATGAAAAATCGTATTTAGGTCAATATGCATTATGAACTCACGAGCGAAACAAAAAGTGTTAAAATTAATACAATGTGCCTAGATAATGATAATGTTCTCTAGGGCTGTCACTTCCTAAGCTTGAAATATTAGATTCGTTATGAAATTTAGTAATATGTAGTGGATCGAAATGAGAAAAAGAAGGTTAAGAATACAAACAACCACCGAGCGGAGACTAGCGTTCAAATAAAAAAAAACGCAAAGAAATCAGTCTATTCGCTTGAGAGTTACGATGCTACAGACACACACACAGACACACATCGACGTCAAACTTATAACACCCCTTTTTTGCGTCGGGGGTTAAAAAAATAGTGCAATAATTTTACCATTTTTGGATAAGATGCCCGGGAAATAAAGACAATTTGATCGAATTAGTCTTTAGCGGCTTCTAAAAACAAAATGTTACATAAATACTCTGGATTATTTCGTCGATTCTTTTCAATGGAATTTCTGAAATTCTATTGGAAACTTTCACTCAATTGACATTTGATAATCTACTTTCTATATCTTTTCTTTCTTTCTTTTTTTATAAGCAAGGAACTAAAATCAATTTTGCTATAATATAGTAAACTATTGAAAACAGGGTAAAGTTATTATTATAAATATGAATGCTGTTATATAAGACAATACCGTAAACAAGATATTCATGGACCATTCCGAAATAGCAGGGCCAGCAAAATAAAAGAAAATAAAAACATTTGTGTTCTTCTTCTTCGTTTACTTTACTTCTGATCTGCGTGTGTCTGTGTATATGTGTGAGGATGTAATGGCCTTGAAGGTTTTAATTGCTAAATGCTAAGTGTATTATTACTTTGCCTTGTTTACGGCTTCTCCCAGGTTTGTAATAGAGAAGCCAACATAATATTATGGTCTCATTGTACAGAGTTCTCCCAGAATGGATATTGGTTCGATGATAGTGAAAACAGCCATGTTAATTCAAGATGTTATATCTAGAAAGTGTGCAAGCGAGAGCCCTGGGCTACATTACAATTTAACTCGAACAATGAGTGTACGGTGAGCACTCACGACCACCATCCATTCATTACAAATAAAAAGCAGTTTAATTAGCAATTAGCCAATCGTGCCGTACACATGATAACGTTATATCCACGGATTAAATAGCACCAAGCCATTGTACACCGTAGGACTATGACAATTCAGTGTAAAGTCCTATTAAGGAGTAGGTCTTTAATGTGCAGGGAGCTTTCATTGTTTAACGTGAGATAGGCAGATGTTATCGCAGTGCTCTTCTTTTGTTTATTTTTAAAATAAAACTCCTTGGTTCTGAATGGCTGTATGATCTGGATTCTAAAGAAGGTTGTCACGAGGACAAGCCATGAAACCTTTTAAATCATTCCCGTTTTTAGAATTCCGAGCTCTTTATAGAAATGTTATTTTCTGCTCAGAAACGTTTATTACTTCATGTAAAAATAACCGACGCGATTGAACAAAACTCAACTGTAATGATTCTTTATTTTTGGAAAAATAATAACAATAATCTCTAGTAATATAAATCGCCTATTGTTTGAAAAAACTAAGTTTTGGTCGGCCACTAAGCCAATGGGAAGATAATCTCCGTGCAGTGGCCGGTCCTCGTTGAATACGAGTGACAAGGGATCGCCAGTCTTGACTTTTATTACAGGAGGCCTGAGTTCAACAGCCATAAAGGCTGATGATGATGATTTCTACAAAGGATCTAAAATAATTTCAAATTCCACAAAGTTTTACACAACATTTAGTGGCAGAGTATATTCTTGATATCTTTTATACTCCATATATTTCTAGCCAAATTGACTCGCAAGTAATCGGCTATTTATTCGAAAGCTCGGATTTTGTCATGATAATATTATATTAAATAAATAACTTACAAATTAATTGATCATATCTACATTCTATATAATTTATTATCTACTCAATACTAATAGGCTTGCAGCTATCTTACTATTTGAGAACGATGATTCGCCCTTTAATTAATTAATTTACGGCTATACAAGGTGGACAGTAGAAAAGAAACATCTTTATACTTTATTGTTAATTTATTTTGTTGTTTGATCACAAATGCATTAAAGAAGTATATTATCATACAATCTTTGAAACTTTCTTGATTTAAATTTGACGGACGTTCACTTTCGTGGTATCACGTCCATCATATATAAAGTCGAAGCTGTCGATACAGGAATGGACAATAAAGTTGATTGGCTTGTGAGTGGCAGCGGCGTGCGTGGCTAAAGTTGGTAATTGATATTGCTATACTGCCAACATATCATTTTTATATTAAAGCAAAACGCCACTCACGAATTTTATAAAACTGGAGGTTTAGAAATTTAAAATTTAGATTTAAACAGTAACATCTTGGCTTACACCTAGTCGTGTATAATATAAAGCATTGGTTTGATAAATAGCATTCACCGTCCTCATAATAATCATAAGGCCTCCCTCAATGAACACCAAGACGACCGACCCCTTATAATATTACGTAGGGTTGTGCTTCATGTTTCATAAACATCGCCTGTATCCTAAAGGCCTACAATATTTTTTAAAACAACAATAATTCTGCATTTGGTAAAATATAAATTTTATAATTAAAACTAAATGAGATCATATTTAATTATATAAAAAAGAAAATGTATGAAACTATGAAAAAAAAGTAATACTAAGGGCCTGTTTCACAATCTCCAGTTAAGTTCCCAATAGGCTATCGGCAACATATTTGACAGATATTTGACAGATACTCCATACTCTATCTGTCAAATATGTTGCCGATAGCCTATTGGGAACTTAACTGGAGATTGTGAAACAGGCCCTAAATGAAATAACACTGTAAAGCTTGTCAAAACTGCCAAAGAGTTATTCTTTGGCAGTTTTGACAAAATTTTGAAAATTGAAGCCAATGAATATCAATCATCTATTATCACAAATCACATTTAGGGTTTGTTTCACAATATCCTAATAAAGTTCCATTTAAGCTATTTGCAACATATTTACCACATAACTACAACGTTTTTGTTTCACAATTGACATATAGCAATATTTGGCTAATAAAGTTCCCTGTAAACTATAGGTCGGATCAACTGGCCATTAGCAAATTTATCTGCCACATAAATTAGTTGACAGATATATACGCGGTTGACAGCTTCACGACATTTGACAATTTGACGTTCCGGTAACAGTAATATACAAAATAATTTAAATTGTGTTTTGATCGTTTAATAATTAAGGGATAACATTATATACAAGGTCTATGTAAATAAAAGGTATAAAGATGGTATGATACATACAATTAAATTATAAAAACATATTTTCATGTATATTTACAACATGGAATTTTTTTCTAAAACATATTTATCGTAAAATGGAACGATGAAATGCGAGGTTGCCAAGCCTACTAACCAGTAAGTGCCATATAGGGATCTGCCAAATAAATTTATAGGGAAGATGATGGTGAAACCCAATCAAGACTAACTAGAAGATTTATGTGTCAGTTAATTTATGTGTCATATAGCTATAGGGTACTTTACTAGTATATTGTGAAACAGACCCTTATAATCATTAATGGTATGTTATAAATTACTAAGTACAATCGTATTGCTGTAACCATATCATTTATAATTAGAAATAATAAAATGATAGATGCAAACTATAATCTTTATGAGTGATCAATCATTAATGATACAGCAACAATATTTTCTAAAATTCGTTATTAATTTGTTTAATTCAAGTCACGTGACGATGTAGTCTCACTATTTTATAGGCAATCGGTCTTAGGATTCTAGAAACGTAAATGTTTTTTCGTCCATAAGTGACAACTATACGACCTACTTGCTGCGTACATGGCATATTATGTCTACAAGGATGCGACTCTGTCCTCCTTTTCTAATTGATTACCTTATAGAACATTTAAGAATTATTCGCAACAAGTAGACTCACGTCACTACTTTTAAACATGAACATTAAAGAGCCCCTAAGACGATAAGTATGATACAATAAGAATGAATTACGTTACAGATTTTATCTGCGATAATAATTAAATATTTTTTAACAAATGCAATATTTACAGAAATAAAATCAGTGATGACTTCGTATTAAATATATTGGATCAGTAGAATTGGAATTTATTTGATGATGATGATGAGGGTACTGATGTTTATGATGATGATGTACCAATATTACAAATGCTAAAGCTTAGATGCTTGTTCCTCAATTACGACATAACTACTAAACGGATTTTGATGAAAATTGTGTTGACAGTGTTGTAGCCTATAAAATCACAATACTATATTTTAATATACTTTTTATAATGAAATTTTTTTAATTCCTACGGGAATCACATTTACTTTATTATTGGTAAGTTAGGTTAGTAATTTATAGTTACACCAATTGAATGTTTAAAACGACGTAATTGGAAGGCACAATTAGCAAAAAAAAGGGAGGAAATTTATAGGTACTATTATGTAACCTACTGATCAAAATGTTTTGATAGTTAATTTAAAAAAGTAATAACTAATATAATAAAATATATCATAAACCTGCCTTTACGCTTTTTGCCAATTGTGTCTGGCAAAATCTTTTATCACTATAAGCATGACGTACTTATTATTATTTTTTCAAATCCTATCCTAAGGAAGAAAAAAGGGTACATTATAAGAGAATACGAATTTCGATTTATTTAAAACCAAAATCACAAGACCTAAGAATTATTCCGTTATATAAGTAAACGATTAAAGAGCTATTAAGTTAATTGAGTCAGTCTGAGCGTGGAAAAAGCGGCCGTTAACGTGAACCAGATCAATTAAAACGCATGTTAAACTTTAATTCTGATAACGCGCCGGAACCCGTCGGACGCGATGCTTAATATATTATACGAGTACGTGATTTATATACGTGAAATTGGAAAGCCACGTGTACGTATCCTACTGAATCCGTGAAATTGGAGTCAGGTACACGAAGATGTACAGTAAATATTCATAAAATTTTAAAGTTATATTCAGAGTGGTGTATACAGAAACTCTTCCTGAACAAAACCACTTTTTTCCTCATCTTTTCGTTTAGCGGTGAGAGGGATGATGGCTGTGACCTGTTTCCAGCTGCATAGGTACCACCATCTTGTTTCCCCCGTCATGCAGCTTTGCTGTCATTCGGATAGAAGGGCATAACAGGCAGGATAATAACTGGCACATTACATGAGAATAATCTAGCAAGAAACTCTGTTGGGATGCTCTTTTCAATATATAGTTTACAATTTTTATATACATATTTAGTTACATACATTTATTAATAGCCTTATACACACTAGCCTTTAGATAAATATGTCTGAGGCTATCTTTGGGATAAGCAACACCCAACACATAAGGCATGTTTCTAGCCTGAGCTAGTTTCAGGTATACTAGTTTTAAATATACATGGGCGACGTCGATCACTTACTATCAACTGGCTTGTCTGTCAGTTCGCCTATTCAACAGCTAACATGAAAAATGGCTTGAAATTTGTTTTTCGTAAAATCTATCATTATGACCATCATAGCCTAGTTTACTAACTAGGTCTTCGATGTCCCATCCAAGTTTAATAGGCTTCCAGTAACAATTTCGTTTGCTGCTGCTGCACTGCTTTAAGGTTCCTTCTATCTTCTTTGACCTGTTGGAGCGCAAGCTTTACTCCACTATTAGCCCCACAAGCTATGAGTTATTGGACCCATGAATTATTAACACTCTGCTATCCTTTGGTTTTTAATAATAATTAATAAATGCAACTTCTATTTTTGAATTATTTATTTATTTTCTCAGGGATCTCAAAGTTACTTCAAATGAAAGAAGACACTTGTGACGCCAAAGAATTACAAACAAAGGTAATTTTCCATTATAATGTTAGCAGCGATACAATAAAGATTTGCTTATGTTTGTTGATGTTTTGCTAAATATCACGTAAACCAACGCAAACAATCTCATTGTTTGTAAAATAATTAGCATAATACATTAAAATTTTAGATAGTGCAATATTGTATGCAAACTTACTCTTATCAAATATAAAAGCTAAAACTTGCAGATAAGTAGAATTAAAAACTATTGATAATAAAACGTTTCTGTAAATAGAAGAAGGTACAACAAAAAATAAAAAGCTTCTCGTATAGATGTCACATAATTTAAGATTATAACTTTAGATGTTATCTTTAAAATATATCAAAAAACTAATTAAAATTGTGCACGAATGGTCGAAAAAATAGTCCGAATGTATTTGAAATGAAATGTCAAGCCGATTTCACGCCATTGAAGATGATAAAAATAACTAAAAATATCGGTTAAAAATATTGAATTCAAAAGTTGATATTTCGTGTAATTCATAATGTGACAACATTATGAATTACACGAAATATCAAAAACAAGATACGTAAACATTCATATATAAAAGCTTCGTTCTGAGACTGAATATTCATACCAGCACCACTCTTGTGTACTTACTAGAGATTATTCTGCAATATTGATAAATAAGAAAAGCCGTGAGATTTATTGAACTGAGATATTTGGGTGAGATATCCAAATACGGATATACAGATACAAGCTTAACTTATTTCATCGCTTTCAGACCTTACGTAAATTCTAAAATAACAAACTTAATTTTATCTCTATATTAACATACTTACTGTAAAAACAACTCGTTGAAATGAAGCCAATTGGCCTTATAAGAAAATTCTTAGCTACGTTAAGATTTAGAAAAACATAATATTGCCTTTCAAGACAATAATACCAGTTGGTAACCGCTAAACGACTTTGTCATGTAGTTCATTCTTGACTTTGCATAATAAAGCGGTTCAATACTAATTATCTAAGATCTGACAAGCTTATTGCCGGTATTCAACGTTGTAATGTGGTTTAACAAATAAACCTGTTGCAGCAACTGGAACGAGCACAGAGCTCTTCTCTGAATAGTCTTCTAAGGTAGTGTTTAGCATTTGTGATTGTTTCCAAGTAGTACTAGCAGGTAGGCTATAGTGCCTGGTGAAACGAATAAAACAACATTCTTCAACATTCATGAACAGATGTGATCATGTACATCATGTTAGATACAGATCTTCCAAGTTCCAGCACGCATCTTTTTTTCCTATCTTTTTGTATATCTACTGAACAGTTCTGTATGCCATTTCTATTTAACTGACCTGTTGGTCTAGTGGTTACACTGACTGCTTAACCAGAAAGTCGTGGGTTCGATTCCCACATAGGAAAAATGTTTGTATGATGATCATGATCATTTGTTCTGTCTGTGCGTAATTTATTTATAATATGTATACTTACATTAGTTTTTATTTATATTTTTTAGCTGATCTCATAGAATACAACCTTTAATTTAGAATATAAGTTTGAATGCCTATAATCTGAAGTATAAAGTTACCGTACTATTTGTATTTAAATTTAGCATTTGTTTAAGGGTTTAAACACTTTGTGGATATTTGCTGCTAATGTGTACCTATTCTATGAATTGATAAATAAAATTTTATACTTTAAAATACCTTTAATTGACCTTTCCATTCGCTTAAGGTATATCTTATTGTAATTCAGTAGATCTATGTCGAACGAAATCGATAATCTTTGGGACTAAATATTCGTAAGACGCTTAAAAGTTTATGTGGTCAATGAGAATTTTCGTAAAAAAACTAATGAATCGATTGTGTGCATTGAAACGATCAGCATTTATCTCGCATTCAAACGAATCCAGCCCCATTCATTGACACGTCTTGATTAATCCTGACGTCATCAGATCCGCTGTCAATACGAGGAACACCTCTGCAAGGCAATATCGCTCATATTCGATTACGTTTAAAATCAAAATGGCGGAACATGTGTGCGTACACGCTCGCAGATGTTATCGGTCGTGCACGCTCAGGCTGAGCGTGTGTAACCGATGCGGCGTGTTAAATTTTAATAATGGAAGTCTGAGCTCGACTGATAAAATGATGATGATCAGAACCATTCCATATTAATAGCCCATTAGAACCCTGCCAAATGGTTCGATTTTTAAATAAATTGCTGACACAAGATTTAATATTATGTTGTTTACCGATTTAAAAATGTATAAAAAAGTGTGTTTTTATTACTTACTAAGTTTCAATTACACATTTTATGTTTAAAATCGGAATCGGTAAAAAATTATATATGTATGTTATGTTCAGTTTCCACATTCTAACAATACTAATTTTTGTAGCGATAAACAAATGTATAGGTATGGATAAATATTTATATTTCCATAGAGAAAGAGTGTATAATGATAAAGAAACAAAGGACGCGCTGATTTTTTTTTCATATTTGATTAGTACTGACTCAAGTAATATCCAAATATTAAGTTTTATATTAAATTAAGTTTTCTTAAAGTTAATAAATTATGAACTATAAAAATAAGTCACATATATATTTTTTACTAAGAATCAGTGTCGTTGATTAGGTACGCTAATTCTAAATTAACTGAGTGAATGCGACAGATACGCATATAACATAGTAGGCGTAACCTACACAGCTAACAATCTGCTTGCCCAGAGAGATAATTGAGCGAAATAAATGCATATAATTGTTGAAGCAATATAGAATTGGCTATTTTAAAATTCGCAGCGAATGTTGATAAGCAAGCTCATGATAATGAATTAACTATATTATATTTTGAAACAATAACCAGAATAAACACATGGAATAGAAACAAACTTCACCTCTCCGTTGCTTATTATTCAGACAAGCAATTCTATTATTGTTATTTTCCATAGAATTTCTTGAGAGCTGGCTACACTTACATTGAAATTCTTATTCAGTTGTGCACTATAGAAAATGTTACAGTAGCGAGTGTTATTGACTCATATTTCTACACGACCTCAATATACCATTACATTCAAAGACGTGGAACTGGGTCGGGTGTACTTATCGACTTATATTCTTCTATCTCATTAACATTACAATGTGTAATCGTTGAATCATTAAAACTTACATTAAGTGATAAGTATTAAGACAAACGATAAAGATAGAGAAGTAAAAGAAAAAAGGAACAAACTGGAATAAGATAAAAGGTATGGTGTCGTCTCCTAATAGTAGTTCAACATTGAAGATTATAATAATTAGATATTTATAAAAGGAATGTATGAAATGGATTTTATGATTTTAATGCATTAGGGATCAAAAGTAAAACATATCCTATAATAATATTAAATACATTTATAAATGCCGTATAGACATTATATTAATGTTATACAAAAAGCATAAAAAGCATCTTTGTATAAGAAATAAGCATTGATCACCAATACTTAGCTAATCTTCAATGTTTTTGTCTGGCCTGTATTCAGTAAATCCTAGTGTTTATATTATTACTAAAGTCCTCCAAATATCGTGTATATGGTGTCATTAAGGAATTGCTGTTTCGTGATGTAAAATCACAAATTACAGTCATTTCCTCGTTAAAACTATTGAAAAGCGCACGCTATATCATGTGCAAGCGATACTGTTTAAGTGCTCTACATTAAGAGTGCATGCCCGTGTGAAAAGGCATGTGATAGTCCTTTGAAACAGGTATATCTAACTTAAGTTTAAAAAAAGTAATTGTAAAGTTATGATCAGAAAAGGTCATAATATTACAATGTTTAATTTTACAGCAAAGACGATGAACTTCTCGGCACCTACTTGAAATCAAAAGAGAGGGATTCGGAGTTCGATTATACGACCTGATAAAATTTCCAAACTCGCAAAAATTTCATCTTTCATTTATCATAAAAATATGCGGCAAAAAACTGAATCTTATTTTACGTAATCTGATCATGTTTAATAAAAACAATTTATAACCCAAATAAAAAGCAGACTGTATTCATTGTATCTAAGAAAGTTATATTCTATCGTCTTAAATTACGTCGACTTTATCAAACGTACTGGGCATTACGTTTTCAGATCTCACGCTCTCTGCTCCAGTGTATGGACCGCATGTGGACGGGATAAGGTTGAGTATCGCCGGTCCAGTTTTTGCATGGGCGGATATCCCGCAGCTGTTTCGCGTATTCAGAGAACATGAATGACTAGTTCAATGGCGGTCGCGTCCTGCGAAACATAAATTCGCAATTGAAAGCAGACATGATGAAACGTACATTACAAGCATAATTATCTAAGCTTGAGAGTGAATCACTAATTCTGTTCAAAGGTCGGATTAAGGGGTCGTGTTTCTCGTGAGCAGAAACCAGTGGATTTTTTTACGTAAACATTAGAGAGTTATGGTGCATTAAAAACTCTAAAGCAAATGGCAGGCATAGGGCCTGCCGACAGATGTGAAAACTTATAACTTAGAATTAAGACATTTCTAAATTTAATACAAAATAAAATCATAATGACGTCATTATGTCACTTTAGCATGTCGATTACGAAAACTTTAGGTTTTTCCCGACCAACAAGTACTCAACGCGTTAAGATAAGTTTTCACTTTAAAAAACCAAAGGATTAACGCGAAATTCGTACTTAATTACGTACCTTCACTGCCTATATAGTTCAGTGTCGTATTTTTTATTATGCTTTTCTGTCAATAAAACTTTAATTCAAACGCTAGTATCTGTTTGTTTACATGACTAAAAAAATTTTGAAAATTACATTATTATAATAGATAAAAGACATTGGGGGTTTTTAAATTACTTGTGTTATATAATATAACTAGGTACTTTAGAAGATTATGCTATAATATTATTCTGATCATGTCGGGCACTGTTCGTCTTTTGTCAATAGCGACAGGTTAAACATCCTGACTCTATGTAAGACAATATTGTATATCCTGCCATAAATCATTTTGTAATAAGAAATTCGCTTTTAATAAACTTCTGTCAGCGTGTGAAACGTCTATTCGGATGATTGCTGCCGATTTCTGCTGATTGTAACTTGATAGTAATAATAAAAGATAATATAATGGAGAGAAAGACCTATTAATTACGCTTATAGTGGATTGAGGATTCACTTTAGTTGTAAGTTGTAAGTCATGTTGCGAAAATACGTTTAGAAATTTTATCGCACATCAATGACATGTACTGCCCAAAAACCGGTTTAGTTTTGGATGGCTTTTTGAAATTAGACAATCAAATATTGATTTATTATCTACGATCCGAGCTGCAGCAATATAAGCTATAACACACAGTACGTAAGTTTTATTTCCTTTGAAGTGCGTTTGTTTATTTTATGTGCGCTAAAAAACTCTCCTGAACAAAGATTAGCCGCGGGGACCGCGTAATGCGGCTCGCACATGTTCCAGATTACATTATACGGCTTCTCTTTATTAGTTTTATAAAAATCCTCGGAAAAAACATCCAAACAGATTATTATCAGCTCGCTATCGTCCGTTTACATGCCCCTTTTAGCCCATAATCTGACTATCGCCTATACTTGTAAATCGTTCCAATAACTTATCGGACAAAAGCGTAATTCAACATTTAGTATACATTCCGCATTTGATACGCACGTACTTCGCCTCTTCTATTTTATTTATATTTTATCTAAGTTTATACGTTACGTGGATAGAATTCTTTTTCAGATTTTATTTATGCTATCGGTCCACTCCGCTACATTTACGGAGCCGTCCATTTTGTGGGGTATCACAATGACTCTCAGGCGTCCAATTTCGGTGAAAAAACTCAACTGCGATAGCGTACCGCGACGATATCTTTTTTATTGCCGCCGCGAGAAATGTAGTCGTTGTTAGTTAATGTCGGTTAATTGGCAATTCGAGCGCATAGTCACGCCTAGACGTGGTACCATCCGTACAAGGTTATTATGTGACTTGTTTAAGCGATAGTGTACTTTATTCTGTTGTGGGACGGATGTGTGATGTGTAGGTGTGGTTAAGGTATAGTAATGGCTTCCTCAACAAATGACGCGGCCCGTCACGAGCGGATGACAGGCGTGCCCCAGCCGCTGTAGTTGGGTTCATCACAGCCCACAATGAGTGTTTACCTCATGCTCCATACGTGGAAGGAGCGATTTAAATGTGCTATGACCCCTCGAGACTTGTTGACTCCACCGATAATTCACTATCTATATTATGTACAACGTACAATGTAATACGAGTATAGGTTAGAATAGAATTTATAAATAAGCTATTTCAAAATATCGAAAATACTTACAAATAACATTTTACCATTTTGTCGTTCCCTTTTCTCAGTCTTAGCAATAGCAATACAGTAAACAAAATGATTGTTTTTTTTAAACGTTAGCATTAGATATTATATAGAGTTACGAAACCCGTAGTGCATTAAATGGCTTCGCACTTGGCGTTTTTTCATCTAAAAATAACTTTCTCGCTTAGTGATAATGCAGTCTATCTAGACGTCTGAAAAGTCTATAATTTATGGGATAAAATTTAAGTTTTATATTTATCAATTCTATGATTATTCGTTTGTACAGCAACTTTGTATTAATGCCAAGAATTCTCCGTATCCTTGCTATTAATGCTACTTAAATCTGTACAAATATAATATGTTAATTTCTAGGTCATGAAATTCCGCTAGCAATTAGTTACTTTATTTTGTATAAACAAGAAATCTGTTGTCACGTTTAATCAACATTCATAAACGCTATGTAAAAATAAACAGTTTTATGTACATCGTTTTTCAGCAATAAAAAATGTTTTTCGCATTATCAATGCGCTTTTTAATTAAAGTTAAAGCAAACAATGATATGATGATATTATTTTCTCCAACTCTACCTAAGCCACTTATTCTATTTCTACTAAAGCATTCTAATAAATCATATTATAATGGTTGGTCGGCCAGATGGGAAGACGATCTCCGTACAGTGGCAGGTCCGCGTTGGATGCGAGTAGCAAGGGATCGGTCGTCTTGGCGTTCATTGAGGAAGGCATATGTTCAGCAGTGGACGGATAAAGGCTAATGATGATGATGATGAATGTGATATCATTTGGTATAGAAAGAAAACATGAAATATCCTAGACAGACATACATTCTAAATTCACAAGGTTTTATAGTAACGTGAGGTCACCTGGCACATTTGGCAGCAGATGAGACTTCCAACGAGGCTATTATCTGTTATTTATTTTCTCAAATAAACTTTGAATTTTTCTATATAATAAGCAAAGTTTTAAAATGTATCTAATGCTAGCGTATATCATTACACGGTGACGTCTTCCCACCATAAATTAAATTGTAAGGGACACATCACACAATACTGAGAACGCCGAGCAAATCCAAATTTAATGATAAAAATATGTTAGCTGTTATCCGAAATACCCTTGGATTGCTGACGCAGAACAACGTTGTCTTAAAGCAAATTAAACCAACATGTGCAGTATTAATCCTTTTGTTTGTAATTCGGCCTCTTCCGCCTTTGAAAGCGTTAATATTTTGTCATCAATCATCATCATCATCATTGCTATCACAGGACATAAGCTATACTGTCCCGACGTTGGGAGTGGTTGTTCTGTGGTGCGGAACAACCGCTCTGTGGAGGTGGCGTCGGTCCCCTGAGGGACTGACTAGCCGTCGAGGTGCCCTGTTGTTTGCAGACCCGGGGCAACTCACCAAAGGCGGCAGTGGTGGTACTCGCTGGGTTTTAGTGGGTAGAGCTGCGTCCACTTGCCATCTTTCGGGCGCAGCGAGTCCCACATACCCTCCTGGGGAGACCCACTCCCCAGCGGTATGCATCAGTGCATTTCCCGGCGTAAAAAAAAAAGAAAAAAAAAGGACATAAGCTATAAAAGTATTTCGTCAGACCGGTTACATCTATTAATCTATGCTAAATCTAGTTAATAATATAATAATTATGATAATAATGATTGATATTGATTGTATAACGTTAATGTATTCTAATCTCGAGTCTGATCTGTCGCAAATGATTATGATAGACTAGCAGCACCCCGCGGTTTTACCCGCGTACTTTTCATTCCCGTGGTAGTATGGGATAAATTATAGCCTACGTATTAGTCTCATGTGTAAGCTGTGCTATAGTAAAGTTTCATCATAATCTAAAATAAGTTTAGATTTTTTGCGTGATAGACAAAAACATACATCGCGCATATACTTTCGCGTTTTTATTAGTAGTGTACAATAAATATTTGCTTGCAGGTCTTATAATTCAATTAATATAGGTTGTTGATTTTGATCAATACTGTGTTTTTTTTAACTTTTTTTTAACTTTTTTTAAAACTTTTTTTTACTTTTTTTTACTATGAATACAGTTCACAATCGTGTATCGCTATTTTTGTTAATAACCGCGTCCGGCGGTTTCGATCGCGTACATTCCATTATCTTGAGAGTACAGGGATGAATTATATCTTGTGCTACTCTGATATTTAAGCTATATTTTTTTCGTGAAGGAGTATTTAATACGCAACCCATTCCACTCATCGTAGCCATCCAGTTATTATAAAATTTTATAAATGATGTACCCATAATGTTATATAAGTACATCCGTAGGTAGGTATGTACATAGTGTTTATAATAAATTGAATATAAGCATTATTATAAGCATGTTTTCTAGTCTATGTCAATAAAATGCCTCGTAAGATTGACCAACAAAGACAAGTATAAACACAACATAGTATAAAATTGTATATAATAATTATGCATTATTAATTTTAGGTTATGTTTTAATTAATAAGCATATTTCTGTTCCAAATATAAGGCATGAATTTTTAACCGAATTATCGATAAATAAAACGGCATCCCTCTATTCCATAATAATATATTAAGAAAAAAAGAAGATTAGAATTAAGAAATTCAAGAAAGTTAATATGGTTGACATTGCATATCCTCGTCTCAAATATCTGAGGGCTAAGGGATATTCTGAGAAAAAGTTATAAAAACCGTAGGCTGACGCACCCAACTATGAATTTCACAATCTAATTGATGGCTATTTTTTATAGGCATAATAAATCAATATTTTTAATCATTTATTACAATATAATCCCATCAATACCTTACATAGCCACGGACTTCGACTTCTATTGTAAATTAGGGTCACAAGTTCAAATTCTTGTTGTGACCAGTGGGTGGGTAATTGATGAATGCTACAAGTTTTAGAAGTCATAGGCCAAATTTCGTGTAGACACTAGTTCTGAGCGGTCCCGCACAAGCTAAACCATACCGGTTTAGCTTGTGCGGGACCGCTACCTGCCACCACGGTTCAGGCCTTGTCGAGGTGGTTTTGCTCAGTAGCCCAGGGTGACCCCAACACCTTGGGCGAAGCGAATTGAGCCGAGGGGGCTCTTGGTACCCCTCTTATAAGAAGAAAGGGGCAAAAAAGCAAGGGACGAAGACGAGAACCTCGCCTTATTGTACTATCCAGAAGTTGGAAGGGGTTGTTCTGTGGTGCGGGACAACCCCTCTGTGGAGGTAGTGTTGCTCCTCACCAAAGTGAGGCGGCATTGGTGGCACTCGCCGGGTTTTAGTAGGTAGAGCTGCGTCCACTTTCGGGCGCAGCGATTCTCACAAACCCGCCTGGTGAGAACCACTCCCCCGCGGAATGCCTAAGCGCATTTCTCGGCGTTAAAGAAAAAAAGGCCCCCTACCTGATTTTTATTGAACTGTGAAAAATACTAATCAAACATGCAGGGTTTCTCAATATGTCCTTGCTTCATCGGTAAGCAAGCGATGGTCTCGTATTCAGGTGTACATAGAAAATTATAAAAACCCATTTCAGGCCCTATAAGGTTAAGGATCGATGTCATATCTCCCACTCAAGGGGCCGAGTCCAGACACACTAGACTAACGTTCTTAACGAACACAAGTTCATGATTTGTAGACGGATATGGGTCGATAATGAATAATGATATCCCGTTACTAGTTACCACTAGACTAACATTGCTAAAAAAATATCTTTTGCACGCTTTTATTTTAACATAATATTAGTAGCACAGTTTTGCAGTTAAGCATACATTATGAATAATGTAAGTCATTGTTTAAGAAGTTTACTTATATTTCACAAACAACGGCAAATACGTCAGGAAAAATACAGATGTAGGTAAATAAAAAAAATGTGTCTAATTCGCAATTCATAACTTTCTATTATTTATTGACAAATGCCAATATAAATAAATATGCAATAACATGCGACGCAATTTATTATTATTTATTTTTATTATGTTCTGGTTTCGTTCGCAAATAAATCGCTTTGACATTAATTGAAAGATATTTCATCAGTAGGTCAATAGGCGCATGCTATAGACTATCTTTTAAACCCGGTCGGTCAGTTCCCCCTTAGCAGTAGTCTGGCCTTTAGCAGAAGCCAGATTGGCCTATGTTGCCTGCAGATCCGTCACTCTCAAAATACGGTTTAAGGCGTTCGCACTGATTTTTGTTTAGGTATGCACTGCCGAGTGTAAGTCCTACATATGGTCAGGCACCACCCAGGTTATATCCATTAAGATCCACTGAACAGTAGGCTTTTGTATATTAACGATATTTTTTATCGTTCGAATCACAAAATTGTCATTAATTCTCGAGCAGAGACTATGACTGATAGAAAATAACTCAGAGTGTACAAAGAATATTCAGTGTTAATAAATCCACGTTAAGAAATCTAATCTACATGCAATGTTAATATAAATTGATGAGAATAAATGGTTTTGCTCCCACGGAGTCCCAGCGTGACCTCAGCATAAAATACTCCACTAACAGCTTTTCTAAATAGTGACGTCACAAAGAGTAGGTAATGCTTATCAGATTTTTAAATTTTATTTTCATTCGTTTGTGTTGGGATCTGTGTCTCAGTGTTTCTCTGTAGTTTAGTTCAATTCTCAAGATTCTTATGTACACTAATATTATAAAGAGGAAAACTTTGTTTGTTTGTTTGGTTGTAATGAATAGGCTCAAAAAGTACTGGACCGATTTCATAAATTCTTTCACCATTCGAAAGCTACATTTTCCACGAGTAACATAGGCTAAATTTTATTCTGGAAAAAAATAAGGTTCTGTAAGATATTTGGGTTTTTCGGACACAAGGTGTAAAAAATCAACCAGAAAAGTTACTTATTTTGCGTACCAAAATCCCGTTGTAAATCTTAGTTAAGGCAGGCAAAGCTGCGGGCAACAGCTAGTATTCAAATAAACTGAATTCCTCCTAATAGCTTAACTCGCAGAAATATAATGTCTATTTTTTACATGTTGCCAATTATATTATTATATCTTGTAAAACTGTTACAAGATATGAGACGATTTAAATTCTTTTCCAATCATTCAATTGCTCTATAAATATATACCTGGATATTCAAATATATCTTTAATTTCATTATATTTTTCAGATTAAATCATTATTTAAAAATTCGTACATTATTTTGTAATATAATTGGTAATGGATGGTACTGGTCACCATCACTGTATATTTCAAGTTTAAAGACGCTTAAACTGTTCGAATCTATGGCTGATATTAAAGGAACCTCTCCTGGCTTGTTTATGGTCTCGTTCCTGTTCGAGAAGTTTCGCGATAGCGTCGCCCACTTGGTACACGCCAGGTAAAAGAATGCTTAGGCTAAAAACACACTCCACCCACGCTCGTAACTTGTTTATTCTATTTTCTATTACAACAAATATGTGAAGTACTTGCTTGTTTCAGTTCTATTAACTTCGCTTTCTAGAGACGCAGATATCATGTATTTTTTTAATAATAGTTTATTTTCTTAATTTCATTTTATATAGTTTTTTTATATCGTGTGAGTATTACGTTTTATATTTTTTATTTAACATTAAAGTGCGTGAGTCATGAAAATAAATTCTTCATTTGTATAATCTCATTTACTTCGTGGAAAACATTTATGTACAAGATTAGTGTCGTTGCTTGCAATAAATTGTGACAGTACTTTATCACGTCTGTTGAAAATAAAGTTTTCGTAATATCACATAAAATTATGTCGACTATACAAAATCCCTTTGCGGGTTTCGTACAGTCCTATTTATGTAATGCAGATAGCCGACTTGCTATTTACCGGTAACCAATATTACTTACAACAAACAATGAAATCAACGCAAAATCAGAGAATATTTATCAATGTTGTTTCAAGCCGCGCTTAATTAATAGTGGTATTTATTTACACGTTAAAATCAGAATATGCTATGAAATATTTACATTCGATGTTGGTAAATAGATTTCATATTTGCATACATAGAAATAGGCAGTAATGAAATAAAGGCAAGTTTTTCATTATACGAAGTATGATGCAAGTTTTTTCTGTAATCACACTTCCTACAATTTCCGGAAATAGTCTCGTCTACAATTTATATTATCGAATAAATTATTATATTTATAAGTAGTGACGTCATTAAATGCTTATAATATATACAGTTGTTATAAATCATAAAAATGTATGTCAAATTCATAAGAACAAAATATCAAATGTTATCTTGTATAAAAGTTAAGAAATGTTATGAAATTCTTTTGCAAATAAACAGTATTTGAGATAAGAGTGGGCGTGCTCAGTGTGTCGCCGGCTTTACGGGCAGTATCAAATTATGTCAGATGTGACAGAACACGAGCCAGGGTGCGCTGTTTGTGTAGGGACGTGCCCAGGCATCCTGGAGATAAATGACGTCAATTTATCGCCTCTATATAGGTCGCTACATGCAAATCAGACGCTTTTCGTATTGATTGTGTATTTACGCGTGTTTCACATCGTAACGACTTTTTTATTAATTTATTATTAATATACTTAATATACTATAATATAAATACTTTTTTAATACTTTTTGTAGTAACCATCGTCCACATAAGGAATTGAAGTGAAATTAAGCATTTTTTGACTTCACTTAAGATATTTGTAACTTTAAACATATAGTTTTATCACATCACAAATAATTAAATGAGTTAAGCCACTTTTTATGAATTAATTTATATTTTTCTTATTTGTTTAATTAGAATTAATTTGATTTAAATAAAAAGAAATTACTTTGGTAACAATTTTAAATACATAATATTATTTTGTCATAAAATTTATGTGAATAAAATGCCGAAATATTATCGATGAAATAAATATCACATCACTAGAGGTGAATCACGTTACGTCGACATGGGCGGACACGACGCATGCGGTGATAAATAAAACTGTTTTATTATGATCTATTAATTAGTTTACAGAACTCTAAGTGATTATTATTAAAATATGCCCTTTATTTTATTTACAATCACGGGTTAGCATTAGTGTTTGAAATGAATGTTATCAAAAGAGCACCCACTTTTCACCCACCTTTAAATTCTATGATAATTTGAAAAACGCGATTTAAGTAATTAAATCATATATGTATCATTAACCCAGCTAGAAGTTTTTATTAGTAATAAGACTGTATTATAATCATCATCATCATCAGCCTTTATCCGTCCACTGCTGTACATAGGCCTCCCTTAATGAACGCCAAGACGACGATTAAGTACATATTTGGATTTGGACGAATCTGTCATCAATTGTTATCAGTCATCCAAATAACGAAGACCTCCGAGGCTATTCAATAGTTGAATCGTGTTTAAAGCATTTTTCCGTGTCCTACATAGTTCTGCTTGCCTAGTATGCGCGGCAATCATTGAAACTGTCGTATTTAAAACGTCAACACCAGTGACAATTATGGCAATTTGCCAAGTGTCAAATATTTGTCTAGTGTCGAGATTTAAAATCGAATGCTAGGTTAAGTTAATTCCGATTTGACTAGTGATACTCGAAAGACGTAAGAAAAACAATCAATGTTTTACAAGCAATTCCTCCCTGTTTATTATAAAAATATCTCCTCTTTGCATTATTATATATATATATATATATATATATATATATATATATATATATATATATATATATATATATATATATATGCAGTTCCAATGATTAACGCTTTGAAGCTATAGATCTTTCATCTCACTGCTATCATAGGTATATAAGAGCTTTTTCGTAGATGACACTTCCCAGAATTTATTGATTAGATAATCCTAGTTTTTTGTTATTGCTATAAAACTATAAAACACATATAAATAAACAGTATAAGCCCGTTTGATTGATTTGATTTCGTGTGAGCTCGTTCTATGCGTTGACTGAAACTAGCCATCGATCAGTTTAGCGTAATCAAAAAGGAGCCTTAGCTTTGTATTTTAGAGTCGAATGTTATATAGAAATGGGTTGTTTTGATAGCCGATTGTGTCGGGTGCTGGTTGAAAATCTATAAACAACTGGCGAATAAATAAAACATGACAATGTCCGTTTTTGTTTGGGAATATATTCTGGCTGGGTTCGGTATGTTACGTGATGGGACACTGTGAGTCAAAACTGGCGCCGGATCTTTAGGGCACTACCGCGAGCAGGCTGATTTAATGTTAAATGCATAGAATAATAATCTTTAGAATCTAGTCCGCGTGCTCATATTAAAACACTTTCATTGGAGCCAGAAATGGCTCCACATGCTATGTCATTGCGCAGTATTAAATGTCAATGCACAAACGTCTCATGAACGAAAATGAATCATGACAATTTGTGCTATTAAATTTTGTCACATATATCTGAAAATCAAAGGAAGTATAATTTTGTCACATATCTGAAAATCAGAAGAAGTATTATTAATAGCTTTCAATATATCACAGTATTTTGTCATTAATAAGGCTTAAATTTAAAAAAAAAATTAATAAAAAAAAAACAGATAATTTTCGTAATAAAACAACATCCATAATTTACCACAACACAAAATAGTTATTTATATTATTATTATAACTAAATATCAAATGTTTATCAGTGGCCGAATCATTTCCCGCTTTCGGGGAAACTGCACCTCTTTTTTTTTTTTTTTTTTTTTTTTTCGAAAGGTCTAGACTTTTAGGCCTGATGGCCTTTAAGCTCAATCGGTAGGTAGGTGAGCAGATGGCTCACCTAGTAAAATTCGAAAGGGGGGCGCCCCCCTCCGTGCCCCGCAGGGGGCGCGGTATATCGCGCGCGCTACTCTGGAGAGTAGGTGTTTGGCTAGTCAAATCCAATACGGTCGACGAGTCATTAGCAGATGAAGTTAAACTATTAGTCGGAGGGCCGGCCCTCCCCTCCCCCTCTGACGGGGGAGGTGGGTCGTGCGCGGAACCCGTCCAATCGACCGATAGCAAAGTGCTAACGGTGTTTTCACGGTTTTGATTAGTGTAGACTCGTATCGGATTCGAACCTAATCTTACCCGATCGATCCGGATCGATGTATTTACCATATGTAGGGATCGACGTCGCTCACGACCCCGAGGCCCAAGCGGTGTGACTGAGTACCTAACCCCGGATGTTGTATTGTTATGTGTGTGTATTCTATCTTGAATTTCGCGTCGCGCTTTTGCGTCGCGCATTAATAGCTGAGATATTTCGTCAGCCGGATCGGTAGTAACGTGTTTAGGTAACCTAAAACTCTTTGAAACTGAGCTATCAGGGACATAGTCTGCCGCGCTCACTATGAGCGGGTTTGGGTGATGGAGTGCCTTTTCAAAGTGACGTACTGACATCTCTTTGAAGTGGCCCCTAATCGAATCTAACTTGAGGTCCCTATGTAGGTCGATGTTTCTTATGTACCATGGGCAACCGGTTGCTATGCGCAAGAATTTGTTTTGCAATATCTGCAAGGGTTTGAGTCGACTCTGTGGCACGTGCGCGAACGCAACACAGGCGTACGATATAATCGGTCTTATACACGCTTTGTATAAGGTAAGTTTATGCCTGAGGGGCATCTTACTTTTCTTGTTTATCAAGAAGTATAATCGACTTAAAACGAATTTGGCCTTTTTTATTATGTTATTTATGTGCGGCCTGAATGACATCGACCTGTCTAACGTGACCCCCAGGTATTTCACCTGCCCTACTCTAGGGATTATGGTGCCGTTTAGTTTGATCGGCATCATTTGTCGACGACTCTGATTGAGCGTGCCCCTTCTCTTTGTAAATTGGATTGATTGACTTTTGTCTGGGTTAATCTCTATTCTCCATTTAGCGAACCACTCACCTAGTTTGGTGACGGCTTTCTGAAGGGAGCGAGATGCTGTCCTTGCTGACGTATGGGTCACATATAGTGCAGTGTCGTCGGCAAAGAGTGCTAGTTTTAACGCAGGGTTTCTGGGTATATCGGACGTGTACAGATTGTACAAAGTCGGGGACAGCACGGAGCCCTGAGGGACTCCGGCCCTCAGAGGTCTCAGGGAAGACAGAGTGCCTTCCACTCTATACCTAAAATGCCGGCCAGACGCGGATGATGATGACCAGCCTGTCCGGTATTTCTAACTTGTAAAGTTTATAGATTAGGCCTTCGTGCCAAATCTTATCAAATGCCTTAGCAATGTCGAAAAATACTGCGCACGTGTCGCGCGGGTTTCTTTTTTTATGAAAACCTCTGAGGATGTCTTCGGTTATACGATGCACCTGTCTCGGACAACAGTGATTTTCGCGGAAGGCGAATTGCTCGTCTATGAAGAGTTTCTTTTCGCTTATGACGGTTTTCAACCGTCTAAGCAGAATCCGTTCATAGATTTTACCTAGTGAGCTTATCAGGCTTATGGGGCGATAGCTAGACGGTTCCGTGCCCGGCTTTCCGGGTTTGGGGATACCTATAACCGTAGCTTCTTTCCATATATCGGGGAATTTACAGCCCTTTAGGAGGGCGTTCATAATGTTTACTAGGAGGATAATTAGGGCGGGCGGTAGTATTTTTAGTACCTTGTTCGAAATCCCGTCCGGCCCGGGGGCCTTCTTGGAGTGCAGGTGTTTAATAATGTCTTGGACCTCTTCAACATCCGTCGGAGGGATTGGATCTCCCTCAGGCGGAGCCGAGGCCCTCCTCGCAACCTCCCGATTTACCTCCTCTATGTGGGGCCTTTGGGGGGAGACGTTGTCCGGTTGGTTTGGGGTGCATTGTTGTTCTAGCGTATCGGCTAGAACTTCCGCTTTGTCAGCGTCCTCTAGTGCAGGTTCGCGGTTTGGTCTATTCAAGGGGGGCATAGATGGCTCCCTTTTGTTTTTTAAAGATCTCGCGAGTGGCCAGTATGCCACATGTGAAGGTGAAATTTCACTAAGGAATCGATCCCACCGTTCCGCTTTGTTTTCAATGATGCGAGCTTTAACCTCTCTCTCAAGATTTCTGAGGGCGCGACGACACTCGTCTGTCCGGTAGCGCGAGTACGTGCGTCTAGCTGCGTTTTTTACGCGAATAAGGTCTTTAATGTCATCCGGGAGTTCCCACCTGCCATGTTGCGACGGTGTGATTTCCCTGGATGACTTCTCAATAGTCGCTACCAGATGGTTAGTGAGGTCGGAGCATGCTGATACAGCATCATGAGGACTATCTATTATGTCGGGGATTTTATCGAGGTGACTCGATTTCAATGTTTTTAAATTTTCGCTTAGTAATTTATAATCTATGACCTTCTGTTTGTTGTTATTTGTATTGTTCAGAGGGTCTCCGAGTTGTATTAGAACCGGTCTGTGGTCCGAGTTAAGCTCGTGGATAGTTTCAATGGAATATACCTGAAGGGAGATATTCCGAAGAATCACTATGTCTAATATAGATGGCTGCTCGTACCGCTCACTGTTTGCGTGGCTGTAGCGAGTTGGCTCATCTGGGGCGATGACTACACTATTGAGATCATCGACTGCTCTGCGGAGAATTATTCCGTTTTTATTGTTTTCTCGGCAGCCCCATGCTTGATTTTTGCTATTTAGGTCGCCGGCTAATAAGACGGCGTTGCCTAATTCGGATAGCGTTTTTAAATCGCTGTAAAGCAGTTGCTTGTTACAAGATTGATATACCGAGGCGAGTACGATCGACTGATGGCCGGTCATACTCACCTGGCAGACGGAGGCCTCGAGAGATTCTAAAGCTGGCGGATCCATCGCTATGCAATGGAGGGGGCTCTTGTAGTAGATGAGCGTGCCCCCAAGCTGGGATCGTGTCCTGTCGTTCCAACTGCACCTCTACTAGCACTTGTGTGAATTGGTTTATTGCCTTTTTTTCCAGAGCGCGTTTATGAAGACTATCGTTCTATATTATAATTATTCAAAGGTTAAATGTTAATTAAAGTAGAAATTTGTGTCACTTACAATTCTAAGTCCATTGTATAAAATAAATAATTTATCTTTTTTTTCGTCCGTTATTTTTCGAAATAACAAACCGGTATTTAAAACGGGTTTCCGCCTGCTTGTTAAACCAAAATCTATTGTACTAATTGACATAGAATCTGAAAATTGCCAGCTCACACGATCTCATTTGACTATTTTATTATATTTCGAGTACCATTATAATTATAATTCCGATAAAATCCATTTTTGACTATAAATATCACGTGTACTTACAATGATTCGTAACACTGTGTGTTGACAAAAAAAATATGACGTTGAGTCTGGCGCAATATATTAGGCTAAAGTCGTTTTATTTAAGGATTAAAAAGGGAATTTGACCATTTATCAAGTGATTGGTCAGTTAGTTTGAGTTTTCCAAAGATCATAAAGAAGACTAACACGAATTTGATTCATTGACCTCATTTTTATGTTTTATGTTTATTGAGAAAGATTATAATTTACCAAGCTATAAGAATCATGCTAAAGTATAATAAAACCGCGGGGCACTACGAAATAACTTAGGCATTAAGATTTTGTAAATTTTGCGGTGAAATAATAAAAAATAATATATTTGTATACATATTCTCTCTCACCTTCTTAAAATGTTGAATTTATGACGATTCTTTAACCGCAATGATTAGTTTTTTGCTTATAATATTGTTATGTTTAAATTAAGTACATGCATTTGTAAATAGAACTCATATTTTTCCTTATCGACCTTTCGGTAGTAGAGTCCATTTAACGTGCGATGTAAAAATATTAGTTATTTATAATACTGTTAAATTAATTTTTTTTTATAATTCTGCAAATTTAGGCAAACACACAAGATAAGGCATTATTTTTAGACATTTAAATTTCTTTTTTTAAAACTCAAGAGCTTTTCGCATGTATCCAAATTTCAAGCTACTCGGATAGGTTTTCGGACCTATGTGGGACACGCTCTTGGAAGTGCACTACGCTAACTTAACCACCTACCCTATCTTCAGCCGATTTCTGAGGGCCTTGGATCTGCAGGCAACAGGAACACCTTAACAACAAGCCCCGACGAAGGTCAGGCAATGTCTCGTAGATTACATTCCTAGCATGACCACGGGAGTCGCCTAGCCCTTTAATGTCACCAAGTTATTCTAAGATAATAATTATGATGATGATAATACGCTGTGTTAGTTATTATCCTGTCCCCATATATTATTAAGACTTTGTTGCAGAATTCGTTACACTTGACTGGCGTTACAAGGTGTTGTTACTAGGTATAATGAGATCTTAATATCGACTGGGGACTGAAATACATTAGCAGGAATAAAAAACGTCCCTTATCCAGTCATGTACTTAAATATTGATTACGGCCTAAGTTTAGTTCATACATATGTAAAAAAACAAACCAAAATAACCATTTATAATGTTAACTTAAGATCTATCTATATAATGTAGTTGTACTTCCATAGGGTTAGTTTAGTATTTTCTCAGCAGTCCGTAAAGCCCTTCGAAGGGTGATTTTAGGGTAGCGATTACAGTCATAGCAAGTTAATATAAAACGCAATAGGAATTTAAGTATCTCATCTCTCCACTGTAATAAAACAAACTGCAAGCGTAAGTACGCGCCGTGGGGCTTACTTTTTGCTTGGCGGGGGGCGACCTACGCTGTGCTCATATCACTAATTAAAGATACTTCACTTTATTCAAATGTTCCCGTCTATTTTTTGTTGTATCAATAACGATCATCATCATCATCAGCCATTCTCCGACCATTGCAAACATGGCGATGCTTTTTAAAATTGCGATTATAATTATTATTATGATGTCTACCGTTTTTTTAAAGCTCAATTCAAATCGAGTATTATACATCATTATAACAAACGTTAAAACTTTAGACTTAGGGCCTGTTTCACAATCTCCAGATATGTTCCCAATAGGCTATCGGCAACATATTTGACAGATAGAGTATGTCAAATATCTGTCAAATAAATATGTTGCCGATAGCCTATTGGGAACTTATCTGGAGATTGTGAAACAGGCCCTAAGTCTAAAGTTTTAACGTTATATATTATCTGGAGATTGTGAAACAGGCCCTTAGGGGCATAGTTTAAGTAGACCAAGTGTTATTCGGCCATTAAGGGTCGGAAGACGATGTCCGTGCAGTGGCCGGTCCGTGTTAGATGCGATTCTCAAGGGATCGCTTGACTTCGCGTTTATTGAGGGAGACCTATTGAGTGGACGGATAAAGGCTGATGATGATGGTGATTCCAAAATTGTAAGACCAGCACAGCTGGACTTTTCTTATCGAATCTATATTTACATCAGAAATTTAAATTTTATAAAGCATGCAATTTTTATTACGTTTCCATTGTCAAATATATGTGTATGGATGTAGAACTCGATAGTATTTTAAATATCGAACACAAAGCTTGTTTTAAGGTAGCGTTTTCAACATTTCAGCCACGCCTTATCATTTGTTTCTATACAACGAATTTAGTATTGTATTGGCACATCGTGTACACGACTTACGTTTAGTCATACATGGTTTATTCACAATGAGACTTAATTCTCCGCTTCCTTTGGTATGTTCAGGTCTATCAGATGAATGCGGCCCGATCCTACCATGATAAAGGTACAAAGAGATGTCCGCTTAAACTCGCGCACGACTCAGATTCTCTTACAAAAGGCAAATCAACGATTCAAACTATTGATGCTTGCAAAAGTTTTTTCATGAGCTCAAAAGATGAATACAGATTACATATTTTAGTGTCAACCAACATTTGAAATGGTGCAACACATGCACCTGTCGTGGCAAGAAAAAAACTCAGTTCATTTGAAGTTCTCAAAAAAAGAATTTAGAAAAAAATCAATTATCATCATCATCATCAGTTTACTTGGTGAATATAGGCCTCTTTCAATGAAGGCCAAGATGATCGATCCCTTGCCACTCGTATCCATTACGGACCGGCCACTGCGGGGAGATTGTCTTTCCATGTTTTCTATGCTGTACATATTTTAAGACCGTTTTGGTTTGTACTGAAGACATAGTGTTTAAGTGAAAATGTACGCCTACTAGACTTTCCTTTGCGAGGCGAAAAATCTATGAACGACACAAATTTATAAACCTAAAAAACCGCATTCGTTTACCATGTTTATTATCTTATAAGTAGTTGAAAAAAAGAAAAAATGTGAGCTAATTAATAGTAAGAAGAAAAAGATAAAAGAAGTGAAAACTTACTTATAACTAAGAAATATGACATTACGAAATTTTAAATTTTACGAGAAATTTAATAATCTCATGGCGTCATTATGTTACATTAGAAACAAAAGAAAAGGTGACGCGAACATATCAGATTTGTCGCTACCAAAACACATGTAACGTGGCTAATACAATTTTTCACTTCAAAAACCTAAACCTTAATTTAAAAAAGTAGCAATCTATTTATAAATCGAGATGTAGTCACATGTTATTACGAGCAGTTTAGAATATCATAAGTCTCTTTAAATTTCAACTAGTAAGTCGTCTTTAGATACCTACACGTTTTGGCAATGAAACTCGGGGCGCGGAATGTTACGGTATATATTTGAAAACATTCACAGCGTGTCTCGAAGGCAATCGATGTTTTTGAATCATATATTATATTAACATTGAAGCCGCGTCCGGCATTTCAATCGGCGTCCATCGTCATCGGCCAATCATAAATAAATCAGCGAGTGACGAGACAATGGCAGATGCGGACACACGTGCACACACCGCACCAATAACATTTTATATACATTCTAAACAACTTCATACAATAGAGATATTGATGATGATGATGTTAGTCTCTTATTCATGCTTTTTTTTTTCTTTATCGCCGGGAAATGCACTGCGGCATCCCGCTGGGTATGTGGGAATCTCTGCGCTCGAAAATGGTAAGTGGACGCAGCTCTACACACTAAAACCCGGCGAGTGCCACCAATGTCGCCTGGTGAGGTGCCCTGGATCTACTAGTAACAGGGCACCTCGACCGTTAGTCAGTCCCTCAGGGGACCGACGCCATCTCCACAGAGGGGTTGTCTCGCACAGCAGAACAACCGCTCCCAACGTTGGGGGCAGTACGATGAGGTGAGTTTCCCGTCCTTACGCCTTGGCATCTGCTCTTTTTTCCCCTCTTTTTATAAGAGCCCCATCGGCTCAATTCGCTTCATCCAAGGCGCTGTCTCACCTTAGGCTACTGAGCCCCACCGCCACGACAAGGCCTGAACCATGGTGCCGCTCTTATTCATGCTACTATGACAAGCCAAAAGAAGTGTTACTTGCTTTATTACTTTATTTTACTTTCTTGAATCGCACGTCCTTCTTCGCAACTCTTTATTTCTATTTTTTCCTCGCACTCCTGTGTTTTGTGTGAAATTCGTATTGTGATATGTGTAAGCATATCACTTCAATCATCATTCACATAGATATAAATGGTAAATGAAGCCAACAACTAAGATTAAATTCAAGGATGTCCCTTACCCTATTAGCCACATACAATATACTAGTGCCTAGGTATGTAGTGTTTGAGATTCTATGTTTATTTTAGTGACTGACGACACTCGACTTGCCGTAATTCCAATAAGACAAAAACACGACCCTTGTCTAGGATTTAAACCTATGATTGCAAGAAGAAGCACATCTTTTTGCTTGCTTTGAAAATCTATAAAAGTGAAGGATTGGCATTTCATCATTTTTTTCATTACCATCAGCCTTTATTCGTCCACTGCTGAACATGCGCCTCCTTTAATGAACGCCAAGAAGACAATCCCATGCCACTCGCATCCAACACGGACCGGGCACTGCATGGATATCATTTTCCCACCTGGTTAATGGCCGACCAACACTTCGCCTAAACGCAGCCTAGAGGACACTGCTCATAATTTGTAATAGATAATGATGTTGAAGACAAAAGGCTTCACCATTAGTGGAGTATATGAAGCGGTACACTCTTTCAATCATAATGCTGTCTCGTTGAAAGAAAAGCTAATTATTAGTTTCAAAGGCCTCATTCAGAATGTTGCTTTAAAAGCAGCTCTAAAAATACAAGTGCATTGCTTTTTATAATTGAAACTCGAGAGTAATAAGAAGTTAATGAGTGAATAAATGCGTTCGTACGCCATTAAATAATTCTGCATTTTTAATGACTAGCAGAATGATTAAAGAAAATAAGTTAATCAATCTGCAGCATTTTCTCAATTGTGTTGAGGTCAGCTTCGAGTATCCGGGGAATATCAATATTTTGACTGGAACGACTGTCGATCTGACCTCTACAATTCGGTAACTGGGTAAGACTTGTATCTCGTGGTCAGACTAGTAATCAGAATTTCGGGCTTGTGACGATTCGTAACGACTGTGAAAGACTGAGATAGCCGGGCCAACGTGCCAGCAAAAGGCATGAAGATGTATTGGTATGTAAAGGCCGTCACCACGGAGCTTAAGCCCCAAAAGTAGCTTTACCTGATATTCAACCAGAGCGGCTGATATTAATACATTTTGTGATAAAAGAAAATATATATACTGTAATTATAGTAGACGTTAAATATCAACATATAAATAGCCCATAACAAGATTCGAACCTATGTCCTCTCAAAATACTTAGCAGGCTTGCTGTGGCGCCAGGGAAGCCATTTATACTAATAGGTATTACATTGTTAGTCAATATAATATATCTGTGCTATGTCAATATGAAGCCGTATAATAAACCCGCTTGTGCGTTCTAAGTTATTGTAAAAGATAGAAAACAGATAAATATACGTATGACCCAACGCAGTAAATAAACAACTAATAAACATCTTGAAGTCATTCAAATATATGTAATTTTATCTTAACATTTATTACAAGACACTGTATTTCACTTACATTAAATACACTTAAAGGCCTGGTTTTTATGTTCGATTTTCTTGTCTTGGATAAGTATAAAAGGCAGATAAGCCACCTGATTGTAAGTGGTTAACGTCATCTATTAACACACAGATCGAGACTGACCCAAGGAGCTCATTTATTCATTGCCTATCTGTCTCAATGGTCTTGATGGTATTAATTACTCTGCCTATTTTGCACTTCATTGCGAATCATAGCAAAGCTATTTCATGAATGAAATAGACAGATGGTGGCATCAGCACGGGACACAGCTCCTCCCAACGTAAATCTATTTTTTAAGTTAGAATTATCCACGAATATTCAATGGTCCGTCTTGGCGTTCATTGAGGAAGGCCTATGTTCAGCAGTGGACGGATAAAGGCTGATGATGATGATAATTCAATAGTCATTTCACCAAAGGCGGTGGAAAAAAAACAGACAGGCCTTGATGTATAGCAGATGCTATTACCGTTATGATAATCACAATGATTCAGATGTGAGATAAGCCGAGCCACGTAATGTTTGAGTAATATTTAATTAGCGCTGCGAAATATTTTGTCGAACAGCTTGTTCCGCCCACGCCCACGCCCATCATGTACATCGCATTCATCACTTGAACTTAATCATCGCTAATGGAATATAATCTTATAAAGATAAATTATAAGTTTATTCGATTTAACGTGACTCTACGAAACGGTATTTGATGACAATTTATTTCTAAGCTTCATTTTTAGTATTTGAAACAAAATAGCATTTTTATTAATGCTGTAATAGTATAGGAGCTATCAACGTTATCGAGAAAGTATTTCAGGTCAGCTGATTTTGTGATATGCCGTCCCTCTTGCTCTTTCTGTTAGAGTCTAGGCTATCTGGCTGGTGGTAGTGGTTGCGTTCATTAGTGCACATCCTACATGTCAATGAGCAAGAGGGACGGCATATCACAAAATCAGCTTACCTCAAATACTTACTTTGCAAACGTTGCTAGCTCCCGTACCATAAAAAACTTACGAAAGAATTACTATAGAAATGTATTAGTCCTAATATCGTTTTAGTAATAATAAATTTAAAACTTTATTGTATTATTATGAGACTAAAATAATTATTAATGTCTATGTATGCTTACATAAAAAATTTTAGAAAAAGAGCATCAGAGTCTTGGTACCGTTGTAACTTTATTTCTTCAATTGGTAGTTAATAGTGCGTAGTGCGCACCCATCGCATACAGATTTATAGAGGGACGCAGATTAAAACATACATACTAGGGCAAAATGAAAATACTCAAACAATGATTAAGATAAAAATGGTAAGAACTATGATAAATCGTGCTCCAAATATTAATAATCCCTGACACTTTATAGTTTCTTGTAATCATTATTCATTTGAGCAACATTTACACGCAGGTATGTTAGAATATCTCGCCTCAAAGAGCTTAGAAAATACGAAATTCTAAAGTTATTTCTATAAAATGAAGTCACGTGTCGCGACTTTGTTTATCACAATATTTGAATGTCGCCAGGAATACGAGATATCTCTCGTCGACTTCATTTACATGCTTTAAATATTAAGGAACAAAGCTTGCTGACATAACCGGCTTTAAACTTATATTCCTTTGAAAGAATACAATAAATCGGGAGAAAAAAAAATCCATTGAATATTACTTAAAATGTTCTTCATAAGTGAATAACGACTTAAAATTTAATTATGTCTTTAATAATATAATTATTGATATAACTGTGTATGATATGAGCTGAATTGCATTATTGTGTTAAGCGTTGTCGCAAAATTCATCAATATTATTCCTCCTTTTTCGAAAGGTCTAGACTTTTAGGCCAGATGGCCTTTAAGCTCAATCGGTAGGTAGATGAGTAGATGGCTCACCTAGTAAAATTCGAAAGGGTATTATAATAGGGTATAATATATTCGTCCAACTTCGCCACTATGTTTAAACGTGTTGGCAATCCGAAGACATCTAGGTAACTCGCCATTTACGAAGCCCTTTTATCTGTACGAAGACCTTTACCTGCTATCGATTAATATTGCAAGCCTATCTATTCAATAATCCAGATATTTTATTACTAAAATAATTCCTATAGTTTTGTAATTTACATCGTTAAAATTAACAACACTATAATATTAACGTTAGTGGAGTTTGTTAAGAAACTGTCCCATATCGTAACATTGGCAACACATTGCGATTGCATTTTTATTATCAAAGTTCCGACTTCCAACCCACGCGGAACCATCGACGTAACTCGATTAAACACAAAGAGCATTGTACCACTGTACTCACACGTCGAACTCTCTAATTGTCACAAGTACAATAGAACTCCCGACTCCGATGAACAACACTATTGTTAAGAGATGGAGCGATAGCGTTTTGTTGCCATCATTATTTTAAATCTACTAGTGATGCGAAAACATCGTTAGCTCCGAGGCCCGAGGGTTGGCCGCCTACCGAGATGTTTAATTATCCTAACTAATGAAGCCGACGCGACTTGATCCTATCGGTAATCGGACACAACTTTCTACGTGATCGATCGTTCAAATTATCGATTGTGTCTTATTCCGATTTGGGTTTAGTATTTCGGATCTTTTGTGTAAAATAATAAGTATAACAGTTTTATGATTGTCGATACATTGGATAAGGAAACAAAATATCATTATTTTTAATCGAACTCGATGGAGGTTGTAGATTGAGCTTCAATTTGTTATTTCAATGATTTCTAGATCTTAAAGATCTTTGGTCTGATTCAAATGATAATTTTGAGAAAGTCTTTGTATAATAGGTATATGATTATAAAGTCAATAACCAGCATTTCGACATGATATTATGTACGTGTCGTATCAGGTTCTATCAACATTTTTGAATTGTATACGTTTGATATTATGCAAATATCATGTGCAATATATATATGTGCATAGTAGAAAAGAAATTTTTTTAGTGATGAAATTCATAAAGGATAAAAATAGCTTTATTTACTGCCGGGCTTACGAACTTTAATAAATAACAGTAGAAGCATAACATAGTAATAAGTTGATGCATAAATATTCCAATAATATTATAAACGCGAAAGTTTATAATATATTTAATGTTTGCTCACGCAAAAACGATTGAATGGATTTCGATGAAACTTTACAAGAATATAGCTTACACATTAATTTAACACAAAGGCTAATTTATATCCGTACTCTCACATTTATGGGAAGTGTACAAGACAAGATAATGTTGAATGAATGAATAATACATGTGTATATTTGAAGAATAATATAAGAATAAAATACTATTATTGTATGGACCTGTAAGTAAGTGGACATTAATATGGCCTGTCTCGAATTGGGATAATCCGGAATTATTTGCGGAGACGAGTTGATCGCGTAATGCCCCGATACATTTGTTATTGCCAACCCCCAAACCCCCCCTCCCCCTTCCCTTACGGTCTTGGAAATGTTTGGGTATACAATAGCGATTAGCCGTAGTATGGTCTCCATACAAATTAGAGCAAGGGCAAACGTATATAATGATGGATATTTTGGATACCCTAATGGATAACTTTATGCATTTTTTGATGATTTCTCTTCATCACATTACTTTCATCAATTTAAGCTTTTGAAAAATGCACATCAGCAAAAAACCGGAGGTTAAGGGTTTGTTTCACAATATCCTAATAAAGTTCCATTTAAGCTATTTGCAACATATTTACCACATAACTACAACGTTTTTGTTTCACAATTGACATATAGCAATATTTGGCTAATAAAGTTCCCTGTAAACTATAGGTCGGATCAACTGGCCATTAGCAAATTCATCTGTCAGATAAATTAGTTGACAGATATATATATATATACGCGGTTGACAGCTTCACGACATTTGACAATTTGACGTTCCGGTAACAGTAATATACAAAATAATTTAAATTGTGTTTTGATCGTTTAATAATTAAGGGATAACATTATATACAAGGTCTATGTAAATAAAAGGTATAAAGATGGTATGATACATACAATTAAATTATAAAAACATATTTTCATGTATATTTACAACATGGAATTTTTTTCTAAAACATATTTATCGTAAAATGGAACTATGAAATGCGAGGTTGCCAAGCCTACTAACCAGTAAGTGCCAAATAGGGATCTGCCAAATAAATTTATAGGGAAGATGATGGTGAAACCCAATCAAGACTAACTAGAAGATTTATGTGTCAGTTAATTTATGTGTCATATAGCTATAGGGTACTTTACTAGTATATTGTGAAACAGACCCTTATATTTCTAAAATTTATATTCCATTAAAATATTCTTCTCTTCTTTCTTGCAAATATATGTCCCACTGTTGGGCACGGGTTTCGTCCTCGAAATTAGGCGAGGAGGTAAATTCACAGATGCGCTGGCCCAATCCGGGTTGGTGAGATTCACATACGATGGTCTTGTGCTTGATTCACTTATAAATTTCGGAAAACCGTTTTCAAGGCACCCTGGGGGTCAAAATCGAATCCGGAACCTCTAGCATAATTGAGTCCATCCGCACTAAACCATCGTCGCTAGTCATTTAAGGTTTGTCATAAGCGCCACAGTACGTTCGCATATATTTTTTATTTTTATACAGAAGAAAAAAACAATATTTGTGTGAGTATGCAAAGTCGAAGTGGAATAAAGCAAAAGCAAAGCAAAATCCGAATCGCACTTTACTTTTAGATCCACTTCGATGTGTAAACTTAGTCTGTTAAATAAAAGTAATGGCGAGACGTTAATATTAAATGGATTTACTTTCAACGTTTGTAGAGTGCTTGTCGCTTGTTTCCAGGAAACGTTTTAAAAGTATTATACTCCATTGAGATATTTTAAATAGAAGTTTCATTTATGATCTAGATAAATAACAATCATCATTATTATCACCTACCCAATTATTACTGAACTAGTAATTATGATCTTTGTACAGAGAGCAATAAAACGATTGATTATTTATATTATGGAACACTTTACTTTTTCTTGATATAACAATTGCTCAACTAGATAATAATTACTGTCCATTGAATGTATTCTTTTAGAATACATTGCAAGATACGTAAGAAGAAACGTGGCTAGAGTAGCGATAATCTAATAAGTATGGACTTGGCCTGTTGAGAGGAAAGATCCGATACTGTCCCCTGAAGTAAAATAGGTTTATCTAAATTTCTACTTACATCTTAACATCGCTTCATCACCGGGGAAGGAAAACATCGTGTGAAGTTGAAGGTGTGAAGAACAAACATTTGAATGTGTGTGAAGTTCACCAACTCGCCATCCCATGGGATCGACAGGCTACCGCATCTGTCAAGTGTTCATCCATTCTTCATCTTTCTTACCTCTTTTTCTCCCCGTCTGATATTAAGGAGGGCAACCCATGCCTAGCAGTAGGACATGAAAGCTGATATTATTATGATAGGACATGTTTAAATCGTATAATGTTTACAGCACAAATTCCCCGAGAATAGCTCATTAATCGCTAACGACACTTTATATGCAGATCTATCTAAAGCTGAGCCAATCAGCGTTGTCGCCACAACTCTACGTAATGAAAATTAAATCGACTGCATAATCCACTTACCCTCGTGATTGCTTACCCGTTTTGTCTGCGCGGTAATTACTGCAAAATCCTTAAAATGAGAATTTGTATCGATATAATTGTGGAGATTGTGTTTATCGGACGAAAATGAGTTGAAAATATACGTGGGCTATTTACATGTCTACCCTTTTCCAATATATTTAAATCTATGCAGTCACCAGGTATGGTTGTGAGACAAAAAAACGTAACTAAAAAGTGTTTAATCTAAATAAATGATGTATATGAATGAAATTAAAGTACAATAGTATTTAATATCATTCATAATAATTGTACTATCATTCTCCTGTGAAATTCACAGTGAATTACAAAAAGTAACGACTCACCAGCAGCTCTAATGGAAATTTCAAAAGAGCCGACTCGAGAAAGAGGCGATTTTTTTTTGTCCTATTGTTGCTTGGAGCATTAGAACATGTCCGACGGCATGATAGCCTCGTAAATAATTAGGGGCTATAAATTTGGACCCCATAATTGATGTCGTAAACCAAATTGACCCGGTGCAAAAAATTCCCTGGATTTTTTCACAGATTTTAAATTGTTCTATTCTCCTTAGTTCATTTTCATAATTAAATATAATAAAGAGATCTATATCTTTTAGCATTTTTTCATCTGCCAATACTTGTTCAATGTAGACGGTATATTTATTTATATATAATGTTTTAAAGTTTTGATTTTTACTGGTGAGTAAAGTTTGGATTTGGTAAAAATTGGAATTATACGTTTACATTATGTGGATACAAATTAATCAACAAAAACGTCATTTCTTGTTATTGACTAATTATTCTTTATACGCTTATTTACAATTAGTGGGTATTAAACTTTACATTAATTTACGATACAATTAGTGAAATTACAGCTAATAGAACAGATCTCAGAGACCAACAAAAATCCTCTTGGCTGTTCGGGAATTTAAGACCAAGATACTTCACATTATTGCATTATCAAAACATAAGCAGTTTTACAGAACGAATTGCGAATCTCATTTAATGGTGAATCGGTCACGCCCGTCAAAGCAATAGAATTAAATAAAGACTTATGAGCTTACCACATGGTAACTTCGAATTGGCAAAAACAAAATTGGATGAGTATTGGAGTGCATTGCAGAAGGCTGCGGGGCATTATATCCGGTGTGAGTTGCCCCGCCTGTGTTGCCTTGCCGGTGTGGGTTGCCCCGCATGTGTGTGTTGCCCCGATGGGATAGCAATCACGGGATCTCACGTCGCTCCCGGCGCGCACGATCACTGCACGACCATTTCACGACCACCTCACGACTACGTCCCGACCGTAAACAGAGGGGAATCATGTAATAGAAGATTATATGCAATATGCAATTTATTTAATTTAGTCACTTGGTGATTGATGTTTGAGATTAAATTGGATTATTTCATTGGAGACGAGGCTGTTATTTATTAAATTTTATTGGTCATTTATTTTGGAGTCATAATTAATAATTATATTAAGTGCAGCTTTTATCATAGATCCGTCATACGCTTTACAGTTTAATGTGTATAAAACTGACCATCCCTTTTTAGGGTTCAATAAACATTTTTTAGCTAAAAGCAATGCATATAATTATATCGATTCAGGTACATAATCGAAATCAGTTTTAATGTGTTTGTTTCAGTTGATATACTTACGTCAAAGATTCAAAAGTAATAAAATCGGATATCCAATTGACGTCACCATGTTTTCACCGCAGAAGAAGTGGAGTTTTCAAAGGCCAGAGTATATGAATCATACATTTAATAACAACTTTTTGCGTTTTTTACTAGTTGATTTCTGATATCCTACAGGTATCATGGTCGCAATTCTTCAAAAGTTATATCATTGTAAAAACAACTAAAACAATACGTTTTATAAAATTATTTTATCAAGTTCAATGATCCTACGATTTAAAAGCAACCTGACAGACGAACTGTTGCTTAAAGTTTTTTATCGAAAAAATCATTCACTCAAAAGTACTAACTTTTGAGCGTCAATAAAATTTACCATTCGCGATCGTCATATCATTTTAGTGAATTTATATTCTCATCACATCGTATAATCAGATTTATTACTGGGCTAAGATTACAATGGATGTGTATTGTATGAAATCAAATTAAAATAGTTATTATATTCCTTGATAAAACACCATTCGCTGTTCTCACAGGCTTATATCAAAGCTGGCTAGGGGAAAAGAGAATAGCGGTACATCCCTAATAGCAGGATCCTGTATAATATGACCGTAACAAAGATAAGCCCAGGTCAAGGGTAGACATGTGACAGTCCACACTTTTTATTTGGGATTAGTTAAGGACGCCAGAAATATACGGGGTGTTGTTTTTATGTTACCTTAGAATAACAACGTTGAAACATAAACAAAAAAAATTGGTTGCCTGTAAAGTCGGTATACGGGCGAAAGTTTTACGTGACAACGACTTTGAGTGGTAAAATAATTTTAATGTGAATATTCATTCGTATAGTAGGGAGAAGGATGAAATAATAGTAACAATTTAAAACATTTATTTATACAAAGAATTATATTTAAAACATTAATTTATACAAAGAATCTCGCACTGAATTTTTATGTCTGTCTCTCTCGCTCTTAGGCGGGCTAACCATGCCCGAGTGGAAGGGACGCGTGCCTCTCACTTGCTTTCATTGTGAGCGCATAACGTGAGCGGAGCGTAACGCAGTTTCTTGAAGTGTCACCCGGCAAACCAATTTATAAGACGTTGTCACGTCAATATAATATGGTTAGCAGCGGCATAGTAATATTATATGAAATCCTATCACCAGTAATATTTTATTAAATTATAATAATGATCTAAAATGTATTCTATATCTAACGCAACTAATTTATACAGCATGTATTTAATTACATTAATCGAATTATTAATTGTGTATTTAATTTTAAATGGGTTAATAGAATGTATTCAAATCTGTCCAGAGTGTAGAGTGATTGTGGTGCAGAGGGTATGGACATGGCTTTTGAGCTAAAGGGCCCAGGTTCGATCCGGCCCCTGTGGTGTCTTGAAATGGTGGTCAAAATTTTTAAGCGCATCATCTCTCGCTCCCCGGTGAAGGAAAATATCGTGAGGAAAACTGCATGCCTGATGAGAATGAGCTGAGATGAGCCTTATAAGTCTTTGACGGTATGAAAAGTTTACAAACCCGCATTGGGCCAGCGCATCGTTGAACTATGGCCCAATGTCCTCCTCGTCTGATTTCGAGGAGAGCCGCGATCAGAAGACGGACATAATGGGTGACACTTTACTTTTTTAACTAACCTATTCTGTATTTAATTTTAAATATGTTAATAGGATGTGTTCAAATTAGTTAAATATTTGTTAGCTAAATCCGTTTGATTTCGATTACTATTGGACAAAGTTTATCGGTGAAATTGGTTTACACAGTTAACGCTAGCAAACTACGAGGTAACTTCGCTATCAACTACGCCGTGCATGAGGCGTGAGTCGATAGTTCATATCAACAGAATATGTTATAATTGAATCGGTTTGCTTTACTATATTTGTTGCAGACCATTTTTATTTATTTATTTTATTTATTTATTTATTTATTTTGGCATCAAACAGTCATAGGTATATCATAGTAAGTATATAATATAGTTTTACTACATAAAAGACAAACAGTGCCGAAAATTACAATATTAAGTAGGTGTAACGCTTATAATATTATGTGCTAAGTTTAAGATACAAATATGCTTAAATATAGGTATTTAAGAATGTCTGAGCAAATCCAAAAATTAAAAGGAGCAACATAAATTAAATCTACAGTATTAGTTAGCTTATGCAAGTTTAAGAAACAACCTTTTTTTAAACTTATTGTAGGAAATCCCAAACAAATCTATATCAGAAAATTGTTTATTATAGGAGCTTAGTGCTCGTGGGATAAAGCTATTTAGAGCATAGTTTTTTGTGTAGTGCGGTGGAACAACGACAGGAACGAACGGGTAGCCGGGCACGTGCAGTAAATGATATTTTAGAGAGTAGGTAAGGGCAATCTATTTTGTTATTTAAAATTTTATAAATGTACAAAACATCGATGAACTTGCGACGATCAGCTAAGCTGAGGATACTAAGTTTTTTAAGAGAGTTGACGTAATCAAGGTTTGTATTATTAAAGTGGTAGTTAAGAGTATTTATAACTTTTTTTTGTACTTTCTCGATGCGATTTTCATGAAGTTTGTAATTAGGATTCCATACACAACAACCAAATTCCAGAAGTGACCTTACAAATGAGAAATATAAAATCAAAAGTGTTTGGGGTTTTTTAAATTGCTTAATTTGTCTATTAATGAAACCTAAGTTACGAAAAGCTTTTTGCAGAATTACATCAATGTGGTGATTGAAAGAAAGTTTATGATCCATCAGTATGCCGAGATCTCTTACTGTTTCGACATGACTTAGGTTGTACTTATTTAAAACATAATTATAAGTAATCTTTTTCTTATTGTTGCGAGTATATGAGATAACGGAACATTTATCAATATTAATAGTAATTTGGTTACAGTCACAATAGTTAGATAAAGCTTCGATATCTAGTTGTAGTTTATTGCAGTCATCTATTGTTTTAATAACGCGATATATTTTTGTATCATCGGCATATTGTAGGAACATTGAATTTTTAAAAATTGTTTCTATATCATTAATATATAACGAGAATAACAAAGGGCCTAGATGGGAGCCTTGTGGTATTCCCGAGGGAATCAGCAGGAACCCAGAACAACAACCTTTGACACAGACAGCCTGACTGCGGTTCCGAATATAGGAATTAATCCACCGCAAGAGACTGCCGTGAACACCCACTTCCGAAAGTTTCGTGATAAGGATATCATGGTTAATCCTGTCGAAAGCCTTCGAGAAGTCAGTGTACACGACGTCAATCTGTAAACCTTTATCCATATTGTGTAATAAATAATCAGTGAAAGTTAGCATATTGGTTTCTATACTTCTTGATTTTCTGAAGCCGTGTTGACTATCTGAAATGTAGTGCTTGACTGACTCATATATTTTTTCGGTCACTATTTTTTCAAAGATTTTACCGAGAACGCATAATTTTGATATTGGTCTATATTCCGAGATTATATGATTTTTTGAATTTTTGGGTATGGGTGTAACGAGTGCTTTTTTCCATACCTGAGGGAATACACCTCGCGGGCTCCCACTACTACATAAACTGGAATCTGCATCGCGATCACGCCTAAATACAACGAAGCGATCATCGATAAATTCACCGTTATGAAAATTTAAATTAAGCCATGTCTCTGTAATACATATTATATCATAATTACAGTTGAGTACGTTTGTCAAAAAATTATGAGATTTTGTACGTAGGCCCCTGACGTTTTGATAGTAAATGGATAAATTATCATTAAATGTCATTGAGATCGCTTGTACTGAAGTTATATAATATTATGTCGATTGTTTGTTCCACACACACATTTATTTTTAAGAGAAAAATATACTTACATAGCTTCCCACCATAAACAAAAGATAATACTAGAAATATATAGTAACTTATAAAATACCTCATATTAAGAAGATAGGTAGACACTTTTCTGTTACATAATTAATAAATATCTCATATACTTTATAGAGGTTTTACTTTCATAGTAAGAAAGGATTGTTCTTCCCGTTCTCGTGTCTCATATATTGTTATAGTTTAAAAATAATTGTAACGTGTTATCTTTTAATTGTGAAATAATATTAATATCTATGGACGCTTTTTACACCACGTCAATCTGGTCCCGTGGTATGTACTCGAAGAGACTTGTGTTACGGGTACCAGACAACGGAAATACATATATTTAATACTTTTTATATTAATACTTAGTACCTGGTTGACCGAGCATTTGCTCGGTACCCTTAGTGATAAAATACGATAAAATTTTTCTTCCAAAAAAAATTATTTTAAAAAAAGGAAAAAATAAAATTTGGACTGGAGATTCGAACCAGGCTCGTTCAGATTTAAATGCCTAATTTCACCACTAAGCTACCATGACATATTATTTGACAGCGAAAATTACGTCCATATTCTAATCAACAAATTTCGATGCCTCAAAACACGGATAAAAAAAAGTTTTCTAAAAATTTATCCTAGCTAGATCTATTTATCGCCGTTTTTAACACATGTATACAAAATTTCATCAAAATCGTTGGAGCCGTTTCCGAGATCCCGGTTCTATATATATATATATATACAAGAATTGCTCGTTTAAAGGTATAAGATAAATATATATACAAGAATTGCTCGTTTAAAGGTATAAGATATTTAAGATTTTTATTATATAATACATGATATATTTTATACACATCCATGATCCAGGAACGCAGAAACTGTTTTGTTCCCTGGTGGGATTCGAACCCGCAACCTCCGGCTTGAACGCCAACGCGCTAACCATTAACCCACAGAGGTTGTCGAATAGACAATTTAGTGGATTTATAATGTTACAAAATGCATATTTATTTTGTGATTTCTTTAATCTCTCTTTCTATTAAATTTCTTAATATAAAAAATGATGTGGTGTCGTGGGACACCGGGTAGGAACGGAGTTAAGAAAGAGAAGGAATGAGAGAACGAAAAGAAAGAGGGAGTAAGAGAAATGTATTATACAGTTATATATTATTACGTCCATTATTATACACTACTCGCTTGTGTATGCGACTGTCGCGCCTGCGCACGTCTCATTTAACGGTTTTATTCCACGGATTTTTTCTTACGGTTTTACTGCCACATTTTTTTCAGTTCGGTCGCACAGCAAAATCCCTATCCCCTCCAAGCCTGCCGTGAGGAACTTCGTTCCAAAAGTATCATGCTAATTTTATTTTGTGGCAGGTTTTCAAAACAAATGTACTACGAAACGGAAATAAATGTAAGTGTATATATACACATCCGAAGCAGCGGAACGGACATTTATATTCATCACATAAATGTCTGGACTTGGCGGGATTAGAACCCGAGATATCTTCAACTAATGGCCTGTCACTTCACCGCTGCAAGAGAAAATAACATACATAGACTATAATATGTTTATCTTAGGCATTAACTAAGTATTCCATTAAATGACTTTTGAAGAGAAAGCTTCTTTAGGCGCGTTGAGAACTTTTCGAGTGAACAAAAATTATGGAACACTTTCTTATATTTATTGTATGCCTATATAATTTTTGTATATTTTGGGTGGATAACACGCGCGAAACACTGTCATTGTCACCGCTCGGTTACAATGTAATATTTTTTTTGTACTAAATGTTAGCCTTCATTAAGGGAGGCATATGTTCAGATTTCCCGTCGCCTGCAGATCCGAGTCTCTCAGATATAGCGGCTGAAGGCTCACGCAGCCGTTTTAGTGGAGTAGTGCACCCTATGCGAGTCTCCACACACGCCAGCGCGCCTACCCAAGGCCCTGGTATGGTCCGCAAAGGATTTCCGCTGGTTGCTGATTAAAGGAGGATGATGATGATGATGATGATGATGATGATGATGATGATGATGATGATGATGACGAAATGTCATACGTCATAATTCTGAGTTAAATAAGTTTTCCAGTGAGTTTTCACTTCTATCAGCAGTCAAAGTCAAAGTCAAAAATTTTATTCAAAATAGTACTATCAAGTTGTTGTAACTAGTTGAAGGTCAATTGAGTCTACCACCGGTTCCAAAGTAAGTCCACTGAGAAGAACCGGCGAAACAAACTCAGTGGAAAAAGTCCCTATGAATACTAATTTTTTAATGTTTGCATAAGCAAACGGGCATACGAGCCGTCTGAGTAAGTTATCAGCGTCGCCCATGCGCTGCCTATCCTTGGTCGTAAGATGATTACAAAACCCAGCAAAGCATTTGCACTAAACAAAAGATGGTGGTACCTCAACAGGTGAGAGCACACTACAGCGCATCGCATCAATAAATTAGTATCGCACAAAGTCGTATTACATTTCAATTCAGTCACTTATTAACTCCGTTACCTTGCATTTATAATCTCCAATAAATAAAGTCGTATGCATAATTCTATAGCGGTACGGTCAGCAATCGATTTGGGCGCAGCAAAACGATAATGCATTAGTTATTACTGAGTCGAATCACATGTGAATGTAATCAACGCAAAAACGTTCACGTGAGCGGGAAATGTACGCGGAATTTACGGCTTTGTCGTTCGTGTAATGTAGGTGGGTTTTTTGTAAAACCAGGTGTCTATAGTATTGTGGGTGTAGTTTCACGGGTTCAAATCCCACGAAGGATTTTTTTTAAGAATGTAGAAGTCTGTAATCTATCTTCTAGGTATAAACTGAGAATTTCCTTTAACGCAAAGCAAGTTATTGCGGGCACCAGTAGAAAGGTCAACGTCATGTTATTTATGAACATTCAATAAATAAATATTGTTTATCCCAAAAGAGAAGACCCAATTCCAATTTCTGATTTTTGCTTTTACCACTCAAGCGAAGGTCAACAACACAAAAAAAAAAATGTCGCTTTAATAATAGATAAGTGGGCTGACATGTTATTATTATTATTATCAATAATAATATATTATGTAATAGTACATAATAATATTATTTGACTTGTATTAAGGCATTTTTTTTTTCATAAAGGTTGTTTTATCCAGTTTGAAATCTAAATATAAGTGTAATCATAAAACCAAACCTAAACTAATTTGTAACTTTACATTCGTTTAAATAAAATGGAAGTTATTATGATTTTTGCCACTAGTTGTCGTATAAGTCAAGAAGTGTGGAATATACGGCATTTTATTTAGCAAAACGAAGTCTGTCGGGGCAGCTACTACTAAGTTTGCTTTCCGTCAGAAAAAAATAATCCGACTTACCTTCTGGTCGCGACAAAAGCAGTTTTACTTAAAAAACCTTGCAAGAAACATTATCCAAGGTAACCGGCTAAGTAGATCACATCGACAACACTATTAGTACTCGTTAATGATTCTGTGTATCAAGCTAGTCCTGCCATCGTTCGGTGCAAAAAGATCCCCGACTTATAAGCGACGCGAGCAACGCTCGACCTACAAGCCCATACGCTGACCACCCCGGTACAAATAGCGACTTTTTACATTTCTTTTAACAGTTCATCTTTAGGAATTAACTAATACTAAATAATTGATTTTTTAACCGAAGGAAGGGATGTACTATGCCACACGAATATAGCACCTGTGAGTGAGACCTTTTCCCGTAAAACAACATACATACGTTTATTATTTTTACATTAACATTGTATGTTCGTATTCGCAGTGGATGCAAAGCAAGGGATTCTTGACCTTCACTGAGGTAGGCCTTAGTTCAGCAGTAAACGGATAGAGGCTAATGATGATGATGATGTTGATGATTTTAGGCTTCCAACCAAACCAGTAGTTGTAGTTGACGGCCCGTTTACGCTGAGCCTTAGGGCATGTTTCACAATCTCCAGTTAAGTTCCCAATAGACTATCGGTAACATATTTGACAAATAGAGTATGGAGTATCTGTCAAATATGTTGCCGATAGCCTATTGGGCACTTAACTGGAGATTGTGAAACAGGCCCTTAACGTAAAAACCTCTTGAGCAATTTCTCGGAGATTACTAGCGTTTATGTCAGTTCAGACTTCAAAGTACAGAAACGCCACATTTAGCCGGGTTTTTTAATCAACGCAAGCATTCATTAACAGAGGGCAATTCATTGAGCGGCCGACAGAAAATTAACTCGTCGATATAATTACTCGGCCGCTAATGAGGTTCGATGTACTTTTTCGTTCATTTTATTGTTCGCTTGCTCGTTATGTAAATCATGCCTGTTCATTTGGAGACCAAAACATAATCAACATATTTTAATATCGACTTGATAACGTTAATATAACATAGAATTTTATCATTGTTATATAGCAATGATTGTCGTTTTTATTATTGTAAATTATTGGATCATTATATATTTAAATGTTATCAGACACCGCTTATTATGGGTATACGTTTATTCAAATTAAAGTTTCCAATTAAAATATTGGTTTATTTTAAAACATGTTTCGTGTTAATTCGCTTTAGTCGTTATTAAATATCGATAAAAGCGAATGTAGACCAATTAATATATCGTTTACGTTCATTTTTCCTTTTTGGGGTAGTTGGCTATTCAGTATTTACATTTAATTAATACACTCCTTCAACTCGGACATTGGAATACATGCTACAAGTTTTTGAAAGTCCATAAAAGTCACACCATATTGGTGGTATGCAATAAAACATAATATTGTATATATCATTTATTTATAACACACAAAACACATTATATATTAATATAGCGTAATTTTTATTTGCTTTTTTATTATAAAAAACCAAATAAATGTTACCCTCCTTTTCTTCCTAATGGGAAACTATCCGTATGCTTCGTATTTGACAAGTTTTATAGCATGAGCTGTAAGTAATATACTTAGTTTTATTAGAGACAGTATTATTCAGTACAAATCTTTAAATTATAAAGTATAAAGTAAAAGGCGCATAATTTAAATAAATACGCTTAAATGACACAATTTGCGAATTCAACGTGCGTTTAAATAAAAGCCTCCAAACGGTAACACTCAATTTTAGGTTGAAAACATTTTTAAAAAATCCGTGTACTAGATAGTTTCTTATTAAAATAAAAACACAGAGATAAACATCCCCATTAGTCTATACCTACGGCACACGACTAAAACGACAACACAATATGTATAATGTACGTAGAAACTAGAAAGTGCGTAAAAACTGAAATACATTAATTCTACCGTAAGTATATCATTTTACTCTACATAGGCCGTCTTAAGCAGTTATACATATGTCAATATAAGCGTGTATTATTTTTTATGTAGGAAATTTGAGGTAAGTTTTAGATTAGACCAGCGGTTGATCTTGTGAAGATTGTCTTGTTAATTGTTATTTAGTATTTCATCTCTGCATAATGTAAGAGTGTGTTAAGGAAGAGTGTCCTTTTCTGGCACAAGTGCTCCTTGCACTTAATAGAAAAGGACAACCCTTGATTAATTTAATGTATGTGTGAAAATGTTTGATGAAATAAATTATTATTATTATTATTACTTGAAGATTGATTGGTAACAAATTCATCTGTTTATAGATGACCGTTGAATATTAGGGGTACCTGTTTGAGCCCGGCTTGATTCGATCGTAAGTCACTAATAAAATCAATTAGACACCAAGTTAACAATTCTAGCACGTCGATATAAAAATGGATGAGGGCTTGATGGATGGGCCTCGGTGCACTTTTTATCAGGTGCCGTTGCAGGATGCATTCCCCATACATTCCCTACATTCGTGCCACTCTGCTGACTCCATTGAGAGCGACAAAAACCACGGCACGTAGCTAGTTCCGCTTCACCGACTGCGCCGATACTTGATATCCAATTTATTTATTTAGCACTTTCAATACTCGGAGATATAAAAAGTGTGTGTTTTTGTCATGCAAATTAAATATACTTTACATTATACTAATGAGATATAACATACATAATGTTAATAAAACAAGTTTTTTTTGTAGTTTATTTAGTATATACTAAATCATATTAAGAAAAGAGTAAATTCCGTGGATTTAGGTTAGTAAACGGATTCCTACATATATTTAACATAAACATATTCAATATTTTATTTTAATAACGCCACACACACCTCTCCTTTTATTTTTTGATGTCGCAGCGGAAATCCTTTTCGGACCATACCAGGGCTTTGGGTAAGCGCGCTGGCGTGTGTGGGGACTCGCATTGGGTGCACCACCCCACTAAAACCGCTGCGTGAGCCTTCAGCCGCTATATGAGTGACCCGGAGCGCAGGAAAACCCTCAGCGACAGACAGGTCCCGGCAAGACCAGATTCTCCACAATAGGGGGCCTGCCCGGCTATCACTTGGCAGTCCCCACGACGTCGTGTCTTCAGCGGGGCCCGGGTTCCCGACCCGAGCCCGACACGAACTATTATTATTCTGTGGTAAGTAAAAATAACTATATTTCAAAAGAATATATTCTATATTCGAATACGTAATTAAACCCGATTTCATAGCGATAAACGGATTTTACGCTATCAATGGTTACTTAAGACGATATGAACTTTTATAAATATTTATTTTGTATAAGATAGAGTTTGCGTTCACCTATGCTTCAGAAGTTATCTTGCTAACATGACAGCTTTGTCTTTTTGCGATAGAATTTTTAAAGATGCGCAAGCTACACTAAAAACATATATTATTTGTTATGCTAACAATAAGATAACATTTGTAAGAAATTCTCATCAGTTATCATTTGAAAAAAAAGTGCTACTTCAGCCGTTCGATGGGTGATATATTTTATAATTAACTTTCTAAACTAATTAATTACATACAAACTATATTATCATTTTTATTAATAGTTAGATTGTGAATTCACCCACAATTCACAATTACACCATTTTTATACAGACTAGATCACTAATTTAAAAATCCTATGTTCATTTTTCATTTCAGTATTTGATTGCCCTATTTAAGTTAAGGAAATTAAAGCGAAGCAGGAACCGAATTTTCCCAGTCACAGTGTCCGTCATTATCCATTACTGAGGATGGTTGAGCGGCTCCATCGACCGATTGTCCGATTGGTCACAACGTAAATTGATTTCATCCGATTCGCGGCGAGTGGTTACATCACTAGATGCCGTGTGAAAATCGATATAAATTAAACAATTTCGATAAATTCGCTCATCGTAATTGAAAGTTTGAAATAATGTTGTAACACTTGCACGAAAATGGAGGTGCGAGACTGCTCGGTTAATTAAAAGTTGCTGCTCCTTACATGCTAGTCACTTCCAAAGTGTGTTTATTTTTTAAGCATAAAAAACCAGTGAGAATTTAAAAATAGAAAAGGCTAATGATAGTGACAGTTAAAATGAAATTTAATAATTAACACTAATAAACACACGCGAACAATTATTTTAATAATAGCCATATCTACTAATACCTACTGCTCAGTTTAAAATGTATATTTTTAGCTTGCTATTTGGGCATTATGTAATTTTAACTACACATCTTATTTCTAAAAGGGACTTTCTTATAAATCCAATATAAGCAGAATTTATGGTACAGCTTGCGAAACAAATTAATAACTTCTTTGGACATTTCGTGAAAACAAATATTAGCATGGTATTAATGGTTTCTTTTACATGAAATCGCATCGTAGAAATAGGTTTCTTAGAAAATCGTGATAGTGTGAAAAATGGATAGAATATTTTTTGTGTAGTGTACTTGTAGGCAGGAGTGCGTCAGCTCGTCGATTCGTCACTGTCACATGAGTTTTTGTTAGAGGGCGGACACGTCGCCCGTTCATTAGCTTGGATACCAGCGCCGTCACGCACTCTATCTATGTTACATGAAAATATACAGATAACTAAACAGGCTCTGCTTAATTGAAAACTATACATGCGTCATAACTCATATAGTAAGTAATAAGAGTAGTGCCATGCTGCATTGCAGCCAAATTGGTCTGACAAAACAGGGATGGTACTTCTTGCTCTCATGATACCGGTGTAAAGTGAAGATACATAAACATCTTACGTATTTCATAACTATATTGAAGAATATGGCTTCTATCAGCTTCTATTAACATACAAAAAAATCAACAGTAGTAGTTTCATTTTGATTCATTAAAGATGCATAAATGATTTGTGTATTTGTATAGTCCTATGTTCAGCAATGGACGGACAAAAGTTGATGATGATGATGAATGATATGTTACTCCATCACTCGAAACTATTAAATAAATCTTATCACAACTAAAGTAATTCCATTTACAACTTCTGCCCTGCATGAAAAAGCCGTTTCACAGAAATATTAGTTTAGTTATACGCCCTATGCGACGGGCACATTTCTATGAAAATCCTTTACGAAGGAATACATACAAGTTTTTTTACAGATTACATTAATAACGCCGACGACGAGCGACGGTGGTTCAGTGGTGGACGGACTCGGCCTCTTATGCGAGGGGTTCCGGGTTCGATCCTGACTCGTCCGTGTGTGCCTTGAAATGGGTTTTTCGAAATTTCTAAGTGCACACGAGACCATCGTTCGCTCACCGGTGAAGGAAAACATCGTGAGGAAACCTGCATGCCTGATGAGATTGAAAGTCTTTGAAGGTATGTGAAGTTCACCAAACCGCACTGGGCCAGCGCGGTGGACTATTGGCCCATTACCCTCCTCGCCTGATTTCGAGGAGGAGACCCGTGCCCAGCAGTGGGACATATAAGGGTTGATCCTTTTTTTTTACATTAATAACGAATCATAAAAGCATTCTGTACATAGCAAGATATATTATGTAAGGTGTTAGGTGACCATTTATTCTAATGCCATTAGGATCCCCTATACATAAAAGGAATAGTTAAAAGCCCATTATAATGATTTTATAAATGAACGTCGCACATAAAATGTACGTTAGTCTGAAATTGCTTAAACACTTAATCATACCCGTTACAATTTTTATTGCAGCAGGTGTATGTACAGGATAGTATTTCCCAGCGGTAAAAGGGGCCCGCATACAAACATCCTGCGAAGACTTACAATGTTAACATTTATTTTCCTTCTCTAAGGGCCTGTTTCACAATCTCCAGATAAGTTCCGAATAGGCTATCGGCAACATATTTGACAGATACTCCATACTCTATCTGTCAAATATGTTGCCGATAGCCTATTGGGAACTTAACTGGAGATTGTGAAACAGGCCCTTAGTATAATGCCTTATTTTACGATTTTCACTTGTAATAATGAAACAAATTTACGGATTTTATCGCGGTTCATTAGGTTTTTTACAAGCTCGACGTTTCGGATACTACAGCAACCATGGACGGGACTTTTTCTGGCAGATAACTGTTATAATAAGGAGTAACTTAGGCTATAAAAATAATCACTATCAAACCGGATACGTCCGTAAATCTAAGTTAACGCGAGCGAAGCCGCGGGCAACGGGTAGTATTAAATATATTTAGGTCTATAATTCCATAACCAGCTGTAAATATATCCATCATACAATTTATTTATACGAGACGGGATTCGAACCCGCTACAGCTACTTGTAGTATTAAAGCTGATCATCCAGGTAGCCGGCAATGGAAATATAATTCTCATATTTCAAGTATTACGATGTGATCCGCCTTCTATTTCATGCGCTTTACGGATAGAGCCGTACGGCCGGGAGACATTCGCCCCGCAATATCCTGTCTTGAGCCATGTTCGCATGAAACCAAACTACTCTATAAATTTTCCTTATTCAATACAACACAATACCTATTTACTAAGAAATTATATTTGTGTGTTAGAGGCAGACATGTATAACATGATACTATTATACGTAACGACGATAGTAAGTAGCCTATACCAACGACGATGGTGCAGTAGGTATGGACTCGGCCTCTTATGCGAGAGGTTCCAAGTTCGATCTTGACCCTATAATGCCTTGAAATCGGTTTTTCCAAATTTCTAAGCACATCTTAAGCACTAAAATATCGTGAAGAAACATGTATGCCTGAGTTTGAAAGTCTTTGAAGGTAAGTGAAGTTCACCAACCCGCACTGGGCCAGCGCATCGGTGAACTATGGTCCATTACCCTCGCTTGATTTCAAGGAGGAGACCCGTGCCCAGTAGTGGGACATACATGGGTTGATACTTTTACTTTTTAAGTACATATAACTGATAGCCCGTAAGTCATAGAATACTGCGTAGCCCACGTTTGGGAAAATGGAGGGTACATCGATCTCAAATTAGATACGATCCCCCCTGCTTGTACGAGGGTGGCTGGGTATTTGTCACCTTGGTATTCATTGGTACAGCCTTTGTTCAGCAGTGGACGGAAAATGGTTTGTAATTGTGGTAATCGATATTGTGTGTAAGGTTTTAATGTATTATACGGATAGAAGGATACAGGCACAGGTTATTGAAGTGAAACTTCTTTAGAATCGTTGTGATTTCAAACCGGATGCAACGGAAAAAACGACAGGTAAGAGACACAAATACAAAAGAGCGAGGTAGCAAATGTCTGAGTGTATGTATATTGCACACTGTTTAATACTTGCTTGTATTAGAGTATTTAACGTGTGTTTCACTTCTATCGTGTGTGAATCGTACGCACACCTTTTTTTCTTACGCTAAAATCTTTTATGTTCACTGAATCGAAATAATTGGATAAAAGGCAAAGGGCATCCCGATGAGGTATAAAATGTTTATGATATTTTAATTATCATTGGTCGTCAATCACTCTCATTGTCAGGACGATAATGTCTAAGTCAAATGAATAATAGCGTCCTGACTCAGGGCCTTATTTGCCTATCTCTACTAATATATAATGAAAAAAGATAAACTGTAATAATTCATTTATACCCCTTGACCCTGGGGTCCTGAGAGCACTTGTGGTAAATTATAGTACTTACTTAAGACCTCTTTGATTATCATAAATCTCAAGATCGTATCATAATTTTGCGTTCATTCTACCTCAGAATAGCAAGCATATTATGTTTATAACTTCACTTGGTGTTGCTCGTGGCTTATTCCGCGTTAAATTAGATTTACATTCACCGAACGGTCCATGATTATTTAATATTTTAATAAACTTTGTCCTTTCATAAGAGATAATCAATATTATTGCGAACTTCTATCTATACTCGAAAGTTCAAGACTAAAAAAACTTTGTAAGAGGTAGAGCCATACTGCTTTGCAGCCGAATTGTGTCGGTACGATTGTAGTGGTAATTCTCGCTCAAATAACACCGGTGAAATGTGACAGCTATGCTGTCGCGTTTGAGTCTATGTATACGGGCGTCGATAGTCGTCAAAGTGCTTTGACTGTTTGCCATCCTAAGCTTTAAAAAAAGTTTAGATGTGAAAATATAAAGATTTACTAAAAACATTTATGATATTAGTCTAGTATATAGAATGGATATAGGTAACGTAAGTTCTCTGGCGGATGAATTCGTTTCTAATCATATCTGTCAAAGAAACAACCAGCGTAGAGCGCTTGTACCAATAATGTAGACGAAGTTGGCCATTAACCAATTGATAAGACGATGCGAGTTGCAAGGGATCGATCGTGTTCGTCTCACTGAAGGAGTTCTATATTTAGCGGTGAATGGATACAGGCTGGTGATAATGATAGTGGTGTAATGTAAAGTCCTTAAATTCTTTTTACTATACTCAAGATCTAAAGTATGTCGGCACTCGAGGACTGCCGTTTGTACTCTCCATACTAATATCTTCACCACACTCGACATTTTAGCGGCCATCCGCCAACATCGCCTTACAACACTTTTATAAAACCAGCCATACGACTTTACACTCAATACCGACGCCATAAGGTAGAAGCCCGTCTTTATCCGGGTTACACATTAACATGTAGAAGCTACATGAAATGTCACTTCGCCTTAGAATGCGTGTTAGTGTGTTGATACACGAAACTTAACGTTATAAATGTGTAAATGTAATTTATATGAACATACAAGGCTTTGTTGATTTTTGTATTTATTTGGCGATAAAACGGAGAATGATCGAAAAAGTCACGAACTACGTATTCCGTGCTACGGTATTAGTAAGAATAGAATTGTAGAAATACATTATTTAAAATAAGTGTTTAAAACGGGATATTTAAATATTATTATATATTATCTGTAGAACAAAAATAAAGTTAAGTATTAAAAAAATTAAGATAATTTATATGTTATATATATTTTTATTACTTCTTATTGACTATTTTTTTTTGACTTATTTCAAGTGTACAATTTGTTACCTTCGAAGAAAGATATTTTTGATTTGATTTGATTTGATATGATTTAAATATATGCCATAGTTGTTAATATCAAGTCAAAATACAGATCACAAGTGAATTATAAAGCATCACTTGATTCATAAATAAAAAGAAACCACAACGACTCAGACAAATATTGGAACCTTAATTTCTGAAAGCCCAGCAAAGTGACGAATATCCTCTAACTAAATTGACAAGGAAACAAAGGCCTATTCATGCATAGACTTGTTTATGTAAGTAGGGGATGTATATTGTATATACCCTGAGGTATCACCAGCGGGACGACCGCGGAATACAATGAGCTGGAAACAAAGAGATATCAGATGGCTTGAGTTACACGTGTACAATTCCTTATCATGTATTTTATAAAAGTATGAATATGTAAAATGTTACGGCATGATTTGTGTCTTCGACTATCATCATCATCATCAGCCTTTATCCGTCCACTGCTGAACATAGGCCTCCCTCAATGAACGCCAAGACGACCGATCCCCTGCTACTCACGTCCAAAATCCAACGTGGACCTGCCACTGCACGGAGATTGTCTTCCCATTAGGTTAATGGCCGACCAACACCTTCTTCGGCTATACTTTTACATTTTCATAGTTTGTTAATATTCACGTTTTAAAAAAGCTTGTGTCATAGTAATAATATCATTAAACATTAGCTAGATATAGCTACAATATAATTTTTATAATTTAATTTATGTTATCATTGATAACATAAATTATACTAAACTAATTTATTTTGAGAGCCTGAAAAACTCGCAGCCATTGACAAAAATGGCAATGATATCGTAAACTAACATGCAAAGTAAATATGTATTTAGCCTGTTTGAATTTGATGTCTCGCAAGAATTCTTATTAATTTTATAATATCAGACATTCAACAAGTGATGTAACTCTACATCCTCTGCGATGTCGAAATATTGCTGATTATGAGAAATATTTAAAATTAGTAAAGATATTTAAATTACGTTCAAAGCCATTAATCAAAAAGAGATCACAAATTATGAATATATGTAGATATGTTTAATAAAAACCACTTTGCGAGGTCGAGGGATCCAATCTGAAATGTCATCTATTGTCTGACGTTTCTTGCGAATAAGCTATTTGCATGAAATGTTGTAATAACTGTGTCGTTATATCATAGAATAATTTCATGTTGGATTCAAATGTGCTGGCTTTTATGTACTTGACACCATAACTTCATTCAGAAGGGTGTTACCGTCCGTATATTTGGTCTGTCCTGCGTGAGTTTATCTGTGTCTCCGGTGCCCCATTTTATAAGTATGTCGTAGGTGTCGTTATATAAAAATGTAAAAGGTATTCAGGTACGGGCCGTGAATGCCAAATATGTTTGGGTGTTTGCCGCATTAGCATGCGCTAGAGCTCGCCTTTGTTAGCGCTTGCCAATATTTGTTTAATTTCTATTTTTGTACATAAAGTAAACTTTATAAGATGGTGTGTATACTGAGGCGTGGACCACTCACAACTTTTAATAACTATCAGGTATCACGCAATAGTTCAACGTAATATGTTTATTTATTTATTTAATTTTTAGGAGGAACAATAGCTTAAACACTTACAAATACACAATTAACATAGAAACATACAGCTAACAATAGTTCCCCACATATAGAAACAGCAATTATAATAAAGATACGTCATCAACTACATATCTTATTATATCAATAATATACTGATATATATTAGTATAACTTAGTGCATCTGTCTCAGTGCTACGTTGCAATAATTTTACAGCATTAGTTATTTTAAAATACATACATATTACTTGTAATTACTTGGATACAATAATTACTTATAAAACAAGTCTTCACGAGCTTACCACGGGCCATGAAATAAAAATCCTTATTCAAACCCGTAATTTAGTTTTCGCTTTAAATATATTTTTATCTGTTGCCCGCAGCTTCGCCTTAACTGAGCTATACAACGGTAACTTAGCGAGATAAATATCCTATAGACTTCGATAAATGGGCTATCTAACACTGAAAGAACCTTCCAAATCCGACCACCAGTTCCTGAGTTTAGCGCGTTCAAACAAACGTGGCTGAACTTAGGTTTTCTTTTATATTTTGTTTTACAGTTTTCTAAATTTTATATTTGGAAGGTAATACTTCTTTTAGGTCTAGGCGTTCGTTGAGAAAGGCCTATGAGCAGCGGTGTATGGATAGGTGATGATGATGATGATGAAGTTAAAATTTACTTAACGATTTTAAGTGTATATCAATAAAGCAGCTTATACATGTAAGCTTTGAAACTATTTTTAGCTTCTAATCTATCTACAAGCTACTATTATATTCAATAGTAATATCAAAGTCGAAAGGCTTACCAAGTTATTGTAACGAATTCATTTTGGATGTGAGTGTACCGCCTCCTTTACAGACTGGTATCGAGCGTGTGTTAATGTCATTATATTGTCAGCAGCGACGTAACGACGGGCAAATACATGTGTCTCCGCTCTTATGGAAATGTCGTACTGTATAGAAAATAATAGGTATTATGGGACCGTTAGTTTTACACATGACATCATTATTTTATTAAATTGTAGATGTAGACAAATACACTCAATGTTTATGTCTTCATTTATAGATGCTAAAGTACACAATGCACAATATAACACAATAGACTAATCATCTTTAGTTGTCCAATCATATAGTTACGAGCGAAGTAAGAGAATTTGGCAAAGTACACATTGCTCGAGTCTTTAATTTCTTTTGATTAAAATATAGTAAACTATCTACGGATTCATTGCACACTTTATTTATAACAGTAATATCTATTTGAAGATAACAAATATATTTACCACATTATTACTAACAAAAATAATTATTTTTGTCAGTAATAATGTGGTCACAGCCTACGCGAGGAAGTATTTATATAATGCTTGTTTATTCTTCGAGTTCAAAAATATTGGATGTATTTTAGGCATAACGTAGGGCGTGAACTTACTTCGATAACAAATCTGTCCCTGTGACCGGCAATTGACACGAAATTTAAGTGCATGAGTTCATTGTTATCGTATCCTCTACCGCCATCACGTACGGTGAGATCCCACGACACTTTATCGCTTATAGCCAGTGTCCACCACACGTCATCCATCTGTAGTGGACTAATCAGCGCCACAATCCTGAGCGTCATCAGAGAGTCCGGAATCTGTAGACAGCAGGAACACCTTAAACGATAGGCTGGCCCTGGCGAGGGCAAGAATACTGTCAGGGGTACTGCTCGGATGACACAAAGCAGTCCCCGCGATGTCGTGTTCTGCAGTGGATCAGGTTTCCGGTCTAGCCTGACACGAGCACAGGAGCATTACTGGAGGCGCATTACAGTTTGCCAGGACCAAGTTTGAACTTTATCTATACTAATATTATCAAGAGGAAAGATTTAATTGTTTGTTTGTATTGAATAAGCTCCGAAACTTATTGACCTATTTGATTTCTTTACTGTTAATAAGCTACACAAATAAGGCTTTATTAAATTTTCAAAAAAAAAAAAGTTTTAAATCTTAGTTGACGCTGGCAAAGCTGCAATAGCTAGTCAGTGATATGTTTGTGTTGTGATCAAAGAATTTGTGAGTTAATTATCTCTTTCTACAATTAATTCGGATTACAACAAAAGCAACTTCAACTCAAATCAAATAAAATCAAATCAAAATTATTTATTGCAATTGTTGGTGTAATAAATGATGATACATAGTCATATTTTGTGTCCTATTTCTATAATTAGCCATTAAAGGCGTGCCATTAAGGTCTACAAGGATGATATCATTACTAGTGTATATGTTTAGTGTTAATCTGATATTATATGGTTCGATAATAATAATTGCGTCTGCGAACAGGCGCGCTGTTCCTTAAGGAGCATCAATCATACGCGTGATGTAACGCTGATATGATATAACAAATAGAATTATAATTGTAATATCGTTTTGAGAGAGAAAATTGTACTTTATGTTGAACATAATATACTTAATAAAAGGACAAAATGTTATTGTACATATTATTATTATTTATAACAAAAATACATTCATGTAAAGATAAGATTTCACAAAGTTTTAGAACATAAAACAGTAATTTACAGTCACTCTTGTTGCAGTCACTCTTGGAAAAATATTAAATGTAATGAGTCAAATTCAGCCGTATTTATACACGAAATAGGTATATAATTAGCATGTTTTCCACTTTTCTACTACAACATTACAGAGTATCTAGATTGTACAACAAACATAAAACGTAACAATTCCTAATACAAAGTACGTACAGTAAACATGCTACATTTTAATAGGTTACAGTACTATAGTAACACAGAAACAGTACAACATAACACAGAAACATTAAACCCACTATAATATTATCTTAAAAGATTATTTTTTTTACTTTTTATCTTCAAGAGCGACAATGATCCAGTGGGTAAAGGGCTCGGCCTCAAGTGGTGCCTTGAAATGGGTTTTTCTAAATTTCTAAGTGCAATACGCACACCTGATGAGTTTGAAAGTCTTCGAAGGTATGTGAAGTTCACCAACCGGTACTGGGCCATCGCATCGATGAACCATGGCCCGATCCTTCCAATTCTTGCCTGGTTTCACGGAGAACCGTGTCCAGCTGTGGGACAAATTATATTATGAGTTAATGGTTTCCTTTTTTACGTGACAACTTCTTACAATTCGATGGAGCCGGCTGCACGCATGAAAAACATGACTCATACGGCGTTACCTCGCTCTGAGGCGTTCCATTTAAGGCTTGAAGTGCAAGCGAGAGCGCGGAACGAGCGACAAAGAGGCACAATCGGCTCATCAATATTTTTTATGGCGTTGTCACATTTAACTATCGTTAGTAAACCGACTTTACAGACAACGGATTTTTTTACATATATTTATCTTTTGGGACCCATATATTATTTGTAATACTTTTGTAAATAGTTAGTTTTATTTTTTATTTATTATAATTTTAGATTTAGTTTTGTTTCATTGTACAAAGTATAATTTATTGTTAACCATTTGAAATAAATGAATTTCTGATTGGTTCTTCAAAAAAAATGCTGTAAGTCTAGTATAATTGTACATCAATGTGCCGGATACTCGAGAGCGCGCAGTATAGTCACAGCGCACGCTATCAGTTATCTCGCTATCGCCGCCGTGCTGGGGACCGTTTTATTCTATCACGATGATTGATAGAACACACACCTATCACTTATCACGCCCAAGGAGATTCTGACCCACTTACCACGTACACGTGCATAATTTTAGACTTATCTTGACTTGTTTCATTATTCTAATTTTAAAAATTATCATATTTAGGCTAAGAACTCACGAAGCGTTTTACGCATCCGCCTTGGAATTGCGGTTTTATTTCTAAACTCAAGAGTCCTGTCATTTGCGCGGTTTCGAAAACTTCGCGGTTAAAATAAACGACCGCAAACATAGCGGGTGAAGATCGAAGATTGCTCTAACGCTAACCGTCGCGGCTGAGGGTGACAGAGGCCTTCAGTGTGTCAGATGTTTAGACATTGTGACGAAAAACCCGTTCATAAGTTCTTAGCCTTAGGTTCCCGTGAAGCTTGTTGATAAACGTTATTGTCAAAAATTCATGACCTGCAGGTTATTTTACCTTAAAGTTACCTTAACCTTAACCTACTCCATAAATATTGCTCTAAAATTAATATATTCCTTTTTCTGTTCCTTCTTCAGTTTTCACTGAACACAAAAAAGGTAAGTGCTTACTTTAAAGATGTGTCGTCATTTGCAGTGTAATTTTGATTGACTTATGATGGATAGGAGGAAATATATTTAGCCTGAATATTAAGAGGTGATGCTATGCTATTTGCAGCCAAACTGAGTCGGCACGATCGGGTTGGGCTCATTCACATGAAACTGGCGTAAATTAGCAGCTATGCGCGGTTTCGCGGGGTTTGTGAGTTTCCAGTGGCCTATTGGGGGGAAAAGGAAAGGGTGGACAACGCACCTGCCTAAACTCTGTGTGGATGTTAGTCCTATACTATAAAAAATCACTATGTTATAGTAAATACAATATAACCTAAATAGTAAATACTAGTAAGTTCCTAGTAAAATATAAACAAGTATTAGTCATTAATAATAAATTGAACGCTATTATTCAAACCACCCGGAGCTATCTTATACAAACTTGATAATCTTATCCCAAGTTAAGGTCTGTATTTGTATGACGATAGCAAGAAAGTTTGTGTACACACAATGCGACACTTGTGCGTCACCAGAACCTGCCCGTAATTATGTCTATTGTTAGCAGTGTGTTTAGCTGAAATGGTTCACCCACACGCGAGTACAGCGTTTACGGCCCCACACATAATAACCAATATCGCCTGCGTACAAGTTCTTCAGGGAGGTATTGTTAACGTTACTCTATACCAGCACAAATACTCATAATGGAATAGAGTTTTGTTGAGTCAAATGTCTCCGGAGCTGACGAGAATAGTGAACAAACACGACCTCCCCCGAGACAGCCAATACTCGCTTAGCGACCAACCACAAGTTTCCTCTGTACCATGACATACATATCACATTCATAAACTAGTTTCCATATACATTGGTGGTTATCTAAATTCCACTATTCAGTAATGACAATGGGAACGTCGATGTACATCGTGCGCACCGAAATGGACGCTGTTTTGTCAAGCACCATGTAGATGTGCTCAAACTCCCTAACAACTCGGACACGAATTCAAGTTAACGTTCTAACAATATTATAATATCAATAGTTAGAGGAAACTATGGCCTATTTCCAAGAAAATAAAGTGCAGTCCCATAGAAATGATAATATGGTTTCCTATTTGTATTTACCTGCGATGTTTGCTCAGGGCGGAGTTAGGCGGTAAACAGCGACGGAATTTTATTAACGAGCTCTGTATAAAGAACAATAGGGGTTCTTCGAAACTGCGCCGCCAATGCCTCTAATGGTGTTCGAAGCTTTATGATTATTTTAAAGTTTCGCCAACGTTTGTATTAAGCTATAAGAGTTTCCCAGAAAATATGGATTCAGTACACAATTTTATTTCTATTTGGAAAACGATCATAATTTCTGGTTCCACAAAAAATTATATGTGATACATTAATTCTTTACAACATTTTTTATTTAAAAAAATAACATAGAATCATCATCATCGTCATCATCATTATCAGCCTTTATCCGTCCACCGTTATACATAGGCCTCCTAGGCTTCCTAACATACCATACCAGGCTAATGTTTTTTATGTGAAATGAACAGTTTTACGTGAAATGAACAGATTTACAACACAAAAATGTTAGCACCAAATATCAAAAAAATATCATCTAATTGGTGGTTGCTTTTCTAAGTTAAAAGTTACCCCTTCATTAAAAGGGTATTCTTGTGCTTTGTAAAGCGAACATCCCTTCTCTTCTATAGATTTTTTCTGACTAAAAATTAGGAAACATAATCCACTCCGATGATTGACAGGAGAATGGCAAGTCGACGGATAATATTTGATTTGAAATATGAGGAATGGAGAAAAGGGAAGAATGCTGTTAGAAATAATAAGAAGTTTTTAACATTGTAATATTGAAAAATGTTCTTGGTTTCCAAGTCTACCTTTATGTTCCAAGACTTTGACAATTTTACAATAACGTAAGGCTTGAAATTCCGAATATGTTGCTCATATCTAAGATTGCACGTCAAAGGCAAAATGTTGGGAATTATTGTAATTATGGTTCATTGAACGACATTGTTTTAACAAATAAAAATTTATTGCATTCAAATATAAATAAAAACAATAACGAGTATTAATAAATATTATGTAATCAAGGAAAGATTGTAAAAGTGTATTGTTACTAAGAATTTGTGTTTGAACATCAATAAAGCAATTCCAGCAGCAACGCTACGACGCACATCAAAACGGAGTTTCGTCGTATTCCGCCGCTTAAAGATCATTTGATCGATCACAGCACAATGGGGCTTCTTTGTTGAATAAATATAGCTATTCCTTTGTATTTCCATTTTATGTATTTTGCTTTGATAAATCTAATGAATAGTCCACTTACTCATAAATATTAAGAATGTAATAGCGACGCGACTTACGACTTAATTTTAGGATTAAAGTAAACTTATAAATGAATAAATTATATTCATTAAACAAAGTAAAATAAAACATGCTAGAAATTTTCACCAAGTTCTCCTGTCTGTTATTCACTCACTCCTCAAATTTCTTGTATTTTATTGCAGAACGTAGAAGATTCCAACAAAAACGAGATTCTTTTTTTGCCCTCTTTTTCGTTGCCATTATTGGGAAGAATAGTGACAGGGATGGATAATATTTTATGTCAGTTTATATATTTTTATGTTTATAACTTAGCCATTTTAAAATGTATTACGAAAAACATACATTGTACTTAATATGTAAGAGGTAGTTCCATGCTTTATAAGAGGTAGTGCCATGCTCTTTTGCAGCCAAATTGGGCTGGCACGACCGGGGAGGATCCTGTCGCTCACATGAAATCGGCGGAAAGTGACAGCTAAGCTGTCGCGTTTAGTACAGTTGGTAAGTTTCCGGTGGCCCATTTGGGGGGACAGGGGATAGGAGAGCAACGCATCTGCATAACCTCTGGTTATGATGTTACTGGGCGTCGATAGTCGCAAGACTTCGACTGTCCGTTTGCTATTCTACGCTATAAAAAATATGTAGTAATAATAAATGTATTAATAATCGAGAATGTATGGTAGTGTATTTTAATAGCTTTTATGATTTGTAAACATTAGCCCACACGCAACGTTTCGGAGATGAATCTAATTATGTCAGACCACAATCAAGATTGCAATGGCGGAACGCCCTTGGGAGGTTTTACTTTCTCGTCACGAGACGCGACGTGCAATATTCGTCTCGAACCGATAACCACCCAAATTAGTGGAGCCAAGGCTGGTTGTTTACGATTAGACCTCAAAGTCATTTTGTACTTATATAATAAATAAAGGCCCCAATGGAACATTCGCCATGTTTTTTTTTCTATTTCGAAGAGATCGATATTCAGAAATTGTCAGCGAATTCCTTGTTAACAAATTAATTAAAACTGAAGTTTTAATCTTGTTAACTTAACAAGATTAAAATTAAATATATAGAATAAAAAAAGTAGTAAATGTCCCATTTTACCAGGTAAATAACTTTGGTAAATTTAAAATCATAAAAAGTCATTTTATAAACACGTAAAAAATAAACTAAACGTCATTAAGTAACGCGTACCTCCTTCCTACTTACGGTGTCGGTAAGGAAGACCGTGTTGCTCGGACTACAATTTTCTTTTTCTAGTTGTTATTTTAGTTGAAAAGTTCACAACTAGTTCTATCATATTTTTTTATATTTTGCTTCTATATAATCAAGTTGTTAACTTTGACAAATATAATTTAACATCAGAAGGTTTTTTGGACACTTTTCAGTTTCAGTTAAGTTATCTTACTAATATTATAGACGCCAAATTTTGTAAGGCTCTATTTAACTTCTGAATGAATTTTGTTGAAACTATACAATAATATAGCTTACACATCAGATAATAATGCTATATTTATCTCCGTACTCCCAAGGAAATGAAAAACTACGCAGGTGAAAACGCGGGTCGCTGCTAGTCTTAAATTAATTTGTAAGTCCCTTGCATTTTCTTTCCACTGAATTGTGAAAAACTGTTTAAAAAATCGTCAAGCTATTTGTAAATTCAAGATAAAAAGCAACGTTATTTTTTCCCTTTAGTTCTTGACCGACATAACTAATTCATGCCGACTTTCGGCGTAACAAACGCCTTTTTTGTTTATTTTCGTGACGTTTTGTATTAAGATTAATTTCTAAAATTCTATCAAGGTATGATAGTAGATATGTACATGGAGATTAAATAAAATACTATGGCAACGATGTTTCGTCAGTAGATACACTTATCTAGAAGTATGATCTGGATTTAGAACTGACCAATAGATTTTTTTTAATTTTACCATTTATCTTAATTCAACTATCTAAATAGCATAATTACCGACTAACTAAAATATTGTGAGGATTCTTTTATTAGGAAGGTTTACCGACAGTACAGTTTTTTATAAGGGGGGGGGGGGGGGGGGACCTAGCTAGGACGGATGATAGCGAATCCATAAACACCAGAATATTAGCAGATGCTTAGCCAGCCTACACCATTGGGTAGAGTGTTGCTAATAATTATTGACCATACTACGAGACAGATAAAAAGCAGGGATTGTAAATTGTGTAGCCTATGTGCTATTCTGATGTGTAAGCTATATTATTGTAAAATTTCATCAAATCCATTTGGCACTTTTTGGGTGAGAGAGTAACAAATAAATATCCATCCATTTTTGCAAACTTTCTCGTTTGTAATGTCATTAGTAGGACATCAGGCAATCTAAACACTTGTCTTGTAAGTATTCGACAGTGATCGGAGCCTCCAACGAATGTATCCAATTTCATCGCGACGAGACACCAAACGCGGCAGCCCTCTCGTGAAGGGGTATTTTAACGGAGATGCGCTGAAAATTAAAATATCGCGTTTTATACATATATATCTCAGGCGAATCGGTATGCGTTTTAGTATTTTCCGACATGATTTATTCTTGAATAAAAATTATGAACAGTTTATATAAAGAGAGTGATTTAAAGTTTGGAGCATGCTTGTGACTAATTTGAACTTTTCTTACACTAGCAATTGAAAATATGAAATGCTCTTAAATTTGATTTCCTATTTAACTGGTCTTATCACCAATTACTGTGCTGATAATAAATAAGATTTTTAGTTCGCTATTTGCGCAATAGTACACTTCCTAGCCCAACTATATCAACCAATGGAGCATATTAGCTTTTTTAAATTAATCAGTTGAAACCTATTTTGTCATAATGAAAGATAGCCTTAAAGGGATAACCCTTCACGTTTGACGAGAGTTGGAATACCAACATGACATTATTCGAATTGGAAAGCCTTGCAAAATTGGAGGTCTATCTTGTCAGACGTGATACCTTACCATAAAATTTACATCGCGAAAGAGCAACTCGTATGCAGACACCGGCTCACGACACTAATACTAAGCATTTTTAGAGCAGCGCTGTTTGAATTTCAACGCGACTCCAGCGCCCGCAAGCGCACTCCATCTGTGCAAACAATTTGTATAATGAACAGAATTTCGACGACCTTAAGTCCATGGCACAAGAGCGATAAACGGAAGAGCATTAATTGCAAGACAAATACTCTTATCCAAATTATAACAGTCTAGGTCCTTGAGGTTCGGTGGGTGAACGCTGAGTTGTATTAACCTTCAGTTATACGGAAACTAGTAACAGAAATGCACATTGATGGATCCAGTTAATTTCCTTTTAAATAATAATAATATACAGCAGCAGCTCTGTTTTGGACAGGCAATGTTTAATCATTTATTTATATAGCGTTAAAAAAAACAATACTAAATTAACAGTAGTTTTCACCTGATAAAGAAATGATGACCTGAAAATTCGGAGTCTATTCAATCCATATTTTATGAAATATATTTTTAAAGTGAATGCCACGTTAGTCTTCTTCTAACCCTCGGCTACCTAATACTGTACTAAATGTTAAGCTGGGCAATTGTAATGATTACAGATAGATTTCTATCTTTGAACAATTTCAGAAGAGCTCACTCATTAGTATGCTGGCATTTGAGCTCACATGCCAGTCGTGTGGTGAGCGTGCCAGTGATCTCACGACAGGACATCGACACGCTAGTTACCCTATATCCACGCCCGGTGTCGTATTACTGCCGTCTAAAATGTCCGGCCTGGTCACGCACGATCGCTCCTTTGATCCACTTCCTTGATTGCTTTTAGGGCTTGTTTATCCATTTTTGAGGAAATAACATTTTCAAATTCGTGTTACAACTAAGAATAATATTAAAAGTTTGTAAGGAATGGAAACATTACATATAATATTTTGATATTTAAACTGGTAGTACTATAAAATAAAAACGTAAAGTTACAATCTAATAACAATTTAAATATTAATAGTAGTCTCTATCCAGAGATAAATATTCACAGATCGACCATAGATGGTTATTCAACTTGGTAAAGACTAAAAAACTACGTTCTGTATCTCCTTTTAAAAATTACATTTAGAGGTTTTTTTTAATCTCAAATATAATTTGACTCTGGCTTTGGGTTGGGTTTTTTACCATCGATATTATGATTTGTATACTTTCAACTATAAAATCTCTAATTTTCAAATACATTTTAATTTTCTAGAAATTACAGCTAAAAGGAGCTTTAAATGACTTGTCTAAACTATAATAACTTTAGAAAAAGGTTTTACTTTAAATTCAGTTTTTTTTAGATAATCTTACTATCTTTACATGTACGAATGTGTATGTATGTCTTTAAACGTCATCTTTAGTTACGTTACTTATATTTAAAAGCTACTTTGACATAATATTATGTCTTTGTAAATAAGTCAAAGTAAATACATAAGCGTACGTACATAAAATATTCTAGGAATAAACTAAGTAAGGTAAACTTATCTAGAAACCATCAAAATATTTACATTTCTCAGCGTTAGCCAAGAAGATAATCACTTTTCGATTGATTTAAGCAAATGTTTATTTTACGCTTTAAGCAAGCTTAGTCGATTTTTTCGTCTATTCGATTAATGGGACTCGTCTGTTGAGTTATCGCTTGAGTGGCCTGACCTGATTACTGTGACGGGTACGGCAAAATGTGACAAGAAATCGGATCTAAGGCCGTTTGCACAATTCAAACGAATTTACCGGAAATTATATAAAATACTTCATTGTTCAACCGACTTGAATATTCGTTGAATATGATTCGATTTTTAAATAATTTCAATGGTTATTTCATCCATTACAAATAAAACGTTCATCGTTTATGTTTTCGTCACTTCTCGCCCCAACTTTTAACGCTCTGATACGCTTTCGGGGTGCGAAACTTCAGTGTAACTCAGGTTCAATTTACTTAATGTCTCCAGTCGACAGAATAACATGGAGGTTGTGTGACGTCACTTATAAAACGTGTCACGAATAAGGCATTATGTCCTTCGCTGTTAGAAGTTATGCAAACAAAGAAATGTGTGACTTAGACGCAAGGTGACGACACCGTTTGCGGCCCAATTTTCTTATTACTCTAGGAATATAAAAGGCAATAATTGTTAAAAATATTTTAATAATATAAAATCATTTTCAAAATCATTCCTCTAAACCTCCAAGAGTCTTCTGAAGAAGCAAAGCACATTAATCAATTCTACGCAGCGGTACATTTGACGGATTAGAAAATGTATACACTATACATAGTATTTATCATCATTATCATCATCAGACTGCTGTTCAGCGCTTATTGGTTGAGCCCTATGTTCGCCCCTAAAGCTGAAGACGCTCGCAGCAGTTTTAATGAGGTAGTGCACTCCAATGCGAGTCCCTACATTCGGCAGTGTGCCTACCCGAGGCCTTCATCCGCTAATGACTCGTCGACCGTATTGGATTTGACTAGCCAAACACCTACTCTCCAGAGTAGCTCGCGAGATATGTTTCTACTGCTGCGCGCGTCCCCTTTCGAATTTTACTACGTGAGCCATGTGCTCACCTACCTACTGAATGAGCTTAAATGCCGTCAGGCCTAAAAGTCTAGACCTTTCGAAAAAAAAAATATCCGAGGCCCTGCTTGGCGTGGAAACATTTCCCCTGCGCCAACAAAAAAAAAAGGAAAAGGGCTTATGTTCGGCACTGTATGATGACAATATATATTGAGTATAATAATTCTTTTTAATAACAGTATAATAGCAAGAGTATGCCAGACTCGCACTCTCCGACCGGAGTAAATTTGCTGTGCGCAAATTTTCATACCATATTGCCAGTTTAATATTAACGAGCAGTCCGTTAATTCGTAATATATTAATTAAAATATATTGTGCTATTAATAACACTGTATTTTAGCACATGAATGAGTTTAAATAATTTTGCATTCATTATTTTGTTTTTCATACAATAGCTCCTAATTTACATTATAATTAAATTGACAAATGGTGTAGTGGTTAAACATTGGCTAAGAAGGTCGCAGATTCAAATCCTGCCAAAAGTATATAATTTTTATGATAAACAAGCTGGTCTCTACAAATGTTGTCCTACTCTTTAACCGACATGTTTAGTGTAATTATTTTTGTTGTTATAAAAAACTTTGTCCTAACGATAAGCAACACAACAAAAACGAAGTATCTAATCAGTGTCCACTACACAACTAAAGCTATGAGCGTATTCTACAATTAGGGGATTCATGTTTATTTATATTCACAGAACTATATCGTAGGTAGGTTTAGGTAGACGAAGTATTTGATCGGCCATTAAACCAGGTGGGAAGACGATCCGTGATCTGTGCAGTGGCAGGTCCCTGTAAGATGCGAGTGGCAGGGGATCGGTCGTATTGGCGTTCATTGAGGGAGGCCTATGTGCAGCAGTGGACGGATAAAAGCTGATGATGATGATAGTGATGATATCGTGGATATGTACTGTCTGTACTGATATAAGATTTAATATAATAATAATTTATTTTACAGATTTTGTCTTTCTAGTATATAAAAATCTAGTGGCGTCGGGACAGACCCCCTTACAAAGAGTAGTCTGGCCTACGGCCATGCCAGCCTGTCGCTGAGAATTTCCAGGACATTCCCAAACAGGTCAAGGAACGTTGCCGCTGTAACCTAGTTTTATCTAAAAAACATTTCCTGCGTTATTAAAAAAAAATCATCTAGAAATTTCTATTCACCCTGGGACTGCTATTGAGTGGTTACTATACACAATTGTATTATCTGTTCGTAGGTTTAGGTTACTGGTCCGTTTTTATCGAGGCGGTCATCCATCAGTGGATGCTAATGATTTTACTTTTTGCGCTTCCGGTGTTAAGTGTTTATCCAAAAAGCGTAGTCGTCGATCCAATAGTTTTTGCCTCAAAAACTGCATCTTAAGCAGGTTTCCTTTTATAATTTGATACGGCATCTAGTGATTTCTCTAATTAATGTTTACCACTACTGTCAGTTTGACTTCTTTTCTAAATGTCGTACAACTGGAAATACATCTCCTGGAAAGTGTTCTCTTTAGACTCCTACACGAAGTCTTGTATCATTCCTGCAGTTTTGGTTCCCTAATACGGTTTAGGACACCGTTCAACTTAACTTTATGCATAGCATAAGGCAGGGTAATAAGCTTCAAAAACGATATAATCATCATCATCGTTGGAATCTTATAATTGTATGTATTTTATGTTTTATGAATAAATACATATACAGTAAGTACGCGGCGAGGCACACCATTTCTGTGTCATCGATAACCGGTGAATGTAAAATGAAAGTAATGTGAGTCGTAATATGTCACTGATATAAGTAATAGCAATTCAACTAACCACTGATATATGTGTGCGTCAGATGTCCTATCGGCCGTCCGTCTAATCATCCGTCAACCGCCATCAGTCGGCCAAGCAGAGCGCAGAATCAGCGCAGTGCCGCACAAATTTGGCGGAATTTGTATTCATACAAAACAACATTACCGTTCTGACAACGTGTTCTACCTTATAATATAATGTATATTATTAGGTAGAAGAATTTGTTTAATTGCCTCACTTCCTTTTGCAGATAACCAATTTATAGAAAGTTTTAAAATCTCTTGGCTCTTGTATAATAAATATTGATGTGTATTTTTAATTTTTGAAATAATGTAAGTAGTAAAAAACGCAATCGCAGCGTAATAAATACTATAAAATCAAAGTCAAAGCCTTAATGATTTTGTACAAAACGCAGCTTTTACATTACATTTCATCTCTAACATATTTATAAAAACATTAATTCGTACCATAATAAGCTGATTGAATTAATCCTGACCAGCTTCCAACAATGTGAATAATCCAAATACAATTTTAATATCAAATGAGATTAATCGTATCTGAATATCATAATTCTGTGGTCATTCGCATGACTGATTGGTGATTACGAATTTATCTCACGCAAGACAGGCTATTCGGTGAACGATTGATTATCCTCAAAAGGAATGTGTCTAATACAAAAAGTAACGACTATATATCTGAAGTCGCCATATCAGTCTAGGAATGGCGGATTTAAATTAATAAAAATGAGAATCCGAACGTGTCTAGTTTAATATCCGATCGCTGCAATAGGAGATGCGAGTCATTTTTCTCGTGCACCGCCATATTTCATTGCAGACGCTGTTTCGCAACAAAAGATAAAAAGGTAACGCTTAATACAAAGCTATCTTTACAATTTGTGTGGCAGATAGTGTAGGGTGACCATGCGCGAAACTTATGTGGACTTGAAAATATTTTTACATAACGTATAGTATTATATTTTGTTATAATATAGTAGTAATAATAAATGTATAGTAATTTTTCTTGTAGATTCTATATTAATTTATGAAATTTAAAAAGCTGTTAACTATGTATATGCAAAGTTATGTTACTTTATTTTGAGGTGTTTTTATTCACTGCAAAAATATTTAGCGAAATATTTGAAACACCGACAAAAGCAGTGGTAATGGCTGAGTGTATTTGTGGCGTACAATTTGTTCGAAGGAAACTAGCAAGTACTCGGAGGCGTTAAATATATTAAAACGATGTCCACATTCGTAAAAAAATATGGCGACATTAAGATAGTGGGACGTATCCCGAGGCAGGCTGCACGAACAAAGATCTTCTATGGCGATTCTTATCTAGGCCCGCTCAGATTAAACAAACGAACGGGATAAGCTGAGCAGTACCAGTATTGAGCAGATGCAAGCTCGCACCTGACTCGGATTGTGAAACATAAGCTAAGAAATAGAATATTTTTGCATATACTATAACATTCTTTATAATAATATAATATTATCTATGTATATACCTACTAAGTACTCTTCTACCTAGAATTACAAACCTTTAGCCTTATGGGAAGCGTCCACATGTCCGATTCTTGCACATTGCACGCATTGCATCATATGGATTTTTGGAAGGATTTTTTATGTATCGACAATTATCGCATTTGGCAACGCAACTACCAGCAATGTGGTTGCCGATGCCACTTCATTCAAAATTTAGCAGTACTCGTATAATTATCAAGATAATGCGGCCGGTAAACTACCTTACCAATAATAATTGCATCCAAACTTGGTTCTACGTCAATTTCGAAACTTCAGTATTTTTAACCATTAATTAACTTACATTCGATCAAAAAAGTTTAGAGTATCGTAACTAAATTCTACTACAATACTTGAAACCTGAAAGTACGTCTCTTCTAATTTTAATAACGTGCCTTCAAACATAATGGTGCAAATCAATTTTGCGAAGTGTTACACTTGCAATTTATCAGTGCTTTTTGTGCGCAGTTGCAGACAATTTATATGAATATCAGTGCAAGAATACTTTTCGCGCAATAAGTTGATATCGAATCTATTATAATAAAAGTCATAAAATATTTTATTCAACGTTTTAAATAATACATCATGTACAAGCACTCGTTATAAATTGGAAATGCGAAAAACTTCTCCAAGAAATATCTCACAAAGGCTTCGAAACTCGTTCCTAAAACTTTAGCCTGCACTGACTACAGTTTCGGAAATGTTCACCCATTCTTTCACAGGGTGCAGTGTAGACGCCGGTATATGTGGGCTGGTACTTCTGTGTGCTGTAATCCGGAGCCATACCGCTCTCAACTTTCCTTACAAAGTTGTACTAATAAAATAAAGTTATATCGTTGAAAATATGATATCGTCTGACTTCCTTATAGTTTAACATAGTACATTTTATCTTAAACATGTACAAATCTTGAAATAAAGTTTGGTTTGATTAATATTTTTGTGGTCCGTTTTGTTTCCGTTATGGATGCGAGTGGCAAGTCTTGACATTCATCGAAGGAGGCCTATGTTCAGCAGTGGACGGATAGAGGATGTTGATAATGGGTTACGTTTTGTGTTGCTTATTAGTATTAATCATCATCATCATCATCTCAGCCTATAACCGTCCACTGCTGAACATAGGCCTCTTCAATAGTTGTCCAGCGCGACCGGGCCATTGCCAACTGCATCCAACGAGACCCAGCGGTTTTGACTAGATCGTCGGTCCATCTGTTATGTGGCCATCCCATGCTGCACTTGGTAGTACGTGGCCTTAACTCCAGAATCTGTCTATCCCATCGGCCGTCTGGTCTTCGCGCTATGTGGCCCGCCCATCGCCACTTCAGCTTGCTAATCCTATTTTTATCTATTTTAATCCTAATTAGTATCACTACATATTATAAAACAAAGTCGCTTTTTCTGTCCCTATATCCCTTTGTACGCTTAAATCTTTAAAACTACGCAACGGATTTTGATGCGGTTTTCTTTAATGGATAGGACAATTCAAGAGGAAGGTTTATGTATATAATTTATTAAGTTTTTATATACATTGGCTAAGATATAAAAATAATTGTTGGAGGTGTCGGAAAAAAATTGGCCGTCTGGGAGTTTCCAACGAAAACGCTGCCTAAACCCTTTGAGATGTAACAAAATAATGTATGGTGGAATTGTGTATCTTAAATAGGTCTATAAAAAAGTCCGAGATGGCATATGTCTATCTCTTAGGGATATCATACTATATCCATTTAATACTTTAAAAAATGGACAATTATAACGCGATAATTTGAAAGGTATTTACACAAATACGGTATGAATCCTTATCATTTTAAATGGGAAGTAATTAAATGAACGGCATTATAAATTTTGGAGGGGCAAAAAAAAATCGGCATTTAAATAATTTGGTTGGCATACAAAGATTTTGTACGCAATAAAATAAAGCTGGTAGCAATTCTTGTTCCGCAAATGATTTTGATAATGGTCGAAAATTAAATCGTAAATAAGCAGCTTACAATATTATGACCTCGCATAATAAACATTCATCGGGCAAAATAATTACTTGAGCGGCACATTTCTTTGCATTACATTTTATGTCCTGTGTTCACACCGGTGTAGGTTTGCGCTATTTACCGCTAGATGGTGTTGTAAGTATGTTATTGAACAAAATTATAAAAATTGAAGAAGAAATTAATAAACTATATTATCATTCTTAATAAAAGACTAGTGAATTAATTCAGGTCATGACGTCGTCAAATCCTGTGTTCAGCAGTGGTCCGTCCACTAAAGGCTGATAATATGATGATGAAATTTTTTTCTTCAAGATTTTATTTTGTTTCAGTTTCGTAGATTTATGTAGATAGTAGATAGATTATGCAGGTATTAAAAATTGTAGGTGGTGTGTAAAATAAACAAGCAGTTCAAAAACTTGCAATATTCAATTCAATCATTACCTACAAAAATCAAATCAAATTAAAACATTCAATACGCAAGAATGGATCCACAATTTTAAACTTATTTGTAACAAGACGTACAGCTCTACGGTTAACACTGTCCGCGCGCGCTCAGGCTGTACGCTGTCGTTCGTAAGTTCAAATCCTCCTCATACCATTATCTATGAATTTCTACTTTTGTTTGTTTATACATTTTTAAATAATATTTTTTGATATAACAATAATTATAAATACGATTTACAAACTAAAATTTTGTATAAAAATTGAATAGGAAATTAATAAATTATATTATCATTCTTAATAAAGGACCAGGGAATTAATTCAAATCATGACGTCATCAAATCCTGTGGACTGGGCTATAACGCAGAATTTAATGAAAAAGAAAGTTGCTTGAAGTTATATTCATGCTACTTATTTAAGCAGCACAAAATTATTTTTTTTGCTTACCCTCCGAGTGCTTACCAAAATTTTATTAAACAGGAGCAGCACATTGCCCCTCTTTTAATTAATATGCCTTTCAAAAATAATTACAGCCATAAAAAAAGACAAAAATTGCTGCTTGATTTTAAAATGTTTGCTGTACATAAGTTGCCGCTCAATTAGCTATTTCTGCTACCAGATTATATTTTTCTGCTCACAAAAATACGAATATTATGCTAGTCGTTTAAATAACACCCATTTTAAATCAGTTAATTAGCTGGAGCGCTTAATGAAGATTATTTTTTCCCTTTACATCATGCAAATTAAATGAACACTTTCGAAGATATGGCAATATCAAAATAATACGCAAGAAAATAAATCGCGTTGCCGTGATTTGAGAAGGCAGTGTAATATGTAATAGTATCCTAAATAGTAAATATGCATGCAAAAAGTCTGCAAAGGAATATAATATCTTTATATTCAAGATATCATATTATATCCATTTTAATACAAAAACTTAGTCATTATTGAAATGGAAAATGATCGTCATCAAACATGATACATCCGTAAACCTAAGTTCACGCGGGCGAAGCTGCGGGTAACAGCTAGTTAATACTATTATATAATCTCATATAATATTCAAAAGAAAGATCGAAACCGAATAATAATCAAACTCTATAAACGTACTCACAAATAATCAAAACTTACTTTAAACGTTCTTAAATATCGTTTTAATCGTAACTTTATAATCATAGCATGAACACTAAGAATTTACTGAATATTGGATAATAATATATAATGGAATAAGGGGCACGGTTATCCAGGCTTAACAGCGGTGTATGGATCGCAGGCACACGTCATAGCAATTTCTCTAACGATCTCACTCCTGTGGGCCTGATAAATCGATTGGAAAGCCTGCGAGAGCGTTCTGAGAGATATGACGCTCAGCTCAGGCGGGCAGATAACACTTGGTAGCTATTTATAACGTGTAAGTACGAGATAGATCGCGTGAGCTTCGCCGACTCGGTCTGGACACGTACGCTATCGGAACCAATCCACACTGCATAATGTATTGATATAAATGACACCCTTTTTGTTAGAATACAAAAAATAAATTAGTGTTATTTGCGAGCGAGTTAGGCCAAATAGCTTCTTGCTCATTTGTTAATGGACAAATTGATTTTGTTGTCAGACAGTACCTATTGACTGTTGGAGGTAATTTTTGCTTTTAATTAGTTATGCCTTTTTTATTTTTGATGAGGGAGACATTTGAATTGCGAAATTGATAATATACAATTTTTATAATGTCTAAATTATAAAAATAAATATTATATTATAAATGTAAATATATGTATTATGTTATATATTTACATTTATATTTACTTACTTGAGCGACGATCGCCTAGCAGGTATGGACTCTGCCTCTTGTGCGAGAGGTTCCGGGTTCGATCCTAATCCTCTGTGTATATAAAATTATTTTGTCTAAATGCATTCTTAACTTCAACAAAATATAAAAATATCAATGTAATGATCGTATTCATAAAACTTTGTTAGAAAACGTTATCAGACATTAATTAGAGTTACATAAAATAGGTAATTTAGAGACCAGATTACTTCTAGTGGTAGCTAAGATTAAAGAAATTTTCATGCCATGAGCTCATTTGCGTCTGCTTATATATGCGTTTTGATATAGAGGACAGCACAGGTTGTTTTCTGTGCTGTATAAAACCTTATGTAATAAAGCAGGCAACGAATAGACGCGTTATTTGTCTAGTCAGGTCCGATTGGGCTCGAGTACACTCACCTATTGGCAAATCACGTCAATTACTAACCTTTTTCTCTCCAGACCTGTTTGTCTTTATGTACTTGGTAAATAATTCTCATTAATATTTCTCAAACACAGCGTGTAAGAAGATATTTTATAAAAAAAGCCTTCTTCATGCTGACGAGAAGTTTTGTTCCTTTCAGCTATCAATAAAATATGTTGCAGATGCCTTCAATGCAGAGAACGGCTATTCCTGTTTTGTAATCTGATTGAAATTTATATTTATTATGTTAATAACATCCTATTACAATAAAATAGTAAATAATACAGCAAAAAATATGTATTGAATTTTAAACAAGTTTTGTCACTACTTTGAATTGTATTGCCGTAAATAAATTTTTACTGAGCGATTACTTTATCTTCTACGAATTAAGTAAAAAGACACAAATTCACAATATAACATGAATAGAATTTGTAAACATTAAAAAGTTTGTTTTTATGAAAATCTAGAAAAAAAAACAGTGACTATACACTATATATATAGTATATATATAGTAAAACAAAGATTTTTATTGAAGCATCCGCGCATTATTTCCATTGCTCACGCGTAATTACTACACAAAAATATTATATTTTTCGTATACTCTCTTTGTAGTTTCATTGAGGAGATAATAGGATAGAACATTAAGAGGAGCACACACGAAACTGTTTTCAATGTAGGAGTTTCTTTGTTAGTTTGAGAAGTATTATTACATTGTCTAGAGCACTAGCGCAAAACTCCATAACCATTCTAGAAACAATTTATTTCCGGGTTACATAATAGATTTACTCACAAAACTCTTACAATAGAAAATATTTATTTATCTTAACGAATAGAAACTTACAAAAATAAATTCATGAAAACGTGACGTCATATTTCATTTGTCGAATGTTAAGTTATAATACACTTGGGGCGGGCGATTTAACTCGACGATTGAATCAAGGTAGTTTAAAACAGTTTTATTTGATAATTTTACGACCTCTGTGGCTCAATGGTTAGCGCGTTGGTGCTCAAGTCCGGAGGTAGCGGGTTCAAATCCCACCTAGGAATAAAAAGTGTGTGTGTTCTTGGGTCAAGGATGTTATTATATCATACAAATCTTAAATATTTTATGTTTAAATATAAAATTAAAATTTTACGTATTTCCGTTGTACGGGTACCAGACTAACCGTAACACAAGTTCCAGATAGACGTGGTGTAAATCGTCCACAGATATAATTCTATTATATTAAAGTAAAAGTAAAGTATCAACCCTTATATGTCCCACTGCTGGGCACGGGTCTCCTTCCTCGAAATCAGGCGAGGATTATATATTATTAATCTTATTATTATTCATTTAATCCCGGCGGTATAACAATTTCGTGATTATTGTATTGTAAAATTGCTAACATTCTGCCTTCCCAGCATATTAATATTTTAGCAGTAAGTTATAAGACTCCTACTTTTGTGCTCCCGACGTGTTTACTTCGCGCGTGGGAGATTTCTGCGCTTGTTTAATTCATGGTGACTCTCATTAACTTAATATTGTACCATATTATATTATATTAGCTTACCATGTAAATTATGACTTTAAACTTAAGTGAAGATATTCAAAATATTAGAATAATAATAGCATGAACATAAAATAATAGTTCTTTTCTACCCTGAATTGTCTTGTGTCATCTGATTAATTCGAATTTTATGAAATTATAAAGAGTTGACTTAGGGCCTGTTTTACAATCTCTAGATAAGTGCCGAATAGGCTATCGACAACATATTTGACAGATACACCATACTCTATCTGTCAAATATGATGCCGATAGCCTATTCGGCACTTATCTGGAGATTGTGGAACAGGCCCTTAGAAATCTACATTTTTGACAGCTGTGAACGTGATTTTTATGTTTCTAGGGTAAGCAAATGGCAAACGTGCTACCTGACGGTAAGTCTTTGAATTCACCCACGAACATAAACTAGTTTACCTGAAACAAGCCCAACCTCACTTACGCCTATCTTGAAATATAAGATCTTAATTCTCGATGTCTACTGAAACAAAGCAAAGATGTTTTTGAGGAGGAATAACCAATACGGTGGTGCAGACGGGTGTCCCGGTGTTGTCTGAAACAAGGAAATAAAGGCTGGATTAATTGTTAAGTATAGAGATAGGAAAAGATTTATTCAATCTTATATTTGGAGCATTGCACTCTATGGAAGTGAATCGTGGACATTGACGCAAAAAGATAGGAAAGATTAGAAGCCTTCGAAATGTGGTGCTGGAGAAGGATGGAGGGGATAAAATGGACAGAAATGGTGACAAACGCAAAGTTTTGGAGATAGTGAAAGAGAAAAGAAATATTATTAAAACTGTTGAGAACCGAAGAGGAAATTTGATTGGTCACCTGATACCACACGACTTGCTTATAAAAATATCATAGAGGGAAAGATTGATGGAAAAAGAGGAAGAGATTGACCGAGAAGGAGTTATATGCAATAAATAAAGGAGAAGGTACAGGCTATGTCCTATCAAGAGGTGTTGGCGGAAAGGAAGAATGAGTGGCGAATACTCCACCGACAAGAGCAAATCTCTTAAATAGACAGAGAGAGAGAGAGAGAGAGAGAGATAGATAGAAACAGTCCTTAAGTATTTGACTAATTTTCTTGTACATTTAATATGCATAATAAATATCATACCAGTATTTATATTTTATACTGCAAATTACTCTCTGATTTACATTTGACTGTACATAATTTAATTTATTATAAGACGTTTTTCTATGATTTAAAATATTGGATAGTAAAGCTAATAGTTGTATACAAAAGCACACGTTCGTGTGAGGGCGCTTTAAAAGGAAAAACAAAGGCTCAGCTGGTTTTACAAGCGCCTGGCTTAGAATTTCATTAGACTGTTATGGTCTCCCTTTCTATTATGAGTTGTTTAGTTTAATTAAAACCCGAGAAGGCTTTTGTAACGGTAGCCGTAATATTAATTACCTTTTTGTATATTTTATTTACATACACGATTTATGAAAAAGTGTTGTTATCCACAGGTATTTTTAATAATAAATTATATCTCTGTCTTAAAATTATCCCTATTTTATATTTATTTGTAGTACCTGGTTGACCGAGCATTTGCTTGGTACCCTTAGTGATAAAATACGATAATTTTTTTCTTCCAAAAAAAAATGATCTTAAAAAAAGGGAAAACATAAGATAATATATGTATATCACCAAAAACATCCCCGAATTTTATATATTCGTTGTGTGTTCATTTTACAATTTAAATTAACTAACAATACTGACATTTCATTACATCAACAAAAAAAATACTTAAAATCGTTTATCCAAAATGAAATCTTACTGACATAAATAATATGTTGTTTGCTACTTCCTAGAAAGAGTATTTGAAACACTCGTTGCTAAATCCAATACGAGTAGTAGTTTTATATGTAGCTTGTAGGTTAGGTTAGGTTAGGTTAGAGGCCCCACCATGGATCTGAGCCTTGTCGCGGCGGTGGGGCTTGAGCCTGGGGTGTATCCAGCACCTTGGGCGACCAATCAGTCCTCGGGCGGCAGTTGGTTTCGACCACTGCCGGCCAAGCCGCTCTCCGGGCCATGGGGCCGGAGGTGGTGGTCGCCATCTCACGTCGAGATGGGGATCGCGAGGAAGAAAACCTCTCTAAAAAATTACCCTAATCCCAAAATAAGCTAGTGCGCGGCGAGGGGATGAATGGCTGGAGGGTCTCCAGTCGTTAGCGCACAACGTTTTGAGGAGTTAGTAAACGATATTACATACGGTTCGAGGTGTCTCCAACCTCCGCATCGAGTCTAGCGACAATGTCCCGGAGGCATAGCTGGTTCCCACGTTGGGCAATCACCAAGCTTAACCGGGAACTGGCGGAAGAGGCGGCCATCGTCAGCCGCTGGAGCCTCCCATCGAGTGAGCATCAGGGAGTGGACCAGATGGCTGACTGTCTCGGCGACGCATTCGCTAGCTTCTGCTGAGCAGCCATGCCTAGGCTAAGGGGTCCTCCCCCTATTCGACGGGCTGTTTACTGGTGGTCAGCAGATCTGGCTGACCTCCGCGCCACTTGCAATGTAGCGCGTCGCGCCTATGTTCGCAGTAGACGACGTCGCCCCCAGGACGTGGAGCGGGATGACCAATTGCACAGGGTGTACGCAGAGAAGCGCAAGACCCTGCAGCTGGCCATCAGTCGGGCTAAGGAGGAAGCGTGGCTGGGGTTGGTCGAAGGACCCTTGGGGTCGACCGTACAAAAGAGCGCGAGACAAACTTCGCGCTCAGTCGGCCCCTCTGACGGAGACACTCCAGCCAGAGCTGCTGGGGACCATCATCGGGGAGCTATTTCCTGACCCTCCGGCGGGTTTCACCCCACCGCAGATGGCCAGACGGATGCCGGACTTGATGGAGGAGGAGGGTGTTCCGCCACCCGTCACCGACGCTGAAATGGAGGCGGTTCTGTTCCGCCTCCGAAGTAAGAAAAGGGCGCCTGGTCCGGACGGGGTGCATGGAAGAGTTTTATCCATAGCTCTCGTGCACCTCGGAGACAGCCTTCGGGAACTTTTTGACCGCTGTATACGGTTCGGGCACTTCCCGAAGGCCTGGAAGGAAGGTCGGCTCACCCTGCTACCAAAGGGGGGCCGACCGCCGGACAGCGCATCGGCGGTGCGACCAATTGTATTGCTGAGTGAGGCGGGAAAGGCCCTGGAAAGGATACTGGCCTCCCGTCTTGTTCGGCACCTGGATGAGGGCCCGGGACCCAAACTGTCAGACTTTCAGTTCGGGTTCCGGGTCGGTCGGTCGACCATCGATGCTCTAGAGCGTGTCAAGTCGGTGACAAGTGACGCGGAACGCCAGGGAGAGGTGGTGGTGGCGGTGTCCTTGGACATTGCCAACGCCTTCAACAGCCTTCCCCACAGCGTAATACGGGAGGCATTAAAGTATTTCGGCGTGCCCCCGTATCTCGGAAGGCTGCTGAGGGCGTATCTCTCCGATAGAACATGAGGTTGTAGAGGGTAATCTCTGGATGTACTGAATCGGTTATTAAAATTCTTTTACCAATAGAAAGTTATTTGTAAGTGAGATACGTTATATAATTTATCCCAATAGTGTGGATTACGCGAGTAAAACCGAGGGGCACTGCTAGAAGCTAATAATTATTTTTCCTTTCTTACTGTTGATGAAGATTTATTAAGTTATTTTTATGCGGAATTCATGAAAAGTTGTGTTTTCGTCCAGAACTTTCAATTATAAAAACAAAGACATTGGACATTGAGATTATAAAAGGACTATGGATGCTGTTAAGTATACCAAACATTGAGCATGTAGAAATATTAATAAGCCGCGATAAAATTTGTAAAATGATATTTAAATATAACTTATACCTACATGAGAAAACAAAATACAATATTCAAATTATTAAAAAAAATTGTCAATTTATTAAGAAGTCGTATGCCAAAGAAAATAATGTAATTATATCATTTGAATAAAATTTAAAATGTGCAAGAGAACTCATTATAGGAACGTTATTAATTAAAGTAGTATATTTGTGTTTTCTATTGTTTGAAGTTTACGAAATAGATCACTTTAATGTTAAATTACTCATATTTATTAGTGTATATTAGTATAAATGTCTCACATGTTCAAACCATAAATTTCTTTTCTTTATATTCCAGTAATAGTTGAATAATTAAACTTTTTAATCTCGTACGCACGTGTTATTTATATATTCTTTGAAGATTTTTTGATTTAGTAGAACACATGCTTTCTATGTTTTATTTCCGCCAGCTGAATTATGAAAAGATTAAACATCAATAAATAATGGAATTAAGGAAAAATAAATAAAGGGATATCAAAAATAGTCTTAATAAAAACTAGATAATTAACCCCACTTCCACTGCTGGCCACGGGTCTCCTCTGTGAAATCGGGCTTGGAGCGTATTGGACTATAGCTCACCGATGCGCTGGCCCAATGCGGGTTGGTGAACTCCTCACACCTTCAAAGACTTTTAATCTCATCAAGCATGCATGATGCAGGTTTCTTTCCTATGTTTTTCTTCACCAATCACCTGTGAGCGAGCGATGGTCTCGTATTCAGGCGCACATAGGAATTTAAAAAAAAACATTTCAAGGTATCACATAACCACTTCAGGGTCAGGATCGAACCGGAACCTTTCATTCAAGAAGCCGGACTCGTACGGTTAGTCTAAAAAATATTTCCTTTCAGATTTTCGGAATACATGTTTTCATGTTATGTTTAATCAACAAACCATAAACCTTAATCTGAAGTAAATTAACAAAATGGCATAAAATATGTTATGTTTATAACAATACTAGCTGTTGCTGGGGGCTTGGGCCGCGGTACCTTTTTTGTTAAAAGTTTCCTATGTTACTTCTTATACCTCCAAAAATATTTGTACAAAGTTTCATTTTGGTCGGTTCAGCAGATTTCGCATGAAAGCGTGAAACACAAAATCACATTCACATTTATAATATTAGTAAGTGTAGATATTAGACTACATTTACGCTTTAAAAAAATTTGAATAACTAATTTTAGATATAAGGAAAACGTATGTAAAACCTATCTATAAATAATATTAAATATCATTATGCTATGGTATATAGCGTAATTTATTTATAATTTGCAATTTATTTTAAATAGCTTTGATATACATTAAAAAGTAAGCTATAAATCTAAAATATTAATTATGTCCGCTGTAGGTTGCTTTTAATACAAAAAGAAATTGTATTTATATTGCCCCCACGTAGTTCCACGTGCAGATGACATTGTGCGACGCAATTATGGAGGGTCCTGGAGGTACTCCGACTCTTTGATATTACGAGGAAGTCATTATAACTGTAAATAGTAAGAACATGACAGGAATAACGAAGGGGTTATTAAGGGAAATTTAGTGCTACATGATTCAAGTAATGTGTGCTTGTATGTTTATACATATTTATACTGTCCCCTTCAAATAGAAAGTAATCTACAATTTCGTGTTTTAAATTTAAGCTTAGTTTTATACTCATAAAAATAATCGTTTTTAATAGAAATAGAATATGTACTAGCCTTTTACAAGACAAATCAAAGCAGCTGCTTTGCAGAAGATAGAAGTCTGGCGTTTATTGAGTTATGTTCGTTGGTTGCTTACGTTCAGCAGTGGATGAATGATGAGATGATGATGATGAAGGGGAAAGAGTAATGTTCGTGATAACTGATATGCATAAGGCAACTAACGTATTAAAAATTGTAAGGTTTGTTACCCTTATAAAAAAATTATAATAAATGAGTATAAATGAAATTAAAAGATGTAAACTTTATAAATATATTATCGAATAAAAATTGTACAAAGAAAGTTATAAATTAAATTTAGAAAAAAATAGGTTGAGGCCGACTATTAAAAATATGAGAAAATTAATTAAGCTAATTAGAGGTTGTAAGAGAGCGTGGGTTCGATATTCCTGATATTAAGTTGGGAGCTAATCAAAGAGAGAACTTAACAAGTCTGCGTCCGTGTCTCGTGCCACGTGGTCCGTGCTTCGTCCAGCGTGCCGTCCCGTTGCTCAGCGTAGCGGTGAGCAGGACCGAAGCCAGCACTGTGGTGTGCAGTCCCCGAAGAGAGGTCGGGAGAAGTGTGGGATCAGTGAGATCCTTGGGTAAGTGAGTAAGTGGGTAGTGGGATCCCAGCTGCTCTGGTTCCCGTCGTCTGCTTCCTTCTGGACCCCGTCCACAGCTACTCGGCCACGCCCAGGGATAGCACCGCACCGACCACGACGGCAACGCCTGGGACCCCACTTAAAATATAACGCGGCGCGTGTGCGCTTCTCAGCACTCTCCGGCAGAAAAAGAACGATCGACCGGTCCGTAACCGGCACGACTCGATTCCAAGACGCTTCACATATCGTGACGTCGTAATATGTCTTGGCCAATAGTGATCGAGTAGGCGAATGAAGAAATTCGCGCGCGGAATATGAATTTAGTATTAAAAAACGAATAAATAGTATAAAACTCGTAAGTAAATCTATGTAACATAATATATATGTTACAATACCCCCCCCCGTCAGAGAAGAATTTTGCTTCTCTGGCAAAATTCTGAAGAAGGTAACGCGAGAAGAAACTCTGGCGCAGCGCTCGAGAGAAAGAGAAAAAAAAATTCAACGCTACTGATTCTACTTCTCAATAACAAGGTAAGAGTTGTTAACTCATCCGTAGCCGATCACAAAAGTGCTACGCTACATTAAAAAAAAAATTTAGCTTCACTGCTACGCTGCGCTACGAGATGTAGACAGCGTATCCGATCATACGTCACTAACATTCATCATCATCCAAATTCTCACAAGCAGCGTGCGTTATCAGTACTACACAAACAACGCCCTGACACAAAGAGATATGGTCTACTATGGACACACACTCAAACAGCTACTATAAACCGAAAAATTATACTAAATTTAATATGCCAAAAAGTATTCCCGATGAAGGCTTTTAGCATGTGTGCATATACTATAACAATATAAATATGTGGAATCGCCACCCGTCCCGGAATTAGATAAGCTATATCAGAGTTAATAACTTATGGCGTAGGCTTAAAATAATATACAAGTACAATTAAGAGATGTACTCGAGTTATTGCTCAGTGGAATAACTCAAATATATTACCAAAATACATAACTGGCACAAAAGTCATTGCTCAGTGGAACGACTTGTACCCTAAATACATAACCAGTACATAAGATATGTACCATAACACACAACAATCCATGTCATGTACCTATTGTATATGCACGCTTTAGAGATCATCACCCGTCTCAAAATTGGAATACATAGTATAAATTTTGAAAAAAAAAATAACGTTTTTACTTAGATCATTAATATTATTGATCTAAGGATTATTATATTATTTGATTACTAAAGCTACCTATTATTTTCAGGTCTTTCATATTAATTAAATAAAAAATTGTATAACTATAAATTAAAATGTCGCATAATATGCTAAACACCCAACATTTTACTATTTAAATTTAATAATACTTCATACGCTAACGTTAACAGTTTAATGTAAAAATAATGGGAAATACGTTATACACTAACACGACTTTAAGCAAAGATAAAAATTTAATATAACGTGTCATCGTGAGTCCTTATTGAAACAAACCCCAGAGATAATACAAAATAATACACAATAGATAACAACAAGTAAACACAAAAGTATCCGATACAGAGGGTATTCGGAAAAAAAGTGAACAAACAACCCAAGTACAAAGATTACGAGTTATAAAACACTTATCATTCATTCTTATGATTGAATATTTTATGATTTCATAATTGAAACTTTTATTATACTATTTTTTATATTCAATACTTACATTATTCATTTTTATCACTATTCACTTTTATTATATATTGATTAATATTTACACTAGATTTTAACATTTTATGATTTAATACTTCTTAATCTAATATTTTAATGATTTAATATTTTAAATTTTACTACATTTTACTATCACCTTGTAACTTGGTTTGTTAATATGTATAATATGTTTAATATGTTTAGAGAGAACATTAATCAACAACATCACACAATTCACAACACATACATTAAATAGACGGGACCATTTCCACACCACCAGACAAACTTAATACCAGGAATATTTTAACACGTTGGGCGCCATTGTTAAGGTTAAAAAAAAAATGATATAATAAATGTGAATAATTATAAATAAAAGATATAAAACTGTTAAAGATATATTATGAAATAAATTGTTGTACAAGAAAGTTATAAATTAAATTTAGAAAAAATAGGTTGAGGCCGACTATTAAAAAAGTATAAGATTAATTAATTAATTAAGTTAATTATAAATTAAAAGAGAGCGTGGGTTCGTTATTCCTGATAACAAGTTGGGAGCTAATTTAAAAGAGAACTTAACATAGACTGCGTCCGGTCACGTGCCACGTGGTCCGTGCTTCGTCCAGCGCGCCGTCCCGTCGCTCAGCGTGGCGGTGAGCAGGACCGAAGCCAGCACTGTGGTGTGCGGTCCCCGAAGAGAGGTCGGGAGAAGTGTGGGATCAGTGAGATCCTTGGGTAAGTGAGTAAGTGGGTAGTGGGATCCCAGCTGCTCTGGTTCCCGTCGTCTGCTTCCTTCTGGACCCCGTCCACAGCTACTCGGCCACGCCCAGGGATAGCACCGCACCGACCACGACGGCAACGCCTGGGACCCCACTTAAAATATAACGCGGCGCGTGTGCGCTTCTCAGCACTCTCCGGCAGAAAAAGAACGATCGACCGGTCCGTAACCGGCACGACTCGATTCCAAGACGCTTCACATATCGTGACGTCGTAATATGTCTTGGCCAATAGTGATCGAGTAGGCGAATGAAGAAATTCGCGCGCGGAATATGAATTTAGTATTAAAAAACGAATAAATAGTATAAAACTCGTAAGTAAATCTATGTAACATAATATATATGTTACAGGTTAATACCGTATTTGTGTACCTAGCTTTCCTTTAAAATTGCTGCTTTAAAATTGGCCATTTTTATACGTTATTCTTAATAGTAGACGTATGTCATAGAGCCATGTTACCATGGAACTCGAAAAAAGTATATTCTTCTCCAAAATCCACAGCTTAATTCATTTTGCAATAAAATATATTATGTATGAAGGCTTATAAAATATATACTAGACTTTGTAAAATTGAATACGTATACTCGGGATATTTAGAAGTAGATACAATAGTCCAAATATAAATCAAATCCTAAATGACATAATTTTCGCTATCCGCTTGTCGTAAAATGTCCCAATGACTATAAAGCTGATTTGGTTTACAAATCTTAAAAGCTTTAGGATCTCAGTTCCACCAAACTAGCTTATACAAAAGATATTTTATGGTCTCAATTTATAGTATGTCACTTTGATACAACATTACGTATGAAGTATGTATTTTTCGTGTATTACATTTCTTGCCGTTGGGGGTATACGGATTCGTATTGCAGTATAGCAAAATAAAATACTCTTTGATAATAAAATAAAATAACATAAGGTTAATTAACGATTGTTATGACTTAGAAAGATAATCAGCAACAACTTTTGATAATATAATTGAATATACGAATAAAAATATTAATAAGTATTATATAGATTGATAAAACAATAATTTGTGAGAGATCATGTAAAATAGAACTAACATTACACGACTTTTGAATAGTAAAATTAGCTGTTAAAATATTATACTAACGTCCGGTTCCTGAAACGTTAGTTAAAGTGTCAACTAACATGGCTGTTAATAGCAGTTAACATACAATTCTAGAGTCAAATTTGACAGTTTTTTATTGTAATTATAATGTCAACTGACAGACTGATCAAATTAAATAATTTGACCATGTTTCTAGCAACTTTTTTGACACGTAACAAGATACTTGACAGTTAGTTTGTTCATTTTTGCGCTGAGCAGCCTTTCGGAAACCGGGCGATAGAGTTCCTAATCCTAAATTTAAAGACAAAAATATAGACGTAATTACAAACATACAAATACTATATGAAACCACATCAGCAGGCTAAAAACACTTCACTGCCATTTCTCGTCTGCCTAGCTCAGAATTTCATATGCCTTGATTACTAGAATAGGGGGCTTAAGATCTTTTTCTTATTTCTCGGAGCATACGCTAGATTCTAAAACCAGCAAGCGTACAGTATATAATAGTTGTGATACATCCATTTTAACACGTGTTCTTACACTTATCTGCCAGTTGGAAAGTATGAAGCAGTGAAATTTGGCGTGATAGTGTCAAGTATCACGACGGTGACAAAACTGACGGCCTTCGGCTAGATTCGTCAGCAGTTGTATGATATATCAGAATCTACCAGCTATAATTAAAACGTAATATCTCTAAATAGCAAAATATAAGGGACGCAACAAATAATAACTTTCCTTTTCAATAAATGAAACGCTTGATTTATATTTTTTTCTAGCTTACAATTCTTATTCTTAGAATAAATCTAGGCAATACATTTTTGTACTGGAACTGGAAAAAAAAATACTTCGGCATTTATTAAAACACAAAAGTGTCTATTTGAGTGACAGCCTGAACAAGCCGAATGAAAACATCGAATAGCCTATATAGTTTATTGTAAAATATTAACGCCAAGAAAAAAAAATACACCAAGGACTACCGGTCAGTCTTGATTGGGTTAATATCATTTCTTAATATGCCATAAAATATTTCCTTAAGTAAAAATACATAAAAATGACCGCAGCAACAAACAACATTTAAATCCTTTTTTTAAAGGTCTCGACGTAAAAGCATATAATTATTTCGACTTTTAAATCGTACATTTAACTTTAAACGTGCTGTACAAACGTTGATTAGCACATATTACAGAAAGCTAAAAAGGTGCTATAATCATTTAAGACCCATTCGCGTTAACAGTCGTAATTTTGTGAGCTACTATTAGGAGCGTTTCAGATTGGTTCATAGAAATTACAACGTAAAAACTATTATTCCTTTCACGGTACTTAATAGGTGGAACGATGGTATCTCGTATTTCGTCATGATTTTCTATGATCAATAAATACTTGCGTGTAAAAGAACACAAGCAAGAGATAAGCCAATTAAATAAGAGTTAAGGCCGCGTTCAGATTGATGAAATGTTGGTTCGCCATCAACCAGATAGGAAGGCGATAAAGGCTGATGATGATAATGATGGAAAGAGCAAATATTTCAAATCCTCATATACTCATCGGGATAAATTAACCAAGTATTATAACCTTTTTTAATTTGCCGCATGTCTACGACGATCTTAAATCATTATAAATATGTAACGTACACATAACTAAATCGTTCAAAAGCCAAGAGTAATTTGCAAAACTTTAATTGGAGCGCTTAATGACTTCCCGCTGTGCTCTTGTCGGGTTTTATCTGTACAGAAGCATTGGCAAGAGCAAAGGCGAACCAAGCCAAATAACTCAACTCCGTATGGCACTTAAAAAACGAGAACATGACATGGGCAGGGCTAGGCGACCGAAAAGGAAGCGGCTGCTGCCTTCCATACGAGATTGCGATCGAGTCGTTGGCCAAGACTGAGCCGTGGAGTATTTTTATTTTACAATTTAAGAGAAAACTTCTGATAGATATGCTTCTATTTCTTTAAGTGTATACTTGGAATGGGCAATGTTCGATATCGTCCAACTTGTATTTGCTATTACTGTTTGTGATATTAAAGTTACCCATTTGAAGTTTATAGTTCATAATTTATAATTGTTGTTACAGATTTCTTATCACCATAATCTGCACGCGAGAGCATTCCTCAGTAAACGTTAAAACGTTTCACAGTCCATAGTTTGTAACTTAAGGTTTTCGGTAGAATGTCATTTATATTCCTTTTCTCAGTAAACTATTAGTTACTGCATAAACATTCATTTTATCCTATTATTCCTACTAATGTTATTAACGCGAAAGTTTGTAAGTATGGATGTTTGTTACTCTTTCACGTAAAACCTAATGAATGGATTTTAGTGAAACTTTACAGTAATATAGCTTATACATCAGAATAGCACATAGGCTATAATTTATTCACTGCTAGTAGATATACAAGAGAAGTTTTCTTAAAACTGTCACACTGAGTAAAGGAATAGTAATCGGAAAGGTATGCTAGCTAAAACCCAAAATATGTAGCAATAAATAAATACATGACTAACAACATGCGTCATTCGTTTTTTCCACGTTTCTCTAGGTTCGAAGTAGTAGTGAATATATGGAATTATTTCGTCATTTCAATGGTTTTTCTATTAAGATGACATAATCGTAAAGGACATTCTACTTCTTCCGGGCTTTCATATTATTCCTAATGGTGTCGGTGTATGTCACTGTTGCTTTACGTAACACATGATATCCCGAATCTGCTGAGCTCCGAATTCGTTTAATTAAAAATGTATGTGCCACTATTCAGTTCCATTAATATTCCTCTCATAAGATATGTCAAGAGACTTTGTACTTTGGTTTTGTTTAAGCGTAGCATTTAAAATTAAGGGGAACCACTTAATCTTATTACACGCAGCTTAAGAGCAAACAATGAGTGGTTAACGGCACACTCATACACAGACACGATAATGCTTTGCTGTTAGGGTTGAAAATTGTCGGCGATTGTCGACTTTTTACGGTACGCAATTTAAATGCAAACTAAATATAAATGCTATGTATGTATTTACGGGGATTCTGAAAGTTAATAGAATGATAACTAGATGGATATTTTTTTTTGCGAACCTTACTTTTCACATAAATACAAATGGTTTGTATTTTATGGGTTGATAAGGAACCCTAACCATAATTCGCTCCTCGGTGGTCTATCGACAGAAAACGTAAACATTTGGTGGGTAAACACGCGATGTTTTGATTACGGCTCCCTACGTCACGGGACCCTGCGCAAACATGCGCCATGTGCATATGCTCGTGTTACGTATAAAAATACAGGTTATGCCTTTGTGCGCTGAAAACTCAGCTCCCTTTGTTACTCAAAAGTTCTTCAAGTTTATTTTTAAGGGCATGTTCACGTATCGCAAGAATTAAAAAAGGATCGACGTTTTGACATTAGTAAATGGAAATTGAATAGATAGTAAAATAAATATTCGTTATTTAGTATTTCAACTTACACCTTTATTTAATGATAAATATTAGGTTAGAAAATGCAATTTTAAGGCTTAGATTTGAAATTAAAAAAAGGTCAACATGCTTTGCTAGCATACAATATTCAAATTTCAAATAAAATTAAATTCTTTTTCCATTCTTGCTTTGCCATAAGTATTTTTCCAGAAAGATAACATTTTGTACAGAGTACAAAACGAATGTAGAGAAAATAAAAGTTTAAAAATATCAATTACATCTTGAACCTTAACTCCGAGAATGAAAAATTTGTTATTGTGTGGGCCCTAAAGAATGCAACAGTACATTACAATGCTTTGTTTTCTACTACACTGCCTTTGTTCTCTATAGGTAGAGATTACAGTCTAGCTCACATAAGTAACATTAGCAATAACGTAACATAACAAACAACATAAAAAGAGCTGCCAGTTATATGGATACTAAAGTTTTAGTTATTGTTTCCGTAATTAGCACTTAAAAGCTGGCATTGCAGTCTACATTTGCTAATGTAAATGGCTTCTGTTGGGATCCTTTTTGGCATGAAAAAGTAATTGTACATTGGCAAAAATTTAAATGATAAGAAAAATATAATACTAGACTGGCCTGTGGGTCTTGTGGTTAGTGACCTTGACTGCTAAACCAGAAGGTCGTGGGTTCGATTCCAACCCAGGACAGAAATGTTTGTGCGATGAGCATGATCATTTGTTCTGTGTCTGGCCGTAATTTATCTATAATATGTATATATTTAGAAATATGTAAGTACTGTATCAGTTGTCTGGTTACCATAAGAACAGGCTTTACCTAGTTTGGGATCCGTATGTGAGATGTCCCAACATATTGTTATTATTATTATATGCATTCTATAATAACCCTGTACTCTTTATACGTTTAACAAATAGGTAGTACAAAAAGTTTTGACACTTTAGTTAAAAAAGTTTTTGTTAATGTTTAAATTGTAACAATATAATTGGAAACTAGTTTAGTTCACATTTAGGTGCAAACTTCACTAGTTCGAGTTTGTCGACGATTTATTATTACAGCGGGGACCGAAATGGCTGCATGCTTTATTTAAATTGCACGATACTTTCATGCGCTCTATAATTTCGTTGCGGGGTTCATGTCTAGTTCAGCTTTAAACGTACTCGGCGCCGAAACCGCAGTCAAATTGTGCCGAGTGGGTAACGGGGGAATTGGCGCTCTACGCGGATGGGTTAGGGTGGGTTTTGTGTGGGTGATGCGCTCACAATAGTTTGTTCTGTGTAATGGGCTGGGAGCGGCACTAATGCGGCACATCCGCAGCCCGCCCGGACGCCTGTCTCCCCGCCGGGAACAAACGTGTCGCTCAACGAATTTCCCTAATTTATTTCGATAGGAAGAATCATATACATAAACAGTTTCATCACACATTATGTAAAATACACACATTAAGTGCATAAGGCATGGTATTCGACTTTGAAAATTATGCCAATAATGTTTAACATTTATTCAACAATTTCCTATCAATTATAACAGCAATTTATTTGAACGCTCGTCCATAACAGAAATTTTCATTATGTCTATTTTTTTTTGTAAAATTAACGCAACATAATCGTCGTGCACTTTGAGTTAAAAGAAAAATGCTATTAAAGGCCAAAATTACGTTCGTAAAGGAAAGAGCAGAGTCACTTCGATAATTACTGACCACAATTATACCTTCGCGTAATGTTTCCGAAGGCAGGCCCTTACTATGACGCGTATGAATTAAAATTCCGTAAGAGTAAAGCGTTGCTTTGTACCGAAATACCTGGGAACACTACGGACCTCCAACGATGTTCTTTGCTTGATAATGCTCTCATGTACGTTTTCTTCTTATACCGTATATATCTTATAACATATATGTATACAATATTTTTATGTAGGTACGGGGTCAAGCCTGCGGCAGTTTATCGGAGATTGTAGTTGAATTTTTAACTTAATCTGACTAGAAATAAAGATATGAAGATTTCCTCTTAATATGAGTTAAAAAAGTGTGTGTAGAAGTGTGTTAAAAGTAATTGAAATAGAACTTCATAATAAATCATTCTTATTTATCTTAGCCATTAGTTGACAAAATCAATAAACTTGTTAACTGTGTACTTGTCCACAAAATGGCCAAGTATTCGTACTTCGAATTGGCCGTTAAAGTTAAAGTTCGCTTTGGCCGAATGCATTTGCCGAGCACGCTTGGCCAACGTTGGGCCAACATGCCTTTTGCCAATGCCTTTACACATAAATTAGGGTTACTTCCGTCAAAAAATCTAACTTACCCTCTAGTCGCGCTTAGAGAAGTTCTTCTAGACTTGCTTTTTAGTTTTAATAAAGTTAACATTTTCTTTACAAAAAAAGTAGTTACAAATTTTATTTGAGCAGACACGTCTGTGTGTATATTTACATATATTTTAAGGAAAGGCGATGTAATCATTGCATGTTGGTTGCGGAGTAACTCACGTTTAGAAGACCACATTTTAGACGACGTTTTAGAATTTATCTCAAACCGTTATTAAAATTATATGTGGCTATAGAACACATATGCACGAGACATCTCCTCTTTAACTTTAGTTATAGAACGATATTATTTAACTCTGTATGTCTCTTCACTTCTTGTTTATTTTGCTTCAATAGAGACAGATAACAATGACCGTGCTACTTCTCTGTACTCAAAGACGTCTTTGAATATCGTATCGACGTACATAAAACGACTGTGGGACGAATAATACGTGTGTTCGTTCTCGTGAGATCTATTATATGTAAGACTTATGGCAGTGACGTCTGTGAGAAGATAACGATGAATAAATAACAAAGTAACACCTTTTACATAAAAAGTCATAAATAAATGAAACAACCCACTTTTAAGTTGCTTTACTCGTGTCCATTAATGTCAAAAATATGATAATTTGGACATTAAGGAGGAATAATCTAATTCAAAAAAAAACTTTTTTTTTTTTAAATAAAAATAAAGATTTTCTCCACAAGTATGGCTGTATTCACTATCGAAACACTATATTTTGATGTATTAACACATTGAATCGATCAAGCATTCTTTTTTACATGTATTTCACAGTGCTTTTTATTTGGACATTAAAGTCAATGCCTTATCCATTCATTTCACATTCATGGAAAACGTAGGAATCTTCACAAACATGGTAAATATCCTATTTATAAGAATTTTCAAAGTAAAAAAACTATAGCCAAGAATTTTATAGCAATATTATTTTATCGATAATATATTATATGGCAACAATAGATAATAGTATCTATTGTTGCCATATAATATATTATCTTTTATGTCCTTATGATCGTTTGTTTGCCCAAGTAAATATGTTGATGGGCGGATGTGAGACCGCTGGTAGACTGGTGCAGGTTATAAATAAGTCTGTCCCGGCCTTGTCCCACATTGGGCTTACTTGGTAACTATTTCGGGGCCATACGACAATGCTTAGCGAGTCGGTACTAGCCTGGGTGACCATGATAATGGCGCAGCGTGGACATCGTTTTGAAACTTTATTACTACACTGCTGAATATGGGACTTATAATGAACGCCAACAGCAAGTATAACATTTGTCCATAATAAAAAAGCATACAACATTTTTAATAATTATATATATACTAAGAACGTACTATTACTAATAACAATTAACCGGTAAGATTGATGCGCTGAGCCACACTTGGTGCCACCTGCTTGGATCCATGTCGCTTGTTTCTCGCTATGTTTTTGAGAGAACCGCTCTTAATTCTAAGGATAGGTAGCACATAAATGATTTACCTGGACAAGTTCCAGGTTAACTATATAACGTTTATAGTTGACGTCTATTGCTGAGTGTATTCCGACTTCCGATACCTAGGCCAAGCGGCCAGTAATAATGAATAATACTAAGGATTCAAAACGCAAATAAAACAGGATAGCAGTGTCTGTTTAATATTTATACTGAATAGCCGATTGCTGATAATCTCCTATAAGATATACGTCTTGGGAAATAGATAGTGCCTGTTTGGCCTATCTCTTGTTTTGTTATAGTTCGGGTAAGTTCGCAAAATAAACCAGTTACCAGCATATATTTAAATAATTGAATTATACTGTAAGTGTCATAATAAATCAATAATAATCATTATTTTAATAACTTACAAGTTTATATTGTTCTATCCAGTATCCACTATCTATTATTATAATAACATCTTTGTAAAATGCACTATTATATGTATATATATTTATGACAAGATGTTATTTAAGGAATTTTTTTACTCAGACTTATTTTCTCTAATAATAGTATGCACACCCTACACATTATCATTACGTCTTGATCGGAATCGGAATGCGTTGGACCTAAACCAGAATGAGAAGAGAAACCAAAACAAAATTTAAATTACCAAGCTATCTACTACTATTCTATCTATATACTAAAATATCTAGGTATTAACTAGGTAAAAGATATGTGGCAATAAATTAGAAATTGAGATTATGGAATAAATGAAAAACGATCAAGTGTTTTGTTACGTATGTGAAAAGTATGCATTATTTAAATGTCCCCAAGTCACAACATGTTAAACAAGCCCGTTATAGCATATAAAGGACTCGTAAGAGCTTCTGTAATGAATATCAAAGAATTCTGTTACGAAAAAGAAAATATTATTCAAACAAAATATTATCTACACTTATTAGATTTTAAACCATACTGCAATAATCGCTCCTAGTTTCGATATGATACGTATAAAAACAAAATTTAAAAGTTTTTTTTAAATCTTCGATGCTTAAAAATCACAGAAACTAACCAAACCTGACCAACGTGAAATCCTGTAAGCTCATATATCTATGAAAACTTTAAACACTCTACAGACCATGGAAAGTTCTGGAAGATTTCATACTTCTCCCAAGAATTGGCTTCCGTGTTTAGAAGTAATAGCGTGCGAACGTTATGCTTCCATACACGCACAAATACGATACCAAATATAGATTCATAATCAGGAATGCGCAGAATATTCATTATGTATTGTAAGTTATCAATTGCCTCTTTTGTGTAAAATATTCCGCAAAGACCCAGTTTCACTGAAACGGAATAATGTGACTATACATTAGTTTTTATGGCGTCTTGGCGCTACGCGTTTGTGCAGCACATACTCGTAATCACACTTGCAATATTGTTGCTCTATTTACATGAATACTGGAACTGCAACTAAATTCCTGTGTTCATATAATGCTTGTCAATATACGCTGCCAAAATTATGGCACAATTTCTTTTCTTTAACGTTCACTAACGGCGGCTTTCTATGTCTATTATATACATTTTCTTATCTATCTTGAAATTTTGACACATTTTCTTACAATATCTGTCAAAGTTTTAAGATCGATAAGAAAATTTTAAGATAGATCGGATATTGTTATTTATGTAATGGAATCAACGTATAGATATTGTTGTCTTCATTTATGGCTTTTATCACGGTAAAATCCGTAATCGTATATTTAGATATCATATCAAACTAAAAAAATCGATAGCATGTAAACTTACGTCCTTTATCTTTTAAATATGAAAGAAATTCACTAGCTCTTCGAAATTTACAGACGAAAATTACATAGAATAGCTTTAGCTTTCAGCTTTGAAATATCTTCCCAATGACAACTTACATGCTATATCTTGGTTCAATCCATCATGTAGAATCAAGACGTTAAATAACAAATGACCGAATAAACATTTAAAATGAGATTAGTACAACAATTATACTATTACGTATATTCAAATGGGGCCGGTATGAAGTCCGAGCGGCGTCTGTCGTATCTCCGGCCCTGTCGCGCCACTTATCAGATGAATTGTGTTCCCGGGAAGAAACTCGATATTCATGTCGCCTTCGCTTTTACACATGATTGATGGGAACGGGCCCCGGCGTGAGCGAACGTGACTATTTGAGGAACACTTTGGAACTGTTTAAATTTATCGATACCTTTTATAGTACCTCGATCGACGATCAATAATAATTATCCATCCTGAGCTGGGTATATAAAAAACACGTAAACTTAAAAGGGACATAGAAATCTATAATAATATATATAAATGGGTGAACGCATGCACATGATGTACTGTATACAGGTACTAGCAGTTGCCCGCTAATAAAAAAAATCCTTTTTTTTTAATGTATCCTATGTTACTTCTAGTACCTCCGAGAATATGTATACAAAGTTTCATGATGATCGGTTGAGAAGTTTTCGCGTGAAAGCGTAACAAACATCCTTACTTTTACATTTATAATATTAGTCAGGATATACCATACATGCACAATGGCACTTTTATACATACATGAATAAAACAAGCTGTGTTAACAAAAGCATGTTACGAAGGTGCTGCCTTATCATTTTTTAAGAGCTTAGGCATACTGTTATTTTTTTTCAGCGTTAAAAAAATAGGTAATCACATAAATAATGTCTTAGATGTCATTCCAAGCAAAGTATTTACTGTCAACAGAGAGATATATCAGAGAAAAAAAAACATTAAGTACCAAATCTTGATTCATCGACCCGTAGAATGTTATACTAAGCTTGGAGATTACTAACTTACTTTGAAGCAGCCATACCTTAAATCCTCTTAACGAACGCTTACAACTGTAGTTTGGGAGTTAGTTTAAGTTAGACTTTGTCAGCAAAGTGATAATCAGATGGAGATCGGAGTCCATTTATGATTTATTAACAAGCTAGTTCCATTCTTATCTGGGCCAAAGGATGTGACCTAATAACCTATTGAAAAGGCTGAAGGATATACCCAATACTAATAGTAAAATGAGGATACAAATTACTATCTTAAGAAGTACTGATTAATCATATATTAGTAGCGATTGCCTACAGCTTTGCCCGCTTTTACTTTGATCAGTGTTTCTCAATCCATGGTCCGAACTTCAATAATAATATTTTCAAATTTATTACATAAAATAACATTTTTTTATAATCAATCATTTTTATTGCACCAAAAACGAAAAAGTCATATAACTTGACCATTTTATCCACGTCAAACTAATTGTACACTTATGACTAGATCGTAAGACCTCTTCCATGACATGAACGTTCAAATCCAGACTCACTCGCTGGATTCCCAATAATTGATCGCTTTGAAATGTGGACTATGTATGCAGATGCATGCGCGGGACGCACGTTCAGAGGACAAAGGCCTTTCAGACTTCCTCTAGAGAGGGCATTGTGTTGGCCATACATTATTTATACTATTGGTCCCTACATTAGTGAACGACCCCGTATGTCACTCGCATATTATTTCAAACCATTGTAATCAAATTAATGTTGCCAAGATAATAAAACTAAGTCTTTAAAGAAATGTATTAAAATGTACAATAATTAATATCAATTAGGAAATAGCGAAAAGGTTAGTCGACAATACAGGAGACCAAAGAGCTGGCAGCTACTTTCGACAAAGAATTAGTCTAGCTATTCAAAGAGGGAACGCTGCCAGTATCTTCGGAACTTTGCCTAAAGGGACGCCTTTTAATAATATATATTTTTTAAGGATTTTAATTTAAATTCATTCTTATATTATTAATATCTATATATTTTAATGAAATTATCTCTTTAGAATTTTTCAGACTGGTCATTTTTGTTTTTCGTTGTTCGTTGAAGTTGAACTCAACTCTAAAAAAAAAAAGAAACTATCAACGATCCTCATAGACTGCTATTCCTTATAACAGTCTATGAGGAACTGGATACCACCTGCGGTACGTTCACATCATTGCGCCTTAATTTATTGTAGATTATAAGCTTATGTTAAAAAAATTGCTTATTCAGTTCAATATGAATAATTGTATTTATCACAAATATAATTTATAAATACTTTCAGAACATCACAAAGGTAACGTTGAGAATTAGGAGATTTCTTACGGTGCGGAAACTTCATTATATCAAATACAGCTGCGGAGTCTGAGAGCAGTCTTCCCCCATTACTTCATAAATAAGAGTAATATTGCACGATAGACTTCTCGTTTTTTATTTGGACGAACAAACCAAATCGAATCATTCATGTAATAAAACAGAAATTCGTTTGTTTGGAATCGAAAATCTTCGAATCCTTCATCGATTAGTTTTCTCGCTCCACTAAGCCACGATTGTTCTTAACCGATCGTTTTGATACTTTATAGATATCACTTAGATTCACAAACGTACTCGAACTAACATCTATATTTTTATAGCCTATATTTTTCTAAGTATATAATCTTCTTATAAAGTCAGATTGAAAGTGCAGATTTTCAAAATCACATGAGCAGGCTAGGCGTAAAATGGATATATGAGGATACATAGAGCTACTTTCGCATTTATATATAATCCACGCTATTATTTGGTGTATAATAAAAATAATTTAAACAATATTGTGTCTTTAAAAGCCTTTATAAAATTATGGAACAACTCCAATAGTGTTAACATTTGTATTATTATTCTATTTGACAGACGTTATTATTATACAGACTAATAGGAAAGTTATATAAAACAGGAAAAAAAAAACAATTTACAGGCATTAGGATTGAACATTCCTGCTTATTATTATTACAAATTATTTGTAACATTTTGTTATCTTGAATATTATAACTGCCTCATGGCTGATAGTTTGTAACTAATGCCTTAAATAAAACAAAAAAAAAATGGTTCGAACAAAAAACCACACAAATGAAAATTCGCCTTCAACAATTTTACCACCAACAAAAGTAAAAAGAATATACAAATGGAATTACCTTTAAATATTAACAGAAGGCTCTGTTGAATATTCTCTATGGTAATATTAGGCCAGTCGGTAGAGACTATAATTGTATCAAACCAACTGTACTATTATTGACGTAGCTCTTGAATATTACATCTATCGGCGCTCTACAGTTTACATGACTTACTTTTCCACAGTGACATATGAATGTTTCACAGTAATGACAAAGCATTACCTATTCTAGCCTTAAAGTTCTCGTGACATGGTTATAATCAAGAGTAGTTACATTCCTGTCATAATTTGATGTCTATTACTCGAGAATTCTACTCCCGTTTAAGGGTTATATTATAGTTTCAAATAGCGAACTGTGTATTATTATAATATTTTACATTATTATAGATACCCATCATTCGTTTCTTGAATTCAAATATTTGATAATAAATATTATTTGCGGATTATACGGGATTTGAACTGGTAACATTCGAATAAAGATTATAAGCTTACTTAAAATCGCGGAAGTGATTTAATACGCATTATATAATATGTGCCCTTGCCGTTTCTTTGGCAGATAGGATTCGAAACGAAGACCTTCGCCAGAGAACTAAAGTTACCGATATCACGCGAAGAATAAGCACGTTGAAGTGGCAATGGGCTAGTCACGCACTCAGAAAAACGGATGGCCGATGGGCCATTAAGGTTCAAGAGTGGAGGCCGCGTTTAGGTAGGCGAAGTGTTAGTCGGCCATTAACCAGATGGGAAGACGATCTTCTTGCAGTGGCAGGTCCGCGTTGAATGCGAGTAGCAAGGGATCGGTCGTCTTGGCGTTCATTGAGGGAGGCCTATGTTCAGCAGAGGACGAATAAAGACTGATGATGATGATGATGATGATAATGATGATGATGATGATGTGCCCTTGGCGAAATTTGTGTTTACGACCTCGGAATAGTTATCCGAGTAGGAACTACAAAGAGGTCACTGAGAGATATAAAAAACCCGTATTTCCTTCATTGATTACGGAATTTCAAATAAAAAATCAACCCAATTCAGGTTTCTACTATTTGTAACCATATTTCATTGATTGATAGGTCTCTAATATATCGCAGTTTTCCTGTCTTTAAACAATAATAATAATAATATCTATGGACGCTTTCATACCACGTTAATCTGGTCCCGTAGTAAGTTCACGAAGAGACTTGTGTTACGGGTACCAGACAACGGAAATACATATATTTAATACTTTTATATATTTAAGATTTTTATTACATACTACACAAATTTAATACACATCCATGACCCAGGAACACAGAAAACTTTTTGTTCCCTGGCGAGATTCGAACCCGCTACCTCCGGCTTGAGCGACTGAGCGCTAACCACTGAGCCACAGAGGTCGTCAACTATTTGTAATCATATTTCATTGATTTATAGGTCTCTAATAGATAGCAGAGGTTTCCTGTCTTTAAAAGGACGGATGTTATGATATGATATAGTTTTCAGGTATGAGCAACTTTAAGAATGTTTTTTTTTTAATTTTCTTAATCGTTCGAAGTGGTTCCGTATATTGACACAATTGGATCTTAGCCTCCCCTTCGTGGTCTGCGGCGAGGCGCTGATTAGTACCGGAGAGAGCTCTGCAATATCGATGATTGAATTGAACCTCTGTAAACGAGGGGTGGATTAGTCTTTATAGACGATACGTGAATGGAGCCCCGAGTGAATGGTGAAATAATAAATTACCTTTTACATACCTTCATTTTTAATGTAAAGGAAAATGTGAAAGAAGTGTGTTTATTTTGTACATAATATAATATGTGGCGCTAACATTCGAATTTAGTATCATTATGCGGACAACATCACTGTAACAATTTTCTTAAATGTATTGTCTTGCTAAAATATATAAACTAAAACTAAAACTTCAGTGTTTCTTTTAACCAGAATTGTCACTATTACTTACCCTTAGGTAAACCGACTGTAAATTTGCCACCTCTTTAAAAAAAATACTATTATATATAATATTTAAATGTGTTTCTTTTAATTGATAGATAAATATTTTTGGCTTTTTATAAATAAATGAAATAAGACCATGGTCTTTTACATTAGACCTAAAAAAATATAATACCATGTTTTATTTATCAAAAAAAAAAAAAAAAAAAAAACGAAACCAGACTGATATCCTAAATGAATAAAATCGCCCAAAAACGGACCACAACTAAGATAAGCATATTCTTTTCAGTCTTGTTTAGATTAGAAAGCTTCAGGTCCGTTAGGAAGCCGCTCAGATGTGAACGGTGTAAAAATTCTAGCGTCGCATTTCACGGGCTTTCTAAATTTGGGTGCACAATGCACAATACATATTTATAAAGTCCCCAAACGGGCTCCGGTGCACTTCGATCCCTTTAAAATTCACATTGTTCTATTTATCGGCATTTATATATGCAAGGTAAATCTGATTTTATATGCAAAGTGTGTTTTAGTTTAACTTAATAGAGAGTGACGTCATCATTTGATCGACAATATTCATTAATCATACAAGAATATTTTAATATTTACGCTTATTTCATTCATTATAATTTTTTACATAGTCATTTGATACCTTCACATTAGCATTTACGGTATAAGTGACTTTACATTTCCCCTACCGAAATGAACATTTAATCAGACGCTGTGTCGTGCAGTGTCGGCTGTCGACTAAGCATCGTATATAGTTAGTTCGTATCGTATATAGTAGTTAGTCGTATAAGTTTTCGAATCTCGAAAGCGGAATCCGCGGTGATATGATGAAATTGACGTATTTGTATTCTTTAAAACTCGACTATCTATCTATATCAATAAAGTTCGCTTTCGAAGTGACGCAAAGTGAGCTCTATCACTCAGGTGGAGCTCGATATCGAAATAGTTTTTTTCAGAATAGCCCTACAAACGCTAGTCTCAAACTTCGGCTGATTAAAGAAACACGAGCGCAAGCCGGTAACTACATAAAACATACCTCCAATAAAACTACCTTTTACTGTATGTTGTAGCTGAATAAAAATTAAGTGCGTCTCGGATATCTCAACAGCTATGACAGAATAAACAACCAAGTTTGATTTTTTATCTGAAACAAAAGTGTTGGACTGGCCTGATGGTCTCTGGTTAGTGACTCTGTTAAACCAGAAGGCCGTGGGTTCGATTCCCAGCTAGAATGCATCTTTGTGTGATGAGCATGATCATCTGCTCTGTGGCTGGCGTAATTGATCTTTAATATGTATTTATTTAGAAAATACATATATATTTATCAGTTGTTTGGTTACCAAAATAAAGGCCCTGGCTAGTTTAGAAGTAGATAGCCGTGCTAAGATATTAGAATATGGGGTTTAAGTCAAATATAACCTCTTATTTGAGACTTTAAATAAGTCAACAAAACTACTTTTTATCATCAATATTTAAATTCTTGAATTTTGATTCACAACCTATATTAAATTCATTGAAATATCTCTGAAACGATTGACATAAAAACATCTAATAACCGTGACTGAAATTCTCGTAATTAAGAAAACAATTTGATAGGTAATTTGGCTAAAGTATTTTAAATAGCCGTATTCCGTTTAAGAAATGTACCGGGGCGTCGGATTCCTGGCCTTCTGGGGACGCAGACGAAACATTTGGCTGGAATTCACAAGTTCCCGTCTAATAGAATATGTATACGGCGCTGGGGCAAGTCACTAAGGCCAAAAATGTTAGCTACTCAGCCCACAGCACACTATGAACGTAATAAGCTATTATAAGATTATGTAACCCAAAATATATATTATAAAAGTATAAACTTTTAGGTATTCTATGTACGATATTTTTTTGTCTTTTGCCAAATATGTCGTTCTGAGAAAAAACCATCAGAGAATTAATGGCTCATGATATGTTACTTTAACTTTTTTCTTGTTGTTTTCTTTTTCACATATACAAATATTAAATGATAATATTTTTTTCAATCAAATCTTGTATTAAAAATTTTCGAAAGCAAGACTACAAACTAAAAAAAACACGACTACAAACGCGACACGATTGGCCACCATATATTTTATGACGTCAAATTGTTACCGGGTATAGTACAGTGACATCGACTTCTACACGTGACAGCTGAATGCTACTGTCAGGACTCAGGAGTTAGTGGGTTTGCTAGGGAACTCTCGACAAGTTTTTGGTGCTGAGTCCAAAAATGTATTTTTAATTTAATAGAACATTTTATTTAGAGCGAAAAGAAATAAAAACAGCTTCGTTATAAAATATAAAAATATACAAAATATTTACATTTTTTTAAAAAGTCAATAACCCAATTGTATATAAAATACACACACACACACACACCGTATTAAAATAGTTTACAATATCGACGAACAAAATGTTTTACAAGGAGCTTTATACTCACTAAGGTTAACAAGGATTCCTTCGCCCATTCCTATGCAAAGGAATTTCCAATGTTCATAAAACGTTTGTAAACGATCCTTCAGCCTATTCGCCCAACTGTCAAACATCAGTTCCGTAATCGTAATGCGATCGTCTGTAGCGTGCGCACGTCCTAACGTCACCCATAATATTATGTAGATAGCGAAAGTTACTACACGCGAATGCCAAATATGTATTTACATACTAAATGTCAGTAGAAATAATTCTAGCACCTTAATTAGCCATACTGGTTTATATATTATCAATAATTAGCCCTATATACGCTCACTTAATAATTCTTTACTTACATAAAAACAATCTCAAGACATTCGTAGCTTTGTAGTATTCTTAGCATTGTATTAAGTTATAAACAAGTATAATGAGTTAATTTTAGCTATATGGTTTCTTACTTAGGAAATTTAAGCAAAAAACCTTGTACAATTATTTACAACAACATACCATAAAAGCCAATAGTCAACTTTATTTATATCTGCGGTAGACATAATTCGTGCTATGGATTTTAGTTTACACTAAGCACCAATTAAAATATAAATAAAATGGTCTAAGGACCGGACTGATAAAATACGTATTCACCTTTATAATATCAGTGGTATTATAATTATAATAATATTTTTATTATATTTGTATCAATAAATAAAAAAAAAAGTTACAGCGTCGTTACTATATTTTAAAGCAAATCTTACTTTCAACGTACAAATGTATGCACGTACGCTTTGTTAAATAAATATGTGCTGAAAACTTTTCTATCTACAAAAGGTTTTATCCAAGAATTCACACCTCGTATTATGACTGAACAGACGCTGTGAGTTAGCTCAGTTCGCAGTTCCATCGCTCATTTGAATACCAAAAAGCAGTGCGCTTTATAAAATACGCATCAGTGAATAATAAACTCTTCTAAATAACGATTTAGAGATGTGTAGAAAACCTCTTCATCCCCCGAAACGTGGTTGCTTTGCCTTGCATTAAAAGGCCTTTAAATACTGTAACATTGAATATGTTACCAGTAAATAATAGCGTGATTTGAGATAAAAAACTAAAGGCATTTTTCTTCGATAGATTTAATTGTTTGATATGTTATGTAGGTCGCAGCGACAATTGCATTTATTTCCGCAATCGCTAACCTTGGCATTCGCCAGCATGATAATTTACATGACAAGGGACGTGTAAGCCCAGAATATGTCGTATTTAGGAAATACATTAGTGTTAAAAGATAAATATTTTTTGTCTATCGAATTTATCTATTCGAAATTATTTTATGATGTTCTTAGTTCTTGTTATATTTTATTTTCATTGCGAATATTTAGCATTTTAGACAAAATTTGAGTAAGCTTGGATTCTTCATGATACTTATAATTTTGCCGAAAATATCGACTCCATGAAACTCTTTCCTTATGTTAGCTGTCCCATTGCCATTATTAGCTACGATATATATATATATATATATATATATATATATATATATATATATATATATATATATATATATATATATATATATATATACGATAATACGATTTAATTAAAAATATAACTTTACTATTTACTAACCTAAATCAAAATCTGTGTCATAATATGTACAAAAGAATACGGAAAGTAACATTTCAGTTCAATTCATATTGTCTTCCTGTGATACTCTATGTTCTTGATATACTTGTAGTATCCATATTTCATGCGTCATTACATAACATCAATCATATATCTTAATTATAGAACTTTTCAATCAAACGAACTAATTGCGTGGAGAAATTAAGCTGTCTTGCTATGTTTTTTGAATCCCAACGGGCGCGGTCACTCAGCACAACTCAACTGTCTCCTCCGATTATGGAACGGACTGATCTTGTTTTTTCTCCGGACCGGTCCAAAGTCAGATCGCATTTTGGCACGCAACACAACCTCCACAAAATGTAATTAAAAAAACCGGTGCGTGTCGAGCACGTACACCCTAGACGATATAAAAAAACCTTGTCGATGTAACACGACGCCATATTGCAAATTGTTTATCTAACTTTTCAGTCTTGCGATATTTTTTCACTCTTAACTTTGTTTATTAAAAGCAATATCTTTTATATTGTTTTTGTTTTAATAATTATTTACATTATAATGAAAGAAAATATGTGTGTAAAGAATCCGAAACAACGGGTATTGTAAAAATCTTAATAAACCGCGATATATCCGTAAACGTTGTTTCAATAAGATAACATCCTAAATACCTATAGATAATCATTTTAAAAACCTATTAAACAATATATCGCCATTTGTATGATATTTTATAAATGTTATTAGTATCATATGACTTATTTCACTGATTAATTATCATAATTATATGTGTTTAGGTAGACGAAGTGTTGGTAGGCCATTAAACAGATGGGAAGACGATCTCCGTGCAGTGGCAGGTCCGTGTTGGATGCGAGTAGCAAGGGATCCGTCATCTTGGCCTTCATTGAGGGAGGCCTATGTGCAGCAGTGGACGGATAAAGGCTGATGATGATGATGATGATGAATTATATGAGACGAAATCTCTATCGTAAATACAATAATAACATTTTAAAGGGTGATAGCAAATCATTTATTGATAAACGGTATCTGAATAAATTAGATATTATAGTTTCAACTTAAATTACGTATGAACTCATACATTTACAGTCGAACTGAAATTCATCAGAATTGCATTTGTGAATCAGTTATATCGAGTTTGTATGCTCTGTAATTAATTCCCTCATATCGAAAACCCTGCAAAGGGCCACAAAAATCGTTGATGCGACAGTAATATGAAATTCTATTAGCAGATATTAAATTCCTTGAAACTCGTACTACAAAATATTTAAATGTTAACAGCTGTCAGTGAAATTCTTTTGAGCTTCGACAGATATAATTTAAATTCTGAGAATATATTTTTAGAGTAGTATAAGTATACGGATGCGCCGAGTTTCGACCGTAAATTTTGTAAACAGATAGGATATCGCATGTCTCGTATCAAAAACTATTGTTTTTATATTCTTTTGGCACAAAACCGTTTTTGCGTCGATCTAATGAATATTTAATATTTAAAAATCGAAACTTCTTACTAGTATACTAGCATAGACGAATAAAGTTAGACTGAATGAGTGAAGCACAGATAAAATCTAGTTAATTTTTTTCACTGTAATATTACGACTAAATATTAGGCTATTGTAGCCACGACAGGACACTATTGCTGTGAATCATCTCAAACATTGTCGCTATACGTAACGTAAATATCGCCATATAACAAATAAAACGTGTTTTATTACAAAAATCTATTTTTATTGGAGCGGATTAATATTTCCGAAAACATACATCGGATTAAACACAAAAATAAACTACAAAAATATTACAAAGAGTTATGTATTCGGGACTGTAAAATATATTGGCACAGATTCAGTGTATATTTTATATTGTATAATATCACGTTCCATGGATTAGTTTTTGTGAATGCAATCTGAAGGGAGACGGGCCCGGGTGACAGCGGGCGGTCTGAAACATTGGGGAGCTTAAAAATAATCACATTTTCACTATAACTGTTTAATTTCGATATAGTCCTCAGTGAAATTCGACCTGACTCACAAATAATAGACTAACAAATCGTATAAAGCGGAGACTATGAAACTACTATACCAATAAACATGAAATTTGGTGCAGGGGTTTCTTTTGTGATATAAGCGAGCGTTAGTAAAGAATTTTTTCTTCTTTTTTTACCCCTTGAAGGTGAAATAGGGTTATGAAGTATATGTGGATAATTCCATATACTTCATAACCCTATTTCACCTTCAAGTGGTAGAAAAAGATGAAGTGTGTATGCAAAAATATAAGAAAAACACAATTTTAACGAGGGCTAGTTAAAACATATGCTGTGATAATTAAAATTCGATATTAAGTTTTGACCATTGTTAAACGCAAAAAAATGATGTTCACGATGAACGTATTTCAAATACTTATAAATAATCTCTTATATATTAACACATACAAACTTTTCTGTTCGCTTAATCCAAACAGAGAACTATCAAGACTGCCTTTGTTTTAGTAACAACGGATTATAAACTACTAGCAGCGCCCCGCGGTTTCATCCCCTATTTCCCATTCCCGTATTCTGATGTATGAGCTATATTATTGTAAAGTTTCCTTAAAATCTATTCAGTAGTTTTTACGTGAAAGAGTAACAAACATCTATAAGTTTACAAAATTTCACGTTTATAATATTAGTAAGATGATTGTGAGATTTTCACAACAATGCTTAGTGAGGATATCTTAGTAAGGGGTAGTGCCATGCTGCATTGTAGCCGAATTCCCCAACGACCGGGGTGGTTCCTCTCTCTCACATAATGCCAGCGTAAAGTGACAGCAACGTTGTCACATTTCGTGCGGTTTGTGAGTTTCCGGTGGCTCATTGGAACAGGGAAAAGGAAGGCGATGCATCTGCATAACCTTTGGTTGTGCGGATGTCTGTGAGCGTCGATAGTCACTATAAGCCTCCTACTGCTTGCTGCCTCCATATGACATAAATATCAAATATAAATCGTTCAAGATATTCTCAATGAGTCTTTCAAATCTTCTTTCTTCAAATCATGGTATATATTAATAGATCCTTATGTCCCATATCAATAAGAGTATACTAAAACGTCAAAGTAATGCTATACATTGTGACGTCATCATAATCACTGTATTTGAGCAGGATTGCTCACAGAAAATTTGTGCATAGCTTCATGCTACACCGGTCTCTTAACTTCAATACGTCGTGTAGACCGTAGAATCAACTACTTCCTCTTAGTGTAAAGCTTTTATTACGCAGTGTTTATACGTTATCTTAAATTTGAATTATGAGCCAGTTATAATACAAAAATATTGAATATAGTATAAGACTAAGTAGTTAGTACAACTATTTTATCATTTTAATCTCCCAATAGTAACAGAATACCATAAGTGCCTATATAATATATTTACTCGACTTGTAAAGCCGACAGGAAGCCATTATATTTTAAGTATACATGTTTGTATAGACGTGCGTTTCATTGTAACGCATAAAATATTTATTTAATTTTGATTAATGAAGTGTCAATCAATTCTTTATGATAGCCCGGGTGACGGCTACATTTCCCGTTTTTATGGAAGGGGTTAAGTTTTGTTGGTCGGGTCATAGTTTTTATTAGTGGATAAATAAAATATATAAATATTTGGTGAAAGTAAGGTAATGTTTCAACACACCCATAATTAGTGTTGATATTATACGTGTAGTTGGACAGTTGGAGTTGTACGTGTAAATGTTTTGCACGTAGTTTACGTACCGCCCGTATGGCGAGGTCAACGCCCTGTGGAGATACGATCTGAACGACTCAAAGGCGGGTTCGAATCCCGCTGACGCAAAGCGGCGAAATCCTTTCTGTTACAGTACGCAATTATTTTTACAGCACAACGTTCCGTAATGAGCCGATTTTAATATGGTACTAATTTCTCCCCAGTTGAGATTTTTTTAGCAACGCTTAAAAGGTAATGGTAACCGTCTGTGTGTGGTGTGATTTATTGGCATATGTGGATGTTCATTGTATCATCATATTATCTTCCGGTAAAATACTTTCTTTCTAAATATTATGTTTTTATTAAATCAGCCCACGACCGCGACGTAAGCAGATGATGGAAGAAAAATTTTGAAGTAGTATACCTAACTTAAGTATATAAGAAAAAAAAATGTAAGTCCTATTGCGACAAAAAAATCGAACATTAAATATTTGTTTTTATTTTTTTTTCTGATTTTTTGATCTTTATATATTTTGATTATATTCTTTTATATTTTGATCTTTATTCCAAAAATATCCCATAATCATATCATATTATATCGCAGTAAGAGTCCAGGCATATGATACAGTTGAGTGGGACATTAAATTGTTATAAAAGAGATATAAAAGCGAAAGTGAACAATAAAAGATATTAAATGGTTTATGTCTCGGGCGGCGGCCCCCATAAATACCCCGGACCTCGGGGACTGCCTGTCTTTCAAAGGTCATTAAAAAAGGGACAATCAAAGCCAAGTGCTTAATATTTTGATTAATTTTGTTTTATCTGACAGTGATAATTTTATTTCGCAAGTGTTTTGATGTCTCAAGTTTTTACAAAAGTTTTTTATAATCCATTATGTATTCTTTGAAAAATTATTGAGAAGAGAATTTGCTCTCGATAAACTCGCCATAGATGTAGCAGATTTAAACAAGCATCGTAATATAAAAAAAGAACAACAATTTAAACGTAACAGTATCAGTATCAATTAAACTAGTTTTTCCATATTTAAATTATCTTCAAGCGGTGTCACACTGTTGCCGATAGTGCATGCATATGCATGCGCCACATGCATGCGGCCCATGCATGCGTGCGTGACTTTCGATTTCACGTGTCCCTTAATTGCCAGCCCGGCTCTGTCGGATCGTGTGAAGAAAAGCTTACAATGCCGCTGTTCATTACAGGCTTTGCAGCTTTGATGTGATATCACATGAATCGACTAACGACAAAAACATTTTTAAATATATTCGCAATTTTAAATATCGAATTACTGAATAAAATTTTAACGAAGCTCACAAATGTTTACAATGCTTGATATTAAAATTTATAAAATAATAACGATAAGCTTGTGTTTCAAGTTTAATTTAATTTCTTAATTTAATGATGTATTAGATAGTCCATTTATCGAGTATGGCTATAGGATAAATATTATCCTGCTAACTGCTAAGAGACCGTTGTAAATCTTAGCGCAGGCGAAGCTGTGAGCACAAGCACTAGCTTGTATAGCTTGCTACACAAGCTTGATAATATACTAATATTAAGTATATTATGTGCCGCCGAATTCAATAGTTCTTATTTTGTTTAATATCTTTTCCGTAACAATTCAGAACATAAAGTTTCGTAATTTTAAGAAGATTAACACCCGTATTTAAAAAGCGTAGATACTTGACTAAGTAATGAAACAATACTACCTATGCTAAGAACGCTTTTATCTATGCGCTTTCACTTAAGTATTAGTATATAAGACCCAATGCGTGCGGGAGAACTGTGACACCTCATAGTATTGTTTGTGAATACGGGTGTAAGTATTTCTTCGTCAGCTCTTAATAATAACAAAATTAATGTTTAAATGATTTTCACTGTCATTTCATTATACCTACGTTCCTGCATTATGATTCCTACATGAAAGAGAAAAAAGAGCGTTCGTAGAAACAATACAATATGTTTATTTCGGTGTATTGTGGCAGATACATCGATGTCTGAGTCGCGGGACGACCACGCCCACGCCGACAACTAGCACGTGATCACGACACGGTCACATTTTGCGACCACGATATGAATCTCCTATTATACGTCCTAATATCAATATCCATTATTTAAAATAGGATTGTTTTAATTATAGAGGATCCTCCGAGCACAGAAGTTTTTCATGTGTATAAAAGTCGTAACAAGTAGAAAAACAGAATAGTTGATCGTATTAAAGAATGAAGTATGGCTAATGTGCTCTTTGAAAAGTCTTCCCACGTGCATAAATTATGAACATACGGCGCTATAATGGAGATAGAAAACAGTATGTATTCAAAAGAGTGTTTTGCACCTATGAATAGATAAATTATTTTTTTTTGAGGACAAAGTAACATGATCATCATTAGGTGCCCTTTTCATATTGAAGTTCGGAGGTGAGTTGACAGTTTTATACAATCTCACGCTGCTTACTTCAGATGCACGTAGCTTGTAGAGGTAACGACGTCTAATAACTTGATATTACGGGCAGTATCCACGAAAAAGATGACGTCATGTAGCGTTCCAAAAGCGAGAGCACGGCACGAATGAGAGAGGCGTGATCGGCTTGAGCGATCGGCTCAGTTCGGTTCGTGCTGCGTGTAATGTTTGACGTTGTCACGTCAAACTACCGTCCGTAAGCCAACTTTATAGACAACCATTTTTAATTCAATCTTTGAAGTCGTATATTCATTTTTTCCTCTGATAGCCAAGGTTTCTCCTTCCCGAGATCTTGCCCTTGAGGATGGACCTTGCCAATTCATAAGGGGATACTCTCTGCATGTAAGTAAAATAATGGCGGCCTAACACTAGTACATGAAATACAGCCAAATTCTACCCTACACACAATCTATTCGACAGATATTCTTGAATAAACATTCAATTTGAGAAACTCCTTCTTAATATGTGAAGTCGCTTAATAAGAAATTGTGCTGGTGATAATGGATGCGATTAGAGTCGCGTAAAGCAAAACCAGCTTATATGACGCATACCCTCAAAAACACAAACTACAACATACACGTTCGCTCATTTAAATGCGTGAACAGGCAAGTAGGCACAAAAATCATCGGAATTAATTGATTCATCCATCACCGCCTACACAACGAGCTCGTTCTAGTGACGTTGGGCTCTTAGACTATAGTCGAACAAGTCTGGTACATATTACGTAGCAAAAGCTGTATTGATACTATATTTATTATGAAGTATTTATATAGATACTGTATACAGCTAATTCACAAAATCAGATTTTTAGGCGATAAATTGATTTTAAAAGCTGGCATTACTTTTTGGGTGTTATTTAAACGACTAGCATAATATTCGTATTTTTGTGAGCAGAAAAATATAATCTGGTAGCAGAAATAGCTAATTGAGCGGCAACGTATGTTCAGCAAACATTTTAAAATCAAACAGCAATTTTTGTCATTTTTTATGGCTGTAATTATTTTTGAAAGGCATATTAATTAAAAGAGGGGCAATGTGCTGCTCCTTGTTAATAAAATTTTGGTAAGCACTCGGAGGGTAAAAATAATAATAATTTTGTGCTGCTTATATAAGTAGCATGAATATAACTTCAAGCAACTTTCTTTTTCATTAAATTCTGCGTTATAGCCCAGTCCACAGGATTTGATGACGTCATGATTTGAATTAATTCCCTGGTCCTTTATTAAGAATGATAGTATAATTTATTAATTTCTTATTAAATTTTTATACAAAATTTTAGTTTGTAAATCATATTTATAATTAGTGTAATATCAAAAAATACTATTTAAAAATGTATAAACAAACAAAAGAAGAAATTCGTAGATAATGGTATGAAGAGGATTTGAACTTACGAACGACAGCGTACAGCCTGAGCGCGCGCGGACAGTGTTAACCGTAGAGCTGTACGTCTCGTTACAAATATGTTTAAAATTGTGGATCCATTCTTGCGTATTGAATGTTTTTATTTGATTTGATTTTTGTAGGTAATGATTGAATTGAATATTGCAAGTTTTTGAACTGCTTGTTTATTTTACACACAACCTACAATTTTAAATACCTGCATAATCTATCTACTATCTACATAAATCTACGAAACTGAAACAAAATAAAATCTTGAAGAAAAAAATTTCATCATCATATTGTCAGCCTTTAGTGGACGGACCACTGCTGAACACAGGATTTGACGACGTCATGACCTGAATTAATTCACTAGTCTTTTATTAAGAATGATAATATAGTTTATTAACTTCTTCTTCAATTTTTATAATTTTGTTCAATAACATACTTACAACACCATCTAGCGGTAAATAGCGCAAACCTACACCGGTGTGAACACAGGACATAAAATGTAATGCAAAGAAATGTGCCGCTCAAGTAATTATTTTGCCCGATGAATGTTTATTATGCGAGGTCATAATATTGTAAGCTGCTTATTTACGATTTAATTTTCGACCATTATCAAAATTATTTGCGGAACAAGAATTGCTACCAGCTTTATTTTATTGCGTACAAAATCTTTGTATGCCAACCAAATTATTTAAATGCCGATTTTTTTTTGCCCCTCCAAAATTTATAATGCCGGTCATTTAATTACTTCCCTTACTTTTTATTGTTACATGGCCATGTTGGTACATGTGCCAAAAAATCTGTTTAACGTCCAAGCTAGGAAAATTTCCAGCGTCAATACTCAAATATTGAACTTTATCAGTTTTGAATGAATATAACAGAAATATTTACTAATATGTTATTGTTTTTACTTTCATGTAACTACACAATTATTACGATTTAAAAAAGTTGAAGAAAATCCTACTAATATTATAAAGTGAAAATTTGTAAGAATGTATGGATGTTTGTTGTTAGTCTGTCACGCAAAAACTACTGAATGGATTTTAATAACATAATGGCTATTTCGCTTATTATATTATTGCTAAGTTGCTAATCTATGCCTGTACTCTCACGGGAATGGAAAGCTCGCGGGTGAAACCGCGGGTCGCCCCTAGTAAAATGATAAAATTTTATTTTAATATTATATTCAATTTAAAACATAATATAAAAAACACATGCGGTTGTTTATGAAATGTAGGTGTATTTATTCTATAAATATCACGACAAATAAAAACCTATGAACTTTTTGCGCAGCGGGAGTTATCTGTTTCAAACACAAAAGTATGGTTTTGAATTGCAATAACTCGTTAAAACTCAAATTTCGAAATTCAGTTACAAACTATTTTATGTAGCTTTTTAATTATTCAACGTCAAGATAAAATAACCCTTACAAAATTATGAAACATAATTTAATGATAACTTGCCATCGTTAATCAATGTTCACTGGACACTGCGAATTTACGGCGAAACAACAATAATGCGACCAATTTATGTTGACATGAAATTTAGAACTAGCACCGCTGTACTGTTCATCTCCCCCTCACAATAAGTTTCACAACTGATAAAATGGAAGGACAGGCTGGCAGCGATCTTTATGCCAACTAAGATCTATTGATAAGTTAATGTAAACAATTCTTCAACAAAATTTTAAATTAACATAGTATTTCATAGAATAACTTGACCAGCCCCACCACGGTTTGGGCCTTGTCGTGGCGGTGGCGGTGGAACTCAGTAGCCCAGGGTGAAGCAAATTGAGCCAAGGGGGCTCTTTGTATCCCTCTTATAAGAAGAGGGGACAAAAGAGCAGGGGCAAGGGGTGAGGATGGGAACCTCACCTCCTCGTACTGTCCCGACGTTGGGAGTTGTTGTTCTGTGGTGCGGAACAAACGCTCTGTGGAGGTAGCGTCGGTCCCCTGAGGGACTGACTAGCCGTCGAGGTGCCCTGGTGCTTGCAGATCCGGGACACCTCAAAAAAGGCGGCAGTGGTGGCACTTGCCGGGTTTTAGTGGGTAGAGCTGCATCCACTTACCATCTTTCGGGCGCAGCAAGCCCACATACCCGCTTGGGGAGACCCACTACCCAGCGGGATGCGTCAGTGCATTTACCGGCGTAAAAAAAGGGTCACTTGACCAGGACATTTGTATATAACGTCTAAAGTAAAAAACAAATAATTCGTTTAAAAGAAAAATTATTTTTAAATTTATAATTGACGAATTTAGTAAATATTTCATTGACAGTTGCTAGTAAAAACGTTAGTTAATCCTCTCTTCCTTACTAATACCTCATTTTTAACGATTGTTAGTACGTTTAGAGTCCCCTCAAGATTGTTTCGCTACACTACGATAACTAATCCATATAACAATAAAACATAATTTGACCTCGGCATCTGTCAGCCCCAGTGTATTTAAACAATAATGGTGTAGGGCTTTAACCCTCGCTGATAAAATCGCGACTGATAACGACGCTTTTTATAACTGTCATTATGTTTGGACAGGCGTGCGAGCTAATGGTGTCTGCTTTTTAATTTGACTGCAAACAAAAGATAAGTTACATTAATTTACAAGGTTTTTGTGGTGGTTGATAACAGACGGCATTTTCCGTGTGGAATTGCTTTTTTGTGTTTATTTCCGGGATAGAACTAACAATGAGTTTAATTACAAATAGGTATGCATGTACTGCAGGTTCATTGGCCGTCAACCGTCGTGGCGTTCATCTAAATTTAAATTTTACGAACTCGTTGTTATTGATGATGATGGTGATGACGATGATGACGATGATGATGATGATGATGATGAATATGATAATGATGATACTACGTGCAATTCTGATTATAACCATATCTACATGAACGCTAACCATCTCACTATGAGATTAAAGATGTGAGGAACGCGCTGTGCCGCGCTTCCAGCTCCAGGGGTTGTGGGTAACACTATCTGCCTCTAGAGGCATAATACGTTAAGTCTCGGCATGAGTCTCATCTAGATGGGGAAACACAGTCTAGATCCAGCTAAACTAGGTTTATGTTCATAAGCGAAGCTATCTATTTACCGTCAGGAGCACGTCTGCCAGTTTTCATATTATGCCATAAGATATATCGATAAGTACTAAACTACATTTACAAATAAATGGCCGGCAACATACATAATTTTGATATCTACAAAATATAATAATAAACAGAATTGCATTGTAACAATCCCCCTGATAATGTAATTTATATGATAATACTCTGTATAAAGCATCCTCGTTACGACTGCGGGAGTGAGTCTAGTTCAGTTTTGTTATTGCTAAATGTTGGAATTATTGTAAGTCAGCTTTAACAATATATCTATAGAATAAATTTAATTCAACATTCAAAGGAACACTGATCTTATAGGCCAACAAATATGAACCCACTTATGTATTCCGTAGATGTACCGAATTGGCTTGTGACAGGTATATTATACAATTATAGAAAAATAGAAATAGTTCTTTCATCAGATCAAAGAAGTCTATAAAGAAAAACAATAGAGATTTCAATCCCTGTTACTGTACGTTCAAGCATATTACACTCATTTTGAGGCAACTTTTTACTGGTTTTACAGCGATTTATGATTTTTTTTCAATTTTGACGTATCGGAACCTTATCATGTAACTTATATTTATTTACTACTTACTTATATATATTCTTGTACATTATAAAATGCAGCTTAAATATTTAAGGCTTTTTATATTAAATAGATAATATTATTATCTGTTATAAGCTTCAGCGGATATACTTTAATTTACTATCAAAACTGACTTTACAATAATATAATATCCTCCTCGCCCCCTCGCCTGATTTCGAGGAGGAGACCCATGCCCAGCAGTGGGACATATAAGGGTTGATACTTTTATAGTCATCATCATAATCAGTTGATAATGATGATGATTATCCATTCGTCCACTACTGAACATGGACCTCCCTCAATGAACGCCAAAACGACCGATTCCTTGCAACTCGCATCCCACACGATAATGTTCATGATTAATTACTACATATATGTTATTCCGCAATATTGTTTGCGTAAATAACAGTGGCTTCCAGTAACTACATCAAACTCGAATGTAATAATTTATATCATTTATAATTGTATTTGCTCAGTAGATATGCCAGTGAAATGAAATTCTGTTTGTATGCAATTCAAATACAGTTTCATGCCTTTGCAAATGTTGTGGACGAGCCGCGATATTTTAAATCAGTTATCTATTGAGAGAATATGAACAGCAGCTGTTTAAGCTCGATGTTAAAATGAATGTTTATTAGAAGAATAATCTTAAAAATAAGAGCGTGCGTATATACGTGTAAATTGTTAGTGATATTTCTGTACTTTTCGAATACTATCAAGCCATATATGGCCCACTGCTGGGGATCAGACGAGGAGAGTATTGGGTCGTAGTTCACTGATGCGCTCGCAAAATGCGGGTTGATGATCTTCAGGCACGCAGGTTTCCTCATTGTGTTTTTCGTTGCCGATGAGCGAGCGATAGTCTTGTGTTCAGGTGCACTTAGAAATTTTGAAAAACCTATTTCAAGGCACCACAGAAGGTCAAAATCGAACCTGGACCTATTCTCAAGAGGCCTAGCCCATACTCACTGGACCATTGTCGCTCAAATAGGTGCTTTTTCTCATATTATAAAACTGAAAAATTATTTTTTCGAATGTGGTAATTTTCGCAATCATAAACGGATTTAAATATTTGTTTGTGCATTTGATGAAAAAAATATTGAGGAAGGTTGTAAAGCTACCGAAATGTTCTATTTTCAAATTTTGGAGCTGGTGAATCCGCAGGGAACAGCTAGTAATACATAACGCCGTCTGACACGCGCGCGACCTCCGCCGACGTCTATCATTAGCCTTATTGAGTGGAGACAACACAGACAGTCTGCGATGTTCATAATCGGCCATGATGCCCAATAAATATTTATTATTCATAAAGGCCAAGCTTCATCATCATCAGCTTCCTACCGTCAACTGCTGAACATACCCTCCCTCATTACAAACTTGGCCGCTAAGGCGATCATAAGTGATTATTATCAAGATCCTACATGTGAGATTAAACAATGAACAATAAACATAGGCCTCTCTCAAAGCTAACCTTAGATACTTATACGAAACTAGATTCTGTTTCGGGGTCTCTTAAACTACAAGTCCCTTGAAACTGCAACGTACGAAGATAATGTGGTGAAACCCGAATATCGAGTGTATAAGCTTTTACATTAATACGAATCAAATTTAAAGAAATTGCGTACTCTATATTGCTTTCATATTATGAATGTATTTATAGTACTTAGTTCGAACTTTCTTTTTCGCGTAAAGCTTGGCGGCACATCGATACTTTTATCTTTATCCTCAAATATAAAATATTTTTGTGACTATAGTCTTATTAAATGATAACTTATTTTATAATAAAACTAGCGGACCCCACAGACGTTGTCCTTTAGATACGAATCGATAGTGGCAGTACAGATCAATAACCTAGATACCGACTGCAGCGCCATCTGCCGGTCTGATTTGTGAATCTAAACCATCCTCGAATCTACTTGAACACACACAAAGAAAATCACTCAAATCGATCCAGTCGTTTAGGAGGAGTTCAGTCACATACACACGCACACAAGAAATATATATATTAAGATTAGTATTTTTCCAGTCGGTACAATTTGTGGCATATACCGGGCGTTTTTCCCAAAACCAAACTACCTATTAATACTATTTCTATCGGACTCAAAATTATTTCCATTCTATATATTCCATTTGTCTTCCATGTGAAATATTGATTACGTCAGACGTTGGTTAAACAATTTTTATACCGACCGTGTTATTAATTAGATTCTATTAAAGTATAATTAATTATTCAACTTTATAAATAGCGTGGGTCCGTACATTTTGTAAATTGCTACTGTTCATGTCCGATTTCAATCTTGATATGTAAATATTGACATTGATTGAAATAAATTGCGATACATTTTGTCTATTACTATGTTGCTCGAGTCTTTTTAGCCAATCTAGATAAGTGGCTTTTAAGTTTATAGAATAGAATAATCAATGTATGCATCTGAAGGCAGCAGTGTTTTTTATTTTGAGTATACAATGTGAAAATACGAGTACCACATAAGGTTTTTTTTCTTTTTTTTTCGAAAGCTAGACCTTTAGGACTTTTAGGCCTGATGGCCATTAAGCTCAATCGGTAAGTAGCGGTGCACCTAGTAAAATTCGAAAGGGGGCGCTACTCTGGAGAGTAGGTGTTTGGCTAGTCAAATCCAATACGGTCGACGGGTCATTAGCGGATGAAGTTAAACTATTAGTCGGAGGGACCCACATAAGGTTAGGAACCCAGGTACCTGGCAAAAATTTCCCATCGTCAATAAAAAGTGTAGTTGAGATCCTATTCGTTGAATAAAACGACATGTTGACAATTGTGAATCTTATTGATGCTTCCATTCTGTTCTATTTCTAAAGGTGGTGTAATGGTAGATCATTAAGTTTGCTTAAACCTAAATTGGTTCTCAATATTGACAAAGGTTCTTACGCTATTGTTAAGGTTCATTGAAATGGGACAGGTTCCGAATTTTATTTTACTGCCTAATATTATCAAATTATCCGTCTATTCAACTGAATATATTAAAAAAGGAACCCTTATAGTCACTAATTTGAAAGATAGAGATTAAAGCCCCTACTTTCTATTGGGTGTATCAAAATCAAAGTCCTAAGTCGACATGAATAAAAAAAAATTAACAAATTTATATTTTCGCGAAAACTTTTCAGTGCAAAAATTTTCAATTTACGGAATTTTCCCCTGGCGCTGTATTTTGATTTCAAATAAAATTTATTATATTTTATTATAATTTAATATATTAAATTTAAATGACAGTTCTAGGTCGATAATCTATATTATATATGCCCCATTGACGTCGAGAATCAAGAGATAATATTATGCTTATTATTGTTTAAGCCAATTTCACTAATTTATAATTAAAAACAAATAACGGTCGGATAACAATCATGGTTACTCGGTTCAATCAACGGTTACTAAAATCGTTTTAAAGTATACGAAACAAAAATCGCTCGATAAAATCCCTCAAATTTATCTTCTTCAACCTTCACGAGTACCTCTTATTTCTATAAAAGACTTATTAAATTACAAAGTTATGACATTTTTTTACTTCCTTTAATTAATACTATTTAATGAATGCTATATAAAGAGTGATATTGAATTCATCGAATACTTGATAATATAATTGACGCAATTAGTATAGCGAGGACCTCGCTGTGTCAATGATGGATACTTATCGTGAGTTATCTATAATAATTATGGAAGGGAATTGTGTGTCATCAGTAACATTGTTAGATTCATGGGCATTATTGACGTGACAACGTCTAATAACTCGATATTACGGGCAGCATGCACGAAAAAGATGACGTCATGTAGCGTTCCAAAAGCGAGAGCACGGCATGAACGAGACAGGCATGATAGGCTCGAGCGATCGTCTAAGTTCGGTTCGTGCTGCATGTAATGTTCGACGTTGTCACGTCAAACTACCGTCCGTAAGCCGACTTTACAGACAATTTTTTTTAAACAATGATTAGTTGCCCTTACCTTACTTTAGTACCTTATTTGCCTGGCACATTAACCGTATAGTATATAAATTAACTATACTTTTAACCGTAAAAGCTTCGTTGATTAGCAGATCTCTATTTACATTTGAATATATGTTCGGGTTCTTAATGCTTTTACATTTATAATGAGGTCCCGATATTTCGACAATGTTTCAATCTCCTTAATCGTAACAACTTCCTCAAGTCATCTGATTAAATTTAAATTTCACCCAAGATTACATCCTGTGTCGCAGACCAGAAGCTGACGTCCACTTGACTGTATTTTTACAAAAGTTAATTATTTATACACCGTAGCGAGCCAACAGCTGTAACTTTAATTAGCGTACAGATAACGTAATTAGATAAATGCTAAAATAGAAAGAGCGCTTTATTATATTATACACAGAGTGGTCAGTAATTAGTATACATTTCCGTATTTAGTACAATCAAAGGAAGAATAAATAATTTGGGTCAATATAACGATAAAATCAAAATGACTAAGAAATACTAAGCAATGCTGTACAGTATACTAATCTTTAGAACGATTTTTCTATATTACTCTCGAAGGGCATCACAACTTTTTATACTAACGCATCTCAAAGTCAGCCTTTAACTTGCCATTCAAACAAGAAATTTAAGCAAATATAGATATAACGATGTATATTTAGTCACGTCATCATCTCATTTTAGGGTTCCGTACCTCGAGATGTAAGAAGTAAAAATCAAGATCCTAAATCAACACAGTAAAAAGATATGGGCAAATTTACATTTCAGTCAAAACTTGTGTGTACTATATAGCAAAATTTAGTAAGATTGATTGATCTTATACTAAGACCTTGTATATCAAACTATCAACTGGAAAAACCCTATATAATAGGTTTTTAGTCGAAAACCGAACAAAAAATAAACAAAGGAAAAATAATTCTAAAACATGAAAAAGTTGTAGATTCTGATCTCATACATAGTTGACGCCAATTAAGATAGTCCTCTGAGGTTTCGAGGTCTCATATTTTTGTTAGTGTCTGATGTTTTATATAATAATGTTTATAACGGAGCTATTCGTGGGCGAACCCGATCCGCACTTTTTTTTCACGAAATTGTTTTTCTGTGAGATGAGGTACAATGTGCATGCTATCTCAAATTGCAATTAAAAGTAAAACCTTATCTCCAGTTATAAAAGGTTAAAAATAATGTCTTGATGTTTATCCTACTAATGTTATAAACGCGAAAGTTTTTAAATATGGATGGAAGGATGGATGTTTGTAACTCTTTCACATAAAAACTACTCAGTGGATTTTAATAAAACTTTACAATAATATAGTTGATACATCAGAATAACAAATATGCTGTAATTTATCTCCGTACTCTCACGGGAACGGAAAGTACGCGGGTGAAACCGCGTAGCGTGCTTGTCGTAGAAATAAGTGAAAACTTTTTACAGTTTTATATAAACACAAAAACGAATAGCAAACGAATCGTTTGCAATTGACATGCAGCCGTGACATCAAAAACATGTTAATATTATGTAAAGATAGTGGGAACAAGAACTCGTTTGTAATATACTAGCTGTTGCCCGCAGCTTCGCCTGCGTTAACTAAGATTTACAACGGGATCTTAGAAGGATGATATATCTTTACCGATAAATGGGCTATCGAACACTGAAATGTTTCATTAAAATCCGACCAATAGTTCCTGAGATTAGCGCGTTCAAATAAACAAACTCCTTAGCTTCATATCTTAAGGATTAAAAGCATGAGTAAAATAAACTCGTTTAAATGTAGTCCAAAAAAATCAAAATTTCTGAATAAAATATGGTTGTTGTGCCTCACTCAACATAGATAGGTATAGTGTGTCGTGGACTTTTTTGTAGATATTTATAAGATCTACAATAAATTAGAACATTTTATGGTTCTATCTTTTATAGTTTAGGCAGCGTACGCAAAATAAATAACTTTTCTGGTTGATTTTTTACACCTCGTGTCCGAAAAACCCAAATATCTTACGGAACCCTGTTTTTTTCCAGAATAAAATTTAGCCTATGTTACTCGTGGATAATGTAGGTTTCAAATGGTGAAAGAATTTTTGAAATCGGTCCAGTACTTTATGAGCCTATTCATTACAACCAAACAAACAAACAAACAAACAAACAAAGTTTTTATCTTTATAATATTAGTGTAGATTAAGGTTGAAAAACGTGCGGGTGGAAGCGTTATATGCCATAGAAAGTATGTACGCAGATGCAACGCAAAAAACGTAATTGCATGCATGAGGCATGCGGGCCGATAAATGAATGCATGGCCATCGTGGGGATGGTAATCAGGTAATAAATTCCGTGGAGATTGCTTCAGGCGGTGGCGTTGTTTGCCGTAATACGAGAGTTACTGTTAATGTACTTTTTAGAGTTCCACCGACTAGACAATGGCCGTTCTGCGATCTGAAGACTTCTACAATGTAACATTAAACAAAACGATAACGAAGTTCGATAAGAATAAAATGTATGGTATTGAAATAAGTCGCGCTAAATTACGTGTTCAATAGTTATCGTAACAAAATCACAAACTGTCTAAATCTTATTGGCTAGGAAATTGTCATCGATAAGTCAGAGACGATGTATAGTCGTCGCCACTTTTAAGGTCCTGCGACTAATGGCCGAACTAAATTTGACAACATTGACATCTTGACGTCTGTCTGGAGTAAGAAGTTGTGATATTTTAAATTGTTTTACGTGAAATATGGAGCATATAATATAAAGTGAGGTGTAAAAAGTGAAGGCCGTAAAATGATCATTAAAGTGAAATAATTTTGTGAATTAGAAAGTAAAAATAAACATCAATTAACCCTGTTGAATAAAATGTTTATAAATGTCACTGCCATGACAGGTAAATTTTAGAGATGCCAGAGTCACTTATTTTTGCCTAATTTATGGTTAAAATATTATCATTAACTCTTTACCTACATTTATCTTATGAAATTTTATATGAATATAAATACAAGGTAAAAGAATTAAATCCTTGCTCATATGAATTATATTTTCAGGTGTTTCTGTAAAAAAGGTCGAATAACAAAAGAAGTAACAATGGCAGCAATTACTTCTGAGAAAATCGTCACTCCTGGCAAAAGCCGAACACATCCGAAGAAGCTTGTTTTAGATGAATTCTACTAATCGGTTATACGTAAAAAATACGAATGAAATATTTACAAAAAAAAAATGTTTTATTTTACTAAAACCTGGCAGGGAGATTTTTATTTTGCTGCTATAATTATTTTTGTCATTATTATCATACTCAGTCTTTATCAATCCACTACTGACCATAGGCCCTATAATTATTTAAATTTTTTATTGTACTAGACTTGGTGGAAAATCATTACACTATAAATTGGCAACATTGAGTTATGAGACCGCAGCGCCGCGTCTATCGGACTTCTAAAGTGGCGATGACTCTAGAATTTTTGTATCTCTCCGCTACGAAATAATATTACTTTGTCAAAGCCCTCTGGAAATTCTCAAACGCCATTGCAGTTCAGTGGTCACTTGTGAAAATATGACGGTAATATCATCATCATCAGCCTCTATCCATCCAATATCGACTTAACATAGTATCAACCCATATATTATGTCGCACTGCTGGGCCCGGTCTCCTCCCAAAATCAGGCGAGGAGGGTAATGGGGTCATACTTCATTGATGTGCTGAGCCAATGCGGGTTGGTGAACTTCACACACCTTCAAAGACTGTAAATCTCATCAGGCAAGCAGGTTTCCTCACGATGTTTTCCTTCACCGGTGAGCGAGCGATAGTCTCGTGCTTGGGGTGCACTTACAAATTTAAAATCACACAGGGGATAAGGATCGGACCCGCAACCTCTCGCATAAGAAGCCGAGTCAATACCCACTGGACCATTGTTGCTCTTAATAAACGCCAGTATGACCGGTTCCAATAATGAATGCATATTTTTTACATAATATAAGTAAAGTGCAAAACAGCGATAATCATATCGAGATATTACTCAATTGCGTTCCGGTTATTAAAAATCGATTTGTTTTATTGTAATCATAGCAGAAGGAGTGTTTGGTGATCGTTATATCCTGTCGATTTCGTTTTATTCATTTAAATTTATTTAAATTTTTATGCAAATCTACGGCACCCTTTACTATTTACCCGACACACGCTTGACCAGTTTTTATAATAATCTCCCTAATCAGTATTCTTATTAGTAGTCGCGACATAAAAATACCGCGTTGCGGAATTCAAAGCGAGGTTACTTGTGGAACTTCAAGTAAGGACATCAGTAAATTTTTAATTTATTTATTACTTGCCTGTTAGGTACGTTAGTGACCCTGACTGCTAAAGCGTCGTGTGTTCGATTCCCACCCAGGACAAATTTTTGTGATGAGCATGATCATTTGTTGTATGTAGCTTTAATGAAACAGATTTTATGGTTTTTATTAAGGTTTCGCGGGAGGTCCTCCCGTAACCATGGTTGTAAATTATCCGAAACGTCAGTCTTGTAAAAATCATAATAAACCGCGATAAAATCTTTTAAAGTTGTTTCATTATGATACATAAAATTACTTCGATTTTTAAAACTTCCAAACAATATAAAAATAAATAGTGATCGCGTAAGTTGAAAACAATGCAACATAATATAATGTAAGCACGCCATTAAAATTACTAGTTATTTCTTTACGTATTAGACGTATATGTATCATTCATTTTGTAATAATCATTGTCACGGGACATTTCGACTTCTGATATTCTTTACAAGTTACTAAGTAATAAAAACTCTTAATTACGTAGGTAATTTAATACTTATTATTTATTTAAACCTAGCAGCGACAATCGTGATTCACATTCCTTCGGGAGTAGGTATGGGTATAAATTATAACCTATGTACTATTCTGGCAAGTTATGTTATATAAACTTTCATCAAAATCCATGCAGTAGTTTTTGCGTAACAAACATACATTCTTAGGAACTTTGTTGTTTATAGTAGTTTTAGCGATTTATTTCTTTAAAAAGTATTATTGTGATTGTTATATCCAGATAGTAGATGTGATATTTTGACGTGACAACGTCTAATAACTTGATATTACGGGCAGTATGCACGAAAAAGATGACGTCATGTAGCGTTCCGCATGCGAGAGCGAGGCACGAACGAGAGGCATAATCGAATCGAGCGATCGGCTTAGTTCGGTTCGTGCTGCATGTAAAGTTTGACGTTGTCACGTCAAACTACAGTCCATAAGCCGACTTTACAGACAACCAATTTTTTACGTTAATCATCATCACCACCTATAATCCTCTTTCGAAATACACGGGCCAACAATAGTCATTCAAAATGCTTCCGTTTCCTTCGCGACAGTAAATACATCGCATACAATAAGGATTACGTTCCGCGTCTACGGACACAGATGTCAAGCGCAATTTACTGAAATGGGACTTTACATTTGTCATTATGAGGACACAATGTTAAATAAGAGGAAATAAAATTGATGGAAATATATTTTGTAAATAACAAAGATACACGTTTTCTTACGCGCAAGCCTAAAGGAAGGATTTTAGCCGCCTAGTAAATTTATTTATGTATTATTTTGGGATTGTAAATGAAGTGTCAATTATTCGTTATTAAAACCCGTACGCCATAAGCTACATTTTAGCCGACCAGAAAAAGATTGGGTTAATTTTTACAATGCATTTTTTGTCCAAAACTTTTTAAATTGGATTATCTACACTAATATTATAAAGAGGAAAGCTTTGTTTGTTTGTTTGGTTGTAATGAATAGGCTCAAAAAGTACTATACTGATTTCAAAAATACTTTCACCATTCGAAAGCTACATTATCCACGAGTAACATAGGCTAAATTTTATTCTGAAAAAAAAATAGGGTTCCTTAAGATATTTGGGTTTATCGGACACAAGGTGTAAAAATCAACCAGAAAAGTTACTTATTTTGCGTACTAAGCTTCCGTTGTACGTCTAGCCAGAATTAGAAGTTATTGTGGAGTTGCCCGTGCCCCGTGCAATCAGATCCGGACACCTCAATTATGGCGGACGATGACATTAGTGGGGCCGCCATTGAGTAGGGGTTTATGACTGTGAGAACGGATCAGAACTCAAAGCTGAGTCCCACATAACCGCCACTTGAGGCTGGTGATAAGTGTAAAGAGACCTGGCAAAAATGGTCAATTTTCCTCCATGACCTTTGAAATACGAGATAATAATTTTTAGTTTATGTAATTTCTGCTCTTAATTTCTCAATTCTTCTCTGTGTTGATTTAGAACATAAGATTTTTTTAGCTGGCTTGTAAATGAAATAAGGGGCATAATGGCTCGAAAATATAGATTCGTCGCACTCTTGATTGAATTCAATTAACGTTTTATACTAAGTGCACAGTCTACTAATAGAAGAGGTCGTCGCTAAATAATGCTTACTACTTACTAGGATTGGTCCATGAATTTGAGGGTGTAGGGGTCCATCTTTCGGGAGACTCCTACGTGCATCAGGAAGCACGTTATGCTGTTATTCGCGAATCTTAATACTAATAATTACTCGCGGGCTCAAATGAACTTGATTGTATTTTGAATAAATGTATACAAATAGTATACATTATACCTACGCATACTGAAATTATGCATACATTTAAATACCTTATTTTATGTTAAACTAGCTGTTGCACGCAGCTTCGCCTGCGACAACTAAGTTTTAATACGGGACTCTAACTTTTTGTAAAATTGAATATATGTTCATCGGGGATAGTGGAGCTTCCCAACAGTGAAAGAATTTTTCAAATCGGTCAAGTAGTTTCGGAGCCTATTCAATACAAACAATTAAATCTTTCCTCTTTATAATATTACTATAGATTGACTTATGTTATAATAGCAGGCAAACTATTGTGCTTAGGGTCTGTTGTTTCAAATCATCTGTTAAAGTAGGAGACTTCGTTAAATTTTGACGTCTGTTAAAAACAACGCTCTTTGGTCACTAACTTTCGTTACCGCCATCTTCGCTGTTAAATTCGGTCGATACAACCAGCCCTTAAAGGGCTTTGAATGTATCATTAAGGATATTACAATACGCCATTCCCAAATGTATTTTTATGATCAGTTTCCTACCATAATTAAGGAATGACATGGCTGCTTCAGATATGTCAACAGACCATTAGCATTCACCGCAGGGTCCCTACACGCATACCGTCAACATCGGATATGGGATGTTTTTTATCGACCTACCGAGAACCCTGTCTACTTCCATGAAATAGTTCGATCGACTCATGAAACTATAACGATCCGATGATGTTATGTCTTCTTTAGGATGTCTTATAAAAAAGAAGTTTATGCCTCATTTCTATGACTTTATATTTTAAAAAGGAGTATAATATCTTGTTTATAGTTCTAATTTTAAATTTAATATCTAATGTTATGGATTAGAGCAAAGTAAATGTATTAAAGTTTATGAAGTATTAGTTAATTATTTGTTGGGGATCTCGAGTGGCAACGATCTGTCGTCTTGGCGTGCATTGGGGGAGGCCTATGTCCAGCAGTGGAAAGATAAGTGATGTTGATGACGATGAATGTAATTCGTTCATCGTGTAATTTAGTATGCCTACATAAAATCAGACCTATTGAAAAGAACAAACGCTTTATACGAAAAAACTATTTGTTGGATTCGATATATTTCGATTGAAATTTTAGTGAATGCTTTGCAGTATTTCAATAATATGTATTTCATTTCTTTTTCTATATATTTCGTCCCCTACTAAGGTAATAGTTTTTTTCGTGTAACCCATCGTTTGTTATGTTGTGATTCTATTAGAATGTCCATGTTCCACCGACCCGTGTTGGGTTGGGGTGATGGATGGATATCCTCACCCCACTAATTCAACAACGTCACTTGTTTGTACGGGATAAAGTATCCCTGAATTTGAGGGATAAAACCTTGTTGGTTAAGCTTATAAAACAATTATTATTCATTAATTTTATATCACGCAAAATAAAACTGTTACTGTTGTGTACACTGTTACTAAACAGTTATTAAGTAGTTCTGGTTAAATATGAATGACGAAAAATAAGACATTTTTAACCTAACAAGGGCCTGTTTCACAATCTCCAGATAAGTTCCGAATAGGCTATCGGCAACATATTTAACAGATAGAGTATGGAGTATCTGTCAAGTATCTGTCAAATATGTTGCCGATAGCCTATTCGGAACTTATCTGGAGATTGTGAAACAGGCCCTAAATGTAATAGCATGTTCATCTACTGACGGATAAAGGTTAATAAAAATAATGTTTAGTAGAAATGTGATTTAGCCACAATGGAATGCCAAAAAATAAAAGCACATGCGAACGGATGCTTTAACCTAATTCTTTGGGGTTAATTGCATCACTAATGGCAAAAATGCTTGGAAAGTCGTGAGGTGATTCGGAAGGGCCGAAAAGGCAACAATGGGCACCTCGTCCCATATTTGGCGTTGGGCGTTAATTATGTTTATGGGGCCCGAAGCACAAAGGCTAGTGGGTTCGCACCATTATTTTTATATCCGCTTGAGAGGTCCGCTCCAGTATGCTATATACCAGCTGTTGCCTGAGGCTTCGACAGATAATATGTACGAGCATCACAATCTCATAGCACTTTAAAAGGTAAATTATGTTTCATTTACGGTACGGTATTTTATAATGAAATTTTAAAATAACATTAATAAAATACTACGAGTGCAATACCAGATGTCATTTCTTGGTTCTGCTTCTGTGTCGAAATTAAAATTCCTCTCATATTCACTCTATAAAACATCAAACTCGTATTTAAAGTGATAATAATGTTGCCTTGTTTGAGAAAACTCTTTTACAGCATTTAATGGCAAAAATATCTCCATATAATCATTTACAAGAATCTGTCGAGTAAATTGCTCAAAACCTGTTAATTCCTATTACATTGAATCAGGAAGACCGGTAGAGTCAAATACTGGAAAACTTAGCGTGGGATAGAACTCTTATCTTTATGTACTTCGCCGACTAGAATTGTTACAGGTCCGTGACAGCGTAATCTTATCCATCCATCCATCGAGTTATTCAATTTTTAACTTGCCGACTTGCACAAGAATTTTGTATTTATATAAATGTAAGTTGCAGAGGGAGGCCCTTGTTCAGAACCAGATGAATAATATCTGATGATGACGATGATGATGATGATGAAGTTGATATGTATCTGATGAAAGAAACTGGCAGGTGAAGGCGCAGATCATTAATGAAAAAGATGATAGTAAGCGGTAGTGCCATGCTGCATTGCAGCCAAATTACCTCTCGCTCACATAATAAAGTGACAGTTATGCTGTCGCGTTTCGTGCGGTTTGTGAGTTTCCGGTGGCCCCTTGGGGGATAGGGAAAAGGAGGGCAACGCATCTGCATAACCTTTTGTTGTGTGGATGTTAATGGGCGTCGATAGTCGCAAGGCTTCGGCTGTTCGTTTGCCCTCCTATGCTATAAAAAAAATGAACTGCACTTTTTTTAGCACAGCAAAGCTAATTCACGTTATAAAATCAGAGGAACTCAGACACGAGGGACACGAGCGGATCTGCCCAACTAAATTGTGTTCAAAGAAGGAATCCCTTGGAACGTTTTAATTTTCATTTTAGTGCGTTCTTAGTGAAGTTTAGAGGAAACTATTTGTGCATATTAAAAGCGCTCGCTCCCTCGCTGTTTTAATATTCGCGTACCGCCGCACCGCCCGGGGCGCCACACACCTGCGACTCTTGGCCACGATTTCTGCACACGTTTTCATTTCGTTAATAGTTTATTAACTTAATGGTTATCGAGTGCGAATAACGTTTAAACGAATTTATGTATACACGACATTCCACTTTGAGTCTAGTGTAGTTTAAATATGAAAAGGCTTTGCATCAAGAACAATATCGTTTCGATAGTGACATTTACTCAAGCAATTATCACTATTAATGAACTTTAACTTAAACCGTTGGATGATCCAATTGCGATTAGTGTTGGGTGTATTTTTTGTAATATCAAATTCGATGCGATGATAGAAAATAAATAATTCACAATCAAATAAAAGTTTCTCAGTTGAATAGATATCTCTGAGTAAAAAGCCATTTTATGCATATTCATATCATATTAGTCTGTCTATAAAAGTCCTTCAAAATCTTAAGTAAAGTATAATAATAATATTGCTTTATTTGAAAAAAAAATTCATAGTTTTGATTGAGAAAAATATTCAATCATTTACAACAAAAACACACTACATAGTTTTATACATAAATATACAATCACTTTACTTTTACATAAACTTTCTCTAATCAAATCTACGGACAGCACGAAGTGGGGTATCTGAATTGAAGGGTAAATAAATACATGCATTAGGTCCCCACGCTACAACCTTTCTATTTACGTTGCTCACTCCCGTCGGTGACGATGAACAGTTAACAGGATTTCAACATGCCCCTATTAACTAATATAGTAATGTCATAGACAATCTATGCATAAACGTTTCTTAAGCGTAAGAATTAGATCACTTATATGTTAGAGTACAAATATTTCATCATCTGATAATTGGTCACTATAAAAGTAAAAAGTAGCAACCGATATATGCTCCACTACTGAGACGCTTAGAAATTTTGCTATGGGTGCACTTAAAAATAAAAAAAAACCATTTCAAGGCACCACAGGTGGTCAGGATCGAACCCGCAATCTTTCGATCAAAAGGCCGAGCCCACACCAATATACTTTCTTATTCGGACATAATCAATGGAATGAGGGAAGTGATCAAACTTATAATACCTACATCTTAGATCATTAATACGTCTAGATGGAGTGTCGCTTTACAATCAAAACAAAAAGAACTGGCCAACATTTTTAAACATATTATTTTCGTGAATAGTGATACCAGCTACTACAGTTCTCCCATAATCATCCTTTTTAATCTCGTTACACTTCAACACAAACCTTCATTAATAAAAACAATAACAGTAACAATTCATGCGTATTCTATGACAGCGGGACGGATACTAATCACGGAGAAAGCATTTAGAGGCTAACAGTTGGACGCTATTTTTTTGGACGTGTTTTCCGCGCGACACTCTATCTAGACATATTATTGATCTGATACCCACATATTATAATAATCTTCGCTTCGCAATCTTCTGCATTCTTAACTACTTACGATATTAATAAGTAAAGAGATTAACTCATCTCGTCTTAAGCACGGGTAACTAAATCGCAATAGAGAGAAGTTTCAGTACCAGTAATTACTCTGTTCTTCCATACAGTGCGGCACAGGATAGGATATGCTTGGGTGAGTTACCTGCCAAACCACAGCTCCGATTTAGCTTGAAGGCCGTTAGACCACAAGTATTTTATGACAATACGAAAAAAAAGTAACACAGGAATAATATCTATATATTATATATCTATACTAGCTGCGCCGACAGACTTCGTTCTGCCAAAAAAAATTAACATTTGGGGGGATGAAAAATAGATGTTGGCTGATCAAACCTACTCAATATGCTCACAAAATTTCATAAGAATCGGTCAAGCCGTTTCGGAGGAGTTCAAGTTCGAACACCGTGACACGAGAATTTTATATATTAGAGATTATTAGAGGTTTTACACCTATATAGATATACCTATATATCTATATATGTGTAAAATAAATACGAAAGGTTAGCGCGGTTCGTTTTTCTACACATGCAGTAGACAGACTGGGAATACAAAGAAACTGTACCGTAGTGTAAAAATAATCTTTCTTTATTGTTTGGATTGAGGGTATACTAATATTTCTTACAAATATGCGTTTCATATAAGAGGGTATGTAATAAAATAATGTGATGAAAATATTTGTGTAAGTGATTGGCAGTGTCTGTCGTGATACATTTGCGTTAGCGAGGCGAGCGGTGCCTGTTAGTGCTGGTTAGTGGGTGCCTCCTAAAGAGCAGAGTTAGCGTGCGACCGTCATCAGACCAAGAGCCTTTGAAGTTTATTTGCTATCACACATTTTTTTTTTACATTTAGGCGCTGTATATTGTAAAATTAGGTAAATGTATAAGTACATTTGAGAGATCAAAAAGTTATATTAATATTTGAAGCACAGCAAACTTCAAAAACAAAAATTAGCAACGTTGAACGAACGAAATTAAATTAACATTTTTAATTCATCTCTCAGAGTAAATTACAATTAATACAAAATATTAGTTGTGAAATCTCAAATTAAATACCTACGCCCCTTGTTTTACTTAGGTATTATACTTGCGTTTTGTTAGACTGGGTCTTTTGGTGGATACTGTCTGAAAGCTTATTCTGCTATAAATTGTTCTTTTACAAAATGAATAGTCAAATAAACTATTCAATAGAGCAAACAGAACTGAGCAGTAAATAGAAAAAGCATCGCCGTCGTATATGACCCGACATCCATATAAATCGTGTTCAAACGAATGATAAAATGCTGCGGACATAAAAAGTATATTGAAATTTAAATTTCTGTTCATCTGTTCATCGAACTCAAAGGAATGTTTGAGAGTTTCATAAAATATTTGAAGATTCTTTGTAATTAAGATTTTTTGCGAGGGTCCGCTAGGGAAGGAATTAATTATTTTAGTACCATTTTTAAAGATTCAAATTAAGCCTCGGCGACGCCCTGGCGTTTGGAAGCTCCGAGCCTGAGGGCAATAACTTATTTCAAAGAATACTTTAATGGATGCGGTAAATGTTAGGCCTTGTTCACGGTACCCAGGGATTTTTACAAAGAAATTTGTTTTTAATGAGATAAGGTCCTGAATAACATCATGATTTTTTTTTGTTAAATATTAGGTGTTCTTTCTTAGTAAACTTTATTTTACATTTGTGTTATATGAGAGAAATAATAAATAATTCTTGTGGTCTTATAGATATAAAGTTATTAGACGGTGAAAATCAGAAAATTGTGATATGTCAATAACTAACAATAACTATTTGATACATTGTAGAAAGAGTTCGTAAAATATTTGGACACCACTATGCCGTAGTGTTGTGAATTATTTGTTCGGAGATATAATAAATGTGTTTTGCGACTTTTGAAGTGACTGTATGTATATAACCAAATACTTCCAATTTATTCGTGCTACTTAGTATACAGGATTTAGGATATTAAGATTCTAATTCAATACATAATATATTATCTTCTTAATTATTTTGCGGACATAGGCTATGTTTTATACGTTTAGATATTAAAGATATTAAATTTACTTGGGCATTTTACCCTGTTTTTCACTTTTATTTTGCGGTAACGAAAATTCAACGCTATCTACGCCAACATTATTTACGAGATTTATAAACAATAAATTCGTAAATAATATCGAAATTTCGAGTTTTACGACACAAAAATGAAGAATCTGTTAACATTACGTTTGTAACAGTTTTAACTAACATCGTCCTGTGCATCAGCCACTGTGTAGACGTGCCTTTAACGGAAGAAATCGCTCACACTCAGCAACCCGACGACAAGTGGGGGACAATAGTACTCCGAAATAACAGGCGGGTCGGCAGGCGGCAGGCGGCAGGCCCCTCCGACGGAGCCGCGCAGTGCAGATTGTGCTTAATTACTTACATTCTGGGGAAATTGTTTGACGCTGGTGTCTGGAGACGCAGTAAGTACTGCCAGAGACAGGTTTGTTTGTCCACAGACGGTTATTAAATAACGTTGTATATTTATAGTTATGTTTTGTATCCTACTAATTTTATAAACGTGAAAGTTTGTAAGTATGGATGTTTGTTACTCTTTCACGTAAAAACTACAGAATGGATTTTAATGAAACTTTACAATAATATAGCTTATACATCAGAATAACACATAGGCTATAATTTAACTCCGTACTCGCACGGGAATGGGAAGTACGCGAGTGAAACCGCAGGACGCTACTAGTACAGAATACGTAGAAAGTGCTCTTTAAACAGTTTTACTTGCAATATCCGCGTACAAAGGATTTGTTTTTGGAGTTCCTTAATAGTTCCCATACCAGACGTTACTTTCGCCTACTGAGTGCCCGTATGCGGTCTAACTATATATAGCCGATTTAATGACTCTTCCATGTCCTAGATTTCTGGAGAATTCCTAGAACTTGATGTTCCGGTGCATTTGCTCAAAGACATGCTTCTGCTTTTAGCAAGTCACAATTCTTTGACTAAACACCATTTAGTCTTCAGCCTATGATGATGAATAGAAAAAGGGGACTTTGTTAAAATAAAAATAGCTCTCTTTTATGTATTTCAAATAGTAAAAATGTTACCCTCGTGAGAACGCTTATGCCTCTTCTATTCGCCGCCGGACACACACTTAACCGTAATTTATGTTTTACTACTTATGACAAAATGTATAAATAAACTGACCGTCTATTTATTTATTATTACTTACTGTTCCCGGGGTTTTAACCCCTAATATTGAATAAAAATCTGCGTCAGCACCGACGCACGAACACTCTTTATGAATTATTATAAAACAACATTATAAAATTACAATTAGGATATAACAACACATTATTAATATTAAATATGAAAAGTATAATATTTATAATATAATAATGTTTGTAAAAATTTTTTTTATTAGTACAGACTATATTGTATTATGTGTGTAAAACAAAAGTATAACGCATATGACATTGTATGCGTTATACTTTTGTTTATCTCAGCCATTGAGCTGGTGTTTTCCTTGGTCCCGCCCTAATGCCTTCAGGGAAGAGGAGGCTCGGATCTCCCACTATCTACTAAAACTTCGTCCCCCAAAATATTAATTATATATATTTACAGATTATAATATTGAATATTATTTATTGTTATTTCTTGATTATTTCAATTCAGCTTAGACTCTTGCTCATAGGGTTGCTAACCTTATTTTCCTAGAGGTGATGCATGTTAAATGATGGTTATCAAGACGGATTGCGCCTATCACCTGTGACGTGATGCGTGAATATAATATACCACTGAAACATCGCATATTATGGCTTCTCGGTCAATGACCTACAGAACACTGCATAATCTACGTATTAAAATACCGCTCCTATATTTTTAACATACCTTGTAAAAAAATCCGACGCTCATATTTCATAGTTATTTTATTATTACTCTGTACAGCGCAACTAATATTTGAATGGTAAGTGTTTATAAGTGCACTATACATTTGTGTTTTGCGAACAGATGCGAAGAAGCATTATAAAATTTATTTTAGGGGTTGAATACTAAAAATGTGAACAAATTATGCGACCACAATAGAGAACGATTGGGTTGAATTAAAGAGTAAAAAAATCAAATTAAGATTTAAATTTGACTTTTAAAATACATTAAAGGAATAATATCCAGAGAAAGGAATTAAAAATGTGTGTTATAAGTTTAACATAGGTAGTTACTTTTTTTTACGACTTTTGCTCTTTGGGTTGCCTTGGTAACGATAGATTTTTTATTTCTCTATACAGATAAAAAGACCAATGTTATATATTACAGTCATTTGACTGGTAGATAGTTAATACCACAGGCTTACGTTTGAATATTCTTAAAACAGCCTAGGAATTAAAGGAAAATGATGAGGTTATTATAAAGATCGGAATGAGGTTATTTACGAAGATCGTCATGTAGGGAAATTATCAGCGAACTTACTATTTCGTTGGAAATTATACAATATAAATATATTAATCGCTTACGCGCACTTACCAGAAAGGAGTAACAATGTTGCACGGTCAGTGGCATTTAAATAATTTACATAGCCACATGTTATAATTATTGCCACAGTGAAAATGTCTTGAAGCAATCCTGTAGCTAGAGTTTAATCTGGCGTAGGGCCGCATCTGTTATAGGTAGGGCAGAAGATAAAAAAATATCATCGGTTTATTATATAACATGAAAAATCATAATAAACCGCGAAAATTTATCTAATATCCGCGAAATATTTATCTAAATCTATAAAATAATTTATCTTAGTTTTTGGTATTTTTAAGGTAGGGCATTCCGGCCCACAATGCCCCCTCCCACCCCTCTAGCTACGACGGTGTCTTGAAGTAAACAGTCATTTTCTGATAAGTTTGTATGTCCCCTAGAATATAGGGTCTAAGGTCTATCCTAAATGGTGAAGGGAACGTAAATTGACTTGCGCAGCTCCATTCTTGATTTCACACCAAGACTCCCGATGACGGATGATGGACGATCGAAGATCAATTTAGGTGTGATCGGGTCCCCTCCGCAAAGCGTGCACTGTTCAGTCCAATTCCACTTACAGCCTTGGCTCTGTTCAGTGATCAGGAATTCGTGGCTACTTCTAGGACTTTTAGTCTGAGGCCAGTTTAAGGAGTGTAGTTATGGAAAATATGTTTCAAACAGCGTTTTATATTATATATAACTTTAATTGTTAAATTTTTATTTAGATTAAATATTACTCTTACGCATATTTGTTCTCTATATGTCATCAGTAACAAGGAATAGGATAAATGATCATTGATAGCCGGTAGGAGGGATGCGATGTGCCGCGCTCCTGGCTGCACGGGTGCCAACGTCTTCCTCGTTGCTCCCGCGAAACAGCTTTGCTGTGTTTCGGAGAGTAGGGCCAGAGTAATTACTGGCACCGAGACACCGATAGGCAACACATGAAGGAGTCGCTTGGGCTAGTCTTATGTTATTTCTAGTTTAGGCGACTCTGACCACTCATGCACCATATGGCTATCAATATGATACTATTTTACCTGCTCACTGACCAGCAAGATCAAAGAAGATACCCATGTTCCTTTTCATCGGAAGTCTTCTAGTTTCGATGGATTTTACCAACAGAAGAAATGGGGTCACGTGAGTTCATTCCTAAAATGTCTTGGTCAGCGACCGGCTGTTTATTGCCACCGGCTCGGCTCGTAAACCGCAGCCACCACCATTGTGTCGCGCTGGCAATCAACCGCTTTATGTGACCATCACGTGAGGGCCATACAATGTATTGTTTGAAACCTTTTATTACATACCCATTATACACTGCATCTCTTATTCATTCTATTATTACATGGGTTGAAGTCGACTTTGGAGTACTCGATATATTAGTGGTGAAAATGAAAGAGAATTTCGTCAAATAACAGTGATTGTATTAACAAGTTTTTTTTAAATATCTATGGACGCTTTTTACACCACGTCAATCTGGTCCCGTGCTAAATTCTCGAAGAGACTTGTGTTACGGGTACCAGATAACGGAAATAAATATATTTAATACTTTTTATATTAATACTTATATTTAAGATTTTTATTATATAATACACAAATTTAATACACATCCATGACCCAGGAACACAGAAACTCTTTTGTGTTCCCTGGCGAGATTCGAACCCGCTGCCTCCGGCTTGTGCGCCAATGCGCTAACCACTGAGCCACAGAGGTCGTCAAGTTGTAGTGCTCCATTAATTTTCGAGACTTTGTTAAACTGACTGAACGGAGAATAATGTATACCTTTTGAAAATCTCTGAGTCTGACTTTATATGCATTTCATATGTAATATTCATACAATATTAAATCTTCCGAACACGGCCGTAGCTAGGGCAGTCAGGGTCACTAACCAATAGACCAACAGGCCTCTTCCGCCCTACCTGTAACAAATGCTGCCCTACGCCAAATTCGACTCTAGCTACAGACCTGCTGCCGAAGGTAGTATATTATAATAACTTATATACGATTGACGACTTCTGTGGCTAAATGGTTAGCGCGTGGGCGTTCAAGTCGGAGGTTGCGGGTTCGAATCCCGCCAGGGAACAACAAGGTTCTGTGTTCCTGGGTCATGGATGTGTATTAAATGTGTAATATATAATAAAACTCTTAAATATAAGTATTAAAATAAAAAGTATCGAATATATGTATTTCCGTTGTCTGATACCCGTAACACAAGTCTACCGCGGGACTAGATTGACGTGGTGTAAAAGCGTCCATAGATAGTATTATTATTATTATTATTATTATCATATTATACACAAATTCAAAGAGTAGATTGCTTTTCATTTACAATTTTGCTCTGATTGATATTTGATATATCCCCCGTTTATTATTATAACATAGCATGGATGCTTTCACAGAAAATATTATATATTATAATATTGCAAATCATTCGCTGATGGATTTAACAATGTCACATCCCTTATATTATTTAAAAGAAAAAATATTTGAAGAATAATAAAAAAAAGAAAAAAATAATGGCCGTTCCGGTATTATGTTGACTAAAGTATCCGAAGCGATGGGGAGCCGAGCTGAATGCACTCGAAATTAAACCCGAAATCGATTTTACGTGAACAAGTAGATGATTATTCGGATACGGTAATTGAAGCGGCTGAATGCTCCCGCTTCCTGCAGGGACCGGCAGGATGCAGCTTGAGGGGCGTAAGGGTGCGCCAGCTCATTGTCAAATGCACCGATTCATATTGCCAATCAAATGACTTTCAATTAAAATTTTGACGTAATTCACTGTATTAAGTTTTAATGGCTTACATGGTTTTAATGAAGTAACTTAACGTATGGAAATTAAGCAACTGTAATAAAGATTAATAAATTTATTGATTACTAGCTGTTGCCCGCGGCTTCACCCGCGTTGGCATAAGAAATCAATTTTTTATGTTTTTTTAATGTTACTTCTGAAATATCTCTTCTAAAGTACCTCCGAAAATTTGTGTACAAAATTTTATGACGATCGGTTGAGTAGTTTTCGCGTGAAAGCGTAACAAAATATACTTAATATACTTACACATTTATTATATTAGTAAGGATGTGAAAGAGATTATAATTTATTGTGTCATAATTATTTTCCTATGTACATAGAAACATTTCAAAGTAATTGTAATAGAATATACCTAATAAGGTTAAATATTCGAATTTGCAGTTTTTGAATATGAATGATGATGATGATTGTGCATGGTTTAATAAAAGATAGTTTTACATAAACATGCCTCACGGTACGACGCACAAAAGCTCTATAATCTGATAGTGTTTTCAGTCTCATATGTTACTGCAACATTAAAAGGACCTATTATTATTTGTAACATTAACAAAGTTGTTTTCTCTAGTAATGGCGCGTGAGGTTCGCAACTGTCGTTAATGCGGCATGATGGGGTATCTGAACACAAAACGTCGCCGTAAGTGCATTTGTAATAAAAGCTTACTTTGTTCGTGAACGCTGAACGCGATATTATGTCTATGTATTATTTTTGTGTACATACAATAGAATTTTCAAAGGTTTATTGTATTAAATAATAAATGTGTATTTTTTGTAACAAAAGTGCATTCAGTTTCGAACGGACCAACAAAAATTAAAATCGCGTAGGTACGCGTTGAAAGGGGATTCGTATTCAATCAAATTTGAAGTACTTCTTTAAAACTAATTCTTTTGTTTTCAGAAACCAATAACGATTAAGGAAGTGAAAATATTGACCCATGAAATGTTATTCAATATAATATGAATGTATGTGAAATTAAAAAGAAATGCTTTAACATCTATTTTATGCCATGCATACTTAAACCAATATGTACATTATCTATTTTTAGCACAGATCGAGAGTTTTTCTATCATCGATCAAAATCCAAACAATGCAAACTCTCGCAGGCCAAAGGGCTGGAGTCCTCTCGGGAGCGGCGCCACAAAGGGGCATTGTTGTAATGCCCAGGCGGACACTTATCAAGCGCCTGCTTTTATCGTTCACCGCAATCCTCCCTCCCCCCTCCCTCCCAGCTCGGTTTACGCCACTCAAAAGCTTCCCTGTAAGGAATATTTGCCATTGTCGCTAAGCCACCAACAAAGTATCCCGTTCTACATTTTGATTAATCCTTGTTATTGGACAAGGATTAAATTACAATTACAGGTACGATGTATTTACTTCTGAATATGAATCGTTATACTGTGTGGGTTTTTGTGTATTTTTGTATGATGTATTAAAAAAATTAAAACAACAAAAAATCAAAAAAATAATATTCGGGTTGGACCACCCTTAAAATTTAGGGGGAAAAGAGTTAGATGTTGGCCGATTATCAGACCTACCGTTTTGGAGTATGGGAACGAACATTGTGACACGAGAATTTTATATATTGAATATATGTAGTGTGCGTTCAAAGTATGAACAAGTTAATTTGACTTAATTTATAAGTAAATGTAAGATATATTTTAAGCTAACGGATCCGTAACCTCTGACTGCAGCGCCAGCTGGCGGGCTGATTTGTGAATCCAAACTATGTTCAACCCTGGATGATTTTTTTTAGGCATTCAAAAAAATTCATTCAAATCGGTCCAGTCGCTTAGGAGGGGTTCAATGACATACATACGTACAGCATAATTATGTGTTTAAAGAAGATTGGTGCACAACCTAAAACTATTTTATCTTTCATACTCATAACACATGTGTTAAGCACTTAACGCGGCGAGACAGTTCTTGAATAATAACAAATGTTATATTGTATCTGTATTATATCAATGTAGTGGAAATCTGTAAAAAGTAAAGGCTGAACACACACAAATGCCCGGCCCAATATTTCTATCGTTGCATAGATTATAACTTTTAACTTTAACACAGCCCTACTTGTATTCTGGGAAAAAGCTTAGCCCCAAAAATTAAGGTGTCGTTTTTTTTTCTTCGTCTGGGTCGCCTTTTCTCAAGTACTAGTAACTTATTTTTAGTTTAGATTTAGCTTGCAGTCTAACCGGATGGATAGACGGATGGAATACCAGTATTTTAAATGGAGATGCTGATCTGATTTCTACGATCCAATAACTGAGTAATACTCTTCATCTTGGTTTATCTGGGTGTCAGACTATCGGTTTTCTGACGGCCCGTAACGGCTGACAAAAATCCTAAGTTTCTCATTATAATACGATACTGCTGTCAGTCATTATTTCCTTTAAAGTTTAATTTTAGTGTTATAAGTAATTTAGTCAGCCCGCGGCGACCGCAGACCGCATCCTGCCTCAGTCGTGATGTCTCAGCTCTGGCAGTAAACACTATTTACTGCCAAATGGGTATGGCTGACACGTTCTTATTAAGTACTGTATTTTTATTTTAAATCATTCTATTCATATTGTTAATAATACAAAAACAGTATTAAGTTGTTAAGCACTTTAAGAATTTACGACATAATAATTCAAATTTAATTTTATTTATTGAAAATTGAAAAGATAGTCTTATTAATGGAATAGCACCCATCTATTAATGATAAGTATAATTTAAACTTTTACTTTACTGCCAAAGTAAATCATTTAAATAATGTCTAACACTTAACTTCTAAGTTCTGTCATAGAAAGGCTCTAAATTGTCCATCCGCTATAAATACGCCTATCCAAGTATATTCCGTTGATTTATCTAAATCCGTACTTTATGTTAATCCAAAAAACGTTCATGAATAAACCGAACAAAGCCTGTAATCTGAGTTGGAACGCAACCTGCCACATTTTAATGCGTCACGAATGCCTCGCTCGCATCGCTGAACTTCTTAAGACCGCTGGCATAAACTGTGATTACCGTCTGCCACGCAAAGATGGCGGATAGAGGCAGGGACTTTAAATTGAGAACGCACTTACAGTCATAACAGAGGTGTATCGAATCGATGGTGAGCGTGGCGGCCGCCAGCTAATGACGTGTAGGCTGGGCCTAACTTTATTACGGCCAGATATTGTCCGATACGTCTATCGCATCCTAAATATCTGCAAGGTAATCCGTTTATGGTATAGCTGTTATCGTTTCCTGCGCTTGTTTAAGAGTCACAATTACAGATCATTTGTTGCTTTATTGACGTGATAGCATCTTATAAATAGATAAACGCCGGCTGCACGCACAAAAATGATGACACATGCTCACGTTCCATCGGATAGCGTGCAAGCGAGAAATAGTCGCGATTGGCCTAAGCGTTCGGCTTATGACGCATTGTGTATCATGTAAAATTGTCGTCCTGTAAACGACTTTACAGATAACCATTTCTTTTTATGTTACGTAGCTGTTTTATGGCTCTTAATGGTATTGTCCAGGTTTTCAAACCTGGATGTAGTCTATGACAGATATAGAGGCGGCATAATCGGATATCTCCCGATCCTTCCTCGTTGTACAAGCGTTCGCAAATACGTAAGTTTTAATCTAGTGCCGTTCGTCTAAGGGAATCTCAGAATAAAGCACACTTGTAATTTGTTCAATGAGCACGCATAGAATCAATGGACATTGGCGCTTATTAAAACATTATTATTTACAACGAAATGAAATTGAGTTCATGAAGTTTATAAACTAAACTTAATAAAAAAAGAACAAGTTTAAAAAGTAAATTTTAATAAATTTAAAAACGTTCCTAATAAGTATAATATAAGGAATGCGAATAAGATGACTGAGTTCGATTTTAAATTATCGTAAAGTAGGGTTTCGTAATAAACAAGGCTTGAAAAAAAAAACAAAAATTATTTAGGTAGCGAAGTAAAATAGCTTTTAAAATTTTATGAAGCTAGTGAATTGGGGAAAGAAATATAAAGAAACCCGAGCTAGATACTTTTTGGTTATTTGATAGCTTTATATGGTTTATAAAGTTCACCAAGCCGTATTGAGCCAGCGCATCGGTGAACTATGGCCTAATATAACTATAACTATCTTACACTGTTGTGCATTTTCCGGCGCATACTTATGTCTATACTTTCAATTTTATTTCTTGTATTATTGTAGTTATATTCTTTTTTCTTTTTTTTTCTTTTTAATTTATAAGAATTTCAAAGCTAAAATTTGTATATGTGCCGTGTACGTTTGAAATGTGTGTTAGATTAAGTAAGTTTAACAGTGTATTATGTTCCTAAATAAATGTTTATTATTATTATTATTATTATGAATATTCTCCTTGCCTGATTGTGGGGGGGAGGCCCGTAACCAGCAATGGTATATGGTGGTTTATTTTATTTTAAAGGTACTTAATTACTTTTACCTTTTTTTCTTTTACATCTGACGGTAAAAAAAAATAAAAGAAATAAGTCTGCTCATTTTTTTTAGTATACGGAACCCTATTTACGTCTTAAGCAACTTTCACGATTAAGTTATTGGTCGTCCGTACATTACACCCCATATGGGGCTCATTGATATTCTATAAGACGAACTAGTAATTATTGACCATTCAGAATGTATATCCGATGTGTGTCACTTTAATTGGTTTTTTTAATTCTACAGAGTTTTTTCCCATATTTAGGTGGAACGTTTTATCGATAATTATTAAGTATAAGTACTGTAATAATTGTTTGTTTCTGATGTATAAATGTAAATTATCTGTCTGAAATTTAAAAATACGATGATTTTACTCATTATATAGGTTTAGCACCAAGGACCAAGTTATGGGACTTATGGGGGTCTTAGATGTGAATATTCGTAATAGGTCTATGTCTATCCAAATAGCCATGTGTTTTTCTTCATGATTTCATTTTATTTCATTAGCATAATTAAAACTTGTAAATAGTTTAATTCCTATTCAACGTCCTTTAAACTTTGAATGTATATTATTTCATCATCATCATCATCCGCATTTATTCATCCACTGCTGAACATAATATATCATTCATGAACGGCAAGACGACCGAACCCTTGGCTCGCCACTAGAGTGATCCATCTTTATCTGGTTCCTATAATGGCTATAATATACGTTCTTTTATCCCAAACATTTACTTACGATTTGCGTATTGCGTAAAACTAACGTAAAAGACACATTATAAATTAAAATTATCTTGATATTTTTAATTATACATAATTTTGAATGTATATCTAGTGAAATATATCGATGTAATTAATTACATTTACAAGTCATTATAAGTGGAAACTTTCATACTGTTTCATTTTGACGTCGATAATAATTGATCTTATCTGAAACGTGTTTCTGAACTGCGGGTAGTAATCAACCGAATTAATGATTGTCTTCAAAATGTAGCGGCCTGTTCTGGGCACACGGCGGTCACAAGTTCGAATCCCGCCAAGGTCAGTTATATTTATTTTATTAAGGTCAGCACAGCACACGTATTTGTGACGGAATTCTCCTGTACTCCCGCCTGTATAGATACCACTATCTTGCTGCCTCCGTGAATCAACTTAGCGTTTCGGAAATAAGGACATGCAATAGAATATTTGGCAATAGTTCCGACTAATAGTTTAACTTCATTTGCTAATGACTCGTCGACCGTATCGGATTTGAACTAGCCAATCTCCTACTCTTCTGAGTAGCGCACGCGATACACCGCGCCCTCTGCTGGCCGCGGAAGGGGGCTTCCCACTTTCGAATAATTTCTAGGAGAGCCATTTGCTCACCTACCTACTGCCTGAGCTTAAAAAAATTCAGGCCTAAAATCCTCTCGAAAAAAAAGATACGTCTTAGGATATGTAAACGAGTTGCCACGTGGCTAGTTTTAGGTTAAGTTGTTTATGGTAACGAGTGATGCTCACCATTTACCATCATGTGAAACGCTTGCCTCTCCAACTAATTTAAAAAAACCTATTTTTTGAGTATACTCATTTTCTATTATATATACTTATTTCCTTGAGTATACTTATTAACCTGAGTGTAAGTGCACGTTAAGATTATTAAGTTTTTTTTAAGAGCTGGATACAATTCCTTTGCCTTTATGTTCTTATGTGATGCTTACCACATAACATCATGTGGAGCGTTTGCTTCAACTAATTTAAAAAACTATACCTTGAGTGTACTTATTTTCCTTTCATTTAAGTCATTGAGTGTAAGTGCACGTTAAGACTATTAAGTTATCTCGTAGCATCTGTCGCCGGCGGTCGTTTCTATTTAATGACTTTCAATTGAATTTTTTACACGACATAAACCATAAGCGTCTTTTACAGTACTTTATTGAACAACTCTTATTAAGGTAACTAAATGAACACCGATTAATGGCCTTTTTGAGTCAGTCTTTGAAAAACTGTGCACGCGTAATTAGTGTTTCATGTTAAGCGAATAGTATCGTGTTATTCGAACTATCCACTGCTTATATGAATATTTAATAAACCCTTAGTTGCTATATAACAAGTTTCATAAAAATGTAAAAATAAGCGATAAAGTCCTCTCTATAACAATGCTCTACACCAGGGGTTCCCAACCAGTGGTGACAACAATATTATAAGCAAGAGCGAGAAAAGTCCCCGAAAATCACTGGTTTGGCAATAAATAAAATAGAAGCAAGCTTAAAAGTCTTATAGAAATTATGTTAACTAATGCAACTTTAGATTTAGATTAAATTAAATTGTATTAAATTGATGCCTCTACTGTTTATAAGTTGTGGTCCCCGTTAATAATGCTTAAACCAAAACGGTCCCTGATTAATGAAAGGTTAGGAACCACTGCTCTATACAAATAAATATCAACCCTTACATTATGTGCACTGTACGGTACGGGTATCGGGAGTTAGGAGACAATTGTAATATTATATTCCTACAATACGTATTTTTAAGGCAACTCTCGAATGAGCCACAGATTGTGCCTCTATTTTATGAAAAAGACGTTTGTAACGATAAAGTTTACTATCAATAGGTTCGTTTGTCGGTATGATTATGCTATCAAAAATATATATTAAAAATAAGCTATCCTTAATATCCTACTAATATTATAAACGCGTAAGTTTGTAAGTATGGATGGATGGATGTTACGCTTTCACGAAAAACTACTGAATGGATTTTAATGAAACTTTAAAATAATATAGCTCACTCATCAGGAAAACACATAGGCTATAATTTATCGCCGTAATCCCACTGGAACTGGAAGTACGCGGGTGAAACCGCGGGGCGCTGCTAGTAATATTATAAATGTAAATATTGGAATATTTGTTACGCTTTCACGTGAAAACTATTCAATCGATCATCATGAAACTCTGTACACATATTTTCGGAGATACTAGAAGTAACATAGGTTACATTACAAAAAAAAAGGATTTTTTTTGCTGAGCCGAGCCGAGCGAACCCGCGGGCCACAGCTAATATAAAATAAAGGCTGTATTGTAACATTGACTAACTACCCTAGAGTTTTTACGTTATATAATTATCAAAAACAACAAAAAAGAAAACTCAACAAAGTCAGAAAATGAGTAGCTGAAGACCGGTTTGTTGACGATGAGATTCGCCGATCGTAAGGCTTCGGTGTGTTCTCATCTCGCTTTGTATTGAGTCATGAGATATCTCACAGTACAGACAGCTGTCCGCAGCGTAGCGTGTAGTTTCATACGTAGCACCTTATCTACCTCAACCATACTGACAATCATATTACAGTGTTTTTGCAATGCGAGATCTGTCGTGCATGTCGCAGCTGTCACTTAATTTAAACCAAGAACTATTATTTATCTTAACGCTAAAGTTAGATTAGAATGAACAAAGGCATAATTAAAAAATAAAGAATAGTAATTTCACCAAACTTTCCTATGTAATTTTATTTTATTTATTTAATAATTTATGTACACTTAGAAACATATAAAGTAAAACATAATATAAGTAATTTAATCAATTAAATTTAAGTTTCCATACGATTAGTGTAATACTTATAACTTTTGTGGGTACTTTAAAAATTATTTTATTGAAAAACAATACACAAAAATAAAAAACGTTAAATAATATTTGATATTATAGAGAATCATATTGGATAGAATAAAAACGTGTTGGATACGAGTAACAAGGAACCGGTCGTCTTGGCGTTCATTGAAGAAGGCCTTTTTCCAGTGGTAGTGGGATAGAGACTGATAATGCTGATGATGATGATGATGGTGTTGATAATGCTAAACACAAATAGCGCGAATTTGCGTTAAAAGTTTTAATAAATATTGTTTCTTAATTTTACAGTCTATATAAGTACATATTGCACTACAATCTCAGTTGCTAAGAGAGAGTATTAAACGATTTATATTGTAAAGTTAGATACAGAATTCACCTGGCATTCTAGACATTTACAATATCCGAAATATTTAGCCAGCTTGATACCAGACTGTACATTTCAGTAGCTAATATATTTTGATCCGTTCAAAGCACGTCGGGTGATATCCTAGTGGCTAATGGCTACGCTCGGAACTCGGGCATTTATCAAGCGATCTGAAAGGACCGACGACCGAAATTCAAAGCTTTGATGTTGCCTAATATAATGCCTTCTCCCTTCGGTTACCTTGAGGAATATCTTACATAGATGGGCGCACAAAGATAGTGGATGTTTTAAACTATGATGCAGCTATGAAATTTCATAAGATAGAGATATAAAGGGTATTTCAATTATGGAATGAATTTATAATACCCAAAATTTGATGTGAATAGAATAATAATTTATACAGAAATCTATCTCTACGTCGCAGTTGAGTTAGTCTTATTTATCGTTTCTTTTTATTAGTAGGTGGTGTATTAAAAAATTGATAGCGGTCGCGTTATTTAAGAGAAGAAAATGTATTTACACATGTTTATGGTTGTTACTAAGCCGTTCTCAACTTAATTACCGGCATGGCCATTTTAAGTCCCCTTTCAATTCACGTTTATCTGTGAGTTCGCATTCTTTCCATGTAAATGGAAATTTCATCTCAGCCCCTCTAGACAAGTGGCAAACGCTCGATTATATGTAGTTGCGTTTTCTAAAAGAATGGCATAAACGCTAAACGAATATAATAGAAAAGAATACTTATTGTATGGGAATTACACTAGCTTACGACATTAAAAAAAATCAAGAAAAGTATCGACGTTGTTAAACGTGTCTTAATAAACGTTTTTCAACAATTTTGCAGCAACCCATATGGAGTTAGCGAGAAAACGCACTGCATAGAATTGAGCGTTCGCCACTTGTCTAAGGGGAAAGATTCTTGTAACTTCGAAAAACGATAACAACTTATTAGGAATTGTCTTGTCTGTCTATTTCATTCAACAATAAAATATCCTTTTGCCATACCGAACGCTACAGTCAAAACAAACTGTTGTTTCGTGAATATTTATGTAAACGAACCCGGGCGGCTCTATTCCGGGAAAGGTTTGTTTACGCGTCTCGAGAAGGAGTCGTTTTTGCTGTATCCAGTAAAAAACAAACGTGAACTATATATAATCAAAACTAGATACACAAATAATAGACGGGTTATATTATGCAGAACAAAAACGTAAATAAATATAAAATAAACATATAAGACGGTTAGGAAAATGGAAAACTAAATCTATACATCTATTACGATAAAATTAATTGTAGTATGTAATATGAAATTGATTTTTCTAAAGGCATATTGATTGAAAACTGTATTTTATATCAAAATAACTTTTATTTTTATTATTTTCTGTCTTTTTTGACTATTTTTTTAAACGGCCGGACCTATTTTGACGAATCACTGGTAGATATCTGATGTAACAAGAAGTAATTGAGGGTATAAAATTTATGCTTATTATTTATATCGGGTGCAGGCAATATCTAGACAATTACGAAACTTATTCGGAGAGTAGATTTATCCTAGTGTTTTTCATCCAGGAACAAACCCGACCCCATGAAGCTGTGGAAGTCACACTCCAGGGCTGGCGTAGGGCAATCTCCCATTTTTATCAACACACGGTAAAGTCAACCGATTCACCCCATACCCGATGAAGTATTAAGGCAACTGTGTAATGACCATTATTAGCATAGCTACAATTGCAAAAAAGCATAGTGTTTAATAATAATATCTATGGACGCTTTTTACACCAGATCAATATGGTCCCGTGCTAAGTTTCCGAAGAACTTGTCTTACGGGTACCAGACAACAGAAATTCATATATTTAATACGTTTTATATGAATACATATATTTAAGATTTTTATTATATAATACCCATATTTAATACACATCCATGACCCAGGAACACAGAAAACTTTTTTTTGTTCCCTGGCGAGATTCGAAACCGCTACCTCCAGGCTTGAGCGCCAACGCGCTAACCATTGAGCTACAGAGGTCGTAATATATACATACATTCAAAAAGTACAAAATACACACAATGTTAGTTATCCAAGTAAATACACAAACAAAATTGCAATCGAGTAATCCAAACCCAATCTCTGAATGCAATTACAAACATTTGCATTGGAATCGTTAATATACTTCTATTGTATTGTTTATTTAATCCATTATTGGATTCTTTCTATTATGTTAATGTGTTGATTCTTGCATAAAATGAGGACATAGTAGAAACGTAAATAATTATACTTGTAAAAAAACACGATAATACGATAGGACCACGCCAAGTTTTATAATTTAACTCGCACGTAGACATGATCGATGGACTACAACGAGTCTTTTTAATACCATCATCATTATCAGCCTTTATCCGTCCACTGCTGAACATAGGCCTCAATGAACGCCAAAACGGCAGATCCCTTGCTACTCGCATCCAACGCGGACCTGCCACTGCACGGAGATCGTCTTCCTTCCTTCTTTTAATACCACAAGGAGTTGCCAAAAATAACTATCTTAGAGTATAATGTTTCATCCTCCGTAAGAACCTCCTCTCCTCCTCTTCCATGGTCCTGCAGTGTTTTATCCGACGATGGTGAGGCAGAGATCCGCCACAGGTACAAACCCGGTGCCATGAAGCTGTGGAAGTCACACTCACAGGCTGGCGGGGGGCAACCCCCCACTTACTATATCACTGATTGATATTTGATACCAACCGGCTCACCCCACTTCTAACGAAGCATTAGGGCCATTAGCATAGCTCCATCTGAAAATAAAAAATCCTGCAGTGAGGAAATTCACTAAAATACTAAAAATCGCATTAGGTTACAAAAGAACCGATTTCTCGTAAAGCCGGTGTGCTGGCGACAATGTTCCATAAATATTTATAATACTTGAGTCTACTAGCTAATGCTGCGCTACGGGTATGACCACGTGCTTCGATAAACACACACGCAAAAAAAGAACCTGTTAAACGATATTTTTTTGTTTGAATAGTTTTTATGCCTGCTACAACAGAACCATAATTTTATTGTTTACATACAAATACAGAGCCATAACAAATGTAGATTTTAGACGAAGTCTTGGGTCAAAATAGAAAAGTGAGATACATAATTTTAACATTGTCTGAGTATCATGATTCATGTTGCATGTCTTTCAAAGGTTTCGATACTCTTTCTAATAAGGTTATTTAGAGAATCATTAGACGTTAACAGTGAACATTCTGTTTGTTTTTATTGAAAACAAAAACTTTCAACGTCCTGGCGTTCATTGAGAGAGACCTTTGTTCAGCATTGGATGGGTAAAGGCTGATGATAATGAATATGACGAAATATTTAACTTCACTTTCGCGAAATAATGTATTTCAACTACTATGTACATTTATTTTAAAGAATATTAGAAGTATGTATGGAACCTAACTAAATAAGACTTCATAGATACAGTAATAGTCAACTTTAAGAACAATATGATCAATCTAGGAATGTGATGTTTACGAGCGAACCCGCCCAGACCCGAGAAGGAAATATTCCTTCCACCATAAAACCCATTCTTCCAATTCGATTAAGCTCCCTCCTCCCAACTATCTTTAATATTTTCCAATATGACGATATCGAACGAGTTTAAAGTGGCGTTATACGCTTTTACCGTACCCATTACTCCGCCATAACCGGCGTTATGTCCGTATGCCATTGCAAATATTCTACATGAAAGTATTTTTATGGGACACTCGTTTCAGAGTTAATCATCAACATTACTGGACATAAGACCGTTTCTTTATTGCCTTTACTTTTACTGCCTCTTAAAGTCCAGGGGGCCTAGCCAAAATGCAATTAAGAAAGTGTTAGCGAAGTTCGAAATGATAAAATGTATAGGATGGACCACGTGATTAAACGCGGCCTTATGTCAATCCTATACATTTTATCATTTTCGAACTTTGCTAACGCTTTCGTAATGGCATTTTGGCTAAGCCCCCTGGTTGCCGAAGGGTCTTTCTGATGTATGAAGATGACATAGTAGACGCGGAGCAAGATATAAGTTAAAAATTAAAAAATATCGTAATAGTAAACAATGATTTATTTTTGCCACAACTTTTACGACATCCAACTAACAATACTTGAAATACACACTTATCCAATGAGACAGGCTTTACGTTTACAAATGCAATAAGATCACTAATCTGGCGCGAACTCGAGCGCTACGTGTCGATTTCGCGAGGTTTATTGTTCACAAAAATTTTATGCCCAACGCTCTTTATCAAATTTCAAAAGACGCGTATTAATAAAGCCAAACGTTAATAATTTAAAACATACAAATTGGCAATCATAGAGACTATAATATGTAGAAATAATAACTTATAACTGAAAATTATTACAATTGATTTTTTTTTGTATTATAATTTAAAATTTCAAAATGACGTCGTATGACCATGTCGATAAATCGATCTTTCCGTTGTATTACTGTACTCTATGAATCGAACTGATTTTACCCTACCAAAAAAATGCAGATAAAGAAGTTTTTACTTAAATAAGCAATACAGTGAAATTAAAGTGGCTATTTAAAGAAGAGCTAACTCATATTAAAAATGACAATTACTGGACACAATAGAGTGGAAACTGTTTTATCAATTTACATATAGACTGAAACTATTTTCATTCGTTTACGTGTTTGAATGGGCCAAACGGTTGGCGGTATAGACTTATCATTTGCATCAGCGCATTACAAGTGCGTCGTTATTTGCGTGAGTGACTCCCACGGCTGCCATGTGCCTCGCATATGTCGTCTGACGTCACATCCTCTGCAATATCACGCAAATTTTGCATTGAATAATCCTAAATTACGCTCTAATTGCCATTCTTCAGTCTCGTGAAAGACATTCGTAGACAACTTTTAAATGGCCTTTTTATTTGATGTCTATTTATTTATATAGTGAAGACTGAAGATATATGTATTGCCAATTAATAATAAAAGAAGAGAACGGCTGCAGGCTACCTGGTGGTCCACGGTAGCCAAAGACTTAGAGCTTGCCCAAATAAATATTACGACAACCCAGGACAGACTGTCCTGGCGCAATAAAACGAGGAGAGCCGACCCCAAATAATGGGAACAGGCTAGGACAAAGAAGAAAGAAGAAGATAGTTAAGATATATGTATATAGTTAAATAAATTATTGTTAGCTGTAAGTTTTCCGAATAGAATAAATAAATAAATAATCTTCAAACAAAAGTGACAAAATATAGTTTATCCCGTTTTGAAATAATTTTAGTAATAAAAATAACGAAGTTACTTAAAATCTTATGGGTAATTACAATTGTGATAAATACATTCGTATTGAAAAGATAGATAAAACCTCGGCGCTATACAGCAGTAACGGGTCGTATAAAAGTGTTTTGTTCGACATAAAAAGGCTGAAAGCTCCTTCTGTTATTCTTTGATGTGTAATTATAATATGATAATTACGACATAAAAGAAGTTATAATACTATCACAAAGTAAATTCAAAGTCGGGGTTTCTGTTTCTCTACTTTTATAGGACGAGGGTATCCTTGTGTTGTTGAGCTTTTATGATTAATGGCTTAACTAATAATCATCAATTCGAATGCGCCTGTTAATTTAAGCTAATATACAGCAGCATAGCATTTATAATAATTCAGCAGATAAGACATAAATAACTATTGTGGTGCAGCTCCACCGTGGCGCAGAGGCTGCACACAATTTTATGGTCAATTGCAATTTCAATTGCAATAAAGTCAATTATTGCGTAGTGTGTCCGCGAGTTGCACAACAAATCAAAAGAATTTGCATCGCGGTAGTAGTCAATTTAACGTTCGAAAACTAAAAAAATGTTTTTTTTTAAATTTTATGATGATGATGATGATGAAACATTCGGCCGACGATAAAAGTGATGTCATGATTAAACGGTATTAACAAAATATCCATGAACTCTGGAACTCTGTATGCAATCTGTGCATGTTATGTTGGTGTTGTTATCGTGCTTTGAAACTAACTTAAGGTATTATAAAGGCAAATTTGAAAGAATAAGTAATTCATTAACGGATATATAGATTTAAGGAAGTCCGTGCGAGTTCGAGTGCAAGGGATCGGTCATCTTGACGTTCATTGAGGGAGGACCTTATCCAGAATTTGACACAAAAAATATCATGATGACGATGATATAAGACGTATTAATATAGTAACGAGAAAAATGGCCGTTTTAAGAATTTTTTATCATGTTAAAAAGATGTTTACACTTTATCTAATCTATATATCTTTTATCATTGCATGCATCTTAATCGCCTTTTCATAAGAAATATATTAATAACACATTTCAGGTATATGCAAAACCATAACGCTCAAATTTCAGTACATCGCTTACAGCCACTAAAGAGACAAGGTAAATAGCATGCACCACATCAAAGGCAACCTGAGCTTGTCAGTGCTACAGCTTAGCTATAACTATGAAGCCTGTATACGAGAACCTATTATAATGATTTTGATACTCTCTAGTTTACACTAGGATATTGAATTTACTTATTATACTATATATAATATACTATAGGAACTTTGCAGACAAGACAATTTTAATCGCCACTGTAATAAAATCTGATTTATTCACTGCCGTAAGAGTCCTTAATTATAATAATAATAATAATGTCTATGGACGCTTTTTACACCACGTCAGTCTGGTCTCGTGCTAAGTTCCCTAAGAGACTTGTGTTACGGGTACCAGACAACGGAAATACATATATTTAATATTTTTTATATTAATACTTATATTTAAAATTTTTATTATATAATACACATATTTAATACACATCCATGACCCAGGAACACAGAAACTTTTTTGTGTTTCCTGGCGAGATTCGAATTTGCTACCTCCGGCTTGTGCGCCAACGCGCTAACCACTGAGCCACAGCGGTCGTCATTAACCAATTATTACCTACTTAATGCAAAAATATGCATACTTTACTATACTTATAAGCTTAATAGGAATGTAATTGAACATCAAGCTGCGCGTTACTTTAATCAACCTTTTTAAAAAGGAACAAAAAACTTGTAATTAGAGTCATTAGACATTAAGCGTAAAAATTATAAGCGGATCAAATTGGCCTATGGTGCCTTGGCAGCAAAGTTAATAATCTCATTTACTGGATCTAGAATGCAAATTAGCTTTTCCTTACAATAAACGCGTAGACAGCTCTGGCCCACACGTGACGCTTCTGTAACACACTAATTTTGTAATCCACCATTCTTTAAAACCTCATTTATATTGTTTTTTTAATGCATTTAATTACAAGAATTTTAATTTTATAGGAAAATTTAACCCTATTTTAATGTTAGTACTAGGGTATTATATTGTAGCAGGTAGCGCGTTGGTTCGTGTAATCAGTATCGGCCAGCTGCAACTACCTCGTTAGGTCTGGTAGCCTGGTACTTTTTATCCGTTTTCGGTCGCAACGGGAGCTCCGTAATCCACCTCCATCCCTTTGTCCGCTGATCGCACTTGCGCTGTCCGCCCAAGCTCATTTATTACGGATTACCATTACTCGATGTTAATTATGAGTGCAAACAAATTGATATGCCAGACTGTTTGTTATACAATATAAATGATTAATTACTTAATTATGGACTCAATTTTCATTTTGTGCATATATCCATTAATCAATCGATTAACCTAATTTAAAAACTTAACATTGTATACAGAGTTCAATTTTTTATTATTTAATGTTAGTTGAATAAGTGTTCGAAGTCATCCATAAACATATATTTTAGGCAATAGCCTATAATGAGACATAAGATGTTAAGTCCTCATTCCAGTAGTTCCAATTTTCAATCGCGGGAAATAATTTAGCCCTTCTCTCTGGAACAGGCAAAATTATTTTTCGCGAGAAACAAGCGAGAAGGAACTAATCTCTCATACAGCCCACCGTTAAAGTATTCTGTAGAAGAAAGAAAACAAAAACAGAAAGTTATTTGAACGTGCTACATTTTGATCAATTATTATTTTACTTTAAGGTGTTTGTCCGCATCGTACGCATTGCCAATCCATTTATTGTGATGCGTGCTTGAATGGATGCTTACCTTAATCTTATAAAACCAAATAAACCTTATAGAAACAGATACGCCACGTATAGTCAAGTGTACATAATAATAACAATGCATCTTAATAACGTTATATATAGCCATGCGCTTGCCAACTGTGTGTATGTGTGTCAAGCTCATAGCCACGTAACAGCGGGGCGCAGTCGGCCGCAGTCGTGTGGGCCCGACACTTCTCACACCAAATGGCACCCCATTGTTAACGGGCACACTTGCAATAAAATTTAACACTGATTGATAGACCTTTATGGGCTTAAAGTTCTATATTAGATTTGGATGACGTCATTATATCGGAATATATTTTATTTGCTTTTTATAATCTGTGAAGCTTTCAAGGTATAAGGTTTCTGGTTAGGTCATTAAATGCACAAAATTTTTACATGCTGCAAATTACACTTTTTACTACTACTGCGTAACCGCTGAAGCGTAATGCATCGTAAAATTGTTTCAGTGTAAAAAATTGAGCGCAATCCACTTAAAACATTTCCGAGGTATTCCTAAAAATAAATAAGGATTCTGAAATTCTTGTAATTATAGAACCTTCCAAATATGTTTCATGTGAAACGTTTATTAGCGCGTCATGGCTGTAAAATCGAATCCAGCAGACTGAATGCCGTTATTATTCTTTATTACTCTTTTGTTACCTTTTTTTAAAGAAACGGATTTTATTAATAATAAAGATGATCCACATCTGCCGGGCTTGCAACTTTTTTCAGATCTAATCTAATATTATTGTGCATGTGAAATGTGGTGCGACCCTTATGGTGGTGTCAGGTACTATGTAGACGTGTTACCGCATACGGGCTGTCACGGGCGCTTGATGAGGCCCGCCTGCTCCCGCCAGGGCTCGTCTGGACCTGTCCCGACCGCATCTCACGTCACGCATACATTGGTTCGCTTATAGTATCAGACTTATAAGCTACACATTTCGTAAGTACATTATCTATAATAATATTAATACAGGATTCTAAATTTATAGTATTAGTAGCTGTTTCCTGCGGCTTCGCACGCGTTAGGAAAAAGAATTTCCTTTCTTTTTACCTCCCAGAATATGTTTACAAAGCTTCATGATGATTCATTGAGTAGTTTTTGCCTGAAAGCGTAACAAACATCCACGCTTAAGTAGTAATAATAATTAAGTACCTAATAATGAAAAGGTAAAGTTAATAAAAAAAAAATTAAATACTTAATTTAAAAAAAATGTTTCTGCAATATTCTTTACTCGTATTCATACCAAAAAAGGTATTTGTTATCCTGTATTCAATCATGATTGATTTCACTATATTATCATTTCTTCAACACAAATACGTACTTTCCGTTGATCGCACGGCATGAATTCGCACGTGCTATAAACGCGCATGAACGGATCGCGTCCAGTAATGGCGGGCAATTAATAACTGGTAGTTTTTACCCCGACCCGCTCCTGAGACATGGCACTCGATACAATCTCCGCACGATAAGCCGCTGTCACAAAAAGCCGGCCCGTCCCGCCCAACGAATACTTTCAAACATAATTTTACTCGGAGCTCAGATAAAGTGATTAATGTAGCGCGAGGCGTTCTTTCAGCGATGTAATCTAAAAAATGGTTCGATAATGGCTTGTAACAAAGAAAGGATTGTGTGAATTCGCCTTTATATGGTGGTGTTAAGAGTTGGTTTGACGGTCAGGCTGTAAAGGTAGCGACGCGCTAATGTGGTGCATCCCGTGAGCTTTAGTTTGTGAACCGACAAACATTTAGCCTTTAATTTGAACATTCGGCATCACGGTCCAATGTTTTAATCTTAACTTACGTGTATTAATTTACAACATCCCAAGCAATTACTTCTGATTATTCGGCATACGTTATTACATGAACAATATAACGGTAGCTCACAGCGTTACTCGCATGTACATACATTTACAATTGTACATAATCCTATACATTAAGCAGATTTTTTTTTCATCATCATCATCATCATCAGCCCTTATCCGTCCACTGCTGAACATAGGCCTCCCTCAATGAACGCCAAGACGACCGATCCCTTGCTACTCGCATCCAACACGGACCTGCCACTACACCTGATTTTTTTTTTGCTAATGCATAATATATTACAAAGCTCTAAATTAATATTATACTTCTTTGTATTCGTTTATTTCTTCATAAATAATCGGTCTTTACTAAAATTTCCATTTCAGTAATTATTAACATGGATTTTATCTTCCTAGAGTAGGTACATAATGTTTAATGAGTTTTTATCATAATCAATATCATCGTAAGATATAAACGCATTCAAAAGCGTATAAGTTGATGGTCCCTGATTTGTTCCCTGAAATTAGCAATCAGAAGCTACCTGAATTCTGAAACAATAGAAGAGTAAGGTCTCTTAGTAATGAAAAAAAAAATACATAAATTGCGATTGAAGAGTTTTAAAATTATTTTTTGTATAATTTGAGGGAGCTTAATAAAATTATATATTTTTTTTAGTTATCCTAAAAATGTCTGAGGTTTACACGATACTAGCTCTAGCCCGGGGTTTCGCCGGCGTTAGCAAAAAAATCCTTTTTTTTCAATAGTATATTATGTTACTTCTATAACCTCCGCAAAAATATGTGTACAAAGTTTCATGATGATCGGATGAGTTGTTTTCGCGTGAAAGCGTAACATTTATAATATTAATGAAAATGTCTAAGCTCACTGTAAAATTTTGCAATAAACACGTTTAAATTAAAAATACTACTCCAACTATAACCATGCGTAAATGTTTAAATTAAGAATACTATTCCAACTATAACCATGCGTAAATGATTAAATTAAGAATACTATTCCAACTATAACCATGCGTAAATGATTAAATTAAGAATACTATTCCAACTATAACCATGCGTAAATGTTTTAAGCTTGTTCCAGTGGCAGTCTAATTTGAATTTAGCAAGTTCTGGTGCCAGACCGTAAAACGACTTTAGCAGTCTTAGTGGCACATTGCTCAGGCAAACTCCTTATCTGTGTACATCGTGACGGCTGCATGCGGCTGATATCTACGCAGTTATAATTGAAGTTATTGTGTAATTGTCAGTGGCTTATCAGCTAACTACCCACACCAGAGCGAATGTTGTAATTTAGTCCTCTTACCTAGCCTGTTATTACCTGTAATTAAAGCCTTGGATTAATTAGAAGTGATAAACATGATTGTATATGAAGTAACGGTATATTGTAGTATAACATTTGTATCTAGACTCAATTATTAAAAAAAATGAAAACATAACCTACACTAAAATGAATAACTAAAAACAAATTTGTGTGCTTCTATTTATCTTTTTATACTATACTTACTTTTTATAACTTTATTTCAATCTTATAATCACTATAATATATTCTTTCTTTAGTGGCTAATATTTGTATACCCGCTACCTGATTCAAACTAAAATAAATTTTAAATAAATAGTAAGCATTTGTTAATGTATTAATGAAAAGAACACTAAACAATAATAAAACATGCATTTTGTTTGCTTTTCATAAAAAAAAACTAGTGTCTACTTATTTATCCCCATCAAAAACTGAAAAAAAATAACACATAAATTCGAACTCATTTTATAAAAAATATAAAAATGGTAAAAAAATATGATTTTTTTGTCATTATTATTGTATTGAACTGTACACATAGCCGAAACAGGTCAGATTAGGGTGATGGTCAAACTCGTCTCCACAGATACGGTCCCCTTGTTATAATAACGGAAATACGTCCAGACCTATCAGATTTAATAACCATTACGCGGATACTTTGTCCCTTGCAAATGCGGGGACGAAATCCTTTCTTTGGTCCAGTACTTATTAGGGTGTGTAAATGTAAAAATAGTTTAAGCATCGTTTGAAAACTGCAAATAAAATTCACTAAATAACGTTTGAGACGAAAAAAAAAACTTTTACTTCCAAAAGGATATAGATAAAGATAAACAATAAATAAAAGGTACTTTCTTTTCTTTCTTGTAAAAAAACATACACAAAGCACGGATTTCTTATATTGAAATAATAGCTTCGCAACATGGGCTTTTGAAAATCCTTCACGTACGTTTATTTGAGACAATACAGGAAAACCAAAGGGCCATTATTGTTTTTGCGCTTCAACTACTCTATATTTATGTACCTCTAATCTTATCTTAGCACAAGTTTACGCTCGGAATATCCTTTGAAAATCGCCCCTCAAACTTGTAACTTCAGCTATCTTGGAACAATCATTTTCAGAATTTATCGTTTCTTCGTTGTATTGGATTTCTTGTTTAAACGTTAAACTTATTGAGGGTTGAGATTTATTAAATAACTTTATAGGATTTCTTTGATATTACATTTTCCGTGAATCCCAGCAAAGAAACAAAACTACTGATTGATTTTGTTTTTGACTGATATAATTTTATTTTCCCCTTGAAATGTTTATTTGGTTTCTCGATTGAATTGATGTTATTTCACCGAAAACTGATCTCACAGAATAATTTATTATAAATATTTTGTATTATTCGTATATAAGTACTACTAAGAGTTTTAGGGCAAAATGTGACCCATAAATATCTATATTCAATCCTATTATCACTTCTACAGATACAGAAAAAGATAATAGTAATTTTCAAATAAATAAAAAAAGGTACCAAGAAAGTATCAAGTCAACAAAAAATATTATATAGACAACGTTTGTATGTATTTATATTATAAACTATTAAACAATACATTAATATATTTTTTAATTAAGCTTTTGGTTGATCGTCTAAATCTAAAAGAAATCGTGTTAAAACTTACAGTCATATTAAATTAATCGTTTAAACTTTGGTTGAAAGAACGTTGAGTCAGTATAACGATTTTATCAGGAGCTCTAATTTCACGACACAGCTGCTACGTGCAGACCGCATTTGAGGTGGAAATTGTCCAGCCTTAAAGTGATGCTGACGACGCTTCTTCGCTCAAATGTGGTTCAGTTACATAATACTTGTCAAACCATCGCACGTTCTTAACGCTATCAGGTTCTATAGCCTCTATAAGCGCTCAAAATTTTAAGATAATTTTATTAGACCCTATTAATAGATTTTATAATTATTCACTTAAATTCATGGATCTAAATGCAAAATTATAATATAAAAGAAAGATATCTGAACTGTTTATTTGTATTTTTCCGAGATAAGTACTAAAGTAAAATTTAATGTTTGAATTTATGTTATTTAATCGATACAAAAATAGGCTAGTTTATTAATAAAAAATTCGATATTGAGTACACTCAGGTCGATAGCACTCGCTATGTCTCGGAAAAGGCATCTCTGTCCGTCTATTAATATATAAATGCTACCAAATGGTTTAGGTATAGCTAAGGACTTGCGAGCGCCATCGTTTACACTCTCGTGCTCGCCTTGCCTCGGACTATCTCGGGGAGAGTGTGCAGCCACCATGAAGGTTTTATGGACTTATCGGGCAAATGAAACTGTACTCGCATTACGCTCCAATCCTTTCAACCTGAACATATAACTATTTAAAGCTCACCCGGAGCTCGCCATTAATATTTATTATAATTGTGCGTGTAGTCGGCTTATCCAACTGCGTCATTGCGGATTATACCCTCGGCTTCCATAATTCATTGTGAAATGTATATTTATGATAATTTAAAATGAAAGTAGAGCACACTGCTTACTACAATAAAGCGCTTTTTTTAAAATTATAAAGAGTAATTAATCTTTAAAAGAGCGCTTCAATTTAATCCGCTTCTTTATAATGCAGGTGATGAAAAAATAATAAATGTAAAAATAGACAATATAAAGATAGATAATAGACATAGCAAACCCAATTAGTGTATGGAATTAAAGTGGAATATATATCTCGTGACCAATTAAGGTTTTATTGCTGGCCAAAATGGAAATAAAAATGAATAAGGAAATAACAATACACAAGCAATTAAATAAAAAAACAGAAAAGGCGGTCATATAGCTTCTAGCGATCTCGGCGAAACTACCTTTGGGCTTGTAAAGATAGTTTTTATAGATAGATAGAATTAAGCATTTCATTATACATAGCTGTTTTTATTCACGTACAGAAATAGTATAAATTATTCTCAGTTATTATTTTAAATCTCTTTCGATGCACTTATTCCTTTCCTTTTTTTCAATACAGCTTTTAAAAGATTTGAAAATGACAAAATATTCACTATTATTTTGCTTGTAAATAAGAACTTTGAGATTAATCAGCTATGGGACATTCTTTACATTCTCCAGATATTTAATTATTTAGAAGTCCATTCAATATTTTAACAGCCACATAGCCATCACATTGAATTCCAAATTTAAATCCACAGTGGCGTGCAACAGATAGTATTTAATAGCACTATAATGACTTCACCTATATCTCAGTGCCCTATATTGTGTGTGAACAGTTGCTACGGGTTTTAAATATCAATCACGTGAGATGAATACAGCTAATACCCTCCAGAGAAGAGACCCTTGTCAAGCTGACATAAGCTCCTTATTTTTTATTTTATTATTTTTTTGGGGACTGTACATAACGGATATACAAAGCCTATCGTTTGTCAAAAAGGGTTTCATATGACAACACGTAACTATTGAAAATATCGGCTGATATTTTTTTCTCTATATCAATATAATTTGTTATATTTAATGAAGGAGGCGCAGAAATTAATACTTGTTCTATTCATTCATTTTATTCGAAAATAATTCAATGGGTGTTAATATAACTTATAATATAGTCTATATAAAATATTACTCAAACAATTTATAGTTTGCTACAGTTACTAATCGCTGATTCGTTTTTTTTTTTTTTGATCACTTAATGAGAAAACAGCTCTTTAGATCATTCATTATAATAAATTATTTTTTTACAATAAAAATGCCTGATACGATTTTATAGCTTTAATTTATATAATTATGATCAAATTATGAAAATCATGTGATTAATTAATAAAATGTTAAATTTATTTACTGACAAGATATTATTTTACAACATGTTCTGTAATTTGTCCATAACGCACGTTATAGATTTGTGCCACGTTCAAAGAAATAGAGGGAAACATAAAATAGAATCTTATAAGACGATACAAGAAATGTCAAAACAGTATGTGTCGTAGAAAAATAGTAATACTTTAACAAGACTTTGATCTAAAGCTGTAGTATAGTGTCTAAAGCAATATATAGTTTACCCTATTGGCTATTATATCAAAAGAGACATATGTATAGAAGAATGTTACGTTAAAGTAAATGTTATGATTTATGAAATATTTACCTATATAGTATGTAAGAGCCTAAACAAAATAAAACTAATAATAATGTTTGCTGAGAAGGACGTTTCATAGTTCGTTTGGATAGCCTCATTTCAATTTTCTTAATTTTAAAACAGATTTGCAGTGTTTTTTTTTTTTGAATTTTGAGTTAGTAGTATTTTATATCAATCATCTTGAGTCAGTGTTGACTATTTTTATGGAAAAGGGGACAAGACGACAGTTGGTTGACCTCATGGTAAGTAATAGCGATATCCTTACCGACCTTATACCGACCTTTCAAATGGGAGAATGCTCTTTTCTTGAAGGTCCCTATTTCGTATCGATTTGGAAATACCGTGGTGACTGATTTCATATGGTGATCGTACAAGGCAGGAAATCACGGCATTTCGAAAACGGCACGGCAAATTGAGTTGTTATGCATCTCCGGACATCGAAGTGCTGTGGGTCAAAGTTGGAATTTTGACGCAAAGTCTAATGGGGGAATTTTGCTACCTGTATTAATCATTATTATTTACAAGACGGTAGGTAGCATCCGTGCCTCTATTACAACTATCAGACTCATAGTTACATTTATCATCATCATCAGCCTTTATCCGTCCACTGCTGAACATTGGCCTCCTAGATGACCGATCCCTTGCTACTCGCATCCAACGCGGACCTGCCACTGCACGGAGATCGTCTTCCCATCTGGTTAATAGCCGACCAACACTTCGTCTACCTAAGCGCGTCCTCCACTCTTGAACCTTAATGGCCAATCGGCTATCTGTTCTTCTGAGTGTGTGACCAGCCCATTGCCACTTCAACGTGCTTATTCTTTGCGTGATATCGGTAACTTTAGTTCTCTGGTTACATTATCTACGTTCATCGTTCGTTACCAAATTAAAGTAGAGAGAAAAAAATCGTAGAAGTACCTAAGCATGAAAATCGATACCAACATACCCACTGCTCCATAAAATTGCTATAGCGGTTCTTAACAAAGCAGTTTATATTGGCACGTGTTACAGAATGTACCAATTATTACAATCATCTCAAATTAGAACCCAACCAGTCGCAATATATACACGTCGAGCGATATCAATCGGGCACGAGCTGTGCCGACTGATTTAATGTGTTGTCTGTGTAGTGACTGCGTCTCTACAATTTTGGTGTTTTGTTATTATCGTAGAATCTACCGACCACTGCACACATCTCATAATATCACAGAATATCTCTCCCATATAACTAACTATACCTATCATCATCATCATCATAAGCCTTTATCCGTCCACTGCAGACCATAGGCCCTTTTTTTCTTTAACGCCGGGAAATGCGCTTAGGCATCCCGCAGAGGAGTGGGTCTCCCCAGGCGGGTATGTGGGACACGCTGCGCCCGAAAGCTGGTAAGTGGACGCAGCTCTACTCAGCGAGTGCCACCAATGCCGCCTTTGGTAAGGTGCCCTGGATCTACAAGAAACAGGGCACCTCGACGGCTAGTCAGTCCCTCAGGGGACCACTCCTTGCCTCCTGCTCTTTTGCCCTCTCTTCTTATAAGAGGGGTACAAAGAGCCCCTTTGGCTCAATTCGCTTCGCCCAAGGTGTTGGGGTTACCCTGGGCTACTAAGCCCCACCTCTACGACAAAGCCTAAACCGGGGTGGGGGCAGACCATAGGCTTCCCTCAATAAACGCAAAAACGACCGATCCCTTACCACTCGCATCCTACGCGGAGGACATCCGGCCACTGCACGGAGATCGTCTTCCCACCTTGTTAATGGCCAATACTTCGTCTACCTAAACGCGGCCTTCAATCTAGAACCTTATTGGCCCACTGCCACATCAACGACTTATACTTTTGTATAAATCTGTCTACTCTCATAACTCATTGTAGTTTATTTTTAATATTTTCCGTATTGAAACATGACAACATTATTAATTAATTATTTATATTTTTTTAATGTCTGAATAAATCTCGCTATGGCTCATAATGAGTGTAATTATAAAAAAACTTCTATGAAACTAAATGCCAATTTTTAAAAGTCACCTCAGACAGTATATTTGCAGCAGTCACATACCGACACTGGCGGCAGTGCGGGAAGCTAATTTCATATCCATCGGCTTTATTGGGCGTCGGCTCGTTTCATGGCTTGTGACGAGCGCGGTAATTGGCTGCTCTTTGTTGCACATGGTGGGATGAGCATAGCGTTATGATAGCGTAATAGAGAACATATTATTAATTCAAAAATCGTTGTTGAGGATTTAACTTGCGTTAAATATGCGCGTCTCTATTGAAAAGGTAGATGCTAGTATAAAAGTACACACATAAGAAGATAAATACATAGAGCCCCCCAAAACTTTCAGAGATGGTATCTAATTATGGATGGATGGATAGATGGATGGAGGATGTACTCTCGAATGTTTGTGTTCGTGCGTAGACGGCGATACCCCATACGTTTCCATAAGCTTTCATTTCAACTCTATAATATTGAATTCATTCAATCACAGGTATATTCAGTACTCAATAACTTTTAACAAAATTTCGTTAAATATATAAAAAAGTATAAAGTTTGGATTGCTCCATAATCACAGCAAAACTACTAAACGGATTTTAAATAAACTTGGCCGTGATGCAGCATTTATACCAGAATGACATGGCTCCATTTTAAGCCGAAATAAGTCAATGTTCCTACGGGAATTAAATTAAGAAATGTCAAAAATAACGTAATTATCGAACTCACAAAATTTATATGTTCTGGCCGAACTCTACAAATCTTCCATTAAAGTATGAACTATGAAGAGATGTAGTATAATATAATGTATTAAATATATACCATAAAGCAGTACATTAACACTCGCTATATCGCTATTTGTTCCTTTTAACTCATTCTAGCAGGGAAATACATTAGCTATTTTTTCGAGTTCCATGTGGAATATACTGTCCCCATGATGTCCAGATAATAAACTTCTTCTTCATCGTTCCCTCACTGCTGAAGATCGTGACCACATATGATTTTCCACTGGATACGGTCTTGGGCCAAGTGGGCTGCTCAGTGCAAATTGTCCCCCACTTTGGTCTTAAGAGCTAATAAACTATATAAGCTCAAACCTAACAAAATGGAATCGTGTTTTTCCATAAATTACATTATACTTATAATAAATTCGTAAATTATAAAATAAAGCTTTACTGATAATAAAAGTTCTACGATTGAATCTCGACGTAATACTAAAAAGGACTTAATTTCTTACAAGAAAAAGTACTTTCGAACTAATTGATTGACCGTAACATACTCCAATTATTATCCTCCTTGATTGGTTCTAAGGTCACAATATATTATAATGCTTTAATGTTACAGGTAATTAGACCATAAACAACCTTAATACGTCAGCTAAGCGCAAGATTAATTTACGTTTGATGGGTATACGTACGGCTACTATTTAGCGTTGTAAACTGTACAAGCGGATGTATTACTTGGTCGTATGTGATAGGGTTTATGTTCGGATGTATATATTGTTCACGTCGTGTTTGTTCACGGGAGCACGCTCATTAATCAGTGAGAATGCGTAGAGTGACCATGATTACTGACTGGTACTTTCACTTTTAGATTCTTTATGGTTCTAATATGTTTGAAAAGAGGTCGTAGAATAAAGTTCTGACAAGAGGAATTATAATGAATTCAAATGTACTGATATATGTTTTATTTTTATTTTATTTATTTATTCTTTATGCACAAACAATTAATAAGAACTCATATCTTAATATATATATTTCTTGTGTGCGTGTGTATGTGACTGAACTCCTCCTAAACGACTGGACCAATTTTGATGAAATTTTTTGTGTGTGTTCGTGGAGATTCGAGGATGGTTTAGATTCACAAATCAGTCCGGCAGATGGCGCTGCAGTCGGTATCTAGGTTATTGATCTGTACTGCCACTATCGATTCGTATCTAAAGGACAACGTCTGTGGGGTCCGCTAGTAATAATATATGGGTGTATTACATTAGTGTGCTAATCTCTATAAGAGATCTTTACTAGCAAACCATAAACAGTACGTGAAGATATTCTAAAGCACGTCACTTCATTTTACGTATGTGTATGTATATTTCTTTAAACTATTTTATTATCTGAAACCAGTAACACATTTTTATAACTATTCAAATATTCAACTCAATTTTTTCTATTAATGAATAAAATATAAAATAATTTGTACAACAATATACATATTATGTGGTAATTTATTTAAAAAGAGGTGTAATGTAAATGTATATAAAATGTGTAGATAATAAAAATATTATATTTTCCTAGCTATCGTTAATCCATGGTCAACGTACACTCTGCTCGCGGTGCGTTGATACAACTAACGTTAATATTTCATTCAAGACATCAAGACGCGAATTAGTGGTTCTGTATCTTTCAAACACGGTCCCCTAAACACTGTCGATATTCTTCACCCACTCTTAGAAATCCCCTTTTGATTTTAAATATATTATGCTAATTCATGATTTGAATCACAAATGAATTTCAAACCTACATTCATAAAAAACATGAAAGAGAACTGACATTTAATTATCATACAAATTCTCATACAACGTATATAAAAAAACTCTTATTATTATAAAAATATTATTTGATATACAAATTTACCGTTGTCATTCTAGAATAACTATACCTAGATACTGATGTATTTATATATACCTACCGAATAAATATATAGTAATACTATGAGCGCCCCGCGTGATTACCAATCCCGTGGGAGTACGGGAATAAATTATTGCCTATGTGTTATTCTGATGTATAAGCTATACTATTGAAAAGTTTCATTAAAATCCATTCAGTAGTTTTTACGTGAAAGAGTAACAAGCATCCATACTTACAAACTTACGCGCTTATAATATTAAGTAGGATTAGTAGGACTAGTAAGATAAAGTCTTGGTTTCAGTCATTTTATTTTTAGATATAATTTATGTATTTATAATTTGAAATAATAAAAAGAAACAAAACAAAAAGAAAACTCATACGCCTTATTATATCAGTAGGCACAGAATATGACATGTATTTATTTTGGTATCAATTTGTCTGGGTGGCAAACAGTGAGTCACGGGCGAACCCATAAAGCTCCCAGCTGGGAGCATAATTTCGTTTGCAGTAGGCGACTGTCGGATAACACCGAAGCGCCCACTTAGTTGTTTAGGCACACGGAGTGCCTAGTGCCTACGTAACCGTCTGCATTTGTGATGTAGTGTCGGGGTAGAGTCCCGAATAATAACTTGAATATTTCATCAAAGCTTCTTTGACAAATATTGGAGACAAGTTATTTGCCACGATTTTACTGGTAAAGTTTGATTTAACTTATTTATATTGATTTTTTTTTTCTTCACGATATAATCTAGCCAGTTAACATGCATCATAAGAAATAAAAACATTAATTAGTCTAATTAAGGAGTAGTAAAGTCTAGTCTAGTAAAGTCAATCAACTCTTTATGTTCCACTGCTGGGCACGGGTCTCCTCGAAATCAGTCGAGGAAGGTGATGGGCCATAGTTCACCGATGCGCTGCGATGGTCTCGTGTTTGGGGTGCACTTAGAAATTTAGAAAAACCCATTTCAAGGCACACTTTAGGATCGAACCCGGAACCTCTCGCATAAGAGGCCGAGTCTATCCACCATTGGACCATCGTCGAAGTTTATTTATCTATGTAAAGTAAATAGATTTAAGCTTCATCATCAACTTTCTGAAAGAGATAGTGCCATGATGCTTTGCAGCCAAATAGGGCCAACACGACCAGGATCGCATAATTCTATCGTAAAGTGACAGTGCGCCTTCTGCATCTCCGGTTTTGGTTGTGTGGATGTTTAAGGCCATCATAGTCACCAAAAGATCGAAATCTATTAGCATTTGAGAGCAGATGAACAGTCAAAACTGTTCGTTTGCCCTCTTCTGCCATAAAAAAACATACAATTTATTATCACTTATTGTCACGATAGTGAACTATAACTCTAGGGATTTTCTATTCAGCTATAAATGGTTATAGATGGCCGAACCAAAATGATTGGCGGGGAGTCCCTGCGCGGAAGTACCGTTTAACGTCACTAGTGGAGTGAGAAATGTCGGGAATGGTTTCGATGGATTTTTAAATTAAGCTTTTATTTTATTGAAAAATGACAGATGAGTCATTATGTTCTTATAATTAATTATATAATAATATACTAACTTACTGCCCCGACAGAGTTCGTTCTGCCAAAAGTACTAATATCATTCTTAAAATATAGGGGTGATAGAAGGGTGAAAAGGGTTGTGTGTATTTTTTAATGCCCATTATAAAAAATAAACAAAAAAATTTGGAAATAAAATAAAAAAAAGTATTTTGGGGTGGATCACCCTTATCATTTAGGGGGGTGAATAATAGATATTGGCCGATTCTTAGATTAACCGATATTCACACCAATTTTTATAAAAATGGATCGAGCCGTTTCGGAGGAGTATGGGAACGAACATTGTGACACGGGAATCTTACATATTAGATAATTGATATATGTATGTATATAACAAAATCCACACAGCTAGTAGCAATACGTCTCTCCAACATAGATCTTGAGAAGAATATGATCTTTCATCCCCTAAATAACGAATCCCTAAATTAGTAAATATTCAAATTTACTTCATGGTTATTAACTGAATAATAAATATCGAACTAGAAACACAAACATTTTAAATTTAGTATAACCTACTTATTTTTATTATTATTATTTCGTTTTATTTGTTTATGATGTCCCAAGTCCGCTACTAAATTCTTAAGTTCAGTATATGAATGACAAATACAAATATTTAATGTTCTTTCATATTACCTATATTACTTCCCCTAGTTTCTAATACTTACGGGAATGCCCCGGGTAATGTCAAAGCGTTTCAACATCAATTTGGAGACATCAAAAGCAATCTCATGGCGTCGGGACGAGATGCAGACTTCAAAAAACAAGTTTAATATCACAAACATAATATATATAGCTGTATTTATTAAAAGTTACTGGTTTGGATTAAAATACTTCTAGTTTAAAGTAATTATCGAAGTCGAAACTTTGTTAAAGTTTATCGTCATCATCATCAGCCCACGTCAGTCTGGTTATGATTTAATTCATCTTTATTATCAACATAATTCAAGACATTTTTCTGTCCATTGTTATATAATATACTATCACCATGTTACCGTTAACCCATGTGCTTCAGTTCTGTTTAAAGTTTTTGTCTTATAATAAGCTACTGGCTAGCATAATATAAGTTACCCTATAGTCTTTGGTTACTCAAAATAAACACTAAAATAAATAAATACCTCAGGCTATCAAAAGCAAAAAGTTTTTTTCCCCAAAAATTACCGACTTTAAAAACCCCTTAAGTTTATTATACTTCTTGTTTATTTATTTATTATACCAGTCACAAAACCAAACCTATTCGGACTAGGTAATTTTATACGAGGCTGGCACGCGATAATTATATTTACTTTCATCTAAATTTCTAAAAAAACTATAAATTCAGGTAAAATTGATTTTATCCTAAATCCCAGCGGGATGTAACGTGTTAAGAAGTATTTATATTAAAGGTCACGACCATGGCGATAGTCGGCTAAACGAACTCATTTTGGCTTCACCCAGTTGACGTCTTACTGACGTGTGTTGCTGACGTCCATCTGACGGCATTTAATTTTTTTCCTCGGATTTTATCGGAATGGTCTGAGGGAATGGCAATAAACAAATATACCTTATAGCAAATTAGACCACGTTAAAAAAGTTATAGAATAGAACCTAAGGCCCCGTTCGCATGAGCGCTTTTTACCGAATGTTTAAAAAAGCGTTTTATTGAGACTGTATCTACTCACACAAAAGCGTTATTAGAGCGCTCCGTTTTTAATCGGGCACTGTTGGATTATTGACTTTCAGCGTTGGAGGTTAAATCGAATTTAGCATGCGGAGCTCGCAAGTCGCGCCGACGTCGGGATTTAATGCGACGCTTATTAAGCACTGGTATGAACGGGGACTAATGGATACGGCCAACTTTTATGGTATCATAGAATTTGGAGAATGTATGTGACTAAAACACACACAACAAGTGAACTGTGGCTGCATTTTGTAAAGAGCGTTACCATGCGTCATATTAGAAATAGAGAATATGACTGGTGGAGTTTAAGGAGTCGTGCACATGAATCGTTACTTCCAGCCCGTCGCACCTGAGTCGAGCGTGATGTATTTGTTTAAATAAGCGTAAAATCCATTTGGAGCTAACGAGCTTTGTCCGCAGAGCCGCTGAGCGCTGAGCCGCTGGGGGCTATTCATTATGCATACAGATGCCCTACATTAAAGTACACGTACATAACATGAACATATCGTGATTATGATTATATTGATAGACGGGATTTCATTTTTATGTGGGAGTGACATGCTGATAAGTAGAAAGATTGAGAGTATATTTTTGATACATTTACATTGCACTTATCACAAACTTACAAATGATTGACGTAATATGATTTTTGATGATGACCAGCCTTTGTAAATACATTTACCTGTAAAGGCGCGGCTCCACCGCGGTGCAAGATGCTACAAACGTGTATTAAAATGTCAATTACAAGAAACTAACCATGTATGCGTACCGTGTCCGTGGGTTACAGGTTAAACAATTACATACATGTACATGCAAAATGAATGTCTTTTCATGCGCCGTGGTGGAGTCTCGACTTAACTCATCTATCATCTATCATCTATCATCATCATCATCAGCCTTTATCCGTCTACTGCTGATCTATAAATTACCTATTTTGAGAGATTTAGTAAATGGTGATATTGGTGATCATACTGCAATTACTATTTAGGAAACAGGAAATACAGAAAATTTCATTATAAATACAGGACAGCTACTAAAAGGATGAAATAAATAGGATAGCAGGAAATATGCAGACTAAATATCCTCTCGGCGGTAAATATATATTTTAATCTTAATTTTAATTTTAATTAATAATGTATTTCCTACTTCAAACTCTCAATATACACGTAATTTTAGAGTCATACACACATGAAAACGATATAGCTCGTAACTCGGTATGTTAATAACACCTAACACAATCATCATTCTCCATCCGTCCACTGCTGAACTTAGGCCTCCCTCAATGAACGAGAAGACGGTCAAGCCCTTGCCAGTCACATCCAACAAGCATGAGGCATATTATCCTCTGTGGATTACATGCGCAATACATATCTTATGAGATAAATGTAGGCAGAGCTGAGTATATTATAATAGATTTGATTTTTTAATGCCTTTAGGATCAATTCAAGGGTCGGATGTAGTTTTATTAAGCAGTGTCTGGTTCTCGTTTGTTGTTTTTGCCCCGGGGCCCCGACGGGCCCCTGTTGTTCCTGACGAGTGCCCACTTGTTATCCTAGCTGTACCAGATGCAACCCACATTACTTATTATAATTGATCCTGTTACGCTCAGCAACTCGTATTATATTTAAGGAATTTGTACAATACTGGTAGTTATTGTGAAAATACTTCAAAGAGCTAGCTGCTTCTCGTAATTTCGCTTGCGTTACCTTTATCCCTTCATCTTTATTATTGAAAAATTTATCAAAATTCTTGAAAATATTATTTTTGTACAAGAGTAAAAATGTAAAATTATATTTTTTGTTAGACCGATGCTACTTAAATAGACTTAACTATGTAACTTAATCATCATCATCAGCCTTTATCCTTCCACTGCTGAACATAGGCCGTAACTGTGTAATTTAATAATCATATGAAATTGGTGAGATGAAAGCCGTAAATAATCTTACATTTTGTTTTTCTTTTTATTTTCAAAATAGTTTTAGAGCCAATGAGTAACAGGACTGAATGAATATTTTACAGTAATGTATATATTATACATTACTATAGATATATATTTCTATTTAATCTTCTAAGGCAGTTACATAAGTTTCGTTTAATAAAACATTTTATACAGTAACCGGTAAATGTGATTGTAATGGATGTGGAGATAAAGATAGCTTGCGTTGAATGTTCATTCTGTGCTGACACTAAATATTGTGGTTTTGTTAAGACACGAAGTGCTTACCGCAACCGCGAAGCTATATTTTTACCTCTCGCTTTACAATTTTAGGGTTTTCTAAGTGTGCAATATTATAATTTAAGTAAATTTCATGTTTTGTTATTGTAAGAAACGCTATCATCATCATTTTCTATCCCTAAGCCTGTTTCAATGAACAACAAGACCGCCAATTCCCTTTTGTATTCAAGTAGGAACGGTGTCAGTGTGGAGGTCGTTAACCCATCTAGTAGGAGATCGACTCACCCTCCGTCTTACTGAAAGGCTAACGCCATAGTCCTAACTATCCTAATTTTAGTTTTTTCTGCAAAAATGATAATTATATATTATAAATATATAACTGAACTACTAAAATGAAATAATAATATATATATATATATATATATATATATATATATATATATATATATATATATATATATATATATATATAACTAGCAGCGCCCCGCGGTTTCACCCGCATATTTCTCATTCCTGTGGGAGTACAGAGATAAATAAATAGCCTATGTGTTATTTGGATATATAATCTATATTATTGTAAAGCTTCATTAAAATCCATTCAGTAGTTTTTATGTGAAAGAGTAACAAACATCACTACTTACAAACTTTCACGTTTACAATATTAATAACTAGTAAGATTATTTATAGCAGATAAGAATTCTATTGAACCATTTTTTTACTCTGTGTCTTCATTAAAAATCATATTAAAAAGACGGGGACTTTAGGGTTGTCAATTAGAGAGAATTAAAAAGGGACGTGCCATTGAAGTTATGATTTAACAGGATAATGTAGTGCGAGTCGGGCATCTGTCTCGTCCCCGCCAGCACTAAGCCCTGCTGGAGTTGAGCCTCACACTTGATTGAAGCTTATGTCCAATGCAAATCCCCTTTCATATCCACGAACAAACATGCGCTTATTATAATTAAACAATTTTTACGGATTTTTACATGCTTGACGTTTTTTATAGCAACTATGGTTAAAAGAGGCGATAATAGTTGTCTCATTATAAATAAGAAAAATTCACATAAATTTTAGAAAACCAATATTTGCGAAGAAAATAAAAGGGACGACTCAAAACACAATGTAATTCGGTTGAAGTCGAAATATCTTTAGGTCATTACCAAATGCTATTTATATACACTTTATGCACTGGTATGATATGTAATATATAATTCGATGACCTCCAAGCTGGTTGCAGGTTCGTATCCCGCCAGGGATCAAAAAAAGTTTCTATATTCCTGGGCTATGTACCTAAGTATATTAATTATGTATTATATAATAACAAATATTAAATATAATATTTAAGTATTAAACATTCTGTTTTTCTTCGAGAACATACCAAAAAAGTGGTGTAAAAGCGACCATAGGTGGATATTATTTGGGTACTTTTTGTGTGAACAAAAAACGCGAAAATCGCGTCAACGTCACCTCACGCTTCCAATGTGAAACTTTTGACAATTTTAAATTTCATAATGTTAAAATTCTTAGAAGATTTCACTTCTGTCGATTGTCTTTTTATATTCCTAACAAGCGTTCGGTGTATATTGAATACGTAGTGATGTTAAAAGAAATCATTATAAATTTCACCTTATTTCAAGGGCTTCTTTACCCTTCAAATAAGGTCTAAATAACTGTCTTACTATTAACTAAGTATGTAATGTTATATAGGCCTTTTAATATTATAAATTCGAATGTAACTCCGTACTGCCTGTCTGTCTCTCGTCTTCTTCTTTAAGCCTCTTAATAAATTACTGTGATAAAATCATTAAAAAAATCATTATAATGAGATACACTAATTCCTGGGGCAGGTTTTATTATATAATTAACGAAGCTTTTGTGAAATTTCTAAATATTATGAGGATAATTCTTGTAAGAAAAGAAGTAAAAATTTAAGCCGCTTGGGAGCTAACATTGAAAACGCTGCCTTATTTCTGAGATGTAAAAAAATAATTTAAAAAATTACCATCGTCAGTCTGGATACATTCGTTAATTAATAGTTAACTTATATATAAAAGTTATATATATATAACGCAAATCTGCGGGGCAACAGCTTGTAATATGTAATATTGAAAGTATACACTTCAAAAATATGCAGTGCAATATTTACATGAAAACCAAAGCCAATATGTAGCGCATGTTTATTTTGTCATTCAAGCATATTCAGTATAAAAAAACACATTCGTTATGGAAAACAATAAGCCATGAAACGCTTACTTTAAATTTTAAATTTCTATGGCACTAGACATAAAAAATATAGATTTTTCTATTGTATCTACCATGTAAAAAGTAAAAAAGCAAGGTATCAACTCGTATATATCCCACTGCTGGGCACGGGTCTCCTTTCGTCGAAATCAGGCGAGGACGGGTTTTGGGTCATAGTTCATCTGATGCGCTGGCCCAATGCGCGTTGGTGAAGTTTACATACCTTCAAAGACTGTCAATCTCATCAGGCATGCAGGTTTCCTCGCGATGTTTTCATTCACCGATGAGCGAACGGTGATCCGTGTTTAAGGTGCACATAGAAATTTAGAAAAACCCATTTCACGCACCACAGGGGGTCAGGATCGAACCGGGACCCTCTTGCTTAAGAGGCCGAACCCATATCCACTGGACCACCGTCACTCACATTTTTTTAACCGTGCCGGGAAATCCCCTTAGGCATCCCGCGGGTGAGTGGGTCTTCCCAGGCGGATATGTGGGACTAGCTGCGCCCGAAAGCTGGTAAATGGACGCAGCTCTAGCCACTAAAACCCGGTGAGTGCCGCCAATGCCGCCTTTGGTGAGGTGCACCGGAATTACAAGCAACAGGGCACCTCGACGGCTAGTCAGTCCCTCAGGGGACCGACGCCACCTCCACAAAGGAGCTGCCCTGCACCACAGAACAACCTCGGAGGAGGTTCCCGTCCTCGTCCCTTGCCCTCCACTGTCACTCACCTGCCATATACCTTAGGTAGGTAATTAATAACATAGTGTGTATAATATATATCATAATTTAAATAAAATGAAAAATTTAAAAATATAGATCGATAATCTTTATTTTTATTATTTTTATTTTATTTATTTTTTATTTTATTATATCGTGCTAAGCCAATTAAATAGAATTTAATTGAATGTAGATAATCTGTTCATTTCCGAGTGTAATAAAGAGGATATTTCAAATGTCACCCTATTCAATACGTATAATGAAAATGTGATCCGATTTAATTAACTCGTGCAATAATAACGAAAGCAAATATACTTTAATTAGACGAGGATTATATTAGTGGATCTACCTGGGAATAATAATTTCCATGGAAACCTATTTCTCAATTACATCACTACTAGTATGTTCGCATGATGATGATGACAGATGCGAAGGTATATTATGCCCAGTTTCGGAATTTCTTCATCGGCTTCAGAGGAGGCAAGATCATATTACGTTCATCCGTGCACATAATGTGCTTATAATTATAATTTCTTAAATATGTTACCGTTAAAAAAATTGGTACGTGAAATTGTTGATGGTGATTTTGTGGTGTGTTTGGTGTTGTAGCATTCATACAGTAGACACAGACAGTACAAACATGGCTAGTAATGGCGGTTAACATATTATATTTCTAGCGTCAAATTTAGCTACTAGCAACGTATTTGACACTTAACAAGAGACTTGACAGTTGATGGGTTAATTTTTGCGTCGATCAGCCTCCTAAACCTCAGTGTCAGTAATTACACTCTTTTCTGTAAATACAGCAAAGCTGTTTCTTGAGAGAGCAGGATGGTGGAGCCCGTGGATATGGCAGCGCATCCCCCCCACCGTTATATTAATATTATAAATGTGAAATTTCAAATTAGGGATGTTTGTTACGCTTTCACGCGCAAACTGCTGAACCGATCATTATGAAAAACTTTGTACACGTATTCTCGGAAGTACTAGAAGTAACATGGGATACTGTATTTAAGAAAGGAATTATTTTGCTAACGCGGCCGAAGGCGCAATATTTATAATATAATAAATATACTATATACCTACAATAGGTATAATGTATAGTGTATTATGTATTAACTATTAGGTACAATAGATATTTTGTAAGTTATAAAAAAAGAATCTCAAATAAACGTGTGCTGCTTATCTATGACCAACACGCCGTCACAAAAATAAAGGAAAATATAAATCAATTTAAAAATACAGAAGTTCGCATAAAAAGGTAATAAAATTCTAAATGTATTGGCGCCATGAATCGAATAAGCAATGAGACATTTAAATTGTGTCGCACTTACAACACCGGGACCATTAATTCAGTAACCATTGTTATTAACTGACGAATAAGAATCGCATTTTCAAAATATACATCTGAATACCTATGACTCTATCTTTCTCGCCTTCTCTTACAAACTGATACCGTCAAGGAAAATCTTCTGTTTGGTACTACTTTTCCACTAAATACTTCCCATATGCAACTTTGCTATATTCTAGAAAGTAGTGTAGACTTTAAGCTGGGGGTGCCATTTTGAATATTTTAACGGATATGACGGACTATTGTTTATAATTTTCACGAAATCCATACTCTAGGGTCCCAGTAATAAACCTTTACTGGGACCCTAACTGACCTATCATTTCCTCTAAGGATAAATAGAGCTGCATAGATGGCATAAACGACTCTGGCACATATCGTCGTTGATCACATAAGATATGGTGCGTCATGACTCAGGAACCACTTTGTCTTAATGAAAAAATTACGTACTCAAATAGTTATAGTCAGACCATCTCCGTGCGAAGGCCGTTCCGTGTAGGATGTGAGAGGCAAAGAGGCTGTCTTGACGTTCATTGAGAGAGGCTTTATATTCAGCAGTGGATTGAGACTGATAATGATGATTTACTTATTGAGACTTGAGACTGGATCATACAATTAAAGATTTTATTGCTTTAAGGCGTAACTGCATACGTAGCGTATTAACAATAATAAAATAGTAGAAGCAATAGACTGTCATAATGATAATGAAATAGATGTATGTCACACAGAGAAAGTATTTCTTTATTTATGTCGTTTGATCCCTCTAGATCTAAGTATTTTGACTTCATCGTCACTATCATCAGCGCTGATCCATTTACGTTTAGATAACTTTCACATTATGATGGATATTTATAAAATCTACCCACGAATCTACATTAAAATATTATTGACACAACAACCTTAAATATATAACTACCTCTTTTAAAAGATAAAAGCTTATTTGCTTTAAAACAACAATTATATTTCCTAAATAAAAGAAACATTAGAATTAATAACAATGTCGATACAACATCAGAACTACAGAAAAGCTTAGCTCGAGATTAAAGAAAATAAATTTGAAGTAAGTACAAATTATTATTTAGAAATTTCCGAACTCACGTGAAAATAAAAACAGAAGCGTGATATGATGTTCCAAGTTTAATTGAGTTCTGTGGCGGTAGAGTTGCGTTATTAAAGGAAGTTTTCCGTAGCTGTCGAATACGCCGTGACAACCCTGGGTTGGGGTCGCTTAGTAAATAGTTAGAGATACGAGAATGTACGTGGGGCACCGCCTCCCTTCGTCAGGACCTCGCTGTTGCACAATAACTTTTACTTCAGTAACAAAGCATTATAAAAACTGAGGGCCGTAACACGAATATAAGATAAAATATAGGTTTTCCCAATTTTACGTAAAGGTTAAATATATATTTAGTAAAATATATCGTTCTTATCCAATCTAGCAAGAGGTATTATTGAATTCATTACCATTGACTAGTACATATATACACACTAGAGTGGCAGCCATCATCAGGAACATTAATTTCTACATCTTCAAAATCTATCACCAGCAATCTCCGTGCAGTGGCATAGGTATTTTATACTAGTTGTTGCCCGCGGATTCGCATGTGTTAACTAAGATTTATAACGGGATCTTAGCAGGACATTTTCCTCGAAAAATGAGCTATCTAAAACTGAGAGAATCCGACCAGTAGTTGCTGAGATTAGCGCGTTCAAACAAACAAACTGTTCAGCTTTATAAATTAGTATAAGATAAGATGAAATTAGAGCCAAATCCTGGTTGACGAGTCCGTATGAAGAAGCTACGCACGTTTCCACAGACGCGCTACACTTAATGTGTAGCGCGTCTGTTTGTTGACATTTTCTTGCAAGGTGAAGCTTGCGCGTGCACCGATGTGTGCAGCCGCGCCTTAATTTTGATGGAACCAAACACGTATAAATATCTAATCAACCCATTTGTAATATAAAGCACTAAAACATCAGTTACGCTTGCCGGTTTCGGTCCCCGGATTATTGATATCCACATGTATCCCGAAATGTGCTTTACTGTAATTATCGATACAAATGAAATGTAAACGGATATGAACGGCTGGGTGGGTTTCTGTTACGTGCTGCGAACGGTTTCTGCCTCGCTGCCCGGGGATATAATAAGCGAATTTACAGTACGATTGATTAATGCGATAATTGATAATATTAGTTCACCGTCGAGGAGTGTTGCGTTTGTACAAAATCTAATGATAATAATTGAGCTATCTGTATATATATTTAAGTATTAGTTAAACTTTTAACCAATTATTTTTATGTAGATCTTTTATGTATTGTAGTAATCAAAATAATTGTAAATAAGCATCGTATTTATAATATGAGCTTTAGCCTGGAGAATATAGAAAATCAGTTAGGTTAATTTTTCATTTCATACGATAAAACACCATAAGAGTATAAATAAATTAGTTATAAGTAATCAATAATGTGTTTGATTTACTGAATTGCTTTACCAGCGGCAGGGATGTGACCCTGTGCATGGAGATCACCATTTAGCATATTGTTTCTGAGGAAGGAGTAGAGTAGTTTACTAACGAAAATAAATTATGCTAATAAAACTTAGTCCGACCTTAACTTTTCACTTTGCACGGCATATTATAAGAATATTCTACTAGAAATACATAACATGTTGCTCTAAAATGGGTTAATTATTTAATCATTCTTTTTCTATTAACTTATTAACATAGTCACAATATAAAAGATGGAGCTATGCTGCTTTGGAGCCGAATTGGGCCGGCACGACTAAGGTGACCTGTCACTCACTAACGGCGTAAAGTGACTGCTATTCTGTCGCGTTTCGAGCGGTTTATGAGTTTACGGCGGTATTTTAGAGGACAGGGAAAAGGAGAGCAGCTTTATAACCTCTGGTAGAGTGCAAGCTTATGGACGTCGATAATCGGCTAAAGGTCGATAGTCCGCTTGCCCTTCTATAGGAGGGCAACGCAGCTTCATAATCTCTGGTAGAGTGTAAGCTTATGGACGTCGATAGTCGGCTAAAAGCTTCAACGTTCCGCTTGCCCTCCTGTGCTATAAGAAAAAACTCACACACATAGACTCACATACATACACACACACAAATCTGATGTATTTAACAATAGGTACTCATTTTAATTTTGGAACATCACGTTGAATCATCAGATAAGAAGCTTTTTAATCACGGGACTAAAACTCGATCAGAGAACTTAATAAAACTAAAAAACATTTGATTACGGGTTAGTTGTCATTGGGTATTTCTCTAACAAAGTGACTCTATTGAAATGAAGGTTTAAGGCATGGGTTTATCACTGGCACTGGCTACGAAAGAGATTAAACACTTGCGTTAAACTGGAAATTGCAAAAAAAAATTTTAGGCCTTTTAAACTTTAGGGCCTGCTGGCCTTACCTTTTTAGCTCAAAGCAAAAAAATGGCAATTAATGCGTGGCGAGTCCATAGATTGCAGTGGAGACAGTCACATATATATATTTATATGCAAAGCGAAGCTTCACAAAATTGCGTAGCATCTCCGTGCACCGGTGGAATCGCGACCTAAAGAAGCTTGTAACTGTGTTAATAATATAAATTAAAAGAAAATAAATGGTAAATAATAAACCTATTAGAGTAGGTAAGTTTTGTCAAAGTCATGTTTTTTTGTTAGTAGATAGAGGAACTGGTAGACATGATCGTTTTTATATTGACTGGGCTGGTTGAGAGGTTCTCTGAGTACCGCACCTTCTGAAAAAGGACCATGTCAGATAACGCATGGTTTAAAGTACCGGTAAGTAATCGCCCAAGACACAAGACACAATTGTGCAAAGATAATCCCGATCCATTATCAGACATCCAGCCTTCCAACTACTGTACTTTGTGTTTCCATATCAATTTAATCAACTGCTATTTAAATTAGCTTTGAAAAATGTGGTAAATAAATGATGGATGTCTCTGGAGTCTCACGTCCATGCTTGAAGTAAAATATTCAAAACTTTGGACATATAAAAATTCTATTTTAACGCGATAAAATAAATTACAAGTTTCTACCTTACAATGAGACAAATTCGGTTTAAGAATATAGTAAGATGACTAAAAAAAACTAACTGACACAATTATGGATTTCATTCGATACTAGGCACTTAAGTGCCACAATCATTAAGCAAGTGTGGAGTCATGAGGAACAATAGCTTCATAAATAATAATTAACACTGGCCTCATAAATTTAAATTCATTTAAATAATAAATACATTTTACATGCGATTACGATGTCTTTCTAATGACTTTGAGTGTGGATCATTACGCTGTCCAATTCGACAATAATTATGCCATGGATAAATTAAATCGTGCATATCCTAAGGGTAAAGTAGATGTAAGTTTAATTGTCTGATGGTTTTTTGTTAATGGTAGAATACATTAGAGCACGAAAATGTAGACGATGGCTTTACACTAACTCACCCGAAACTAGTTATAATTATTATTATACTAAGCCCATGTATTTAAATTTAAAACGGGATATTTACCAAAGTTTTTAATATTATTTCGCGGAACTCGATATTTCGACATTGTCTAAGAATGTCATGTTCAAGAGACATTGGTTTAGAGTCTCGCAAACATGACATTCCTAGACAATGTCGAAATATCGAGTAACAAAATAATATTAAAAACTTTGGTTAATATCTACGAAAATACTCGAAACCACGAAATAACTCTACAAAACATGGTAAATATCCCGTTTTAATTAAAAATCTTATATAAACTCACACATATATACGAATTTTATGGTAGTGGCCAGAAGGCTTAGACCCTAGTAAATAACTGACCTCTTACTGAAACACTAGGACAGATTCCAAGGTCATATTATACAGAAATTTTCTCCATAAGGTGCGCACATAAAAATATTAAATGTATTCTACGATATGATCACCAACTAATTTGGTGTTGATGAAACCAATATTGAATAGCAAAGATGAGCGTGTCGACGCTAAGTGCTGAGTTATTCGTATAGCTATATAGGACTTGGCCCTCAGAGCTAGTGTTTCAGTGGGCGGCTAGCCTCTAATTTGGCCGTCGCAGGCCCCGCCGCTGGCTGCGTCACGCGATCTCTGCCACTCACGTCGTTTATCTGTCAGATATTTATTAATCTCCACTTATTCACGGTGCCCGGTTTCGGCGATAAATCTCGGCCCAGTGGGAAATTAGAGTGAATTATGTACTTGCTTGTCCCGATTCGTAATAATTTATATAGTCGATATTGGGCATATCGATCACGGATCTGTCTCCCTCGAGAGCCGAGCTGATCTAGCGATAACTCCCTCAACTTTTGTCATCGGTGGCCTGTTTGTCCTTCAATTTGTATTGATGGATCTCAATTTGAAAAACTGTATTTATTGATAAAATAATACTAACACTTATTACATCAGTAAATTAAGTTAACAATAATTAAAAAGCAATTGATATAATGCTATTACATTAGTCCATTAATTTTGAATCATTTTTTATGATTTTAGAATTAAAACTTGATCTAAGTTTATTTAATAAAATAATCAAAAATAAACTTTTTTTATTATTTAAAACCAATATCATCGCAATAGCGCTTCCATTTTTCCATTCCAGTAAAAAAAATGAAATGAAGCACCATTATATACAATTATCTTGTAACTAATCTATAACAACCTAATAGGGATGTTGACACATGTTACAAATTCATGTAAAGTTATGTTTTATATATTAAATACAGTATTTGAAAACCTAAAACAACATTTTAAAAGTCTACTTATTTGTCTTAAAATTTAGAAAATTAATTTAAAATGCGTTATTTATCATGCATTATCACGTGACTGCAAACGCGTATAAGGCGATGACGTCACTGAACATTGAGTTTGAGTACAAACTGTCATAACTCACCTAACATAGCGCGAGCTCTGAATGCGGTGTGTGACGTAATGACGCTTGGAGCGTTTTAACGGCAATTTTAAAAACTATTTTTCTTTATTTAATTTTTTGTTAAAATTGGACATATTGCTTTACAAAAGTCTTTTTTTCGTGTTTGTCTATAGTATATCTATCAAATAAAATCAAATAAAAAAATTAGTCAACATCCCTATTGTGTAAAATGATTTACGTTAGCGCAACTTAATATCTTCGATACAGTTCAGGTAAACATTAGTGGCCGTATACACCATATATGCAGGTAGGCAAAACATGATTATAATACTATAAGCAGGTAGCTAGGAGCCCTTTTCAAGTACGTGCACGAATAAATTGAATTCACTAGTGGAGAATTCGAGCCACGCTATGCCACGTAGAGAATTCACACACGAATTACTGGCATAGAGAAATCCCGGCAAGATATTGTGGGACAAAAAAATTAATTAAAACTTCGCGGTGAAGGAAATTCTTGACAGTCCGGATATAGCTAAATATATTTTACTGATTAAAGTAAAGTCTCAAGTACTGAAAGTAATGAAACAACTTTTACGGATTTTATCGCGGTTTATTTCGTTTTTTATGAGCCCGACGTTGTTGCTGTAAAGTATCCGAAACGTCGGGCTCATAAAAAAACTAAATAAACCGCGATAAAATCCGTAAAAGTTGTTTCATTATAATACTGAAAGTAAGTTATGATGAATTTAATAATTTATAGTTTACGTGTTAATAATTTTAACACTTTCAAAGATGTATGAATTTCATACATATTTTCTTTTGCTGACTTTCCCTGCTGGACGCACAATGGTCTACATTTTCAAGAACCCACCATTTCAAAACACAAAACTGGTCAAGATCGAATCCGGACCTGTCGCGCAAGACACCGAGCACACCCACTATAAATGAGAATAGAAAAGGCAGTATTTTAAAAACACGATATTTTATCAATTTATAAAGAAAGCGTGAAAGAATTGCATCAGTAGCGAGCTCACACGACTTGATTTACGACATGTCTCCTGTACAACAAAAACTTGAGATACGAGCGAAACATTCACTAATATTCATGAATCATGTTTTGAAAATTACATTTTATACAATCTCTAACCTTTGAATAGTGTTACAAGTAATAACGGTTAATAATTGCGATATTCAAATGGTAATTATGAATCAACGACAACGTTATTTGCGTACAAGTAAAACATTTGTTGTTTACGAGCTGTACTAAATATCGGGTGCCGCGCCTTTACGAGCTAAACAAATCCGCTGGACAACTATAAATTGTTACAATACTATTTTATGTACTAATGTGCTACATGCGTTAGGTTGGGTGCACATTACTGGGGCGAGGAAATTTCGGCTATGCAACGCCATTTCAGAGCGTTGGTTCAGTATTATTACTGGAATGCGTAGAATTGCTCGGCTGATACAGTGATCTACTGGGTACTATATAGTCAAAGGATTAAGACCTACCACGGCAAATAATAATTTGAAAGTAACAGTACTTTTTAAGCCACGACAGTACCTACTATATTTTTTTCGAAAGGACCAAAAGTATGCTGTTGGACTTAAGGCCTTAAAGCTACGACAGTCCCTACTAAGCTTTTGTGTACCCAGATCTCGTATGATATTTTTTCTAATCCTTAATTTTCTTCTTTTATCCCGGCGTTATTATCATTACATAAGGTTCTTCTCAGTGGGTTGCTTTGGAACCCCGGTGGTAGACTCAATTGACGTTTAAAAATATACTTTGATGGTACTTTTTTGAATAAAATTTTTGACTTTGACTTTGACTAAGCAAAAATGTAATCATAAGTGTTTTATTATAATGTGTAGAAAATTTATATAGAAAAATATATTTTTAGTAAAAAACCAAGTGTAAAGTTCAAAGCTTTCAATAAGAATAAATATAATAGGTTCGAAGCAATACCTATTCCTTGTATATAGAACGAGGAAGCCATAGTCTGCACTGGTCTAATGCGGTTTATTGAACTTTACGCTTTGTTGAAGACCTATATTGTGTTCTTTGTGCAATTGTACAAACGTATATTAGACAAACAAATAAAAATCCTTCGCATTCAAATTTTAATAGTCCATACTCCATACCATTAATAAAAAATCAACTAAAACCTACAACGCTTCTAAATCAGATTGCTTGAGCTATGTACATACCTACATTATATATTCATCATCGCTTGACGGTATGTCAATATGCGCTACCCCTACACCAGCTGCTCTCAGACAACGCGTTGGCAGTTTTTTACTTCCATTAACGCAACGCGATCCCATCCTACCGTGAACCGTCCCCCGAGAACGGTCGCTTTAACTGCTGTCAAACGACAAAACTTTATTGTCATTGCACTAACCGTGATTTAACGAAAACTATCGAAAAGCTTTTAGTAAACAAAAAATGTGTTTCACTAAAATAACAATAGTAACAATAGTGTTTTGATATTCTCTCCCCACCAGAATCTGGGCGCCGGCGAGGCGTACGCGGCGGGAGCCTATTACCAGAACGATCAATCAAGGACTTTTGAGCGATGGAGGACATACTTCACCTATAATTGCAACTTAATGGACTAGTAATTAAATTTCTTGTGAATATTCCGACTGGCTCTATTTATTGTAGCAAATTTTAATTAAAGCTTTTCACTTTGGTTTCATTTTTAGATTTGAAATATATATAGGTGAGCTTGTTTTCTTTTTTTAAGAGGAATATGCATTATGCAAGTTAAAGTGGCAATGGGCTTATTTTGATTTTTTTTATAACATGGAAGGGCAAACGAACAGTCGAAGCCTTGCGACTATCAACGCCCATTAACATCCACATAACCAGAAGTTATGCAGATGCGTTGCCCTCCTTTTCCCTATCCCCCAATGAGCCACCGGAAACTCACAAACCGCACGAAACGCGACAGCATAACTGCCACTTTACGTCGGTATTATAAGAGCGAGAGGTACCACCCTGGTCGTGCCGGCCCAATGCGGCTGAAAACAGAATGGCAAAGCAGCATGGCACTTCCTCTTACTCGATTTTTTCGTTTTGTTTCATCCTTCCTTATAAGTAGTTTTTTATTTATAAATTATATAGTCGTATATGATATATTAGCATACATGTTTATCTTCCGGTCGTCCCGTAATCTTTTTATTTTATATTATTATAACATTTATGTGTTATATTTTTAATACATTTTATTTTACAAAAAGATCAAAACGTTGGTCCTAAAGTTCTTTTGTTACAGCTCATTAATTCGGAAATTATACAAGTCATAATGCGCAGCGAGACGAAAATATTGATCGTTAAAAAACACCATTATTTTGATATAATAGCGAAGCTAACGAATCCAATTTGCCCCGGCCATGGTGCACCCATCCCTCAACAGACAACACCAATTAAAGCGAACCAAAAACCAGACACCGTACGTATAATACCTGTTCCAAAAATGTGTACTTTTTAGTTTTAGCTCCTATCTATTATACTGGTATAATCATAACTACGTATAGTGTATGAGAAATTATTTCTCTGCACAAAAAACTAGAATATTCGCATAATAGGATCTCTGTGGCTCAATGGTTAGCGCATTGGCGCCCACGCCGGTAGGTTGCGGGTTCAATTCCGCCAGTGAACATAAAGTTTATGTGTGCCTGGGTCATTGATGTGTATTATATACTAAAAAATTAAATATGTGTATTAATATAAAAAGTAAATTAAATTTATGGACAACGGAAATACCGTTTTCTGGGAACCGTAACACAAATTCTTCGGAAACTTAGCACAGGACCAGGTTGACGTGGTGTAAAAAGTGTCCCTAGATATTATTATATTAGTATTATTATTTACATATTTTAAACGCTGACTTTATTTAGAAACTATTTAATTTCAGATTTAAATAATATTAATGATATTGTCGATGAAATTTATAGTTTGTTACAATGATTAAGAACATTTGACAAATGCTTACACATACATACATACTAACAATCTATTTGTATATTCTTTATAGCTTACGTTTTTAAATTGTGAACTAAATAATACGTAAAAGACTAAAATATCTCCATCATGTAGCTTTGTGTTGGTGGAAGATTGGATAATTTTGAGTTCAATTAGAAAAACCAATAACCAATAGTAAATGGAAGTTTGTTTAAGTTAACGACAAAATTTATTCGCTTATCAACGTCTGGAAACTTTCCGGTCTGCAAAAATTTCTAAAATGAGTTTGATCACTTTAATAAACGTTTTGCTTAAGATAAATCTCATCGCTTCGATGAAGTAAATACATATTTGGGAGACCTTTTTAACTTTTAAATGCTGGATTTTAAATTAACATGGTTGTTCTCATTATTTAAACTATTAAAAACGGGTTATTTACCATGTTTTTTAATATTCTTTCGATCACGAGACTCTTAAGACTAAATGCTGCTTTTATAAAATCAATACAATTACTTTTATTCGTTGTTATAGTTCCCCTTGGATATGGAAAAAGATGTCTTATTTCTGCATATTGGATTTTGATCATCATCATCATCAGCGTCTATGTATCCATCAGTGGATACATAGACGCTGATGATGATGATGATCAAAATACCCGATCCATATCCGATGGTAGGCCTTTTTTGACCCAGTGGAAAGCGCATTCGATTGGATGGCGCATCCCTGGGGATATGTGGGACTCCGGGCGCCCGTCTGGCACACAGAACACCGCACTAAAGCCACTGCCAGTAGCCTTCAACTGCTTGAAGATGATCTTAGGCCTCTTCATTGGACGCCAACAATACATACATATATGATTGAATGAATATGATTCGGGCAACAAGCTAAATACACACACGCACACACCTACACACTCAGACATCTATTTCAAACTTATAACACTCCCTTTTTTCCATCTTTTATAAATAGATACATAATATTATAATCATGTTAATAATGAATAATAATATTATGTATATAGAGTTCGTGCTATGTGGTACGTATACTAATGTATATACCATATTATATAATAATATAATATATAATAATACCATTTCGATATGTTTCGGAGATTAGCAAGAACGAACGTCGTGACAAGGTTTTTTTGTATAAAAAGATACTATACATACCTAATATAATAAAGGCATGAATAATGGTAATTGACTATTCATAAATACGCACGCTTACTCATAAAAAATCGCTATTCTCCACGCTCCGCTATTCTCAATCCTCCCCTAGTAGAGTATGTATGCGTAACGCCAAGAGCATTCCGTAAGTGGGCCAGTTTAATGCGCTATTTAATAAACATGTGTATATTACTGTATAACTTTACATCGATAGCAGTTTCCACATAAACTGTTTGTTTTTCAGCGCCGTTCCATTTCCATAGTATGTTGACGACTAAGAAACACGTATACGTAACACGTAACTATATACCGTATTTAAAATACCTAGAATAAATATGGAGTTGAAATATTTTTAAACTTTTTTTTTGTCTCTTATCAACCTTTATATGTCCCACTGCTGGGCACGGATCTCCTCCTCGAAACCAACTCGGCTGGCCCAGTGCGGGTTTGTGAACTTCACATACCTTCAAAGACTTTGAAATCTCATCAGGTGTGCAGCAGGTTTCCTCACGATGTTTTCCACCGGTGAGCGAGCGGTGGTCTCGTGTTTAGGGTGCACATAGAAATTTAGAAAAACCCATTTCAAGGCACACACGAGTGGTCAGGATCGAACCCGGAACCTCTCGCATAAGCGGCAGAGTCCATCCACCACTGGACCATCGTCGCTGATTTCTATTGTAATAAATATAATTGTGATAAATAAGATCTTAATATTCCAAATATTGAGGATTCTCTAGTCGTAAATATCATGAAATTCGCGTAAGGAACTATATATCATTTCCTTTGATTATTTTGTCTCTTGATCAGTAGATTTTTCTTGTCACTCCATAGATCATAAGATGAATTTTGTAACGAACAAAGTTGTGTAAAGTCAATGTTTTGTTTCGTTCCCTCTGTCGCTACAACTCTACAATCTGTCACTTGTAATCGTTTTACAATTAATGTTAAAGTAAATGTTAACTAAGCACACTGAGCAAGGGTACGCTATCAACTGTTAAATTAGTATCATCGATTGCAACGTTATCCAATTATCTGTATCTACTTGCTAATTTCGTATTGAAAATCAGTCATCATATCACAGAATATGCGCAAATGATTGCACTTTGTAATGATCTAATGGATATTTAATGAAAGGTTATCATTAAAACGTACATTATTTAAGAATATGTGATTAAATTAATGTAAGTATATATGTTTGCTTCTCAAAATATATTAACGAAATCGACATTTGTCTTCTAATAAAAATAAGTTTATCAAAGTTAATAAAGGTTAACTCATTTAGAAATATCAATAATATGAATCAAACTTTGGAAATTACTTTATTAATTTATTTCGTTATCTTTGATATTGATTCACTGATTCCAAACACGACGAAGATGACTTTCGTGATACAATATATTTTAATAACGCGACCGCAATGTAATAAGGTTTTCCTTTAAATATACTATTCCATATCCATTCTATTTGTAAAGGCACAGTCAGACAGCTAGCTTATGCGCGTTCTGCGTTCAATTGAATCCCATCTGATAGATTGATCGACGCGTCTACGCACCTGCTGTTCGCAGCATTATGTGCATGTTATAATAAAATACTAGAAAAGCAGGGTGCCAAGACGAACACAAAATATTAGTACGCTTGATGGATTGAACGACATGGTCATTATGATTGACATGTGGTCATAAAGATAAAGATAAAGATATTTTATTTGTAAACATGAGTATTATACAATGGTTGGTCATATAAAATCATACTTACATAAGTATTGTTATAAAAAAGCTATCCGCTAATCTCCGATTTTTTTTTCTTCTACAGTATTAAAGGGTGAATAAGATACAAAAAACATTATCATAATACAATGTTAAGAATACAGAACCGCTTCATGTCTGCACGATCTCTTAGTGGGCGAGGTGTTATTTCCACCGCGTATTTCTCAATAAACATTTGTATGTAATGGTGATGCGGTTTTACATCTCAATGTATGCCGTATTTTTCCTCGGGGCCCTTATCATTCACAAGCCACGTCACGTGACCGAATTCTAAACCCGACTCAAACCTACGTTGATCGATTGGCTCCGCGATGGTGATATGAAATTTAAAACTCGTTTCGCCACACAAATCATATTCGACATCTATATGTATGAAAACGCATTGCTGTATTGAGTATCAATGTTGATCAATCGCTCGACTCACTGTAACCGCACACAAGTCCTTTGACGTCAGAAAATATTTATAATTTCTTTATACTGGAAAGACTCGTTGTAATTATTTCTCGTCTTCACTATATATCTGGTGGATAAGTTATAGCATTATATTTTGATATTACTCTTGACTCTTGAGATACTACTAAGATCCATTTAGGGTACATAAAGGTACGGGTTATCGCAAAACGTGTCATAAAAACTTATTAACAAAAATTAAAACAAAAACGATAGAAGTGAAAAATTTATAACATTATGATATTGCAACAAAAAACGTTCAAAGCATTTGACGCTGACGCGAACCTCTTTCCCCCTACCAAAAAGTGCTTAAGAAAGTGCTGCAAAGAAGTTATCACTTCAAAGAGTTTTGTAAGAATTAATAACACAATACAGCTACTCTAAAAATACATTTGCTATTTTTGTATTGGATAGATCGGATTTAGTTGGGTTTTAGTTATTCTTTGACGATATTCTCTCGGGGGCTAGTGACAGTAAGTACGCTTTGGAAGCCGATGTCAAAATGTTAAACTTATTTAAAGTATATCCACGCGGGAGATCTAGCCAACGTGTGTTGCCAGTTTCGTGTCTAGGGGGCATTGAGATTGTAATCAGTAATTTCTGAATTATACAAGTTTTGGGATTGATATACATAAGTGGTCAGGTGACTAAGTTTTACAGGAGTCGTCAATCTGAATCTCGCCATGTACAGACAAATTGTACGACCAATATGTATGTGTATGCATTTATATCAATTTCTCCTACGAGCAAGGACTTATTTCACTTGGTATCACAACTATATATAGCAGATTATACCGGTACACAATATCATTGAAATATCCTAAAATATTAAGTAAGAAGTACTTCTTTGCTTTGCAGCCGAATCGAGCTGGTACGACCGGGGTGGTAACTTTCGCTCACATATCACCGGGGTAAAGTGAAAGCTAGGTCGTGTTTCATGTGTCTTGTGAGTTTCCGGTGGCCGTTCTATCCCATCTGCATAACCTTAGATGGGGCAGATGTCCTACTCCCCACGGGATGCATCAGTGCATTTCCCAGTGTAAAAGAAAAAAAAAGATGTCTATGGGTGTGGATAGTCTTTAAGGGTCCGACTGCTCGGTAGTCTATGACATAATAAAGGCTTTGTAAAACTATCGTGACGTATTTATCGCTTACGTCAACGTTGCAAGCATTTAACCTCCTACACTGACAGCGCTACCTTGTCTGTGAATTCGATCCTTTGATTTACACCAAAATTTTAAAAATCTTGGCTTTTGGCATATTTTTAAGAAGGATTACCATACCGGGGGATCGGATGAAGGTTTTTTAAAGGTTTTTTTGAAGGGTCACAGTGTATGCTATCACGAACCCATATTTATATAAAAGTAGGAACCCATATATGTCCTGGGCTGGGCACGGGTCTTCTCCTCGAAATCCCTCGTCGCTCACCTTGAGCGACGATGGTCCGGTGAGTATGGGCTTGGCCTCTTGAGCGAGAGGGTCCGGGTTCGATCCTGACCCCGCCCCTACCTTGTGGTGTCTTAAATTGGGTATTTCTAAATTTCTAAGTCCCTAAACAAAAGACCGTGGCTTGCTCATCGGTGAAGGAAAACATCGTAACACCTGTATGTATGATGAGATTTAAAGTCTTTGAAGGTGTGTGAAGTTCACCAACCTGCTTTGGGTCAGCGCGGCGCCTTGGTAAACTATGGCCCCTAGTCCCTACATAACCCTACCTTTATTTATATACTAAGCCCCTTATTTTAATTTCATAGTAGTTTATATCATATTTTTTAAATATCTGCTTACTTCTCAAGGTACCCGTCTTACCAGACCACAGCGACGTTACTTTGGGGACGAAAATACATAAAAGAAATCTAGAAGATTTTACCCATGTTATTGGAACTCCATAGTCGACCACTTCTGAAAACATATTCCAAGATGGCTGTTTCCCTTAAATATTAATATAAAATGACAGTAAAGTCCTCATACATAAATTCAATTAAATGCGTAGCACGTCCGGGAGCGCACTAGGGGGATCCCCTTGATGTTTGTCTGGCTGACTCTCTCGTCTCTTCACTCAAATTAATTTCATACAAATTATGAAGTTTGCATTTCAACTTTGTAGCACATCGTATAGGTAAACAAAACACTGTGTTTGGTTTCATTCAAACATTACTTACTGATATCATTCTAGTCAGTCACTGCTTGTACTTTTAATCGTAGGTTTTTTATTACTTTACTATTTTTACTTTATTCTTTTTTTATTGCAAATATCATTATAATTCTCATCAGCAGTTTATACGGGTTTGCTGGTACGCAAAAAGGCACTTAATCGTGTTGTTACTGCCATATTGGTACTAAGAATACGATTATTGTGTGCATAATTAACATGTTCAATTGATGATGGTTGTAATTAATTACGCTATAAAAAAAATTGAAAAACAATTTATTCTTTTTTTTTGTCTACAATTCCTATATTACCATGCTACATTGTAAACGTTTGTAATATCTTATCCGATTGTCTATTTTAAGTGATAATGTAGTAGTTAGTGAATACAACTCTAACACCTGCTGTTTTAACGTTCTATTTCACTAAGGGCCTGTTTCACAATCTCCAGTTAAGTTCCCAATAGGCTATCGGCAACATATTTGACAGATACTTGACAGATACTCCATACTCTATCTGTCAAATATGTTGCCGATAGCCTATTGACACTTAACTGGAGATTGTGAAACAGGCCCTAATTGTACATGTTTATAAACATATTATATTATGCATTAATAACATCTGCAATATGTGTTTATACACATGTTTAACACTTATAAATTTATACTTCTTACTATGTATATTATATACAATTGTTTTAATTAAATGATTAAAAGTTAAACTATTCTAACATGTTCCCGCTGGACGTGCTATGTGAATAAGATGAAGAGTATTGTATAGTAGGTAGTTATCTGGCTCGAAGCGAATTAACTAGCTGAGATTCAAGTAATAGGGAATGTGTGATCATCATAATTATAATTTTTTCGCACGTATGTTCTTCCTGGTCTCTTTTAACGACGTAGGAAATATCTAGCTAGAGAAGAGAGGACTCAGAAAAATCAAGACCAAGACTAAGGCCAAAAATAAGCCTAATTCTGCAGTACCAAGGCCAAAACTTAAAAATGTGGATACTTTTGAGTCAGTAATAGGTGCTGTTATAATATTGTCAAACTTATTTTAAAGTCAAGGTATCCTCATTCGTTCTAATGAAACAACTTTTACAGATTTTATCGCGGTTTATTTAGTTTTTTATGAGCCCGACGTTTCGGATACTTTACAGCAACTATGGTCACGGGAGGACAACGTCGGGCTCATAAAAAACTAAATAAACTGCGATGAAATCCGTAAAAGTTATTTCATTATAATGAGTGAAATTCGCGTAAACATAAGAAAACAATATTTCCTCATTCGACTCAATTTTAAGCAAACATTTTTTTTACATTAAAAAAATGACGAATACCCACGAAAACGATAATAGTGACTCGAACCGAGTTACCTCGGCCGAGTCACGTAGTACGCCCCGCGGGTCCGGAATCCGATATACAGATGGCATCTCACAATATCAGATGACGCTACGCTATCTATATTCGCATTCTAATGTCCTCAGATTACCTCACGCATATCACGATATTGACATAGCAGCTCACGTAAACGATATGCATCTAGTTGTGTTCGAGCAATAATAATTTAACCAGTTTAAATATGCTGTGTGAAAACTGTTATTAGTAAAAAAATAGTATATATTATATACATCATACGTAAAGATGGTCCGTAAAAGAGCGACGATGGTCCAATGGTGGATGGACTCGGCCTCTTATGCGAGAGGTTCCGGGTTCGAGCCTGACCCCCACGTGTGCACCCAAACACGAGACCATCGCTCGCTCACCGGTGGAGGAAAACATCGTGAGGAAACCTGCATGTCTGATGAGATTAAAAATCTTTGAAGGTATGTGAAGTTCACCAACCCGCACTGGGCCAGCGTGATGAACTATTGGCCCATTACCCTCGCCTGATTTCGAGGAGGAGGCCCGTGACCAGCAGTGGGACATAAAAGGGTTGATACTTTACTTTTTTTTACGTAAAGATATATGCTGTTAGCTTGGATTTACTAATAGGTACTAACTTAAAATACTAACCCTTTCGTTAGAGCCCAAAAAAATAATTTCAAAAATATATATTAGAAAAACAATGTTGAATCTAAAACATTTAAAATCGATTAATTTTAATAATTCATTTCTCTTGTTTTAAAACTAATTTGTAAAATGTTTATTCGTAAAATATCTCTAAAGCTTTATTTATGAATAATATAGTAAAGCTTTTACAAATCAAAACGGTTTGATCTGTAATGAATAATTTTCAGATTTAAATTTAGATGCTTGAATAGACAATGGGTTTTGCTTTGATATTAGTGGATTGATAGTCTGCAGTGTCTATTGGCTAATAATAGAGCACGTCTGACAGCCGTGGACGTCCTCCACGAATAATATGACAGACGCAAAGTGCTCACGTATTCTGATACACTAATTATAGATAACAAAGGTACGATGATATTCTATTATCAACGCTTCACAAACGAAGTGCCTCATTTTTGAGCTTAGTTGAACCATTATTAATAACTGACAGCGCCCCGTGGTTTCACCCGCGTTATTCTGATGTATAAGCTGTAACTGTAAAGTTTCATTAAAATCCTTTTAGTAATTTTTACGTGAAATATTAACAAACATCCATACTTACAAACTTTCACATTTACAATACATATTATTAGTATGATTAATGTCCTTACAATCAGTCCCACTTATTAATTGTAAGAAATATTATATTGTTTTATTGTAATATATTTTAGTAATGCAAAAATAATTTTAAGTTAACAAAAATCTTCTAAACTCATTTTTTTTACATATACACATTATATATTATACATTTTACAGTGCACAAAGAGTTCAGGGGGCCTAGCCAAAACGCCATTAAGAAATCGTTAGCGAAGTTCGAAAATGATACAATGTATGGGGGCCTAGCCAAAATGCCATTAAGAAAGTGTTAGCGAAGTTCAAAAATGATAAAATGTATATGTATAGGATTGACATAAGGCCGCGCTTAATCAGGTGGTTCGTCCTATACATTTCATCATTTCGAATTTCGCTAACGCTTTCTTAATGGCATTTTGGCTAGGCCCCCTGAAAGTTTGATAGCGAATGTTTAACATACCTGATATAAAAAGTAAATATTTCTTGAATACGATTTACTATAAAAGTCCCTTTTCTCTTTTGCTATTATTAGCTACAGTAAATCTTTGAAGGCTAATAACGTTCACAGGTTCATAAGATTGTATTCGAGTGACAGGAACCTGCGGGCCACGAGCTGAGAGCTCTTCGCACCTTTAATTAAGCCAACAAACGCAACCCTTTGTACGGCACACATCGGCCAAACTGGGCTAAGATAAGTAAATTCTTTATTCTTCTTCCCCGTTCCTGTAACGCCACAAAGCGAAGTGGGTCAAGCTATTTCCCACGGGGACTAATCAGCCAGTTTGAATGCTTTGTGAATGTACCGGCACAAAAAGTTGCCGCGGGCGCCGCTCAACTACAGAGGAAATTTAATCAAGACATTAGATAGCAAGACATTGGAATTATGAAATTTAATTTATTTGAGTGACTGTTGCTATTCAGGCTCCTAGACAAGTGCCGCAAACGCTAAATGAATAAAATAGAATACTTATTGTATGGGAATGTCACTAGCCAGCCTTTTTTTATGGTTCAATTCGCTTCGCCCAAGGTGTTGGGGTCACCCTGGGCTACTGAAGCCCACCGCCACGACAAGGCCTGAACCGTAGTGGGGGACACTAGCTAGCCTAAGCGAGTGTCATTCCCATAAAAAAGTATTCTATTCGTTTAGCGTTTGTGCCCCTTGTCTAGGCTAGGGGGGCTGGTGCGAAAACGTTTAATCACATTTTGACTAAGATAACTCGATTTTAAACATTTTTATTATACATTACCTTCTTCTTAATCTTTAGGAAATAAAAAAAAAGAATGTATAGAAATATCACGATAAGTTTAATTTTAAAAAGTAAGGCTCTAATATAGGTCACTAGTTACAACTATGTAGATTTCAAATTACGTTCATGGCACTAAACATTCTAATCTGCCTCTCTATCAAGTCTAGTTCATTCTATAATGAAACAACTTTTACGGATTTTATATCGGTTTATTAAATAGATGTCCGCCGTTTTGCATAGGTACTTTACAGCAACCATGGTCACGGAACGACTGATAATAAACCGCGATAAAATCCGTAAAAGTTGTTTCATTATAGTAAGTAAAATGGTCGTAAGCATAAGAAAACAATATTAGAAAACTAGTTTAAAACAATATTAGAAAATTAGTTTAGTCTATTTAATAAATCTAATGCACACACACACACATATTATGTCAAATAAAGACGTCGATAAATTTGGACGTGGACCCTTTGTTATTAAGATCTAGGAAATAAATAAACATTCAAAGACAGACACGGTCTGCGCCCGCCGCCCACACGCTTCAAAAGAATTCCACGCTGGCTGTATCCCGGCTTTTTATATCACCCTGTATTATATACAGTTTGTAGAGGCACGCAACGATGCTATATCAAATATCCCTTCAAGTATTCAAAGTACACAAAGTCAGGCAACGTTAATTTATTTACGTGAAGCTTCAGTTTCACTATAGTTGATGGAAAATAACATTTTTGAAGTATGTGGCTCTTTATTAAATACTAGCTGTTGCCCGCAGCTTCGCCTGCGTTAACTAAGATTTACAACGGGATCTTAGTACGCGAAATAACATTTTTTACACCTTGTGTCCGAAAAACCAAAATATCTTACGGAACCCTATTTTTATCAGAATAAAATGTAGCCTATGTTAGTCATGGATAATGTAGCTTCCGAATGGTGAAAGAATTTTTGAAATCGGTCCAGTACTTTTTGAGCCTATTCATTACAAACATACAAAAATAGGTACAAATCTTTCCTCTTTATAATATTAGTATAAATTCCGCTTTTAGTAAAGCTGGATTTTTTAATAAGGGGAAGCACATTTTTATCTCCTCAAGACGTTCGTTTGACGAATGAAGGATGTTATCAACTTGGTATCATGTCTGCTTTACGTCTTATCAATTTGGCCTGGCTATTTCAGAAACGTGATGTCCCTACGGTCATTCGCTAGTCGTTTATTTTTAATACAACAAATGAAACAAAAAGTACCAAATAACCAACAAGAGAAAGTAAATCTAAATTGAGCTTGCTTGCTTGAAACGCCTGATTAAAATAAATTTGATTTCACATGAGTACTAAATCGCACACTGCAGGGTTCATTTAGTTCCTTTTTTATCCAATTTCGGTATTAAGCCTGTTAAGGAACGCTTAATTTTGTAGTGGCAACATTCGTTGCTTATACACCGCTGTGAAGTTAGTTAATTATTTTTGTATAAAACCCGCCGTACTGTCTTTCTCCGCCTCTTTTTTTGCTCCTCATCGACACTCAAGTTAACACCTATTGTAACATACAATATCAAATAAATATTTGCAAAAGTACAGTTTTGATTTTTATTCAAAATTGCAATTTTTTCTATTCTATTGTATTCTATTCGTCCACTACGAGACGAAACAAAGCCTTATGTGTAATTATGCAATATTTAGCGATATAAATAATAACATTATACTCTGCAAATTTAAGTATGTGATAGAAAATCTTCAGGAATATATTTAGGAAAACCCCTATGAGAAAGAACCTCAAACCAGAAACATGTGAAGAAGTGTCAATCTCTTCCTTTGAGAGGAACTCCCTCTCTATCTAACAAAGTTCGACAGAAGTGCAAACAACACTCTATTTCAATAATAAAAGCCATTAGCGTCGACAGCATTAGGTCCTTCCGAAAAAAGTTTCGATAACATTACCGATATTGAGCGATAAGCAAATTTATTTATCGCGCCATGTTATCGCCATTATAAATCGCCCCTTACACCTCCGACCCACAATGCAATTAAAATGTAAGGCGCGTTCCACTCGCGGCGCTGAACCTCGGGACGAAGGGTGAGCCACACTCCACGTATGTAAATTATTTGCTCACTTCATTATGAAGCTTCCAATGTCCCTGCAAAATATTTCAGTAAATATTTACAGGTAAATCTTATTTAGCTTAATGAAATACAATTTCATGGTACATGATTTCTCTTTGGTAAACAGTGATCCAATCCATAACATATATTATTAACTTAAATATATTTGTTCGACGAATTAGTATTTATTTCATAAAATCTCTTTCTTATTACTAGCTGTTGCACGCAGCTTCGCCTGCGTCAGCTAAGATATAAAACGGATCCCTAATTTTTTGAAAATTTAATATTGCCAATGTTCACTGGAAATAGTGTAGCTTCCCAATGGTGAAAGAATTTTTCAAATCGGTCAAGTAGTGTCAGAACCTATTAAATACAAAGAAACAATCAAATCTTCTCCCTTTATAATATTAAGTATAGACTACTGACTTAACTTCCAACTCAGAAATGTAAGAACTAAAACTAAGACCATCTTAACTCCACAACTGTACCATTTCCAAAAATGTTCTCTTGTACGAACTTGTAAATTGGAATCTATTAATGAGTTGAGTGAGTTACGAAGTCCAGTGACCCGCTGCACGCTGCACGGTGACAATAGTTGGCAGGCGCCCGCATTACAGCTTCCTGCCAAATCACCTCTTGTAAAAACTAACGAGGCCCATTACTCGGCAACCACTTGGGCACGTAACGCGGTTGAACAGATGTAGGCAGTGGTAGTAGGTACCATGCGCCGTGCCAACTGTATACCTTATTGTTCCGAAGCCTGAAACAAATATTACCCTTTACGATTTCATTAATTGTGAAACTGTAATTCTTGTGAAACTACAGCTTCGAAAATGGTCGAAAATCGCCTATAAAACAGGGTATAAAAGTATCACTTACACACAAAGTTTTTCTAAAAACGCTAAATCTTACTAAAACGTACAAATTATAATTAATTTTTAATCGTTGAAGATTCTTGTATTGCCGACGAAAGGAGAAAAAACTATGCCAATGTCTATACAAATATTCGTCGATCCAGATTGATACTGATTATTTTAATAACCTAAGTTACTCCTCATTACATCAAAATATAATGTACCAACTTTTTTCAGAAATTAGCCGGTTCAAACGAATCAAACAGATTTTTTTTTATATATACCTATATCTTATGTCATTTAGAAAAAAGCGGTTATTTTAATATTAAACAGACACTGCAATTTTATTTATATGTATAGATTGGCTGTTGATATTGAAAGCTGATATTTCAGCTGAATTGGTAAAGAAACCATTATTATTCGCGATTTCTTCTTGGAAAATAAATAAGAAAACCTAGAACATTATTTCATGACTCGAGAACACACAATAGAAAAGATTGTTATTTCAGACATTTTATGAAGATAGAATAATAATAAAAAAAGCTTGTTAAAATCGAGCGTTCTATTCGAACAACAGTAAATTAAATCTATGACAATTATGTTTTTCTTTGCCAGTTGCCTTCTCCAAAATATACCACTCTGAGCTCTCTCGGGTTACTCTACTCTAGGTAAGCCTGCAACTATTGTGAAATCATCTTCTTTTCCTTTTTTCTTCCCTCGGGTACCTAGAAGAAAGAGACCCTTTTTGTAACTTTAAGTATATGGTCCTTTCTAAAGTGTTTGTAAGCTTTGTTCTATCAAACTCTGCCTTCACAAACTCATTTCTTATTGATAAATTATTTTCAATATTTCTAATTGCGTATCTAATGCATCATTATTAACTACAAGACTTCGCTTTATATAAATCTAATCATCTGAGAAATAAATTATATTTTACAAAACTGTTTACATGTCCCAGTTTTCGTAAACATTTTTTTTCTCTTACAAAGCTTTAGATACCCGTCGAAATATAGTTGATTTTTTTATTACTTTTTTGTTGCAAATTATATAACTACGCGGATTTTTATTCTCACAACTTCTGTGGCATGTTTTTTGAATTTAATAAAAACGGCATTCATTCATACGCGTGCAATTCATTTTTCGGCATTCGTGCGATTTCAACTAGGTACAAGTATTCACATAAGTCCCGGATTTAGTTGAAGTGAGCTCCATATTCAATATTACTACAGAGTAAAGTTAATGAACTATCTAATAAAAAGTATCAATCCTTATGTTATGTTCTACTACTGGGTATGGGTCTCCTCCTCGAAATTAGACTAGGATTGGGTCATTTCACCGATGTGCTGGCTTAATGCTGGTTCGTGAACTTTACATGAGATGCAGGTGACCGTTACATATATTACATACTGGAGTATACTGTATATATACTAATATATTCAAGAGAAATTGTTTGCTTTTGTGATGTTAGGCACATAGGTGGTATAATCATCACCGTCCATACACGACATCGACCACATAACCCATAGACTCCTAATAACAGGGGAACGGGTTCTGGCGACACATCTGACTTATAGTTCCGATGTAAGCCGTAAACGATGTACTCAAACTATCGTGTCGTCTCATTCTTTCCCGTTGCGAAATATATCCATTTCTTTTTAACGTCCGTGATTGGTAATGACACATTGAATTAGCTAATCACAGCATTGCAGCCCCTTTCGTCTCATCTCATCTAGTTGCCAGAATGCATTTAATACGAAAAATCAAACATTAGGAGTCTATAGGTTGTGTAGTCGATGATACACGACAATAATTCTAAGTTATTGTGGATCTACATGCAACAGCTGATCATGCTCAAGGACGTGCATGAACAAACACAAAATCGGTCATCAAATTAGTATAACCCATCAGAGCCGTCGATTATAAAATGGTTGCATTAAGTTCTTCATGCATGTTTCGGAGTCGGTGGTCTCTTTGTGAAGCGGTGCATATGCAAATGTACTCATTAGCGCGCCGGCCGCGTCCGCCCTCGCTCGGAGTTCGGACCACCCATCCTCCTCGCAACCCGCCTCTGAACACGCTAGTTTGCACTAATACGAAATGCACACTTACATTATGTAGGTACCTCTACAAAAATCCAGCCTGAGAACTTTCCGGAAAATTTTTCCCGTAAAATTACATCGCTCATAGTATACAAGGGACATGTCCGTTACTCCATATTAGCTGGCAGTAAACTATGAGAAAATTTAAAGATAACAGATGTAACTTACTTACTTACTTATTACAGAGTACTTTTTAACATACAGGAAACTTACACCGAAATCCAAGTTGTATAAAACTTCAATGCAGCAGTACTCCTGTTAGAGTAAACGCGATGCTGATTGCAGCAGAATTGGGCCAACCGCTCGTTTGTCTCCATAAAGCATAAAAAAATATTTCCAGTTCCTACCTAAGGTAGGGTTTCAGCCTATCGTCCTACATAAGAAGTGTCGCTTTTATCATTGGTCGAAAACTCTATCAAACTCTATCCATCGATACAGCCAAAGGGTTTTAATTCACACATAAATCTAAATTCGATCGCTAGCACACAGATGTTAAACAATTTATGATCCACTCTACGTCTTGCATGAACTTCGACTAGACGAAAGTCATGTTCAACGAACACGTTCTCACGAGACTGATTGATGACAATGGCATAAGTTTCAAACTTATGCATATACTTCAATGTTAACCACGTTACTGTACATGTAAGTACTGCTTTAGTATATTAAGCGATTTACCAAAGGTAAAAATATTTTAGTGATCACGGATGGCCGGCAAATGTAAAAACTATTCTATTAGTATAAATGAAATTCATAATTTATAAGTCTATGACGAAAGAATAAAGCCTGTACACACAAAATGATTCAAGAGCCGGAGCGAGAGTAGAGACATCAAGACATCTCGGCATTATGCCGTTGGATGTTGCGGCATTCGAGGTAAATGCGCACCTATAGTTGTTTATGTCTAATAAATAGAATATAGAGGTTCACATCAAAAATGTACAATCGAACATTCTTGTGGTTCTGTCTCTCTACAACTATGCAAATAATCCTACGCGGGTTGCTTACCAAGCCATAAATATAACAAGCATATAACACATGTTTATATTTCAGGGAACCAAAATAAAAGAAATTGCTAGGATTGTAATATCGAGTCACGGACCAGTGCAGTGTGGGCAGTCACGACGGCTTAGCCTGGCCATAACTGTCACAATTCACAGTACTACCAACCTAATAAAAAGATAAGAGCAATCGCACGGCTATAAGCCGGATAGACGTCAGCCGAGCCGGAATTACCGTCAAGGCCTCGCTGCTTACATTGACTTTGGTAAGATTTCAGAATTTACACGAATCATCTTCATTTTTTTTTGTTTATATAGGACTAGCTGTTACCCGCAGCTTCGCCAGCGTTAACTAAGATTTAAAACGGGATCTTAATTCTTAGTGCACAAAATAAGTAACTTATCTGGATGATTTTTTTACACCTCGTGTCCGAAAATGCCAAATATCTTACGGAGTCCTATTTTTTCCAGAATAAAATTTAGCCTATGTTGCACGTAGATAATGTAGCTTTCAAACGGTGAAAGAATTTTTGAAATCGGACATAGGTCCAGTACTTTTTGAGCCTATTCAATACAACCAAACAAACAAAGTTTTCCTCTTTATAATATTATAGTATAGAAAATGAGGATAACTTAATATTAACTATGTACAAAACGCGTATGCATAAGTCGATAGAAATTTTAACTGGAATACGATATAGAAAACCATAGATTTCGTACGATGTATAAAATTAATTATTTTTACGTCAATGGGTAAAGGTTGACTCTTAAAGCTAAACTTACAATCGCTGTAAGCTTCCTATACAATTCTTTATCATCTCTTCATCGTATGGTTATACGATGAAAAAAACTGTAATTGAAAGGCAGGTTAGACAGTTTTCAGACCTTTATAGGCACTGAGATATATCATCAACTTGCGTATCAGATAACATGTAATCAATTACGTTAAGCTTCTCGTTCTAAAATAATTAATACCTTATAAGAAAATACATAATTCATGTACATATTATAAGTCTCTATGTATTTACTTACAAGCGGGCCCTTTTCCATTGGGCACGTTGGGCAACTGCCCAGGGCCCCGCTATTCGTGGGGCACGGTTTTTTATATCAGATGATCTAGTGATAATTTTAGGAAGTTAAGCAATGGCTGCTAATTACAATATTTAGTAATGTCCTAGTTACTATTATTACTCTTTATTCTAGTCCAAAATTGAAGCCCAGAGATATATAAATTGATATTTATGTGAGGCCTCCATCACCCTAGTATCCCGGGCCCCCGATAGGTTAAATAAAGGGGGCCTAGCTTACAAGGTGTTTATGAATGAATACACAACATATAACAATAATACAACATAACTGGGCAACTACGGCCTAGTCATTGGTTAAGTGACCAGTCACTAGTGGGTATGGACTCACTCTCTTAAGTGAGAGTTCCGGGTTTTGACTTTAGATCTTGAGCAGTGTGCCTCGAAATAGTTTCTACTATGCTTGCACCTGAACATAAGACCGCTGTAACGAGCGGGGTGGATGTAAGCAGCAGAAAATGTGTATAAATACTCTTGTATTTTAGCAGTTTACTGTCTGTCTACGATTACAAACGGAATCGTGAGTAAATCTGCAGGTCTATGTGTAAAGTTCAAAACCCGAATTGGGCCAGCGCATCGGTGAACTATGGCCCAACACCCTTCTCGCCTGCTTTTAACTTATTTTTTTGGATTATGCAGTGGAAATGCTTTCGGGCCATACCAGGGCCTCGGGCAGACACACTGACGTGTGTGGGTGCACTACCCCACTAAAACGACTGCAAGCGCCTTCAGCCGCTTGGTGAGGGTCCCAGATCCGCAGACAACAAGATTACACTATTTTAACTAGGGGCATAAGGGCATAGGGCAATACTATTTTTATAACAACACAAACTTTTGTAATACGATGAACATTGAAACTCTTAAGTCTCAACTATAATTGAATAAAGCTCAGAGATAACTGACTGTATTTATATAAACATACTCCAATTAGATCATTGCAGCTATATTTGTATTATTTTCTTTTTGCTGTATTACTTTTAATATACAGTACTTATCTTTTTTGTATTTATTTACAAATTCTATTATCACTATTGGCTGTTGCTAAAGTAGTTCTTATTTTGTTATTTGTATATTTAGTTGGCTGTTATATTGTGGATCTTAAGCATAGGTAGTCCAAGTATCTAAGATAAAGGATTCTATATAATTTATAGCATTGTAGTGGTCTACTTTGAACATGCAGCGGAGGTCGCCTGCGAGTGGCTACAATGGGTTCTAAAGACATCCTTGATCCATTTACACAACAAACGAAACTTTACAAGCGCGTCGGCTCGTGTGTCACGCCGTCACTCGGGCGAGTTTTTACCTTGAGTACACTGCATTAGGCACTAGTCGACGGCAATACGCGATGGTAAACTCACAAAGCTGCCACTTTATCTGGAACGTACACGATCTCGTTACTTTGTGTTCACCAAGAACCGTGAAACACTGAGCGCAAGTTTCTGTCTCCGTTGCATTTATAAACAGCCAACGTCAACTCCATGTTCATAATATGAATACGTAAGAGACGTCACAGCCACGCTTCAAGTTACTTAAGTTACATTCGTAACTTTCATGGAAAATAAACTTAAAAGATTGCATACGGGACTACGAAAGTACCTATTTGTGGTCTTCTATAAAACATCGGTTTTATCAGTGGAAACTTTATTAATGTATTCTAAAAATGCTTGCTCGCCAACTGAACTTGGCTTGACGCGCTCCCGCGCGTCTAGATGTTGCAATGGTGTTTGGGGGGCGTCCATAAATTAAGTGTGGTGTTTTTTTTTTCTTTCCCTCTTTCCCCCCTGGTGAGATGTTGTGAGACAATCTCACAACATCTCACCAGGGGGGAAAGCCCCTCCCCCATCCCCCAATCTCACATGAGATTTTTCAAAATGTGGGTTTCTTACGTAAACGCATTGGATTTTTATTGTAAAAAGAAAAAAATTGCTCCGTGCTTTTATTTACGACTAGTTTAAGACTATCAATATTGCTGAGAAGTTCAATTATAAGTGTAATAAAAATTTAACAATAGAATACTTAAATCGTAACTACTGTGATTAAAAAAAGAATTTCAGTCCATGTCCAACAAATATGGTGGTTTGCTTAGATCAATAATAATATGTCGTGGTTTGTATAACGTCGAAGTATGAATGAAATTATTTTCTTTCGAACGAATTAGTGAATGATCTTAATCGTATTACGATAACGCTTAAGATTAAATCTTCAGCATGTACAATCTGGATTAAATGGACCAAGATAGTATTTTTTTTTGTTCCAATCAAAAAAAAATTGCGTGATATTTGCCGAGACCCTCTCTCCAACGTAAGATTAAATGAGATTTGACTCGACCCCCTCCCCACCTTAAACATCTCACGTATTTTATGAACGCCCCCTTGTCATTGTTTGCAAAATTTTGAATCAATAAAAACACTAATAACTTCAAAAATATTTGACACTAACATAGTATATATGTAATTAGCGGCTATTGCATTTGGTTCCAATGTAGTTAAGCGCCTTATAATAATATATGAGCAAACATTAGAGGACTTCTGAAATTTCGCCTGGAGTTGAACTCAGAACACCATCTTTATTTGTACTTCTATTAAATTTTCTACTTTACCCACCAGACATCCATACAATCCCGCCAAGTACGAATATTTTTTATGGTAAATATCCATCGACCACATAACCGATGCAAATATCATTGATATTCAACACATGAGCGTTTAATAAAAAAATCTTAGATTCAGTTTCTAGAACCATCGACACGGGTTCTTAATGTGAGCTTACTGCCTACCGGTGACTAGGGGAGTTCTTGTAGCGTAGTGCCGAGTGCGTTAAGGTTTGTCTGATATTTGCTCATTGCTGCATTAGGTCACGACAAAAGCTGCTAATTGAATGTAATTTGAAAATTCATACAGCTATTTAGCGCCATCTATGTTCGATAATTCTTAAGTCCCTTTTACTTTTTAATTATAATTTTCCTGCTGTTGGATTATGATACCCAATTCATGATCCTCATGATGATACAGTTGTAAAAAATGTGAATAATATTTATCTAACTGTAAAGGATTTGGTAGTATTCAGTATTGTTGGTTTACGGAATGTTATTATATTACTTCCATTGCACTGTTATGTTCAGCAAGTATCGAACGAATTTTGGTCACCTACGTGAATAATCGTATATGTACGTAAATATAGTATATTTATAGGATATAGTAATATATAATAGTATATTTATAGGATAAAAATGTGCAAATCTACTTATTAAATGCTGGAAGACGCATCTACAAAGTACAAACTCAAGCGTAAATTCCAAAATAGTAAACTCAAAAATATTTTAAAACTTAACGGAAACTTAGATATTTATTAGCCTCTGGCATGAATTACATAAATAAGGATCAAATAAACAGTGGTGCCAATGAAGACTTTTCACTTTGATTATTATGTTAATGATTTAAATGAAATTTCTATAGCCTTGGTATAATTTAATTGATATAGCCTTTTTCATTAATACTACACTACAACTTAATTTTTATTTTGATCAAACTATAAGGATACAATAAAACTACCATTGTATTTGATATTTAATATCTAAAAATGCAGAACAATACACCAAATTATTCGTTTAATACATCTTGAGGCGACATTTTTTATCTACACACGTTTAATAAATACATTTATCTGCATCTTCACTACTCTATACATGCTTTCTCAGTTGAATGTCAATTTCTTTGCCCACAACAAATATCAATTTACCTATACAGTTTTCCTGCAATGCTTAAAATATGGATACTGCATTTACCCGAATACTACGCAATGAGCAAAACAAAAATCAAACTTATACTGAAAATCACTAATATAACAGTCACATAAAACAATAATAACTACTTGGTAAGTTTAACAAATTATAATCACCTTTTTGTCTACACATCTATCCACCTCATTTTCAAATGTCGTCAATCTTATTAAATGAGCAACGCAAAGGAAAATATTTCATTTGTAAATATGTAATTATAGAAAACTTAGATACTTTCTAACTTAGGAATAATCAGTTAAACACAAATCATAATTCTGATACTTTTTGTTTTAGTTTCAGTACATGTTAACACAACTCATGAGTTGACTTTGCGTAAAACTGAAACTACAATCTAGTTTTCTATTAATTTCATTGTTACATGTCACAATATGACCTAGCAAATCACACTATTCCCGCTAAATAAGCAAATGCCACTTTAGGAAACCAATAAATAGTTATAACCACTACCAGATTTCATCATGGTTTGATAAGATTTTTTCATACTCAACATTTCGGATACTTTACAGCCTCTTTATCATGGGGTAAAACTGCCATAAAACTCGTAAAAGTTACTTATAAATGAAATACGCGTAATTAAAAAGAAATTTGGGTAGTATTTATAGAGGATATCATGCGGAGGTAGACAATGTTACATGGTTATCTTTGTGCGCTATTTGTCAGGTGTAGCGGATTGGTCAGGAGCTGGTGTTGAGTCCTGTCCGTCGCCGCTGCCGACTGCTTCAGTCGTGGAACTCTCCCCAGAGGCTTGGTCGAGAGCGGCTGCAAGCTCGTCCTCATCCTCGTCTTTGCCATACAACTCGGGGTACTGTGACATACACTCCTGCATCACACTGAACTTTTCGTAACAGTCGCTACCTTTTGGATCTGCTTCACTGGAAAAAGTGCATTATAAAATTAATTATTGCAGAAAAAAAGAACTATTCCATACTTGTCTTTACAAGGGAGACAGTTCCTAAGGGGATCTAAATTTTCATTATATTTTACACGATTGCGCCATCTACCATAAACTGTGGAAACGTTTTCCCTACCTAATGTTTTTATAAGCATAATCGTTTTTAATGGTGACGATAGATGGCGCGCAGACACCATTTCGTATTAAACCATTGAGAGATAATTTAAGGCATCTTTTTTAGAACATAACAACTCATTTTTAAAAAGTGGCTTATTTTTCGTATATTCTATTGCCATTTTAATCTAAAATATATAAAACTTTCCTTTCTTCACTTTCCACTGGCTTTAAAATCAAATCAATTATTTAAAATTTTGATTGTAGAGTATTGGGTGCTTATTTAGTATAATGTACAGTAATTTATATCTAGATTTTGCAATGAAAAAAAAAGTATGACCAAAAGAAAAACCAATGGATAGTCCATTGTGAATGGGGCGCTCTCCTCTCAGGAATTGCAGGATAAAAAGACAATTTGAAAAGATTAGTCTACTGAGTCTGTTTCGCCAGTTATATTCTACTTAAAAATCTAATAAATTTAAAAAAATATTTGATTATATTGAAAGAGAAAGACCATACCTATAGTGAAAACAGGAAAATGCATCTCTAAATTGTGTTCCACATGGCCCTGTGGCCATTCCACCGAGGCACGGGCAACCCCAGTTGATGGAACCATCAGCTAGGATCAACCCCGGAGCTGGCTCAGGATCTGGAAGTTTGACTGTGCTAGGAGCTGATAGTTCCTCGGGTGATGCAACTATTACTACATCCTTGCCACCTTCACCAGTTTCCCAGACTGTTCTTGATGACATTGTAATTATTCTATAAAAAGCAAGAAAATAGTTTGAATTAAATCTACTATATTTGTTTAACAAAACTATTATTTATCTATTTAAAACAAAACACTCAGTTTTTCATTTAAAGGCAAATTAAGTTTCATAATCAAATTTTTATATTTAATTAAATCTGCATTTTTCTGTACGTCCATATTTTATGAATTGAGGAGATTAAATTAGAATTACTTACATGATGGAACATGTAAGTAATTCTAATTTATGACCTGTTTCTTATATTTACGTAGCTCTACAGACATATTAGTATAGCCTAGCATAAAATTACTATAACAAATTACTCAGCCAATATTTGAAGCTCAGATAATATATTTGTAAGCTCAAAATTTCAATTCAAGAATAATTTAATTAAGATTTTTAAAAAAATAAGTATTTCATAAGCAATGCAATGTATAACAGTACTAAGATGTGTAGACAGAAAAACATATTATTGGCCTTACTGTTATTATTATTGTATATTATATATATTTTTTTCATTTAAATTTTGTATGTGTATGAAATGTGCCACTGTTGGTTTTCAATAAATAAATAATATATAGACACATATGTTTTAAATGCCTTTTAAAGATAAATACTTAATATCCAATGCTAACAATCTAAAGAGTAATAATAATAGTAACTCACTTTTAAATTAAAGCTTGCAACGATGGTGCCTCGTTATGGACACAAATAACTTTAGAAGATAGAGCTAGTGCGGCTCGCAGTTTACGTAAGTAGTTAGCAGGTACTCTTAGTAGGACACGGTGATGCTTCTCCACAGATTTTACACACAGAATATCTGGCGTTATCACACCGCATTCACCAAACAGTTCTTTAGTAGCTGTCTGTATTAAATGCTGAGCATATACAGGCTCTGAGCAACTTCTGAAATAAAGTTGACATAACTATGACTTAATAATTTAAAAAAATATAAAAATAAAAATATTATATCAGAAGGCAGAGATCAAAATACAGAAAAACTAAATAATTACAATTAATTAAAGTAAGCTAGTGAAATAATCAAAAATAGTATGTAGTTTAACTGCATCACAACCAAGAGAGATACAGGTTATATTTAGGGTATAAAAGATTTATACCCTAAATATAACCTGTATACGCTCGATTAATATTGTAACTTATTATTACGGTAAAGAATATTTATATTCTATATTGCAAATTAAATGCAATCTTTTTCTGTGTTATGCAATTTGTTAACTTACAATTTTACCTCCACGTCCAAGTAAAAAAAACGAGAGGACATCACATTAAAGAACTTCTACATAACATGGATAATTATTATTACCAAACCCAATAAAACTATCCGTTGATAGTTAGTTAAGTAATTTAATAACCAACAAAAAATTGGCTACTTTGAAGTCTGACTAGATGTGAATTTTAGAGGTTATGTTGATGTTTCTTTTTTTTTTATTGCGTCAAGCTACGGATACTTCTCTTTTAAGCCTGCTTAAATTCTTTTGAGTACAGGAACCAAAATTGCATAATATTATAGAAAAAGTTTGTATTAAAATTTACTCTTAAATTAATTTATATTTTTTTACAAAATATTAATTAATAACTTAAAAACAGCATTGACTAATACAAAAAAAGGTTTATAAGTTTGTTGATGGATTACACTAATAATTACAAAAATATGTTGATTTATTGGGTTATTTGATATATTATAATATACACAATGTAGTATAGAAACAAGGACAACCATCTCGTTGAACAAATGGAATAAGTGTTCACCTGTGAACGTAATGAGCCAGAAGCAACAGCAAAGAGTATGTAAAACTAACGTTAAGAGACGGGACTGCCATACAAAAAAAACGATGTATGAACGTGCACTCTAAACCAATACCAACCTAACAGACAAAACCATGGCGCCTGGCGGTACATACTGCCAACATAATGTCATAACTAGTTAGTACTGGGCTAGGACTAGTGAAAATTTATCGATATCGACTTTTTAAAGACTCGTTATAGTGCGAATTTTATTTTAAAAACATAAACAAATGAAGGGTAAATGATACACAGATTGTTTTAATAAATCTATAATTAACGAATTAACGGAAAAGAAACTTCAAATTCTCACAAAATCATTTATTTTCAAACACTATGATTTTTATTTAAAAAAAATTCTTAGAAATATTACTTCGCTTTTCTTTAGCAATATGTTTGTTTCTTAAATTTACGTATAAGTTTATAACAATTTTTACAAGTAAATATGCATTTTTGTCAATCAGGGTCCAGGTATTCTTTAAATTAACATCTTTTGGGAATCTGAAATAAGATATCACTTTGACCCATTGTTTACACCTTTAAAGTGAATGATAAGTTGAATCTTAAAATTTAACTAAATGACTCAAACAGCATGTAATGCTTACGTTATAATATATTATAATAGAATAATTAGTCTGAGTTTATACATCGATGTCGATAAATTCTGATTGCTGGGTAAGCACTACAAGAAGTTTTTATAACAAGTTTATTTTATATATTTAAGTTGTTAAAATATATTAAACCTCTATATTTTCTACTAGAATTGACTTCCTTTATGGATTAAATAAGTAATTTAGCTTGCCGATCTTTATCTAATGGATATTTTACCATAAAAATACGTTTGTTACCAACCCGGCATGTTTTTATACCACAAATCTCACAAGCTACTTTTCTCATATTGTTTTACAGAAACACTATTTGAATCTCTGAGAATCACTCACAAAATGACTATAACTAATTAATATTACACTTTTATGTAATAAACACGTGAAAATGTAACTTTAAAAAACACAATATCTTTTATCTGCAATAACCGTCCATCTTATATCACTTTTTGACTTTTTCAATTTTACTGTCAAAAATCAAAATGGCGGTCGATATAATCCATCTATATGTAGAAGAGCCATCGGTAAATGTAGGTCCAAAGTTAATAATGTTCTTCTTAATTTTATCGGATTATAGCAGCCATTAAAAGGACGTCCGTTTCATACATCGTTTATTTTGTATAGGAGTTTCGCCAGCCTGAGCAACAGTTTTAAAAACTGTGCTCAATGGCGTTGGTATAACGTCATGTGGAACTTATTTATAGTGGAAACATTGTTTGTACTTTGTATAATACACGGTGTATTTGAAACGCTTGCAAAAACGAAGAGGTATGATAGAGACTAGAGTAGGCATAGCCTGACATGATATTATAAGTGTAGAAAACAGCGCAGGCGTTCCAAATACACGCGGTGCCTGTTCATGTCTGTGACTGTCGCGGTTTATTTTTCACTTTTCGACGGACACTTTTTATGCACATTTTTTTTTTTCACTTTTTAGGTGCATTGCAATTACTGCATAAAAGCACATTCGAACTGGTCAGTGATTTGTCACTAACGTAATAGTTTTTCAACCAACCAAAGATCTGTATGTACTTCTTCTATCTTGGCCAGTCATTCATCAATGGCCATGAGTCAGCCAATAAGAGCGTAGAACAGGCATCAGCGTCTAGTAATATTAATATCTCCAAAGTGCTAAACTTAATTGCTCTGTACCGATACGTGGTAGTAAGTAGTCGATATCGCCCATGAACATAACTTAGTTTACCTGGGAATAGGCCAGATAATGTTAAGAGATAGTCCAATGCTGCTTTGCAACAGAATTAGACCGGCACGACTCGCTGACATCATAACTCTAAAGTGACAGCTATTCGTGCGGATTGTGAGTTTCTTATGACCCATTGTGTGGCCTGTGGGATAAATAAAAGGTGGTTTTGTTGTGCTGATGTATATAGGCGTCGGTAGCCACATTGCTTAGACTGCTCGCTTGTCTCCTCGTGACTTAAAATGCCTTTTTTAAATCATTTTGAGACTTTAGATGAGACGAGACTGTTGAGTCTAGATGCCAATTATTATACTGCCTATTTTGCCCTTCTTTTCAAAACACAGCAAAGCTTAAGTATAACAAAATTTTTTGTCCTGCGCATTAACGTTACACGGTAAGAACACGCAAGATGGTGGCACCCGTGCAACCAGGTCCCCAGAAGCGTGTCACAGCGCATCATTCCCACCCAAAAAAGTTGAAAAAAAAATCTGTTTCAGTGTCAAAAATAAATCATCAATATCAAATAAATCATCAATATCAAATAAATCATAAATCTTTAGTGCGTATTCTCGGAGCATGCTTTCTTCTTGTGCTACCAACACTTATAGACATCTGCGAGAATAGAGGTGATTTAGATTTAAAAAGAGGACCATTTATTGGACATTTTTAAATGTATTTTGGTGCTTTTGCGGCATATAATACTTTTTTTTTTTTAAACGTGTCAACAATCTAACTTTGAGTCCTCCTGTAACCTGTGTGTGTGTGTGATTGTTGTAAAATAACCAATACGGCGCGTCGGGCCTGTAAAAAACTTAATAAGCCGCAATATAATCCTTAGAGGTTGTGTTTCATTATAAAAATCTAACTCTGAGTTTAAATAGATATTGATCAGGAGTTCATTTTGATCAATTTTAAATAAGCCCTTTTCCTCTTTTCCTGCCACTTATGGTTACGATAGGGTATACATTTATTTATTTATTTATTTATTTATTTATTTTAAACACAATTATAACGCCGTTACAGCAAATACCAAGATGACGTTACAAGCAGACAAACAACATAACATAAAAATACAAACGCATACGATATTACATAATAAATATGACACCTACATATTATAAAGCTCCTTATTTATAAATAACACGAAACAAAATTACATTAAGTTATTTTTTTTCTAAAAAATTCTGTACCAATTCCATTAATTTCGGCAGGTTCCATGCAAATATGTCTATACCATTGTTTGAAATTTCATTTATTAATCTTATAGCACGTAACATTGGAGATGCATTTAGCAAATTGGTTTTTGATGACGGAAGGCTGAGCATAGCGGGACGCCGTCGGAGGCTCACGTAATTGTCGGGAACCCGCAGCTGCAGCGCCGCCAGCACCTCCGGGTGGTGCAGGTCTCCACGCAGCACACGACATACGTACTTGACCAGCGCCACGTCTCTCCTGACCGACAGCCGGCAGTACCCTACCATACCTAACACGAACTGACTCGGGTACACATGTGGATAGCCCGGGTATACTCCGTACTCTTTTAAATAAAGAAAGCGCGTCATTTTATTTTGTATCTTTTCTATCATTTGTGTGTACTTACCTTCATGGGGGTTCCAAATGATAGCATTATGCTCCAACTGACTCCGTACCAGCGCATTGTACAATACCCTAATAATTTTTGTATTATAACATTTTGATGCCTGTCTCAATAAAAAGCCTAAATTGCGGAAGGATTTCAAACAAATATTATTAATATGGGTACGATAAGATAAATCGGGCACCATCTCGAGACCCAAGTCGCGTACGCGAGTCACTCGCGGCATCCCTGCGCCCCCGATGGTGTACCGGTACTCCAGTGGTGCCCGCCTCCGACTATAAGTCATCACGCAGCACTTTTCAACATTGAAATATAATTTATTTATCTCGCTCCATCGAACCACACTGTCAATGTCCCGCTGTAGACTCGTACAATCAGATGTGTTCTGCACCCTTCGCAATAACTTTAAATCGTCAGCGAAGAGTGAACACCTGGCTTCTTTAACTACCTCGGGGAGATCATTGACCATGATGATGAACGCCAGTGGACCGAGATTGCTACCCTGACTTACACCCGACCAAGTATTGTACGGTCTGGACTGGTATCCCGCATATTCGACGTACTGTCGGCGATCACCAAGATAACTCGCGAAGAATTCAAGCAGGCGTGGTGTAAAACCTATGGCAGCGAACTTCCTAAGCAATAGGTCGTTATCAACGGTATCAAAGGCCTTCCGAAAGTCAAAGTACGCAGCGTCCACCTGCAGTCCGGCGTCCACGGCCGGGGCCACGTACGATACGAACGACAGGAGGTTACTGTCCGTACCTCGACCCGGTCGAAAGCCGTGCTGATCGTCCGTCAATCTCGCACGCACCTGTGAGTAAATACACTTATGCAGTGCCGCTTCAAATATCTTGGCAAACGCCGACAGCACGGCGACCGGTCGGAACCCGCTCACGTCCGATCCCTTACCCGGCTTGGGTACCGGAATAACTCGCGTCGTCTTCCACCGGTCCGGATAGCGACGCTCTTCGAGGCATAAATTAAATATATGCAATAATGGTTGTTCAAAAACCGCACGACAGTCTTTGACGATGTAAGGGGGTATGCCATCAGGTCCCACCGAGTGCTTCGGCTTGAGCTTCCGCAGCGCGAGTCGCACATCAGCAGCAGTCAGCTGTCCGACGTGCACGCGCGCCGCGTCTGCCCCCGCCCCCGCGCTCTCCCCGCGCTGCGCCTCCTCCGCGTCCAGACGCGGCTTGTCCGGGCTGTACACGGAATGGAAATACGACGCGAAACACTCGGCGCATTCATCATCGCGCAACTCCACCCCATCCTTAGTCAATCGCGTCGAGCCTTTTGTTTTTTTACTGGCAATATACATCCAAAAAGACTTTGGGTCATTTTCAAAATTTAGTTCTAGCTTTTTCTGGTAAGCATCAAAGTATACTGCGAGCTTCCTTTTGACAATAGTTCTAAATTTTGAAAATAACTTATAGTCGTTACTCGCGCCATATATTTTATATAACTTGTGATAACGCCACTTGCTCCTGATATCACGTATCAAGTCGCCCGTATACCACTCCGGGTAGGCACGTCTCGACGCATTCAAATTTGAACGTCTGTTGGGTACACTATTATTTATGGCTCGATTTATTAAATCATAGAAACAGGTTAGCGCATCTTCAGAACGTTTATGATCGTATAAACTATTCCAATCAATGCTATCTAAGTTCTCATACAAGACCTTGAAATTACATTTATGGAAGTTCCAACGAATGCAGTTGGATGAGGGTCTCCCGTCGGAAATTGGTTCAGTACCGTTCTGTTGGGCGGCCGTCACCATACGGACAACAAGCGGCGGGTGGTATGCGTCTATGTCCACTAAGGGTTCGTCTGCTAAATGCACCTCCAACTCACTATCCGGTACTGCTGACAATACTAAATCTAGGATCCGATTACTGACATTGAAAACATTATTTACCTGCCGAAATCCACAGAGAGCCTTCACATATTCCATATAAATCTGTACGTCCTCTGAAGCCGATGGCATATTAAAATCACCCACATATAATCCCCACCATGGTTCAGGCCTTGTCGTGGCGGTGGGGCTTTGTAGCTTAGGGTGAGCCAGCACCTTGGGAGTTGGGCGAAGCGAATTGAGCCGAGGGGGCTCTTTGTACCCCTCTTATAAGAAGAGGGGGCAAAAGAGCAGGGGGCAAGGGACGAGGACTGGAAGCTCGCCTCAACCTCATTTTTCTGTCCCGACGATCGGAGGGGTTATCCTATGGTTCGAGGCAACCCGACGTCATTGCCCTTAGAGACTGACTAGCCGTCGAGGTGCCCTGATGCTAGCAGATCCGGAGCACCTCACTAAAGGCGGCATTGATGGCACTCGCTTGGTTTTAGTGGGTAGAGCTGCGTCCACTTACCAGCTTTCGGGCGCAACGAGTCCCACATACCCGCCTGGAGAGACCCACTCCCCCGCGGGATGCCTAAGAGCTTTTGCATCATTGTGTAAAATATATTTTAACATCATATTATATTTTAAAATTTTATTAAACCCCGTTATAATTGCGATGCTACTTCTTATTTCTTTATATTCCACGCAGATCATTTTATTTGTAATCGGGACCCTGTACGAATTGAGTATCTGTAATGTGGAAAGTACCACACACAGATTTGATAGATTACCACCTCATTTTACCTGGGGAAATTCGTCCATTTCACCTGGATTTGTGAATTTTCTTAAAGAAAACTGTCGTAACACATTTTAGTGCACTTTTCGTGTTAACGTAATATTCTATATTAATCTTTATGAACTTACCGATACAAAGTCACATCACATAGTGATAGGTATACTGTTTTGGGAACACAACGCGAATACTCCCTATCAACACAATTATGACACTTTTCGTGCCGGCCAACTGAGCCATATGGCTTGGTGAAAAAGAGAACTTAGAGCCATATCACGGTAACTAAGGGCAATATAATAATGACGATTTTACAGCCGGTCAAATGAAATACATATTTCTTATCTAATGATACAAAGATGTCAAAATGTACTTATCATGTGTTAAGACGCTTTTTTTGCCGAGTGGCGATACATATTTTCATACTTCTAAGTTCAGAAATGAAGAAAAGCCATATAAACTTACCTTTCTTAATGCTTACTCACATCAGACTTACATCGTGAAAGGAACCTCTGCAACTGTACAAAATTTCAAGTTTCTATTCGGCAGTGCATTGATATACAAATCAGTAAGACTTTTGCATATATTACATCTTTTATATAAACAGCAACCCATATATGTCCCACTGCTGGGCACGGGTCTTCTCCTCGAAACCAGGCAAGGAGGGTAACGTTCCATAGTTCACCGAGTCGCTGGTATTGGACCGGGTTGTTAAACTTCACACACCTTCTTCCTTCAAGACTTTTCTGAAATCTCATCAGGCATGCTGGCTTCCTCGCGATGTTTTTCTTCACCGATGACTGAGCGATGGTCAGGGTACATTTAGAAATTTTAGAAAAAAACCATTTCAAGGCATCGCAGGTAGGGTCATTGAACACAGACCCTTTCACTCAAGAGGTCCAGCCTCTTGACCATCATCGCTCTACAGAAGATAGAGTAGGCCATCATACTATAGATTACTCTATTGTACTTATAAGAGCGACACGTGACGATGATTGGGGCTAACATCGTAAGCAGATATTATGAATCAATGATCAGCAAGAAAATCTAAAGCCTTAGGCAATTTTTTTTTTTTGATTTTTAATAACAGTCACGTATATAATATAACTTATTTCTAGATGAATTATATTATAACATTCAAACCACCCAAACTATTGCAGCACAAAATAATAATATATATATATATATATATATATATATATATATATATATATATATATATATATATATATATATATATATATATATATTATAAATTATGTCAGTATAACAATATTTTTGTCATTACTAGACTTTATCGTAGTGTTTATATTATATACTCTTTGATTACTGTTCGAGTATAGTCGAACCACCCGCACGCCTGCATGTGGCCTATTTCTTTCTATAAATCTAATAGGTGTTAAAAAAAACATAAAAAGCATATATTATTATGTATGTACGGTCTAATTGAGAAACGCCTAATTCCTTGAAGTTGTTAAAAATGGCTTGACAGCCGACAGGCAATGAAATTATTGTGAACAAACCGTGACGTTTGCTTAACTTTTCACGTTTTAAAAACCTTCCATATTAGTTATTCCCTTACATACTGAGGTGTATGATTAGGCGTATTACGCCTACGTATTACTTCTACGTTAAACATGTTTTAAGAACATGCATTCATTTAGAACGAACGAACGAACTTTTCTTTATAGTTTACCATTCCGGCTACAACTTTTTGTCGCCAGGAAATGCTCTTAGGCGTCCTGCGGAGGATTGGGAATTCCCTAAGTGTAGGGCTCGCTGCGCCCGAAAGATAGTAATGTGGAAGCAGGTCTACACAGGTCTACTGGGGTAAATAGTATCATAGAAATAAATAACGTTTCGAAATACACGTAGGTTTTTTTAGATAATGTATCTAACTCACAAGTAGGCATTTTTTTTTTCAAAAAAAAAATACTTGTAGCGTCTTATAGTTTCACGTAGGTACTTTCCAATCCCATGGGATACGGAAATATAAAACAACTTGTGTAGGTACTATTCTGATATGTAAGGTAATATTATTGTAAAGTTTCGTCAAAATCTATCCATTAGCTTTTGCGATGAAAGAGTAACTACCACCACCACACGCCTACACAACCATACATTCTTAAAAACTTTCGCGTTTCGTTCTTACTAATATTGGTTTTTTTTCCAATTAATTATTGAAACCTACTTGGAAAATATTTTGATCTCAATTTTTTTTATTATAAAATTTCCTATTTATATATTTTTTTTTTACTTTCCTTAAAACTTGTCTCGTCTTATTGTCAAAAAAATGTTTATTAATAAAAGTTTAATAAGTTGTATTGTGTGATGACTGATGACTGAGATGCGTTGTCCTGGCGGCTGGTGCGGGCGGCTGGCACGTCTGTGCGGCGTGGGGCGGGCCAGACTCGGCGGCACCGGGCGGGCGCCGCGCTCCAGTGTCCGCCGGCCGCCGCGGTGATACATCGTGTCCTGTCCGCTCCGCTGTACTCCGAAGTACGCACGTGAAACACGTTTGTTTATTATTCGTAATCGTGCGACTCGATAGTGTTTAATTCATTCATAATATATAAGGCTGTGTGTACACGAGTGTGAGTATGAGTGCGGTGTTTGTCGGACCGGGGAGCGCACGGCGGGCCCGGTGAGGCATGGCGGCGGCGCTGCTGGTGCTGGCGCTAGCGGCGGCCGCGCCGTGCCCGGACGCGCCGCCGGCCTGCGCGTGCGCCGATGGCGGCACCCGCCTGGCGTGTCGTGCCGCCGCCCTCCGAGCGCTGCCGCCGTTACACGACAAGCTAATTTCACTGTAAGTCACAAAATACTTGCCACTCCATTCATCATCATTAGGAGCCTATACATTCATTGGACCTATAGTTGAACTGACGTACAGACCATCACACGCAACTTGGATGGTCTCCTCAACAGAGATCGTCATCCCATTTACTTCCTGAACACGTCCTTTACTTCAAAGTTCAAAACCTTCCGTTCTTCCGCCATCGGTTCTCCGGCGTGCCGCGTACGTGATCGGCCTATGCATTACTATTAAATTTCCTCAATCAGTGCTTATTAATATCTATTACTTCTATTAGATTCTAGACATTTCTATCAGCTCTACCAAATTGAAGGACGAAGATTTGTGATAGTGTTCTTCAAGATTAGGCCTAGGTATATTTTGTTGTCACTTATAAGTGATTTATTAGACTTTTTCCTTTTCTGAACATAGAGATATATAACATATAACCTATGTATATATCATCATCATCATCACCCGATCCATATTATCATCCGCCTAATACTGAATATAGGCATCCCTTAATGAACGCCAAGACGACCGATTTGTTTTCTTATGTAATATCATTAATTTACAGCAATTAACAAGCAACGATGGGCTCGGCCTCTCAAGTGAGAGGTCCGGAGTCGATCCAGGTCCCTTTTTGCCTTGAAATGGGTTTCTCTTATTTTCTAAGTGCACCTAAACATGAGACTATCGCTCGCTCAAAGGTGCAGGAAATCGTGAGGAAACCTGCATGCTTTATGAGATTGAAAGTCTTCGAAGATTTGTGAAGTTCATCAACGCGAATTGGGCCAGCGCATAGTTGAACAATGGTCCAACACCCTCTTCGCCTAATTTTGAGAAGACTCGTGCCCAGCACTGGGAAATTAAGGGTTGATACTTAACTTTGACAATTATTTATTATAATAATATATTATTCATCATCGTTTAGGATTGTCAATCCGACTGCTCAGCGTGGTAATAATAATAATAAGAAAAAATGTAACACTGAATTTTTATCATACATGCCTGTGTACCTAATTTGTGTCACACATAAATTTTCTTTCTAATTAGGATCATACACCCCTCCCCCCCTCTCCCTCCCGCAATGGATTACATATGTATGTATTATTGAGAAAAATTACATACATTAGTTATAATATGAGACAGTGTCAAGTAGCCTCCGTGCAAAGGTCATAATATTATTGAAATAAAACACATAAATATAATTAGCGAGCATCGACACTAACGAATGTATATAACTATATATAGCTTGAATAATAACATAGCCGGCGGCCCAATATATCTGTAAGTAAATCTTAAGCACTTGTTAAACCAGTAGTGTTTTTTGTAAGTAGTATTACTTAATCCGTAGCGTAGTATTTTACTACAAAATCATTCGGTAGCGTTGATGTCTTTTCTCTCGACCTGTTTATGTGGCCGACTGTACCAACACTTTATTCTTGAAACTTACACGCAGCTATTTCCTTACAAAATATATTATTTATGTTTTTATTACATTTTTATACTTTTTATTGTTGCTCATTGCTTCGATCAGGGGTTCTAAACCAGGGGTTCACGAACCATCAGTGTGTCGAAAGAGAAAGGTTCGCGAAATTGCCGGTTTGACAATAAATAAAAAAGCTACATCTTCGAAGTCTTATCAGGATAATATTTAGTAATTCAAAATGAAGATGAAGATCTTTCAAGATGTTATAATCACAAGCAGTAAATGTTTAGATTAAACTTTGTATTATTTTGATGCTTCTTTATTGATTTTAACTTGTGGTATCTATTAATAACACTCAAACCAAAATGATGTCCGATCAATAAGAAAGGTTGGCAACCACTGGTAATGCGTAAATAATAAAAGTCTCTCGGATACATAACAAATGCCTTGTTTTCTTATGTTTACGGGTTACGGGGTACGTTGTTTTGATATTGTCTAGATAATATTAGGATTGCCGCGATGCGAATTTTTGGGATGCGAAAATTCTTAATATTAATTATGAAAATCGCTCTGCCAACCAGCGTTGGCAATTTTCCTAATGTACGAGCCAACCATATAAAATATTTCGGAGAAAATACTTATTTTTAAATTATTAGTAGATCTGTTATGATGATAGCTTTGACTATCCCATCCTGAGCGAAAAAGTCGAAGTTAATTGGTGTGAAACAAGTGAACCTGAAACTAGCTCCGGCAACTCATCCACGTGTTGCCTATTCTATTCTTCTGATGACGCAGGTTAATGATTTTGCATAATCCAGGATAATTATTTTAATTGACTGAGGGATCCTGGACCTATGTGGGCACTTGCACATGGGAATGCACTTCCCCACAAATCGCGTCTGAAGTCGCTTTTCGAGGGTCTCGTATTTGCAGGATCAGCAACAGGATCACCTCAGTGACAGGCTGGTTTCGACGAAGGCCAGTCTATTCCTCGTAAGGAGAAACTGCTTAACCGACACTAAGCAGTCCCCGCGACGTCGTAATTTTCTGGGCACAGATTTCCAACCTAAATCCGACAGGATCACTAGAGGTGCATATAGTAGCGCCTCTTAGGCACTCCCGTTCGTCGCGCGCGAGAGGAAGCATCGTCGGCGGCCTCCTCTCTCACCTGTTCGTAAGCCAACGAACAGGAGGCCGGGACATTGCTGCCTCACAGAAAGAGAACATCCCCGTCCATGTCGGTGACGACGCTCGGCAGAAACGAGTCCCCTCCGATAACCGACGTCAAATCTTGACGATCGAGGATGTGTTGGGCAGAGTTCACCGCCGCGCCACAATCGTAGCACCGGTACTCAGCAAAGCAATCATGATTGGTAAGCACCTATGTCAGACGGAAGATGATGGGTTTCCGCTCATCTTCCGTCTGACATAGGTGCCAGACGGCGCCAACAATAACATTACCAGTCTTGTCCTCTGAGACAGCAAAGCTGTGTCACAGGAGAAACAAGCAGGATGGATGGACAAGCAGGAATAACGGCACGTTCACCGATTATTTCTGGAATCCATCTGCTATGGCCAATAAGTGGTCAATTTACTGTTACTAAAACTATTATTATTTATTAAAAGGGCCTGGCTTTCGAGCGTAAACCAATTCCGAGCCTAATTCCCAGTAGGCTAAAAGTAAGTTTGAGGTTTGGGAAATTCGTTTATATTAATAGGTACAAGTGGTACTACTAGTGTTGCTCGCAAATTCACCCATGTAAAAAGGCTAAAATTTTCTTTTGTTAAGATTTTTTAAATTATATTATATCCATATATACTATAAACATAGTATATATAAGAACTTATATATCATAATATAAATAGTCATATCACGTATTCGCATTTCTATTTGATGTTCACAAAGTAATTGCAGCTCGTATTTAAATAGCTTTGCAGTTTCATAGATTAAAAGGAGAGCCTAACTCATCCTTTTACTAATACTTTAACGATGCAATCAATTACAATGTAAAACCAGGCTTTCCTTTCCTTAATCCAGTTCAAGGGTAAAATAAACCAAAAATATCCTAGCAAAATTCGAAATTGCCATTGAAAGAATAGAACAGAAAAGTTATATAGAACAATTTTTAGAAAAGCAAATTAACTGTTACTTAAACACAAGCTTTGTAAAATACAAAGATCAATTTTGATTTTATAAGTCTTTACATACGAGGACCAATCCTACCACTTTTAAAAATGTACAAAATCCTTATCTAATTTGGGTAGTCTTATAAAACGCATGTCCCACCATGTGTTGGTAATAGCGGCTGCGAGGGCGGAGGGCCAAGGGCGGAGGGCCAAGGGCGGAGGGCGAGGGCTGTGGGTCGCGCTGATTGATAACGGCCGCCCAGCGTCGTCTTATAAGCCCTGGACTAATCTCAATCATTTGTTATATCTTTGCCTACGATTTGATTTGAAAAATTTGGTACTGAAAACAAGAAATAACAAGAAATAATATACAACACAAGTTCTGGATAATTTTATTATTTCTTTATGATTCTTTTAATATTAATTTCATTTTCAATACTAAACATATAAAATTCTTTATTCGGAAACATTTATTGCTACATACCTATCATATATGATTGATTGATAAATTGAATATTTTCATTGCTAAAATTATCTATAACAGGATGTTCACGATGTTTTTATTTTTATTTTGCGGAGTCTCGTGAAAAAGACATTCATCGATTATGTCGAAATATCGAGCTCCGTGAACTAAAAATAAAAGACATGGTAAACGTCCTCTTTTATAAAATTTTAGTAATTTATTGTATAACTCGTTTTTTTTCTAAAACTTTGGATATAGGATAAAAAATAGAAAGTTGTTATCAATTTTATGTGACATAACAAAAACACCTGGTGGCGAAAGACCGTAATAATTTGCAAATCTACAGGCGTTAAATCCTGCATACAAAACATTATTTAATACCTTTGAAGTATTGAACATAAAAGCGTAGATATCACAGCTAAATCTCTGATAGAATTTAAGGACGTAGACACGATGGTACGATCGTGAGCTGTCACATCTTATTCAAGAGAACATCCCTTTGAGATCCATGTCTTATATGGAGGCACATCACTTGCTCGACGTTGAACCAGATCGGAGATGCCTTGTCGCCTTGCTAATACATACCTATTAAACATCTGTGTGTCTATTTCATTTAATAGATTTATATGTCTTTTGTTTTCCACTGACAGAAAGGTAAATTAAATTGTTATGTTGTGTTATTTTTTATTAGTCTAGCAACCCTGTCTGAAGTATATTCCACCGGGGTTAAACTATCACGCTTTTAGTAAAAATTGCCAATTTTATATACATATTTTCATACTTCAGCGAATGAGTTACTTAAGTCACAAGAATTCAGTCAGATTTCGCCTAAGAAGCATTAAACAAGTCATGGGCTCATACCGCTCAATCTGGATGCGATAATTAATCTACTACTGGAAGTAGGATCTATTAGAAAAGGACAAATTAGGGATTCTATATAAATTAAGATAATTTGGTTCATGAGTTATAGTTCGCAGACGAAATTAATGGCCGACCATCACGGCCATTAATCAGATGGGAAGACCTCCGTGAAGATCTCTGTGCAGTGACTGATCCGTGTTAGATGTAAATGCCAAGGAATCAGTCGTATGTGAGTTCGTTGAGGCCTATAAGCAGTAGTGAAATTAATGATGATGATGATGATTATATGAATAAAAAATAGGCACAAATAAATATGAGCCTAATGAAACCCTAAGCGAATTGAAGAAGCCAGACTATCGTGACATTTACCATACATCGCACTTTTTTATTGACTTAAAAAAACATTAAAAAAAGCATATATACGGTCGAATTAAGAAACGTCTCCTTCCTTGAAGTCGTATAAAAAGAAAAGGTTCTCAGTTTGTCTATGTTTTTTTTGGTTACATTTATTACATTATATCTGCGTCACTAAGTGGCCTACTCGGCACAGTCTCGCGATTAGCAAACTAAAGATTATTGATACTTTATTATGACAGGCAACTCCAGCATGAGTTGCACGCGCCGCCGGAACGCGCGGAACCCGTTCTCGAACTTTCACCGAGTATCTCTCAGATCAGTATCCGCCTCCTGTCAGTTACGCTTTCGGGACTATTACGTCGTGCTTAAAGCCGGTCGGATAGCAGATACATATCGCATAGCCAATATTGGAAGCGTTTACTAATGATAAGTATATCAAATGGCACAGCCTTACTGATAAGAATAAGCAAATAAAACTAGTAATTAAATGTTATAAGCGTTAATACTGAAGGTTTTAGAGGTAAAATGAAAAAAAGAGCGATAAAAGTTCTGAAAGGAAGTTTGAGCTTTTAAAAGTTATAATGTAATATTATTAATGACTTTTCCGACTATTTTTTTTTAGTATAAAATCATTGTGTTTATAAACGATTAAAGGCCTGTTTCACAATCTCCAGATAAGTTCCGAATAGGCTATCGGTAACATATTTGACGGATAGAGTATGGAGTATCTGGCCCTTAGTCAAATCGTCCATTAAACATAAGCCGCGGTGTATAGTTTCAATCAAATCTGCTAATCTATCTAGACCAGGGGTTTCTAAACAGTGGTCCCCAAGAGCATTAGCTTAGCTTACCTTTTTTTAGAAAGATACGCGAATTTCGCCGGCTTGATAGCATAGGTGCAAATTCAAATGTTTGAATTAAAGTTTATAAAATTTTGATACTTCTAATATTTCTTAACTGAAATCAAAGTGGTCCCTGAGCAATAAAAGGTTGAAAACCACTATTCTAGACCATGTTTTTAAATACCATCCATGTACACTATATTCGTGCGAATAAAGGATATTATACCGTCAATACAGAATCTAACAGATAGTAATCAGCACCTTGACATTATTTTTGGAAGATATAATAAAACATAATTAACAAATGGGCCCGTAAACGAAAGGTTGGTAAATCATACGGTGTAGGTAATTTTGAATTTTTTCATAAAGGTTACATAAAGCTTACGGCCGACGTGTCGTAATCTTAAAGCACGTGTAATTCATAGCTATAACAATAAATGAACACATGTAAATTGGTTCGCATATATATGTGAATATAAGCTGGTAAATATCAAGGTTAACATACATTATAAACTTCTATATACTGTTATAATATTAAATTAATATCAATAAACAAATAATAAAGATAAAATCTGATGATGATGATGATGAAACAAATAAAAAATTTGAGCCTTGTTTTAAACTACCTGAGGAAGAGATGCACTGTGCACGATGCACGGGTACCACCATCTTGTTTGTGTCTTGTGAGACAGCTTTGCTGTGTTTCGGAGAGGGTAAAAGAGGCAGTTCAATTACTGACACCGAGTCTTATCATTTTATGTCGCAAAATGAGAACTAGCATAGGCTATCGTTAACTAGTTTATGTTCATATGCTACATGGACCAATCACATAAAAATAGCCTATAATAACTAGGTTCTTTTTAACCAAACCTTAAAATTAAATGACTTTAATATATTATAAGACAAGAAAAGAGCAAGTACCATAAATGTAACTACTCTAGTTCAGAGGTATTTCAAATTCCTGCTTATGAAAATGAATTTTTCTAGAAAGAAAGGCCTCAAAGGGAATTTCTAACATCGAGCAAATAAGAAAATATTCAAACTGGTAGTACGATAGCCACGGATATGAGAGGAAGGCTTTTTTATAAATTAAAATAAGAAACACCAAGGGAAAATTCAAGCGCAGTAGTATTTCACTTCACAAACAAGAATACAGAGTTAATACTTACATTGGAAAAGCAATTTATTGCTGTCCTTTGTCTCTTGGTACTTTATCACAGTACACTGTATCTCTACAGTGAAGAAACCTTTAACAAATATAACTACGTCTTAATATAAAAATCATAATTATTCTAGAAAATTCAAACAAATATATTTTTACTAGTATATTCAGTTTCTATCTACAAAAGTTAAAATACGTAAAGGTATTTTTTTTTTCAACTGAAATTAGTAGTCGTCAACGCAGAAGCTGCCGACCGTGCTTGCGCCTTATTTATTACTTTTAACGATTACTGCATTACACGAGTATGTGTCTTTTATTGTTTTAGGGCAATAATAAATATATAATGCTCATTAAATAAATCTATAAAAATACCATAAATGGTCCCGCGACGTTAAATTTGAGAGTTGGTCTAATTAAGATCACTTTTACATCCCAATGTCCTTCTAAATTGAACTCTTGACTGAACCATCGAATATTTTTTTAAATATGTAAGCTATTACAGGCACTTAAGTATCACAAGAAACATCCTGCTTAAAATATTGATAGTTTTAAGAAACTCCTCTGAAAAAAAACACCATCTGCCGGGGTTTCTTCTCCAACAACTCAAAGAAAAAAAATACAAAAAAATTTGGATAAAAATAATTCAGAATCGTTTGGTCTAGAGGGTGACATCTAGATGTCATCATTTCTCAATATTACACATCCTACTTCAACCTTTCTGCAGATTCTAGATTATAAAAACCTCACTTTCAATGTTATACTAAAAAATTACTTCTTTGTATTACTTGATTTGATTGCGTCTTTTGATATAAAATTGCATATGTTTAACTTTCTGGTGATAATTTTCTATTCGAAAGTAATATATTATATAGCAAATATTATTTAAGTCTTGTAAAGTATTACGAACGCGAGCGAGCGAGCGATTTTTAATAATGACATGTGAAATGGGTGAAAATGCTTGTGGAACATTCGTCTTGTCCAAGTTCATTCTTGAGAGTAATGATTAATGTATACGAAAAGTTGAGTTTTATCCCTGTAATAAGGGATTGAAATATTGCCGAGTTGTCTTAGATTTAGCTTAGTTTGGGCTAGGCCCCCAGATGACCGATCCTCCATCACTCGCCTATCTCGACATGCCCAAAACATAATATCATCATCATTATCATCCTTATTCATGCTTACATGACATTGCGTTTTTTCAGTGGACGCCAATATAACTTATATAAAATTTATCTAAATATTCATAACTGTTTTAGGCCGACCTAAAACAACCGTACGACCGTTCTAAAGACGTCTTATCAATTATTGAAATTTCTCGGGAGTTTTGCTAATTTAATAAAGTTACTAAGGGTAACTGCCGAGTCGACCGTCACGTAGAAGTAAAAAATTACATGAAAGTCTAATATTTGACCTCCCCTAATGCAGATAAGGTTTCTCAATTAATATAATTTATTGCGCTCTAATTAAAAAATTACTTGGATTGAATGTGAAATTATGGTCACGTCTTACAAAAATTAACTGTCTGCAAATTTAGGCCTTACACCTAGCAGCTTTAATTATTCAAATTTAAATTAAGAATTTGCCTATATATAGGCCAAAGAGCATAAAGCCGATATAGACCGGTAACGATGTGTTTTATACGTTAACAAATTCCGACAAATTTGTACTGCATCGCTTTTCCGGTTCTGCGCTCTGATTGGCCATTGATGGATGATAGATGTCCATACAGATCACTGGTTGGTTTGCAATTACGTTAGTGGTAAACTACTGACCAATTTTTATGGCTCACATTATTACTCTATCCGGTTCGTTCTAATTATGTTCGGTGTTATAGGCAAAAGCTTGTCCTCATTTTTGGGGCTTCCAACATAATTGTATACACAAAATGTATACAAAGACGACTGGATTCGTAAGTGGGTGTGTGTGTGTGTAAATAATCAAAGGTATAATATAAAACGATGTTTGAATCTTATTTGCGAGGAGATTGTTTGACACTCACGCGAATGTGTACTTGCCAAATACAGTCTGAAATCTGTGTTTAGCAGAAATTTAATTGCAACACTGCTTATGTCTACATCCAATATTATACCGAAATAAAAAGGATAATCTAAAAAAAACGCGATAAAATAATAATTTACGTACCTATCTCTGCCTCTTATGGGTTCAGGTTCGAGACGAGACCATCGCTCGCTCACCGGTGAAGGAAACCTGCATGCCTGTAGTACTATTCTGTAAAAACTATTTCGATATCGAGCTTCACCTGAGTGATAGAGCTCACTTTACGCTCACTTCGAAAGCGAACTTTATTGGTATAGATAGAGAGTTGTATTTTAAAGAATACAAATTCGTCAAAATCGTCACATCAATTCATTCATCAGTAGGGCTATTAGCCCTACCGATGAGATTGAAAGTCTATGTGAAGTTCACCAACCCGCATTGGGCCAGCGCATCGATAAACTATGACCATTACCATTCTCGCCTCATTTCGAGGAGAACCGTGCCCAGCAGTGGAACATGATTGGGTTGATACATTTTTTTAAATAATAATAATTGTATGCAAAGCGAAGAACCAAATTAACATATTATGCTCTGCATATTATTAGAAAAGTTATTGATTATTATTCAGCAATAATCATTATCAGCCCGTGTCCGTCTACGTCATATCATTTCCTTTGCAATGCCAAAGCTATACTCCGCAATTAATATACGAATAAGAAAATTCATAGTAAGTTATACTGATGGAAATAGATTTAATTGATACAGTACAATGCACATGCGCGCATGCAAATGCGTGGGCATCCTTTTACCTTCAGCAATCAGTAGTGGCAGGAACTGGGCTGTCTATTTATAGAGCCCGGGAGATGCAGGCTGCAACCCCCCGTCTCCCTCCACCCGTAACAAGGACGGGACTTAACTTTTGCGTAATTGTCTACCCACACTAGCGCAATTATTGTCTATTATATGCACAACTTTACGGAGATTTCGTTCCATTAATATCTTCTATTTGCATTAAATAATTAATCTTAATAATATAAAATATTGATCTGACATAAAAGTAATAAAGATTTTGGTTGATCGATTTGAATTTATTGTGTTACAAATATTAAATTCTTAATTGCAAAATTGAAACTGTAACAATAATGACGTGGTAAACGGAAAGATTGTGGATAAGTGGAAAAAGATGATTATCCAAAAGTTGTCGGCACAAAAATTTAAGAAACGCAATTATGTGTTACATATTTTTTTTTTGAGGTCGTTTTTAATTTTTTTATTATTAATTAATAGGTGTTTTAAGATGATTTTTGTTACTTTTTTACTACTTGTATCCTTTTTTTAGAAAAAACCAATAGATTTTTATTGTGTTTGTGAAGGCGAGGGAATTAGGTACTTGTTGTATCATTTTAAAAATAAAATTCACGACAATCTCCACAGCAAAAAAGAGAGCAATACACATAGTCATGCATATGCGTGTGTATGTGTAATATAATATGTATGTATAATGTATATATGTTACAAAAATGCAAAAAACGAATACTTATAATTACAATAAATATTTTAAAAACCACACACACCAACACACAGTCAACAAACTGTTTAATTAATTCTTCAATATATTTTGTATAGCACTAAAGCTTTTAATTGTTCTTATATCGACAAGTCACTTTTTAATATGGAAATGATAAAAACATTTAAGTTAATGAGCCAGATAAGAACTTGTATTTTTAAAATGTTTGCTAAATATATTTTACTTTCATTATTATAACATCTTATTTTTTTTTATTAATTAAATATATATAAAATACTGTCAACTATAATACTTAATACTTAGAAGTACCGTAAGTAGTACCAGTAAATTTGTATAAGACCACACGCAAAATAAAGTAATCATTTCTAAAACAGATTGAAACGACGAACACGTAAAAAATTAACGGTACATAATATATAAAAACTAAAAGACTTTTTTATCTATTGATATTTTATATGCTACGCTATGCTATGCTAGAAGACAAAGTGTTGGTAGGCATAAACCATAACATATTTAGGTAGGAAGACGATCTCCATGCCAGATCTCCAGTCCCCGTTGGATGCGAGTGTTAAGGGATCGGGCGTCTTGGCGTTCATTGAGGAAGGCCTATGTTCAGAAGTGGACGGATAAAGGCTGATGACCTAATTTTAAGTTCTTAAAACGAAGACATTTTCTTAAAGAACACATGAAACTAACCACAACGTTTTACAACTAAATGTACACTTTGTAAATAAGTATTTGATATTTTTTATTTCGCGATTTATCTGTCAGTAAGTCGCGATATTGCGTATAAATAGAGTATAGAAACAAGAACATGCCAACGAATAAAATATTGAAAAAAGTATTAAAAATAATGGCAGCATTAAGTTATCTGAAACACTGTTAGGGGCTGCATTTTATTGGAAAGGGGTGATGATAGGGCTTTGAATGTCTCGCAGCATTGATTCCGTTATTTGCGACGTTTGCATCGGAGGGGAAACAAAGGGAAAACCTTTGATTCTAAATTTTATTCCAATTCCGATTCCAAACTTTATAGCGTTATAATAAAATTTTATTACGATTATAAAATTCATTTATGCCTTTATCTCAGTTTATTTTCTATGTAAACAGCACTTTCGTCCTTACGTCTTATGGAAATTTTGGCAAAGCAGCCAAATAATTCTTATCAAAATTAACCAAAGGTAATAAAATTTTATTATCTTACTTGAAAATAAATGTCGGTCACTAGCGATTAAAATTAATTTGGAAAGTGACTTCGATTAGATGAAGAACATTCTTTATCTAATAAGTTGCACTGGGACATTGTTTGAGGAATTCCTTAACTTATACAATATGATGAAGAGCTTTAAAGTTTAAATCTATAAATATTCGAGCTCACATGTTAAAATAAATTATTTTATCTCTTTTTAACCGACTTCTAAACAAAGAAGGAGGTTCTAAATTCGTCTGTATGTTTTTTTTGTATGTGTGTTACACACATACAAAAAAAACTTGGTTGGAGTGGAGCGGTGTAATCAACCAAAAATACCCATGTTAAATACTATAAGTAAGACATAATATTAGTATTAATATTTTCCTTCATTATTTTTGTTAATTAACTTCACCTCGAAGTATTTCAATATTATTTAAAAAAAATTAGTTGTACATAATATATTAAGGTATAGTTATGAAGTCAGTTTTTGGTTTTTTATTTAAAAATAACTTTATTGACATGTTAGGTATTGCATAAGTACCGTAAAGGAGAAAGCTATATGTAAGTATGTACAAGGTATATTATAGCGGACAAATAGTAAAGCGGCAAATATTCGCGGACAAAACATGCATTAAATCGATGACCTGGATACCGACTATTGAACACCATTGCAGATCTTTATTCAGCACTTGTAGCGCTATTCCGCGGGTAGTCGCAATCACAATATTGGCTTTGGAAATTGTCGGCGGTGTCGTATCTCAGCAATCCCGCCACTAATGAGTTAAACATGTTTATTTGAGCGACAACGCTAAGCTAAATACGTTGATTGATGCGAACATGTAAATGTAAAATGATTTAGAATTTTATTCTAATTTTAAAATGTATATAAAATTAATTTTCCACTTTATGTGGAAGTATCATTGCTACGTACTTAACACTTGAAAACTTCAACTCTACAGATATCTTAAAGATGAAAATAAGACCAATTAAAAGTATCGAGTGTTTAAGTAATACTGATTTGGTATGGTATATAAATGAACAAATATTTTAACTGAAAAGTCAAGGACCAAGGAATTTTTTTTATCGTATTTTATCACTAAGGGTACCGAGCAAATGCTCGGTCAACCAGGTACTATATATATATATATATATATACAAGAATTACTCGTTTAAATATATAAGATAAGAGCTTACCATCCAAATGTTGGAAAGCTAAAAATTTTATAGCTTTTTATGTCGGAAATTTCTTTTACGTTTTAATTGCATATCGACGTCAACCGCCCACTTTAAACGAATACCTATTCAAAAATTTGATTCACGAAGTTTAATATAATATTTTTACCTCAATTAACTTTATATAAATCTGTAGTGAATTCAAACGGGCAGTGACCCGTCGTCGGTGGGAGGGGCAGGAATTAGTTGAAGGGAGGCGGCATCGAACCTAATCGCAGGGTACATTACAACAATCTTCTTAAATCTCATTTATTCCTTATTTTTCTATAGAAATACGATTCGAATCATGTTAATTTTATTGCACAAGTAATGAGAATAGGTATTCAAGAAAATAGCAGTATTAAATTCTTCTGTAATGTGTTTTCTACGAATCAGTGGCTTTTTAAAATGATCGTGTTTCAAAAATACTAGTTGAAATATAAAAGCTTCAACTTAAAATTGTAGTATCAACATTTTGTTTTCTTATGTTTACGCGAATTTTACTCATTATAATGAGTGAAATTCAGTCCTCCCGTGACCATGGTTGCTGTAAAGTATCCGAAACGTTGGATTATAACAAAAAACTAAATAAACCACGATAAAATGCGTAAAAGTTTGTTTCATTATAATGATTATTAAAAACTTAAATTAAAAACTTTAAATATGTTTAAATCTTTAGTTAAAAGTCATTACTTAAATATCTCTTAAGGTCTGTTTATTTTTGAAACTTCTATATAAGATATTATGTATTTTACATACATACTAGATGTATGTATGTTTCATGATTCATATTTGGAATAAAGTATGTATGGTATTTGTTATTGTTATTTATATGTAAGTATATGAATATAATATGTATTATATCATAAAATCTATTTTATATGTTTTTTTAAGTTATATAAAATAATTTCTTTTATTTATAGTTGCACCTGCCTTATATTTTCCTATATAATAATTTCCATTTTCCATTACCCAAAGGTTACTTGGAAGAAATCGCTTGTTAGCGATAAAGTCGCCTTTGTGTTCGCATGCTTATTTTTGTTTTGTTATTATGTCATTCATTTATGTTGTAGTAATGTGTGCACAATAAAGTATATTCATTCATTCGTTCCTTCTAAGTAAGCACCTGAAAAATATACACTAAAATCATTTTGTTTTACTAAAGTTTTTGATATTTCGTAATCAATCGGTAGTCATCATAACATGTATTCGATATATTTATATTGGAAGTATAATATCATCCGTACGAATGATAGTCTGAAATGTGCTAGGAAAAGAAATACAAAATTCGACCCATGTAGATAACGAAAAAATTTTGTTCGCCGTGGCTCGGGATTTCTGAGTCTGTCGGTATTGCTAGCAATTCTATTTCCCAACAGAAGGTTTACAACCTCACACGAAAAGCAATTATCATTTGCCGTAATTGTTTTAGCGGGGTAAGTAAAAAAAAAATAAAGATTCTAAAATGCTATAATGATTCTGAAAGGCTCAGTAGCCTAGGATGAGCCAGCGAATTGAGCCGAGGGGGCTCTTTGTATCCCTCTTATAAGAAGAGGGGACACCAAAAAAAAGGACAAATGCGACTATTGCAGTGTATGTAATAGTATGTATGAATACATTGCTTTGCACCGTTTAAAATCAGAATCACAAAACATTGAACATAAGCGACGTACTTACGCATCGCATGTGCGTTGGCCCAATGCAGTTTGTATTAAGAGCTATCTCTTAAGAAGTAAATGATACTAGTTTAATTTTATTTATAAATATGATTCCTGGGAGTTTGGGAGGTCATTTGAAATATTATATACAAAAAAAATTGAATAAACAGATAAATAAAATGACGAAAATTGTTTATACCCTAACTGGTTGTCACTGTCAACGTATTTTGATCAGATTAATTCCATCCCTGTGGATATGGATACGTCTTTGCATAAAGACAAAATCTGAATAGGCATTTAGGGAGCTCCGGGCGCGGTCGGTGCGGCTGACACGCCATGATGGATGGCTGCAATATCGCCCGCACTCGTTATCACAGCCCCCTCCCCGCCCCGCAACGTACCACCGCCCCCCGCGTCTGTCCCTTCCCAGCCACGTACAACCACTTATCACGCAGCCAATTGAAAATTTATATTATCTGTGGCATTATATTATATAATTAATTAATGGTAGATACTGAATACAGTCCATTAAAATAGAGCGTGGTCCAGCGTGGTCCATGTTGGATGCGAGTGGCAAGGTTCATTGAGACCTATGTTCAGCAGTGGATGGATCAAGGCATGGTGATAATGATATCACATAAGTAAAACAAGTAATAAAAAATAAATGATGCGTTCCGTTTCTATCGATTTTCCTACGATACTTCATCAACAGCTAGAATTAGTGATCACTAAGTATTTGCTGTTCAATCTTCTAATTGAGTAAGATGGAAAAAGCTTTGAAAAGAAAGGTCCTAAGCGAATACTTATTAAAAGGTTTTTTTATTTGTTTTATCTTCGCTATTAGTTTTCTATAAAATTCGTTAAGAGAGTATAAATAATCTTCAGATTTAACAGTGCAAGTCACCCAAGATAAAATCTCTTAAACTCTAGCTAAAATGTATTCTTATGAGAAGATTTTTTTAAATAATGAACTACATAGCGCTATTTTTAATTAAGTTTTATACGTAAAAATCATAGAATATAAAGATAATTATAATACAAGAAAAAAATGGTTCAACTTAAAATAAAAATTATACTGCCGTCACCACCTTAGGTTATATATATTATAATTATAATAAACAAATATCATCATCATCATCATCATTAGCCTTTACTGTCGACTGCTAACCTTAAGCCTTACTCAATGAACGCCAAGACGATCAATCAAAAAAAAAAAGAAAAGTAACAAGGGTTACTCGCATCCAAAACAGAGCACATTTGTAGACATCGCCTTCCCACCTGGTTAATGACCGACCAATACGACGTCTATCTAAACATATATTGTCATAAGTGTATCGTTCAGAAACTTAACGTCCCTTGGAAACCACTTCGCCTTAGTGGGCCATCACAATTCTATTTCTGCTATAAAATGGCTGAAAGTTCAAACAAAACGGTACACATACAGAAATAGTTTCACGTCAAAGCTTAGAAACCTTATTGTAAGTACTTAGAATAAATATTCATGAAAAATCGTACTACAATAACCTGCTTATTCGGGACACTCGTTAAATATTGCCGTATTCGTTAAAAAATAATTTAAGAATATTTTCATTTTATTTTTCATGGTCCCCGTAACACAAGTCCCTTCGAGTATTTACCACAGGACCAGATTGACTTGGTGTAAAAGCGTCCATTGATATTATTATTACTTGAATCATAGAATTGTTGAGAAATCCTTACTAATGTGATATATATATATATATATATATTATGATATATATAATGTGAAATTGTTTTAGCGGGGTAAGTAAGTATAATATAATAAATGTGAAAGCGTGGATGTTTGTTACGCTTTCACGCAAGAACTACTCGACGAATTATCATGAAACTTTGTACACATATTCTGGGAGGTACTAGAAGCTACGCAGGATACTTTTTTTTGCTAACGCGGGCGAAGCCGCGGGCAACAGTTAGTATACATATATATAAGATGCACTTCGTGAGATTTGAACCTGCGCTCTTTATGAGTAAACCACATTAGCGGCCGGCCAACGAACGTACAGTCCATATCCGTCAACGCGTATATTGAAAAATATTTATTTCAATTTGGTAGCCAAGTCGAGCTCGGTGCGTCATAAAAAATCAATTATATTTACAGCTTCATTAAATTACGTACAATTTATCTCCGAACGAGCTAATTAATTGCGAGGGAGCCGCCCTGTAAACTCATTTGAACTTCTTAAACCTAACAACTTGCACAAAAATAATATTAATTTTAAAATATTGTTCTGCTTTTCATGCAAGCATTACATAAATACGTTCTTTGACCTCTTTTCTTTCAAATAAACGGACCATAGTTTCAGCAGGTTTGCCCATAACAGGTGAGTACCTATTATCTTATCTAGGTTGGGACATTTAAAATCATACTCCGTGTTCTGGCATGGTTTTCATTAACCTTGTTAATTAGCGTTGGCGGTCAAACGTTAAGAAGCCCTGGAATATGTCCTTGTACATTTTCTAGATTTAAAAACACTACAGCTATCTCGTTTTATCTAGTTAAGTGGGAAAGTATATTCATATGGAACCGTGTCTAAAATAAAGAAATGAAAAACAAAATCGCTTTACATTGACAGGATTTCAATAAAACTACACATTTTTTTATCTGAGATTTCATAGGGACTTTTCCACAAAGATTTTTATTTATCAAACATTAGTTTATATAGTTTATACTCTTACTCATAGTTTTATCATTCTATCTATTATTATCAAAGATTTAAATGAAAACAAAGAAACAAAAGCAACAACTAAAATTATGTATTGAGGTAAAGGTAAACCTCGCCTATCGTCCAAAAAAAATTACAAAATAAAATTCAATTTTAAATAGATAATTGATTCTTTCAATTCGTTTTTGTTAATCTAAATATTTGCTATAATTAATTTAAAGTATCAATTTACATAATAATCTACAAATATTATAAATAGGTGAAGTTTGTGAGGTTATTGAGGATAATCTCTTAATTTACTGAACCGATTTTGAAAAATATTTTACCAATAGAAGGCAACGTCATTATTGAATGAGATAGAGTTACATATGAATAATATAAAGCACACGTCCGTTGCGCTGGTAGTTGTCTATTAATAGACAAATTTCGCTCTGTTTAATGTTTTTCAGCTAATGCTGGGGAATATAATAATCGTTAATCACTGTGAAAATATTCTCGCAAATGTCACCAGGTGACCGCGTTGTGGCTTGAGGCAACTATAATTAATTGCCAGTAAATTAGTATTATATTGTGTAAGTAAGTTGAATGAAGAAAGAGAGCGTTGTTGGAAAAGAGCAATAAATAGCACAGCTTTACGACTAATCCTGATATATACTGTGTCTAATGTAAAAACATTTCAGAATACTAAATATTGCTGCCTATTTACTTTCCACGTTTTTTTTCTGTCATTCATTAATTAACAGAAATATTTACATTCTATAAGATAGTTTGTAAATAGTAGTGCCATGCTGCTTCGCAGCCGAATTGGGCCGTCGACTGGGGTGGTACCTCTCGCTCACATAATACCAACGTAAAGTGATAGTGAAGAAAAAAAAATGCTGTTGCGTTTCGTGCGGTTTGTGAGTTTCTGGTGGCCCATTGGGTCCCCCCCAATGGGCCAGGGAAAAGGAGGGCTACGCATTGGATGTTAATGGGCGTCGATAGTTGCAAAGCTTCGGCTGCTCGTTTGGGGCTACTATGCTATAAAAAATAAATCATTTATTTTGTAAGTTCAATAATAAAATATAGAGTACATTAAGGCCTTTATGTTTTCGAACGAAATGTCTTATTTTGCTTATCATAACCCTAATACCACACATCTCATCAAATTACCATAAAAAAGTATTCAATATTGAAATAAGAATTGTAATGGGAGCGAAAACGCAGGCTCAAATAATCCGATTATCAAGAATAATATCGCTGTCGGTCCCATGCAGCCCCAGCTCACAATAGCAACCAAATAAGTAAGTTTATCATTATACGTCAGACGTTTGGAAGCTTTCCAAACAAAATGATACTTAACACATTACGAGCGTAACCGAGAAAAAAGGATTCATTGAGCTTTTTATTCCTTTCGTGTTGTTTGTTCACCGACACAAAATATGTGTTGTGAAAATGTCATGTGTAAATAATATCCTGATATAAACAACAATTAATCTGACTCGTATTATATCAGTTAATGCATATACGTCTAGCTACTATGCATAAAATATGCACTCCAAACTAACCAATGAATATTAGAGGTTAGACGTATCTAACCATAACACGGAAATTATTGGAATTATAATGTCGTCATTATTGTAAATAATTTATGTTATTATTGCTTTATTGATATAAATCCTTCGCCCTATGTAAACCTTATACGTATCATACTAGTATGTATAGCAAGCGATCTTTTACATATCTTTCCCAAACTGCTGTGTTTTCTAGGTTTTCTAGGTTTCGGTGAGGGTGTATATTTTATCGATACACGACAACTAATATGAAATATGAAGGAGTAAAACGATAACTCAGACAATCTCTAATGATTGTAATACTTCAGGATTTAGTGCGTTTGATGACACTTAAATAATGAAAACAAGATACATTTGAATAAGAAAAACGTACACCCAAATATTTTTGGTATAGTATATAAATAAACTTTAACTTTTTTCAATTTGTTCTTACTCCTTCTTAGAAGTCCTACTTGAATTTGTGTCATCATATTTTTCGAATTGCTAATAAAACCCTTCGTTTTGATACCCCACTAGACCGATATGAGCCGTCTGCTCATCTGCTCTACCGATTAAGCTTATAGGCCACTAGGCCAACAAGCTTGGGAGAAAAAAGTCCCCACAGATAAAAAAATGATCCTCCCTTTTTTATGTAAAGATATACCTAATACGTTGAAATCGTTTAGCTGTTCAGGCTGTACCACGGATCATAAAATTCTGTCTCCTTTACATATACTTTTAAATTTACAAAAATTTACAAATACTTAGGCTTACTTTAGGTATAATGATAATGATGAATTGCCATTTGTGTCGTAATTTAGGACACACGATAAATAAATTTATAAAACTTTAAATACACCTTCAAAATAGTTGACTTATTTTTTTTGAATTATGTTTTTAAGACTAATAGGATAGTATGTCAAAAGTGGTGTAAATATATTAATAGGTCTAAAAAGGAAAAGAACGTGATAAGGTTTTATCAAATAAACCTCTCGGAGGTCACATAGTTCCACCTCGAATTATGTTAAACTGTGACAACCACAAGCCCGGTCTTGTTAACGCAGTGAACACTCGTAGAATGACAATGCGTTGGTCAAATATAGTACATCAATAGCTGTAAATAGCCCACACTGAAAATAACTGTCCTCGATCAATAAATATATAAAAAATCGGTTGTCTCTAAAGTATCGGTTACTGACGATAGTTGAACGTGACAACGTCATAAGAAAATACTGTTGGGCCGATTGTGCTCTTTGTCGCTCGTTCCGCGCTCTCGCTTGCACTTCAAGCCTTAAATGGAACGCCTCAGAGCGAGGTAACGCCGCATGAGTCATGTTTTTGCGTTCGTGCAGCCGGCTCCATCGAATTATAAGACGTTGTCACGTCAAAAATAAGAAAAAAAGCATTTAGAACAAAAATTGAACAATAATTATAATAATAGTTTTAGACATTAGTCAAAGATGATATTAGAATAATTCGCGAAAATTCCACGCCATGATAGCGATGATTGATAAATGGCATGTTCAAAAGTGTGAAAATGGAAAAAAGGTTATGTAATTTATGATCTCAAGTAAGGAGTACATTGATTGAATTGCGCGGGGCCACGACCTTAGCTTCCTTACAGCTGGTGTAAATCTAGTACAAATGGGCGATAATATAATATAAAACAGCTATCTTTAAAAATAATATATTTTGTGCTTTTTATAAACTCGCGTGTGTTCACATTGTTTTACTACTACAGTATTATCCAAATTACTTACCTACTTACTAATTTTATAAAGGGGAAAATGTGCGTGTCTTATCTTTTTTCCGTTCTGTTTACTTAATTGATATTTTTTAATAAACGTGATTTTTTTAAGTGGGGAAAGTTGAAGGGATGGAGAGTCACATAGGCTACTTTTTGTCTTTTTCTGACCCCCCACTTCCCTAAAATGGGGAGTGAAAGTTTGTATGGAGCATTCCGCAGTTTTCAAGGTTGGAAGCTAAAAATCGGTACACAGACTCTTTGTTACCATCGAAAAATACCTGATTTTTTTTTTGGAGTTTACTCCTTAAGAATCGATTTTCATATAAATATAAGGCTGGGGTATGAAAATCTATGGAAATAAAATCAAACTACGATGTCACACGGTATTACACGAAGATGTCATACGAAGCGTTAAACGAAAAAGGGACCTGAGAAACGGCTACCACATCCAAGGAAGGCAGCAGGCGAGTCACAAACTGTATTTTAATAAATTCATTGTATATTTAATAAAACTAAATGTTTCAAACATGCTCTAAGTATCAAAAAATTCATTTATTTAACCTTATTCACTAACTCATTTATTTTATAATCGTACGTAAGGAGTAAACTCCTGTAGTGCATTCGAGCTGACACACACATGACACACGTTTTTTTTAAAGTACAAAATATATTTTATCCTATCACATGACAAGCACGATTATATCCTTAGTAACCCATTAAGGGTTGGCCTATTTTATGTACACCTACAACATACTATCATATCTAATGACATCGGCTGTAGGTAGTTGAATATTAAAACCCATCAATGACTAATGTATTGCTTCCAATATTTTTAAGTTTCACAGGCTTGTGAACCCAACCGACCTCTTCGTTAAATCAAGGGAACTTGGATGCTAAAACAAGTTTCATGATACGCTGATTCGTTTTTGATTAAAATCAGGAAGAACCGGAGTTACGGCCTGATCTCTCGCAGTAGATATGTGAGAGTAATGATATAAATTAAGGGCATATTTATGGAGCTGTGACTTCAACTAAATCCTATAAAGCCCCAAACTGCTCAATGATATGAAGGATCTGTGATTTCATGAGAAAAACATTTTATTCTTTGTTGATATTGTGTTAAGAGTCATATATCACGTTACAATTTTTCTTGTTTGGATTTGATATTGTAATGGTCGATAATATTCTTTGTACAGCTTACAATATAGCTGACCAAGTTTTTTTTTTACATATTCATATAACGCAAAAAAGTATCAACCTATATAATAAATGTCCCACTGCTAGAAACTGGCAGTCCTCGAAATCAGGCGAGGAAGGTATTGGGCCTTCACACACTTTCAAGGACTTTCAATCTCATCGGGCATGCAGGTTTCCTCATGATTTTTTCCTTCACCGGTGAGCTAGCGATGGTCTCAGGTTCGGGGTACACCTACATTTATTTTTGAGAAATCCATTTTAAGGCACCACAGGAGGTCAGGATCAAACCTAGACCTTACACTGAATAGGCCGAAGCCATCAACACATAGCAGCACTGGACCATCGTCTCTAGTAACACGTAAAACAATTCAGCTAGAATCGTTTACGACATTAATAAAATTCAAGTCGTTTATATTGTTCTGGTTCTTTCTTATCCTTGAAATCAAACCATAATTCAGTTATGTGTTAGCCTCGCTGAAACTTTAACGCTTAAAACTTGAAATCTTATCAGACACAATTCTGATCGTAGATCATGTGGACGCAGTCTAGTGTCTGTAAGAAATATCTTTGTGTCGTTTCAAAAATATCTTCGTTAATTTAATAAAGCACTGCGATCGAACCCAGACTTTACACTTTACAATCAAGATCCTATTTATCCATCGCCACATGATTGCATTTGGTAGATCTCTATTCGTTTAAAGAAAAAAAAACTTCAATTGATTGAATCAAAATTGAAGAAATTCAAGAATTAAGTACCTCCATTTTGAAGGTCATTATAACGAAATCTACGCAAAGGAAATCAAAATAATTATTATTTTGAATATCGAAGGTTATATCGATTTCTTTAAGATTCTATGTTCTTTATACTTAACAGCAACAAAACTCTTTAGATGTGACTATTGTTACTATAAAAACAAGCAGATTCCATAGGGTTACTGTTTGGTCATTATAGTGAAACCTAAATAAATCATGGTATGTTTAGTAGGTCATTCTACTAATATTATAAATGGTTTAGTTTGTAAGTATGGATATTTGTCACTCTTTCTCGTAAAAACTACTGAATGGATTATTATGAAATTTAGTATAATATACATTACACATCAGAATAACACATATACTATGATTTATCCATGTAGTCCCACGGGAATGGGAAATACGTGGGTGAAACCGCGGGACGCTGCTTATTTTTGATAGTAAATTGTATTATAATAGGATGTTTAAATATCGGTTTTAAAAAATGTATAAATAAGATATATCATCATTTTAAAATCTTTTGTAGTCCATATTCTAAAAGAAACGGATATGTATTTGAATTGAAAAGAAATGTCTTTTGTTACAGAGATGTCTCCAACAACAATATCAGCGTACTGCCGCCCGACGCGCTGGAGCCTGCAATCGCCTTGCGAGACTTGTAAGTTTTAAAATATTCATATCATCGAAGTAAAAATATATTCAAAATAAAAATACGTCTAAAGAAAAAACTTATTTACTGTAAAATTCATATTACGTACTAATGCCTAAATCGTAACTGGCGAAAACATGGAAAACAATCCATGCCACTAATGATTTCACAAGCTTTTCGCAATTACTTTCAGTAAATTGTTTCGCACATTCGCAGAGCCCTTTAAATATTTCATTAGCGACTAAGCTTACGTTTATAGTAAGAACATAATTTCAGTAGGTACGCAAAACCTCAAAGGGTTTTAAAGACCCTAAGAAAGATAATAGTTACTCCATTCGGTTACAATGTAAATGATCTTAAAGATTGTTTCCTTAATTAGTTACATTGTTTTCACAATTGCATTAATTTTAAATTAATTCATTTCTAAAAGTAATAAATACATTCTTTTGCATATCACGGTTTCCGTATTTCTTCACTCTCTCTTTCGTATTTTCGCATAATAGATTTATTTTCTCAAGTATACTACTTCACGAATTGAGATGCTGTCACTAAAACTAAACTACGCTTCCACAGATGAGTGATTTTATAGATATTAGTGCGGAGTTGCTGATGGATAAAGTCAGCAATATGATCGTCTGAGTGAGAATATGAAAGTACAAAGTATTATTATTAAATCTTCTTTCTACATCTAACTCATGGGTACACAGTTCTAAACTACAAAACAAGCAAATACTTATAAAACATTTAATACATTAAAAGCATTTTCACGGTCTTTGCGTAAACAAATTTTGCTCTTACAAGTTGCAAAGTAAACAAGGACACGGAGTTGATAAGTTGGAAGTAAATGTGCGGTCGAGAGAACTCATGAAACGCGTTTGCTTTTAGTTTTTAAAACTCTTAAAACTGAACGGAAACAACGTACTTCGCTTTGTTTGTTCTGCCAATTGGATAAAGTGCTGTATTATACTGAACTAGATTAAAGGTAGGACTTTAAAGTATTAAAATACGATTTAAAGTTGATATCACAAACTGGAAGTTTACAATGTTCTAATAATGTAAGGAAAATTACTTATATTCTAACTCCTAAGACGCTGATTAAATAATTAGAAATATCTTAACAAGTAATACGTTGAGCGTAAAAAGTTTTAATTTAACACAACATACTTGGCTTCCTTTTGCGGTATGTGGTCTATGAATGTCAAGTTACATTATTGTGGATACCGGCTTAGATAAGTATAAGCAAGCAAAGCTGCTATATCAAGGTTATGTATGATAATATACTGTGAAATTGTTGTCACCGTGATATTAACACGTATCAAAGTGTAGATACTAAATTGCGAGCTTAATTCACCGTCTCAGAACAATTAATGCACTTTTGAAACTTATAGGTTATTGTGCTTACTGAGAGCTGAACATTTAGTTCATATACTCAGTGTTGCCCCATTGTGAAAAACTTTTTGCTAACCTTACGTAACCTTATTTGCGTATTAAAATTAATAAACATTATCGTAATATAACAACTTTATAACTAAACAAATCCATAATTTATCACATTTACGGTGCGGCGGCCAAATAAATCTCGCTTTCCCGAAAACTGCACCTTTACTGGCGACTTGTGTGATTCGATTTATGCTCTATTTTTTAAACAGCGCTTGTACGAAGACTAACGTACTAAATGTAATCAATCTGTGATTTTTAAATCCTCGTGAAATCTCCATCTGAGTGCGTTTCTTCATTTAGAATCTACTATAAATGCAATTTTCAGACATAAATTGCGGGTATTTTTACTTAGTTATTATTTTCAATGCGTCCCACGTTGCGGCAATATTTAAAACATTATCTTTGAATAATTATTCTCGGCGAAAAAACCATTTAAATTTGAAATTCGGTTCACAAATTGGTGTTAATTAACAACTTGGCAAGCTTTTAGTTTTTAGCGTATAAATCTTATATTCTTCAATTTGACGTCTAAAAATTTACAAGGCATGTAAAGATAAGCACATCCTTTTTAAAAATTGCCCCAGAGCATTTAGTACTGTCAGGTAAACAGGATTTTCCTTATGAGAAAACGTACAGTTAACAGTAAATGTATTCCATTCTTAAAAGCCGAGTAGGGTAATACACAATGTGCACGAAAATTTGAGAAATTTGCTGTTTAGTGCAGAAAATAAACGTAATCACCGGAAATATTAGTAGTGCACAAAAGCTCGTTTCGTTTTATATTTAGATTTCTCACTGAACTTGGGAAAAAACGATTATAGCAGAATAGGTTGTCTATTTTAGGATAAGTATGCAATTAGTATTTAAAGTGGGTGTGGGTGACAGGAACCTATCTGCGAACCGTCTGGAGGTGGTGTCTGCTGGCGCCCTGCGGGGCTCTGCCCTGGCGCGGCTATGGTTGGACGCGTGCGGGTTGAGGCGTCTGCCGCCCGCCCACGTGCCACGTCTGCACTATCTGTGAGCGCCTTACGCTTGCCATCTGCTGTACATGCTGTACCTCATCCATTTAGCATCGCATTAGAACTTTGATCATGAGAAATAAGCAACTTTTTTCTTACTATCCATGTATAAAACTCCACCACAACTCATTATAATTTGCTTCCATATAATAGTATTAGCATCGAAAGTCAGTTTTAGTTAAGTTTATTGTGCTTAGGTCTTGTTAGCTTTATAAGAATCTTTGTGACTTTTATCTATGGAAAACCTGAAGTAGTTGCAATTTGTAGTCGATAACTGGTCATTAAAAATCATCAGTAGTATCTGCTATAAAAGCAGTTGCTTGCTATCATCTGCTGCATCACCATTGCTTATTTACAATAAAGTAGATAAAATAAATATTTTACTAAATAGATAAAATAAATATTTTACTTAAAGAATGTTCATTTACAATTAAATATTTTTTGTGTTCTTTGATTGTGTAATTTGAACTAATCATCGGAGGATCACGATTACAAGAAAAACAAACATACAATTACATGTACAATATTTCCTTAATTTATTAGGTCAATTAATGCGTATGTTGTAACATAACACTCTCGAGTAATAAAATAATTAAATACAGTAAAAACGTAATTGGTAAAACCGCTTTAATGCAACTAGTTACACACTTGCATATTTGCTAAGTTTTTAAAGTGTTCAAGTATTTATTGAGCGGGTGTAACCATGATAACTTTTATAGAATTTTAATTGGAAAGAACTTTAGAAACGTATATCGTGAAATATTTACAAATTAAACGAGGCACCCGAGTTCGTTTGAAATTCTTAGTGTCGGAGGAATAAAATGTACTTTATACTACAACTAGTTTAACACTTTTAACCTTCAAATGTTTTCATTTATTTAGGTTTAATTAAAATCGTGTATTTAATTGTAATCTTTTAGTTTCCTTATGAAAATGACATCTCAAGACAAAATACTCTTTAAAAAAATAACGAGAAAAATAATGTTGTAATTCTATATTGAGTTGGTGGCGTTTGCTAGTAAAAATCCCTATCGCTGTAATCTTCTGCACCAGGTTTAATGCCTCCTATATTATCATTATCCTCGCAAATTCCTAATTAGAACCGCAATGAAACTAAAAACCTTTCAGTAAAATTTACTCTATCGTGTGCCCGCCATGATAAGGACATCGCTCACTACTGAGATTGGACACTTTGAGCGGATCTTAATCGACACTTACAAGAATAACGGCCCCACCAATGTTTCGATCACTGTTTGAAATAAAATAATCATAATATATCACAATTAGAATAGTGATCGACAAATGTAAGTTATGTGGCATTCAAACAAATCGATCACAGATCCAGTAGTGATACTAATCATAAATAAGATGACAAATAATATAACATTCATATTTTATAGTCCATTAATCTTTGGTATTGTTCCCGCGACGATTGTTATACAATAAACAGTGCGATATCAGACCGCTGTAGACGGATCATGTACATAAACGAGATGGAGCCCTCTGGGCGTTTATTATCGCGACTACTATGTTACATGACTCGCAAACAGGCTCGTTGGGTAACCGTTTTCGATCAATTGCAAATAATATTCGACATAAACTTATGGTGTGACCCCATTAAAAGCTAGTTTTAGAATGATTTATGAGCTGTTCGATTTGATTGAGATCTGGTCCGACGAATATATTTAGAAAACTGTGTGCAACGATTTTTAACATATCAGTAACGTGTTTTAAATTTGTTATATTGATTTTTATGTAAAATAAATGTACTAAAATTAAACTAGACACTATTGACAAAAGGGTTAAAGGTCCCCACCACGGTTCAGGCCTTGTCGTGGCGGTTGGGCTCTTTGTACCCCTCTTATAAGAAGAGGGAGCAAAAGAGCAGGTAGCAAGGGGCGAGGACGGGAACCTTGCCTTATTGTACTGTCCTGACGTTGGGAGGGGTTGTTCTGTAATGCGGGGCAACCCCTCTCTAAAGGTGGCGTCGGTCCCATGAGTGCCTGACTAGTCGTCGAGGTACCCTGTTGCATTGGTGGCACTGGCCGGGTTTTAGTGGGTAGAGTTGCGTCCACTTACCAGCTTTCGGGCGCAGCGAGTCCCTCATACCCGCCTGGGGAGACCCACCCGCGGGATGCCTAATCTCATTTTAAATGACTCGGCGTTAAAGAAAAAAAAGGGTTGAAGATGATTTATTTGTGTTAAATCATATCGTAGAAATAGTTGCCTGAAGTTGAAGTCACATTTTCAGCTACAGATGCTTATATGCAGGGTAGACTCCCACGCAGCGTATCGCATACACTGATAGATGGAATATAAATTATTCATGCAGTGAGGGCGGACAGTTTTTTCCAACAGTAACCGTCAATATTGCCTCGTCACTGCCTCTAATATCATTCAAATTGGGTCCGCCCCATCCCACACCGTTTTCCCTATCCTAATAAATTTACACTTATCATATCGATATAGTAACAACGTTATTGGCTGAGAAGTGCGAAGACATATTTTTTCGGATTCCGTATAAAAAGAATATGAACATATTATTTTTAAGTTACTAAGCGCACTATTTGTGGGGTGTATCTTATTTATAATAAAGACCAGTTAAAAAAGCTAGTATAAGATCTATAAATCCTGGCTTAGCGCAAGTTGAGCTTGCGCTACGAACTTCGAAGTGAAAAATAAAAAAATAAATCTGAAAAAAAGGGGTACGCGCTATTTCTACGTGCTAATCCATTTAGCTTTTAGTCGGTTTTCCGTTTATATTCAATATTACAAAAGTAATTAAAGCTCAAAAGAATTTTCAGTGCATTTCAACGAATCAATGAAAATATATCGAATGTCTCACAGCTCAATTTTACGACTGTTTTAGTTTTACCAATAAAATAAAAATTGAGTTGGTTGCCATTTGATCCTTTAAACGGCTTCTAAAGATTAGTAAATTACAAAATGTTAATACAAGTTACATCCTATGAATCATTTGGTTACATTTAGAAATCGTGTTAAATTGACGACTACTATAAATTTACTTGTCCAAGTGACAATCAAATTAATGAGGCCATGTTTTGAATTGAACACGGATTTCATACAATCACCATCTTCTAGATCTAAGATTGGATCGAGAGAAGATTTGTGCACAGACTATCAATATCTAGTCAAGTGTCGTAAAATGTTGCCCGTTTTTATAATGAAACAACTTTTACGGCTTTTATCGCGGTTTATTTAGTTTTTATATGCCCGACGTTTCGGATACTTTGCAGCAACCATGGTCGCGGGAGGACTGAGGTGTCAGATGTCCTACTGTTACAAAGTTATTCGAAACTACCCACTAACTATGATACAACAATATTTTATCCTATCTATGCAGAAGGTGCTAACTGAGTCTTTAGTCTGTGACATGTATGTGTGACATGTAAAATGGGATAAATATTTATAATATTTATAATATTTATCCCATTTTTTTACCCTCCTCGCCTGATTTAGAGGAGGAGACCCGTGCCCAGCAGTGGGACATATAAGGGTTGATACTTTACTTTTTTACTATCCCATTTTTTTTTACAAAAACCCGTTGTAATATAATAGATTTATTGCAATAAAGGAAGTTAATGATTTTAATATTCCAGATACTATCTTTATCAACTGCATTCGTTCAATAAGTAAATGCTCATGTTCTAACTACGGCGTCAATGTCTCGAACGGTAAGGACACGTCCTATATGTACTTGTACTAGTTCGTACAACTCTCGATACGGCGGGGTCGCACAAAAAATATTCACCGCAATCTATTCGCGTCACAGAGGTCGTTAACTCGGGTATGTAGAATGTACATTACGCAACTGTTTTGAAAGCTCCCAGCCCAGCCGACGTGGAGCCGCGGGGTGAGGATATAAATCATTGGCTCGCATCAATTGTGGAGATTGTGATAAGCCATGAGACACAAACAAAGAGCTAAATCTCGGAGACGCTAGTTAGCCCCGCACTAATTGCGGGCGCTCCGCCATTTGTCGTCCACAATATACATTACCTGTTTTATGGAGCAGTGAAACTTTAAACCCACATGAAGTCTAAGTGTTATTAACAGACTGTAAACTTCGTAATACATTGTGGTGGACGTTTGTAATGTTGAGCTTTCCTTGATCATCGATTCTGATAATATGCGCTTTGACCTTTATTACTGACCTTTAAATAAGTCCTTCTTAAAGACTTAGGCTGTGGTCTAACCAAATGTAAAACGCAACGCAAAAGGAGATCAAGCGTAACGCAGTTTATTGTATTTCCATGCTTATTAAAGGGGGGGCAACGCATCTGCATAACTTCTAATTATGCGGATGTTAATGAGCTTCGATAGTCGCAAGGCTTGACATTTTTTGTACAGTCACGAAGCATTATTTAGCATCTTTGAGTTTAGCGGGTATTCGAATTAAGCCCTTCGCACAGTCTAATCGGCTGTTTATATTCGTAGTAGCCAGGCAACATGTTAAAGAGATAATATCATTTTTTTTTCAAAAACATTAATTCTCTTAACAAACAATGCATTCTGTTCAAGCATCTGGCTTTTCAACTGTTACTCTAATACAATGTTTCTTTTTTTTTTAACTAATCATACTTTAAAATATTTGAAAAAAGATTCGATTTTACATTTTACGTGAATGTATATGTACCGTATAGTATAGTAGATACAGAATACCATAATGTTACATCTATTTCTCATGGTTAACTGTCTGTAGCTGTATTCTATATCGATAGACAACCAAGCCGAATAAGGATTTATGCATTCACGTTGTTCATGATTCCTTCTTCTTTTCCCTCTTCACCATTCCTCAAAACTGAGATACTTTTACCATACAAAACAACAACCTAAAAGAGAATAAATACGCCAATGATATCTAGAACTATCCAGTCGCATACACGCATATTCAACTCTTCCAACTCGAACTGCTCTTGGGAATTTGTTCGAGTGCAAACGATAAATGTATTGAGGAACTTTGGAGGGGTTAACGTTAACGGTATAATTATAATGTGTAAGCCTGGAATAATGTGGCTGTAGAATACTCCAGATATCACCGGGAGCGCTCTGAATACAAACAAAGCGCTGGGATTAGAAAACGTATCGCGTCCAATGTTATTACCCAGATATTTACAATTCATGTATTTTTACATATTATTGATAATGGATATTACAGATACGTAATTAAAATGTAAATTGAGAATTTTGATTACAGTTCAATTAGAAGCGATTAAAGTAAAAGTAGGATATAAATTTGTTAGAGAGCAAGTGCAGATGTTAATCATGAGGTAGATCACCGGTTTGAGACTCACAATTTATAATGTATCGTATGATAATGTAGATTTGATACCGGAATTGCGTAAAAATCGTTTTCACTCTGTTCATAATTTTTAGTTATATAATCTAACCATCTTCATCTGTATTAAAAACACTGCTATATTCTAAGTTATTTAAAACTTATACTTGAAAAAGGCTTTGCTATTAAGTATTTCATAGTCTACATTTACAAGATGAGCAAATTTCCAGAATCGCTATGGCAATATCGTATAGTCGTAAAATGTGTAAATAGTCTTCTAACACTTCCCTATTTTGGCTTCTAGCGCATTATTTTCATGAGTCAATGTGAATTTCTTGTATTTTTTTTTTATCTTTATAAAAAAATATAAAACACAAATCATCGTCACCATCATCGTTATCAGCCTTATCCCGTCCATTGCTAGACATTTTCAATAAACGCCAGAAAAACCGTTTCACTTAGTTACAATACAAATGCTGCACAAAAATCGTCCCAATATTCCGTTTTTCTTGGTCAAACAATGAAGGATTTTATAATATACGTTTGAAGGATACACTTTAATATTTTCCTGTCCTGTCGTCGCAAGTATCAAATACATATGCATGATGGCTCGTGGAAACCTTGTTTGTGATTGCGAGGTGCGCACATAGCCGGTCATTTTTCCACTTGTCAAGCGCACGTCCGAGCTATTTATCTCGACATATTCATTGGCTTGAAATTGGACGAGCTATGGGCTTCCGACTTGTCAGATGATATGCAATAATTGCATTTAAAAATAACTTTAATAATTATTACACGGGCCATACTTGAACACATACCCTTATATGTATTTTTGCACTTTGTCTGAGTCAAAATCGTAAAAATAAAGAATGATATAATGGACGCAGGTACGAAGATATTGGGAGTTGGTGCAAATAAATGAATGCCATTTCCTCAGGATCGCTATTGGAGTCATTGAGTGCAGTCGGACTAATCAATAAAATAAGAGGTTACAAAAGAGAAACCCCAAACATGAAAAGTTACAGCTAGCTTCTTAACTTAGAACACGTAAAGTACTAAAAATAATACTTATATGATAGAAGAACATAAATAACAACTTAAGAGGGTACTTAGTACTTTTTGTATTTTTGTAATTATTTTAGCCACTTATCCTCTAATATCAGGCTTATAAAAATATGTTTTAAATATTTAAGGATTCGTTTTACTAAATTATTTTCCTGTAAATAAGGATAATCTATTTTGTCATTGAAATAATAGTTTATTTAGAAATAGGCTCAGCACTCTAGGAAGCTTGTTGCGTCAAGGAAGCCGGACTTTTTGCACGTTTCTCTCCAGTGTGACTTTGGCAATAGTCAAAAGTCTTGAAGGTCGTGCGGACGCGTGTGAGGCGTGTGAGACGTAAGACGTTTCGTGTGTGCGTGTGGAGTGTAGTGACTCCACGCACACACGCAAAGACATCGATCCGGAGACAGGGCTGCCAACAGATTCAAATTTAAATTTAATAATAAAGAATGCAATAACAAAAAAATGTTATTTTATTAACCATAAGTATAATATGTATATGACAAGAGAGTATCGATGCCACTCAAACTCGCGGAAAATAAATGGAAGACCTTTGAAATCCGTTTTATCGTATTATCTTGACAAGTTTCTTGTATTGTTCGCTTAGTACAGATGATAAAGTGGTCACTAACAATAGTCTGGGGTAAAAATTAATGTGTTTTTAGGATTTATTTAAATTCTTTTTATGGAACAGAAATTAAGTACATAAGTTGCATACGAACAAACCAAACTGTGAGATATTAACTAGGCAGGATAGTGAGCACAATGAATCTTAAATCTAAGGAGATAAAAGATATAAAAAACTTCATAAAATTATAAATAAATCATCTTGATTTATTATTATTTTTAATATTATATAAGCTTTTTATCCGCTGTGAATTACTACTACTGGACTAATTTTAATAAAACTTTGCAAGCTGTATACCTGATATATAGTTTGGTATAACGTAAAAGGCCGTGGTCAGATATAATATGATAGTTTTGTTTGTGATAGAACGTTTGCCTGGGTCCACTAGAAGGTACATTATAAAAAATAATAAGTTAGAACTAACTCATCGAGTACCTCAGTCTTCCTGCGAACATGGTTGACATATAAAAATTGCAAAATTTGTTTTCCTTTACGTATAACTATTAAAAACAATAAACGTGTTTAAGTTTTAAAATAAAATAAAATATAGTCGAGGCAACCCTATGAAACGCACATAAGCGCTCATCGCATCTAGACACTTGCATAATAACAAGTCTACGCTCCACATCGTAATCCAAACTTATCAAGTCTCAATTGATTCATTCACGTATCAAAGCCCTCGCAGTAAAGGTGACAGAAGATAGTTTAGGAAAGAACATTCAAGAAAATACTAAGTCAAATCCTATAAATCTTATACAAAATGATTTTGGGGAACATTTTTCTACAAGATACAGAAACATAAAAGTACTGCTATTGACATTTTTAGTTGACCAAAACTAAAACAAACTTTTCTCGTGTTGTTTAGCATTTGATTTATTCGCTTGGTTAAGGGTTGAACGACTGAAAGGAAGTAATATTGAAAGAAAAAATATTACTTTCACACTTTATTTTGGGGGCATTTAAAATGACGCGCGCACGATCCTTGCGTTTATTTTACTTACAAAGCATATCTGATAGTGCCCGCGAAGCGAGCGGCCTAAACATGGGAATAAAAGCTTTTTTCGTTTATTATTGTAACGATTTTTTTAGTCTGTAGATTTTATCTAGCTGAGCAAAATTTCTATCTAGCAACATTGCTGGGATTTTTAGGAAAGAAGGATTTTCCGAATCGCTTTATAAAGTAGAAAATAAAAAAGGGTATTGAATTTAAAACCTCCTTCTGTTTTTTGTAATTGATTAACCGTTAAAATAAAAATGATCGAATTTAATTTATTCATTTTTATTGTAATGGTAAAACCTTCACTTTTAAGTTTTCATTAATTTTAGTAGGTATTGATTTTTATAATGTGAGTGGATCTTACGATTTTTTCTAACGGTGTTAAGCCGTAAGGTTTCTTGATCTAAATCTAATATGATGCCACATAAATGCACTTTTTTAGTTTAGTACTAAAAATATTTTAATTCAGGTTATATATTATATAATACTTCTTCCTACTATCTTATAAATATTAAAAACAGTTTTTTTTATCTCATTCTTTACTTAGCAAGTTTTAAATGCTAATTGCTGCTATTTCCGACATTAAAAAACTACAAAACAAATAAAAGCTTGCCTAATAACTTTTTTTTCTTAATAGCATGTCCATTTTAACAGAAAGTCCTATAATTTGTTACAACTTTACAGCAGCCAATAACGATATGTAAATCATAATATTCCTGGATCCTAGAGTGCTAATATAGCAGGAATAATTTCTTATTACTATTAGGTTATAAACATAGCAAACGGTTTTAGGGAATCCCGAATGAGATTCCTGATGTAGGTACGACATTTGGTATGAGATCAATTTCTATTATATTTTTCATAAAAAATAAAATCGAACTACTTCAATAGATTGCGAGGTATTATATTGAACTAATCAAATGAATTTGTTACTTCGCGTGAAAGATTGAAGATATTTTGTAAAAAATAATCACCTACATCGACACTGTCGAGAACTTTTTCTTAATGATCCTATGTCATGAATCTGAAGAATCTGGCCTTGCCGCGGGCAGTCTGTCGCTGAGGTGATCCTGTTGCTTGCGGATCCGGGATCCTCACAAAACGGCTGAAAGCGCTCGCTCGGTTTTAGTGGGGTAGTGCACCCCAATACGAGTCCCCACACACGTCAGTGTGCCTACCCGAGGCTATGGTATGGTGCGAAAGCATTTCCACAGCGACAAAAAAATGAATCCTTACTAGAATCATAAATGTGAAAGTAGGCACGTTTGTTACGCTTTCACGCGAAAACTACTCAACCGATTATCATGAAACTGTGTACTAGAAGTAACATAGGAGACATTTAGAAAAAAGGTTTGTTTTTTTTTTTTCAGCGCGGGCGATGCCGCAGGCAACAGCTAGTGATTTGTAGTTTATTCAGTATGTTAAGACGAGGCACCCGAAAATAATTTCTACGCTTACTGCGAGCTTTGTACATAGTTTGACAAAGATGGTCGCGACGGTAACAAATGCGACACGTATGCGGCATAAGTGTCGAAAGTAAAAAATAAATCAAATAAAATAAACTACTTGTGTAAATATCATGATTTTTTTCAATTCGCTAGATAATAAGCTTTTGTGAGTTTTCGTGGCAAGCTTACAACTAAGTGTAGATATATGTATGATTTTTAATCTGTTTTTGTTGAATAAAAAAACTAGCGTTTTTATAGTTCCGGAATTATTAACAATGGACACTCTTTTTCAATGAAAATCTATCAGGGAAATTTTCACTAATTGTGTTTCCCTATCTCAGTTCATTTGAATCTATTATTATGATAAAAGACGTACTCGTGGTCGTACTAAAATTTCATTTCTGTAATTATCTTACCTTACATAAAATATCGAAAGGCACAAAAGAAACAAGAAATATTATATTTATACAGTTTATCTACCATATCTCTGATATAGCAAATTTTTAACAACTTTAACCACATCATATCCGATTGTAAATTAACCCGCATAGAATCACGAGCGAACGCGTGTTAATAAGACATGGTAACATACACAGCATAAAGCGTTTCATACCCTGTAAATAGCAACAGAGAAGATTAAACGAGCACTTAAGTGCGAGCCGCCGGCCTCAGGCGTGCCATAAACTGTGTCATCACTCACCAACACAACACTTACATGGAAGACGTCGCCCATTGTGTCATTCGCAAGCTCATCCGTCACAAAAACGAACCCACTTTTTGTTCGTTTTAAGTCTAACAGGTCAATGAACCGTGTCTGACACTAATCCGACTTATCACCCGTAATATTGAGTTATGAGTTCGATGAAATATTAATCTAAGTAATAGCGGACAATTTGAAACATTCACTATGTGCGGTCGTTCTTAATATTCCATGTCTTTTAACACAACTTTGTGTAACGTGAGTCGTATTATCATTTAAATAAGCGATATATACTTAGGTGTTATACAAATAGTCATGAACGTATAAAAATTATAATTTTAAATAAGAATGCCAAGAAACCTGATGACCTTTGTGGCTCAATGGTTAGCGCGTTGGCGCTCAAGCCGATGGTAGCGGGTTCAAATCCCGCCAGGGAAAAACAAGTTTTCCGTGTTTCATTGATGTGTATTATATAATATAAATGTTAAATATTATATGTAATAATATAAAATTATTAAATATATTTTAGTTGTCTGGTACCAGTAGCACAAGTTCTTCAGGAACTTACCACGGGACTAGATTGGTGTAAAAAGCGCCCATAGATTAAAAAAATATATAGCCCTGTTTTTCTTAACAACTTTATCTGGCTGTTGAAGGCTGGCTTCTTATAAAGGATACATGTGGGAGGTTGTTGTGATGTAAAATATTAAGTCAAACTAGACGTAAATTCTCATATTACATGCCTTTACACTATACTTCGCGAGTACCCCACGAAAATTCCACACAAACAAACAATACGTTGTGATTGCAATCATATGCATTAATGAATTTTGCAATGCATTATTTGCGATACTGCCAATATTCTGACAGTTTGGATGGCTCAGTAAAAATTATTAACTGTTTTTTAATTAATTAATTAATCAATTATTTTCAATCACTAGTGATTGATTAATGAATAGTGGCCTACAAACTTTACAAAAACTTAACATTCCTTTTAACTTAAATTCGTCCTATCTATCTCTGTCTTACAGAAATGACTTGAAAATTATTGAAAGTAGCAAAACTTAAGTTTTTTGAACTGATACACAAATAAGTAAAAATTTCAGATATTTTTTTTGTATTTTGAGGTTCCGTCTCTATCTCTAGGTATCTGAAAAATTATATATAAAACCGTTTACGATTTTTTTTATTATATATGAAACTAGATGATGCCCGCGACTTCGTCTGCACCGGACTAGAATTTTGACAGTTCAAACAATATTTTGTAAATTATAGTCTGTTCTATTCCGACGTATAAGCTATAAGCTCATATATTATAAAATTATTATTCCGATTATTTTACATATTATATACGAGTGTATTAGCTAGCAGCTAATGAGCGCCTCAATATGAAATTACAATTCAGTTTGCATATTCATGAGATATTTAATGGTTCCTATACTGTGCATGATCTCATGCTAATGATCCGACACCTCATTTAATGAAATTAAAATCAATGAATAATTCCTTTTCCATGCTGACATTCAGCTTGATATATTGAGCGTTAAATAAATAAATTGATCCATTAAGGCTTCGATTACAAGTTAAGCCGCACAGTAAATCATTTTTGCCCAATTTCGCGTAAAATAACAAGCGCAATAACTCTATCGTGTGACGGTTGTGTGGCTTAATGTTTCCTTTTTCTTTTATTCTCCACTTTGTTCTGCAGCCTTCATGCATATACCAATCAATACAGTTCTATAAGGTATTGGAATAAAAAACGCGTTGGCAAGCCTAATAAACATGGAGCACTTTTGGCGGTGCAATTTGGAAAGCGAATCGTGTTTATTAAGAAATAAAATAATACAAGACAACCCGTAATAGCTCAATTAATAAAAATAATCTTGTCCTTATATCTTAACATAAATGGTTTATTTAAAATGGTGTACTAAAATTTTATACTACTAACCATTGCGCTAAGCTCCGTCTAAAAAAAGTAAAGTAAAGTATCAACCTTTATATGTCCCACTGCTGGGCAGTGGGCACGGGTCTCCTCCTCGAAATCAGGCGAGGAGGGTCAATGGGCCATCGTTCACCGATGCGATGGCCCAATGCGGGTTGGTGAACTTCACATACCTTCAAAGACTTTCAATCTCATCAGGCATACAGGTTTCCTCACGATGTTTTCCTTCACGGGTGAGCGAACCTGTGCGAATGCGTGTGTGTCTTGAAACCCATTTCAAGACACACACGGACGGGTGAGGATCAAACCCGGAACCTCTCGCATAAGAGGCTGAGTCCACCCACCACTGGACCATCGTCGCTTGCTCCGTCTGCTGACTATTATTTATAACGTACTAGCAGCGCCCCAAGGTTTTACCCGCGTTTATCTATTGGTATAAATTATAGCCTATGTGTTATTCTGATGTACCTATAAGCTACATTATTATAAAGTTTCATCAAAACCCACTCAGTAGTTTTTACGTGAAAGAGTAACAAACATCCATATTTACAAACTTTCGCGTTTATAATATTAAGTAGGATTCGGGTATTTTTATGATGAGGTAGATCCTTAGGGTTATTCACATAAATTTTTGTCTGTCATAATTCATCACAATGTTATTAATTGTGTAGCATCACCATGGCGGACGAATGCAAAGTTATATATGTAGAACTATATGTCTCATAAGAATAGTGGTATCTAGGTCGCCAGGATTGACAGTACATCTATCATTATAAATAGTTTTTAGTCTACAGAAACAGTTGGTGACAAGCCTTTTTACAAAGGGAAATGTCCTGTGTAAATTTTATCCCGTGAATACCACTATTTAGGTAGAGGGAAAGGGAGAAACCCGTTTGTCTGGTAAACCCATTTTACTAATGAGAGGGATACGCTGTATCGCGCTCCCGACTGTTTGGACACTATTTGGTTTGTTTCTTCCGTTTAACTGCTTAGCTGTTATCGGGATGAACAGGCAGTGTAATTACTGGTTTCAAGACAAAATACAATTGAGTTGCCTGGACTAGTTCCAGGTAAACTAATTATTTTGTGGCGGACCAATCACAGCGCCACAATCCTGAATCGCGCTATCAGAATTCCAGCGCCCGGTCGCTATATATACGACATCTAACACGCTAGCTAGTGGGCTGCGGCCTGGCCGAGCAATTGCACTACGCTCGGTCGGAGATCTCCCTTTGGGGCCTATCACCATAAATCCCACAATTTGTGTGCATGAGCGATGTCAACCACTTGCTATCAGGTGGCACGTCTGCCAGCTTCCAACTAGCATTAAGAAATATAGGTCTTCCGAATACATAGTTAATTCACCTATTTAGTGTAAATCTCAGATAAATGTAGAATGTGTGCGTGCGAATAGGGCACGTGGAGCTTTCGCACGCCACTTGCGAATAATTTGTCGATGCAATTTGATGACAGCGCCAAGGTCGTACGCCCGGAGCATCGAAACGACCAAGGTGACCAAGATCTCAATCGAATTATCGATATTCTCATCACGAGCGCCATTTTGTGAATACAAAACAGATTACATAATGAACGGGTATAACATATTGTGGGGTTCATTAAAGTAACGCCTTTAATGGTTGTGTTTTCAATCGAGCCGGACTGTGCTTACACATAAATAAATAGCCAAAAAGCTAACAAAAAATAAAAACCAGTCAAGTCAGTCACAGCTTTCGCCGATTCCTGGACACGATTAAGACATTTTGACACACCTTGTATGTTTTATTCCAAAATTAAAGTTACTATTTATAGATACTATTTATGAATCATACATTACACTTAAGGCGCGGCTCCACCAAGGCATATGGAGAAAGAACTTTTGGGAGTGTAGCTTTTGATATTATAAGCAAAACAATTTATTTAACTCACGTATTTACGTGAATTTAAATTTAGTAAGTATGTTACTTTTCGTCACATATTTTAACTGTCTATCCCACACAGAAACGCGATAATGTTTCCACCATAGGCTTTCATTATGAAGAAGTGTCCATATTTTTTCTGAAAAAAAATTAAAAAACGCTGCGGTGGAGTCATGCCTTTATATTCATATTATGTACATAATATAAAAATGCCAAAAAAATCGATAATGACAATGAGTACATAAGTCAACGTTTTGAGTCTTTGCGGTAGGTACCTATGTCTAGTCCTGCTCTGCAATTTTAATAAATTGGTGGAAATAGAAAAAGTAATTTTTCGTCCCAAGCTTTATATTATCGAGTCAATCTTCTCGTGATCCGGTTATTTTTTTTTTCTTTTGCAGCCTTTTAGATTATGCTTTCATAAATGTTGTACATAGCGTTTGCCACATAAGCTTTTTATGTAACCATATCTCTTTTGTCCCGAATTTATGAAAAAAAAATCTGCACACAAAACGGGAATAAATTATTTCATTATAATGAGACCAATTCGCAAACATATGAATTTCATTTCATTTTTGATACTATAGTAGAAAAAGATCAAGTACTTATACCATTTCCGAACTAAATTTAAATTAAATTAGCCCTTCTCGATCGAGCCCTTCTTGGATTTAATCCAAAGCTCAGAGTCCAGTAGTGGAAATATAAAGTTAAATTATAAATGTTTGTCCAGGTCGCTTATAATTATAATATGTCACGTGCTCAGGTCGGCTGACGACAACCTTCTGTCGGAGGTGGCTAGCAGCGCTCTGGCAGGCGCGAGGGGCCTGCGCGTGCTGCGGCTGGCGAGGAACCGTCTGCGCGCCGTACCCGCCGCTGCGCTCGCGCACACCACCAGGCTGCAGGCGCTGTAAGGATAATCTTTATAAATGTATATACTAACAACTTGTTATGAGAGGTGTCGATGTAATTCGAATATTAATCGCTGGCCAGATAACAAAGAAGAGATAGAAGAATAACGTAAGTAGGTCTGAAAACTAAATTTAAAAGGCTAGAAGCTCTAGGTGCTAATGTGAGCCATAAATGTCCGAAACTGGTCTGTGATTTGTCAGTGACCGTAATAGCAATTCAACCAACCAGTGATCTGTGTGCGCGTTCCGACAGTCGATCATCCATCAGTCACAGCGTCGCAGCACATTTGGCAGAGTTTGTTGTCATACAAAACACGTAGCATTGCCGTTCTATTACAATTATTCGTTCCACGGAGAGAGCATATTATATACACATCAATGTAAGAGACAAATGATTTATAAATCGTTTTAAATATTATTTTCTACTATTATTATAAAATTATCATAATAATATATTTTTTTACTAGGATAAATAATAATTATGACGATTTAATATGAAAGACTACTCCGGCAGCCGCCCGTGTATCACAGCAGATAGAGAAAAACTAAATTTAAAAGGCTAGAAGCTCTAGGTGCTAATGTGAGTCATAAATGTCCGAAACTTGTCAGTGATTTGTCAGTGACCGTAATAGCAATTCAACCAACCAGTGATCTGTGTACGCGTTCCGTCAGTCGATCATCCATCAGTCGCAGCGTCGCAGCACATTTGGCAGAGTTTGTTGTCATACAAAACACGTAGCATTGCCGTTCTATTACAATTATTCGTTCCACGGAGAGAGCATATTATACACATCAATGTAAGAAACATAAATGATTTATAAATCGTTTTAAATATAATATCCTACTATAATTATAAAATTATCACAATAATATTTTTTTTACTAGGATAAATAATAATTATGACGATTTAATATGAAAGACTACTCCGGCAGCAGCCCGTGTATCACAGCAGCAATAAAACTGTCAGCGAGTCGCGCGTAGCCGCGGCCTTATTTTAAAACACCCGAATGATTTACACATTCGTTATTAATTTCACTAATTGCGTAACAGACACATACAGATTAGCGCGTTGATTCAGATTATAATATTATTTATATTCCTGTTTGTCTCGAAATAAAAAATAATAATACATGAAAAATGTTGTTAGGATGTTTGCTATCCATTTTTAATAAGTATATTTTAAAGGCTATTATTATAAATTATATTATAATTAACAATAAAGATTTTTAATGCTAACGTTATTTTATTCTTGTCTGTATTATATAATATAATATATAACATGAAAAACATAAAGTTAAATGAAAATCATATTATAGTACGCAATCACATTACGCCAGTTAAAAGCTCGATAAATTATTTCATTTATTAGAATTTGAAAAACTTTTAGTATTTTTCGTGAAAAAAATTTTATATCGCTTGAAAAAGTTCTTTGCAAGGGAAAGATCGTTATAAAGTTTGATCTATTAGGGCTCTTAAAAACACGATCTGAAGTCTCTTTTTAGGAACCAAAAGTATTTAGACATTGGTAAATTGATCGCTGAAGTGTCTAGTAGGTACCTACCGAAGTTTTTCTCCGGGTAAGGGTTATAGGGTACCGTGCTTTGAGCTTCAATAATAATCGTAGGTTAATTTTGAAATAAGAGTTAGAGATTAGAATAATAACTTTCCTTTTTTAGACGATATTTTGATGGAGAGAAAACAGCTAAAACTCAAAGTCGTCATCTGTTTCTTAAAATAATTCATTTTGCATAATTTCTTTGTGGTACAAAACGTGCAACAAATTCATGGAAACTGCAAAACTAATTATAGCATCTCCTATGTTTGTCCTTTACTCAATGCGTACAAATAAAGTAACTGAGTACCTGTAGTATTCTGCTATGAGGGAACTTTTTTATATTTTATAATCTCGTATAAAACAACTTATATAAAAAACACAATTTATATAAAATCCCTTTGAACCTAAAGATCATTATTATTTACTGTTGGATATGTTACAAAGTGGTAGTCATAGCATATACATGCGACGTGTAGAAGCATGTAAGGTAATAACTTCTTAAGCGATAAACATTTCATCGTGTAATAAAACCACCCAACAGGTTATTATGATATACATGATGTTATAATGCTCGTAGCTAGTTATAGTTTAATGATAAAACACTATTTTTTAAAACTCTATTTCCCGTGGTTTCAATAAACATTACCTAAGCACTTATTTTTTTTGAGAATAATATAGTACTTTAAGAATAATATGTTAATAACGTTTATTTCTAAATGAAATCTTAGCTACAGATTCGTGGCAGAGAAACGCTTGCTGTATATGGCTAGAGAATCACAATTTTCTTCAGTGTAACACTATGTATTTACACTGTGGTAACACCATTGCTGTGAACAGTACGGCGTATCCGTTCTCTTCACTATATCGCTAGGCATTATTACTAGTAGTACTCTTAAAGCATAGCAATATGCCTAAACTAAAACATTGAGATTTCAAATTCTATTTGAAAAAAATATATGACTGACATATATCGGCTATATGGCGCCGCCATTATAAGCTAACGACTTCCACCGACACTTAAATACGGCCAGACATCATTTGATATCAATAAAAGATATGCACAAACTGCTTCATTTTTAAATACACCCAAAATAGCTCGTGCGTATATCTGTCACCGAAAAAATTCTTATAATATCCCATTAAACTTTTATTACGCCTTAATTTTTATCGATCTTTTCAGAAAACTGTATGTAGGTGTAGAATCTGATTCATAAACTCCATTATAATCAAATGCTTGAGAATAGCTTTTAAACGTCGATGTTTTGAAGAAAATTTTAGCTTCATTGGCTCAGTCTATTTCATGAACAGCTACTGTCCGCGACGAACAACGACTTTATATGCCTCAACTATATCACTGTCATTTACAGAGTCAGCAGCGAGCTTTGCTTTAAACTCAATCACAAATTCTGTAATGATTCACAAACAAAACAGACAGAGTGGAAATGTGTTTGATTGTCACTCGATCCCGCGTAGATAAACGGTTGATCGGATTTAAGCTTTAAGTATAAACAAACCATCCGCGGTATATTTATCATTTTTATCTCCACAATACATTCATGAGTGATAATCAAAAATCATTTTTATTGTATATGCTTTTAGGTCCTTTATTTCCATAGCCATACAACTAGTCACAATAATAGATTTCACATCAATGATATACGACAATTATGTGCAGTGATAAAAATATTCAATGATCCAATTATATACTGTAACCTCGATTTAATCTCAAGACGCACCACAGTACAATAACAGCTTTTTGTTGGCGTTCATTCAAGATTTGCTCTTGATTACAATCCAATTTGAATAAAATTAACGTTATCAAGAATTTGTAGAGAGCCCCAAGATCTAAATCGCTTTCGTGCTATTGTTTTAATGAGGTGTAGCTTCAGTTATTTTTAGGCCCTGAACTGATTCCGGATGGTAAATTGGTCACTGTAATTCATATAACATCATATAAAAACATAATAATTCGTAACGTATCATGATTTATACATAATACTTGGTATTTTTTAGGTTATTAAGTCCGTGATGTCACTAATAACTGTTCTGGTATTTGAGCATATATATAATGGTTTAATCAATGTTCTGGTCTTACCAAGGAATTATTTCTCATCTACATATATGACACTACCTACTATATATTATGTTCTACATTATACCTTTGTTGCTAATGATATAATACTATAAAAATAAAATAGAATATTACAATGAATATAGAACAGAATGCTGAAGGTTTTAGATAATGCAAATATTGGTATGACGTAAACACGTTCTGTTTGCGCTAACACAGCGTTGGGGAAAGGACGCGTGCTCCGGTTTCCCGGTAAAATCACGGAAATTACCGGAAATACCGAGTCCCGCAATTCATATACTGAAGTAGCAGCAACTTTGTTACGCACGCAATACAAAGTTACGCTTTAAGTATTACGTTTTTAATTAAAGCTTGAAGAAAACGTATTATTTACTTGACCTATAGGTTTTATTACTTACTCGTTAGAAAATTGTCTCTGTGTCTGTAATTTAAACATTACACATATAGTAAAATAAAGTATAGACTTTGCCTGTCGGAAAAGGTAGCATTTTCATATCGTCAAGTTCTATAAAATAAATTTAAAGTAAATAGTGTCTTATATATAGATATATATGCAAATATAATATGAAGTTTTTAGAAGCTTATATAAAGCTAAATAATCTGTCTACCACAAATATGAAAACAGCGACTCAATCGTTCTCACTGAAAATACCAAACTGATTTAAAGGATGCGCTGACCTCACAGTGAAAAACATCTTACTTCTTTCACTTGCTCTCCAACTTTTAAGTATTTTTATGTGTCCATCAACTTTTATGTGTCTGAAAATTCCATGTTTACGTCCATAAGTACTATTGATTTAACATTAGGGCACTTATACAAATAGACACATCAAACTTGTCTATGGCGGTCGGAGCCTGTAATGGCCTTTTATAGTAATGTATATTGTTACGGAGTTATACGGAGATAGGCTGTTGATTATTAGACTGTCAGAGTGCAAACAATTATAATTTCACAGCAAACACTATCATCATAAGTATTGCTGAAGATAGTACAACCCATTTTCATCACACAAGTGACTCAATAATGCCCAAAATTGAAACACTATTCAAATATAAAATAGATTCATTAAGGAAGATAAAACATGAAAACACGAAAATTGAAAAACTGAACATATAATAATAAATAAATATCTAGTTTGCAAAAATTGGTGTAATAAAGTTAAACCTCTTATTCGTTGTGTCAAGCACAACGTACAAGAGACGTAAAATTAATTAATTGATAATAATCTAAGTAGGTACTTCTATCAAGTACCTCCTACTCTATATTATGTCTCTATTCTATAATTTAACATAATCTCCTTGTCCTCAGGAATTTAGCAGGAAACCAGATCAGTGAGCTGACAACGTCCTCGTTTCCTCCACTACCCTCGCTGCACACATTGTAAGTATAATTTAAATTTTAAATACTTTTATGGCATATGTCTATTTAATACGTCTTAATACACTACTGTAGCAAGGGATTGGTCGTCTTGGCGTTCATTGAGGGAGGCCTATATTCAGCAGTGGACGGATAAAGGATGATGATGTTGGTGATGAATACACTGCTAATGTATTATTGTTTTAAAAATTGCTATAAAAACTAAAAGGCATCTTTACCCAGCAGTGAATGGAAAAGCTGATGATAATGAAGAATCCTATATTTTTAATGAAATGTGGACTCTTTGCGAATTGTATGCCTTAGACGTTTCGTATATTTAGTCTTCAAAAATTTATACAAAAATAAGTTAAATTTTCATCCTGATAAAAGGTGTTTGTACAGTAAAAAATATAAAAAAACACTCACGACTTGTTATTTTTTTTTAACATATTTGTTTTATTATTTCAAGGTATGTACATACAAGCCTTACTGTTTCTATTTGTTAGTATATAGCCCTTGTTGTATTAATATTCATGTGCCTACAGTTTAAATAACAGGATCCGCTATTATAATAGTCGAAAAGTAAATAAAGAGTTAAATTTGTACGTACATAAGACCTGTAAACAGCCTCAGCGATTTCAGTGTTTGTAAATCATTTATTTGTTAGGTTTATCTTGATTTGAAACAATATTTAAGTAATTTTCTATTCATTTGTCCGCCCGTAGTGTTAATTATTGCGTAAGCAAATTAAAAATGTATACGTCGTTTCTGATATTCAATCATCATTTAGTTAATTTAGTAAATCAGTAGCCTCCTTCAATCTACTTCCCCCAAAAACCCTCGCAACCCCCACTCAATAATCTGACGTACTAAATCTCAAGCAACTTTAAATTACTCACTACTTTGATGATTCACAGTACCCATCAGTTCGTAATAATACCCTTACAATTAAGTGAACTTAACTGATTAACAAATTAGTTACTTAAATTGGCTTAAGTTGGTTAAAGTTAGTTAAAAGTTAGGTACATTGTTGTATCCAAAATTTGATAAATGCTATAGCACTTATGAAACTACTATATTAGCCTCTAAAAGCTATAGTAGCCATCCTGACAACATTTTTAGCCTGGTTAGCAAAGGTCTTATGGCGACAAAATGCTATCATCATCATCGTCAGCCTCTATCCGTCTACTGACGAACATAGGGCTCCCTCAATGCACTCAACATGGTATGGAGATCGGCTTCCCATCTGGTTATTAGCCCACCAAATTATATCGAGTATCGACATAAAATGTGTTATAAAAATAATTAGTGTATCGAAATATTTTTATCAATAACAAAATTGTTTACCTCAAGCGCTTATGTTTCGCTAATGGAACTTGATTGCCGGCATCATTGCTCTACTTAAATGTTAACCTAAAAAGCTAATTTTATTTATATAACGATAGGCCTATTTAAGATTTCCTGGTCTTCAATTCCAAAAAAACGTACTGTTTTAATATATTTTGTGTAAATTTTTTTATTTATTTTTAGCGACTATTCTGAAATATTTATTTATAACTAAATATTGACTGTGCCTTTTTCCCCCATTTCACCCATGTAGGAGGGAATTCGAATCATTTTTAATTGTAATTGAGAACGAATAGACTATTGACTACTTTTATACTTCTAAGTCCAGAAATGAGAAATTTCCATATAATATCATCATCATCAATCTTATTCCATATATCATCCCGCTATTACATCCCTCTAGATGTTTAGAATTGTATATGCTTGTGTGTGTGTGTGTGTGTGTGTGTGTAAATCCCGGCCGATTTCGGCCACGGCGACTGTCTTCAACTCCGGTTTTGCCGTTGATGGACTCTCATGTGGCTTATGTAGCCAATTTTGTTTGTAAAAATCCTCGCACATTGCGGGCATGAGAGCACACCGCTTACCTAATTGTAGCTGATAGCCGTAGGTGGTCGGGCTTTCAGCTCGTCGCGTCTGGCATCCAGCTCAAGGAGCCGCCTGTTTTCAAAAGATTGTACTTCTATATATATATTCTTCTATATTCTTCTCGTATATGCTTATTAGAATAACAATATAGAAGATTGTGTTTACCTGACCTTAGCACACAAGTCAACGTTTCAATAGCGCAAAATCAAGAAAATAAATGGACATGGTGTTTTACGAGCAGTAAAATTGAGTGGTGCTCCGAATATGGCACGGTTGAGCCGCCATTTTATTAGGGAATTATTTGACGAAAATGTATACCGAATGCTTAAACATTACATCGCAATATTGATTGTTCGTGGATAATGGAAAATTGTGTAAAACTGCGAAAATGAAAAACAAGAATACTTTTTATAAAGAAGTACAATCTACGTCTTCACGTGGAACTTGGAAGTAGCTGTTTGTACATTAAAAACTGCTTTTCCGTAAAATAATCATTTTGACGTGATAGAACTCAATTAGCACTCAATCTATACCTATTAATTTATCGAGACTTATATACTAAATGGAAAATTCTAAGCTCTCATTTACTAGCAACAAAATATTCTGAACTGCACAAACGCCACTATCGATATCCCTCCCCCCACTCCCTAGTAGTGAATGGCTCGTACCGCGCTCCTCCCACTGCACTCCCGGACGAGCCACGAGGCCGTATTTCCTCTCATTCCATTTATTTTTATGTCCAACAGCTTCATTTTCGTTCCATTCAACAGTGACAAGTGAAACTACATTACGAAAACAATACCTTGTGGTATATTTAAAAAAAACGAAAACTTTTGCCGAATAATATAATATAATAAACAATAAATTAATGAATTATTATATATAACTAAGTTTAGTTTTGCAATATAGACTGAATCGACAACGTTAAGGATCCCAATATAAAAAGCTGATATGCAAAAAATATATTTTACTCTACAAGGCAGTGGAACAGCATAGGCTAGTAACAAAAAAAGAAGTACTTTCCAACAAATTGTATAGTTTATCCACGAAAACTTCTATAATTTGTACCTAGTTCAGGCTAGCCACAATAACTTCCTTTTCGGTAGCATATTGTTCCAATTTTGTCTATCTAGGACATATTTTAAAAAGGTAGAAATACCTAGAGTATAAAAATCTCATATAACGTGGACTTAAAATTTAGTGTACCGAATAAAAATTGTACTGTCTTTTTATCCGTTACGTCTACCTAAAAAATACAATCCTGAAATAAGAGGCAACAATGAAAAATATCAAACAACGTTCTTGGAATGCGGAAAATATTTTTATATACGAACATTTGTTATTTAATTTGAGTTCAATAGCCGAAACGCGACCTATAAATATACATTCCAGGTTTGAATTGCCTCGAAAATATTTTTCAAATGAGCTACTACTATGTGTGCGTAGAACGACCCATTGAACAAACAAAACAGAGTGAATGAAATTTAATTTAAGGAAACAATAAAAACAATACATTAGCAACTGGCACAAACAACGGCATCGTCGGTGCAGAAGGCTTAGCAATAATTGATGAGAGCTTTTAAACTTACAGTAAAATACTGATGAATTAGTTTGGACGACAGCTTAGTTTAAATAATGGTATAATTGTTCAAACTGATACAACTATTTTTTCAATTAATTGAATAAATCTAACCTTTTTTTCAACAAATAAACATGAATACATAATATTATAATTCGCCTACAAAATATGCCGCGTTTTGTGAAAAAACCTATGTTTTATGGCCTGTAAAACACCATGTATATACTGTTATGCTCATTTATTATTCAAGAGTTTTTATTCGTCAAATTTGTTTCTGGATTGATCTTGTGAGGTGAGAGTAAACAAAGTGCTAGATATTTATTGAATCGAAAACTTTGTAGAAGCGAGTTTTCTATAGGTTTAAAAACATTATAGAGTACACCTGACGCTAATCTTACGTTGCTTGCCTTGAAACAGATTTTTTTTTGGTACCAGTAATTGGTCCTTTCCATCCGGAATACACAAAATTCAAATAGAAGAGATTAGCAGGAAATCCCTAAAACACACTCATAAAATGATAATAATGCTTAAATAAAAAAAACTTTATCTAAATCCAGATTGAAGCAGTGGCAATGTGTTTGTCGAACCCAGACTAATTTGGATGACGACTCAAAATTGAGCGTTTTGGCGTTCGTTAAGAAAGGTTTATAAGCAAGCTAGACAAACGTCATTGTTACCGTAACAAACGTTACTAAGAAGCCAAAATATATGTAAAAATATATAAAGAAGTATACTCACTTTATGTACATTTAAAATGAAAATTATTTTTAAATGATACTACTTTCAGAATGAAATCTAAAAAGGTAATAAATACTCCATGCCATTGCATTTCAAGCATGATTATTATTAAAAAATAATTGTATTCGTTTGGTTTCTTAGAACAATATAAAAAAACCGCCTATAAATTTTTAATAGAATATTGGTTTGTAAATAAGAGCACTATAATTTATAAATTAAAAAGAAAAAAAATACTTAAAAAGTATGTAATGCCAGACAAGAATACATTATTTAAATTATACAAAAAAGCTATTACTTTCAAGTCCTGTCATATAAGAACAAGCCGGTGACACTACATCAATAAGTTTTTATCGAAAACGACACCCTGTTTGACGATGAGTTAGACGTTAAACGCCCTACACACTTCCTGAGTCGAGTACCAGAAAAGAGTATAACCTAGAAACATAAATTATTTGATAAAACCTATCAACATCATCACCATAAGTGGCGGTAATGCTTTTGAGACTTAATCATGCTTGACTAGATTTAGTCTCACTCGCAGGTTTTCTTGCGTCATTTTCTTTCACCGTTAAATAAAAAATGTTTTCCTGTGGTATTTGGAAATAATATATAAGGAATCAGACATCGCTCTTCGTAGCCGAGCCTATACTAGCCTATAATAGAGGAGTATAGAAAATAGAGTACAAAATATGTTGCTTCAATTTACCTAAAGTTTTTTCGTTAGGATCATGCTTAATTTAATGACATTGTTTTTTTTATTCTTATCTGAATTTTACTAATTATAATGAAACAACCATTACGGATTCTATCGCAGTTTCTAGTTTACGTGCGCAACGTTTCGGATAATTTACAGCAACCATGGTCGAAGGAGAACTATCCTCCTAATTTACTATCCATAGCTATCCGCTATAAAATCCGTAAAAAATGTTTCATTATAATTATTACTTTATCCATTTATTTAGTTCTGAATTGTAAAGTTTCGGGTAGTGTGTGAGGACCTTTAGCGTGGCGAGTTCGCGGCGGGTCGACGACCGCCCGCCCTTGCGCCCTTGCGCCCTTGCGTCAGATCCTCGTTAAAAAACTCCCAACACATATATTTTCGATGACGTTAATATATAATATATATTTTCATCCTTTAGTCTTATGAATCTATTTATATATATCCTTCAATGCGTATCTCGTAAACGGCTGCACTGATTTTAATTTAAAAAATGGTTTGTGCTAGTGTATTCGACAATAATTTCAATAAACAATTTATTCCACTACAATATTTTCGTACAGGACAATTACTACCTGTCCCATTCACTGGTATAATATTAAAATATCACGTTAATAAAATAAGAAACAACAAATTACTCGGACCCAAACAAATATTATGATATATTTTTCATTAGATTCACTATTGACATTTAATTTCATAAAAGTAGCCATTTTGACGAAAACAAAAGACAAATATTAGAAACTGAGTAATTTTCAAACTCTTTAACAAAGTTGGACATTGTTGGACCTTTTCAAAAGTCAGTACAAGTTTATTTTATTTTTATATAGCCGTATTTTTATCGTTCTCAAATCGCACCCTTATAATAAAAAAAAAGATATTAACTAATTATAATTATAATTAATGTATAATTAATATTTGTCAAACACTAACACTATTTACTTATAAGTTAATATTGTAACTAACAAACTAACTAATTATAAAATATGGGCATACTTCTTTTGTCTGAAACATCGATCAGGGATTTTGATTTGATCGATGGCCTGAAATAAACATTTTCTATTCTATTAACTACAAAATATACCAAAACTAAATTTTAGTTAAACGTAAAAACTTCTTTGTTTTAATTAAGTAAATCCAGTTTTGAAGACGAAAAGGGCATTTATTGTATCTTCGGGACTTATTGTCCTCGACTGTCTGGTCCCACGACCCCTGGCTGAGACTGATACACCCATATCGAGAACACATCCTTTGAGGCTTTATAGTTCCAGTAAATATCTTTTCAGAAAAGCTTTTTGTATAAATGCTCAGTATATTTTCATTAAGTAAAACTTTGACACTTTATATCACAAAAAGAGTAATAATAATAGGTGCTTTATAACTCTATCGTGTAATAATATTCTTATTTATTTATTTATTTAATTAATTATGTACACAGGAAACTTAAACACAAAAACAATTAAATTAAAAGAGAACAGTACAAAGGTACAATCTTCATACAAATGGTCTTAGTTTTTCTGTTAAACATAGACTAAATTATGTTTTATTAAGATGATATTTTTTTAAATAATTGAAAGCGTTTAATTTAATGATAAATATTAAAATCATAAATTGCTATTAACTACGCTATATATACCTACTTCGTTTAAGACATTTTTCTAATAGAAATATACATGAAAGTTTTTTCTGCCGATAAACAGAATGTGTTCTTCATTACTTACTATCTACATTAACATATCTTAAAAGCACTTTTGTTGCGGTTTATTTTTCTTTTCTAATGTTAGAAGACCACGCAAGTAAACAAGTCTAAATTATATTCAGGTTCTTAACATTGTAGCAACTAAAAATGGTGGATACTGATATATAACTTCGTGAATTCGGACACAATCAAGTTATAGTTTATCTCAAGTATACCCTAGTTTTATCAGCTCCCCTCATGCCAAAACAGGCTAGATTTATGAACAGAACACTATTCCTAAATGCTTTCTATCTTTACACAATAAGCTACTCTTTTATTTAATTAGACTTTTACCTTTAATTTTTTTATGGTTACGGAGATATTTAACAGTCGGTTTGGAAATTATAGTTTCTACTTCCTTATATAAAAGTTTTAAGAGTTGGAACACATGGAAACAATCAAAAGAATGATTAATTTGATTTGATTTTGTTCTAAATATTGACTCTATTTTGATTTGATTTGCCACTTCTTTTATGAAACTCATTTTCGCCTGATGGTAGCAAAGCTTATCTTTCTGACATATCACTAAGTGTTTTTTCCACTCGTACTAAGATCCCAAAATATGCTGTTAACATGCTGTTGAGCTAATTTTGCAATTAACAATTACTATGATACATTCAGTCAGTGCTAGTTTAGTCTTAATAGTTTAGTCTTGTGTAAAAATATTAAGTGAAAATACGTTTCTCTCATTTGAAGTATTTTAAAGTTCTTTAAACCTAAGTATTTTAACTACTTTAAATAGATCTTACTTAGACAGAAACCCAAATTCTTAACGGATCATTGAAGCAATTAAGTTGAGTAGGGTTTTTGTAAAAATGTGTGAAAAAGTCCGAGATCGGAGATAAAATTAGCAGTGTTGAATGGCTGCCTTAAATTCTTCCTTAAATGCCAGTTCTTTCTAAAGATGCTTGTAAATTACTATAGTCACTGAGGATTTTAATTTTAGCTTTTAAAATATGATAATAATAATGGAGATATCGATGATGATGATGGTAATGATATAACACGTGGTAATAATAAGTTAGGCAACGCGACTCAGAAATATGTCATAACAATGTAAAACTTCCATAATAAGGTGAGTTATTACAAGGAGAATTAATGAACTAACAGTATATTATAAGCTGTTTACTGACTTTATCCCCCTCTGAGTCCATATCGGTTCCTCACCGCCGTTATAGCTTTACTATTACCATAATTCGGCGACCGAGACGTAGTGCCGCCCTCACAACATCTTTGATATTTGGTTTACTAACTCCCGATTCAAAAAGAATTATTATAGTTATAGTTAGAACGCTATCTGTATCCGCCTATATTTATCTGTGCCAATCTGATTATTAACTAAAGGAAACGATTTGGACTCTTTCTTTTAATCTGAAAATAGATTTTCCAGCGATGGTTCTTAGACATTCTTTTACAAATTGGTTCAGTTCATCCGAGGTTATCAGCTCTTTTGTTATTCCGTTGCAGTGTTCGTAAGTTTAACCTTTTAATACTACATCAATTATTGCACTCGTTTAATTTGATGAAAAAAATACTGTTATTTATTTAGTTTCTCTCTTAAGTGCTAACTAGTAGTAAGTAACTACTTCATATTTTACCTAAATCTAACTCCAAAAATACTTTGAATATTGTTTGATCTAATTATTCTAGCCTATAAATAAATAACTTATAAACATACCTAAAAATAAATATTCTTATTATATTTCTTGAGACAGTATAAGATAATAAATCATAAAATGCTTTTATACGGTGCGGTTTGTGGCCCTTCACTATTTTTATACATTCTGAGTAAATTTAATTGTCACAAGAGAAATCTGAAAAGTCGCTTTCCTACGTTCACATTCGGACACACTTATGGTGATTACCGGTGACCATAGAAATCTGTAAACCAAAGGTTGAAATTACATGGAATCGTAAGAAATTTTTCAAAATGACTTCTTACTGAAACTTGTATATGATCCTGACCCATTTGAATATAGCACCCGATAATGATAATTAAAAGTTTATTTAGTGATTCATTTTTCAATTAATTAATGATTCATTTGTTTTGTGACCAGGATCCTGAAACGCAACCGCATCACCCACATCGAGGAGCGCTCGTTTGTCAACACTCCTGCTCTACGTATTTTGTAAGTAGATATTCACTAATATAATATAATCCAAATATTCAAGGTCTCATTTTTCCAACGAAGTTGCTAAAACACGATCAGAAATGTGTTGAACAGATTTATCAAGACAAAATGAAAATACAGGTTAATGAAAATTACATAATTAAATTTTAAGAAATAAGTAAAGAACTTCAAGCTAGCTATAAACAATATTATTAATGAATGATGATCAAAAGTACAGCAAACTTACAACACTGTGGCTATAGATAGTTATTTCTGCTATTAGCGTTACTTATTCAGAGCGGGTTTCTAAAACGATACGAATAGCAGAGGCTATTCTATATTATAATAAACTTAAATGTGAAACAAGGCTGAGGATTAGCAGAATAATATATTATGTAGGTACTCTTGTATTAACTTGTAATTACTGTCTTTAAATTTTAATTATATAACAATTTACATTGTTAATCTATTTGTTAATCACCAATCATAGATAATAAAATAGAATTTAAAATGTAAGCGAAACAGTTATTGCTTATTAATCAGGAAATCAGATGTAACATATATATTTCTTTTCTATTTGTAAATTTGAAATGATCCTTTAACAACTACACTAGTAGCTCGAGTTTCCGTTTGTTATAAACTTGCTAATAATAAACATTCATTATTACTACTAATGCTCTTTACATTAGTGGGAGTGGAGTCAAACTTGACATACTGTTACTAACTTTTGAAAGCCTCTCAGGCGTACACCATTTTGCGAACACCAAATAATACATTACCAACATTAATCCACACACCCTTTTATATTCGGTAATCACCCTCAAAGGCAGAATCATGTAGTGTATTATAACGACTATATAATACGACTATGTATGTAACTACCTATGTATAACTATTACTTATGGTGGAACCTGGAGACCTGGAGGTCTTTTTGGCCTTTTGTATGACCGTGCTAATAAACGTTTTTTCGTAGAGTACCAAATAGAGTTATCATCATACGACTCAGGCCAGACAGTTGTCTCTAGTGATCTTATTAAAATAAATAATTAAAAAAAAATATTACTAGCATGTTTGCAATTCAAATATAAGATGTGCATATTTTACACAAGTTCTTGTGACGTTATTTTATGCTAATGAAATTCAATAAATAAAAAAGAGTCCATAAACTGCCACCGAATAAAAACCTTACATTTTTACTTCCCTTTTGATATAACTATTAGGGCCTGTTTCACAATCTCCAGTTAAGTTCCCAATAGGCTATCGGCAACATATTTGACAGATGGAGTATCTGTCAAATATGTTGCCGATAGCCTATTGGACACTTAACTGGAGATTGTGAAACAGGCCCTTAATATCATAACTGTAAAGAAAATTAATGTGGTAAATAACGATATAGTTTCTTTGATCTAATATCTTCCAATTTATTATTATTAAATTTTAAATATATGGGACTAGAAGTTACATTCAATACATATGCATAAATCAAAAAGAACTAACGGCATACCTAAAAACTTAAATTAGAAAATTGAATGCAGACAACAGTTACGGATAACAGCTGGATTTTGTAAAGTTTAAATGGATAAAACTTATACCGTTAAATATTAATAAAGAATGCACGTTATACCTTTTATTCTTTGTCCAATATCTTATTTTAGTGCCACTAAAAACTTTGTGTCAACCAAATCTGTCGGGTTCTGATATTAGCGAGTCTAACCGCGGAAACTTAACGACTACCACATTTTACGGTTCAATTGCGGAATGACATGAAATGAATGAATGAATGAATGAATCTTTATTTGCAAAAATATGGTACAATTGGTGTTTGGATACATTAAGTTCACACATTCTGCTTAAAGCGTGCAAATAATTTAACAATGTTATCCTAGTAATTTTACCAAAAAATTATAATAATAACAAATTCAATGTATGTACACAAAGTTCAAATACTTATCAATAACAAATGAACTATTATTTTGATTTGGAAAATTATTTATATATTTTCATTGAGCAAGATTAATAATATAAGTCGCAATAGAGCAATTACAAACAGCAAATATTTATGCTAATGCTATTAATGGATGTGTTCTACTGATCGCCCCAGCTTCCTGCTCTACATTTCATCTATACTAATATTATAAAGAGGAAAGATTTGTACCTATTTTTGTATGTTTGTAATGAATAGGCTCAAAAAGTACTGGACCGATTTCAAAAATTCTTTCACCATTCGGAAGCTACATTATCCACGAGTAACATAGGCTAAATTTTATTCTGTTAAAAATAGGGTTCCGTAAGATATTTTGGTTTTTCGGACACAAGGTGTAAAAAATGTTATTTCGCGTACTAAGATCCCGTTGTAAATCATAGTTAACGCAGGCCAAGCTGTGGGCAACAGCTAGTTCTTCATAAAGTGGCAACTGTGTCTCGTAAAAGTTGTATCATTATAGTATTTGGGTAAACATTAGACAGCGATAAAAATAAAGTATTTTAATTTACAACCGCAAATGTTTGATACGTATTTCACACATTTAGTAATAAACAATAATGAATGCAACGGTTATTTAATGAAGGATAACACCTATATTTATAATAAATAATTGCATTATCATAAATAAGCCCAATTATATTAATTATACTAATTAATTATTATGTCATCGTACTTTGGCAACGACACCAGCACGACTACTCTAATAGAACGTAGTTGCATCACTATTCGTATTTCGTTGATCGAAATAACATGAGACTTTCGTTTAATCTTAATGTCACCTTAATATAGCCCTTATAGTTGAAAAAATAGGATTTAATCCTATTAATATTATAAACGCAAAAGATTCAGTTTTAAGTATTTATGTATGAAAGTTTGTTATTCTTTTACGCAAAACTACTGAATGAATTTAATGAAACATTACAATTATATATCCTAATAACACTAAGTATTATTTTACTGCCACGGTAATGCGAAATACTCGGGCGAAACCGCGGGGCGCTGCTAATCATGTATACTAATATTACAATCTTCAAAACAGAACTTATTATATTACATTACGATAACGAGCGACGTTGCGGGCTACAGCTAGTTTCTTATAATTGCCAATCGGAGGCTAAAAACGTAACGGCAATTAACTACAGCTTTCCGGAATTCTCTTTCATACTTTTATAAACCTTTGACATTATGATTCATTTGAATGAAATTACAAAACTCCTTTCGATCCTTTATCTGTCTGGCGCCACGCAACTCAAAATTTGTAAACTTTTTCATATTACATTATTATTCATATATTCATGTTACCTGTTAAAAGCGCGGTTTTTATACTTTTATGTTACGCAATATTGACCTTTATTATATTTTATATTTGGCAAAATTAATGTAATAATAAAACGAAAGCAGAACTCATTTCGTGTTGAGTCTCATGAGCAATAGATAAGAAATAAATATTTAGAAATAAATTGACTCTCTAAAATAAAGTAGATTAATGATTTGTTCCATTGTAATGTTTGTAGAGATTAAATTAATATGATGTTTTAGCGCTGGGCGGATTGAGAGCGTCTGTGTTAGTTTATAGATAGACGGAGTGTCCATTGACAGCGGCAACACTGAGAATAAATATATCTACCTCATGTTATCGTAAAAGCTATTTCGATAGCTTTATTTTTAACCCACTATTGCTCACAACTTCCGTTTCGGATTCCACTCCGAGGTATTTACACGAAGATTTCATTAAAGTTTCAACAATTAACCTATTTATTTCCTGTAGCCTTGACATTACATTTATTGCTTTTGGGGGATTTCCAAGTACAACTAGTAATAATGCGGGCAATTTTGTTTTTTTTTTTTTTTTTTTAAGAATAAACAGTTAATTTAACTTGCATAAAGTTTTACAAGTATGTTATTAAAAGTTAACAGTTATTTAGATTACTGCGATACTAATGCCTCCAATACAATATACAAGCTTCTCCGTAATCATCTTACGTGTATTAATGTATGTATCTATATTCTAGAGCATTCTAGTCGTTAGGACTGCATTTACCTGAAACTAACGACCTCATTGTTCCGATTCTAACCGACAAGACGACATTAGACTTTGATTACCACGTTACATGGGTTGTGTTAATTACGGTTGAGATTATTAGGTGACATATTTAAAATAGTATTTTTACGAGAGAACTGATAATTTCGCTACATCAAGATGTTGTATTTTAATTATAGCGAATATCATGTTCTCTCGCTAAAACAGACTAAGAGGATGTTGTCCATAGTTCACCTTTGCACTGATCTAATGTAGCGAATTTTACTTATCGTGAATGCCTCGATTTTCAAGGTTTTACCAATGTGTCCTCGCGATGATTTGCTACACCAGTGAGCATAAAATGTAGACAGTGTTCGATCTAAGGTGAAATTAAAAATAAATAGTATTATAATCACAGGGCGAGCTTAAACAGCTTCCAAATCGATTAAAAACGAAATATCTTTTTTAGAATTAATTAGCGAGAGGAAAATAGTGTCCAATACTATAAAATTAATTTAACTTCCACGAGTTTTTGTTCGCGGCTCCCAATAATTGGTTTTATCATTCCTATTTGATTTTATTTATAATTTTCATAAGGAAAGCGGTTCTCATTTTCACGAACAAACAATAAGCATTTCTATCGCTAAGTGTTGGCTCGGTGAGTTTATAATGCTCACTTAAAGTGTGGCTTCTGTACAGAATCACAGTTATGAACAGACGCAACTGGCAACATATTATATTTGTAATGTGAAATATTATATTTTAATACAACTAGTATGTACCAAAATAGAAATTTGTGTCGTAACTACATCTTTTTTTATAGCATACGACTATCGACGCACATTACCATCCACATAACCAGAGGTTATGCAGATGCGTTGCCCTTCTTTTCTTTATCTCCTCAATGGAGCACCGAAAACTCACGAACCGCATAAAAAGCAACATGGCACTACCTCTTACAAGAAATTTATAGTACATACTAATGTTTTTAACACACTAGAATAACAGTATCCTGATGTCTTTCCATAACTTTAGAGTTTAGTGTTCGTAGTATTACCGCTGTTAATGCTGCTTCCTGTTGTATGAAGAGATGCCCTACTTCCCTTAAAGCAGGGATATCATAGTTTCCATTGCTGCGGTCGGTGTTTTCATGCATTGAAGTGTAACACTCCCTAGTTTAGGAAGTTGGTAATACTTAAAACGATAAAATATAATATTTTTTCTTGTACTCGTGACAATGATGTGTTCAATATCATGTAATCCTCATTCTGCCATATTGTTTATGTGCACATAAAGTGCATATCTTCACACCTTATTTTAAAATGTTTTTCAGAAAGTACATATTTACGCTTTCTTAAGTCTTATTAAATATATTTATAAAAGTAAAAAGTAAAGTATCAACCCTTATATGTTCTACTGCTGGGCACGGGTCTCCTCCTCGAAATCAGGCGAGGATTGCTAATGGGCCATAGTTCACCGATGCGCTGGCCCAATGCGGGTTGGTGAACTTCACATACCTTCAAAGACTTTCAATCTCATCAGGCATGCAGGTTTTCTCACGATGTTTTTCTTCACCGCCGAGCGAGCGATGGTCTCGTGTGTGCACTTAGAAATTTAGAAAAACCCATTTCAAGACCCACACGGACGGGTCAGGATCGAACCCGGAACCTCTCGCATAAGAGGCCGAGTCCACCCACTACTGGACCGTCGTCGCTGGATAAATTATAGCTTATGTGTAATTCAAATGTTTTAGGTATATTTTTGAATAGTTTCAAAATCTCAGTATCAATATCAAAATCATTCGGTAGTTTCTGCGTGAAAGAGTAACAATATATATTCATATCCTACTACAAACTTTCCCGTTTATTATATTATTAGGATTATGTAGAAAATTATAAATCATTCTTCTTTAAGTTTCGTGTCTGCGACATGGCAGATAAGAGGGTGACAAAAAAGAACCCTAGATAGTAGACAGATATCTCACAAAAAGTTGGTCGCGAAGTTTTTAACTTGTCTCCGATATTATCGAAGTAAAAGATTATGGTGGAGCTGACCTTAATGTAGAAATAGCAGTTTTATAGGGTCTACAAAAGATGTTTATGTAAAGGCCAAATTTTAAATATTAGAGATAATATTATGGGTAACTCCTAGTACCATATTCGTACCTTTGCAGCCATAAAAATCTATAAGAAGCCCTGGAGAACTTTCTGTCGTTTTGATTCAGCAATCTGTGAAAGTGCACAAATGCTAAGGATTCAACTTCAAAGTTGCTCATGTCTCAAAGTAATTTCATTTGTATTTTAAACGGTATTTAATCTTTTACAGCCCAACCAATGCCATTTCATTTAAAAGTATATTTAAATAACATGGCAACCCTATCGAGAGTCATTTCTCTTTTCTGCGTAAGCAAACAACTGTTTTGATTAATGTTCCGCTGAAAGCGCGGATTTCGGTGCTTTATGTACACGCTTAATCAATGAAGATGTAACAGACTAGGAGTAAACAAATAAAAATGGATAGTCTGCGTGGCTCCGAACCTTGTGACTGAGCGGCTGAGGTTAACAACCTGATAATGGCACACATTAATTTATTTTTTTCGGGCTTATACGTTATATTCATCTTCCAATTATTTATGTATGTACGCCCGTTCGGGTCGACACATAGTCCTTTTTCAACATTAATGCAAATTTTATTTCTTAAAATTAATCCAGCGGATAGAATAAAGAGTAATGATAAAAAGATTAATAAGCTAAAATGTTAGGGGGCATCCATAAATTACGTGAGGTGTTTTTTTTTATATTTTCTGTACCTCCCTCCCCCCCTGGTGAGATGTTGTGAGATTTTATTCAACCCCCTCTCCCATCCCCCAATCTCACATGAGATTTTTCAAAATGTGGGTTTCTTACGTAAACGCGTTGGATTGTTATTGTAAAAAGAAAAAAAAGATTGCTTCTTGCTTTTATTACGACTAGTTAAGACTAGTAATCAATATTGCTGAGAAGTTTAATTATAAGGGCCTGTTTCACAATCTCCAGTTAAGTTCCCAATAGGCTATCGGCAACATATTTGACAGATAGAGTATGGAGTATCTGTCAAATATGTTGCCGTTAGCCTATTGGGAACTTAGCTGGAGATTGTGAAATAGGCACTAAGTGTAATAAATCTTAAGCATGTACAATCTGGATTAAATGGACCAAAATAGTATAATTTCTTTTTGTTCCAATCAGAAAAAAAAATTGCGTGATATTTGCCGAAACCCCCCTCTCTCCAACGTAAGATTAGATGAGATTTGACTCGACCCACTCCCCCCCCCTTAAACATCTCACGTATTTTATGAACGCCCCCTTACGGTTATTTCAACCAAATGACCATTAAATCTCTGAGAACCATTCAAGCCAATTCAACTGCAATAATATGAGAAGTAAAATATTAATTATGCCATTTTTTTAAATCACAACATGTAACTACTCAATATTTTAGGAAAAGAAATAAATATTCAATTGATAGGTCAATTAAATTAATTATCTCAAAATATTTTTAACGGCAATGATCACATCAACTCTTCGTTTGCTTACCTTCAGAGGTCCCAAGAGATGTCCAATTTAAACGGTTCAAAAGCTAAGTAAGCCCGCTTTCGCACGAGCTTTAAAAAGCGTCGCGTTAAAACCTGACGTCGGTTTGAGTTGCAAGTTAGGCATTCGATTCGATTTAACAACAAACACTCAACGTCGAAAATCCAACAATGCTCGATAAAAAAGCCTTGAACTTTAAAACGCCTTCGTGTGAACAGATACATGGGTGTCCATATGTCTCATTCAAACGGTTTTTTACCGCTCGGTAAAAAAGCGCTCGTGCGAACGGAGCCTAAAGGGAGTTTTATGTTCAATTATAGTGTCATATATTACTTCAACAATGTAAGATTATTTTGTGGACTAAAAAAATATATATTGACATATTCAAATGGTTAGTATAATATATTATATACATCATACGTGTATGTATGATATTGTGTACCAAGGTATTGATTTCTATTTAACAATGGAATTGACCTAATTCCGTAACAATGCGTTTAATGAAGTTTGTTGCGATCTTCTGGTGAGTTGAGGAAACTGATGAAACACTCATACGACAACAGTCGAAGTGTAGTTACAACATAAAGTGAGAAAGCAGGTTGATTTCGACGTTACAAGCTGTTCCAAAATACGATACTTTTCCTTATTGTGGTTTTTTGCGATCCCCAATGACATAAACTTCCTAGAACATTTGTGGTTCCACCATTTGGCCGATATATAACGATACTTTAAGTATTTCTATTTCTTGTGATTATGAAACAATGAGGTTATATATAAATTTTGTCGGATGCACTTCATTAGTAAAAAGCCTTTATGCATGTAAACAAAATTAAAACAATTTTTTATTTTTATTTTTACACAACACTTTCGCTTAATATAATGTACAAAGTTTTCATAAAAATATTTTCGCTTTTAAAATTACGATCTAGATCTACCATTAATTCAACTAGAAAACTACGTCAGAGTCATATCAGTTCATTTAAATCATTGTTTACAATCAAAAGTTGTTGTAACCTTAGACATAAACCGTTTTCTCTGCAGTGTGGCGTTAATAAAATAAAACATTTATATCTTTAGTATTAACGTGTTATAAAGGTAAGGAGGGCAAGGATCAATGATTCATTAATCGTCTTTCAAAACATAAGTCTCGATAGAAAATATCACCGCACCTTGTAAGCGTACATAATATCAATTTATAAAGCCATATCACGTTGGCTGATGTGAAAAAGTTTGCCCGAGGTTAGTCTTAATAGGGAAGGTTTTGGCACAAACAACCATCGTTAATCAAAAAATACATTTTTCTCAACCAATCCGTACCGAACTACAAATCCTTCCTTGTCATCTTGTTCGATGTGACGTGGTAATGTGGATCAGCTATAAAAAATGATAAAAAAGGGGAATGACCTGTCTCTTTCTCCTTGTCCTCTAAACGAGCATCTAGAACTATCCATTGATACAAAACTCCATTTTATACAATACAACAAAATATGTGTACATTACTATTGAACCTTTTTATTAAAACATAATGGTAGCCCATATTCTCAGATTATTTTAAATATGTATGTAATCACTTTTTGATTATGTTTTTAATAGGAATAATATTTATTATTTTCTTGTTTTTGTAAAGGAGGCTGGAGGAGAATCTACTAAGTGAGCTGCCGCCTGCGATCCATCTCTTGCCACAGCTGGAAGATCTGTGAGTGCTTTATAATTTTTTCCTTGTTTTCAATAAACAAAAATGTGATAAGTCATGATAAACGTGTCCAGCGGTAGATTTGCAAGAACTCGTGTTACGGGAGTTGGATTTTTTAAAAAAATGAAGTAATTTGTTTACACACCCCTTGTATACGCTGTGAACCCAGTACTGTAGGGCTATTCTGTAAGGTCGAATCTCGAAAGCGGAATCCGCGGTGATATGATGAATTTGTATTCTTTAAAACTCGACTATCTATCTATATCAATAAAGTTCGCTTTCGAAGTAAGCGTAAAGTGAGCTCTATCACTCAGGTGAAGCTCGATATCGAAATGATTTTTTACAGAATAGCCCTACTGTACTTTATTGATGATAGAAATTGTGGATTCATGCGGAAATTGATGCCAAGACACAGGTGTCAAGAGAGAATTGGCGGTCTCAATCTATTACCACATTCAAATTGTTTTGTAGAACATGAGAGGAGTACCTATATGATTTATTTACTTTATTTATTTACATTACCCATGCAAAACATTTCATAATGATGATGTATAAGAGACGTAACCTTGGTAAAAACTCATAATCTTTTCACAAATCTTCTCGCATCGCGATTTCAAAACCCCGCGCCGTACGGATCAGGCAGTTAAGCCGAGTTATAACTTAAAATAAGCTTTCTTTCTACCCCATCTCGCTAAGGTAATAATAATATAGGTAATAAGGGTGTAATCTGGATATTTAGGTGCCATATATAATGGTCACAATCTTTATCTTTTAGACATTGTAAATTGTAATAATAAAAAGTTATTACTGTCGGGAATCATTACACAACTATGCCTGGAGATCACTTATTGTTTAGGAATTAAACCTCTACAGTAAATTAGTAAATAAGTATTAAAAACTAAGTGCTAAGCATCATTTATTTAATTTTTCAAATATGCCTTTAAACACACGATTGTAGTAAAATGAATGAAACATCAATAAAATTATCTCGTAATAGCATTTCCATCTTATGGATTAATCATAATAATACCTACCATCCACATACCTATCCAGATGTAGGGAAGAAATGCTATAGGTAATTTTTATCAAACATCTACTGACGCGCTTTGGGAGTAAATCGAATCAATTGCCGCGATTGTAAACAGCGTAACGCTGTCATTTCTCAATTTTATTCCACCTATCCTCATAGATTTTTATTTATAATGAATTGCAACATTAAAATACTTGTTTCGCATATTTTATGTTGGGTGTAGCACGATGGTCAACTTATTTATACATATAATGTACTTTCACACAGGTCGCTTGCTAATAACCGCGTGGAGCGCGTATCGTCCGGCCTGCAGGCGTGCGCGCGTCTCACGCGGCTCGAGCTGCGCGCCAACCCGCTGTCGCACTTGCACGCGCATGCGCTCTCGCACCTGCCTCGTCTCACCACTCTGTAAGTGTACTTCAACTGATGGTGGTGAGTCATGGACCCGCTACAGGAACAAACCCAACGCCAAGAAGCCGTGGAAGTCACTCCACGGTTGGCGGGGGGCAACTCCCATTTCTACTTATCACAGAATAAAGCCAACCGGCTCACCCCACATCCGATGAAGCATTAAGGCCACTAGGGTCATTATCATAGCTGAAACCGAAAAAAAGTATACAACTTTTAATAACTAAAAACATATTTGAAAGGCAACGCATGCGCAAATCCTACAGTAGACTAGCGTCTATATAATATGTCAGCAATCACTTACCAACTCTTAAATACAATAACCAACTAAAGCGATCACTCAAAAGGTGTGTCATGAACGTTTAATAATGTAGACAAAAATATATACAGACACGACAGAAGGTATAGGGGAACTTCTTCTTCTTAGCATGTCGATGAAATTGCAAACAGTTACTGTGCTTCGGATGACAGATCTCGACAATAAGCGTAAGTCCACAAATGTGTGGCCGACTTTGGGTTTCATTCCGGTGGGTCTCTTGCACACAAAGAAAATCGCAGTGCGTTTTGCGGCACAAGTTGGAAACAATCTACGCTCTATCCCGCAAGAACCCTTGAATGTTAATCGAGACTACACGTAGAGCCTGGCTTTAGGGCTGGACTTTGGTATGCCATCGTGGTGAAAGAATTAGCCAATCAGGGTATACTCGCTGATTGCCAAGGGTGTGCCGGACGTAGGATTATTTGGACTACGTCACACGAGGAGGCTCCTTTTATGCACCCCCCATCATCATAGGGGAACTGAGGACATTACTACTCTCCCCACCATGGTTCAGGTATTGTCGTGGCAATGGGGCTCAGTAGCTTAGGTGAGCCAGAACCATGGGGAAGCAAATAGAGCCGAGGGAGCTCTTTGTATCCCTCCCTATATAAGAAAAGGGGACAAAAGAGCAAAGGCAAGGGCTGAGGGCGGGAACCTCACTCCATCGTACTGTCCCGACGTTAGAAGTAGTTGTTCTGTGGTGCGGGACAACCCTGTGGTGGTGGCGTCGGTCCCCCGAGGGACTGATTAGCTGTCTAGGTGCCCTATTGATAGCAGATCCGGGGCACCTCAACAAAGGCGGCATTGGTGACACTCGCCAGGTTACAGTGGGTAGCGCTGCGTCCACTTACCATCTTTCGGACGCAGCGAGTCCCACATACCCGCCTGGGGAGACCCACTTCCCAGCGGGATGCGTCAGTACATTTCCCGGTGTTAAAGAAAAAAAATAGTAGTGTTGTAAATAGTACCTACTTGTTTATATTCCTAGTCCACGACATATCAACATAAAGTCAAGTGTGAAGCTGAATAGATGTTTAATACAATTCATTTCTATAACCTTGTTAAATCAAGTCACGATTCATGTTTACTGTGTATTTAAATATAATTATGATTCGAACTAAATAAATACTAAATACCTTTACTAAACACACTACTAGACTGACATTTTTAGACGAAAATGTGAAAATTATAAAATACTGGCAGTGGCCCGCGGTTTAACCCGCGTACTTCGCATTCCCGTTGGAGTAAATTCTAGTCTATGTAATATTCTGATGTGTAAGCTATAACTTACTATTATTACTTTAAAGTTTCATGAAAAACCATTCAGTAATTTTAACGTGAAGAGTAACAAAAATACATGCATATTTTCTTAAAAATCGCGCGTTTTTTATTATGAGTAGGCTGTAAAGCTTTGACACTTGATTCTTTGATATTGAATGGCAATTGATCGGATAACTCATGGATGACTTCGTTTTATGGAAGGCATCTTTTTGTTCGACATATGTGTCAATAATGACCTAAAAAAGTCTGTTTATTTTTTAAATTGTTATTAAGACACTGAAATGTTTTATATACTTGTCTCATTTTATTTATAACAATATAAAATGTCAGTGGAAACAATAATAATTTACATATGTTTTGTGTTTTATAACTGACCACCCGCATGTCGCACGTTACAAAACGTTCACGTAACGCACGTACGGGCCAATCGACCTGACCTCAATGTACCGGTAAATCGTAATGCACTCCGCATATGCGCCGGAGTGCTGGTGTTCCCAAATGCAAAATCTCCAATATTTAAATAAGAAACACTATAATTCACAATAATTATGATTATTTTTTCTGTGCAATAGCCTTACTGGACTTCGGATCGAAAGGCTAGATAGTTAGGAAGTTAGCAAGTCTACTACAGGCACTAAGACATACTATACTAGTACTACTAGCCACGACTAGTTTCAGGGCGATGCGGACCACTTACCATCACTTAAACAAATTGTTATTTGCAATAGTACATTTAAACGTAAAAAACCTCGAAAACACGAAACGTCCTGTACTTGAATTTGGAATGCATGAGATTCGGGAAACTTATTTATATTAGTAACAAGGTCTAGAAATTTTCATTGGGATGTATTAATTTTTGTTCTACGACTTGGAGCGACCAAGTACTAGATAATTTTACAAAATCATACCACCTATTCGAAAGGCCGATGTGAAATCTTTAATTCCGACATCAACGTCCGTGAAATAGGAAAACCAGATGTAAAACTTAGTAACACTAGCAAACGAATTACTTTGTGACTTTGTGCGAGGTCGAATTGGGCTTCAAACGCAGATCTCAGTTCTCACCATCTGTATCATAAAATATTAAGGTTTGTTATTTCATTGTCTGTTTTCTTATCCTGCACGATAAATAAAAATTTAAAAATATAAAGCTATCTTGGCTCTCCCCTGAAAATAGATGAATAAAGGTTTTTTTTAAGAAAATATTTTTTTAATGTCTGTTAGACATCGATAAAAAATATACGCTTATTTGACTTTTGTCTGTTATCCTGTGATAACTTGGAAACAGTTTAAGCTGTTTTAATGAAGTTTGCTACCTTGTACCCAGAAAAAGTGATTTATATATCATCCTTAATTGATTTCCAGTGTAAGGAATAATTCAGTAAAAAATCTTATGACTTATTTATCTGCTTATAATTTGTAAGGAAATGTTTCTGCAAAAGTTCTTAATAGTTTGTAGTAGGCCTTCTTGTTCCGCTGACTAATTGCTGGCGTTGAGGTTGTCGAGCTCTCACCTCGAGGCTGTAGCGGACGAACCACTGTGTCATCGTGTCATCAGCACTTGTAAGAGCAGGTCAAGGCTATGGACTTGATTAATTACCTCCAATTACTCAAATATAATTGAACTTGAAACTCGTCAATCATGACAAATAATTGTCATGATTGACGAGTTTCAAGTTTAAATATATAATTGGTTATGGCTGTAGATTATTTCTTTACCTATACCGGTTTTCAATGTGTATGTAAAATTCTGATAAAATTTTACTATTTAATTTACACATTTAGGGGATAAATTGACAGTAATGGAAAATTACATCATTAATCAGCTTTTCATCCTGAAACCGGACGCAGTTTTAAGGTATGAACAAAGATCGCCTGGTCGTCTTACACACATACTCAGTATAAGTAAGACGAAATACTTAATATTATACGCCTTTGTACTGAGTGCCTTTTGAGCGTTCATTAAAATAATCTTCAAACTATCAGCATAATAAAATTCACCGTATCTTATCGTGTAGACAGAATATAGACCAGACTTCAAGCGAAATGATAAAAAAGATATAGCACAGTAATAAATCAAGGGAAGCTTTTGAGCAGCAGAGAATGAGTAAGCTCTGATATGCCACAGATAATATCAAGATTCATTGAATATGAGGAGGTTAATGTAACCGGGATTCCGGTTACATATTTTTAATTTTTTACTGATTTCATATTTGTAAGATGTTGAGCGGTAATGCGTTTTTAAAAATGAAACTTTGCGGAGTACTGTCTGGACGATTTCATTTGTGTTAGACTGCGGCGAAGCAGACCAAAATTCTAACGTTGCGACTATCAATGAGTAACTTAGTTGTGTATTTATGTAAGTTCCTCTTAACATCACCATGTACAGTCTTGACTGGACGCTAGACAATAAATGTCTAGCGTCTAGTCAAGACTAGACGCTAGACATTTATTGTTTACTAAAGCTTACGCGGCTTATTAAGATTTTTATACACTCCGCATACACTCTTTACTACTTTTCTACTCTCGTTTCGGATACTTTACACTAAACGTGGTCACAAGAGGACTGAGTTGTCAGACGATTCAGACGGCCAGATAACGAAAACGTTATTGGAGACTACCCTATGATTCATCAATAAAATATTAAATATTATATATACAATATACTATTGATAAACCGCGATGAAATCATTATACAGGATGTAAAACTAGCTTAGGTCGGTCTGGTGGACTTACTATCATGTAAGCCACAAATCTATAATTATAAAGAAGTAATGTTCGCAGTGTCCTGTCGGAAGCGCGCGGTCTGGAGCGGGTGCCGGCGCTGAACGGCTCGATGCGCCTGCGCACGCTGCGAGTGGACCGCGCGCGCCTGTCCCATCTGCCGCACGACCTGTGCCATCATGCACCACAGCTACGAGCTCTGTAAGTAATAACTAATAAGTATACATACTCAATTTTTTATAATATAAAAGTTTACCTGGTGAAATTAACAAAAAAGTTTCAGTTCGTTTTTAAAAGCTACTTTAGAAATAAGTTAGACTTGATGCCATGTTTACTAAATCTGGAGTAAAAAGATAAACGAACTTCTACGTTTTTATCAGACAGAAATTTGGCCCCAGTGAAGCCCAAATGACTTCACGTCATATCGTTGTATCATAAATTTACCTGTCATTGTTATTATTTATTATTATTATTGTTATTATATACTATCATTGTCTTTATTTATTCTTTATGTACATAAAAGGTATGTAACAGGACCACATACATTGATATTTATGCACAGGTAGAATCTCTTGTAGAGATTTCTGCCAGCAGACCTAAAACAGTGCGCGTAGAAAAACAATGTAGACATAAGACGGATTTTAAAAATGCCGCATGCATTTTTGCTGCAAATCAAACCGAGTAAAAGCTGTAAAAGTTACACCCAATATTTTCTTCGAGTAGTACTCACTTTTCTATGTACAGTATTAAGAATATTAAGAGTCATAATAGTTTAACTCTAATATAGTCGGAATGTTAAATTCCATTGTATGCAAAACAGGGAATCTGATAAATGAAGTTTTGCAATAGCAACCTCGCCTCAACAAATATTTGTATCGAATGTAGGCTGGAATTTACGAGAGCTGCAGATGTTCGCGCATCGATGTTAACTTATGATATGCCTTTGTTTGCATTCGAGCGGCATTTATCGAATTTGATTAAATCGTTTTTATTACTATTTACGACTAAAATGATTATCTGCATTGTTTAAACAATGTTAAAATGTTACATATGACAATCATAACACACGCTGAAAATTTGACGAATAATTTTGCTGCGTCATGTCATTTGGACCTTCATCTTCATTGAGATACAATATTGGCATTAGAGTAACAGTGTACGTATTATATACTATTTCGCTATGTGCATCGTAATCTTATTGCAGTTTCCATTCCAATTGACTAATTAACCAATTGAACCATAGAATTCATTTCATTTATATCGCAGGTAAAAACTAATTTGCTTGTAGGATCTTCGGATAGGTGCTGAACCTAGGTTGGACTCGCACTGCCCTCTGCCCTACTCAAACCAAAACCAATACGAGCGCCTTCAGCCGCTTTTTGATGGCCCCAGATCCGCAGGCAACAGAATCACCTCAGGGGCAAGCTGGCCCCAAAGAAAGCCCAGACTACTTCTCGTGAAGAGAGAACTGCCCGGCCGCTAAGAATTCAATAGCTAAATATTAGAAACGTTCGAAAACAGAACGGAAACGTTAAAAATCTTCAACTCTATATTGGAGATAATGTTTTTTAAGAATCGACAAAACTGAGGGATTTTTTATAACGATTAAGACTATTGTTTATTATATTGCAGGGATGCGAGGTCCAACTTTTTGGAGCGGGTACCAGAACTGCGTGATTGCTCCGAGCTACGGGTGCTGTAAGTATACAGTATACACACACATACACACATGCACTTTAACATATTATACACGCGTACATTATACACATGCAAACATGCATGCATGTGTCTTCTAAAGTTAAAAATGGAGGAGTTTGAAATTCCTAAATTCGCCTACCGATCCGATGCCGAAAGGCAATCAATCAATCAATCAATCAATCAATCAAATAATATTTATTTCGTAGGCAAATTACATAGCACTTGAAACATGTCAATTTTTTTATAAGCTAATGCTAGATTCGCAAAGTAGCAGTTTTCCTCAGAGAAGAATCTAGCAAGAAACTCTGTAGGATTGCTCTTTTTAAAATATAGTTTTACAATTTTTGTAAATACATCTAAATAACATCATACTAATATACATATAAATAATAACAACAGGCTAGTTACATAAATTAATTCACATTTGCCTAAAATAAATAAGTAAGTAAATAAATTTGGACCCCGCAATATCAAAACAAACAAGAGGATGTTAATAAAAAGAAAACAAAAAACCAAGCGAGGTAGAAACTGCATAACACGACCAGCCACCACAGCGGCACCTTCACATAGGCCAGGACGGGTGTGCCAGCGTCAACCTCTTCCACATATTAGAGGGAAGTGGAGGACCCATCACACAACGCCACCACTGCAATGGCATAAGCGAGCATGACATGTCATACGTTTCACCTTAATTACAAGTTTAATTTATCATACTGCAGGCTCAAAATTTATATACATTCTAAATAAATACAGCTTGATAGAAGAGCAGTTCAATCCCAAGGATTTGCGTCATCGAAATATTCATTAATCTTATAATATCCTTTTTTACTTAGTTTTTGTTTGATGACAATCTTAAATTTCTTAGGGCATAATTCCTGTATATTAGAAGCGTATACATTGACCCACAAAAGACTTACTTACTTTGTTAAGTCGACTACTATAGGGCACTAGCTTATTTCTATTTCTAGTATTTACATTATGAATATCACTTTTCTGTATAAATAGATGAAGGTTGTTTTTGGTATACATTAAATTTGTGAAGATATATTGTGATGTTAATGTTAATATATCAATATTTTTTAAAAAATCCCTAAGAGATTCCCTGGGACCCATTTTATAAATAGCTCGAATAGCTCGCTTTTGCAGAATAAATATGCGCTCGGTATCAGCGGCATGACCCCACAGCAAAATGCCATAAGCCATAAGACTATGGAAATAACTAAAGTAAACTAACCTGGCGGTTTGAATATCCGTTAGGTTCCTTATCTTTTTAACCGCGTAAGCTGCAGAACTGAGCTTATCCGCTAACTTGTCAATATGAGGGCCCCATTGCAATCTAGAATCTAAAGTAATACCTAAGAACAAGGTTGTTTCCACAAGGCACAATTTTTCTCCTTTTATCTCTATATCCGTATTAACTTGTCCTACGTTGGGCAGAGTAAATTTAACACATTTTGTTTTCTTTTCATTGAGCACAAGATTATTTGCAGTAAACCACTCAACAACTTTATTAATGGCATTGTTTACGTCGTCATATTTATCCTGTTGTCGTCTAACTTTAAAAAGTAAAGAAGTATCATCCGCAAACAACACTATATCATGACAATTATTTACAAGACTCGGTAGATCATTTATATAAATTAGAAAGAGAAACGGACCAAGAATTGAGCCCTGCGGGACACCCATGGTAACCGCGGACCCACCTGACACTTTTCCGTTTACATGAACCCTCTGTACGCGTCCATGTAAGTAAGACTTTAAAAGGCTCAGTGCACTGTCCCTCACACCGTAATAATGAAGTTTCCTGACCAAGGTACTGTGATCAACGCAATCGAAAGCCTTGGACAAATCGCAAAATACACCCAAAGCGTCATGCTACTCCTCCCAGGCATCAAATATGCATCGTATTAGTTCAACACCTGCATCGGTTGTTGAACGACCCCTGGTAAATCCAAATTGCTTGAAATGCATTACTTTATTGGAATAAAAGTGAAATTGCAATTGATCTAAAATTAGTTTTTCAAATATTTTACTTAGCGTTGGCAATATAGATATAGGTCTAAAGTTGGTGGGGTCAGACTTACTGCCAGCTTTAAATAAAGGTATGACTTTACTGCACTTCATTAAATCAGGAAAAACTCCATTATCAATACATTTATTGAAGACCTTAGCTAGATGGGGAGCTATGCAGTTTATGATGGAGTTGATTATTGTGACGGAAAGGCCATGCAGATCAGCGGTTTTTTTAACAGTCAGTGATTTAAAAGCTTTTACAATTGAGTATGCATTGACGTGATGGAATACAAAGACAACCTTGGACTCAACCATGTTCATCCTTAGCAAAGATTCAGCTAGAGTGGGAGAAGAATTTAGGTATTTGGTAGTCGAGACTGGGATGTTAGTGAAGAATTTATCAAAAGCTTCGGCAACCTCAAGATCTGTACTGATACAATTTCCATCAATATTCAATTTAAAATCGAGATTGCGTGGTTTGGCTTTACCAGTCTCGCTGTTTATAACTTGCCAAGTTGTCTTTACAATATTCTTACTATTAACAATCTTATTCTTTATGAATCTAGATTTAGCCTCATTACATACACGCTTAAACAATTTAGAATAATTACGAACATACTCAACAAATGACGGACTATTGTTCACTGTTTTTTCATCATATAGACTGTACAATTTATTTCTACTAATCATAATTCCTACTGTTGCCCAATCACTAAACTTTAGACAATCGTTAACTTTCAAAATTTTAGGTTTAAAAACAGTATCATATTCCACTTTAGCAACATTAAACACCTTATTGTATAACATATTAGGATCTTCACAAAATTCCAGATTTGTAATTTTTGAACTTACATTATTATTAAACATTTTTAATCTAGCCTTAGTAACTGGTATGTATTCGATATTCTTTTTCGTTTTGTTTAAATTTATTTTAAAATCTGCCCTTAGGCCGCTATGATCAGACCTTAATTTGTTTATGACATTCATGTTTGTGGATTCTAGATTTGTAAATATATTATCAATACAGGACTTAGTATTAGCTGTAGTTCTAGTAGGTTCTAGAAATAGATTAATCAAATTGTAACATTTAAAGAATGTTAAAATCTTTTTTGATAATGTTGACGTAACTAAGAGATCTATATTAAAGTCTCCACAAACAATGATGCCTTTATTTGTGTAATTTAATTTATGAAGAACAGTTTCCATAATTTCTTCAAAAATATCATAGGATCCATTTGGATTTCTGTATACGCTAACTACAATAACCGGCTCCAATTCTATACAAGCTATCTCTATGGTTCGTTCAACTGAAAGATTTACAATATCAGTGCGTTCTTTATATTTAATAGAATTGTTAATAATAATTAAGGATCCTCCAGAATCCCTAATCGCACTTTTTCTGAGAAACGAACTACCAATATGGTGGTTGTAAAAATTAAACATGAGCTGGTTGCTATTAAGCCAGTGTTCAGTAATGCAAAGAATGTCAATTTTGTCATAGGTCAAGAGAAGTTCCAACTCATGAATTTTACTAGACATGCCTTGAATATTTTGAGAGATAAGTTTTAAATTGCAATCAAGTTTCTTAGTATCATTTATATTTATAGTCATAGAATTATTTAAGGGCATGTCACTAGAAACATTGCTAGAGTTAACAGTCTCTGTTGTCTGGTCACTTAATTTAAATGCTCTATAGGAGCAGTCAAATCCACCAAAAGAGTGGATGGTCGGTGTTGACTAGAATAAAGGTCTATGTTGTGGTCTATGGTCTAGGTCGGTGTTGACTAGGCGCTGAGGTCGTTCCCGACTTCGCGGCTGGCGGGGCAACCTCCTCCTCATATAAATTCTTAGATGAGCCATCTGCTCATCTTCTCTTCCGATAAAGCTTAAAGGCCAAAAGGCCAACAGCATAGGTATATTTGAAAAAAAAAACCTAAATTTGCCTCAAGATTATGTAGAGGCGTTCCGTATCCTTTGTCAAACTCCCAGCAGAGAAATCCCGCGCTAATGATGTAGAGTCCCAACGGTCTTATGTTACCCATATCAACTATAAACCCATAACTATAACTAGCGATAAGCAAACGTGTCCAACCATACTATATTATTCTTCTGTCTTCGTCTGCTGAATACATAGGTATTATATTAATGTCACAATGGAATATTCTTAAAAACTCTGACAATATACAGGACTGATATAAAAATACCTCAATACCTATTTATTTCTGGAAACACAACAGTTTACCTAGAAATATATTAGTGAGTTGCCAGTCATTTCGATTGTTAACGACTCGCGGTACAAACTTGCATAATAAACGCCCTGGCACAGTGACATGCGAACTCCATATCAACGTTTCCTCTATTATCGAATCGGCCCAACAAGTAGTGGAACGTATTCAGCTCTAATAACCCCTTGCTAGAACGATACCTCCTCGCATGGCTCCATATAAATAGGCTACCATCTAAGTGCAATTTGCATACTTCGAATAATAACATGAAATTTGCATACTTATTCATTAGAAACAAACACGATTTTTTTTTGTCAATTTATGGAATGTATTTTTAAGCGTATGCATATCGATAAAATGCATGTCTACCGTCAAAAAAACTTAGTATGTCCATGACAGTTAGAAAGAAAAATTTAATACCACAGATTTAGAAGTGGTTAATACAGACAAAATTGTAGCTATCGAGATTATTTTTTAAATCTAAAAACAATCACAATAAGTAATTGAAATTAGAATTCTCTAGCAAATGTAGCAGTTACACCAGCCTATGATAGTGATAATAATAGAATTTGGACCATAATATGATAGTGAAGGAGAGTTAGCAGAAAGTCATTTATTGTGATTGAGTCATGCGATAAAGAGTGCGTAAAAACGGATAATCTATTAATACAAGGACTTACTTTCGGGAGCTTTCGTATCTGAAGCATAAAAACACTATCGCATAGAATGAATCTCATTCGATAAATGTCAGGAAATGGGGGTCAATTATTAATACAGAAATGTTTACGTCTGTGACCTCAACGATGAGCAAACCCTGACATGATTGACAGACTAAAAATAAACTGACGCGGGGAAAATCATTTCATAACTCCAGATTGAATATATGTAGTATGTAGATTGTACATATACATATTGCGATTAATTACAGGTATTATGTCATTTTATTGGGTACCATGAATACAGGATAATAACTTATTCGATGATTTGTGAATATTTTAATATATCACGGAGTCTACTAACGCTTTACATTGTCTAAATTTTTAGTTTTATTTATTATTAATAAAACCACACAATGCAATCCGAAACGACGCGTCGGGCACGTAAAAATCTTATAAGGCCACAATAATATAATTGCAATTTTCAAAAATGTGCTACTATAAAAAAATTAAGGACTCTCATATTATATGTACCTCCTATCCATAGAACCTCGATAACTTAAAACCTCTATAACTTAAAGTATTTTTTGTTTCCCTTGGACTTTAGCTTATCGAGGTTCTACTGCATATACAAGCTGATAATTACGAAAAATCTGAACCGATTAACAAATTGTCAAAAAATTCTTCTGTTACAAAAAGAACGCCCTCAAACCGGTCGATTCGTTTAATTATTACGATGCCACGGACATACTGTCATAATATATCGGTCAAATTCACATCTCTCATTTCGTCGAAGCTTAAAAACATAAAATCTCAGATTTTTCACATGTTTCCAATAATGTGTAACTTGTTGCAGTGACCTATCGGACAACAACATAATGACTCTAGAGGGCGGCGCCCTTCGTGGTCTGAGGAAGTTACACGACCTTCTGCTGGCGAGGAACAAGCTGAGGCATATCCCCGCAGACGCCTTCCTCCACACGCCCCGGCTGCAGCTACTGTGAGTACTCTTGAAGGAAAGATTAAGACAATAATACATATAACATATGCTAAGTTATGAAAGCTACTAACATTGCAGAGGTAAGTTGGCGTAGTTTGCAAGTTTTTTTTTTATTTCAAACTATTAAATTAAATAAAACAATAAACTTTTTCTATACATACAATTAAAATTGGAGTGTCTGTTTGTAATATTAAAATAACCGTTTTTTTACTACATGCATATGAGTATAATAATAATATATACGGTACATACATCAAAATAATATTTTTTCAATTTTGGTCTGTCTGTCTATCTTTCTGTTTGTTGTGGCTAATGGCTTTGCTGCTCCCTGAAATGGCTGGACCGATTTTGACGGGACTTTTACTGACAGGTAGCTGTTGTAACAAGGAGTAACTTACTATAAAAATAATCATCATCAAACCACATACGTCCGTAAATCAAAGTTAACGCGGGCGAAACACAGACAACACCTAGTTATAAATATATTTTGTAGCAAAAATATACATGCTTTAATTTTATCAATTTATTATCATGTCCGTGTAGTGGATAGGTCTGACAAAGTTTACAAATAACACCGAAGACAGAGAACAGATGGCGTTGACCCGCCCCGCGTCGCCGCAACTAGGACACAACTTAATTAAAACTCTCCGCTATCCGCTCTATCACAAACATTTTTTACAACAGAGATATGCAAACGACCTCACAGCTCGTTTATTGTAACATCAACGTGAATTTAAAGGTCACAGAGGAGTTAGAAATTTAAAGTTTTTTTTTAATGTATGTACACACAATAATCATGCAAAAAAGTATTATCTTACAAATGTAAGATAAGATAGGGGTCCAAACCCCTAATAGCCCAAGTGTCATGCGAGTGCACAATCAAGAAAGAATCGGTGCATGTGAACCAAAAAGATTCCACCTCATATTTCTTTAGAGATCTACTTTAAATTTTACTGATTATATTGTAAATGCAACATGCATTTTATTTTGCCAATCTGATTCCACATTGTTCTAGTAATTGCATGGAATTGTTATTTTACAACTGGTATTTAATCCTTTATTGAAATACAAATAAAAAAATACTACTACGACTTTTTAAGATAATATTTAAAAAAAAATATTATATGAATTTGTGTGTCCGAACTCCGAATCATTCATATTAAAATCTATTCACTTGTTAAAGAGGGCAATTTTGTTATCAGTTTATATTTAAATAACATTATCATAATTATATCCGGTTTTACTGTACACAGGCTATTAGTAATTAGTATGTAGTATGTACTATGTACTCTGTAGTCTGCACTCTGCACTAGTCTTGTGTAGTTCGTGAACGAACTAGTTCGTAAGAGCGCTCCTACAGGCGAACTACGCGAACTAGTTCCTTCATTCACCATTTTATAGTTCGTTAGTTCGTGCCGAATGAACGCTATTGACGTCGACTTATCGAATGAACTGAGATGATTCTGTCCGGGAAGAGAATTATCTACATGTTCATTAGTTTCTAATTAATAAAAATATTAAAAGGCGAAAAATATAAAGGGTTATTTTATTGCACCAATATTTTTGTAGATATTCATTAATTTATAGGTTTTTGCTATTTTTGGAGATGAAAAGCATTCCATAAATATTGTAACATACATCAGGAACCGTATTAAAACGAGCGAACGATGGAATCGGTCTAATTCGGTCTAGGAACTAACGAACTAGAAGAACGAACTAGTTCGTTTAGGAGCGGCGAACTAAACTGAGCGATCTTAGTTGTGAACTATTATGCCCAAGACTACTCTGCACCCGGACCCCGGTAGTAGAGTAAAGAGTTTTTCTATGATTAAGCATAACTTAATTATTTTTTTATATTTCGTAAGGCAGAACTATCACTAGTTAACTGCCTTCAAAAAGTCTTGCAACTTTCGTTGCGGTAAGTGGTCAACGTCGTTACCCATGAACATCTACAACCAAGATTTGGACAATACCTATAGCAATACCGTCGGATAAGCTATAGCGCGATTCAGTAACATGACAGCGCCATCTATGAAGGATATGCGTAAACTTTATTTCTTAAGTCCTAATAGCGTTTACTGATGAATTGAACAAAAAAACTAAACACATTTTTCATCGAGTATTAATTATTTGTTATGTTTTTTTTTAATATAATTTTCACACACATTTGAAGTATCGAAAGTAATAAAATAATATGAGACCAGTGATTACAACTTACAAGCCATTATCAGATACCATTTTATAATGGTGTGACTGGCGACTGCGATGATAGGACTGTAAATTGTTAGATATAATAATAAATAATCCTGTCTTGTGTTTGGGCTCATCTCGACTGTTATGATGAGATTATTTACTTATGTAATATGTACCATACTTTGTAATAAGGTTAGGATTCAGGTTTTCTTAATTCAGGAATTCTTAATATCCTCTAGTTTTCATATTGTTTTCTTATGTTTACGCGAACTTATTCATTTGCATTCATTCATAACTTACTCATTATAATGAAACAAGTTTTACGGATTTTATCGCGGTTTATTTAGTTTTTGGCCATGGTCCTCATGGTTTTTTTTTTTTTTTTTTTTTTTTTTTCTTTATTAGGGTCGAACAAACAATGTCACAACAAAATTAACATAAGATTATAAGATGTAACAATATTTTGTAAATGTGACATCAACCACGCTAACCACAGTTTACTATAGAAAATAGAAAAGGAAAATCTTTTGGTTGAGAGCTAATTAAGAGACAGAAAATTGTTGAAATAATTGGAAAATTAATGATCAATTTCAATATTATTTGGTGTTAAAAGGGGATTAGGAATTTGTGTGCTAGTGCAAGTTACTGTAAGTTAGTGCAAGTTACTGTCATCATTTTTCAAGCTTTCTAAAATTGATTTTTTGAATTTATTTGATTGGGTACAAAATATATCTATTTCATCAAAAAGCCTATTGTAGGTGTCGGTCAAACAGTGCATAGGCGAACGTAGGCCAGCATTAGTGCGGCAGGTAGCTATAGCAAAGGTATGTGGTGTGTGGCCGGCTCGCATATGCGGTCTGAGCGGCACCTTAAAACAAATACTGTTGACAATTTCGCTGCAGTCGTACCTGTTGTGGCAAATGTCGTACAATAACATTGCTTGTAGTTGAGCGCGTCTTGCCTTTAGATTTAACAATTTGTATTTGGTTAAAAGTTCTAGATAGGATAGCTTACTACGGAAAAGTTTATAATGCATGACATGTAAAAATTTCTTTTGTACTCTTTCAAGGTTATCACTGTACTTCTTATAGAATGGGTTCCAGACGGCAGATGCATACTCTAATTGAGAACGTATTAATGATATGTATAAGTGTAAGTATGTGGATGGTCGCGTGAAACGGTTACTAGCTCGTAGAACGAAGCCGTACATTTTGTACGCCTTATTACAGATACTATCAATGTGATTATCCAGGGTTAGTTTACTATCTAATAATACGCCGAGATCTTTTATAGATTGTACTCTATCTAATTTTTTACCACACAATGAATAATTAAAGTAACTAATATTTCTTTTCCTTGTAAAGCAAATACTCTTGCATTTATCCAAACTAAGTATCAATTTATTGTCTATGCAGTATTTAGAAAATCTATCCAAATCATTTTGAAATGCGAAATGATCGTCGGCCGTGTTAATTGATTGTTAATTGATGGTTGCTGTAAAGTATCCGAAACGTCGGGCTCATAAAAATAAACCGCGATAAAATCCGTAAAACTTGTTTCATTATAATCCTCTAATTTTTATCTGTCAAATTTTCGATCTTATATATCTCGATTTATAGTTTTATCAATAAAATAAATTTTGAAATCAATATATTATATTTTCACATTAGTGCCTTTTTATCTGTCGGTAATTAGGACGGTAGGACCTCGTTCATGAAGACCACAGATATTTGAAATATGTAAGTTCCTAATATTTCTATGATGCAGACATTGTCAGGAGTGAGTTTATAAGGTTCGTCTGCCTGCCGAATGGTACTTACGGAAATAGCTTAAATAGCCTTAAGTGATAAGTCTAATAAAATTACTGAACTACTTTAAGTAGGTAGACTATGAACTTCACAGTCTAGACACCAGTGGAATACAAGTATTTAAGCAGGATATTGTTCACAATGGCCTTAATCTTTAGTAAAACATGCAAACATAAATACATTAACTGCCACTTAACTTCCTGTTACCTTTACTAGGTGGGAGGCCTTCCAGCACTACTTTAAAGTAGGTACGCGGTCGCCACCCCAGAAACTCTTCGACAATGTGCCCTGCCCATTTCCACTTATTTAGGTATCTTTTTTCCCCGACTATGTCGGTGACTTTAGTTCGCCTGCGGATCTCCTCATTTCCGATACTATCACGCAGGGAAATTCTAAGCAAGTCTCCATTGTTCTAATAAATATTAATTAATTTATTTATTATGATCTTTGTCACTAGTTAGACTATAAGTCAAGAAGCATGGAGTGTAAGATAGATACTCATTCATGACTATTGCACTATTTTTTAATATGGATTAGCTAGTTATTTTGAATATAGTTACCTACTGAGCGTTACTTCCGTCAAACGAAACATACTCACGAGTACTGCAAACTTTTACTATTCTTGAAAAGAGAATAACTAAGCGCTACTTTTGTGTGAGGAAAAATATCTGAGATAGAAGCAGTCCTGGATTTATAAATAGGCCGTATAGGCCGCGGCCTAGGGGCGGCAGAATTCAGAGGAAGGTCACATGAGTTCAGAGGATAAGTCAAACACGTTCACTGGTTTTCTCATGGTTTTTATACTGTTACAAACAAGAAACTAGCGCCATCTAAAGTCAACCAGTAAAACCTCTCTCTTTCTTTATTTTCGTTTATTTAACCTTGAGGTCTTCTTTAAGGACTACAAATGGAAAATTATTATTTTAGAAAGGTATGTACATGGGGCGGCGGAAATAATGTGGCCTACACTCATAAAAAATATAAATCCGGCACTGGATAGAAGGCAACTCTAGTCGCGCCTAAGCTTTACTTCAATAATATAATTAAAAAAAAATGAAACTGCCACGGAAAAGCGAGAATAAATGAATATAATAAATAATTATAATTTATACCTAAGCGCTACCGACTCAACATTTGAAGTCGGTGCAAGTCTAGTCTAACAGGTAGTAGATAGATACAACCTACAAGTATCTTACTTTAAAGTACTATATACCAACATATTATCTATCTACTTACTACCTAAATTGCTCTACTTGCACCGACTTCAAGTAAATGAGTGGGTAGTGCTTATAAATGTTGAATAAATTTATTTTTTCTATTGTGGTTTCATAGTCGGTTTAATTTATTCAATATTTTTAACCCCTTATGTGCAGAACAATTTTAATTTTAAAAAGTTTCTATCAATTCAATTTCAATTTCAGATGATACTAAAACTGAATGTTATAGTATATTAAACCGTATTCAGTAGGCCCAACAAAATGCAACTGCTATAAATCGTTGAGGTCTCCCCTCAAATATCCATGGTTACGATCATCAGACCTGTAATGGGACTTATATCCCATATTGTTGCAAAGTTTTCAACGGTTTAAAGTCCAAAGCCAAGATATCTATTTTAAACCGCTACGCTGCTACCTTACCGTTCTTCATCTTCATCATCAGAGCCCTAATGATAGTCACAACACTTCTTGGTATGAAGTGTTTTAAAATACTTAGGGCCTGTTTCACAATCTCCAGTTAAGTTCCCAATAGGCTATCGGCAACATATTTGACAGATAGAGTATGGAGTATCTGTCAAACATCTGTCAAATATGTTGCCGATAGCCTATTGGGCACTTAACTGGAGATTGTGAAACAGGCCCTTAGTAAAAAAATTAACAAACGCACCATCTCAAAAAACCCATGAAAGTCTCTAGAATGACATCATTTTATTCGTATGTTATCCTAGATACTCCATACTCTATCCGTCTAATATGTTGCCGATAGCCTATTGGGAACTTAACTGGAGATTGTAAAACAGGCCCTTATAGTTAATATCCCCGTTCCAAAAATAAACTACTCTTTAAAAAGCTATGTATGGCCGATACATAAATTTATGGCATATTTTTGCATTCGTGTAAAATAAGAGCGAACGTAACAGTTAAAAGATAAATATTATACAGAGATTTTAGCAACAATAATTTTAGCCAGCGTGTTAAAAACCAAACAATTGTAAAACCAAAGGAATATAGAATTTAAGGAAAATCTAGAAAATAACCTTCATTAATGATCTGACTTTTAAACTTATTCGAGAAACGAAAAATTTTCACACTGCAAAGGATCCCGTATGTAATCAGAATTTTTGTCGTTCCTGCTTTCGTATTTTGTAATTTTTAGGAAATTCAAATTTAGAAAAAAAATATGTAGTAACAACTTACAGGTATATTATGTCTACCCTAATATTATAAAGAGGAAAACTTTGTTTGTTTGTTTGGTTGTAATGAATAGGCTCAAATAGTACTGGACCGATTTCAAAAATTCTTTCAACATTCGAAAGCTACATTATCCACGAGTAACATAGACTAAATTTTATCGTGGAAAAAAATATTTGGGTTTTTCGGACACAAGGTGTAAAAAATCAACGAGAAAAGTTACTTATTTTGCGTACGCTGCCTAAACTATAAAAGATAGAACATTAAAATGTTCTAATTAATTGTAGATCTTATAAATATCTATATACAAAAAATTTCAGGACACACTATACCTATTTATGTCGAGTGAGGCACAACAACCATATTTTTATTTAGAAATTTTGAAATTAGCGTAGTAGTAATGTATAAGCGAGTAGTGTATAACACCTTTCTTTTTAGCCGAAGGAACTTCGTTCCTACCTAGTGTCCCACGACCAGTGTTGCCAATCTGTGGGGAATTCCCCAAACTGCGGGGATTTTCAATCCGATTGGGTAATTTGTGGGGAGAGCGTTTATGTGGGGAAAATGCGGGGAATTTAAGCATTTTCACTAGTACTGAACTTAAATCTAATAAAACTAGTATAAGAAGTATAATTTATAAATTATTATATTAAATTTAACTTTAACTCAACTTATCTGACTGGAAGATTTTAGAACTTTTAGACATTATTTTATGGCAACAATTATGTCCATCAAACTTTATAGTTTATCAAACGGGGAAGTCCCTGTATTGTAACGAACTAAACAGAGTATTGCAGAATGCAGATAATTATTTAGTGTTTTGTATCATTTTCATATTCGAAGTTCACACAATATATTGTTTTATGTATACTGTTTGATCCTTGTTGTTTATTTGGTATAAATACAAAGCTACAACAGAATGTGGATATGGAATAATATATTTGTCGAAAGAAAATTAAGCGTTCTGAAAAATTTGAAAACAGAGAATCGCTATCTCCTGTAAAATGACACTGTATTAGCACATTTTGCCGCTAGAGAAGGTATTATGAAGAAAGGACATGCCTAAAATTTAATCCGTCAATTGACATGTTAACAAAAAAGAGTTGATACAGTGAAGATCTGTAATAACTTAATTAAAATCATTAAATACTTATAAGTAATAAATAAATTTGATTTATACAATGTGTTAGGTGACGGATTCCCGATACTTGACCCACATATTACAACGTTAAATTTTATCGACAAAATACTATACAAAGGGGGGTCTCACCCTTTTGAATGACAGACATTTTTCAATTTAATATCTCATATGTTTACGAGTTCACCGAAACTCATTATATTTTGTTTTCGTGTTGCTCCCATGCACAATAGTAGTCTTATTTGAAAATTATGATATTTGCTAGCATTTAAAACAAATAATGTTAAGAAGTAATGCAAAATAATCCACGAAATACTTTGGTATTACCGGAAAATTTGGTTAATTTGGCTTGGGGGGAATATGTGGGGAATAACGATTTTATTTTCCCCAAAATTGGGGATTTTCAGCTAGGTTTTTGGGTAATACAGACCGTGGGAGTTGGCAACACTGCCCACGACACCACATTTCTTTCTTCACTATTATGTTTATTAGCTCAACACTCAACAGACAACAATCAACATGCCTAATTTACCTAATTAGCACCATGGATATTGCTAATTTGGCTAATATGACCATGACACTGGACAGTGCTTTCAGGAAGCTAAACTGCCAGTGTCTGAAAAAATAGCATTGAACAATTTGCTGTCTTTATGAATGCCGTTACCGACAATTACTCTTGAAATCATTGAAACCCATAAAAATGTTGTAGAAGGAGCTATAGCGCGATTCAGCTTAGATACACCGCCATCTATCGTAAACTTATATAAACTCCAACAAACTTTGCTTCGTCGGTATGAATAAATGAGGACTGAGGAGTGATAAAGCTATTTTCTTAGCTTCACTTGGAAACATTATATAATATACTAGCTGTTTCCCGCAGCTTCGCAATATCTTAGCGGTATCTTAGCGGGATGATCCATTATGTCCAGAGCGCAACTTCAAAGCTGTACCAATATACCTACACTGTATTGTGGTAAATCTGACATAAGAAACCAGGGGGGAGTGAGCCAGGCTAGGTTGTATGATTTTGTACCATATTCCCTTGACAAGAGATCTCTTATCAAAGTACTCCTTCCAATTATTTTTACAATTTGGCCTAAAAAAGTGAAGTGTATCAGTGTAATGTGGTAGCCAACTCAAAGTCAAGGCTTCACTCGCAAGGTGATCGGTCATCGGCTGTTTCATTGCCTGCGGAGGCACCCATGGTGGTGCATGCGAACGTACGCATATGCAGTGTGGGAAAGGAGGGCGGTGCTATATGCATTATGCATGCATGTGCGTACACACACACTTTCTGTAAAGACTGCATAGTTCGCGGGAAATATTGCTAATTAATATTTTATAATTTAATATATTTTTTACTACTGGCATAATTAGGTAATTTTAAATACAACGAAAGTAATCGCGCCAGAAGGCGGTACCGTTGTTTTTTTTTTTTTGGTGGACTCGTTTATGGTCATCGGAGACATTGGCTGGCTTGTCTGCCAGTTCCAATGCCAGTTTATCAGCAATTAACTAACCTTAAAAAAAATATTTCAAATGACTAATCACTAGTGCCTAACCGAACCTGGAAAATAGTGCTTCAAAATATATTTACATTATAACAATTATAAATACATCACGAATACAAATAAATTATAACAACGAATGCTTCAAATAAATTAACCAACAAATAAATACATTATTAAACAACATTTCCAATTCTACAATATTTTATTATCTAGGTAAGTATGGATTTTAAACAAAACCTCTTTTCCGTCATTAATAGTTACTCTGAAAACTCAAAGGCGATAGCAGTAACTCGTCTCAACTAACATTTAAGCCTCTGTAATGCTCTTACTGGGAAACTTCGCGATCCAGTATGCAAAGTAGGAATCGATGAGAGTTGTTGCTAATTGGGGTAAGCCTGTTGCCGGGCTGGATGCACTGCACACAGATATGGAACAAGCAAATATATGTAATTCCCTACATCGCTCGCGTCGGTAACCATGATGAGCATTAAATAGATTTAGCCTAGACAAAGTAACATTTAAAAAACGATAACGAAGTTCGAGAAGAATAAAATGTATACAAATTGACATAAGTCGCGCTAAATCACGTGCTCAATCGTTACAGTAACAAAATAACAAAAAGTCTATTGGTTATTGATCGTTACTGTCAATATCTTATTGGCTAGGAAATTGTCATTGATAACTCAGAGACGGTGACGAATTTCGGTATCTATCTGCTACAAAACGATGTTGCTTTGTCTAAGCCTTCAGGAATCAGGACTTGGTCTAGATAGATTGCAATGGGTATTTAGTTTGAATGAAGATAATAATGAATTATGGCGGCCATCGTCATCGTCCTTGACCTTAAGTAATTTTTACATGAATAACAAGCGAGATATATTAAGTGACTTCCTATGATCATTGTATATTGTATCATAAGTTTTAAGTATAAAGTTTATAATGACTTAATGTTATAATAATAATACTGGCTTTTATAAATTATTATTATTATTCTTTTGTATTCAAAATTCTTTAATCATTCTATGTTACTAGGTTACATAGTACTTCAAATATAAACATGCTAATATAAACACGTCTTTTCTTACTTTACTATAATAATATCACAACAATTCGTTATCAGCACGAATATAGTAAAAGTATTTGCTTATTCGAGAAAAGTGTTGCGTGTTTAGTTGTTTGAAGATGCCGAACTCAAATGGAGATACAAATGAACGAGGTATGCGTAGTTCATCAATTCCATCGTTTACCCTACATAATAGAGACGGGTATAGTATTTGGAAATTTAAAATGCGTAACTACCTTATGCACGAGGAATTGTGGGAAGCAATTATTGGCTACCCAACAGGGATAGACGTTCCGAATGTCATAAAGACGAAGAACGATCAGAAGGCACTAACAAAAATTTGCCTTACCCTTGAAGGTTCAGCAATTACGCATGTACGAAGTGCTACGACGGCAGTTGAAGCATGGAAGGCATTGCAAAATGCATATGAGGATAAAGGAATGGGTCGGCGTTTACATTTAGAAAGGAAATTATATAGGTTGAGACTTGAAGACTGCGACAATAATATTGAGTCGTATATCAACTCTGTTATTTCCACTGCCCAAGATTTAGCAGATATAGACAAAATAATAGATGATGCGTCCATTGCTGCTATTCTGTTGGGAGGTCTAACGTCGAAATATGATCCATTGATTATGGCCCTCGAAAATAGTAACGTAAATGTTACCACCGAATTGGTAAAATCGAAATTACTTAACGAAGTATCAAAGAAAAGTTCATCAATACTGGAGACAGCTATGAGGATAAAGATTGATAGCTCCTCTATTGAGTCAAAGGTCAAGAAAGTAATTGTTTGTTATGGTTGTGGAAAACCTGGTCACAAGAGACCAAATTGTCCTTTAAAGAAAAAGAAAATGGTTAGGAAGAATCCCACTAATATGGACTCAACCTCCTTGTCTGCTTTAGGAGCAACAAATGATTATAGCATGGACAAATGGTATGTTGATTCGGGCGCTACGAAACATATGACTTCAAGACGGGATTGGTTTGTAGACTTAAAGCCTATTGATCACAAGGTAACAGTTGCGAACGGGACTAAGATTGACGCTAAAGGTATTGGTAAAATATCTATAAATACCGAAAACGTCGTCGACTCACTTAGTGATGTGATTTATGTCCCTAACCTAAAAACAAATCTCATATCTGTGAAGACAGCAGTAGAAAAAGGGTTTACTGTAATGTTTGATAAGTCCGGTTGTAATTTCTTTAATTCAAAAACCTTCTCCTTTACAGGTGATGCGGTTCTACATGGCTCGCCCTGTGGTGGATTGTACTCACTTGATTGTACGGTAAATACTCCCCTATTTAGAGCCTACGATGTGCACTCTGAATCTATGTCAAAGTATCAGATATGGCATAAGCGTTTAGGTCATTTATGTCGCATCGGTATGAATTTGCTGAAAAATAATTATGAGGTTATTGATTATAAGGATGTGGATAAAAATCCATGTGTTGCTTGTGTTAAAGCGAAACAAGCACGAAAACCGTTTAAAAGTATTACTTATAAAAGAGCAACTTCAATATTAGAACTGATCCACTCTGATCTTTGTGGACCAATGTCAGTTAGCTCTTTTCAGGGAAATAAATATTTTTTACTGTTTATAGATGATTTTTCGAGAACTATTTTTGTATATTTTATTTCTTCTAAGACAGAGGTAAAGGATAAATTTTGTCACTTCCAGTCCATGGTTGAAAGACAAACTGGGGCTAAAATTAAAATAATAAGGACGGATAATGGGACTGAGTTTGTCAATAGTGAATTCTCAAGTTACCTTAGTTCTTGCGGAATTAAACATCAAACTACGGTACCATATAGCCCTCAGCAAAATGGTGTTGCCGAGCGCACTAATCGCTCTATTATAGAAAAAGCACGCTGTCTTTTGGCTGAAAGCAATCTACCCAAAGCTTTTTGGGAAGATGCTACTAAAACCGCTGTGTACCTTAAGAATAGATGCCCGCACCGTGCCTTAGACAATAAAACTCCCTATGAGTTGTGGAATGGTTACAAACCAGACCTAAGTAATCTCAGAGTTTTTGGATGTAGAGCTCTTATCCATATACCTTCTTGTCATCGTAAGAAATTGGATCTTAAAGCTGAAGAAGCTATATTTGTAGGCTATACAGATGATCCCAATAGTTACCTTTTTAGAAATACATCTTGCCCTAGAACTTTACAAAAGTCTAGAGATGTTACTTTTTATGAAGATTGTTTTTCTACTTTGAATAATAGAAATGTCAACAATACTTCTACTGAACCTTTAGTACTGTCTAATAGTCTCCCTATACAGGAAGAAATCAGTACAGTTCAAGAGTATTGTAAACATGTTCCAGTTGTCACTAATGAACCACATGTTCATGAGCTACCTACTCCTAGCCATACGATTGTCACTGAAGGTCAGACTGCTGAAACTGAACAATTTGAGAAAGCAATCGAAGAAGCAGTAGTTTCTAATAGTCAAACTGGTGGACAACATAGATATCCATCAAGAGACCGGAAACCTCCTGATTACTTCTCATACCAAGTTTCTAATGAATTGTTAAATGAGCCGAGAACTTATAACGAGGCTTTACAGGCTGAAGATGTTGAAAAGTGGCAGATGGCTATGTCAGAGGAATACAACTCATTGATGAAGTTGAAGACATGGAAATTGGTTGACAGAGAAAACAATAAAGTTATACCATGTAAATGGGTTTATAAATTGAAGAAAGATTCACAAGGAAATGTTAGTAAATACAAAGCTAGACTGGTCGCTAAGGGATTCACCCAGACGCCAGGTGTAGACTATTTCGAGACGTTTGCTCCTGTCGTGCGGCACTCTTCTTTGCGTACTCTACTGGCACTTGCATCCGAATTGAATTTGAAAATGCGTCACATTGACGTAGACACGGCATTTTTAAATGGAGATTTGCTTGAGAAGGTCTACATGGAGCAACCTCAAGGTTTTAAAGTAAAAGGTCAAGAGAACAAAGTATGTCTCTTACAAAAATCCTTGTATGGACTTAAACAAGCTCCACGTGCCTGGAATATCAAATTAGATGAAACTTTATCATCTTTTGGTTTTGTAAAGACTTCATCTGATTCGTATGTTTATACCAAACTTTTTGGAAATGAGTTGGTTTTATTTGCAGTCTTTGTCGATGACATAATTGTGTTTTATAGTAATGACAAAACGTTTGACATCGTCAAAAATGACTTACAAAAATATTTTTCATTAAAAGATTTAGGAAAACTAAGTTATTATCTTGGCTTGAATATTGTCAAGGAAAATGATGAAATAAAAATTCATCAGAAAAATTATATTAAAAATATCTTGCAAAAGTTTGGAATGGAGAATTGTAAAACTTGTACAACTCCACTATCGGGAAAACTGGAGGTTAGTACCAGCAGTGATGGTGATCATAATCAGGAAATGTATCCCTATCAAGAATTAATTGGTTGTCTCATGTTTCTGAGTGTTAATACTCGTCCAGACATCGCATACGTGACTAGTTACCTGAGTCAGTTTAATACTCGGTACAACAAGAGTCACTGGTTAGCTGCGAAGAGAGTCCTACAATATTTAAAAGGCACTTTAGATTACTCGATTAGTTATAAAAAATCTAGTATGCCCCTTGTAGGATTTTCCGATGCCGATTGGGCTAACTGTAATATAGATCGCCGTTCTTATACGGGTTACTGTTTCAAATTAGCAGGCGGTCCGGTATCATGGGCTTCGCGGAAGCAGAAAACCGTAGCCTTATCCTCAGCAGAAGCAGAGTATATGGCAATAACAGAAGCTACCAAAGAAGCGATTTATTTAAAGAGGTTTATCACTGAATTAATTTCAGACCCTATGGTAAGGAAAAAGTTATTATCTGATACTGTAACTATATGTACCGATAGTCAGAGTGCACTGAGTTTGGCCTTAAATCCTATACACCACCATAGGACGAAGCATATAGATACCAGATATCACTTTATTAGAGAAAAGATTGGTGATAATTCGGTTAGGTTAAAATATACCAAATCATGTGATATGCTCGCTGACATACTAACGAAACCATTGCAGCGTGTGGCACATGGTAGATGTGTACTAGGCTTAGGTTTAGTGTAAATATATTTTTACACGTTTACTTAAAAACTTAGTATACATTTTCTTATTTTTTGTATTGGTATATTTTGAGTTAAATTTTCTTTATAATTACACTTGTAATTTATTTTTGAGAATTTTGATTAAGGGGGTGTGTTATAATAATAATACTGGCTTTTATAAATTATTATTATTATTCTTTTGTATTCAAAATTCTTTAATCATTCTATGTTACTAGGTTACATAGTACTTCAAATATAAACATGCTAATATAAACACGTCTTTTCTTACTTTACTATAATAATATCACAACACTTAAACTGGTAAAATAGGCTTTGCGCTTTGCGTCCATCTGCATTGCCCTTTTGGTTACTTAATTTATGATAATATAAAAAAAAATGCCAATTGGTACTGAGGCATAATTTTACATAAATACTTAATATTATATTGACCACACATACTGTTAAGATGGCACACTGAAGTTCCTTAAAAAAACACTTTTTACAGCTAAAAACTTATATATTTAAACTAGACTATAACTGGTTAAAAATGCATGTTAATGGGACAAAAGCATGAATGCTCTCTACAATAGAGGGAAAATTCCCTTTTATACAATATAAATTTTGTAGTCGTAAGCGTCTCACAGGAACAATATTCGTTCATAACAGTACGATTATTCTGAGTCAATGATAAAATACTATTATATTTATTACTAGCTGTTGCCCGCAGCTTCGCCTGCTTTAACTAAGATTTACAACGGGATCTTAGGGGGATGATATATCTTTATCGATAAATGGGCTGACTGAAAGAAACATTCAACTTGTGTCCGAAAAACCCAAATATCTTACGGAAACCTATTTTTTTCCAGAATAAAATGTAGCCTATGTTACTCGAGGATAATGTAGCTTTCGAATGGTGAAAGAATTTTTGAAATCGGTCCTGTAGTTTTTCAGCCTATTCATTACAACCAAACAAACAAAGTTTTCCTCATTATAATATTAGTGTAGATTTGGATATTTGTAAGAAGATAAAAAGCTTCCGACGATCAAATATCCCTGCAGTCAGTGTCGTATGCTCACCCCAACATCTCGTGGCGTCTAGTAACATGATCTCGTTGTGTTGCAGCGACCTCGAGGGTAACCAGATCGAGCACATAGACATGGAAGCCTTCGTCCCCGTTTCCAAGCTGGAGGATCTGTGAGTATTATAATGTTCATTTATATTACACAACGTTGTTAGGATTTGAAGCAACATTAGTTGTACGTTTGAACTATTTAGGGCTATTCTGTAAGGTCTTTATCGAATCTCGAAAGCGGAATCCGCGGCAATATGACAAATTTGGCGAATTTGTATTATTTAAAACTCGACTCTCTAACTATGTCAATAAAGTTCGCTTTCAAGGTGAGCGTAAACTGAGCTCTATCACTCAGATGAAGCACGATATCGAAATGGTTTTTACAGAATTTTTACAGACCTACTGAAGTGAACTATATAAATGGAAAACGTTTCTACTATATCTCACATGACTTTCATGCACACATTTGTCATATTATATCTTTGTTCGTTACTAAGCAAAAAAAATTCAAGTTTATCAAAAAACTTCATGTAATTTTTGTTTTCCGCACAAAACTAATTTTTCCAACACAGAAGTTATGAGTCCCTGAAGGTTTCTAGAACTTTTGCAATACCAAAGGCCTCTTCCTAGATTGCTAAACTAATAGTGACCTTTATAAAACTAAACCACTTATAAAGAGTATCCATTTATTCCGCCCACAGAACTTTAAAGGTAATTTCTTACAGCTCAAAATCTTAGACAACAAACATTTAAATTTTTGAGTATCAGGTATGCTACTAGCAAGGAAGGATCTACATGTCGGCTTTTTGGGCTAGTTTGCCTCTAGAAATGGATATGATAACTTTATGTAAAAAATGTTGAAATGAATGCCCTTTTTTTCAAAAATACATAATTGCGTTATTAATATCATCACTCAATTAATTTAAAAGATATTTTTTTTGTCTTTCCTGTCATTCAGCCTGTCTCTAGTAATGTTTTCTCTACAGAAACGTGGGCAACAACGTGTTCCCGGTGCTGCCGGCGAGTGGGCTCCAGAGGCTACTGCACCTGAAGGCCCACAACAATCCCAATCTGCGCCGCTTCCACCCCCCGGATCTCTTCCCCAGGATACAGGTTACTCTCATAACCTCTCATTAATTTATGAGATATGATTTACATATTTGGGAACATTTTTCTTGGGTAAATATTTTTTGTACCCTGCGGGCCACATTACAAACTTTACAATACAAAGTTTAAATGTTCCAAAAACCATCTATATCTGTATATATAAAAATATTTTTTTATTTGTTACCTTGGGTATCGCGCTACAAAAAATGTTTGATACGGTTACAAAATGCGAAAGTTTGTAAGTATGGATGGATGGATGTTTGTTCCTCTTTCATGTAAAAAGTACTGAATGGATTATTATGAAACTTTGTTATAATATAGCTTACACATCAGAATAACACATAGGCTATAATTTATCACCGTAGTCCCACGAGAATGAAGAATACGCGGGTGAAACCGCTGATGGACGCTGCTTTATGAAATAAATTTCATCTCCTTTCTCATTGAACACTTTTGAAATCTAAAACCACCGATATAAACCATTTTACTAACGACCGAAGTTGTACAGAATGCCTTCGTTAGACGTACTTTTTTAATGTCATCTTTAAGACTCAACAATAGTGCCACACCTATCGGGCTTAAAACTATTTCTCTTTCTTTTCGAATTGCATTGTTCGAAACTATTCGTAGGGAATGTTAAAATACTCGTTACACAAAACTGAAAAAGTTGTAAATGTGAAAATAATCATGTTAATGTGAAAATAATCATGTTAATGTGAAAATAATCATGTTAATGTGAAAATAATCATGTTGATTTGTGAAAATAATCATGTTAATTTGTGAAAATAATCACGTTAATTTAAAATTTTATGTTTAAGAGCCTGGTCCTGTCGTACGCGTACCACTGCTGCGAATTCCTGCCGCTGATGGCAGGCGGCGCGGGCGAGGACGAAGCGGTGAGCGACTCGGAGCACTTCAGCGATCTAGTGTTGCTGCCGCCCGCCCACGTCGACCTGGCCGCCTGGGCCAACGCTACCGACATATGGCCACACTACCGTTAGTTTTCCTCATAGAGCATAAGTCAAATACGTGGCATGTCGGCAATATTGTATAGAAGAGCATGCCCCGTATTCCTTCCATCCGTTGCGTACGGACAGACATTATAATGGGTTGAATTCTGTCTATCAATCAATGCCGGATTGCCGGAAGCGCGGGGCCCGTAGAAAATTCTTTCAAAGGGCCCTTATCCTAATATGGGAATAAAGTGGTAAAAATACAATTCAGTACTCAATACGTTTATTAGCTTTCTATAGGTTACAATTTAGCGGGTAATTAATAGAAATAAATACGGGTAGACTAGTCGAGAAGTGAGTTTCCTAGGCAGACTTTTTGTAGAGCTTGTCTGTTTACCGTATGAAATTATTTAAATTATTTACGCCTAGGATAGTCGGGTAGTCGTAGGATAGGTCGTAGATAGTCGGGAACCGAGTGTCTGACGTGGATTGTCTTAGTTGGAAAAGTTGTAACGTTTCACGTCTTTGTGACAAAAAAAAATTAACATACCACATCTTAATAATTTTCAAAAAATTACGCTCAGGTAGAGATGAGTGGATGAGCGGCGCCCCCTTTCGCACGGGCCCGTGGAATTTTCCTACTCTTGCTATATGGTTAATCCGGCACTATTATTGCCGCTTGCTGCTTATTCCTAATAGTGTTGTGTAATGTGTTACAGTGAACGCGACCGGCGAAGGAGGCCTGCGGCTGGCCGGGTGGGGCGCACCCGCTACCTCCGAGATGCGAGCGCCCAGGGTTACCTGCCTGCCGCTGCCCGGTGAGTTAAGACTTTTATTCTTTTAGTTGGATGTAGTAGTAGCAACCCATATCCACTGCTGCTGGGCACGGGTCTCCTCCTCGAAATCATACGAGGAGGGTATTGGGCCATAGTTCACTAAGCGCTGGCCCAATGCGGGTTGGTGAACTTCACACACGTTCAAAGATTTTTAATCTCATCAGGTATGCAGGTTTCCTCGGGATGTTTTCTTTCAGTGATGAGTGAGCGATGGTCTCGTTTTCAGGGTGCACTTAGAAATTTATAAAAACCTATTCCAAGGCACCACGATGGTGGGGTCAGGATCGAACCCGGATCCTCTCGCACAAGAGGCCAAGCCCATACCCACTGGACCATCGTCGCTTGTAGGTACTACATCTTATACATAGGATCTACATACAAAATCTTAATTAATTCGTATTAATTAACGTTTCAATTGATACAGGTCCCTTCCTGCCGTGTGTGGACTTGTTTGATTGGTGGACACTACGATGCGGCGTGTGGGCCGTGTTCCTGCTGGCGCTGCTCGGCAACGGCACGGTCGTCTTCGTGCTGCTCTTCAGCCGCAGTCGCATCGATGTGCCACGGTTCCTCGTCACCAACCTCGCCGCCGCCGACTTCTTCATGGGCATATACCTTGGTATCTAACACTTAGCCTGATTCGACCTACCTATTCTTAATAACGTTTAGGGCCTGTTTCACAACTTCCAGATAAGTGCCGGATATGCTATCTACAACATATTTGACAGATAGGGTATGGAATATCTGTCAAATATGTTATGGATAACCTATCCGGCACTTATCAGAAAATGGTGCAACAGGCACTTATTATAATAGCATTGCTACCAAAGGGGCGGCCTAAAAATTTTCAATAAATGTCCTAATTCAATCAGACCTTTAAAAATTATATTGTATTCAGATTCCTCAGCCAACAAAAGTTTTATAAAAGCCCCGAGTTCTGCATTATATACAATGTTATATATTTATATTTCAGGATTTCTGGCCGTAGTAGACGCGGGAACGCTAGGCGAATTCCGCGCGCACGCCATCGCGTGGCAGATGTCGGGCGGCTGCCGGCTGGCGGGCTTCCTCGGCGTGCTGTCGTCAGAGCTGTCCGTTTACACGCTCGCCGTAATCACACTGGAGCGTAACTACGCCATCACGCACGCCATGCACCTCAACAAGCGCCTGTCACTTCGTCACGCCGCCGTCGTCATGGCCGCGGGGTGGGCATTCTCGCTTACGGCCGCCACACTGCCGCTGCTCGGCGTATCAGATTACCGCAAGTTTGCAGTATGTCTGCCTTTCGAGACGGGCACGCCGGTAGCGCTCGGCTACGTGGTGGCGCTGCTGGCCATCAACGGGCTCGCCTTTCTCGTGCTGCTCGGCTGCTACCTCAAGATGTACTGCGCCATCCGGGGCTCGCAAGCTTGGAACTCTAACGACTCGCGCATCGCCAAACGAATGGCGCTTTTAGTCTTCACCGACTTCCTCTGCTGGTCCCCGATCGCATTTTTTGCGCTCACGGCTGCCTTCGGAGCGCAGCTGGTATCGCTGGAGGAAGCGAAGGTGTTCACCGTATTCGTGCTGCCTCTCAACTCTTGTTGCAACCCTTTCTTGTACGCCATCCTCACAAAACAATTTAAGAAAGACTGTGCGCTCGTGTGTAAAGCCATCGAGGAGTCGCGCGTGACGCGAGGTATCGGTCGCTGCCGGCACTCGTCCAACTTCAGTAACCGTCAGACGCCAGCCAACACCAACAGTCTCGCTGAGCGGTCCTCCCGCGGACAGCACGGCGCGTCGTGTGCCTGCCGCCGACTTCTCCCGGGCAGCGGCGCCGCGGTTGTGAGCAGCAGCGCGGGAACTGCCGTACCTGAGGTGGTGGGCGAGCCAGGCGCGGAACGGCTGCTTCGGTGGCTGCGCTCGTGTGGACGAAGAGCGGGCGCGGGTGGTACTCCCGCTACCCCCGCACCGCGTGCACCTCCCGCCCCGGCTGCTCGTGCTGGCTCAGTGTCGTCGTCCGTGGAGTTCTCGTCATCCCGCTCGGACTCGTGGCGAGCGTGCGGTAGGGCTCCTCCCCCCCGCCGTGCCGCTTCCTGGCTGGTGACGCGCAAGACCTCCCAGGACTCCAACTTATCATCCTCCCGCAACGACTCGTCGGGCTCGAACGCGACGGCATCGACGGGCACGTGGCGTACGTCGCGCTCGGGCGGGAGCGCAGGCGGGCGGCCGCGACTCACGCGCCAGCCGGCGGTGTGCGCGGACGAGCCGCCCGCCGCGCTGCCGCCGCCGCGCCATCTGCACACCATCCCGTCCGCAGCGGAGCCCGACGCGCTACCAGATGAGCCCGACGCGCGCTGACCGCGCCCCCCGTGTCTTATGCTACCGTCCATTAGAAGCCGCGCCTCGCCCGCGTCCCGCAATCTCCGCCCTTCATCCCGATGATTTCAGACCCGCAAATGAGCGGCTAACTTTTATATTGTATATAGAATGTAATTGTCATAGGTCGAGTAGAGTTTGTGCGATAAATGTATATTTATGTAGAAAAAATATAAATACGAAACCGAGAATCGCGGGTATATTCGGTTAGGTAACGTTAGGTTCAGCGTAAGTCGACGGAGTGAGTGTTCGTTCGTCCGTCGATAGACGAGTCTCGAGAGTATACGGTAAAGATAAAACGTAAAGTAAAAGCCCAGGTGGCACCGCAGCAGTATTTGACTATAGTATAATATACTCAGTAAGTAATTATTTTAATTAAGATTAGTGAATGTAGAGGACAGTAGATTTTGTACGAAAGAAATTTCGTGTTGGTTGGTTGTAGAGAAAGATACCACGCGAATGAGTGTCAAGATAAGTGTTGGACTAGTGAGCTAATTATGAATAGACATTACTTACAAAACAACAATATAAAAAGTTGCAAAACATACGTAAGTACCAATTGGTATTTGTACACCGAATACTATTTATAAGGACCTATATAATTTTATATTAAACTTTATTTGTTATACATATACCTACCTATGTCTTACTGCCATTAAAGTGATATATTTATAAATACATATATTCACGGAATAGGTACATCGCCTAGCTTGATATTACGACAGACTACACCCCATTGCAAATGTAACTAAATAAACGTCTAAAAATTCAATGTTGAGTCACGTCCAACTGGGAACAGCAAATAGGGTAATAATGTTGATGGAAGTCATAATATGATAGTTTATACAAAATTTAACATAATAGACTCCAAATAATATTTTTTATTAATTACTTACTGTCGAATGTTTATACCTATTATACAAACACTTTTGTAATAGATTTTAATACTCACCTACCAGAAAAAGTTAACTTATAGTCAAATTATAAAAACTAAACGGCATGAGATACAGTCATTTCGGTAGTAAATGTGATTGGTACATTTTAATTCTTTCCTAGGCTACGTAAAATTTATTTTCGTTTCTTTAATCGAGGGCACTTATTTAAAGGCTAACCTTGATCAATCGATAGGTGTATGCTATTTTCGTGAATCTTCTACGGTGCATAACATAACATACATTGAACCAATTTATTTTCCAAATTTGTAGTGAAAACGGGTCTCAAATGATTACTCAATTTGAATGTTGCAAGCTGCTAACATTATCTGAACATAGATCAAATCTGCCACCCTGAAGTTCATCATTCTTCATTGAAATCCTTCTAAAATTATAAAAGCTAAAGTTTATAAAACCCTTACCCTTTTACGTTACCCTTCAAGTGAAAACTACTGATTGGATTTTAATAAAACTTTACAATAACATAGCTTAAACATCAGAATAACAGTCTGTAATTTATCCCTGTATTCCCACGTAAAATTGAATATGAGTAAAACAAAACACATACGTGACAAACATGATAATAACTTGGAAAAATAAAACAAACTTATTGTTAGCGATTTATTAAACAAAAAGTACATGTAATCAATAATTAGGGGATAAAACACTAGTCTTATAAAATAGATATGCCTCGGTGACTAAAACATCACTCTGGCAACATTTTTTAATTTTGTAACTTTACTGTAATAGCTTTAAAACATTCTGAAGTAAGCTGCTCTATTGTAACCGCCACATGGCCTAAGGTAACCTAAGTTGTACGTAGCGATTGTTGTCTGTTGATAAATTTATATTAGACGATATTATATATAAGGTAGTTGTACAGAGCCGTGTCTATTTATTGTACATGTTTCGAGCGTGGATGAAAGTGTTATTTATTTATTTATTTCTACTCAACAATTACATAAAACCAAACATGACAATTGTTTTTATTAATTTATCTGTACCCAACTAATTATCCTGAAAGAACGAAAATCCACTTTTTCAAACCGAACTTGGCTATTGTTAATATTAATAAGCGTGAACATTTGAATACTTCGGTCACAATCGGTGATAACTTATTGTATTACGTCCTGGGGTGGAGCGCCGAAAACCACACTGATTGACCTGGAGAGAGCACAAAGAGCTATCTTGAAGGTGTCATCGTTTCTGCCCTACCGTTACCCCACTGAAATGTTATACAAGGTGTGCCAGGTCTTAACCGTTCGCCAATTGTTCATACTTAATACCGTATTAAAACAGCATACATTACTCGAATACCACCCGTCCTTGTCCGATGGTAAAACGCGGTACAATCCTGTGCAACGTACTAAATTCTCAACAGAGTTTTCAAAGCGATTCTTTCGCAACGTGGGTCGCAACCAATATTCGACCTCACAAAAAATATATGTAAACGGAAATTAACTGACTGGTTACTGAGGTTGAACTACGATGACACTGAAGCGATTTTCTCTGCCTTGACTTAGTACTTCTAACATACATCATAAAACCAACATTACCACACACACATACACACGCACACACCTAACACGCACACGAACACGCACGCACACAAACACGCACGGTGTGCGTGCGTGTTTGGGTGCGTGCGTATTCGTGCTGTTTATTACTTGTTTATTTAGATATACTAACTACTCCTATAAATACTAACATATTTAGATTACTATAACACATATATTATATTATGCCTCACATTATATTGTTTATTAGAAAATTGTTAACGCCCGTATTACATATGGTGGAGACCTGGTGTCCTGAAACACAGGCCCCGAGCCTAGCTTAGGCACCAGTCTCCCACAATATTAATGCTAATGTTATTATCTATGTACCTACCAAATTCCAACTTTACAATATTGTGGTGAGAAAATAAATATTATTATTATATATTATATATATTATTATATATATTACTTACATTTCATCTAATAAGAATGTCAGCCCCACGAAACCCTAAGGCAAGTTAATCAAAAGATCCATTATTAATTCAATTGGGCGTTGAAACTTAACCAGAAAACGGGTAGATAGGTATTGCCTAGGTGCTCTATTAGGCAAATCTATACGCTGATAAGAGATTCGAAGAACTCACAGTAGGTATCAGCTGATTGGTAATGTCGAAAATCGATAAGAAACTAAATCATAAAATATTATTTAATAATTATAGAAAGACATGCCAGTGTTTCATCAGATTTCGTGATCACCAACGAAATGAACTGGCTAAAGGACGCCAATGTTAGTCATAATACTGTATAATATATTAAGCATTATTTTAAGCTTTAACATAAGCAATTTATGTTTGTAATAATTTCATTACTGCTACAATCTATGTTGGTATATCAGATAATTAATTAAATACATATTTCAACAAAAATAACTAATCAACATATCTATTATAGTTGTTGGGGTTCGGAAACTTAAAGATTCTACTTAAGATAAAAACTTTATTCTTTACTTCACTATTTAAACAAGAATTTAAGACAAACAGACTATCAATATTTTTAACATAACATGTCCGTTACGACGGTCGCCGGAACGACGCATTCGTATAGGCTTTAAAACGCGGCCGTTAGGTAAGGGCGGGTGCAACAATTCGGTTATTCCCGAAATCGTGCGAATGGTGTTGCCAGCCGTGTGTACACCATGCGCTATACTATCCTTTTTTCCACAACACAACAATTTTAAAAAATCCGTAAAAGTTTGTTTCATTATAATGAGTGAAATTCGCGTAAACATAAGAAAACAAAAATAAAACTTCCAAAAATACATTCACATTGAAAATGTCTTGTAAATATTGAAGGGAGTTCTGATTGATAAATATGGAAGAACTAAGAAGTTTAATATATAAGTTAATTTCAGTAGTTGATAACGTCTAATATACTATACAATATACATATACCAAATATATAAATTTTGAACCTATCAGATGTACGCATTTAACTCTTACAAAATTTATTATACATAGTAATTATATTTACACCATAAAACACTTTCAAAAATAATAGCATCGTTAAATAAACACAGGTACACCGCTTGCGTCATAACAACGGCTGAAAAAATAAAAATACAGACATAAACCAACATCCATTTTCTTCCACCGTTGAAAACTTAGCGTCATGTGGCATACGCTTTTATGATGAAGGATACGAAAATAAATTCCTCTTGGCAGTGATTGGTTCAACTGCTTCGTAAAGTACATCAGGACGGCTCGAGCACACGTGGCTCGCTGTCCGACCGCGAACTCGCTGAGGACGAATCCAGTGTTTGGTTTGGTTCGTCCGGCTCGCGAAGTTGGTCGCGCCGCGCACGTCTTCGACGAAACTCGGCGAACTGCGGACCGAGCCGATCGCCGAGCCGCTCGTCGAGCACGTCCGGCCGCCGACGTCGCTCCTCCACCGCACTCACGATGCTTGTCACGCTCGCCGCACTCTGGTGTTCGCTTTCCAAGTTTTCCTCGTCTACTTCCTATAATCACAGGACATGATATAAAGAAACATACTGATCTGCCTCTCTAGGCAAGTGGCAAACGCTCAATTCTATGCAATTGCGTTTTCTCGAAATATTTAACGACGTCAGTACTTCGTTTAAAACGAATATTATTATTATAATATTTCTTGAATTTTTTGTTAAAGTCGTAAGACTCGTAAGCTAGTGTAATTCCCATACAATAAGTATTATTTTCTATTATATTCGTTTAGCGTTTAGGGGGCTCTTCTAGGGGGGGGACGAATTACATACGTTTTTACAAACAAAACCTTATGTCTTAATATACGTTCTTCAAAAATTTTGCAGCAACTTTTTTAGAGTTAGCGAGAAAACGCAACTGCATAGAATCGGATCGTTTGCCACTTGTCTTGAGGGGCTGATGGTGTATCTAATAATTACAGTATTAAATTAATACCGTACCGCCCGAAACTTATTGACAGGAGAAGAAATCCACCTGTAACTATGGTACCCTTGGTGAAAACAAAAAACGCGAGCAGACAATTCAATATCCTTTCTGCTAAAGTATATAACGTCATAAATAATAATATTAATATATATCCTCTTACCTACTTCAGATGTAAACAGAAGCTTACCAACTGGCTCAAAACAACAAGCTATGATGAAATAGAAAATTTAGTAAATTAAACACTTTTAAATACTCACCACTCACACACACACACACACACACACACACACACACACACACACACACACACACACACACACACACACACACACACACACACACACACACAACACACACCATTATTAAAAAAAAAATGTCTACTTAGAACCATTCTGTAAAATTATGCTTATGGAAGAGCGGAGTCCCCTACTACAGGTATTTCTTTACCTAACAGGGGCCTCTTGCCACTGATATAGTATATTGTAAACTTGATTACTGAATAAAGATTATTATTATTATTATTATTATTACAGTAGAAATCAGGTATGACATATGTGATGTATAGCTATATAACCTAAAATAATAAACGTGTAGCACGGCTCAACTGGTGGGGCGACGCGTCACTACATGGCGAACAGCCGGGCGGCACGGACGTTTCCAGTTAGCTTGTGTTTACGTACTTACTGAAATGCGTGTTTTATTGTTAACCACTTTGCAAGACATAACATTGGCGACGAGTAAAAAGCGCAGTAAGTAAAATTACAACAACTTACCTTACAGAAGTTGGTTAAAAAAAAAAAGAAAGAAAGGGTAGTAGTGTGTGTATGCGCTAAAGCTTGGAACATTATAAATGATGCTCTGCTGTTTTGATCGTCTGTGTCATAATTATAAACAAAAGATAAGATGCCACGCATACGCATATTTACCTACATACATAATTAAGTTCTAACCGAATATGACGTTGAATTAATATTCGGTTGATGATCATAACTGTCTGTAAATGCTAGACGCTTGTACCTATCGAAGTATTCGATCAAAGTTCCAACGATAATAGTATCGTTAACAATATGTACCTACCCTTTTTAATTGAGTTTTCTTCAAGTATTTGAAGCAATATAATATTTCTAAACTGGGTTATTAAACAACAAACAAGTGTCACAAAATCGTTAAGACTAATAATTAAAACAGGTTTACACTGTACTTTTGCATCTGTTTATCGTTATTATCAAACTATAATATAATGGCCGGAACTCGCTTTTTACAATACAATGCCTATGCATTAGCGGATAATATTATGTATAATATAATAGATTTTGTCGTTAATAAATTATAGTAACTATATTATTATACTATTTTTTACTATTAAATAATATTATTAATATTTGCTAAAATTATCACATACTAGCTGTTGCACGCAGCTTCGCCTGCGTCAACTAAGATTTAAAACGGATACCTAACTTTTTTGAAAACTTAATGTTTTTGAAAGTTTAATGTTCCCAACAGTAAAAGAAATTTTCAAATCGCGCAAGTAGTTTCCGAGCCTATTCAATTTAAACAAACAATTAAATCTTTCCTCTTTATAATAAACAAGTGCAACGTATATTTAGTATATAAACAATAGCTGACTAGTAAATTTAAATTGTTTGTTAGGGACGCGATCTGAAAAAAAAAATGGTTAGCAATTCAACAAATTTTGATCCGTCTAAGACCATAAAAGTTCTAAATGTAATTTTGGTTGGGAAGACGAAAATCTTACCAACCAAATCACAAAAAAATGTCGTTGTACTCAACTGAGACAAAATTTTAACACTCAGTGAACCAGCCACAATCGAAAAAATAATCGATGAGGCAAAATCTTTAATTAGTAAAACAATTAACAGACTTCCACGATAAACAGAGCAAAAACATAAAAAGTTCCAGTCTTAACAAAATCTATAAAAAAAAAACAAGACACGATCTAAGAAGGCAGAAGTTGATTCCTGCTGTCGATGTGGCAGTAAATAATTATTATAGTTCTTGCCCTGCAATAAATTCAAACTGCGTTAAACGTGGTTTTAAAGTCTTTTTAAAGACGCTGTAAAATAAGGGCCAATAAAAGAAAGGACGGTGCTAATCTATCGCCAAAAAAATAAAAATAAAGGTGTTTGTGCGATTCACACAAGATAGAAGCGAAACACATGTTAAATGCTCAAATACAAGCAAGTATTCAAAAGTGTGCAATACACATACACACTGACATTTGCTCTCTCGCTCTTTTGTATTTGTGTCTCTTACCTGTCGTTGCATCCGGTTTGAAATCACAACGATTCTAAAGAAGTTTCACTTCTAAAGAAAAAAGGAGCAAAGAAGCAAAAAGCCTACATGAGTAGACTACGTTTTCTACATTGACAATAATGTAACAATAATATTAAAGTATTAAATATTAATCAATACTGGTAGTAAGTCAAACATTATAAATGACAAAATATGGATTTATGGAAAATGCAACGTTATGGTTTCCAACCAACAAAAATCCACTGATAAAACTTTACAATATAATATAATGTTTTATTTGCATTTGAATAAGGTACATTGATATTATTTACATATAATAATTGTAATCAATTTAGCCTATTTAACATGTAAAATATGAGAAGTTCATTAAACAATTATAAAGCTTAACCCAACATACATCAAAATATGTTTAAATAAATATGAAATAATAATAATAATAATAAATATAAAGCTAGAATCATGGGGTGTAAATGCATAAGAACAGTAATTATAATAATAATGATGAAATTAAATTATCAAACATTAAAATGACACACCATTAATATTTAGTTTTCATGACTTATGGTCCTCAACAGCCTTTAGAAATATAATGCTCGTTTAATGCAAACAAAAAAAAAAAAAAAAAATGGTACAATGTCTTTACTATTTTTGTATTACATACCAACATTTTCTAACATTAAAAATGGTTCTTGGAACCTTTTGGATTAAGAACAACAGTTACTTTAAAGGGCTAAAAATAAATTCCGTGGAACGAAAACCATTCCCGTAACTCAAAAATGTTGAATTGGAAATCGCTATTGACAAAACAGTACCCCCAGTTCGTCGACCATACAAACGAGTCCCAATTCCTTAGGAGTCAAAGATAAAGATGTGGAAGTAAAATAGACGAACTGGTAAAATGAACATAATTGAACCCATGAATAAGCCATGTAGCTGGGTTTCTCTGATGGTTCCCGTCCTAAAGCTGATGATGATGTTCGTATTTGTATAGTCATGCGTGCGGCTAAATAAAGCTATTATTCGAGAAAATCAGTCTTTACCGATTATGAAACAACTAACACCGAAATTTGGCAAAGCAACATATTTTTAAAATGAAATATTAAAATATGGAAAGCGCCCCGCGGTTTCACCCGAGGTGAATTGTAGTCTATGTGTTATTCTGGTGTGTAAGCTACATTATTGTAAAGCCGTTTTCCACAAAAGAGTAACAAACATCCATTCATCCATTCATCTATACTTGCAGACTTTCACGTTTATAATACCAGTAACCCTGGTAAGATTAGTAAGAAGTAAGATGCTTTTCATAATGTCGAATTTAAAGAAAGTAGGAGAAACATCACTGCTTTTATTGCGGACAAAGGTCTTTATAGTTACAAAAGATTAATATTTGGGATATCGTGTGCGCCTGAACATTTTCAGAAAATATGGAAAGGATGTTGTTGCCATGTGAGGTAGTTGTAAATTTCATAAATGACTTTGTTGTATTTGGATGTGACAAACAAGAACTCTAAGTTCTCGAAGTACTCAAGGACAACAATGTCCGTTTTAAGCAAAATAAATGCGTCTTTTATGCAAAGACCATACAATTTCTTAGCCGCGAACTTTCATCATTAGTTATCAGTTGGACAAATATATAAGACAATAGATATATTTAGATCACCATAAACCATCAAAGAAATTTAAAGTTTTTTAGGTTTCATAAATGGATAACGAGTTTATCTACCTTGACTGAATCTATCAGGCAATTACTGCGACAAAAAGTTTATATAAGAGCTAATATAACTGCTTTTTGGAAAAGAACAAGCACGAGCTTTTGAGGATCTAAATAATAGTCTATCAAAAAATCCAACACTAGTATCCTCTATGACCCAAAAGATCGTACCCAAGTAATTGCTGATGCAAGTCCAGTAGGCTTAGGCGCTGTCAGTGGCGTAACTATACCATCTGAGGCCCGTGCCAAATTCCAGTAAAATAGTCACGTTAAAATTTAATTTTAATAAAACACTAATGAGAGAGAGAATCAGTAAGGTCTTTAGTTGTGATCATAAAGCAAAATTTTAAAGGAAATTGACAAGTTGAAACAGCCATGGCTGTGACAAATGTATTAATATGCCTGTATCGACTATCGATATAATCGATATAACGGTTATGAAAATCAAGTTTAAAATTTATACAAAGATCTTATAAACTCTATTTCACTACCTAAAATCTGTTCAAAAAGTCAATTTGCATGGATAAGTTAAATAATAAAGAAATATGAAAGGGTTATCATATATTAGTTTTGACAAATAAAACCCTGATTTTAAGATTCCGATTTAAATAGAACCAAAAATGCATAAATTAAATGAATTTCAGTTTTGGCAAAATGTTTATGTAAATAAACCACTAAAATTAATGAAAAATATGAAATAATCTATAAAAAATTTAATTGACTAATCAGGCAAACACTTAAAAGTCAATAGTCTAAACATGATCCAAGCAAAGGACACTAATCCTTCTGGGAATTCAGGTACTGCATACAGCGTTATCCTGTTCCAACAAAACTAAGCAAAGCTGGTCTTATAAACATATGCTGCCCAGGGGTATACAGAATATGTGCAAAATTTCATTAAAATCGGTTCAGCAGTTCAGCAGTCTATAATATGCAACGTATAAAAGACAAATGGACCGACGATCATGAATTCGTTTTTATATAGGCAAATTCCCCGTCCGAGCTGTTCTGTGGAAGACAATTCCGGGATAAGTTACCTTTTTTTTGATGAACGGGAAAACGAAATGATGGATAAGGGATAGAGATAAAGAGAAAGGAAAAGCAAATTAATAGAAGATAGGAAAGGGAAAGCTGTAGACAGAGAACTGACAGTCGGCGAAAGAGTATATTATGTCAAGAATTTGATTAACGAAAGTTAACTCACACTGAATTTAATCCAACACCTCATACTGTGGTGAGTACTGAGGGAAGCGACATATGAGAAAGAGGAAACAGGCAAGAATTCACAAAGAATATTGGACTTTGAACGAAAGTGGAAGGCCAATGGAAAGTAATTGATGATAACGATATTATATTTAAAATAGTTAGTGAATTAGCTTAAAAATATATATATCTGAAGTACTATCGACTAAGTTGCTGCTAATCCAGGGATAAGATTAAAATCACTTAACAGCGCTGTTGAATCGTGTGCACACAAATAGAATCATGTGTAAATGTGGAGATCAGTCGGCGCGGTCATTTCCTTTGTGTTAAAATATTTTGAAGTGCCAAAATGAAAATGTTGAGCAGGTCCAGCGGGAAGTTTGTCGACATAGTACCTACCTATTAAGTGGTTGTAATATGTGCAATTTATAAAATGTTTTTATATTTTAGTGATTCAAAAGAATTAGACTCAAATTGTTGATTTTGAACTTAATGATATTATGTTGTAGATTTAGAATACACCTAAATATTTTGGTTCGATAAATAAGCAACATTGTATCGTAATTCTAATAATATTTTAACAATTATGAAAAAGGAGAGATGTGATGTATAGCTATATAACCTAAAATAATAAACGTGTAGCACGGCTCAACTGGTGGGGCGACGCGTCACTACATGGCGAACAGCCGGGCGGCACGGACGTTTCCAGTTAGCTTGTGTTTACGTACTTACTGAAATGCGTGTTTTATTGTTAACCACTTTGCAAGACATAACAACATATAAAGAATATTAAAACTAGGTGAAAATAGATTCTTAATGCATAGGTAGGTACCATAAAAAATATCAACATTATATGCACATCTAGTGCTCCACATAAGTGCTTTTAATATACAATTGTCATATCTGAAAGAATGCAGTTTATGTCTCATGGCTCATCATGCGAAAAGTTAAAATAGTTCAATAAGAAATCCAAAAATTAATTATTGGAACAATGCAATCCGTACAAAATAGTAAACAATAAACTATTATGTTTATTGTTTACATGTATACAATTTCAGTGCACGACCAATCTGAGCGCGCTTGATGTCCAGTTTGTGGAGTCTTTAAAATCGCTTTCGTTTTTTTTCGAAAGGACTGCTGGCCTTTAGGCCTTCCAAGTCAAAACTAACAAAATCGAAGAATGCCTTATACACCGCTGGATGGCTTCGGATAACACCATTGGATCAAAAAAATCATTTAGCACAATTATCAAGGTATAGAACCGCCAACTTGTGCTATTGAGTATTGAGATTTCCACTTTATATAAATTTGAATTGATGTGTAAAGAATGATTTGGAAAAGCTACGACCATATAAATATTAAGAAGTAAGGCTACGATAATCCTTAAAGTTTCAATCGTTAGCACTTGTCAAAATCATTCGATTGTTTAAAAAACATTCGTTTAAATTGTAAAGTGATATTGAATATAATAAGGTGGTAAAGGTACAAAAATAATTTCAAAGATATACATTCCAAATATAAAAATCATTATAATATCAGCAATCGAATGATACAAGCAAAACGCCTTATGACCGAGTCAAGTATTCTGGAAAAAGAATGTAAGCTTTTTTTTTTTTTTTTTTCGGTTGGATCTATGCTAATGGTCCTAGTGACCGTTATGCGTCATCGGAAATGGGGTGATCCGGTTGGATCATCCTATGACGTTAAAAATTTGGGGGGTTGCCCCCCGCCATGTTCATGGCGTCGGGTGGAATGTAAGCGATCGAGCAGAACATCGACGGAGATAGTACATTTGCAGCTGAGGAGGCTGAAAAGACGCGATACGCAGATGTGAAGTAAAGATGTGAAGAACTAACTTTTATCTCGGCGAAGGTAACGGGCATGGTGCGGTGTCGCAGGCGCGGTTCGGGACGTCGGCGCCGCCGCCCGCGGGCCAGCGCCGACGCTGGAGACGGATACACTGCGTCCATACTGGTCATGTCCTCGCCAACTTGAGGTGGTCTGGTTGACTGGCTGCAGTACATACACTGAAATAAATAAACTGCAATAAGCTCATTCGTTAGACGGTCTGCAAATATAGTTTTGTTTTAATTTTCATTCAGCAGTTTTTGCGTGGAAGAGTAACAAACATCCATTTTTCATCATTCCCGCAAACTGTCGCATTTATAATATAATATGATTAGCTTCAACTATGCTTATAATATAAAGATGTTTCAGATTGTTATAGGTAGGTTAAATAAGCTTTCAGATATTGATTCAAATACTCCGCGCTATGGCTCTACACCCCCCTCTATACACACACCTGAAGGCTGACTGCTGAGGCATATTTACGTCATGATCGGTAGTTCGTATTACGTCTAAAATAAACTCAGATTATATTTTCAATAGTTAACTACTCATATCTGACCGAACCCGAAAGTAGCATGCCTCTATTATATCACGAGCAACCGCCAAATAAAAACCAGATGTTAACTCTGCTTTTAAATCCGAACAGTTTGGTAGAGGTCAGGCGAACACGCACCATGAAGGTCAAAGGTCCAGAAGTGGCACAAGCCTGTTTTCCGTCAATATAATGTAAGTACATACAACTGCTAACAGCTATTATATATTATTGCTATTGCCCACTTTAGGTCTTCATGGGTTGTAAATTGTAATAATACTTACACTGATTTATATTTTTATAAAGCGGCATACGTTATTTTAGAATTTAGATCACAAAATACTGACAACAACTTTTGTAAAAATCTCCTTATTATTTGTGGTTTTTGAGTGATATTATTGAGTAAATAGCTACAAATATGTATAGGTAATGGGAGGAGGAGGTCTCGGAAAAAAAAGGGTTGGCGAAGCTGCCTCAAAAGCGGGTGCTCATCCATTAAAGTGCAAATTGACCCTTAAGGAAGCAAAAGCCCATCTATAAGATGATGCTTTACTCTAATGAACGGTAAAATGGCCGAAAGATAAGTCAACTTAATAAATTATATACATAAACCTTCCTCTTGAATTGTCCTATCTATTAAAAAAGATATTATGCACTACTCGCTTGTGTATGCGAATGTCGCGCCTGCGCACGTCTCATTTAACGCTTTTTATTCCACGCACTTATTCTTACGGTTTTACTATCAAATTTTTTTTCGGTTCGGTCGCGCAGCAAAATCCCTATCCCCTCCAAGCCTGCCGTAAGGAACTTCGTTCCAATACTAAATACCTTGCATTATTATCTACTACCATCGATCTTATAGTAATCTATAAACAGTGGCGTAATTACAGGGTGGCAAGTCGGCAAAATGCCACGGGCCCCCAGCTGAAAGGGGCCCCCGGTCGGAGGAGAATTCCAACTCCCAACATTTATTATTACACATTCAGTAAAAAAAAATTGTGTCTTTCCTAGCATCCGATGAATTTGCCACGGGCCCCAAACGGTTTAGTAACGCCACTGTCTATAAATGTACAGTACCACAGGTTTCTCCAAGTTTAAGACTCGTAGCGGGATAATAAAATAAGACTAATTTAACATAGTGTGCCAGAGTCGATCCTTCCGTGACCATTGTTGCTATAAAATAACCGAAACGTCGGGCATGTAGAAAACTTAATCAACCGCGATATAATCCGTACAGGTTGTTTCATTTGTTTAAAATATTTTTTATATAATATATTGTGATGACTGTGCCTAGAACTTTATACGAGTGGCGGCTGTTGGTTAGCCTTGTAATCTTGGTCTCTATAGTTTTTTTAAAAAGGTTTATGTTCGGTAGTAAACGGACAAAGGGTTGATGATTACTCATTACATACAAAAGTACAATATTAGCTGTGCGTAATAAGTCGGAAACCAATATTATCTCTGCTGGAATGGATTATTTCTACCACTTCATTTGTAAGGAATAATCGTAATTTCAAAACACATAACACGTAACTTATAACTTTCATTGAATAATGAACAATTCTATATATTATTAATTAATTCTAAATATTTTGACTAAATATGGAATGCGAAACCGGTGACGATAAAATATGTGTGCGTTCGCCACTTTCAATTTTTATTTACGAAACACTTCCAATGAAACACTTTGGTCCTTTACAACGGAAACATAAAACATATATAAAATAGTTACATATTATTATATACCTGTAATTTAATGCAAAAAAGTATTTACTTAATCGTTTCTTCTTCCGATTGATATCTTTAAATATGCTATAGAATATAAAAATGATATGTAACACATTTTATATATTATTATCATAAACTTAAAAGAAATTAGTTCAATTATTAAAGCTATTAACACATTTAGTGAATACAACAAATGTCTGTATTTTAAATACTAACAACTTACCCTATTTTCTATACCTACGTTATCGTTTGATTCAAGGATTCACACGTGGGTTAATATGAATAGACACAGGATTAGGGCGCATGTCCCCTTGAATATTTTTATTCAACTACTATAAACTCTATAGACTGTTATAGTGTAGTCCACTCGGTAGCCGCCTGTTGTGCGGAATGTATTTTTTACTGTGAAATGAGAATGTTTTGGAGTGCGACCGCGTTACCATGGCGAAGTGCCAACTCGGCTGCTCCTACCTAAAGTTCAATGTAAACAAACAATACCAAATTAGCGATAAACAAACGTGTTGCGCGATGTTTTGCCCTCCAAGTATCTTTAAGTTTTTGCAGAATTGCCTGAGAGTGAACGATATTCGAGCTCAATGAGCAAACACAATCCACAATAGCCTATATTATGATTTCGTAATTTGCTTTTTTTTAATAGTAGATAGGGCGGAAAATAACTACCTGCTTAAAGTATAAAATACAACTTTAAAATTTTTGGAAGCCCCAAATTCGTGAATATATAAACTCTACATGTTCGTAAATTTTTAGAAAATATATTTCAATTTTCCAGAATTATATGCCTTGAGCAACAAGCACTATAACTAACACTGAACCAGAATTTTTACATTAAGTACTAAAAATTCTAGGTTGCGGAATCTACTCCTAGAGATTGTATCTGATGGGACTAAATTGTCTAGACAGGAAATATTTTTTTATGAAAAAAAACTTAAATAATTGACAAATTTTGATAGAACAAAAAATTGAATTTTCCCGCCGTTTCTTCTTCATCATCATCGTCATCATCTTAATCCTTTATCCGTCCACTGCTGAACATAGGCATCCCTCAATCGGTCGTCTTGGCGTTTCTCCTTATTACTGACTAAGGTCCGTATTCTAAAACGTGACTTGAGCGCTGATCGGTGCTTGATACTAGTTTTGGCGGTACCAAAATCTAGTATCAAGCGCCGATCAGCGCTCAAGTCACGTCTCTCAATACGGCCCTAAAATATAATATAGTTTACGACAGATTTGGTATTGTGGTAGCGGGTCTTAATCAGTTTCAATAGGAACAAAAATAACAAAAAAGGTAGGGAATGGTGGGAAAGGTCAAGGCGCACGGTTGTGTTTTTTCTGCTTTCCGTTAATTAATTGTTATTCCCTATTTTATTCGTTCGAAGTGGTTTTCTATAGTGTTTGTTTTAAAAACTCAATCTGTTAATATTGTGATTGGTTCGCAAATACTGCGGGAAATTGTTCTGGAGCTGTTTTCTGTGTGGGACTGTTTTAGCGGTGGTCTATACTGACTGTTCTGGTGGTTTTCTATCATGTTTGTCTTAAAAACTCGATCCATATAATATTATAATGTGATTGGTTCGCAAATATTGTGGCGGACTGTTTCGGAACCTCCAAATCCATCCAGGATTTGGAGGTTATAAATGATTGATGGTGACGTAAGGGATGAAGCCCTGCTACTTGGCGTTTCCCGCCGATTCTTCACAGATTGAATGTATTTTATGTCAGAGATGGCAGCACGGCAAAAAAAAATCGAGAGCAGCGGGAAACGGCAGCGGGTTTTTTCTGTTTTCCATTAATTAATTATTTTCTATTTTATTCGATCGGAGTGGTTTTCTATGGTGTTTGTTTTAAAAACTTAATCCATATTATATTATAATGTGATTGGTTGTTTATTTGATATTTAGTTAATACGTTGAGTAGTGTATTGGACTGTTCTACTAGGAAGTAATGGTTCAATCACGGAGTATATGACATAATATGTACATATTATAATGAGTCCGAACGTAATGTTGTTCTAACGCAGCCAGTGGCAGAAAAGTGTGTATATGAATACTATAAGTAGTATAGTATAATAACAGGATGGCGTACTCGGAAAAAATGTGTTTACGAAAGTGAACACTAACTCAATTCATTAAGTATTATATTCTATTGGGCATTACACAGATGCTGATCCGAGCCGAGCGGGATAGCAATATGTTAGGAGTGTGTCTAGTTCTTTTATCTTGCCAGCTTAAAAATGTATTTTATTAAAAATTTCGGCTGATCAAAAATTTCATCGAAAAAAATTGTCTTTTTAATATTATTTTGACAATTGTATGTCAAGAAATTGTAATTGAATTTATTTATTTAAATATATTTCTAATTCAAAAAGAAAGCATAAATTATTATTTTGCTTATTTCTTATGGTGGCCCAGTTAAGTATCATCATGACATTTTGTATTGTAATGGTTGCTATGGTTACTTAAATAACATAATTAGTAAATCAAACTACTATGGTGACCATGATTTTTTGGAACGAAGTTCCTTACGGCAGGCTTGGAGGGGAATAATAGCAATGCGAAAAGCAATGGTCAGAACGTGAGACAGAGTGTGTTTTCCAATTACAGAGCATAATGCGACTCAGTGCCGCACAATGCTGTTGCTTAATTGGAACGCGATAGTTCTAAAATGCGCCAGCAGAGTGCGCTAGGTTCAGGGTAGAATAAAAAATATTCATAAAGTTGGCAATAACCTTATTAATGTAAATAAAGTGGTATACATAATTATTGGTTGAAAGCTATTTACGGTTATTTTAAGTTATTTGGATTTTGATTATTTCATTAACATTTTTTGTTTTGAGTAATTTTTTTTAATGAGTTCTAAAACAATTATATACCTTTTAATTAAATCATCTCTTTATCAACTATTGCATATCATCTGATACGTATGTATTTTAAGAATTCATACTTTGGACTTTTAAGTATTTATACTATATTATATACTAGCAGCGCCCCGCGGTTTCACCCGCATACTTCACATTTCCGTGGGAGTGCAGGCATTTAAATCATAGCTTATATCGTTCTGGTGTATATTAGCTATATTATTGTAAAGTTTCAATAGAATCCATTATTTTCAACAGAGTTTTTACGAGAAAGAGTAATAAACATCCATAATTTCAAACTTTCACGTTTTTAATATTAGTAAGATTATCAAAACTCTTCTTTGTAGATGAACTTGAAACATTATATTAATATTTTTGTGCACGTACGCGTATATTTTTTAACAATAAATAATATCATTAACGATAGTATTTAAATAAAACATTTCGATAAATGAACAACTTAAAGAAAAAACACTTGTTAATTTTTTGTCACAATTGGTCAATTGCACGCATTTCGCGAAAGCACTACTTTTAAGAGAGCTCAAAAATGCGATGCGATGCTGTAATTGGAACACCAGCTTTGAGCATTGTGCCGCACAATGCGCGTTTGTGCTGTAATTGGAAAACGCCCATAGTGTCTCCGTACTAAACTTCCCTTTCCTACTTATTTTAATCAGTTTGAATCCATTGCATCTTTAGTTGTTTTGTAATCTTAATTCAAGAATGCGTTATTATGAGAGTAAAACCTAAGATTTGCAGTTAATATTTTGGGATGATAAAGATATCTCGACCACCTGATGACGGAATCCCGTCATGTATATTATACCTGGAAGTATTTGTATTATATATTTCGTAATCCATCTACTATTCTTCAGATTTTAACCATTGCTAATGTTGGTATTTTCGTTTGTAAGTATAATACTTGTGTCAGATTTTTCAAGCACCCTAAATGCATCTAAGCTAGCTTGCGATATCTGCCGGGGCTAAACGCGCCTTTTGAAGAACTTAAAAACTCGAGATTTATAATATTATGGCAGTCGTGGTAAACTCATGCAGCGCTTAAAATTGCATACATCAAGTATGTACTGGTAGAATATCAACCTTACTGCAATTAAAATTTTCAATTTTTGTAAGACAAATTTGAATTTGTCCCACATGTCAAAATCTTATTGTCACCTTATAAGAAAGGGACAAACTCCTAAACACTGGCTATCTCTGTCGGTTCGTTTTTCTGTTACGAGTTCGCGGTCCTGTTATATATTATTACGTCCATTGTTCGGACTCCTTACAATCGTGGTCCACAGACAAAATGTATTTTAAGATTTACGACAGACAAGAAAGCATGGCATCTGGTCTTAGCCGGTTCTAACAGGACAAATTAAAAAAAGAATAGACATTACATATTTTAATTTTGACATGATTATTAATTAATTAATAAAGAATAATAAAGGACATCGGTAAATTTAGAAATTACCTGACAAATAAGAAAATATTCCAAAATGAGTTATATGTTAGGACATTTACACAATGGGTGGCAAGTGGACCAAGCCATTTTATCCGAAGAAGATCGAGTTGTGGTAAGTGTATAGGTACTGTTTACTAATAGGAATTAGGAGTTTTCTCCTTATCATTCAACAACCTGACTACCTTAAGCTTATCTTTAAAATTATTTTATCGATCGATAAAATAACTTTTATTTGAATTAATCTCAAACTTGCATGCTTAGATCTTGCATGTAATTTTAACATTACATATTTAGATTCCACAATACACTTGGATTACTTGATATTCCATACTATTTTATACAAATAAATTATCATATTTTAATTACTTTACAGGTAATTCGATTTGGGCATGATTGGGATCCTACCTGTATGAAAATGGATGAAGTCCTCTATAGTATTGCAGAAAAAGTAAAGAACTTTGCTGTCATTTATTTAGTAGATATTACAGAGGTTCCTGATTTTAATAAAATGTGAGTGTATTAAAAACATTATTTATAACTTGGACATTAATGTTGTAAATTGTAAGATTAAAAGTGACAACTGTAAGTTACTAAAATGCCTTTATTGCACTTCTGTCGAGCAAAAAGAATTATATACTGATACAATTAAGATTCTTATTATTATATAGTTTAAGATTCTTCATTGCATGTGTTCTATACAATATATCATGACATGTGAATCTCATAATTCAATAAAACTTAATTTACTTAATTAAAATTCTTGAACCTGAGCTCTTTCGTATGTTTATGGATACTAAATACATGTAAGAAACTTACCCAGCCAATAAATTATTTCAGGTATGAATTGTATGATCCGTGCACAGTGATGTTCTTCTTCCGCAACAAACATATAATGATTGATTTGGGCACAGGTAATAACAACAAGATTAACTGGCCACTAGAAGATAAACAAGAGATGATTGATATCATTGAGACAGTATACCGGGGTGCTCGTAAAGGTCGTGGTCTAGTCGTCTCACCTAAAGACTATTCTACAAAATACAGATATTGAATATATTATATTACCTTTCCCAATGTGGAATATTTGGAGGAATTACAGAGCTCTTTGCCTGTTTTGATGACTTTCATAAGATTTGCATTACTTACTAAGACAGATGCTAAAATGTAATATGTGAAATGTGATATTATTTTTAGAAGATAAAAATCATAAATTTTGTTTTCTAATTTTTTTCCTGCCCAAATTTTCTATTCAGCTCACCACTAAAACAAATTAAATAAATAGTTATGTTAACTGTTAAACTATAAGCATTATGACCTGTAACATAATTTCATAGAAGTAATATTGTTAACTTAATATAACTTCACAAGTGTTTACTTGGATTGAGAGCCATATTATGTATAATCTATGTATTTTCTAATGTACTCTTTATAACTTCTGCCAGTAAAAGTCGTGTGAGTAAAGACTCAGCCATTTCAGATTAGCTGGAACAAATAGACATACAGACAAAATAATAAATAAATATGCATTCAGTGAAAAACGGGTAATTTGAAACTGCAATAGACGGTCAGATTTATTTATTTGTATAGATGTAAGTGAAACTGAAATTCAACATTAAATGTGCTCCTGAATCGCTTTCATATTGCTGCAGCTCTGTCTATTTAATAATAAGTTTAGGGCTACACAGTGGCAGACACACTCCTTTACACCATTAGTTTTATTTTATACACACATCATAATAGTTTGTTTTAAAAACGAAAATTATATCTCTTCTATATAAGTATAGAAGGTTCAATAAAAAGCTTGACATGCAAAATAGAAAACTTATATCTATATTTAATATATTCAATGTGTTCAAAATGTTCTTACTAAGTGATATTCCATATTATGCTTTCTTTCCCTTGATTAAGTCACCATCATCCAAGCCTTGTAACTCTAATTGACACTAGAGATTAAATTGGAGTAGAATAAAAATAATAGGTCTAATTTTGATACTAATTATTATTATTATCCAATTTCTGAACTCATCAATGCTAAGCAGGCAGGACAAAATAATATAGCTTTAAGTGCTGTATTAAGCCCTACAGAAGTAAAACTGCATATAATATGCATTAACTTCTTTGGCAGAGTTTGATCATAGCCTCTTCTTACACTGGAACAGCTGCCAGATTATCCATCACTAGTCATTGTTAATAGCAGCTTGATACGATAATTAATTTAAGTAATATTAAATAAGATCAATAAAACAATATTATTAGTGACTCTTTATTCAGTCTTAACTGACAATCAAGTAGGAAAACTAGTGTCATACAAAACATTGACACAACGTAAACTCGACTAGACTTGTATGTGTCCATGTCAGATTAATGTATTACACAAAACTATTGATCACAAACAAGGTCTTCGTTTAGTTACAAACAATCATTATCAACATAAATAACTTCAGATCTCAAAAGTGCAAAGTTAGGCTGTTTTCTTCAGAAGAACATGAAGGAGTCTGCGAAGGCGGCGTGTGGAGTATTGACTAGCGCGCCGCCCCGCCTCCGTGAATCATTGAGGAAACACATTCAGAGTAACATGCCAATATTTGTTCACATACTAACTCTTTATTTAATATTACCAGGTAACACATTCAATCGAATTTAAATTTTCGAATCGAAATCATAATTTATTTTGTTCTTATCTTGGATCCCTTGTCATATCACTGGATGTTTATTCGGTATGTATTATGCGGATTTCGGTTTATTTTGTTACTGTTTAATTTGCATCTGAAACTGGCAATATGGTGGAGTAGCAATTAATGAGTTTGTTCGGTTCCGTGAGAGAAGGGCGCGACCTCCTCAGCGGGCGAGCGACGCGCTGGCGGTGTGCGTGGCGCGGTCGGCTCGTCTGCCAAACGCCAGTCGTGCGGCGCCGGCGCCCAGATAGATGCGAGCGAGCGGAAGGGGTCAAAGGGGCGCGGCGGTGGGGCAGCGAAGCCAGGCGGCGGCCGCAGGGGAGCAGTCGCGCCCCATGCGTTCCACCCGGCACCTGTACCCGCACTTCCATTCCACCACCCACTCGCCACACTGTTGCAATCTTCTGAAAATATATTTTAATAGTAAATGTCACCCACCAAAATAAAAAATATTGCTGAAATATCATAATTTTAATTTAAAATATAAATATTCAACTTTGTGTAACTAAAAAAGATTAATTGGATCATATTTTTGAACGAAGTATAATTAATTACAATAATTGCCGAACCTTTTCATGAAGGTATTATGAAATGACAATAATGTTGTCACGTATTTAATTTGAACATGGAGTTTGGTGGAGTGCAGAAGGAATTGAATCCCTTCTATACATACCAATGTAGTCTCTGGTGCCAGGTAGGAAAGGTGGGCGCACTGGCTCGGGTACCGGGGGCGGTTGCCACGCCACGGCATCGGCACGACGCTCGCCATTAAAGTAGAACAGCGACTGGTCGGCGCGGTCCGCATCACGGCGTCGTACGTCCGATCCGATGGGTGCAAGAGGCGCGCCCGCCACCACGGAGCTCCACGTGGCGCCCGAGCGCAGTGTGCCACGCGCCTCAATTATCTCCTCCGGCACCTCGCACACGTCTCCTTCGGCAACCGGCGCGGGGGGCGTGGGCGGGCGTTCCCGTCGTCTCGGTCGCTCCTTGCGTGCATGAGGCCGCACGAGTATGCGTCTATCTCCTGCTTCGGGCCGCGCGCGTTCCACTCGCCGAATTGGGTCTCCCATTTCGCGCCGTACTCGAGATACACGCGCGACTTTTGGAGGATCGGCGCGTAGTATATCTGGAGCTATATCCAGGTCTGGAGTGTTTCCGGGGGCTTCGCTTGGGCTGGCGGGTGATCGGTTTCGGGGGCTAGGCTCTGCGTCACCCCCGTAACACTCATCCGCTTCCTGCTCCTCCACTGGTGTTGAAGCACTCGACACTAGCATCAAAATAATTATAATATTAACACTTGCAAATATTCACTATTTAGGATTATTAAAATGATTTAAGCCATTGTGAGTTCAAATTCAGCCAAAAGCAGTTAAAATCTATTTTTGAAAAACGATTTTTTAATTTTATCTGTACATAATATTTAAAATTTGATGAACTCAAAAAATATGATGTGCTACATTCTTAAAGACTTACAGTTAGAGATATTAGATACATCAGAGCTACTCGTTGCAACATCATCCGCATTTTGAGTAGGCAGTGTAATCGGCGTTGTCGGCCGCGGCTCAGGCGGAACAGGAGGCGGTGCAGGCGCTTCATCTTCGCTTGAGCGCGAGGTGTCGTCATCACGGCGCAACACCTCGCTGCGCCAACGTTCAAAAGCGCGGCGCTCAGCCACCGATGCAGCCGGGTCGGGCGCGGGTGGCTTGCGTGCGGCCCGGCGGCGGCGCGCAGGCGCCTTGGGGGTAGGTAGGGGCGCAGGAGGACGAAGGGCCCGTAAGTCGAGTGGTGCACTTGGCTGCTCGGGCGCGCGAGATCCACGAGCACGACGCAGAAGTCGTTCGGCGTCGAGCGCACCCGCCCCTAACACCACAGCCAGCGCCGCTAACGCTACGGCGGCGCCGAAAGCTCGCAATGAACTCTCCCAAGGCGGTCGCGGTGCTGTTGCCGAACATTCCGCCAGTACGCGCATAGGTATAGTCGCTCGCAAAGAATATTCAACGGGACCTGCGAGTGAACATAACTTTAATTAAGAGAGAGCTGGAAGTCAATATGGTGTATATCAAGAGTTTTCCTACGACATACCTAGCGGTGTATAGGCGCGCAAGGGCGCTGTGACACGTGCGAGAGTGTAGTCAGGCGCGAAGGTAACATGTAGGTCGGCGGCGGCTGCAGGAGGCACCCCGAGCACGGCGCACGGCCGCATGCGAAAGCCCCGCCCCGTGCAGGTGGCGCCGCCCACACCGCGCGGGCTGCCCACGGCCCAGCGCGTGAGGTGCACACTGACGCGGCCTGTGTTGCGGAGCGTTAGTGCACGTTCGACCACGCCGCCACCACTCCACGAACACTCTTTTACCTGTGACCGGATTTATTACATGGGTTAATAAACAATTAACAATATGTGATATTTTTTTTGTTGCTTAGCTTATTATTATTATAGCTTATAAATGGCGTTAAGTTAAGTTAATTCCAGTGAATTTTAATATACACCATACTAAAATGTAAAGCAACTATGTCTTGTTGGGCGTTAATTTTAATGTGTAACCAAATTTCAACATATTAACTTTAAATACCTCAAAAATAAATGGAGTAGCCGCGCCAGGCCGCCGACCCGCGACATCGAATGTTGGATATTCACCATACCCAAATAATTCCACCACCTCTAAAACCGTCAGATTGTTCCTGAAAAAATATTGAATTACAATTACTAAGCGGACAAAACAACCTAATAAAGAAAAATCTTTTCTTCTTTTTGTCAATTTTAGAGTTATTTTATAAGCAAAGTACGTACTTATTCTTGTATCGTGTCGTTTACATTATTCATAAATATTAACAGCACATAATATAGAAAATCTAAAAGCTTATGTTTAATGTATGACGATTACCGACGCTTGGGTTATTGATAGTTGATGCCTATTTACATTAGGATAACACGCACATTATTAATGTTTATTATAAACACAATCATACCAAATAAGCGAAACCAATTTCCTTCATACTTTTAACTGGCCTAGGCCTAGGCATAATAAACAAATAGCCACACAAATACTAATTAAATTTCATTATTTTAAAATCACACACTATACGTATTTGAGCACTTGCTTCGCAAAAACGCAGTCTTAGGAAAACAACCCCGTATATTTAGGAACCATATATTATAAGACCTGTCTCTACCTAAGATGTAGATGGGCAGTGAGCGGCTGCGGCGCAGGCGGCGAGAACAGCAGCGACACCTCCACTTCGGCCTGCGGCGCCAACAGCAACACCGGCAGGGCGCTCTCGTCCTCCGTGGCGTCCCCCTCGATCGCCTCCACCCCCGCGCCGCCCTCTCGCCAAAGCCACGCCGTGCCTTTTGTCACTCGCCAGCCCGTTAAGTTGAATGCCTCCTTTGACCAAGTGCATTTCTCGGACACGCAAAAAGACGAGTCCCCACGTGCTCTGAAATGTGGTATATGTAAAAATGTATTTTTTTGGCAGTAAATTTTACTCGGAATGTCTTGAGGACAAACAGAATGACGGTGTCAATATTATGTTTTATTCCATCTTTCATTCATAGTATGCCGTGCGCCATGTCCTAGCGCACACCCCGCACCGCCCACTTCCCAGCCGCGTAATGTTGAGAGTAAGCTAGCGGGTACTGGGTAATCAGAACCAGAAAGTGTGCGTCTGCGGTACTGACAACCGTCAACAGGAAACTTTATTGTTTTCTTTCTTATGTAATCCTGAACGAAGAAATAATCATATTGTACTCACAACGATGGCAACGACTGAACGGGAGCGGTCAGATGCGCGTGCAGCAACAGCGGCACACGAGCCGGATTAATCAACGCCACCCGCAAGGGCAAGGCCGTACGCAGGGCGCCCCGGCCCGCGTTACCCGCCCCCGCGCGCGCCAGCCGCGGCCAGCGTGCGCGCACCGTGCCCGATACGCGCGTCTGAACGACCTGCACACCACAAACATCCCATCTAACTTCACGTGTATTTACAATCTTGCCAACCATGGACTTAAATTTACAATAACTATAGTAAAAAAATAGGCACGTTTATGTAAAAAAATTGTGATTACGACTACTCATATTATAAAGAGGTAAAGTTTGAGAGGTCGTAGGGTAGGGTTCGTATTCGGTTTCGATTCAGTAGATCCAATACCCACCGTATTGGATCTACTGAACCGAATATGAAATTACTTTTACCAATAGAAGGCTATATTATTTGTGATATTTAGGCTATAATTTATTTCTATACAACGTGTAAGTACCTACACACCCCACAGTAATCCAGTCAATTAACAATCACAGACAAATCCCTAAAAAGATTTTATTTTTATAAGTTACTTATATTATGCCTTTATTTACGTAAAAATAATTGTAGTCAATCAGTATAGTGTGTACCTCGTCGGTATGTAACAGCAGTGTGACGTTGACAGGAGGCAGAGCAGCTGCGAGCGCGTGCGCGGCTAGTCGTGCCCGCAACAGCGCTAGATCCGTCTGAAGTGCCGCCTCGTCGTAGTTCGAACTAAGTTGCGCCCACTTCTGTCCGCCTGCAATCACGCAAAAAGTATTCTTTATTTTTTATGAAATCAATCGTAACTTTATTTTCATTCTACTTCTACCTGTGATCGCGCCAAAACGTAATTAAAACTTACTAGTTAACTTTATGTTTTATGCTTGTAACTCACTCGGTTCGTCAAGATCGATGCCCGTGTAGCAGTCCGGATGACAGACTCGCTCGGGCTCGTAACTAATGCGCCCCAACGTGTGCACACCGTCTGCTTCCACAGAAGATCGCAGCGGCCTATAGCATATAACAAAGCATAGATACACTAAGTCGGAAAAAAATTAACTTTCGAAAGTAACGATCCGACTATTTTTGACGAAGTTTGGGCAATTTTTTTTTTTACTTACTCGTAGACAACGGCGGGGTCGGGGTCAGGCTGCGTGACGCCAGTAACTTTCATGCTCACCGCCATCGTATTATTGACCACAAGGTCGCCAGTCGAGCGCGTGTACTGCAACGCAATTATTCTTGGTCACTTTACTGTCTTGGCGTTATTCGAACTGGCCCAACATTTAACTTTATTAGAGTTAATCTAATTCAAATCGAGTCAAGAATGTCATACCGGCGCAGCGGGCGGGAGTCGCAGCGGCGCGGCACGCAGGCGGCCGGTGCGCACACGCAACGCTATCTGTAACGCCGAGCGGGCATGCTCCGTGTGCAGCGCCAGCTCACCCTGCAGCTCGCCCTCCCGCGCCGGCGCCACCACAGTGAGCCACGCTTGTGCGCTGCTGCCGCCCTCGATACAGTGCGGCAGTGGCGAGGGTAACGCCAACGCGGCCGCGGCGCCTGGCAGCGACGCCACGGCCCGCGTCACGCACATGGTTAGCGGCGCAGGATTGCGCACTCGCACGCCGACGCGACGAGTGGTGGAAGTGCCTAGAGTACCGAGTTGCACCGTTTCGCCGCCGCTGTGACCCCACTCCCACTCCTGAGAACGAAACGTATACAAGTGAGGGGGATCCATAAAGAGAATTAGGTCCTGTTATTTTGGATTTCATTTTGTAAATATACGAAAGCTCGAATTTAAACTCAAATAGTGTCTATAAATTACGTCATATTACGGATTTTGAGGAATTTAATTTTGGTTTACAAAACCTAAAATGTAATAATTATTACTGAGTTAGCACACTCACGAAGGTCAAGTTGCCACTGTAGAGGCGCAGCGGCAGCAGGTAGTGCGACAGGTCTGTGTGTACGATGAGTTGCTCGTCCAGCGCCAGCTCCAGACTGGGTTCGCCCTCCAACTGCAGCTCCACTAGGACCGCCGACGCACCCGCCTCTATCGTCAACGGCGTGTGGTTCACTATCTGCGACCAACGATCAATTATTATCACTATACATACGCTTACTCTTTATTTAATATATTCTGATTATTTAAATTTTGAAGGGAATACGAGTCACCGTAAACACGCAAACCGCATGAATCGCGGTGCGTAGCACTCACTTTACGCCGGTATAATGTAAGCGATATGTCGTGCCGGCCCAATTCGAATGTCATGCAGAACTGGCATTTTGATGAAATTTTTTGTGCTTATCCGGTATCTATGAGAGTCGGCCAACATCTATTTTTCATCCCCCTAAATGTTAGGGGTAGTCCACCCCGAATTTTTTTTTTATTTTTTAGACAAAATTTTTAATTTCTTTTTTTTTATGATACAACATACAAAAATACATACAACCCTAAATTTTCGCCCCTCTACGATCAACCCCTATTTTTAATAGCGATTCTAGCAGAACGAAGTCTGTCGGGACAGCTAGTATCACTACATATTATAAAACAAAGTCGCTTTTTCTGTCCCTATATCCCTTTGTACGCTTAAATCTTTAAAACTATGCAACGGATTTTGATGCGGTTTTTTTAAATAGATAGGACAATTCAAGAGGAAGGTTTATGTATATAATTTATTAAGTTTTTATATACATTGGCTAAGATATAACAATAATTGTTGAAGGTGTCGGAAAAAAATAGGCCGCTTGGAAGTTTTCAACGAAAACGCTGCCTAAACCCTTTGAGATATAACAAAATAATGTATGGTGGAATTGTGTACCTTAAATAGGTCTACAAAAAAGTCCGCGATGGCATATGTCTATCTCTTAAGGATATCATACTATATCCATTTAATACTTAAAAAAATGGGCAATTATAACGTGATAATTTGAAAGTTATTTACACAAATACGGTATGAATCCTTATTATTTTAAATCAGTTAATTGGCATGTGCATTTTATGAAGATTATTTTTGCCCTTTACATCATGCAAATTAAATGAATACTTTAGGAGATATGGCAAAATCAAAATAATGCAGAAGAAAATAAATCGTGTTGCTGTGATACGAACGGGCGCGGGCGGTTGTCTGGTGTCTAAGGCCGTAGTGTATCAACTCTGGTAGACGTAATAATATGATCAACGTATGGTGGAATATATAATAATAGTATACTAAATATACCTATAGAAAATCTGCGAAGGGATATATGTCTTTATGTTCAAGATAACATATATTCATTTTAATACATAAACTTAGTCATTGTTAAAATAGAAAATGATCATCATCAGACATGATAAATCCGTAAACCTAAGTTCACGCGGGCGAAGCTGCGGGTAACAGCTAGTATATTATAAAAAGAAGCACATCGTAAGTGTATATAGCTATGCTAAGTAGATGATGGTCTGGATGCCCATTGAAGATGCTAAATGGCAAAAAAGAATGCGGGCTGTATACGTAATAGCAAATAACATTGATCTTAAAGAACAGGAAAATAATGTAACTCACTCGGAAATGCGCGGCGACGTTGGACGGTACCGTGAGAGCGTGTACTCGCAGCGGCTGTCGGAACTCGTTGTGCGCCGTCACAGAGCGGGTGCGCCGCGCCTCCGCCCCCGCTGACGTCACGAACCTTAAACGAAACATCACCTCCGTTTGTATTTCACAGAAATTTTAATTTATATTAATATTTTATCGTATTTTTGGTTCAAATTCAAATATAATAACAATAAATATTTATTGGAGGTGTAGGAAAAAATAAGTCGTCTAGGAGTTTTCAACGAAAATACTGTTACCCTTCGAGATGGACGCTCGTCCGTAGAAGAATTATCATCATCAGTCTACATACGGTTGTAGATCAAAATTTAAAGCAAGCGAAGCTGCGGGCAACAGCTGATTACATATTGAATCTAAATTAGATTGCAGGTTTAAATAGTAATTTATATCAGTAATAAAACATAAAAAAATAGAAATATAATAAAATATATATAATAATAGTTTCATCAATATTTTTTACGTACAATGTGAACAAGAATGGCTTTAAATGTATGTATTCCGGAAGGATTTACTAAGTGTTAAAATTTTCGGTACGGCGTTCAGCCATAAAAGAAATCTCTATAATATATGTATTCCAATGTTCCAAAGCTGACTATTAGAAACAAATCTTACTTTTTAATAAAATGCAACTATAGTTTTCATTATATTCACTTTCGTTCGTTTTCATGTTACTCTTAATGCACAAAAGCTGCGAAAAGCGAAGGATTACAGTATGATATTGAATTGCAATACTCACAGCAGCTGCGGCGGACTGAGCGCCAGCGCGCCGGGCAGCACGCGCACGCTGTAGGGTATGACTGCGTCGCCGAGCCGCACGCAACCCGCGCACCAAGCGCCGTCCGCCCCGCCCTCTACATCCACCGCCGCCGCCTGCGCCCATAGCGCACCGTCTGTAGACATCGTACATAACATTATCTTATTTCATAAGTGTGTGTGTGTGTGTGTGTGTGTGTGTGTGTGTGATGTGTGCGTGTTTAAGGACAAACGTTACGGACAAACGTGTGTAAACTATACGTTCCAATAAGACATAGATTTCTTTATTTACTATCATAAAATATTCAAAAACCCATATTTCATCATAAAATTCGTATTTCACTCAACATGGACTGATTAATTATTTCGTTACTTTTTACAAATGTGCTTATATGTATAAACAAATTATTTTAAATAAATATGCTGAGCAAATAATTTAAATGCATATAATGTGAACGACGACGGTCCAGTGGTGGGTAGCCTCTTATGCGAGAGGTTCCGGGTTCCTGACATATATATTATGTGTGTTATATGCATATATTATGACGACCTTTGTGGCTCAATGGTTAGCGCTTAAGCCGGAAGTAGCGGGTTCAAATCCTGCCACGGAAGAAAGTTTTGTGTGTTTGTTTTGTTATTTGTTATAATGAAAATCTTAAAGATATGTATAACATGAAAGTATGAAATATATTTCCGTTGTCTGGTACCCCTAACACAAGAAGAAGAAGAAGAAATATACTTTATTGCGCATGCAATTTAACATAATACAATTGGTATCTTAAAAATAAAGCTTACAATAAATAGTATGCACAAAGGCGGTCTTATCGCTAGGGTAGCGATTTCTACCAGACAACCTTGGAGAAAAGGAGATTATAAAATAATACAGAGTAGGATCATCAAAAAAGTAAAACACAATAAGAAGAAAAGATAAAAGTAAATCTTACAAACTTACAAGTTCTTCAAGAACTTACCACGGGACCAGATTGACGTGGTGTAAAAAGCGCTCATAGATACTCTTATTATTAGGATTCAATATGAAAATATAATAGTAAAGTGTATATACTAACAGTCAAGCGTGAGTCGCGCTACGGGCGTGAAGTCCTGGTGGGGCTCCAACTCCGACCGCAACATTGTCAGCTGCGCCCCGCTTGCGCTCGCTCCTGAAACAACATAAACCCACGTAACCTAATAATCTAATATATAAAATTCTCGTGTCACAGTGTTAGTTACCATATTCCTCTGAAACGGCTCGACCGATTTTGATGAAATTTTGTGTACATATCGGGTAGGTCTGAGAATCGGCCAACATCTATGTTTCATCCCCCTAAATGATAAGGGTGACCCACCCCAAAATTATATTTTTTAATATTTAGACATTTTTGTTTTTTTTTTTATGATACAGCATACAAAAACACATACAACCTTAAATTTTCATCGCTCTACGATCAATCTCTAATTTTTAATAGCAATATTAGTACTTTTGGTAGAACGAAGAATGTTGGTGGAGCTGGTATTACATAAATGCTGCGACGCGTAACACTTTTACAGTTGTCTACTCTCGTTGCATTAATCCCGCCCCCTAGGGTCGTGTGTACGTACCGTTAGCGCGGCGCGGCTGCTGCTGGCACGGGTCGGGCGTGGGCACCGCGCGGCAGGCCCCCCGCACGCCACCCTCTATCGTCACCGTTGCCGCGCCGCTGTTCGCCATCTCTATTTCCACCTATGTATTGTTAAATTTTAGGATCATATTAAATTGATTACCTATTTAGATTTTTGGACAACTCTAATGGTTAATTACAATTTCAGCTTTGAAAAATCTGAATTTCTAGTGATGTAAATTAATTAAGAAATTAATAAATCATCGTTATATTTTTTCGGGCCAATGTGTCACGGCCCTCGCACAGCTTAGCAGTTCTTAGTAAGTAGTAGTATGTCACGGCTATCACCTAAATTTAAGCACGTACCGATATTTTACATGAGTCAATGCGTTATTTATGTATGAAGCAGTTTGATATATTATATAAACAAAGCATCTTATTATGAAATCAACAATCACTCTACGGGTTTTAATCTCTACTACCATAATCATAATAGTGTACCAACTACGCAAGAATAACGCCTCACCACCAAATATCGTCACTACTTCTCCGTCGTGTACTTACCACTACGTGTAAATAATAATAGCGTACTATTTACACTTTTAACATTTCACTAGTAATTTTTAGTTCATATTCGTGTTTATTATTCTCTCTATCATCTTATTGTTAATATTAAATTGATATCTGTTTGTAAGTTGTACATACTGTGTGCGGCGGATCTCCAGCGCCACTCGGTCGCTGCCGCACGTGGAGCGGGCGCGCGTGCTCGCCGGGCGGTGCAGAGCGCGCGCTAACGGGCAGCAGTAGGTCGCCGCCGGGCACGCCGCGCACGCGCACATAGGCTGTGAGCGGCTGCGCAGCGGGCGCGGGCGCGGCGCGCAAGCGCACTAGCGTGCGTGTTGCCCGCGGCGGCACCGTCCACAATTCGCGCGCGCCCCGCTCGCCGCCGCCCGGCAGCGCAAGCGACAACCACGACCCCGACGAGTACACCTCCGTCACCTGCCGCACACTCCGCTCCGATAAAACGACCTCGTCTATTCTCCACCGTTAACCTAAATAGTCCCGTTCATTAATTCTATCGCGAAACATGAATATTATAGGGACTAATACTATACTACTACTACCGATTTACGTAACTCTTTGAGTTTATTGCGCAATTCAATATTTTTCAACAAGCAGCAACAAAATTTTGATCTAAACAGTTTGTTCATCACGTCTTGCTTCTGCTGCAGGAACGCCAGCAATTCGTTCGTAACAACTTGTTGGCTCATGACGCAATACAATGCTTGCGTTTATTTTATAATAATTATCAACAATACATCACCATTTACAGGCGGCCAAATCGTAACTATAACTGTCTACACTGTAGTTACTGGCGTCATAGCCGACTACTATTCAGACCTCCGACTTCCGAGTTACATAAATATATGTTAAAACTTTTTCATTATAATATCCCCGTCTAAGTTAATTATACATATAAATCAAATTATATTAATATAATATACTTAAATACTTTTTATGTTTGTAAACACACCTGTATAGTAGAAGACGTGGGATTATGTAGTCGCAACAACCACTCGACGGTCGCGTTGAGCGGGACGCGCACGCCAACCAGCGGCCACACCTCGTAATCACTAGCCACGCCTACAGCCGATACCTAGTAACAAATAAACAATTTTAAATTAATACATTTATTTATATAAAATCAACATGTTAAAAACTTCATTAAAATATATTAACGCCAAAAAAAATAGTAGAAATATACCTAGTGCGAGAAAATGTTGTATACCTTAACATATCGAGTTACCGCAATGGTGTCGTATAAATTGTTGTTCTCATATTCATTATTTTAAAAAACAGAAATAGGATCTCAGCAACGGCGGTAGTTGAACGCAAGCGATCAGGTCTATAGCGCAATTTTTATATCACATAACAAACACCGTATGTGTAGGTACAGATGAGAGAATAGAGACTTTAGTTAATCACACACACACACATGTTATGTCTAGGCACTAATTAAAAGTCAATAATGCTGATGATACAATTTTTTTGGTGGTTAATTCATTAGCTCATAGATGATATTAAACATTCGTGATTGTACATTTACCGCATACACAACAATATGTTAATACTAGCTGTTGCCCGCAGCTTCGCCTGCGTTAACTAAGATTTACAACGGGATCTTAGCGGGATGATATATCTTTACCGAAAAATGGGCTATCAAACACTGAAATGTTTCATTAAAATCCGACAGATAGTTTCTGAGATTAGCGCGTTCAAATAAACAAACTCTTTAGCTTCATATCTTAAGGATTAAAAGCATGAGTAAAATAAACTCATTTAAATGTAGTCCAAAAAAATCAAAATTTCTGAATAAAATATGGTTGTTGTGCCTCACTCGACATATATAGGTATAGTGTGTCGTGGACTTTCTTGTAGATATTTATAAGATCTACAATTAATTAGAACATTTTATGGTTCTATATTTTATAGTTTAGGCAGCGTACGCAAAATAAATAACTTTTCTGGTTGATTTTTTACACCTCGTGTCGGAAAAACCCAAATATCTTACGGAACCCTTTTTTTCCAGAATAAAATTTAGCCTATGTTACTCGTAGATAATGTAGGTTTCGAATGGTAAAAGAATTTTTGAAAGCGGACCAGTACTTTATGAGCCTATTCATTACAACCAAAGTTTTCCTCTTTATAATATTAGTGTAGATATATAGTATAGATAGATTTCGCCATAACTTCAAAACCGATAGTCCAATTTTAATCATTCAAAGTCGAAATATTATCTACATAAGCTGTACTTAGTGATGAAATAATTTATTTTGATAAGGATCCAAAGCATGAGTAAAATAAACGCCTTTAAATGTAGTCCAAAAAAATTCAAAATATCTAAATAAAAAAATGGTTATTGTGCCTCACTCGACATAGATAGGTATAACGTGTCGCGGACTTTTTTGTAGATAATTATAAGATCTACAATTAATAAGAACATTCTAAGGTTCTATCTTTTATAGTTTAGGCAGCGTACGCAAAATAAGTAACTTTTCTGGTTGATTTTTTACACCTTGTGTCCGAAAAAAACAAATATCTTACGGAACCCTATTTATTTTCAGAATAAAATGTAGCCTATGTTACTCGTGGATAATGTAGCTTTCGAATGGTGAAAGAATTTTTGAAATCGGTCCAGTACTTTTTGAGCCTATTCGTTACAACCAAACAAACAAAGTTTTCCTCTTTATGATATTAGTGTAGAAGTGTAGATTATGATTTTTTGTACTGAGACGAGGGTATTAACTTATTTTACAGCAGTTTTTTTACAGCAATCGTGGCCAAGGCAAGGCAGTCTTCCCGTGACCACGATTGCTGTAATTTGTAAAGTATTCGAAACGTTAAGCATGTAAAAAAAATAAAATTAAAACTACGACATTTATCATATGTAAGGATTCATATATGACATGTACATACTGCGTATTTGTGCACCCCGAGCGAGGTGTGTATGTAGAGTCGGGCGGAGACCGGCCCCTCCCGCCGGCCGAGATACACCACCGTGAACGTCGTGTTGCCCTGCGGCGCCAGCGTCTGCCAACGTGTTATGTAGATACATCAAAAACATAACATATAATATTAAGGGCGTCTCAATACAATGAAATCCAGAACTCATCTGGACAATCTCCAGATAAGTTCCGGATAGGCTATCCGCAACATATTTGACAGATACTCAATACTCTATCTATCTGTCAAATATGTCGTGGATAGCATATTCGGAACTTATCAGGAAATGGTGAAACAGGCCCTAAGAAATATAATAAATATTTTATTGAAGATACCAACCAAACCTTGGGAATAAGACATTTTACATGATGTGTGGATGAGGTGATGATAAATTTTACATGATGTTCGAGTATAAAATATGTATTTAATTATGGTGACAAAATGGCAACCCCTAAGTTTTTTTTTTCGTTTTTCTTAGGGGAGTCTGCATCTCAAAACTTTTTTTTCCCTTTTTATTGACTACTTTTAGACGTATTTAAAGTATACAAGTTGCTACCTACGTAATTAAGATATTTTGATCTGATTTGATTAATAATGGCCAGTACTATTAGGAATTTTACGTTTATCACGTAACGATCGTAGTAGTTTAGTACCTACATGATAAATATTAAATACAGTTTAATTGAATAAGTACACGTTTTCATGCGACAAGACATTGCCTTTGTCTTTATGCCAGTTAAAAACAAAATCTGATGATAAGCCCGTTTTCATCTCGTAACCTTTTTCATCGTCTTTAATTTTCCAGAATTAAATTTGATAAATAATAAAACCGACCTAAAAAAATTCCTGAAAAACATCACCCGCTTTATACGCTCACTCGTGCAGGGATAACATTCCATAAATTCGTATAAAACAGCATAATAATGTAGTCGATGCCGCCGTCGAGTCGATCGAGGGCACGGCGTGACGCAGGAAAAGTTCGAGCTTGACCCTTTACATCACGTCATAATTCGGACTTTTCCGCGCCCCCCGCGCCCTAATCTTCGTGACATCCTTCGCTGTTCGCGGAACAAATAAGCACCTAACACTCATATTCCATACTGATATATACTTGGAATCTTTTGTTAGCTAAACAATGGTTTCATTAATAGCAAGATCTCACAATAAAATTCTTAACATCCAACAACAGTACATAAATATGCCTATAGGAAAAACAATAACACCACAACAACCTAGTCTCGTGATAAATTCGTAAATGGTAGTGTATCTTAGGATATTTACATTAAAAAAAGGACTTTTTTTTCGCTAACACGGGCGAAGCTGGTATTGTGATAAGCTTTCGATAAATTTATAATAAACTCTCTTAGTCGTGATAAATTAATATCATGAATTTAGATTAAATACTGACATGTAAATTATTTTTCAGACATATCCTTCCTGTTTGCGGTGTGCTCAAATGATAACATTGCTTTTATAAATGTTTATTTAACTGCAGACACTAGACAACAGTGGAACTTGCTATATCTAGGAACTGTAATAAAGATTCCAAAGCTGTTCACAACCCGATTTTCATGATTATATTATATGGAGATATTATAGATATAGAAGCTTTGATATATATCTCATACATTATATATCTCTAGGTTGATGTAATCTCCGAAGGACATTATATATCACGTGTCACACTAATCGTTTATTCCTCTATAAATATCTAAGTATAAAAAAAGACGTCGGAGATAAAATGTCATAGTACCGACATAATATAATTCCTTATTTGAATATAATAATCAGGATTCAAAGAGAGCACATGTACGAACCAGTTGAATTACCTTCCCGCCTCACTGACCCACTTGTGAACGGCACCTAAACCGGTCCCGACAGATGTTAAAAAAACAAACTCTATCCTTACTTACAATTACGCAATTGGCTGTCCTCTTACATCAAATACTTTACATACGTACAAGTTTCCTTATATGTATTACTTATATGGTACCTTTGTTATTATTAATTAATCAAGCACAAGGTGAGACGAAAACCTCGATTGTACAAAACGTGTATGTTATTATTTATGTCTATCACTGACTAGACATACTTGATATTTTCTAATTTCCTATAAGTATAGAAGTTACCTATCGCAGGCAGCTACGTTTGCGGCGCCTTATATTACTACCATACCAAACTATAAACTGAATATGGTAAGTTTCCGTAAAAGGAGATAAATGTCCTCGCATTTAGTGAAAAAGATAATTACAGCAAATAAATTACAATGATATTGTTGATAAATTGCAATAAACCATAATCGTCATCATAAAGTTTACATTTGTTTTTAATTATATTTTTAATGAAGAGCGATTTGCGAAGTTATTCACCAATTTTGAATTTGCGATTGCTTATTATATTTCATTTCATACCCCACTCCAAACCAAAACATTTTCAACCTCACGATCGGCGTCCGAAATCTGCAGTTTTTATATAAATATATAAACTCCAGATTTCCGTCCCACCGTAAAAATATTTGTATATAAATATATAATGTACAAGAGTCACTTGTGCCATCAAAATAAATGTAACGACAGCTTATATGTTGAAATTCCTAAAGCTGTTCAGGCTGTACGATAAAACAGAAATACACATACATATACCTGAAAACCATTACCCTCTATTTGTAGCAGCGGTGTTAAACCAAGAAAACATTTAATTAAAATCCGATTAGTGTCATAAAAAAGGTAATTTTAAATGACATTTCTAGAACAATGTTCAGGTTTAATAAGTTTTATATAAAGAAAGGCATTCATAAGATATTTATACTACATCTTATCAGTATTTCGTGTGGTCAGTTCTACAAACTCGACGTCATTTAATATGAGCGCTTCCTGAGCGATAACACGCCCACTGATAACGATAAACACAGGGACAACCCCAAAAACAACTACAAAACACAAACATCTAGTTTATATTAAATGTATCTTTTAAATATCCAAAATTGGGCCATGAAGCAGGCCTTTGACACATTTTAGTGAGAAAAAAGGAAGTTAAGGACCACTTTCTAATAGTCAACATATGTAGGTAACTAAAAATATCAATAACTTAATAGCATTAACAAGATACAGAGTTAAAAACTTTTTTTTGAAAAAAGAATGGCAAACTTAAATAGTATAATGTGTAGAAGCAACCTATTATTTTTATTAAAAAAGTTGTAGCATTATTTTCTTATTTTAAACTGTAACTAACTTTAAATAATATTATATACATGTATATTATATACACTTTAGTTCATCAAAATTGATATAATAAACTATACACATAAAACACCATCACAATAGCAGAAGCTTTCTGAAGTTTGAACTTGCTAAAAATAAAATACAACAAAGATAGATATAGATACAACAACTTAGAAGCTAAACTTGATTTACACATGAAACATAACAACCACACAAACTTATCTCATCGAAAATAAAGTTTAAAAAAAAATAGTTAAAAAGATAAATCACTAACTTAACTATTATGTTTGAGCTGTACTGCCCAAACTAAACATTAATTGAATTTTAAATACTTACCTTAGATTCAAAAAAGGAGGCATGAAAGTCTGGAGTGGTGCCAGCAACTGAGGCAAGATGCAGTGTAGTATTTGCAGTATTAGTAAGGATGACACTCCGAGCATGTGGAGTTGCAAGTGCAGATCTGCCAAATCGAAGCACTGCAGGTTCCAACATCACTCCCTCTATTGACTCTCCCTCATCTTCCGTTTCCATAGTGCCCACACCCTCTCCCCATACTTCCTTATCCCAATCCTATGGAGAAAATTTGATTAAAATATTAATGGCATATTTTTTCATTTTAATTATTAATTGGTCTTCATAATAAAAAATCCTTAAGCTGTATAGTTCATAATTAACATGTTACACATTAGCTGATTTTGCTAGCAACTAAACATCACTAAGTAAGAATACATAAGATGTTAAGCTGTTTACTTTAGTAATATTTTTTCTTAAACTAAACTTTTAAGAGCCAACCTGATTGATATTTACAAAAGTTCTACGTTAGATGAAATGTATTTAAAATAGCAAATAACTTGAATCAATCTTGCAGAATTTTATAGTTATGTATTATAATAGTATTATCATTTGCTTGATTATGTTACATTATGTTCTTAATATTTTAAAATTAAACCTATACTCTATATATTTCGATCATTAAGCTGTTTATATTAGAACAAATTTACAGATTTTATCGCAGTTTATTAAGTTTTCTACAAGCCAGACTTTTGCGAATACTTTACAGCAACCATGGTCACGGGAATCCTCCATTCTGGCGGGGGACCATGGTTTCTGTAAAATATCCGAAACGTCAGGCTTATAAAAAACTTAATAAACCGCTATAAAATCCATAAATTTGTTTTATTATAAGTGTAATTTTCGTAAGCATAAGATAACTACATTATGCTGTTGCTAATCTGAATTAATTACGAGGAGAGTCTTGGAGAGAGTCAACCACTTTGGACTTAATTAAAATCGAAAAGGGTTTATAGAGATATATAAAAAAGGATAAAAGGAAATATAGAAAATTTAAAACTTTCAGAGCCTTTCATTAAGCTCAGTAAAATATGGTTATGACCATCCCATGTGCATAATTACTAAGTACCCCAAATGGAAAAAAAATGCTAACACCACATTTTTTTATAATTTTTTCAAAGCAATATATTAGTTTAATTTAATACTGAGAATTACTGATACAAAAATTAGTGATATATATTTATAAAAATTTATATTAACACATTACCTGAAAGGGTATTCCTTCTCTGAGAGAATCTTGTATGGTAACATCTGTAAGTAACAATTTTTTTTTAATATTCAGGAATCAGGATAATAAAGTACTCATGTCGTAATAAGGAGTCAAAAGATAATTTAATACTGATAGATTTTTATGCTATGGTGACAAATATTTTTTGTCTACCTGAAGTTTAGAATGTTCTTCTAAAATGTTATAGCATTAAAGAAAATCATAAGGTACGTTTCCGCGTGTATTAAAAGAAACGCATGATGCATCTACCGCATTACATATACAAAATAAACGCCATCGCATATTTTAGTACGTATTTGACTCGCTCGAAATACTCTTTTTCCAAATAAAGCAGGAAAAATGACAAACACCCGGCCCGCTCAAAAATAACATCGTAGTTGAGTCTGTTGTTAACATGCGAGATAGTTTTATCTATATTATTAATAAAATAAATCTAATTAGTGTGCACATAAATGCATATACTGCATAAGTGCACTTTGAACATAAATTTGCGATTTTTTATTTAAATTTTAGGAAGAAATCGATTTTACCATGGCTTTTTCCTAAAGCTGTCAACTTAGTATTCAGGGATAAGTCCAGCAACGTTATTATAAATACGTAACACCATAAAAATTTACGACACATGACGAATGAATTATTAAATTCAAAATTTATTCACATTTCCTAGTTACGAGAAGTCTCTGCTATATTACTTTTATGCACTTTTCATTCACAAATCACAATCACAAGATGTACCTTCTTGACTTAAGGTTTTTTTTTTATGTATAAATGCGGCATGGATACTTAAAGCCGGAACCGCACGTTTGCCGAGGCTTGGCAACCTTTACAAATTCAAACGTGCGGATACAGAGTTTGTCTTGGCTTGCGTAGGCTTGCAAAGGTTTGTGGCCGACCCGACGAGTGTCGGTATTGTGCACAAGCCAAAGGGAACCAAAGAGAATTTGCCGCAAGCGCTTGCGAGGCGTCCGCATGCTTGTGACTTGTTCTTGCTGTTATTTGTATAATCTCTTATGTATTTTGGATATTAAATCACAATATTTTTTTACTACATGCTACAATTATTAAGACTTTTTAAACAATAAGACCATTTTATTATTTATATCTGTCTATTTCTATATTACCAAAAACCACAAGATCTCAATTTGTATATTTTAATATGATCATTGAATAAAATAAAACTCAACGAAACATTAAAGTCTCATGCACATTTATCATTTAAGTTTTTTTTTTCATTATCAAATAATAAATTGTAAATCATGAAAAGGCATAGTAACATAATAGTTTTATACAGGATCCACATGCTTGCGGCTTGCCGCAAACTCCAAGCCTCTACAAGACACAAACATGTAGGTCAGACGCATCGCAAGCGCATGCAGCAAATTCCCTTTGATTTGTGCACATTGACACGCGTCGGATCGGCCACAACCCTTGCAAACCTACGCAAGCCAAGACTAACTCTATATCCACACGTTTGAATTTGTGAGGGTTTGCCTTGGGTTTGTGGCCGATCTGACGAGTATCGGTATTGCGCACCAACCAAAGGGAACAAAAGAGAATTTGCCGCAAGTATGTACTTGCGATGCGTCTACATGCTTGTGACTTGTGGAGGTTTGGAGTTTGCGGCAAGCCACAAACGTGTGGATCCGGTATAAAATTTTGTTGTACTTATGTCAAAACTCAAAAGACAAAACTGCCATCTTTCGAAATTTGTTTGCGCGCAATAAATACTCAGCTGTTTTTGTTTTGCATGTCAATTAAATCTGTTGTTATACTAAATATTGTTAGAAAATTACAATTAAATTTTTGTTTATTTCTCAAGTAATACAAATTGCTAGCTATGGACGATAATGGTACGTGGAGGCCTAAGAAGTGTTCCCGAAAGAAAGACGAAGGAATACCCAACAATTTTAACTTTACATAATTTCAGTGTCCATTGAAGTGGAAGATGAATTCCAAGAAATCAACAGTGAGCGAAGTCATGAACAAAATGACTCTGCCGAGGAAATTAACGATGAAGACGAGGAAGGACAACAATTTGATATATCTCTTGCAGCTTCACATTCGGTATGTAGTTATAAATAAGCAGTATTTACTTTTAATTGATAATCCGCTTCGTAGCTCATGGGCTCAAAAGAAGAAACGACGTAACACACAGAATATTTATAATTTTTTTTTCAGTCTACTATCAGACGGACTATCAGAACTCTGACACATTTGGCCATTGAATAAGTGTTTATCCAATAAAAAAATATATGTTACTTGAGATTTAAATTGTTAACACAATATAATTTGGTAAAAAAAAATTGATTTATGGTAATTGGTTGATTGAAATGACTAAAAACAAGCTATTCAGCTTTTTTTTTATAGCAAACGATTGTGCCACAAATGATACTGCTTCAGAAAAAACTTCCTACTGTGCATACTATACTGAGACATATTTATTTCATTTGCTGACAACCTTTTGTAAGGACCTGCCATCTGATCTACACAAATGTCAAATTATTTCTAAACAGAATCTATCACGTTTGCCACAGCACTCATCTACAGAGCCTCATCATTATTCATTATCATTTCAACAAGCATGAATTTTTTTTGTGGTGTTAAATACTGGTGCTTTGGCAGTGCCAAATATTCAGTGTTCAGAATTTAGCCAAATCACTATTTGTGGCAATTCTAATATGTAGTATGCCCACAGTATTTTTAACAAGTGTTTTCTCTATAAAAATTTTATACTCTCAATGTAATTTTTTTTTTCAGTATATGGGCTCTGACTTAGTACCTGTAAGTGGACGTTCTGTTCTGGAAGCAGGATGGGAAAGGAAAGTTCCAGTAACCATTCATCATGGAGTTGTATTTCCCGGGGAAATCGTACCCATGTTAATCAGTGACCACCATGATGCATCCATTCTAGTCCAGGTTATAGAAGAAGACAGATTGTTTGGATTACTGTGTCCAGAGTAATTATATTCATTTTTCCTAAACACAGGAATTTTACAATAAAAAAAATATTTTCATTATAATTAATCATTTTCCTGACTACTACTAGACTATTTGATTAACAAGATAGCCATATCATCATGGTTAGATGCAAAACAAATTTAAGAAAATTTCTTTAAACAAGTGCCAATTGAATTTTGATGTTTTACTTTTGAAGTGGAGCTTTTAATTACTAGGCCATCATTATGACTACAAGTGTACTTAATCTAGATCTAGTTTGGTAGTTATATATTAATATATTGGGTAATATTATTACAGTGACAGTGGTTCAAGAGTGTCTGGCTACGGTGTTCTCTGTGAAGTTTTTGAAGCAACACCAGCGGTCGTCACATTAAAAATAAAGGCACGAGCAATATATCGTTTTCGACTCGTTGACATGCACAAACACTCACAACCTCAAATCAATTACTACAGGTATTGATATTATAAATTATGTACGAAGATCTTCTGAATGTTTGTTTTAAACAAAGGATTAGGGATAGGGGTATGTATCTTTCATTTAAGATCACCAACTATCATAGTGGATCTATCCTTTTTCTTACACAACTTTATTGTGTGTATCAATATTTATTATAGATGCTTAAATTATGTTATAACAGGTAATAAATCTATCTTAATGATAATAATTATGATAAAGTTTTACTTGAAAAAAAAAAGAGAAAAAAAGTTGGATCGGACTGGAGATACGAACCAGGATATTTTCCATACATAACTGCCTAATTTCCCCACTTAGCTATCATGACTTATTAATTGACAGCAAAATTTACGTCCATATTCTAATAATACATATATATATTTTTTTTGCCTCAAAACACGGATAAAAAAGTTGTCTAAAAATTTATCCTAGCTAAATCGTATTATCGACGTTTTAAATCGTGTATACAAAATTATGATATGAAAATCGCTGGAACCGTTTCCGAGATTCAGATTATATCTAATATATAAAATTTCCCTGTCACAATGTTAGTTACCGTACTCCTCCGAAACGGCTTGACCGATCTGTATGAAATTTTATATGCATATTCAGTAGGTCTGAGAATCGGCCAACATCTATTTTTCATACCCCTAAGTGATAGGGGTTGTTCACCCTTAAATTTTTTTTGTTAATTTTTGGACGAAATTTTTTGTTTTTATTTTTTTATGATACAGCATACAAAAATACATAAATCCCTAAATTTTGACCCCTCTACGATCAACCCCTATTTTGTAATTGCAATTTTAATATTGACAGAACGAAGTCTGTCGGGACAGCTAGTATAAATATATATACAAGAATTGCTCGTTTAAAGGTACATATAAGAATGAAGGTTTGTATATGCAGGATGCAAATGGTGAAGGTACGTGTGTTGCCTGAGTTGAGGCGCGGCGATCCGTTGCAGCCATCTCGACTTGCCAGCCTGGACGTGCTTCGTCGGTCCAGGTGTGTAACATAGATTATATAGAGTATGGCCAAAAAACTTTGACAGCTTATATAACCTTTGTTGTTGTGTTGTGTAGACAATGGAACTCGATAAAATATATAATTTATTCGCTGTGGGTTCAAAGAACAAAAAAAAAATTCAATGATATCACAAGAGACAGCAGTCTAACTCGCTCAGAGAAGCTCCTCGCTATTTCACACGAACAACTTCAATTCAATAATATTTATTGATACATTTGCTCGGCAGTATGGACGGCCGGCTTCGTAGTATGGACGCAACTGTGACGCCATGGCCGCTGTTTGTGTACGATATATTCGACTATCAGCGCTTACGGCAGATCATCAAGGACTATTTTAATTCCGTGTCTCTAAGTAAGTAAATTCTGTTCAATAACATGAAGTTAATAATAATAATAATAAGAAAATAACATGAAGTTGTTACTTGTGACCCTAATTTTAGTGGTCGTATGAGCTTTTTGCCGTGCGGCCGTCTATTTGAATACCACCATCCTTTATGTTTATTCTACTTTCCATAAATAAAAATATAAACAGGTGCCTTAGCGTCGTATTGGTTTGTCCTGTCCTTTCCGAAATACAGCAAAGCTGTTTGTTAGGAGATATAAGTACCCATGAACGGGTGCGCGGCTTATAAGAGAGTAATGTGCAATTTTACGTGCGTGTATAATATACTAGCTGTTGCTCGCAGCTTCGCCTGCGTTAACTAAGATATACAACGGGATCTTAGTACGCGAAATAACATTTTTTACAACTTGTGTCCGAAAAATCAAAATATCTACGGAACCCTATTTTTATCAGAATAAAATTTAGTCTATGTTACACGTGGATAATGTAGCTTCCGAATGGTGAAAGAATTATTGAAATCGGTCCAGTACTTTTTGAGCCTATTCATTACAAACATACAAAAATAGGTACAAATCCTTCCTCTTTATAATATTAGTATAGAAGTATAGATATAGATTGGCGTGAGTCTTCGCGTACGTGCGTGCGTGTTTGCTTATTTACGTGTTTGCGTGCATGCGTGTTCGCGTACGTGGGTGTTCGCATACGTGTATGTGTTAACGTGCGTGTTCAAGTAGGGCGATGTGTTTTTGTACGTGTTATGATCGTTGGTTGTTTGACAGAATGCGTGCCAGAAGAGGCGGTTTCGCTGTCGTTTTGGACGGCATCTAACCTCACACTATCGGCGCGGGAGCGCCTGGCGTTATTCTTAGTGGACGACGTGTTGCTGCGGCTACACATGGAAGTGCGGTTCATCACTAGGGTGAGGCATTTTACCTAGCAAGGTTATTGTAATAATAATATCCTCTAAAATTGTCTACAATAATAATATATGTACTGTTTTAGGTGGACGCCTTAAATTAACTTACACGCTAGGGATATGATAACACAATATTATGTAAATAGAAATTGATACGTAGATAGTATAAAATTCAATTTTTTTTTAATTTACTTATTCAAAAAGTAATTTTTGCCCTATTTTATTTTCTCTTGTTTGTAATCTTTCTTTAACTTAACAAAGGGTTTTAGTGAAATTCACATAACATTTACAGAATTATGTTTAGAGCCACATTGTTGTGTTTTTTCTGCGACTAGTGACATTGCATAATGATTGCTTTAGAAAAGCGTTCTGTGCTGCACGTCGTGTGCGACCGAGATTACCCGCCGAGAACACATCATAGCCATGTCGAGCGAAGGATTGCACTCTAACTTCACCAACTTAGGTAAAAAATCTTCACATCCGCTTTACGGTCCATTTAAATAACCTATATAGCTTATCTAGCACAGGTCAAAATAATCAATCTGTGTCATCTAAAATCAAAATAAAAGCTACATAGGTATACTCCGTGCGGTGTAGCTTGGTGCGGCTGACACATGCCAATATGACGTTGACATACATGATTAGAGATGTGACGTTATGCAATTTACTTTTATCGCTAACGATACTCGCAGCGTAAGTATAGTTCTTATTAATAGTAGTGTGTGTAAATGTGTTTATTCTGTTGTGTAGTGTATCTAGGTGTATAAACTTTTCAATGTATATATTTAGGGGCTACATAATAGTAGCTTTGAACTTATATATAATCAAAATCAGGTTTATACTTTTTTCGTGACAACTTTTTTAACGATAATGATAGATTCTGTTGTTTCATTAATATAATAATAGACTTTTTACAATAATAATTGAATATACATTTTTTATTATAAAGAACATCGACTTTCCATCCTAGTATAGTACATCCCATCACTAAGCACGTCTATGGTTTTTCGTTATACGCATAGGACTTTGCTTAATTTTTATTTCCATTTGACTTTATTTGGAGACTATCACATTTTGGTTGAGTTTGATTTAATTTACCACAGTAATTGGCGATCTACTATTTTTCGAATGAGGTATTAATAAAATACTTAATTATATTTTTTAAATTGCGACGGCCTGCAAGAGTAAAACGTAACGTTACTGGAACTGTCACCCGCACCATGCTACACCGAAATAGGTATAGTGTGTAACATCCACTTCTTAAGATATTATCTACATACTTCTGTAGACATTATACATTTTGCTCTTAACAATATATAGGTACAATGTGATTATTATTTATTCTATTATTATAGTTTCTGAAATATGTGCTTTAATATGATTGTCGTAGGCGGGTTCATGCACGACGTGGTGACTGTGTCGCGCGTGTCCAACACGCAGCTGAGCGGCGCACCGTCGGCGCAGTTCTCATGGTTTCCGGGCTACACGTGGACCATCGCGCACTGCGACAGCTGCATGGCGCATGTGGGCTGGAGGTGCGTACGCTACACTGCATGTATAAAAACTCATTTTAAAGTAAAAGACTGAGCTGAAATTTATTTAAGGCTAAATAGATTTTAGCATATACATAGCATTCTTGTAAATATTTTAACAGTTCTTCACATTATCATGTCATGTGGTGCTGCGAAGGGTGTTCAAAACATATTTCTGGCCGTCGTTCGCTCACTAGACGGAGCCATTTAATGAGAGGTATAAAATATACCTAATATATATAGGTGTCCTATATACCTACTGTGTTTTACTGATTTTTTATTATTATTCAGTAAGTAAACCCTAAAAAAGTCTGTATTTAATATTAATCTGTGTCGCTCATCGTAAATTTGCATAAATACGGAGTAATGGCGACGCTACGTAGATGTAAAAATTGTGTTATTGGATATATTGTTGTATAAGAAGAAGTTATAGTAATAATTGGTCTCATTCATATGATTTCTACTATTGTGCTGTCGATGATGCTTAACATATGTTTAAATAGTATGTATTATTTTAATTCCGCTAGATTTGACGCACAAGAACGGAGTCTGAGGCCACAGCGCTTCTATGGTCTGTGCCGTAACTACGTACAGCCCCGCCCACCGCCCGACGACGCGCCGCAGTACGTGTGAGTGTGGACGTCGCTGTTGTGACATTAGCCTTGCTCTCCCCAGAGCCTGAATCTAGTAAATAATTATGTAATATAATTTAACTATTTTTAGTCCTGTATATATTATATATTTTTTATAAAAGGAATATAATACATAGCATTTCAGATTATATATATCTGAGTCGCCGGTGAAATTGAATCAAATACCACAGTCGAATATACAAACAATCCGGCCGACAGTAATTCTGATTTGGTTTCAATTGTTTCATGAAACACAATCTTGAACCGTTCGTCCATGTATCATACAACTAGCCGTAGAAGTCATTTTCCGTATAACATAACATTGTATTTTTAGAAAAGACTAGGTATTTCATAGCTTGCGCTTGCAGTCCTTTTTCATGGCGATACTCATTGACTCTGTTCTTAATTTAATGAAGAAAGGCACGTAAGTTGTTTACGTTACGCAGGTTATCTTGTAAATTGTAATACCTACATAGTAATACACGATATGGAAACTTTAACGGCTTTATCTTCTACAATCTATGTATCTTATTAGAAATGGTTTTTATTACAAAAACTTTGAGTAAAGTGCAAATTATATAAAAACCTAAAAGATAATTAAATCGAAATTAATCTATATCAACTTTTGTAAAAGCTCCGAAAATCAGACTAAGAAGTTGAATTATATAAACAATTGTATGCAAGTGTAATTGGGATGTCAACATAATATTTTTGTTTCGCTTTTTGCCATTCTACCATATTTATTAACTTTTTAATCGAAAAGATATCTAATTATTTTTAGTATTTAATACAAATATATATTTTAGTGAAGTACAAATAAAGGTTTAAATTTTTATATTATGATTTTTTATGAGTTTCTATAAAATGAAACTTAACCTTATCATAAATTTGTGAGAAGTAAAAGGTGAGAGTAGTAATAAAATAAATATGAATTATTACTAACGTTTTGAATGACTCCCTTAAATGCAGTTTAGAACTTTAGTGTCGTGATGTGTTAACATGGTAGCTGCAGCAGTGACTATTATACTATTTCCATTTTTTTATTTTCTCGATGCCGGCTCCAGTGAAAAACTTGAACGAGCGTCTTTTTTACATTATGTATGCATTATTTTATAAAAATACGATGGTTACACACGTACAAGGTTACACCAGAGTCGGAGAAACTGATAGCTATATCGATAAACTTAACACGATAACAGACCCGATATTTTTTTAAACGAAATGTAAGAAAAGAAACTACTGCCGGATACTTTAGTACAATTTTTTTGATTTATATTATTAACATTACAAGATGTTACACGTATTAATTCTTGATTGATAATGCCAACTTCTTCAAAATTTTCGAAGCTATTGCAAAACAGTGACTCTCAAGACAAACCATTAAACAATGAAACGAACTAAACGAAACGAAAAAATATATTTGAATGTTTTTGTTGTAGGTATTTGTCTTTGTTCAAAATATAATAAATATGTGCGATCGATATCGATATACTTATTTGGTCACATCACTAAAACTATCAAATTAGAGCTGTCATCGAGAAAATAATGAAATATAAATAGTATAGTCGTCGCCACTTTTAAAGTCCTGCGACTAATGGCCGAACTAAATTTGACAACATCATTCGGTGCGTGTCCGCCAACACGCACAGACCTATCCCTACGCTCTCTGCGCAGGTACAAGTTCTCGCGCTCCATTGTTCTCGTAGACAAAGGCTGTGCCCCAGTACTGTCCTTTGTTTATTGTTAGAGTCAGTGTTGCGTCATCCTAGTGCGTTTCGTACAGTTTACAAGTGCTCTTAGATATTGAGGCCGTCAGACGACTCAATCGCGTTTAAACCCGTCCGTTATATCGCGCGCTTAGAACCGCGTTCGTAATTAAGTGGTGTTCCGGTGCCACATAGTCGCGTTCGTTGTGATAGTGCCGCGTTATTAATCGCTCGCATAGCGAAAAGTGTGTTCCCGAAGCCGAACACGTAAGTTGCTTTCGTTATTTACACACCTACTTGGGTTGCGTCCCGGTACCTGCCCAGGTAGACGACCGTTTTTATTTCCTTTGTTACACACCTCCCGCCAGGCGGGAGGGTAGGAACACAATGGCGTCTTAATGACGACCGGTTTTTTGTTAACACCCAAAACAATATAACAATGGCGGAACTAAATGACATCCCCAAAGAGGCCCTTATGGCCTTCTTGCGGGAATGCGTCCCCGATTTCGAAAATAAAATAAAAGCCTACGCGCAAAAATCAGGCAGTAGCCACAGAAAACCAGTGAGGAGGCTCTCGACCGACTCACCCGCGTCCCCCGCCGCGTCAACCGACGACGGCCCGTTAGGAACCGAGTCCGGCACGACCGAGGCCAGATCGGAAAGCACGCGGACTTCCCGCTCGTCAACTCCGTCAGAGGAGGAGATGTCGGTAGCCGGCAGCTCTTCCGAGGAGGAGACCACCAACAGCGGATTTACGGAGGTCCGCAATAAAAAGAAGAGGCGGCGCCCGGACACCGGGTCCGCGCCGTCCTCCGCGCCATCCCCCCCGCCTAAGGCTCCGAAGGTAGGGACCCCGCCCCCTCAGGGCAACAAGGTTAAAGCGGCATCATCATCATCGCCGCAGGTCACCAGGCGCGACCAAGTCGCGTCCCCCGCGCCCGGTACATCGGCGTCCACCCCAAACGAGGGCATGGACACCGAAACGCGCACGAAAGCGCCCCCCCCGATAGTCGTCCAGGACACAAAAAGCTGGACTATAGTCTCGAAGGCTATTTACGCGAAGCAGATTTTATACAAATCTGCACGTTCGTGCGCAGACGGCATAAGAGTCCAAGTGGCGGACTCTAATGACCACCGTAGGTTGACCGCTTTCTTAAGCGCCAACAAAATAGGATACCACACGTACGCGCTCGAAGATGAGCGCGTACTGCGTGTTGTCATCGGCGGTGTCCCCCGGGATATGGACCCGTCCGAAATCAAGGAGGACTTGATCCTCCAGGGATACCCTGTGGAGGAGGTACATAGGATGTACCACCCCCGCAACAAATTCAAGTACAAGATGGTACTTGTCATCCTGCCGCTAACGCCGGCGGCGAAAGCAATATTTAATGTCCGGGCCGTGTGTAACATGACCGGGCTAAAGGTAGAGTCCCCCCGTAAAAGGGGCATCATAGGGCAATGTCATCGTTGCCAATTATATGGTCATTCGGCAAGAAATTGCCAGGCGCACCCCAGGTGCGTTAAGTGTCTCGGCGACCACGGGACCCCCGACTGTCCCCGCGATAGGGCCACAGCTACGGAACCACCTAGCTGTGTCATCTGCAGAGGCCAAGGGCACCCGGCTAACTACCGCGGCTGCCCGAAAGCCCCCGCGGTGGTAAGGAAAGGGAGGAGAGCCGGGAAAAAACCTGGTCCTGCTCCCAGATCCACCACCCGACCCAGGGAGGAGAAGTTTGTCCCCGCTCCGCCCCCTAAGACGAACGCGTGGCATGACAGAGCGGCTTCCCAGCCGTCTGCACCCGCAAAACCCGCTCCGGGCCTTCCAAGCCCCCCAGCGGCAGTAAGCAGGCAGCAAGCCCCCCCTGCAAGTACGAAGGTACGAGCAGCCCCCAGCTGTCCCGCTTCCCCCACCGACGAATTCGGGATAAACCTAGCGTTTGTCTTTCAGGCTCTCTGCGATATAGATCCAGAAGAGCTAGCCGTCCTGGCCCGCAAACTACGCGTCGCCACCACCCTACAGCAGACATGCCAGGCATATAGTGAACATGCCACCCTGGTCGCCAAGATTAGGTCCCCCCCCTCTCAAAGCCCTTAAATGGCTACCACGGCTAGGACAAAACCGCGTTCTCTCCGACTAGTGTCGTTCAACGCGAACGGCATTAGCGCGAATTTAGAGGAAATTCGCATTTTCGTAAAAAAATACGATGTTGACGTCCTCCTTGTGCAGGAAACGTTTTTAAAACCGTGTTACAGCAACCCGCGTATCCCTAATTATAACATCGTTAGGAATGATAGGTTGCGATCCCGACTCGGAGGTACACTAATTTATTACAAAAGAACACTCCATTGCATCCCATTAGACACACCGCCTCTAGCTTCACTGGAGGCGTCCGTCTGCCAGGTGAGCATGACCGGCCATCAGTCGATCATCATCGCCTCGGTATATCAATCGTGCAATAAAACATTACTCTTCAGCGATCTCAAATCGCTATTAGAACTAGGCAACGCCGTCTTTATAGCCGGCGACCTAAACAGTAAAAATCAGGCATGGGGCTGCAGAGAAAACAATAAAAATGGTATAATTCTCTGCCGCGCCGTCGATGATCTAGCCTGTACAGTAGTCGCCCCAGATGAGCCAACACGCTACGACTTCGCAAACAGCGATAGGAGTAATGTGCGGCCATCCATATTAGACATATGTATAATACGCAATGTATCCCTTCTGGTGCATTCTATTCAAACAGTACACGAGCTTAACTCAGACCACAGACCAGTATTAATTCAATTAGGTAACCCCGAGAATAATACTAAAAACCTAAAGAAAAAGATCATCGACTTTAAATTATTAAACGAAAATTTAAATTCACTTCGCTCGAGTCAACTCGACAACATCCCGGACACTATAGATAGTCCCGAGGCGGCCATTGCGGCCAGTTCCGACCTTACCGACCATCTGGTAGCGACGATGGAAAAGTCATCTAGGGAGATCTCAACGTCCAGCGATGGACACTGGGAGCTCCCGGATGACATTAAAGCACTCATACGCGCCAAAAACACCGCAAGGCGCAGATACGCTCGCTACCCGGCGGACGAGTATCGTCGTGACCTCCGTAACCTCGAAAGAGACGTTAAAACACGCATCTTAGAGCACAAAGCCGAAAAGTGGGATCGCCTCCTTAGTGAAATCTCACCCTCCCATGTGGCCTACTGGCCACTCGCTCGTTCTTTTAAAAAGAAAACGGAGGCATCTATGCCGCCATTAAAAAGACCAAATCGCGCGCCTGCACTAGAGGACGCCGACAAGGCGGAACTATTAGCCGACACACTAGAGAGCCAGTGTACCCCCAACATCACTACCCCCTCACCCTCCATAGGCTCCCACGTAGAGGAGGTAATTAAGGTAGTAGAGTCGAAGACTTCTGCGCCGCCGGAGGGGGATCCTATCCCTCCGACGGATGTAGAAGAAGTCCAAGACATTATCAAACGACTTCACTCCAAGAAGGCCCCCGGGCCGGACGGGATTTCCAACAAAGTCATTAAAATACTCCCACCCGCTCTTGTTTACCTCCTGGTTAGCATTTTCAACGCCCTCCTAAAGGGCTGTAGGTTCCCAGACCAATGGAAAGAAGCTACGGTTATCGGCATACCTAAGCCCGGCAAACCGGGCACGGAACCGTCTAGCTATCGGCCCATCAGTCTACTAAGCTCGATTGGCAAAATCTACGAACGGGTTCTGCTTAAGCGGCTCAAAGCCGTTATAGGCGAAAAGAACCTGTTCATAGACGAGCAATTCGCCTTCCGCGAAAACCACTGCTGTCCAAGGCAAGTCCACCGTATGACCGAAGACATACTCAGAGGTTTCAATAAAAAGAACTCCCGCGATACGTGCGCCGTATTTTTCGATGTAGCTAAGGCCTTCGATAGGATATGGCACGAAGGCCTCGTGTACAAACTGTACAAGCTAGGAATACCGGATAGGCTAGTCATCATCATCCGCGACTATCTGTCAAACCGGTCATTTAGGTATAGGGTCGAAGGCACCCTCTCTTCCCTGAGACCTCTGAGGGCCGGAGTCCCCCAGGGCTCCGTGCTGTCCCCAACTCTATACAATCTGTACACATCAGATATCCCCAGACCTCCGGACGTCAAACTGGCTCTCTTCGCTGACGATACAGCTCTATACGTTACCCACCCTAATGCTAATAGAGCATCGCTATTTCTCCAACGTGCCGTCACCGAACTAGGCAACTGGTTCGCAAAATGGAGAATAGCTATTAACCCCGATAAAAGCGCGTCGATTCATTTCTCTCGTAAGAGAAAGACACGCTTACCTAAACGCAGACAAACATGGTTCACGATGAAACCAATCTTACTAAATAACGTCGTTATTCCCAGAGTTAGACAGGTCAAGTACCTGGGGGTCACCCTTGACAGGTCGATGTCGTTTAGACCACACATCGCCGCGATTTCTAAAAAAGCCCGTTTCGTCAGTAGTAGACTGTACTTCCTCATAAACAAAAAGAGCAAAATGCCCCTCAGGCACAAGCTCACCCTCTATAAATCATGTATCCGCCCCATCATGTCATACTCCTGTGTGGCATTCGCGCATGTGCCTCAGCATAGACTCAGAGGCCTCCAAACGATCCAAAATAAATTCTTACGTGTGGCAACCGGTTGCCCGTGGTACGTAAGGAACATCGACCTACACCGCGACCTCAGACTAGATTCGATTAGGGGCCATTTCAAAGCGATGTCAGAACGTCACTTTGAAAAGGCACTTCTCCACCCGAACCCACTCGTCGTGAGTGCGGCAAATTACACCCCCGATAGCTTAGCACCTAATAAGTCTAGGTTACCTAAGAATGTCATAACCGATCCTGTTGATAAAATCACAGAACTGTTAAAGCGCGACGCTGAAGCGCGACGTAAGCTACAACACACACTCAGACATAACACAGCCGGTGTTAGGCACACATTCACACCGCATGGGCCCCGGGGTCGTATGCGACGTCGAACCCTACACTCCGTTGACCAGTTGATCCGGATCAACCGCGACAGCATAGGCTCAGATCAGCTACGAGTCGACACCAATATAGACCGTGTAATCACCGATAGCAGAGTGCTATCGGCAGCTTGCTCGGGTCCCGCGCTTGACCCGCCTCCCCCGCTACCGGGGGAGGGGAGGGCCGGCCCTCACGATAGGTTTCTAACGTCACCCGTTCCAAACCAGTCGACCGTAGCTGACCAAGTTAGGTACAAACCCGACGCCATGAACATGGCGGGGGGCAACCCCCCAAATTTTTAACGTCATAGGATGATCCAACCGGATCACCCCATTTCCGATGACGCATAACGGTCACTAGGACCATTAGCATAGATCCAACCGAAAAAAAAAAAAAAAAAAAAAAAAAAAAAAAAATTTGACAACATTGACATCTTGACGTCTGTCTGGAGTAAGAAGTTGTGATATTTTTAATTGTTTTACGTGAAATATGGAGCATATAATATAAAGTGAGGTGTAAAAAATGAAGGCCGTAAAATGATCATTAAAGTGAAATAATTTTGTGAATTAGAAAGTAAAAATAAACAACAATTAACCCCGTTGAATAAAATGTTTATAAATGTCACTGCCATGACAGGTAAATTTTAGAGATGCCAGAGTCACTTATTTTAGCCTAATTTATGGTTAAAATATTATCAATCAATATTATTAATATTAATAAATATTAAATATTAATATTATATTATTAACTCTTTACCTACATTTATCTTATGATATTTTATATGAATATAAATACAAGGTAAAAGAATTAAATCCTTGCTCAGATGAATTATATTTTCAGGTGTTTCTGTAAAAAAGGTCGAATAACAAAAGAAGTAACAATGGCAGCAATTAATTCTGAGAAAATCGTCACTCCTGGCAAAAGCCCAACACATCCGAAGAAGCTTGTTTTAGATGAATTCTACTAATCGGTTATACGTAAAAAATACGAATGAAATATTTACAAAAAAAAAATGTTTTATTTTACTAAAACCTGGCAGGGAGATTTTTATTTTGCTGGTATAATTATTTTTGTCATTATTATCATACTCAGTCTTTATCAATCCACTACTGACCATAGGCCCTATAATTATTTAAATTTTTTATTGTACTAGACTTGGTGGAAAATCATTACACTATAAATTGGCAACATTGAGTTATGAGACCGCAGCGCCGCGTCTATCGGACTTCTAAAGTGGCGATGATTTCTATAATATGAGTAATAAAAATTACTGTAAAAGGTACAGTAAAGTCCTGTAAATGTAAAGGTAGGTTTATTCTAAACTAGAAAAGAATTAAACAGAATAAAAGATAAATTTTAATAAAATTGTATTAAAAGTACCTTATGTAAACAGGTAAATCAATTGTAGTTAAAAATATTACAGCTACCGACTTCTCACTAACAGGATGGGAAAGTTCTCCGTCACCAAGTAGTCATCTTCAAATATCACAGCTATATTCAACTCGAACTCTGAAAATTAAGTATGAGATTATTTGTAGAAGGCTATAATAACAATGTTATGACTTATGAGGCTTTAAATCTCATCTTTTATGTTATTATTTCTGTACATCATTATTTTCTTCATCAAACCAGTAAGAGGTAGTGCCATGCTGCCATGCTTTGCAGGCAAATTGGGCTAAAAAACAACCGGGGAGGAACCTCACGCTCACATGAAATCGACGTAAAGAGACTGTCTGTCGCGTTTCGTGCGATTTGTGAGTTTCCGGTGGCTCATTGGGGGAGGGGGGAGTATAGGGAAAAGGAGGGCAACGCATTTGAACATTAGTACACAATGAAGAAAAAAATGATCATGAAATCAACTACTGTGCTGCTCATTATTTCAGTACAGCTTTGTTCTATTTCTGAAAGGGCAGAAGCCATGTTAATATCGGAAATAAGAACAATTTTGCGACCTGATGTTTAATAATAAGCGATCCCCAGAATGCTGGTAAAGTTCTGTCCGTTCAACAGATAGATTGTTAAGAGTGATTCTATAATGCTTTCATCTTATAGTTTTGATGAACGGACCCGAAAAATCAAGTATTTTAGTATTTTTAAACCCATGTATTTTGAATATCTCGCCTTACCAATCTTGAAATTGATGGCGGCGGTGGTGGGGCAGGTGAAGAGGCGCGGCAGCACCATGTGCAGAGCCAGCACCGCGCCGCGCCGCACGTCGCCTTCACCCACCTGGATGTTCTGGATCTCCGTCGCTGGTACAATATATGAAAGCTCGACTTGTAATTTATTATTTTAATTTACATTCGTTTTTCTGAGGTTGAAAAAAACCGCTTGTATTAAATAAACCCCACGAGCCTAATCCAATTAACCCATTGATAAAATAAACTTGCGATTATTTGAGTGGCGGCGGGTTTCTTTTTAATACTTGGTCAGATAGCAATCGATGTTGGAGGTCTTATAAGGTGGATAAACCACCTTGGTTGGGCTGCCAGATAACACGACTTAAGCTTTCCCGAAATAAGCAAGGAATATTTTTTTTATCCAACTTCCAAGAGTATCACAAGTGATTATTTTTGAATTACATCATGGATCAAACTGATTTTGACGCGCTCTAAATCCCTCCAGTAAAGATACATTTGTATAATACATAATTAATTGTAGATATTAATAAGTACCGTCTTTGGAGTATCCTTCTGCGCAGCCGCATGTCTCGACTCGCACTAGTTGTAACTCTATAGACTTTATACCCACTGAACACTCATCCACGCGCAGCTGCAACAGACGTACGATGTTATATTAAAATGGGATATGCCTTTGCCGTCAGGGAAACTGAAATGTTAAATGAGGATCTAGCAATTTGAATATAAACTATCGTCTACTCCATAACTACGGTCACTCTACGGCCTAAACTGCCGTTCTTTATCTTAGTAATTAGTGAAACGGTAGACTGTCTTCCACGGTATCTCCTTTCATCTCTGAAATACTATTGTGAAAATGCCTTACTCCGTTTTCATTCTCCACTTTTGTCCATTTGATGCGTAATAGAATATCAGTTATGGTTTTCATCCTGATATCTCACTTATCTATTGCTCACTCTGTGTCGGTTTTTTGTCTCTATTATGCAGCTCTACATTCAGTTACGTAACTATACCGTTCGGGGCCCGTGGCAAATTCATCGGATGCTAGGAAAGACACATTTTTTTTATTAAATGTTTAATAATAAATGTTAGGAGTTGGAATTCTCCTCCGACCGGGGGCCACTTTCAGCTGGGGGCCCGTGGCATTTTGCCGACTTGCCACCCTGTAGTTACGTCACTGTCTACGTTGCTCTTCTGCCTTGCCCATGTTTACATTCGTAAGTTAAGCGTGGAAGGATGCATGTGTTGAAAATTTTTCTTTCAGTACCATGCCCAGATCCTGTGGCTTCATGATTTCTTTATGTGACCAAAACTTGTTCCAATTAAATTGGCAATCATGTATTTATTTTCTTTGCTAATTAGGTATTTGAAATAAATAAGCTGGCATAGGTAAGGAATATTAGTAATATGACCGAGATGATGCTCTTAAATATATAAATTTCGCCAACCGCTTTGTTATTTTGACTTTGCACCTTAACTTATGTGCGTTCACTTATTAGAATAGATATAAAAATAAATATGTATAGCACCTTTCCTGTTAACGGTTTATCAAGTGGACACACGATGGAGTCTAGTTCGGCGTAGATGTGGAAGGCGGGCATACGTCCCGGCACGCCCCCAGCCCCGCCGCGCACTGTCGCCGGAGTTATCTCGCAGCGGACGGGCTTAACCGGCACACTATCTTGCTGTAAACATAATGTATATAATATAGCATCATGATAGCGATTTATTTAAAGATTTTGCGCCAATTGCATGGAGTAAAATGCTCACTTTTTAACCACAAAGAACAAAAACATTTTACGTTAATTCATCATAATCTTTCTGTCTCCTGCTGGACATAGGCCTCTTTTAATAATGGTGTCGACACAAAATAAAAAATAATAAAGGTAATGTGAGTGAACCTAGTTCATTTTTAAGGTATTAGGTTAAACTCTATCTATGCGTAACTAATAACTATTAATGGTATTCATACCAAAGGACACCACACATAAGGACACAACCAGATTACTACTCGAAATAAGTTAGGCAAAATGCCTATGGGACCTAAGAAAACTATAAATATCAAACACATATAATATTTTTTGTATTTCTTATAAAAAATATTGCATCAGACATAGACGGAATTGGCATAACATATCCAGCACTTAAAAAGTCTGAGATTTTGCAATAAAAACAAAGGATTGATAAAAAATACCATTCATTAGAGACGGTGGCATACCCGGGGGACTCATATCATTGATACAGCTGATGCAGTTGCTGCTATGCTCATGATTAAAGATACGAGTTGAAAACTTAATACACAAAATGTTATTAAAAAAATGCAATAACCTACATGTTTATATTGTACAAAGAACTGGCAGCTACTATTCAGTGGTTTATTCAGGAATGATCTCTTCATACAGCATTTAAGGTTGTACATAACATTGACAAATACTCCATGATAAGTCTCCAGTAAACCCAGGCCTGTTGCATTTGGACGACCCACAAGAGGAAGTTCAAAAGGTATTTCAGTTATACCAAATGGAATTTTCCCTGCTGGTGCCAACTCTAATGTTGTATTAATTAATGTAATTGGCTGAAACAAAATGTAATTTTAATACATTCAGTTATAATTTGCTAAAGAGGAGGAGTTGCACCTACAGTTGCAATTAGTTTTAGGTTTGTAAATATGGTACCACGGGCTAAGTAAGATTAATTAAATTAAAATTAGTGTTAGTAATTTAATTACAAACATTTTGTTTGCAATGAAATAAAATCAGGTACCATGATAATAGTCGAAAATTAAATCATAAGTAGGCAGCTTACAATTAATAACATGAGTTTGCATAAAAAACATTCAGTCCGCAAAATAACTACTTGTTTAGCAATATTTCATGATTGATTAATTGGATTGCGTTTTTGTTGAAAAATTGGCAATGTACATTTAAAGTGGGCAGGCGTAAGAGCAGGCATATAAGTGAAAAAAAACACAAAATTTGTTTTCATTTTGTTTGCCTTTTTTAACTTTTTTTTTATATAATTTGATTTGTTAGCATAATGATTTAGACATGTCTTAATGATAATGCTTTAAAATAATATTTTGGGTAAAAACTGCAATGTAATTTGTTTATTGAATATCAACTATATTTATTACTAGCTCTTGCCCACAGCTTCGCCTGCGTTAACTAAGATTTACGACGGGAGCTTAGTACGCAAAATAAGTAACTTTTCTGGTTGATTTTTTACATCTTGTGTCCGAAAAACCCAAATATCTTACGGAACCCTATTTTTTTTCAGAATAAAATGTAGCCAATGTTACTCGGGAAAATGTAGCTTTCGAATGGTGAAAGAATTTTTGAAATCGGTCCAGTACTTTTTGAGCCTATACATTACAACCAAACAAACAAACAGTTTTCCTCTTTATAATATTAGTGTAGATAATATTATTATTATAAAAATTGAATATAATATGGTTCATGACAACCAGACTGCAACAGCTGACTCACATAGTTCGTGTGAGGTGAATGAATTCCCGTATCACGCGCGTCTCGCGGTGTATACATACAAATCAAACATATTGACTTTTATAACTATAATATCAGAGATATAACATACCTTTATACTATTAGAAAAAGCTTCAAATATTCCAACATTTTTTGTACTCAGCTGCAAATTTACAGACCCTTCCATAGTAAGTGTAAGTCCTTCATGGCGTACATCTGTTGTACTTTCAACCACAACAACACCAGCTATTATTTCCTAAAGAAACAATAAGAATTAAATATACATACAGTTCATTATAACTTGTTAGAATAATGTACTTTTTAGTATTTCATGTGTTCTAAGTCATACTAAAATGTAACAATGTTTATAACTTACCCCTTCATGATAAATTTTACTGGGTCTTTTAAGATTGATAGTCACATTAGCAGACATTCTGTTTGTTTTATGTTAATTTATTTTTACATTCGATCCATGTTAATTATATATAACTTAAAGAATATTTAAGGAATGACTTATTCAGTTATTAAAGTCATGAATCTGAAAAATAATAGTTAATGATTATATCCAATATTATTTCTTACAGTAGACACTATATCAAGACTTTAATTTGAAAGCAGAATGTAACAGAAAAGGCAATTAGAACTGCAGAGTTATAAAGGATATGGCTATGTTTAGTGTGCTCTAAAAATTCATATGATTGTCTCATAATTAAATTATGAATGTAAAACTGTTATCATGTCATAAAATATAATAATAGGAATAGAGTTTGTAAGGTATTAAATAAAAATTAGACATGAATAATTTTGTCTAATGAAAAGATGGATTTTTTTATAAAAGTCCTATAGTATATATTAATAATGAAGATAATGAAATTCATGAAAATCCCATGTACAAAATAGATGTTTTTTAAATTGTCTTCTAATACCTACGATAAAATCGTTAAGAATATCATACCATTCACATATTTAGCTTTAACTGTCTTAAATTGCATTTTCTCAATATAAATAAACACTTTCCATACAATTAAATTTTAGCAGCTCCTACTAAGTACTATACCTCGTGCGTTGTATTACTTTACTGTATTATACTACTTACTACAAAGAGTACATTAATATCTCTATAATTTACCACTTACTTTATAGAGTATATTTTAAGCACTACGAAAATTCAAAACAGTAAATACAACTCTATGACTATTCCTTTCATAAATCATTGTAAATCAAAATGTCAAAATTCAAATGACTTAAAGATATTTTTTTTATTTATTAAGAGCTGGATACAAGTCTTTTGCCTTATGATATTTTTTTATTTATTTATTAAGAGCTGGATACAAGTCCTTTGCCCTAAACAATGTTAAATAATACATAAATTACATTAAACACCATATTATAAAAAGTTTATAAAGTTTATCTATTTCACTGTTCACTTCATACTTTTCCAAAAATAAATTCTTCGTACATTTCATTACGTTCATCAGAGGCCATCCTGCCATGTCTGACGTCAACTACACATATTTTGTGTGAAGAAGAAGGAATGGCGGGAAACGCCAAGGGAGGGCCCCGTCCCTTACGTCACCATCAATCAATTATAACTCCAAATCCATCCATTCCGAAACAGTCCGCCACAATATTTGCGAACCAATCACATTATAATATATGGATCGAGTTTTGAAGACAAACACTATAGAAAACCACCAGAACAGTCACTATATATAGTACCGCCGAAACAGTCCCATACAGAAAACAGCCCCAGAACAATTTTCCGGAGCATTCGCGAACCAATCACAATATAAACAGATTGCGTGTTTAAACCAAACACTATAGAAAACCACTCCGAAATAACAAAACTGGAAATAATAATTGATTAACGGAAAACAGAAAAAACACGACCGTTAGCCTTGACGTTTCCCACCATTCCTGCCTTATGATAGATGTCATTGTATTGCCAATGGTTAAACTAGCTCTCCACCGCATTTAATTGAAAAAATCATCAGAATACCAACAAAGAAAGGGCCTCATTTCATATTCGATAAGTTTTTCACTTAATATTTTGGTCGAGTAATGGATTATCTCAATCTTAAATATCATAAACTTTTTAAATTCGATGAATGATGACGCGTCTAGACTATACTCTGTCGACGTTTTCTATCTATTGGAAAATTTATGTAGAAGTTGCCTACACTGCTTCATAATTGTCAGACGTGAGACGTCAGTTGTGTACAAATATTCTATTGTGGCGGTCGAATGTGAATTTAAGTGATCTAAAAATTTACGATTTTTATTTATTTTGTTTACATGAAAATAACTTAAACGTTTTATTTTGTTTTATATTGTGTTTTTTCTTAAATGTTACAAATGTGTTCGAAGTGCTTAAATAGAATGATATCGGTTTAATCAGGTGATGCCGACAATAGGTTCGCTCCGAATGGATCGATATCGTTGACTTTCTGTTTGATTTTAACTAATCAGATAAAACAGACAAGCTAGTGTGGTTTAAGATGGAAAAGTCAGCACGACCACGGACGGCTCTTAATGAGTGTGTCAAAGTGGTGGTGCGATGCCGACCACTCTCGGAAAAAGAAAAGAACGAAGGCTATGACGAGGTGAGTTACCAGATGCTTTGTTGATATTCGGTGTTAAGGCTGCGCAGACCAAGTGCGTCAATCTTAGTTGTTTTCTTATCGATTGAAAAATATTATCAAATGAAGCTTAAATAAAAAATCATAACAGTGGCAGTAAAATAAAATCAGTAAGTAATCGTTACTTTCCGTGTACATGCAAATATAATAGAAAGATAACTATTTACTGCAGTGTCTATTTGTACGAAGTCATGTTTATCCGGGGAACCCTCTATCTCAAACAAGTTCTGAAACAGAAATTCTTGTCTTAATGAATCATAATATATTAACATGAGTAGGCCGCGGCGTATTCTCGTGGTTATCCTTTGCAAAATGCCTACCTTCATTGATCAGATTTTAGAATATTTTAGTCTAAATGATGTTATTAAAAAAAAATCTTTTCGTAAAGTAAATCGTTAATTTTCGAAAATATTTTGAAATATTGTTTATGTTTTCTGTTTTAGATTTTATGAAGAATTCATAATGGTGGTAACATTTATTAAATAATTTAATGAAAAATTGTCTCGCACTCTGAGTTTGTTAAGTCTGAGTACTAAAACATAGATCATGCAAAAAAGAGAAGGCAAGGAATGTATTTAAGTAAAATTATTTCAAAAACACACTTTTTATAAGAGATTTTTCACAAAATCAAAAATTAATAATTTTTTACCAATTAGTAATTAAGTTCATTTATTAATTTTAAGTTTGTAAGCATAAGCAACAAATTTTAGAATTGCTGCCATGTCTCTATAGCAATGCAAAAGAAAATGAAAAAATCTATAGGCACTTTAATGATAAATGTACATGTAAATAAACCTTCATTCAGCAATTTCCTATTACAAATACCTTACATGGCTTGTATAAATTAAATATATTTATTCAAATCTATGTTAATGAGATGTTTAATTATGGTTGTATTTAAATAAATACTTTTACCATAGAAGGATAACACAAGTCTGACATTTAATTAAGACAAGCTAATGAATTAGTCATTGATTTGCGTCTTTATTTTATTTTATTTAGGATAAAAAAACAATTGTACAGTAGATAAAAATAAAAAAAAATATTACAACTAAGCATATATGTAGTTGTACAATCAACATCATTATCCTCAAATTACTTTAAATTCTAAGTGTAACAATAAACAAAGTAGTTGCAGCACAAATTTTTTATGCAAAGTAGCAAATAAAAGAAATACAAAATTTTAAGTCTTAATAAAAAAAAAAAACAAAGAAATGAAAATAATACCTACATGAAAAATTAATGACAAAATATGGTAAAACATCATACATCAACTTAATAACTAAAGAGAGAGCTAATAATTTCTTTCTTAAAAGAAGGTAATGACAAAGAGAACAGGTCAATTCTATTGAATTTATTATTATATGTGTGCATAAGACGTCTTAAATAGATGTAATGTAAAGTATGATAAAAATTCAATTTATATTAGTTAAAGTAAGATTAATAAATTTTTTTATGTTAGACTTGTTATGGAAGCACATTTTAAAAAACATTCTGTTAACACCCCCATTGAAGGATTTGATCTCTAAAAGACATGTATTGAATAAATGACGAATAAAACAAAAAAAAAAGGCAATTAGGTAAATTGAATACAGACAAAAAAAGACACCCAGTAGCCACTTATTACTTTCTCGAGACACCATAATATCTATTCATACTAAATTTTCGTGACCATTATTACAAATTTCTAAAAGCTAATTGCTACGTAGTATTAACGTATTTTTTGTACAAAGCACTGGTAGCAGATTAAAAAATTAGGAAGACAATAGAAATCATTTTTGCGACGAAAATGCATCTACGCATAACGCATTACCCACGTGAGGGGTTCGCAAAAATATGCAACACGAAGACGCAAAAATTACGATTAAAGGACCTATTAGTTTCATTATTAGGACTTTCTTTTTTAAAAATGTGACGAAAGAACAATATACCTATCACCTACTACAAAATACAATATTACTATGTTTTTTAATGTGGTCTATGTTTTCAATATTCCTGTGTTCCGAAAGCACGTACTTTTTTTACAAACTGCAACAATTTGTGTATGTTAACAGGACGAAACTCTGTAAAAGACATTGTTATCCGTTACCACAAGTCACGGTTATAATCCTAAAATAATATGACAAATGGTTATACTTGTTGCTATAAAAGGGACAGAAAATCAAAATATTCTTTCATATTCTTGTGGTTGTTTTGTATCGCTGTTTGAATCTGGGTACTTGTTGTGTACTTTTTCACAAGGATTGCCCAATATTCTTAAAATAGTTGTCCAGATGGCTACGTGGCCGGTCCCGCTGCAAGTAGGTGAGATGAGGTGTCGTCCATATGCAGTGTATCCGTATTAGGTATAGCCTGCCGCTTCTCGTAACAATTATTATCGCTGTAGTGTGCCTTTAACAGAAAACATCGTTGATATTGTTTAGAATTATTCCTCGCCGTTTTACTCGCCCGAGAAATAAAAAAAAAACATATAAAAATGTAGGCCATATCGTTCCTCAGTAATTGGGCTGTCGAATGTGAAAATATTTTTACAAATACGATTGGCAGTTCCGGATACGCTTATAAACAAATAAAGTTTTTAGATTATAATAATATTCTTACAAATTCCCTTATCACCGAATAGGTATGACTAAATACTATCACTTAACGCCATTTCATGTGAGCGAGAGGTATGGTCCGTGAGCCAGGTGCAAATTTGGTTAATTATTTCCTCCAGCGAGATAATTTGTGAGACGCATCAGAGAACAGTATCATAAAGCCTAGTTGACGTCAGCTGGCTAACTACAATTTAACAAATATTTCAGGTGAGAGGAAATGACTGAATTTTTTTTTTACATGATTGGGAGGCCGCCGCTCATCCCCCCAACCGCGCGCCAGCTGACGTCCACTAGGCTTTTTAATACTATTCTCTGATACGTCTCACGAATTATCTCGCGGGAGGAAGTTGGTCATGAAGACCTGTTACTGGCTCCCGGACTAGTACTACCCCGGTTGTGCCGGCCCAATCTGGCTGCAAAACAGCATGGCACTGCCTCTTAAAAACTCTTTCAAGACTAAGTGTACACAGCAGAAACGACTACTATTAAGGATATTGTGTGAAATACCCGCATAGGGCTCACGAAGAGGTTGAACTTATGGCCTATATCTTTATCGTCTGATTGCTAGGCGAGGAATGACTAACCGAGGGAACTATAAGGGTCGAAGGACATTTGGTGACGTACTTATGCTATATTCGAAATCGATGAATTAAGATTAGTTGCCACCTTTGGTTCTCTAGATTTTCGAAACATTCCTGCACACCGAAATAGTTTTTTTTTACACTTTACACAATGAAATGTGTATATAAATGTGTATTATTGTTATATTTGTTCTTTATTTACTGGTACATTATTAGTTTGAAGTAGATACATTATATTGAACGTGTTTCTTGTGAAACTTCAGTATCTGAGGTCAAAAGATATTTCCACTTATTTCGTCATCGCGTTTAGGGAAGCTTGAACAATAAATAATATTTTATCAAACACGCGGCGAGGATTTAACATAATATTTCCGCATAAGTGCATCCTTCCCATTGTTATTTTTTACTAGTTTTGTACAATGTTTGTAGTTCCACTTATATTTAATGATATGGAATTACTAATATATTCTTTTATATTTGGAATTTGTTAGGATGCTTCATGGAAACAGGTTCATTTGACGTTTATATATATATAACAGCTCAGCTCTGGGGGATTGGGGTTAACGTTGAAATTGGACTAGGTTAAGTCCTACCCGCTCACAGGGAGTGTCGTCCAGGCGGTCGTTGACCTGTTTCTGTATAATGATTGCCTGGATTTTATAACTAAACTTGACGGTAAATGATTGTAATAAATACTTTGTGCTAATATAGATACGTCTGTGGTTGTGGTGTGACTTGTGATATCTTCTTGTTGCGACGGTGGTCTAACTCACACCTCGCTACAAAACGAACAGTATTTTATACACTAAAAGCATTGTATTAGAGGGTTTTTACCGTCCAGGTTTTAATGGTATACTTATCAGTAAATAAAATTACAACTCGAGTAATTTAGTCCTTCAAGGTATAAGGTGTATAGTGTTATACCCTTCACACGCTCGGTACATATTACATCGATTATGTAAAATTGCCTCTAATTGCTATGTAATGTTTTATTTACCTTAATAGACGCATTTTGTTTTGGTTTTCTATTGTACTGATAAACGAAGGAAGCAAACGATTTTGTTAATTATATTTAATTGAACAATGGGTGGCGAATACCGGAAGAAGATTACATTGAAATATTTAATACTATATTTAAATATTACAATATGATCATACTTAAATATCAGCGGCCTTCGTCTATAATAGAGTTCCGTAATAATAGAATTGTCGCTGTCACTCCTACTTGTAAGTTCGTTCCTAAAAATCCTAGTGTGTTATTATGCATTATATAATATATACCTTTTATCAAAGGATAAAAGATAATATAAAATTATTTTTATTCATACAAATATCTGCTCTACTGTATTTTAAATCATAATACAGTACAATATAGTGGTTTTCTAACACTTATCTTTCAGCACATATGACTCTTGGCTATTTTTGATTCTTTATTTCTGATTTCATACAAACAGATGTCTTCTAGAATGGAACATAATATTATGACGTTCTATGTTATATTTTATACTTTGGTAATAACTAATAAGCAAAAATTACCCACCAACGATCAGTGCCAAGTTTGTTAAAATAATAATAGTCATCATTTCACTGTTTAAATTTTTTTATGAACTCGTAGTGTTGCCAATTTAATGTTTTTTTAACGCAAAGTTAAAATAGTACGTTGCAAAAATAGACGGCCGTCTCGGAACTCCTAGATGTAAAACACCTTTTTAATATTAGAATTCATACCTAATTTATTTAAGAAAACTGTATAACGAAAATTTTAATCAAATAGAGAAAATACAGCCTTTTGCTGTCACGGCAATTGAGTCGATTTAAATGCCAAGGCTGGCCAATAATGCCATATAGAACAATACTGAACTTGACAAAAAAATATTTTGCGTGGTGTGTTATTTGGATTTAATGAGCGCATTTACGAAAATTATTAATTAGGTCCATGTACCTTAATGTTTCTGTAAATCTTTCACTTTACGCCATGACCATGAAACACGTTCATGAAACATATTCTTTAGCTTTTTTGTCAGTGTAATATAATATTGTATAGAATAACTAAAACGCTGCCGGCTATAACTTCATAAAGGTTTTCTTCTAGTCTTCTTTCAGTCATTTGTATCAATTACGTATAAAGCAAAATATCCTACAAGTTTGTTATAATCTCGACCTTTATTGTGTCGTTATGTACTTACCTAAATAGATTATTCATGTAATACGAATTGTTATTTTTTTTAACTCCCTGGCTTATTAAAACAGCTAGCATATTATTGTATTATGATTGATCTCCACACAGGAACTAAAATGCAGTACATTTTATTGCTAAAAATTACAAACAATAACTTGTTAAAGATTACTATAATAAGACAAACGATTGCGTAAACATTAGAAAAAAATATTATTAACGATTAGTAAAATTGTAAACAAAAACTTTTTCATGCGTCTACGCCAGACGATATGATGTTGTATTACGTTTCGTTTACAATTATTTCTAATGTATGAAATAAAGTTCTAAAACAGACAATAGGTTTACCGGTCAATATTCAAGTTAATCGCAATTCCTTTACATATGTAACAAAAACATCACAACCGCTCAAAATGCTTTACTATAAGCTAAACCTGGCCATACTTCAGTAAATTATGCATAGCCTTATATGTGCACTGTCAAATGTCGGGGAGTAAAATACAAAAGCTTCGAACGTGTCTTTCAATGAGTAATTTGAATGTACATAGCTTGAAGAAAGTTGTGATTTTTAAATGGGTTGGACGTCTCGACAATACCGCGAGCAAAAAGTAACAATTGTAGAGAGCATTGAACTGGGAGAATATTGCGCTCCACATGCTAAACACAGGCTCAATAGGGGACAATATGCGGGTGTAATGTGTAACTAATGTGTTACAAGAAAATTCCTATTTTTATTGTTTTTTTATAATTTACGATTAATATTTGACGACCTCTGTGGCTCAATGGTTAGCGCGTTGGCGCTTAAGCCTGGAAGTAGCATTTTCGAATTTCGCCAGGGAACAGAAAAAAAATGTGTTCCTAGGTCATGGATGTGTATAATATAATAAAAATCATAAAAATATATGTATTATTATTTAAAAAAAACGTATTATATATATGTATTTCCGTTGTCTGGTACCGTAACACAAGTTCTTCAAAAACTTAGCACGGGACCAGATTTACGTGGTGTAAAAGCGTCCATAGATATTATGTTTATTATTAATAATAATAATATCATATTCATTTATTATTTAAACCTCGAGACAAAAAAGGTGCTATAAGTTTGACATCAGGTTCACTTATCCGTGGCACTGTGACTCGGGTGATTTTTGTGAGGTTTTTTACTTATATGAAAACAGATTTAATACCGACGTGTTTTTATCAAAATCTATTCAACCGTTTCTAGGTCATCAGCTATTTTGTTATATCGTTAATTTGTTAATGAGTTAGAAGATGTCTGTCATTGAAAATTCATTTTTGCGTACTTTTCTTTTAGTTCTTTAAACAATTATTATGTTCTTTAAAATAACCTGTTGGTTTCTTATTATTTATTAATTCCTGCATTTTTTCCTGCAATTCGTATAAAGATCATTTTCATGATTGATGATAGTATATCAAAGTAGAATATAATATTATTAATATCTTTTTTTATTTTAAGTTCTATTGTGCATGTACAAATAAAGTCTGTCATTGCTGTGGTTATTTTATACTTACCTAATTCACAATTATTAAATTTTTTATCGGAATGAGTTATCGGTTATAATATGATATAGCTATTTTATGTTTTTTTTTTAATTTATTGTGGGTATATGCACATTTTTAATAACAAATTATTTGGACTTTGTTGATGTTCTTATTTATTTGTTGGTGTATGTTTTATGTGTTGTGGCATGTCCCCTAGGTGAAAAAGAAGAAGAAGACGGAACAGAAATGGTTCGAGAGGCTGTCGACAAAGTCAACGGCTGATAGTAAGACGAATAACGGCCCGTTACAGGTGTGAAGCTGGCGGTGGCGGTACTAACCAGAAGGGGGAAAGCTAACAGTATACACAGACCTCTTTGAACGAATTTAATACTATTAATAACTATATTTTTTTATTTACTTTTATATTTCAATATCCTTGCTTTTTTTCTTAAAAGTAATTTCAATTTTTTATCTTTTGGTTGAAGCTACATCATTTTTTAAAACATCTTACACAAATTATTCAGGGAAAACTATAAGTATCTCCTTAATTTTCATCTTCTATTATAATATAATATTTATTCAGTATGTTATGAACGTCTCTTGCTACCAAACCATACCAACAAATAACTCGGGATTTCCTGATCATGACAACACAATTTATTTGTTCCCGCGTTTCAAGTTTCCTTTGATCTTCTATCGTTAAAAAGATAGCATTGGTTTCATTCATGTGTACAAAAATGACATGCCTAGTTTCTTATTTCTATAAATGATTCAGATTAAAACATATCTTACGCATGTATTTATTACAATTCACAACCTTATCTTCGTCCACTCTTATTGTGTTTAAAACACAATACCGTTGGATGGCTGATATTTTTCTTTATAATATAAGGAAAGTGTAAAAATCGGGATATTGTATCAGGTAATCATATCGTTCAAAGAGGTATTGTCACTGGTCACACTAAAATATGGGATCTGTTAGTCACAGCTTTCAGAAGTTTTCATTATTCACTGATGAGCAATTGCTGTAGCGGTGGTGGTGTACTTACGGACTGTATTAGCACTATGACTCACTGTGTTACTAACTAGACATGTTTATACATATTATAATATCACTAACATATTATTATAATGATAAGGCAAATCTCATGAATAATTAATATAATTTTGTAAGATCTTGTTATATTTTAGTGATGGATTTTGTAAGATACGTGATTTTTTTTGTGAATTTTTTGAATCTTTATATCCATTCACGATATATCTAATGCGTAAGAAAACCCTTATTGTTCAAAAGGTAAATAATCGGTAGTTTATTTAAACACGAGTAACTTAGCATACCTATATGAAGTATAAACTATAAACATTAAACACAGCTTTTGGTATGTAAATAATAAATATTTAATTTTTTTGTCCTTCAAATACGATTCTATTGTACTCTGACTTGACTTCATTTCTGATAAAATTTATTGTTTTGTAATTGCTAACTTAGATAGCGTGGCAATGTAAATCGTCTTTTAAATGCTAACAATAAAAGGCCAAATTTTATTTTGGTTACATCCATATACATCTTAACAATTAGAGGCCTATGAAGATTATACAATGTTTATAATATACTCATCAACAGCCCACATTTCTTTTATTGGACACATGTGGTTAGACTCCTATCCATGATCGTCCATTGAATAATGGTACATATTTTATAACGTGCATTGTATTAGGTGACACAAGACATGCAAATTAACTTTAGAGCAACACGGTCTTCCTTACTAAGGAGGAAGTTGCTGTAAGAAATTAACACAAAAATTGTAAAGCGATTAATTATCCAAAAGCGAAAATCCAGTTGATAATAACCGTCAAATACTAAATCATTATTATTATTAATGAATTAAATTTAATTCTTACAGATTTCACGTTTCATTCATTCGTTGAGCAGAAAAACATTACTTGTGTTACAAATTGTTTATAGTTATTTAATAGGTACTTATCTTATCTAGTTTTGTATCTTTCATGATATCGGAATAACCTTTATTGCTACTGATAATAAATCAATTAATATTGGTAGACCTTGAAAATCGGCACTGCATAATATATAATGACCGATGTGATGGTAACAGATGATAGATTACACACATGACAGATGTCCATACTCCATAGTATGGTATGGACTCGATCACTTGACGGAGAGGGTCAAGGTTCGATTATGGCTGTATTATGTCATATCAAAGTATTGTTTGTGAATACGGGTGCTAATCAATTCGGCTTGATTGCAAGTGACTAAAGGCTGCAGTAGTATAGTAGTAGTAGGCGACGATGGTCCAGTGAATATGGACTCTTATACGAGAGATTTCGGGTTTTATCCTGAAAGTGTACCTCGAAATGGGTATTTCTAAATTTTTAAGTGCACCCTAAAAGTGCGTACTAGGAGAATACAATTAGTGAGTCAAACGGCGGATTCACATTAAAAGGTACACCGTACACTACATTATTTATTATATACTTACATTATATTGGCGATACAATTTTCAATTTCTTTTATTCTTATAATTTTAAGTGTATTCAAATGCTCTTAAATAACAAAACAATTATAGTAAAACTATTTTATTGTGGATCTTACCATAGCCGTTGTAGCGCGTTATTCGATTTGGCTAAAAATGTTATAACGTATATTATATTGTAATTATCATTTAGCTGTATATTTTTATATTCTATTAACATATTACGAAGTTTCTGTGTTACAACCATGTTATGCATGTATGAAGTATATATTAACATGTTGTTTGTGCTGCAGGTGGTGAAAGTGTGGGCAGAACGGGGTGCTATTCAGGTGTACAACCCTAAGGGCCAGGACAAGTTGTTCACGTACGATGCCGCCTACGACTGCACCTCAGACACGCAAACTATATACGATGAAATGGTAAGTACACATTTATTATGATGATAAGCTATAGATACAAATAAAATACTATAAAGCTACAGTTAGCTTGAATATGCAACATACTCACTATCAATTATTTAATTCAATTAAGTAAAGTTTCAAAATCCAAAGATCCAATCTGATCGAAATGTATCATCAACAGGGCATATTCGTTTGAAACTAAACTTGGAAATCTTTTAAGGGACGCCATAAACATAATCCCATTATTACCCTAATCATACCCTACTCAATTTTTTAGGCTTAGTAAGTCAGATAAATTATTTTCAAAATATATCATGAACAGAAATGTATAACTAAGAAATGTTTCCATGTTCACGTTCCATTTCAATATCAAATCCGTAGACCCATTAATATGTCTAGATGGAGTGTCGCCCTACAATCAAAACAAAAAAAAACTGGCCAACATTTTCAAACATGTGTTCGTGAATAGTGATACAGCTACTACAGTTCTCCTATAATCATCCTTTTTAATCTCGTTACACTTTAACACAGACCTTCATTATAAATAAAAACAATAACAGTAACAATTCATGCGTATTCTATGACAGCGGGACGGATACTAAACACGGAGAAAGCATTTAGAGGCTAACAGTTGGACGCTATTTTTTTGGACGTGTTTTCCGCGCGACACTCTATCTAAACATATTATTGATCTATGATCAAATCCTTTGTCTGCTGGGCCAGAAACCAGCAGCACATTATTCTATAAAGCCTTAGCTGTAATAACTGGATCTATTTTGAACAATATGGAAGAATATAGAATTAATGAAATTAATGGCCATATGCCATGTCATTATAGTACAAATATTAATTGAGGATTCTCCCGTGTCATGTAACATGTAAACCGCAGTTGATTACCTCGATCTTCCACATGAATGAGGCTCATCCACACACACGCGGCACGGAGCTCACGGGTCTGAACAGTTGAATGGTTTTCAAAGGAGCTAATTTAGCGTTAATATAAAATAAAAACCAATTAAGAGTAAATATCATTTAGATTCACATTATCGGCCTTATAGTCCAAGAAAATAGGTCTTTACATCGAAATTTCGGGCTAAAGCTTGAATTTTTTATATAAGTTACTTTGAAGAACTGTGATATTTTTCTTAATTGCATCCCCGGGAAGGGGTGAAAAAATATATAAAAGAAGTAGGTTTTCCTTAATTTTGGGAAAACGGTAAGTGTTAGAAGAAAAACCTTCAAAAAAAAAATGTTCTTATAACTTTTTTTCTAACAGTTACCGTTTCTCAAAAGTTTTAAATTCCAGAAATACTACTACTTTTTTAAAATCATGCAGAAGATAATATATAATTTTGCGTATCTAAAACATAAAAAAGTCGATGTATACATGTCTCTTGACCATGAGATTTTTATTATCTTCCGAACAAAACTGAGATCATCCACTAAATTCGTATTTATATCATCTATATAATGTAACACCCATATTGCCAATGAGCAATATATACCATTACAAGCTGTGCCCCGCGGTTTCACCCGCGTTTTTCTCGTTTCCGTGGAAATACTGAGATAAAAAATTGCCTATTATAGCCTCCCTCAATAAATGGACTATTGAATATTTAAACAGTTTTCAGTTTCAGTTATCAGATCACTATTTCCCGAGATTACCGCGTTCATACAAACAACCAAAGTTTTCAGCTTTATAATATTAAGAAAAATATAGATTAAGATTAAGATAAGATTGTATGAGCAGGCAATATCTCGACATTTAGCCAGACACATAAGAATTACGACTACAGGCAGGAGTGTCCGTCCATTTTAAACCGGGTTAAAATATTATTTTAAAGTACTTTTGAGTAAATTATATTTTTCGTTTTATTTTCTTGTGACAGAAGAATGTTTTGATTGTTTCCGCAACCTGATCTTGACAACGCGACATATTATAGTTGGCCGTGCGAAAAACAGTCTTGCCGTAAATCTAATCCTACATATTTAAATGTTTGCCCCTGTGATTTATTTATCGTTACGGCAAAAGATAATTTAATTGGGAATTGGACTCTTTTAAAATGAAAAGGCAAATCATTTGGAATCATTGGGATCCGAGGTATAAGTACTGTTTGACCAACCGCTGGACCAATCAAAACTGTTGCAACGATCACGTTATTGCGAAGAAATTTAACCCGAAGTCGAGTCCCGTTACGTAAATTTGCTGGCTTAAGATTTCTAAGTAAAATAATTGGGGTACCAATTTTTAACTTGAGAGAATGTGGGGGGAGGCCACTCGGGTTTAAAGAATTAAGAAATTCCTGTGGATAATGGACTGCATCTTCTTGATCCATTACATTATCAATAGAAGTGTAGGTGACTTTATCCTAGCTTGATGCAAGCCAATTGCATCAAGCGCGCGTGGATTTACTTAGCAGAGTTATTTAAAAATTTATTTATTATACTCTTCAAAGATCTTATACTTACAATCATATTTGTTGATGATGATAAATTTCGAAAAAGATTATTACAGGATTTTATATTGATACAAAACTATATGGCCCATAACTCATTAATAGGTACCAACTCTTAACATCTTATTGAGATGAAACAAAAAGTATTTTACTTCTACATAAATACTCTTGATAACATCATTTTACCTTGATACTTGATAACATTATTTTACACATTAAACCATGATAGCTAGATATATATGTTCTCGCGGACTTTTTTGTAGGTCTTAATGGGATCTTCAAACCCGTAGTACATCATTTTGTTCTATTGGGCTTGACCCGCCTCCCCCGCTACCGGGGGAGGGGAGGGCCGGCCCTCACGATAGGTTTCTAACGTCACCCGTTCCAAACCAGTCGACCGTAGCTGACCAAGTTAGGTACAAACCCGACGCCATGAACATGGCGGGGGGCAACCCCCCAAATTTTTAACGTCATAGGATGATCCAACCGGATCACCCCATTTCCGATGACGCATAACGGTCACTAGGACCATTAGCATAGATCCAATCGAAAAAAAAAAAAAAAATATTGTCAATAGTTTTTGCAGCGCACGCAAAAATAGGTTTTCGATTTTACACCTTGTGTTACAAAATAGCAATTTTATTACGGATCCCTAATTTTGAAAAAAATAAAACATAGCCTATAATAATAGCCTTCTTCGATAAATGGACTACCCAACGCTGAAAAAATCATTCAAATCGGACCAGTAGTTCCAGAGATTAGCGCGTTCAAACAAACAAACAAACAAACTCTGCAGCTTTATAATATTAGTATAGATGAGCTGGAATATTTTACTATTTTTACTTTCAGTTTTTTATTGAAGATGCTATTTTCGCGACAATCCTATTTGCTATTCGGGCGGTTAACACTTGAGTTTATGCATTGAAATATCTAAAAAAACTTAATCTTATGTGTACCGAAACAAAGGTGTCTTCTCTTTTTTGGCGTGCATTAGATGATGGATGGGAATTTAAAAATATCACTACATATTATAAAACAAAGTCGCTTTTTCTGTCCCTATATCCCTTTGTACGCTTAAATCTTTAAAACTATGCCACGGATTTTGATGCGGTTTTTTTTAATAGATAGGACAATTCAAGAGGAAGGTTTATGTATATAATTTATTAAGTTTTTATATACATTGGCTAAGATATAACAATAATTGTTGAAGGTGTCGGGAAAAAATAGGCCACTTGGGAGTTTTCAACGAAAACGCTGCCTAAACCCTTTGAGATATAACAAAATAATGTATGGTGGAATTGTGTATCTTAAATAGGTCTACAAAAAAGTCCGCGATGGCATATGTCTATATCTCTTAGGGATATCATACTATATCCATTTAATACTTTAAAAAATGGGCAATTATAACGTGATAATTTGAAAGTTATTTACACAAATACGGTATGAATCCTTATCATTTTAAATCAGTTAATTGGCATGTGCATTTTATGAAGATTATTGTTGCCCTTTACATCATGCAAATTAAATGAATACTTTAGGAGATATGGCAAAATCAAAATAATGCAGAAGAAAATAAATCGTGTTGCTGTGATACGAACGGGCGCGGGTGGTTGTCTGGTGTCTAAGGCTGTAGTGTATCAACTCTGGTAGACGTAATAATATGATCAACGTATGGTGGAATATATAATAATAGTATTAAATATCCTAAATATGCCTACAGAAAATCTGCGAAGGGATATATGTCTTTATGTTCAAGATGACATATATTCATTTTAATACAAAAACTTAGTAATTATTAAAATAGAAAATGATCATCATCAGACATGATAAATCCGTAAACCTAGGTTCACGCGGGCGAAGCTGCGGGTAACAGCTAGTATAATAATAAATTAAAATTGACACTCATAATGCGCTTATGTTAATATATATATTATTTGTAAAGCCCTACGTTTTACTATCTATTAATTACTGATATCGATTCTTGCCCATCAGGAATAGTAGATATTCAAGGATCAACGAAAACGAGATTCACTGAAAATATCGTTGTGCAATTATAGTTTATTTTAATCTTTACAACAGTGCTTTCTAGAAAGAACATTTTACGACTTCTAGATTTGTGATGGAAAAATGTTCGTCTCGTTCCCACGCATTATCTGTATGACATATTTTAACATTGAAATGATTCAAAATCAAACCAGATTTCATATTAATTGGCTCTTGTTCAAAATAATTAACTGCTAAAATACGAAAGTGTAAATTCATAATGAACGAGGTCGCCGCAATATTTTATTGTTGTATAATTACTGAAATTTACTTTTAACGTAATAAATTATATTTTAATGGTTCTAGTGTTACTAAACACTTATATTCCTCAATATCACAAGTACCAATATATATAACTCACTGTCCTTGCGGGGTTCCTCGCACAAACAACAATGCTTCAGAAATAAGTGAAATTCGCATAAACATTTGATAAATGTTTGCATTTCTAGAATAAAAATAGCCATACCGAATAAACAAACTCTTCGCTATGATTACATTTTTACGGTATGTTGTTTTTAAATGATTTCAAAAGACTTAAGAATAGCAAAGCTTCTGTATCGTGAAAATGAGTTAGCACCATTTCGTATATTACAGCTATGCTAAGACTAATGTTTATATGCTACATCGTAACGTTATATGCTAACTCGCAGCCTAAGGAAATAAGCTTAGTCGCACTAATCTACAGCATCATTTAATTTTTATATTGTATATTTTTAGGGCCTGTTTCACAATCTCCCGTTAAGTTCCCTATAGACTATAGGCAACATATTTGACAGATGTTTGACAGATACTCCATACTCTATCTGTCAAATATGTTCCCTATAGCCTATAGGGAACTTAACGGGAGATTGTGAAACAGGCCCTTATACTTTTATTAATAAATTTTAAAATTCTTAAATACCTTCGTCGTTTATAAATTTGAGCCACTACCGTTTTGATACGTTTGATGCCATTGAGCTCTGGTTAATCTCAAAAACTTAAATCAACAAAAAAAAAACTTGTGTCCTTTTATAAAATCTTCAATAAACGCCCACTTAACCATTCAAACAGGACATAACAAATATCACAAGTAAAATAAATCAAACTGAAAAGGATGATAAAAATGTCTTTATTTGAAAAGATGATATTTCCGATTAGTCAGCACTCAACGTTACCCATATAGGGTCTCGAGATGGACCTTATCTGTGGGTATCCGATAGATTTATAATGTCACCTCCTTCGACAGTCGACAGTGACGAAGCATCACCGAACATCTTCCTACGCTCAACTCAGCATCATTCTTGAGTCTGCATCAAATGCATACTAATTCGCACCTGAGTCATGGCCGTGGGCGACATAGCGTGACCGTCAAAATAAAGCTCCAATGGCTTTAATTTATACAAATATTGGAGTTTTAGTAACCTCATATTATTATTATTTATTGCGTAATCATTGTTTTGTTTTCTTATATTTTGTTTCATTATAATGAAACAACTTTTACGGATTTTGTCGATGGTTTTTGGCCGACGTTTCGGGTGCTTTACACTATACAGCAACCATGGTTACATGGGGACGGAACATATAATGGATTTTTTTTTAATTTGCAAGTTAAAATTATATAGCATTGACGTCGAGGAAATTCGAATTATATAGAAGCTATTTTTATATTGTAGAGCAATAGAAAAAAAAAAGTCATTTCAAATGTCTTTAAAAAAGACTGGAAATTCTTTATTTGAAAAAATTTGAAACAAAAACGAATAATCTATTCCAATAACATACAAAAGAATAAACGCGGAAATAAAAACAAAAAACCTCTACAGCTACATATTGTATATTTCCCTTTTCCGTATAACCTGTATATAATACCAATAATAGTTGTAACATTTGATGACCTTAGACACGACAATGGCATGATTATATACGTTTAACGTTAACATTTGGGGCTCTATGAAAAGATCCTCCACACCTCCACCATAATCAATCCTGGCACGGCCACGGCAACCATAATAAAATACAATAATACGGAACTCTAAGAAATCGTATCGTACTGTTTTTTGTTATTACAGTATTACATTTAATTATAATTACAAAAACATGCACAATAAAGTACACATAATGTTTGTTCAGTTTTTACGTTTTGTATTGAATTAACGTGAGCGAGACGTGAGTATTGATTCTAAATAGCTGAAGCAATACGAAGGTCGAATGTTATGTAGAACTATCGATTAGAGTTTATAAATTCCTGTGTATTATTATTAGTAAAGGAAGAAATAGAAGAGACATTATTAAGGAGCTTCGTCGTTCAATAGTAGTAATAAGCTTTAATTGGTCTATATAAGCATTATATATATATACATATTTACGTATAATAGTATTATTATATTATGTAGAAACAATATAAATAAATAAACCATTAATTAATATACTCTCCAAGACATAGCGAAAAGTTGGCGTAAATTAAGTTTTACAACTATTTTATAGTGACGCAAAAATACTAAGACATCGTAGATACCTAGGTCAATAATATTTAGTGTAGTTAAATGCAGTCACGAAACATTCAGGCAAACTTGCTTACGATACCTCGAAATATGTTTTTTCTTTTTTATGATGTATTTTGGGTCAGATGTTTGATTTTTTATAAGCTTTATAGAATGTTTTTATAAAGATGCCAATCATTAAGTTTATAATTAATCAACTTTCAGTGTCCTGACGTATAGAAAAATCTTAACCCACTAATCACTTACATTTGTGAATTTAGTTAAATTACATCATAACATGTAATAATATTTTAGAATTTCAGAAATATCGTATTTATGTCTTCGCAAATTCAATATGCGAGTAGTTTACTCGATAATAGAATATGCTAAAAGAGTACATTGAAATGACTTAGAAGCCACACACAACGAATGAAATAAAAAAACGTGCAGACATTTTAAAAAATTGGCAAGTCTACATTTCTTCACTTACAAAAAAAAACTAATCTAATATTACAAATGGTGCGGTCGCTAAATATACACGCATTAGCAACAGAAGCGCTTATTTGCGTGGTGTTTAATGAATCATGTTACAATTTACAACGAGAGTTAGTTTGCAGAACGTGGTGGAAGGAAAATATTTTCGTTCCATATAATGTTATTACCTTTTGTTCGCTAAACTGTTTGTTGTCGCGGTTCATGTATAATCCGCGCTACGTGCTCCGTTCCCCGTAGGGCTGTCAACAATGTATCGCACTTGGAAATTATTTACGGCGTGATAAACTTTTCACAGTGCCAGTACCTATCTATTTAAAAAACCTAAACATGTGTGCAGTTCACATGTCATCGAAGCGAAACCTTGAAACGTGTAAAGTTCAATGTAAAACACAAATGTCGGACTTCAAGGGGTAATTGTAGGGTTTATTTATGCTGATATTATTACCAAGTTTATTGACACAATATATTACATTTATGTAGACGCCGAAACGGAATTTTCGATAAATGATACAAGAAGCATTGTATTAAAAATAGAATTAGTATTTTAAGAGTGGCCTACCCACTCTTGCTGATATCTCCTTATCCCTATACAATAGTAAATATATTTTAGGGTTCCTATTCTACGTTACTTGTCCTGTAAGCATCTGCTTATTTCTTTCGATAAGCAGCTATGTACTATCGACATAAATTTATCTATAGTAGGATTATTTCTAGGTAGGTCACGAATCACGATATCATAATCAAAAAGTAAGTAACCCTATTTACCAGTGAGTCAAGGCTGCTTATTGCGCATACGCCGAGCTTTGATGACGTCCGCACGCGTCGCATCTCCCTAATATAGCAGCGCGTATGGCACTGCACCGCGACCATGCGATGTCCCGCTGCTGAGTGCTGACTTTCTGAGTGTCACGTCCTGCTGGAGTGTAGACTAATTTAGCCTATCAGTAGAGCAGAAAACAAACCTTTTTCACATCCGACCTTTAAAACTTTATATGCTTTACGGACTCTTAAATCCTAAAGCCTTTTAAGACCCCTTCCCCTTCACGTTATGTGCAAAATTTAATTATCTCGGAATTATATACTTACTAAAAAAGAAAACAATTATTAAGGATGTTAATCAGCAAATCAAGCCCACGTTCAGTTTTTACACACTAAACGTAAAGCGATAAAAATATTTTATAGGTGCCATTCGACGTCTAGAATGCTATTAAGATTATTGTTTGAACCTTGCCCCGCTTTAAGATTATCTCGGTGCAAGCGTGCTCAATGGAACTGTTTATTTTTAAAGAAACCATTTGGTTAGTTTTTAGTGAATCGTAACCTAGACAACAGTAGTAACAGCGCCAACCTTATTGCGTTTTATTTACTTCAAGGTTTGCTTCCTTTGATAGTGGTGCTATATTTGAAAGCAAATAAATATAAGGATTAAAATTATTTCGATCCTTGATACTTTTGCTGTCGGGGTCCATTCAGATCAAAATGTAAGCACTAACCAAACCTAGTCCACTACTCATAAGACGACTGGTTTATCCTAAAGTATCATTAAATTGGAATAATTACAATTTTCTACGTTTTTTTACAGGTCCGTCCCCTGGTCGCATCCGTCCTGGACGGGTTCAATGGGTGTGTGTTCGCGTACGGTCAGACCGGCACTGGCAAGACCCATACGATGGAGGGAACCAGTGACCACGAAGGCATCATCCCTCGGGCCTTCCGTCACATCTGGGCGCATATTGAGAACAACGCCTCGCCAGACGTCACCCATCTCGTATCCTGCTCCTACGTAGAGTTATATCTAGAAGATGTAAGGGATCTCCTCTCTAAAGACTGCAAGAAACTAACGATTCGGGGACAGGTACGTGTATTTATTTATAAGTTGTCAAGCCTCGATGACGTGGTTGAAACGCTTGGTTTGTGGACTGTACTAATGACGTTTTTTGCTAAAGTTTTGTTGTATTGTTACAAAATAAGTACCTGACGCAAAACGCTTAATCGCGTGACCGCGTATCTCGATCCCAAAAAGTAAATAATATAAGTACAGAAAAACAGATAAAGACAAAGAAGTTATCTAATGCAAATATTCATTTCCGCACTACGGCTATCACTGATGACCTAACTTCCCTCTTTGTGGAAAATCTTAATTCTAAACTCGTTAATAATTTTAACTAGGAAAGTTTATACATTGTAGGCAATTGTACTTTATATTCATATAAAATATATTATATCATCCATTCCTAGCCGATTTCGACTACGGCGACTAGCTCGTTCTGTGGGCTAGATGTTTCGCCCTTAGGTGGCTGACATAACCTATTTTGTTGACGAACGAATATAAAATATATTCAAAACATTGTACTTTATATTCATATATATATATATACCACATTATTATAAATTCAATAATGATTATAAATGAACTGAACAAAATAATATAAACAAATATAAACAATATAAACCATATTAGATCTATGTGTGTTTGTTCTTGTACAAAGCCATCAGCCAATATGTGACTCCTAAGTCCTACTTTTGTCGCGGAGAGTTTTCACTTAACATCTATTATATTAAACTGTCATTTCCAATATAGGACATATCGTGCATCAGCAGTGTCATTATCGCTGATGTACTGTTTTCTATAGGAGATATTACATCCCATATACATTATGGCGTTTCACATATTATGACGTACTCAGCTATTGTTCGGTGTCCATTAAATGCTTTAATATTATCTGATAAGTGACCAATGCCAATGTGCTATCTTCAAGTAATATTCTGATAACAAATCGATAGCAATAAAAGTATTAGCAGGAGACATTTTTGCATTTGTTTATAACTATTCGTTTATATTATTATATTATTCATAACTACAAAGAAATCTTTATCCAGCAGTGGACAAAAAGCAGTGGAGTTGCTTGTTCTAGCGTGGCCTCGTATTAACTAATAATATGTCAACATTTCAATGATAATCTGGGCAATTTTGCACTCTTTTGTGTATACAGGTACATAGTAGATAAACGGAACAGAGGCTAAACTTGAATAGAACGAGCGCAACAACGCAATTCAACGCGTGCACTCAAAGCCCTAGTAGTAAACTACTAGTAGTAAAGCTCTAGTATTGATAGGTTATAGGTTCCTATAGGTTTTAGGTTAGTTTAGGATATATAGGTTTCTTCACGTACGTGACTAGCCGTGAGTGCTCACCATGCGTTGAACGCTTGTGGTAGACGGCAGTGTACCTATCGCAGCGCACTTGCATGAAGCTTAGCCTCTTCCGTTTATCTGCTCATGTGTCTGTAGTCCTGGGCGAAGCGAAACAGCAAATAGCAATAATTGTGACATATAAACTTATATGATGATAATAATATAACTTTATTGCACACACATAATTTACACGAAAAAAATACACATAATATCAGAGGGAGTTGTACAATCAGGCGACCTTATCGCTACCTATATAGCGACATCTTTCAGGTAACCATTTATTGAAAGAATTATTACAGGAGAAGAAAGGTTGTGCGCCACGCCAGAAGTATGATAATGATTAGTTGGATATGTTATAGGTTTAGGTTGATTTTCATTCAATGATAAAATTATTTATTTTCTACCTAATACAGTTGTATCGTGTCGTCACGTGATGTAAGTTACTTTGGCGTCAGTCCAAGTGCGTGGGTCGTATCGTAATGAATATTGATCGGCTTATTGTTACGTTCATTCATTAAATTTACCACTGCAGTTCCAGTGTATGACATCAATCGTGGTTTCATTAAGGATAAATTTACTGTTTCTTTGCCGCTCTAATAATTACAAGAAATAATTCACAGAAAAAAAAATTATTCATGCAGATTTATATAAAAAATATACACTTATTGAAATCGCTATTTGCTACATGTACCTACTTAGTAATAGGTAATTTTAGCTTTCGATTTACGATGTAAGATTTTAAAGTATCTTCATTAAAATTTATAGTACATATCTTATTTACAATCATTACAACTGTACCATCGATACCATATTTCAAACTGTATCATTAATTCACCTATGACGTGTCACAAATAAATATATATTATTATTATTATTATTATTACGATCCGCCAAGAGGACCTTTTTTTAATAAATGTTGGATTTATTTACTACTAGCCTTGCTCCACACGCGCACAGGTAGATATTCGCGTTAGAAGACTTCTTTTTAGTCATAACTAGGCCGGTTCTTGGATATAGCAAAGCCTAAGTAATTTTGATAAAGTTACAACGGCGGTTTTTGTAGGAATACAATGTGTTGTAGGTAGTTCAACTCAACTTTGCGCGCGGCTCTAGTGGATGATGTCAGTGTCATACATAATTAAATATTATGACAAGCACGCACATATTGGGCCAATCGCAAATTTGAGTTGAACCATAGGAATTTATAGTTTAGTGTTTAGATTATCATTGTATGGTATAATATCTTCTGCGCAATCGCATTTCTAATAATAATTTTTTCAACCAAGCTTGAATACTTATTATTATTATTATTTTAGAAATCACTTTATTTAATTCACATACAAATCTACATATTATTATGTTAAATGATAGACCGTAGAAGACCGAGTTCTATGCAAGGTCAGGTCAAGGTCCCCACAGCCTTGGCCAACATCCAAATCTGCCCACATGGCTGGCAGTTTATCCGAGATATGCCTCGTTAGTCCAACAAAGCGGGACTTACATTTTTATTAAACTTGGCAGACGTCAAAAGGATCTCATAACAATTGTGTTACTTCATGATGTTTGCTTCTGCGCTTGTTGAAGTGGGTGACGCTTGTGAAAAATCGATGGAGATGTTTTGAACTGAACCAACTTCTAGTACACGCAGACATATTCGCGTGTGCACTTGTAATTTTGCCCTTGAGATTTACGCCTATGTATAATGAAGATATTTGTGTTTTAGACATTGTATGTGTTATGAAATTAAAGGAATAATTCGGGTACTGTTTTTCAATATTATTAATAATAATAAGCAAATAATTAAAAAAGTAAATAATTAAAAAAAAAGTAAATATGTAATTACAATTATATCATTGTTAAATTAGTTGCTTGTTCTTTTAAATTTTATGATTTTAATAAGTTACTTAGGAGCAAATAATAAACATCTTACAAACCATTTTCTAGAGAAAATTAAAGTACATACACAATTAAAGTAAAATAAAAAAAAGTGTTTTCATGCGAGAATAATAAAATGGCATTTTTTTAAATTTATAATATATTTTATAATATATTAAAAAAATACTATAATACAACACAGTGCTCACTGCAAATAAGGTAATGCATCTAATGGCTTGGCAATTATGTTTCAATAAATTTTTGGTTTTAATTGTTCACATTTCAATTTTCGTTGGTCAATGAAAATAAATGATCTTAAACGAGGTCTTGCAAATAACAAACCGAAGAGAAGAATTTACTAAAATTGTAGACTTTTAAAGCTAAAATTGTTTTTGAAAAACTATTTGATAACGTCTTTCCATGTCCTTGGTTTTAATGAAAATAAATAATGTGTTTTAAAACCTTCCGCAACAGTAACCGCTGAGTGTGACGGTCATGCAAGTAAGTCTACAGTTCTATAAATGTTTTTAAATGACTACTGTTCCACGGTACTGATATTATTGTAACTCGAATATACGCCTCCGTTACTGATACTTTTAAAAGTGTTTACATCTTAGACTAGAAGAAAAGAGCGACGATGGTCCAGTGGTGGTCCAAAATGTTTACAATTTATTTCTGCAACATATTTGTATTAATACAAACTGTGTGTAGCAGCAGCTGATAGACGACGCTAGACACCTAGATATTATTAAAGGAAAACCTAGACATATCTTAAACGTTTTGTTATTTTACGGCCGTGAAAACCTGAAAGAAAACTGAATTTCACATTGGCATTCAGCAGAAATAGCGGATGTTAATTTATGTGAAATATTAATGAATAAAGTAACTTAGTTACCTAAAAATTATTTTTAGAGTACCATTTATCCTCTTGAATAGCTTCGAAACGGAAATATCCCACCATAGTGTGACGTTCTTAATAAAAGGTAAAAATAGTTCTTAACATTGGTTAAGCGAAACATCAATTTTCGCGAACAATCTACACTAATATTATAAAGAGGAAAACTTTGTTTGTTTGTTTGGTTGTAATGAATAGGCTCAAAAAGTACTGGACTGATTTAAAAAATTCTTTCACCTTTCGAAAGCTACATTATCCACGAGTAATATAGGCTAAATTTTATTCTAGAAAAAATAGGGTTCCGTAAGATATTTGGGTTTTTTGGACACAAGATGTAAAAAATCATCCAGAAAAGTTACTTATTTTGTGCACTAAGATCCTGTTGTAAATCTAAGTTAACGCAGGCGAAGCTACGGGCAAGAGCTAGTAGTCAATAAAATGAACACTATGTATTTAAAGTACACTACAATTTCAACATTACGTTACAACTAACGTTACATTTTATACTAAAATACATATCTTACAGTTCTTTACATGAGATTATTATTATAATGAAAATGCATCAATTAAGTTCTTAAACATGAGAGTAAGATCTCGTTAGCAGATACTATAGTATAATAGATTATAATAGTTATTATGTAAACGGGTGGAGTCAAGCGCCGTAACAGTGGCGACTGGCGATGCAAACTGCAAACGTCGCGTATGTGTTTGCTGCACGTTGTTTTATCTCGCTTGGGAATCGATGTTTAATGCCCAGATTCACCTAATCCTACTAACATTATAAATGCAAAGGTTTGTAAGTACGGATTGATGGATGGATATTTGTAACTCTTTCACGTAAAAACTACTGAATGTATCTTAATGAAACTTTACAATAATATAGCTTATCGATCACAATAACACATAGGCTACAATTCATAACCGTACTCCCACGGGAGCTTGAAGTACGCGGCTGAAACTCCCCGCTGCTAGTGTGTTATAAAGTGTAAACTAAGCTTATCATTATTTCCCGGTGGCAGGGTCGCGCTTGTGCCGTGCTTGCATGTGTACTATTCTAATTGTTTTTCCTTGAAACAGCTTTGAAGATGTAAAAAACTTAAAAAATCGCGACAAAATCCGTAAAAGTTGTTTCATTAAAATTTTATATAAAAAATCTATTAACCCACAGCTGAACCTAAGCCTTTTAAAAATTACCCGTCTCGTTAATCTTTCTTATTATTTTTATTTTTTAACTTTGTCAAGGTTATAATTGATTGATTGATAAAACATGATTATAATTTTCGTGAAAACTTGTGGTTGTGATGTGTGTACTATCCATGTAACGTGCGTTCTTGTGTGCGTAGCTACAGGGAGCTTATCAGCGGGTCGCGACGTACTAGACCGAGCGCTCTCGAGCTTACGCACACCAAAGAATATGTGTATGTATATTTACAAACACAAATAGAACATCTTTACTTTAATAACATAAATCGATGAGAGCATATCTATATTATGTTTAAAACATCGTACATTTGTTTTAAACTTTTGCAACCGGTTTACATTATAAGCGCATATTTTTTGTATTAACTTTTTTTTATTAGCAGATGATTTTTAAAACCCGTTTAATATACGAAGAAATCCTAAATGTTATTTGAGTGCCACGGTCGTCGCTATAATTAAATAATATTTATTAAGTTTGACATTTAAATTTTAAACCATCGACCTCTAAATAGGGATGACAACCTTCTAAGGAAATAGGTTCAGTGACTTGAAGTTTATCATTTAACGCACTAAACATGTTGTTTTACTCGAATTTCAGTCATTATAGTTTAAAAAAATGCTCTAAAATTTCTGATTAACTTTTTTTTATTTACGTAAAATGCCAGAAATATTTACACGAAACCTCTGAAACAATGATGGTCCAGTGGTGGATGGACTCGTCTCTTATGCGAGAGGTTCCGGGTTCGATCCTGCCACCCCATGTCGGCTTTTTTGGGTTTTTCTAAATTTATAAGTGCCCAAACATGAGACCATCTCTCGCTCACCGGTGAAGGAAAACATTGTGAGGGAACCCGTATACCTGATGAGATTGAAAATCTTTGAAGGTATGTGAAGTTCACCAACCCGCACTGGGCCAGCGCATCGGTGAACTATGGCCCATACCCTCCTCGTCTGATTTAGATGAGGAGACCCGTGCCCAGCATTGGGACATAATATAAGGGTTGATACTTTTGTTTTGGGTTCCAAAAATTGTCCTTGGACTTGGTAAATAGTGAATACCCTTTTTGTGCAGGAGCTGAACGGGTTCTACATACCGGAGATGACGTCGGTGGTGTGCAAGTCGGCTGCGGAGATGGTGCGGGCGATGCGCGCCGGCAACCGGAACAGGGCGTCCGGCCGGACGGACATGAACGAACACTCGTCCAGGAGCCATGCGGTGTTCCTAGTTACCGTCGAAACAGCCCATCGAGATACTAACAGAATAAGGTACTTATAACCTACATCTTAACCTTAGCCGTATCAGAATAATGAATCGCCTCAAAGGAAAGAAAATGATAAAGGAAATCTGGCAGATGTGATACATCTTTTTTTGACGTGACGTCTTATAATTCGATGGAGCCGGCTGCACATGCGGCGTTACCTCGCTCTGAGGCGTTCCATTTAAGGCTTGAAGTGCAAGCGAGAGCACGGAACGGGCGACGAAGAGGCACAATCGGCCTATCAGCATTTTCTTATGACGTTCAACTATCCTCAGTAAACCGACTATATAGACAACCGATTTTTTAATTTAGGAATTATTATTATTAAATATCTTTAATCAAAGATGGAATAAAATGTATGGAGGTGTCATGATTTTGGGCTGTTAGCCGTTACAGAGTTTGAGTCGTTTTATATTAAACAAATCTTATAGTAAATACGGGATTAAAAAACTGCCCGGCATATTATCGATCAAAAAATAGTAATAACAACATCTCACTTTTATTGATAAAGTGTTGTGTGCTCGAAAGACATGAAGGCAACTGCAGTCTCAGCTGCTCTAATAATCATTCTTACCGCTGAAACCCACCGCCTTGCATCTTAAGGTACAAAAGCATTACTATTGGCTAAGACATGAGCTCTAGTGCTTTATGGATATTTTTTTTGATATCATCAAATTGCCATTTGTTTTATGCCGACTAGTTATTCTAAAGAACAAAGATTGGTCTGCATCGTCATGCATCATCTGAAATCATAAAACATGAGGTTTATTGCTTTTGAAATTCAATTAGCGTTTGAATAATTAGCGCAGAATTGGTGTGCGAATTGAACTCATCTCACCATCTCAGTCTGATGTCATTGTTAGTCACATTCGGCGTGTATTATATCGTTAAAAGCCTTCAAGTTTTATTTTGATATTTGATTGATTAATATTATGTGCTATTTATTATATTATGCAAAACATTATTCTCATACAGAGAATATTTTTTGAACCTATTAAATAAAACTGAATTAATTAAATTATTTTATCATTTAATATTATCATAAAGATGAATGTATATTTTTGAGTTATATTCATTAATTTAGCTAAATGATTAATCTGAATAAAGTAGAAAATAATAAATTTGATATTCCAGTTTTGCATATCTAAGCAGGAACAATGCTAGGCTAAGCGTAACAACCTCCGAAGCCTATTTACGCGTTTGTACGGATTCTTATTGTAGTGTTGGCTATATGAGTACGGGCATAGCATATTGCAACAGTAGGGCTATTCTGTAAAATTCACCTGAGTGATAGAGCTCACTTTACGTCACTTCGAAAGCAAACGTTAATGATATAGATAGAGAGTCGAGCTTTAAAGAATACAAATTCGTTAAATTCGTCATATCACCGCGGATTCCGCTTTCGAGATTTGAAAACGATCTTACAGAATAGCCCTAAAGTATGAAAACTACGAAGAAACGCTCGAACTGACGAAGAAGTCGACGCGACCCCGAAGCGATTCTCGCAGTTCTGTCAAGTCGTTTAGTCATGTAACGTACAACATTATCTCCGAAAGATAATTAAAATTATTATTAATTGCTATTTATAATGCATTTTTTAATCTATAGTTCTACAAGTTGTTGCGTGTTAATATTAAACAGTTTACCGTTTTTAAACGATCGTCTTTTGCTATGATTAACCTTCGACCGATTAACTATCCGAATTGTATTCGTAAGCTATTTATTTCATTGACCAAATTTATATCTAAATCATTCGCTTAATACACATGGATACAGTTTGAAACTCAGAAAAGGCGAAAGTATAGTTTTATCTTGTAAATATCCCATGGGAACTACGGGAATAAAACGGCGGTGAATGAGTTTTATCGAGCACTGTTGGATTTTGGACGTAGAGCGTTGGACGTTAGATCGAATTGATCAAACTCGCAACTCGCGCCAATGTCGGGTTTTAACTCGACGATTATTAAACGCTCATGCGAACGGGGCCATATACTATAGAAATAATCATTATCAATCAGGATACTGTTTTAAAACTAAATTAGCGCAGGCGAAGCTGCAGGGAACAGATTAGTATTATATACGCAAAAATATAAAGAGTTACTTATACGGTAAGAAATATTTTTGCTATTTCCCGAGATTTGCATTGAAACATTAACTTCATAATCTTAATATATTTAGATGACCTTGTTTACTGGACTAATAACGTATTTATTATATGAGCCACGCAATTTGGCAATAAACGAATGACCTTTACTAGGTTAGTCTGGTCCCAAGTGACTCATGATGGTATACCAGCCAAATGTATCACACGTAAAAATGTTATACAATTTTCATCAGTATAATATTTAATAATGGAAATGGAAAAATTGTAGGTTTAACATAAGTGTAGTTTTTGTTTAGTTTAGAATTTAGATTCAGATATTATGTATTTAATTTTTAAATGTTGGTACGTAATACCTATCATAAAATATTACAATTATACTTTGTAAGTGTTAATGATTTAGTAATTATCTGAGTATTAAGTATGTGACTGTCTTCGTCATGCCAAACATTTACAGTGATGAACCTAAACCTCACTCTATGAACCCTGAAATGACATGATTTCCTTCCAACCAAGACTAATTTTGTATGTTTATACAATAGGGGTGTTGACTAATTTTTTAAATTGATTTTATTTGATAGATATACTATAGACAAATACGAAAAAAAGACTAGTAAAGAAATATGTCCAATATTAACAAAAAATTAAATAAAGAAAAATAGTTTTTAAAATTGCCGTTAAAACGCTCCAAGCGTCATTACGTCACACACCGCATTCAGAGCTCGCGCTATGACAGTTTGTACTTAACTCAATGTTCAGTGACGTCATCGCCTTTTACGCGTTTGCAGTCACGTGATAATGCATGATAAATAACGCATTTTAAATTAATTTTCTAAAATTTTTGACAAATAAGTAGACTTTTAAAATGTTATTTTAGGTTTTCAAATACTGTATTTAATATGTAAAACATAACTTTACATGAATTTGTAACATGTGTCAACATCCCTATTTCGACGGAGTGTGGGCCTCCTTCAATGAACGCTAAGACGAACGATCCCTCGCCACTCGTATCCAACAATACTACTTAGTTGAAATGGCGCTCGAACACCCTTCTGTCCTATTTTGTTTGCCAATCCATAAGTTTATTGCTGTTTCAGTCTCTCAGAAGTTTTGGCCCTGAAAGACTGACTTTTTGATATAATAAATATTTTCAAATCAGGTAACATTTTGTTACATTTGTATTTTAGCTTGATTGATTGTGGAGCAATATTATATTGCTCCACAATCAATCAACACACTATTTACTAAATCTCTACAATACATTAAAAGTCTTTAATTCCTCTTATACCCTCTGCTTATTGCCAAAAACTGAAAAATTATGAACTGCGATATTTTCAACCTGTGGTAATGAGTGGCATCCTTATGGAGTCATCTATTTAAGTGGTGACGCACCTCCAGATAGATGTATAGGAGACAATGTGGCTTCGTTCTCTGTTCTTATAAAACGTGTTCACGCCAGTAAACCCGATAGACTATAATTGGCTCTCGTACTCCGTTTTTTGTGGTCACCAAAATGCGGCCAACGACCGTGACGTGTGCCGAGGGAGACTATTGCTACAGGTAATTTGTTTTTTATTAAAAATGGCAACTCAGTCATTAGACATTCTGCTAAACGTACATATAATTGAAAAATATATCACAAGTTAGTAGTTACTTCACTATATGGTTTTAAGAGGTATTTTCTAGTGGAGAAATTTTAATATTACTGAAAATTCAAACGGGGAGTGAAAATTTTAGGATGCACTCAGATTAGGCAGCAACTAGTTGATTTAAAACCGATGACGTTATCATGTCGCTTCTCACTAAGTTAAAATAGTGCCTAAATTTGTTTTAAGCTAAACTAATATTTAATAAATTGTTTCCTTTTCGTTAACTTTTAGGAAATTAACAAGAAAAATAAATAATTTATACGATCAAAGGATGAATAAAAAGAAATTGTGAAAAAGACTTCGCTGTCCGTCCGTCTGTCACCGGGCTGTACCTTGAACCGTAATAGCAATTAAGGAGGTTAAAATTTTCACATATGTTGTATTTTTATTGCCACAATAAGAAAAATACCCACTAAAAATTAAATATTATTTAATGGAGGCTTCTATACAACAAAAGCATTTTTTTTACCATTTTTTCTGGTACGGAACCCTTCGTGCGCGAGTCCGACTCGCACTTAGGCGGTTTTTATTTTATATGAAACTACTTAATTTGGTTTATTCTAATGGTTAATCCATTAGAATAAACCAAATTGAGTAGAAAAAAATTTGTAAAAAAGTAAATAAAGAAAATAAAGTACCTCTACCTATATGAATAGGTGTAGCAATAAAAGTATTTTTGTTGATGTTTAATCAAAATAAAATTAATATCAGCAAAATAAAGGGTTTCCATTGTGAAATAAAGGATAAATAGATAAATGTTTTGTGGTTATAAAAATCATGTTACGTTTCGCCGATTCGGTACTTTGTTTAATAATGAGTCACGCGAGAAGTGCAGTGATTAATTGCTGTGCCTTATTAGTGCCTGACCCCAATACCTCGACCTCAGCAGACTTCGCTTTTAGGACTTTTAAGGTATTGTCCCATCGAAAACTAGACTAAGGTTAACGTTCCGCAAGGAGATAAACATCTAAGTTTTTATAGTTTCCTGTTACTTAAAAAAAATGAAGGTCTTTTGATCGCTATACGTTGCTTCTCTTTTTTATATAATAATTTTAAACACGCCTAATTGTTCATAATAATATTATAATAAGCTATTGGTCCGTTTCGGCTAATCACGGGTTTTAATTTATGGCAAGTAACTGGCTGATAATGTGGCTTTCAATAGGTAAAAGGAAAGAAAACAAATCAAATGGGTCCAGTTGTTTCTGAGCCATATATACCATTATAAAATATAATATCATTATCTTTACATAGTATAATAAAAAAAATGCTTCCGTTGTCTGTTCGTAGATCTTTTAAACGTCTTAATAGATCTTGCTTTAGGTTTCAGCTATAGATAGTGATTTATGAGAAACTTTAATTTGTATAATACGTGCGTACATACGGTCTATTCTATTTAAAAAAAATCTTCCGAGGTAGATCAAATTACTAAGAATTGTGTACCATAGAATGATCTATAAAAAAGTTTTGGATGGTATATATTTGTCCTAAGGATAAACAACAGTAACTATTTTGAATATTTTATGTATGTGTACCCTATGTTGACGTGCGAAACTGCGGGCAACAGCTAGTATAATATAAATTATTATCAGAATTATAATTATAACAGTTCAATATTAGGCCGGTGGAAAGTTCTGGTAGTTTTTCAGGCGCAATCAGGAAGATAAACCAAGCGTGAAGGTTGTATTTACAGCCTTCGCCAATTTCACAATCATCAAGGCTAATCAAAGAGGAAAACTGAAAGAAAAAGTTTAAAGTACTTTTAAAATACTGTTTTAAACGTTGTTGTAAAACAATGTATTTAAAATTTATAAATTGGATAAAGAGAGGTAAATGCTTTATATTTTGTGAGTTATAGTTTGCAGCTATCTTTATTATCCTTACGTTTATAATATTAACTGTTAACGAGGCGAAATAAAACCAGTGTATACCGACTGTGAAGTGTGTACTGCTTCTTTAGTTTAGGTATAAAATTAATAGGACGTTAATCTTAAATTGAAAGCCGTATTCCCTACTAATGATGATTATTTTATGGTCTTCTTCTTCTTCTTCAAGTGCCTCTCCACTAATGAAGGTTGGCCGTCATTTCGGAATATAAGTCGCGATTTTTCGCCAATCGAAAAAGTTGTTCTACGTTGGCTTTTCCTGACCATTCCCGAATGTTTTTATGGTCTATGTCACTCAAATATTAACAGAGCAATTGGTGAAAGGATTTAAAATCGGTTGGAAGTTTTTGAGTTAGATTGTAACAGACAAAGAACAAACTAATTCTTTCCTCTATAAAATATTAGTACTATAAACTGTAGATATTATTTGTATTATGAAATTGTGGATGAGCCAAATAAAATAATACAGTACACCACCTTTATTTTGAATTGTAAATAAATTAATTGAAATGTCAAAACAATAAAAAAATAAACCGATTGTGCATTCATCAATTATGTAAATGAGCTTGGTCTTAAGTACATTAATTTAGTTTATTCGTCTCAAGCCGTTGATCGCGAAATAAAAATAAATACGAGAATGGAAAGTGCATTGCACGAGAATCACGAAAAACACGTCGGATGTCTCTGTAATTGCTTTTTGTTGCGTTATCTCCCGTGTTTGTGGATTGTATCGGCTTTTTGTAAAACTACCACAAGAACTTGTTAATCATTACGGTTACATGATTCTACTCTATATAACCAGAGAGAAATATCTTCGATAGTCTAGTTCAACGTTTATGATTTGCTGGATCGCGGTACCGGGCCAACAAAACACTACCAAGTCACACCATTGCCTCCCCGACTTACACCAGTGCTAGGAAAGCTGGAAAATAAGCTGCCTCATACATCATACTAATTAATTATTGTAATACATACACACTTAGTTATTTTAAATGAATTTAATTTAACTAATATTCAGGGGTTTTAAAAACTACTGGTTCACGAAGAGTATTATACAAAATTTAACTGAAAACCTTAAAAACGATGGTCTAGCTGCTAGCTAATAATGGCCCACGCCTTTGTTATGTCGTGCTTATAAGCCGTACTATTTGCAACTATGATAAGTTGTAAATAGTACAGCCTATAGGTACTATTTACAACACAACCTGTACAAGGACTACTTACGTACATGACTTACTATAACTTACATCATCATTCATCAATGATTTTCATCGGATTACTATTTGCGTGGGTCTCGCCCACATGTATGTCAAAAATTGACAAGCTTCCTAGTGAGAAACTCGCGTAGTTGTAATGCAAAAACAAAAAAATCGACATAATCAACAGTCCCTTATCTTTGAACAGATGAAATACTTTATGTGTGTAGTCTGGTTTCTGATTCTAGTTGACTCGTACTTGGGCAGTGTATAGTGTATTATACTAAAACCACTGTGAGCTCCTTCAGCCGCTTTCTCAGAAAAGCTGGCCCCGGCGAAAGGCCAGACTAAATACTCCTCGTAAGAGAGGACTTCCCGAACTCCACTGAACAGTCCCTGTTACATTTAACTTAGAAAAAAGATTCCATGAAACATATGTATCGATTATTTAGACATGCTATTATTGAGTAATATTTATTTGCAATGATTGAGCCATGTAAGGTCACATCTACGTGTGAGTATTAGCACATTACAATGTGAGTATTTATTTCCTCAATCGCCTGTATGGTGTAGGTAGGTACTGTTTGTTCGGTGCGAGGTCTTAATACAAATATTTGTTTAAAACGTAATATTGACATTAGCTTTTAGGTCACGTAAAGGCATAGCATCTCTCTTAATGTTTACCCGATGGTAAGTGATAGCGACACTCATATGCACCCGCTACCTGGTCCATCCTATAAAGTAAAAAAGTAAAAGGTCCATCCTATACATTTTATCATTTCGAACTTCGCTAACGCTTTCTTAATTGCATTTTGACTAGGCTATCCGGATATCGTGATAGTTTGTATGAGATATGGAATTTTGACGCGATGTCCGGTGGTGGAATTCTGCTGCAGTTGTTATAGGTTGCGTAAATGAAATCGCGGATGCAGTTTTTAAACAACCTTAAATTACATTTTACACTCGGTTCACAATGACTTATAATAATAGAAAATTGGTGTTCATTATACGTACATACACAGTTACAGTCATCATTATCAACACGGACCGGCCACTCCACGGAGGTCATCTTCCTGTCTGGTAATGGCCAACAAACACTGCCTACTTGGACGCGACCTCCATTCTTAAACCTCATTGGTCCATCGACACGTTACAATAGTTATACTATATAATATTGATGTTTCATAATATTGTGATGAATGGATTATGTTTTTTATAATACAAATTACAAACTATGCTTTAATGATGTCTATTACTTATCATAGTACATTAATCTAATAACACTTTTAAATTATTTCATATCCATTAGCTACGTGTTCCAATATTTAATAAAGAATAGTTTTGATAATTCACTAAGAAACCAGAAAGTGCAAACATAATCCAATTTTTCCAATACGGAACCCTAAAACCACTAGAAAGGAGGATAGAGAAGTGATGAAAGTTATACAATTCAAGCTCAGTCTTTGGTTTTGATTCTTATATTGATTGTCGATAAACTGTACCATCATTCTATAGATAATTATTAATTATACAAACGTTTCTTTCATATTAAAGGTCTATTAGAGTATGTGAGAAAGGTCTTAGGTCTAAATGACCCATCTCATTTAGCCATGTACTACTGAAATATTGATACCATTCTGCGTTGATATTCACATCTCCTACACCGACTATGACCTAAATATGGTTGTGATTGGTTAATAGCTTCGAGCTCGTCAATTATACGTGGGGTATTTATAAACACGACTGCAGCGGTCTATAACACAATACATACCATTACGATTATGATAATGGCATTCTTAATTTACTTCTTTATCCTGCTAATATTACACGCGAAAGTTTGTTGGAAATTGGAATGTATGGACGAACGTTATTGCCTTTCTTACAAAAAGTACTGAATGGAGAACTTGAACATCATAATAACAAATAGGCTATAATTTATCCCCGTAATCCCACGGGGATGGGAAGTGTGCAAGTGAAACCGCGGGGCGATGCTAGTTGATAGAAATGGAGATGTTATTTCTCCAAAACCAGTAAGTGGCCTAAGACCAGTCGTCTGAAAAAGAGATATTCAACTGGGGACGTGACGGGGGTGCGAAGCCACGGGCTAAGGCTGAAATACTTCTTTTATATCTTTTAAAAATTATGTGCACGTAACGTCATCCTGTGGAGATATTGGAAAAGTAAAATCAACTACAAAACAAACTCATAACAGAAAATCCGGCTCTGACCCTGGGCTTGAACAAGCTTGTTGTTTATATGATGCAATAAAATATGTACACGCTGTTTTAATATAATATATAGAAATAGTAGAAGGAACATGTACCCATAATAAAATGACTATGGCTTATAATTAAATTAGATACCTCAACATAAACGTTAATTGCACATGCATTTCATAATTCGCGTTATGATTCATTATTTGAACTGAAAGAGCATTGTTTCTGTTCCAAACTGTTTGTATCAAATATGTGTAATGCGTTATGCTCTGAAAGTTATATATTTAGCGTGAATTGCGTATAGGAAGAGCAAAATGATATCATGAACGCTCTCGCACTCATTGCTCGCTTCCGACGGTTGTGTTAGGGTGCTGGCCATTGACTTGTACTATAACATAAATTGTATGGAACCTAGAATATCATTTTTAAATAAGTCAAACTATGTAAATTAACAAGCCACCCTCGGCTTGGCTACACCTTTTTATTTAAATGCACAAACAGGCATACAGGTTAAATTTAGGGACTGTCTCAGGGAACCTGTTCATGTATTGCCTACCCTGATACCTGTGATGCTATGTCCCGTCAGTAATTGCACTGCCTGTCTTGCCCTTCTCTCCGAAACACGGCAGAGAATCACGAAAGAAAGAAGCAGAGTCGTGGTATCCATGAAGTCAAGAGGGCGACACATGGTATTCCTACTCTGGTTCATATCCTTACGGATGTTAGAAATCGAAACTAGTTTACGCTATCTCCTTCCTTTTATCAGGAATACAGCCAAGATAAGCAGGAATTTAAAACTCAGACTAGTCATCGTGGAAGATACTAGAAGTCCTTGCAAAAGACTCCTCAAAGATTCCCCTTGAGATATAAATAATTATCTCAAGCGTAATGATCATATGGGACTATCTGTAAATTATAATTCATCACGTCAATGTTTACTGCTTGACAAGCATCTCGTTGAACAGTCCAATACCTATTACTAACAAAGTGCTATGGTGCTAGAATAACTATATAACTTACCAAAGTAGAATCGAAATATGAAACCAAGGAGTGAGTCACCAACGCAAATAATATATTGGAATAGACGAGTTTAAAAAGAACACTATAACTCCAGTGAAAGATTGTGTGTCCAGTGAAGTGATTAACAGGTCCCCTATGCAGACTGACCCCTACAATAGTGTCTAATATAATGCATTTTCATATTTTGTTCAAAAGATAAAAAAACGTGTTTGTCGCAGAGAAAAGCCTGTGATAGAAATGTGCCTGGCCTTATGTCCATTTCGTCGAATACCCTAGTCAAAGTAGGAATATAGAGATCTTTTTTTTGTTTCTGCTTCTCTACAATGTTCTTATATTCCTAATGAAACCTGAATTTCATCAAAAGCAAAGTTTCTTAAACCAATTCTTGTTACATTTACAGAGTTGGAAAACTTAACTTGGTAGACTTGGCTGGAAGCGAGAGACAACGGAAGACTGGCGCGTCAGCTGATCGTCTACGAGAGGCGGCCCGGATTAACCAAGCACTATCGTCACTCGGGAACGTTATTTCAGCACTCGCAGAGAATAGCCCTCATGTGCCTTACAGGTGAGCAAAAGGTGTAGTCCAAACTCTTAACCCTGATGGTTATCATCAGCTCATCGCCGAATAAAGGTAGCATTGCCTCGCTTCTCATGTCAGCATAAGTGTCAATGTTTATAAAACTTTTAGTGAGCTTTCATTCACAGAATGTGCATAACATTCGAAAGTCGCAAGAATTAAGTAATCAATTAGCTCGAAATAATCGTTGTGTATAAGACATGGTTAAGGGATAAAATATATTGAATTGTCTACATGACATTATTATACTGCGCATTTTCTCAATAAAATAATAGTTTCTAGATCGTACTCACTCTGTCTGTATTTTAAAAACTTTGAACAAAAACTTATGTACAATGTACTAAAGCTGAGGTGATATAAATAAGATATTGCATGTTTTAGATTACACTAGAACCTAGTTCTGCATGCAAAATTATTGAGCAAGATTTTTGCAAAAGTTAAGTAAGAACAAACGTTTTTCTATTAAGATATGCTGCATTTCTTTAATGCGAGTTTGTGTTTTGTTAAGCCGCACAAACTTTCGGAAAGCGTCACATGTCGAAAAGATACCGACGCGCCCAACATCCCACAATGTTAGATTTAGGTAAACCTAAACGTGTTTGATTGAAATGAATATGCTTTATATACGCTATGACATTTAGATTAATTTTAATATTGGAATGGACGATGTTTAGAGAACGAAGATGATAATCCCCGTCATATGATTTAGAAATGACAAAGAAATAGGTATTAAGTGTAAATTTATTTTGCTTAGAAATATATATATAGGCAGCTTTTAAGTGAAAATATCGAGCGTAGTAAAGTTCACTACTTACACTTTACAGGTTTATCACGTTTTTGTTATCGCCATACGTTCATTTAACCGTTTTGTAAAATAGTTTTTTTTAAATAATTGTATTGCCTTTATTGTTACCACAGTAGGTATACAAGCACGCTTTAATGATTTTTTATTTCGTATTTATTTCACGGTCATCGTTTTTAGATATCAACTGTATTTGTATATTGTGAGCCTGGAATGTTTACACAATTTGCTCAAAATAATTGGTTTCCTTTATTTATTTTTTAGTCAATCGTAATTATTACGTTTGCAGAGATTCAAAGCTGACACGTATCCTACAAGATTCGCTCGGCGGGAACAGTAAAACAATCATGATAGCCAACATCGGCCCCGCCTCCTACAACTACGACGAGACGATCACAACCCTCCGATACGCCCACCGAGCTAAAGGTACATTCATTATGCCAAATACAAATGTCGATGTATATAAACTTGTTAGTGACGCAAATGAACTAAACCTAAAAACTGCCGCCTATAACAAATAGCTTTTAGCTCGCGACGTTTGAACGAGTCCGAAAACTAAATAGGAATCCTTAGAAGCATTTGGATATTTTCGTCTCCTATTTGAGGTTTCATACTGTCAGTATTAATTAAATCTCGTTGCTGTAAAGTATCAACTCATATATATCCCACTGCTGGGCACGAGTCTCCTCCTTGAAATCAGGCGAGGAGAATAATGAGCCATAGTTCACCGATGCACTGCCCCAATGCGTTGTGGTGAACTTCACATACCTTCAAAAACTTAATCTCATCAGGCTTGCAGGTTTTCTCACCGGTGAGCGAGCGATGGTCTCGTGTTGCACACCGCATTTGGAAATGTAGAAAAGTCCATTTCAAGGCACACTTGGGGGGTCAGGATCGAACCCGGAGCCTCTCGCATATGATACTGGACCATCGTCGACCGTTGCTGTAAAGTTACCTAACAGTAGTTTTGCTGTATTAACTTCGATTTTAGAATGATGATAAACCCATCTCACTTATTCTTCGTGTACATTTCAGCGATAAAGAACAAGCCGGTGCGCAATGAGGATCCCAAAGACGCCAAACTGCGCGAATACCAGGCCGAGATTGAGCGACTGCGCACGCTCATAGAGCGACGCCGCGCCGTCGAGCGCAAGAAACGCGCGCCTAAACCGGTGCGCGCGCCGCGGACTGCTGCTAGCGGTTAGTCTAGTTATCTTGATATAAACATTAATCACAATAACTTATTTCAGGCCATCTAAATGTTAAAGGATTTAATTAAACTTACGTAAATGAAATATTTTTTCAGAGGAGGAAACGGAGAGTATCGAAAATGAAAATATATTAGCGGAATCAACGATAGAACAGGAAAAAACTAAAACGGAAGAATTAGAACACCAAATCAAAGCCTTAGAAGAGAGGTTGGTTCAAGGAGGAGGTGGAAAAGATCTCATTAACAATCTTAACGAGAGTCAAATTATATTAGAGCAAAGAAATCTTGAAATCGCCGAGAGGAAAAAGAGAGAAGTAGAAATGCAGCAGAAGATAGATTTAGAAGAAGAAACGACAACCATCGTAACCAACACCTTTACAACTCTACAACAAGAGGTGGATCACAAAACACAAAGGTTTGTCGCTGACAATACTCTGCAACAAAAAGTACTTACATTATTTTGGTTTGATAATAATAATATGAAATAATGATATAAAATGATATTGCAATGGTTGCTTAGGAGCACTGTAAAACTATATTTTTAAGCCAAATGAAATAATCAATGAAGTATATATTTAAAGATCGAATGAAATTAAAAATCATATTATTCATTAAAATATCTTTAACAGTGGGATGCGTTTGTGCCATGTCACAATAAGAGTTGAGTGTTTTTCTGCTAGTTTGTATTCCCACTACTTATATAGATAATACTCGGTTATGTCAAACAATTCAGACGTAGATAGAAGGACAGTTCTTATGGGCGCTTTGAGGACAAACTCTGCGATGTAAACGTCCGCTTGGCGGCGTGATGAGTGGGACACCGCGATGTCCCCAGCGTATGAGCCTACGAGAGCGAACGAGTGCGAACTGGGGACTAGTCCCCGATAAAGTCGCCACAAAAAATCCTTAAGACTTGTGCTTCTATGTACGTTTGAATTCTTTGGTTATGTGTCAGGCTTAAGAAGTGCCTTGCGAAGTACGCGTGCCTGCGCGAGGAGATGGTGGAGCAGCGCGAGGCGCACGACGCGGAGCGGCGCGAGCAGGAGGCGCTGCAGGCGGCGCTGCTGGGCGAGCTGCGGCGGCGGCTGCTGCTGGCCGACGGGTTCGTGCCCGAGGCTGGCCGCGCCACCGTGCTGCGGCTGCGCTACAACGACGACACCGACACGTGGGAGCTGCCCGAACACAGGTACACACTCACAGAAACAGACATATAAAGAGTCTTTAAAAATAACTCATTACACGCGCCTAAATAGTTCACCGTAGAGATAAGCTATATTGTATATGATGTTAGTTAAATTAACTTGTGACATAAACCAGCATATCTAAATCTATGAAAGTATTTCCACTTTGTTGGTATTATAGGCGCGGTAGAAATTAAAATAAAATTCTTTTTCTTCATATTGAAATGATAACATTCAATATGTAACTAATAAGTTTTGAACAATATTAATTATTGCTTGGAAAAAAGAAATGATATATGTAGGCTTTGAAAACATAGATTGCATGGTCTGCGTGAGTAAATTCTACATACATCGCTGTTTAACTTGCAGCGGCGCCGAGCCCCTGCGCACGCGGCACGTAGCGAGTGGCGCGCGGCGGCCCATGTGCACGCTGGCGCTGGAGAGTCCGGCCGGGCGGCGCCGCGCCGACAATGTGCTGGCGCTGCGGCCGCTGCCTCTGCCACCCACCGCAGCCCGGTACCCGCCGCCCGCGCCGCCCGCCCGCCCCCATCACCAGGTATCCCAAAGAAATCACAACCTTATTTCCTATCAACGATTCTGTGGTCTTAAGGTTTTAGAGCGTCCACGTTTGTATAATTCCCGGTCCCATCAAGATGGCATTACTGAGAACTCCCAAAGACCTCAGTAGGAATCAGAAGATGGATTTGAACACGCATTAGTTTTATCGCTATGGACTATTGTATATAATATACTTATAGCTTTAGATTCTGTCTTATATTACACATGCGTAAACAGTTGTTTCATTTTCGTATTTTACTTGTTTTAACTGGTCTATCTGTTTCAGCCCGTGGAGGTTGTACCGAAAAAGGAGTCGATACTGGAGCGCGGCCGCAGCGCGCGACCCCGTCCGCCTTCCGCGCATCCGCGCCTTGGCACCGCCGGCGTGCGGTAGGTCGCCCCGCCCCCCGCCCACTTAGATAGGTAGGGAATAGGTACCACTGAACAGGCTCGGCTGTGAGAAAGTTACCTGTGTGTAAACACCTAATAAAACGTCTATGTTTTGGCTTGACCATTTACCGAACACATGTTATTTATTTTTATTGATTTATTTATTTTGACTTCTTTGGAAAACTTACAGCTAGTTTACAACAATTGAAGGAAGAATAAAAATATGAAGTCGCTTACAAGTTTGTATGTAACTTATAAATTGCCTAATTTATTATTTTTACAACGCGTGTATGCGTAATCAGCCTATTAGCCGCAACAAAAGAAAGAATTTGAAATATATGTTAAGGGCCTGTTTCACAATCTCCAGTTAAGTTCCCAATAGGCTATCGGCAACATATTTGACAGATATTTGACAGATACTCCATACTCTATCTGTCAAATATGTTGCCGATAGCCTAATGGGAACTTAACTGGAGATTGTGAAACAGGCCCTAAATAAAATATAAAAATACATATAATAATTAAAATAAAAATAAAAAAAATATAACTAGATGTTGCCCATACCCTCAACCGCATTAACTTAGATTTACGGACGTATGCGTATTGATAATGTTTTTATAACCTAAGTTACACCTGTCGTGTGCTTCATCAACTATCTCCCAGTGAAAATCCCATCAAATCAGTCCAGCTGTTTCGGAAATAAGCAAAACAAATAAAATAGGCAGACAGACCGATATGTAAAAAATGTTATTTAGGTGTATGTACCATATTACGTATTTGGTAAAAAAGTGATATTTAATATTAGAAACAGACACTCCAATTTCATTTTAAGCTCTATAGATAAATTATTAATCATAAAATTGTTGTAGGACCATATTATATAACCACTAGCTTACAAACGTCATGTACATGTTACTCTTATTTTCGTTTATAAATTTGAATTGGTATATTATGGTGTTCAGTAATGGTCAAATCAAAAGGTACAACGATAGAAAATACATAATATGTTTGCATTCAATACAATGCTTTGTGGAAATTTAGCCATTGTGTAGATATAATTTTTCCTAAATAATACAGTAGAACCTCAATAACTTCAAAAAATAATATGTTCCCTTCCCTTAACCTATCACTAATATGACCCTTGATAACTTAAAACCTCTATACTAATAACTTAAAATATTTTGTGTTTCCCTTGGACTTTAACTTATCGAGGTTCTACTGTATAAGGAAAATTGTTCTAACTATAAAGTTATAACAATTTGCTTAAATAAAACACGATTTACATAGATTTCTACGAACAGCTTATGGACATAAAATTATTAAAAGCAGTCTGTAATCATTACTTTGTCGTCATTCGCGACAATAAGATAGAAAAACCCTTACATTATCCCTTACATTGCTTACATATGCTATAATATGTGAATAAGTTCAATACATAAATTATATTGAGTGTAAGGAGTGTCATCTCTGTATGTGAAAAGTGTCCTTCGAATAAACATTGGTGGCGCCATATTAAAGTTAGGGTAAATTATACGTATGTGTGCCAAGAAATTACGCATACACACAGATTTACGAATACAACCAACACCACTTTTACTACACTAGCGCCGTGTGGACGTTTATTGAACTTTTTATTTATAGCATACAGCTGGACACTTTTTCAACATTTCTCCCATATGAGATGACACTCGCTGTCTTTATACTTTATAAATACATATTTTATTGCACGGTTCCAAACACCAGATAGCAGTTTGAATGCAAACATGTGTTGTAATTAAGGTAAAAGATTGCCAGCTTTCGACACCGAATGGAGTTATTGTAATGTTTTGCGATATTTTTATACAGATCGATATTATAACTGCAGTATGTTTAGTGCGCTTAGCGACAGGACTTGCTTTGCTCACTGTTTAGTTTTAACTAATTATTAGTCCGTTGAGAGTTTGTACATAAAAAAAATATAATTGGGAAATAACGACAGAAGTCCTTACATACGCTTTAGTCATGATCATATTTAATATAAAATATCTAATCCCAGTGTAATGTGTATGTTATATGATAGCATGTTGGTTTGCAGAAACAAAATACAAAATTGTAAAGAGTCACTTCCAGAAGATTCTTGAAATGTCTTATGCCTTCAAATTGAATTCTTGTTTTGTATTATACCTAATATAGTCTAAGTAATGAGAAAAAAATAACGATTATTATTATATCTTCGGTCGTTATTTCCACTTGCCACGCCCATAGAGTGCAGATATTAATTTAAAATATACATATTCATTTCTTTTGTATGTATTTGCGTCAGTGGTTGTGTAAGTAGTACTAAATATAATGTCACAACGGGTTTGTCTGTGTTACTGACACTTACTAGTGAATTTGATTCAAATTTAATATCTAACATGTAATTTTTAAAAGAGAACAAATTAAGATAATGTTTGGAAGAATCAAGTTCAAGTAAGCTGACGTGCCAATGATCTCAACAATTGATTCCCAAAAACCAAACGGGTATCGTTGCTTTTCGTATTATTTATGTATTCAACTATAGATTCAACACAAATACGGTCAGTACGGGCAACTTGTGTCTATTGTGCAAATTAAAAACAAAACCGCAATGATGTTGCTCTGTGGCAACACACGACTGTGACGATTTTATAATCGAATTTAAGTTTTATTCGTTTTGGTTGTAATATGTTTTGTATATTTTACTATTGTTGTTTTTTTAGGAAATTTTATTCCTGCTTCAACCAATATTTGTTTGGAGCGAGTGATATTAGATAGTTTGTTATATTGTATAGCGGTTATAATTAATGATGGAAGGTACATGAATTTATACAGGCGTATGCATTTTGTAATCGATATTTATTTTGCTATGTTCAAATGTGTTACCAAAGAAACGATCCATTCCAGAGTCGCGTGAGAACCCGATCATGTTCCTGTATTGTTATATCGGATGTAATTCCCGACGGTCTCTAGTCAATGATTCTTATATACAAATATGTAAATAATGTTTTAATGTAGCTATTTATATAAATAGGCCTTACGTTCGCACAATAATTCAGTATAGCAAAGAACTGCTGCTCGGAGTTAGATCAATATTATTTCGAGTGCCATAACTTTACCGCTGAAATTTTCATTTCTTAAACCAGAAAACGTGTCAAAAAAAGTTAAACAAACTGTCATTACGATGTCGGTTGTCCTGAATTTTGTTAGATGCAGTTTGTTTTAAAAAAATCTTTAAAGTATATTTATATCCAAGATTTATATTGAAAATCATAAAAATTGTAATAAAAGCGAAAGATGATTATTCGTTGAGTTATTAATAAAAAGTTGCAGGGAAAATGATTGACAGTTTGACGCATGTGTTGCCATCTTAAAATCTTAAATCATAACACAAAAAAGCGCTAGATCTTGTGATTGTAATTTGTATGTAATTTACAAAGGTAAAGTTATGGCAATGAAATTAATGTATTTTAAACGTGTATGAGAATATTTTCGTGTTATGAGCCTTTGTAAAGCAAATAGTTTTATGAAAAATTTGTAAAAAAATATACACTTTCAATTGTTTAGTAACAATTATTCAATACAAACAAAACCTAGATTTATTTTAAAAAGTAATGTCCCATTCTAATTTGATTGTCCGTTCAGAAAGAGAATCATGTGATATTTGGAAACCGCTAGTCAGCTGTGCCGCATACACGCTTATTCACTAATAAATGAATAATTGAATATTGTTTTTTTTTTCTTTCCCTATCTTCGCCGAATAAGTCGTTAAGTATCTACCGACGACACTGTGTTATTCACAGAGTACTTGTGTTATTCCTATGATACTTACCAACTGCTTATGTCTCACCGAAGCTTCGGCTTTGCGAAAAGACAACCTTCGGCGGCAAAGGGTCGTATAGTTAAAGTAATTAAGAAATACTATCATTACACATAGTAAATAAATTTAAAAAAATTGCTTTTATACTCTAAAGTTTATAGTGCTACAAAAGTTTTCTTAAAATTAGTTTTGTGGTTTTAAGCAGTCTATTTGAGTATTTCATTTATAGTGACTCGTAGCCTATTGCTAAAAGTATTTGGAACCTTTATTTCTTTATATTGTATTCTAAAAACTGTTGTGAAGTGATTAATAATTCTTGGGTGTTTACAAGGATCTATCCTTGTAAACACCCAAGAAAGAAAAATTTAAATACTGCCCACATGCTGCCCACAATGGCGCTGGTGTTTAATAGTGTTATGGTTATGGCGTGAAATAGCATGTTTGAAATTTCGCCACAGTAGTGTGGCGCCATTCTTATATAACGCTTTTTGATGGACACTTTTGGAACGAAGTTCCTTACGGCAGGCTTGGAGGGGATAGGGATTTTGCTGCGCGACCGAACTGAAAAAAATGTGATAGTAAAACCGTAAGAAAAAGTGCGTGGAATAAAAAGCGTTAAATGAGACGTGCGCAGGCGCGACAGTCGCACACAAGCGAGTAGTGTATAATACCTTTCTTTTTAGCCGAAGGAACTTCGTTCCTACCTGGTGTCCCACGACACCACATTTCTTTTCTTTTTTTATACATATAAGTACCATACTCATTACTTCTGTACTGAACGCATTTAGTATCGTCTATCAAAGCAGTCATAATTTAGATATTTTAGCGCACGGTGTGTGTACAGTAAGGTTCAAAAGTCCAGTAGCAATCGAACGCAGCTATAGCGTCAACACTTAACGTTACTTGTGACCTTTTTCTATAAAGACAATTCACACACACATACACTTTGTTTGTCTGTATAAATTCATATCGTTAATTTCGTCTCAACGTGTAAGCAATGCCGTGGCCCAGTGGTTAAGCAAGTGCATATATTTTATTCTACGATCACCTGTTAAATTGCAGGATCAAATCCATCCCGCATTGGGTCTGCGTCGATTCTACATTTTTAAATTGTAATGTTTTAAATTTTGAAATATTTATAAATTATTACAAATGTTTCTAACTAAAACTTAGTTAGAAACATAACATTCTAAACAGAGCAAAGAATGTGAGGGTAGATTTAAAATAAAATGATTACTGGCTTGGAAAAAACAAAATATTAAAATGTTGTTGGTTGGTGAATTCAGCTACGAGTGATTGTGTGCTAACTGTTTCAATTTAAAATAATAATTAGGTGTCCAATATAATATTAATATCGAATCAAGAGCTAATATTGTGGCCCTATATTCGAATGGCCTGAATATTTCTCAAATTTATAACGAAGCTGGCTTATCTGTAAGTAGAAATTAATTATATTATTGTGATGCATATTTTTTCAATGGTTAAAATTGTCTTTTACAATTTGTTTTTTTTTTTTAGAGAAATACTGTTAAGTCGACGGGTGAAGAATTTGAGGAAGAAGGTGGCTTGCAGAGTCGTAAACGAAGTGGAAGGCCACTTCTTATTTACCAGACTCAGGAGTATAAAACGTGTGGTTTCATACCGACAAGACATTTTGCCGATGAATTAAACACCTCATTGGTAACCGTTCGTCGTGCACTTCATGACGAGGGACTACATCACCGAAAGCCGGCGAAAAAACCGTTTTTGACTCAAAGGCATAAAGACGAATGGCAGGAAGACTACATTTATGGCGTAAAGATAATAGTATATAAAGTGAAAATAACGTAGTGTCAAACACCGAATCTGGCAGAATAAGTGTGAGCATGTGGGAATGGATTAGTGCGCAAGGGCCGGGTGATCTTGAATTTATACACACAAAATATTAATCAATATTATTACATTAAATATATGTTTCTGTGTCACACTAAGTATTAATTGTTATAATATTTATATTTCGTTAGTTTCAATCGGGCATTCTAGTTTCTGCCTAGGGACGTGCTGGCCAATGATTAGGAGGTTTAATATTTAAAGGTTGAGGTTAAGTTTTAATCCTCTTTTCCTCGAGAAAATGAATAATTAAACTTTAACCTCAATAATAATATGAAATATTGGTAACACAATAGATATCTATAATATTTTTATTTTGATAGATCTATGGATCAAAGATTTTAACGTCAATCAATTCAATTGTTTAATTGTTAGGTCATTAAAATAAATATAACATATATTTTATATTTTGAAAGTGTTGTTTTATTATATTACCTACTTAATATATATTATATAATATATAGTAGTATATAGTAATATATATATATATTACTATATACTACTTAATATATATATATAATTAATATTAATCTTAAGTAAATAAAACTTTAAAAAAGTCATTTCATTAAAAAATAAATGAGTTTATAAGAATGTTAAGATAAAGACTTTGCAAAACTGAGATTTGAACGGTGACCATTTCAACTGGCGTCGATGCGAGGCCAACTATTTACCGATGGAGCTACGAGCTATCTTACGTAGCTTGTGAAATTTTTGCATTATTATTGACACAGTGCAATAATGAATGAAGAGGACAAACGATATAACGTTATCTTTGTCTTGCATCCACTACACGCTTATACTTTCTGGTATTGATATTGTACGACATTTAAGTGTGTGCATAGTAACATGGCGCACACATTCAGAATACGCACTACGCCGGCAAGCGAATACGGTCGTTACGATGCTACTGGACTTTTGAACGTTGACTGTACACACGGCTAGCAACACCAATCGCCACATGGCGAGATTATATTGAACGCCCGCACGATATCAGGAATAACCGAGACTTTGCGCCCGAAATTAACAGCCGCGTTTTTGAAAGACATTACAGTTTACACAGTAATCCGTGAAGAGTATATAGTGCGTAATTCTGGCGACCTGTATTTTTACAATAAGTATATCAATAGTTTGTACTGTATTAAATTCTTGTATTTTATTGTTAAGTCATGAATATAGTTTTGTGCGTAGAAAGAATTCTTAGAGTTACCGAACCCCATCAGACCATCAATTGTAACTGTCGCCCATCGTGGCCTTTTTTGATTATCGCATAAAGGAAAATTATATACAAAATAAATTAATATTATATACTTACAAAATAAATAAAAAAATTAGTGCAAGAAAAATGAAAAAAAAAAATAGTGAAATAAAGAAATGGCAGTTGCCATTATAAAATTCCAGTCGAAATTACTACAAAAGCGCGGCAGCCGGTAATAGACGATTAAAATCAAAAATAATAAATTAGTGCATAAAAAAATATGTGGTTATTATCATCCCTAATAATTTTATACAGAATAATCTAAATATTTTTAAAAACATTATCAAAATATTTTAACTCGGAGAACAAAATCGATTACAGGATCCATAATGCACACCGTTACATATCGATAATTTATTTTTTAAATTGACATCACTATACCTCCAACTGCCGTTTTATTTAAAAGTTCGCGTGCTTTGCTTCGACTAAAATGTAATAATTGTACGAATTTATTCACTTTATATTATCTAAAATGTCGGAAAAACTAAAGGATTATCAAGTTCTTGACGTTTTCTGCGGCGGTACGTTCTATAAAGTAAAGCACAAGGTCACAAACAGCATATTTGCGTGGAAGGCCTACAACTGCTCCGCGTATTCCGATGAAAAAATACAAAATGCAGTAAACGAAGTAAAAATAATAAGTAAATCACTATCCGGTAATTTCCTACGTTATTACGATACAATTCTACATAATCCTACGAAGACCCTGTATTTTGTTCTGGAGTACATCTCTTGGAAAAGTGTGCAAGAATTAATTGCGGTTTGCAAGATCACCGACAAGTATTTCAAGGAAAATTTTATTTGGTACCTTCTACTAAATATCGCCCGTTCTTGTAAAACTGTGGAAAAATTAAATTTCGTTGCCTTAAAAAAGTGCATCAATGCAGAAAATATTTTCGTGGACCTGAATGGTGAAGTGCGTATTAATTGCTTCGATTTGTGTTTGGAAGAAAATGAAACATATAACTTAATGCATCAACTAGGAATGCTTCTACATACAATTTGTTATTTACCAGGGACATGTGATGATAAAATCAAGCAGTTTCGATACAGCAATGACCTCGTAGATGTTATTAGTTTCTTGACTGACGAGAAAAATATGAGTATTCAATCTGATGTCATTATTTACCATCCTACAGTTCTGGCTAACACTGAAGATGCATTGGGCTCTAAGAAATTTTCAGACATACTAGTGTCAGCAGGATACTCAGAGTCAAATTTGGAGGTCAACAAATGTGACTCTGAAAAAGCAGTGGAACTATGTAAAAGCATTGAACCTCTCCCCAGATCGAATCTAAACCTACTAGATAGTCCTATCTACTGTAATGTTATTTCTAAAAAAGGCTATTATGAAGAGGTAGAAGAGCCAAAGCCAGATCGAGGTTCCTTGTCTCCAACCATTGCTGCATTAGCTTTAGAATTACCAGGATATGTGCCTAGAAGTAGAAAGCCTTTGTCACAGGCTTTATGTCAATTTGATGGACCTCAAAGAATCTCTGAAGAAACATTAAGTCATCAGTGGATGTCTCGTATGATTGCATTGAGACAAAGAGAGGAGTCATTGAATCAGAGAGAAAGAGATCTTATAGCTAAGGAGATTGTAAACAGTCCCTCCACTAAGTTTGTATCTCTTGATGACTCAGACGTTAATAATCATGAGAGCAATGGGATAACTTTACCCGAGGTGATCACTAGGGCAAGTGAGGTACAAAATAATTGGGTTTCACGGCGGCGACAAAGAAGATCCAGCTCTGCCAGAACTAAGGGAAGAAGGAAAAGTTATGCTTATGAAGATTTGGACAGTTCTCTATCTGCAGATACAGGCGATAGTAGCATGATAATTACTGCAACTAAATTTACTAAGGATAACATGCCACGAAGGAATATCTTTCCTGAAACTTCCACAAAAAAAGTACACTTCACCTCTACCAATCCATTTGCTGAATGTGATGATAGTGTAACCCTTACCTTTTACGAATTGGATACTAACACAGAAGGTAATAAATTACTTGGGACTAGTGAATTTAAGGATATTAATAAGTTCAAGTACTTAGATATAGAAAAAATTACTTCAGAGAAAAGAGGTGCAATGCATTGGAATCATTCATCTCCATCCAAGCAAGCTAAAACTACAGGTAAGGCATTTACAGATATAACAAATTGTGACAACTTAAGGAAAACTCCATCTAAATCAAGTCTTGCATCTAAAGCTTCAAAGACATCTTCTACAAGTGAATGGAGTATTGATTCAGGCAGGGCGAGTGGAGTTTCTAATCAATCCAATAATGTTGTGGGAACTAAAACTTGTTTCATGCAAACACCTAAAGCTCCATCTGAATTCAAAAAGACAAAAACCAGGAAATCTCTTTTACCATTTAAAACACCTTTTAAGTTTAGGTCCACTTCTACAAAGGTATAAAATAAACTGTACTCGATCTCTTTTTATATAATTTTGTTTCTTAGATTTATGTGTAACTAGTTACAATCATATATTTTAAGTTGAGATTCTTTTAGTTGTTAGTAAATACATTTTGGTTGTGGATTTTTATTTCATTCTTAGCTTCACACAATTAGTTGTGCTGTTATTAGTTTTATTTTGTAAGTAATAAGAATACGGACACAAACCCACCCTAACCCTTAGCATAGATATAAATAATGTAACATACATATAGTTTACAAAGAAAATTTATTGTAACATGGGATATCAATTAGATTATTGTTTAATGTAGTTATATTTTGTATTATCTTTATCGTTTATTAAGACACACAATGTGTCTTTTTAGTCTTGTAGTCTTCCAATAATTTACAAAAGAAAATTATTTCAATAGATATATTTTAATTTCATAATTTTTTATTATAGCTTAAATATTGTGAGCCTCAATTATGTATGAATAGTATATTTTAACAAGGTCTCCACGCTTTCTTATGTGTAAATGTTGTTTGCTTATCAATTTTTATATTCATTTTTACATTTGCATCTAACATATAAAGGTAAGTAACATCAATTTTATTACTTGATTTTATATTAAGTGTCCTATTTCCATTGAGGAAATATAAAAAATAAATCTCCAATAAAATTAAGAAACTGATGCAAAATGTATTACAATAATGTTTTCTAAAATTTAATGAAAATTATGTACTATTGTAATAAAATATCATATGCAACAATAAAGTTTATTAAATTTTAAGTGTTTTTTAATTGTACAACATTATTATACACAAATATCACAAATCATTGGCTATTCACTTTTTCTTGTTGAGAGCTTTGTCAGCACCTTCTAAAAACTTCTTGGGTAGCCCATACTTTTCAATTAATAGTTTTGCAACAAAATGGGTCTGAAACAAAAAAATATATTTTTACTTTAGAATAATAGTTATATTCTTATAGGCTTAGAATTTAACACTTTTTATAAGGTGTTTAAGTAAACCACTGACCACTAACATAACCAAGGACCTACACACACACATGATTGAAAAGTATCTTCAATTGATTCATTTGATCTGTTAAATAGTAGATATAATATAGATAAAATAATAGATAGATAATATCAAACATGGAACTTTACAGTATGTAATCATAAATTATAATTTTTAAATTTTTAAAAAGTGTAAATAAATTCTGGGCATATACTGTTAATTTTTTTTGTTATATACACTGTATGTAGCATAACCTTGTACATGTAGCTTTATCCATCATCACTTTTATGTCCCACTTCTGGGTTCATATACTCTTCAAAATCAATGTTGGGTCATTATTCACCTATGTGTTGAACAATATGCAATGGAGAGCTACATTGTCAAAGAATTGAAATCTATAATGATTGTTTTCTGTCACCAGTGAGCAATGAAATATGGGGTTATTTAAAAAAAACCAATTAAGTTTCACTGATGAGGAACCCATACTTACTGATCACTCACTTACCTTTATATAGCTGCTTATTGCACTGACAGCTTTCAATGTAATAAGCATGTGTGGATGGTGGTTATCACCGCTTTATGAACTAGTTTGTCTAAGGTATTGTTTGGTTGAGCATATTATTAGGAATAACACCCTTAAATGCAATAAGAATAAAAAAAATATACTTTGCCTACTGATGAAATAAAAGTCTTATACAACATTAAAAGAAAACTAAAATAAAAGTATATAGGGTTATGCGTAAAACAAAGGCAACCTCACTAGACTAGAGCATGATAATATAGTACCTGATCACCCTGCAGTAGTAGCTGGTCAGCCCGCGCGCCGGCACTCCGGGTCACGCCACAGGACGCGGCCGCGCCGTGCTGACATGCCTGTGCTAGCTGCCCCAGGTTGTATCCAAAGGCTTCTAGATTTGACACCAGTGTTACCTGTGAACGAAGTTGAGTACTAAGTATATCAAATCACTTATTCATAGAGCTGTTGTGGTTGTTTAAAAAGTATTTAATAAAAATAGAATAGTACTTATGAGTATAACATGCATAAAGAGAGTGTATGAATAGAAGACTGTTTATTCCAGCATAATTGAATATCAGCTGCTCTATAAACTGCTTACCTTTTTATTCCCACTACGGGTAGTGACTTGCATCTTAATAGGTTCAAGTTTTGATTTGACGAGCTTGCGCGTGCCGTCTGGAAACACCATTTCCGTACTGGGCGTCATGCGGCCCAGTATTGCCGACATTAGCTCCTCCCACTTGAGAGTCTCCTGATACAATAATTTATAATAATTTAATTGTGAAGACCAACAATACGCTATGATGAGTTGTGCCTTGGATTTAAAAGCAAACTTATCAGTGAATTAGTTTTCATTGTTATATGCACAAGTGTATCCAGGATAGAGGACAAAGACATACAGGAATAATTGATTGCCTATCTCTGTGTATCGGTTACATGCATAGGTATTAGATAGAGTAGGTTAGACTTTCTGAAAAGAAACTGTTAAAATGTTTTGAATGAAGCACCAGAGATGCTAGATGTATACTAAGTTACCTGAGGCCGTCTGCCCGCAGCTTGTGCTAGCGCCTCGTCTAGTAGGATCGCGCCGCGCCGCTCGGGAGCCGTCAGCTCGCGCGCCCGCACGTACTCCACGAGCGTCGCACGGACCTCGCTCGTCGATAACGCGGTACCCTTCCTAACATATTCAACATATATTTCAGTGCTGAAATACTTGTAATTTATACTAAGTTTTATATAAAGCACCAGCAACCTTGCTAGACTAATGCCCGAATAGTCAAAAGCAACTCAAATTTTAATATAAACAAAATAGAAGGCATAATTTGACCCCACCATGGTTCAGGTCTTGTCGTGGCGGTGGGACTCAGTAGCCTAAGGACCCTACGACCCCAACACGAAAACTCGAAGCGAATTGAGCCAAGGAGGCTCTTTGTATCCTTATAAGAGGGGACAAAAGAACAGGTGGCAACCCCTCTGTGGAGGTAGCGTCGGTCCCCTGAGGAACTGACTATAGCCGTCGAGGAGCCCTGTTTGCTAACAGATACGGTGCACCTCACCAAAGGCGGCATTGGTGGCACACGCCGGGAATAAAATTTTAACGGAATATCATAAGTAACATAACAAACATTGTTGCTTAAGATATTATCTCTCTACGGGTGCTGGCGGTTTAGGTATATAATGACGTATAAAAGGAGACGGTCCATTTCTGGTGTAGTCTTGTACAGTATACTATAAATAAATAAAAATACATAGATTTCATTAAAAATAAAATAAATTAGTTTATCGTAATAAGTTACGTGCAAAAAAATTAAAAAATTATTAAGTTTTTCAAATATTAGCTATTCCACAAAGATGGCAGCTATTACTTAAACGTCATTATTGAAAAATGGCGTCACTCATGGTACTTTCGTAACTATTTGTATCTATTTCAAGCCTTGTTATGGAGTTGTTAACTCGTGAATGTGTTTTTTGCATTTTTGTGGATATTTTGACGACTTGGACTTTTTATTTGGACATAGATTTATAGGCATGAACGCCAAAGAAAATATTCATACGCCATTGTTATATCATGTAGTGTTGCATATCCTGGAAATATTTAATTATGCTTACGCTGTAATTGAAAAGAATTTAATGGATATGAACATATTAAAACTGTTTGAATATTTATTTTCCTTTATATCATTATGTGTCGGTGTTATTCTTTCCAAAATTACTTTTGCGAACACTTTGTATATGTTTGATATTATTATTATTTTTGATATTATTTTTATTATTATTATTATTATAGTGACTGGATATTACAGAATGAACAAACGTCTATCAATCAAAAAATCTATCAAGAAGCCATCTATAACATTTATCTTGTGAATTATTTTAGTCCAACAGATCAAGCGAATACCTGTATGGTGCAAGTGGTCCGGCCACGGCAGCGGTGACGCAGTAGAGTTCGCGCAGCGCGGGCGGCGGGGCGTGTGCAGGCTGCGCGGCGGGCGGGGCGGGGCGCGTGCGCGGCGCTCGGTGTGCGCGCACGAGCGGGTGGTCCGCACGCAGCTGTACCAGAGCGTCGACGCCCCGCTCGATCTCACGCGTCTCCACCAGGCCTTCCTTAACAATACAATAACTTATATTGGACCCAGTCAGGATCGAACCCACACCTCAACTGTACAGTATACTAGACCATTTTTGCCCATATGTTTAAAATGGCATTTTTTTAAGCCTAGCCCAGCTGCAGAAGTAATTTATAAACAATTAAATTACACTCTTACCCTCTGCATGGCTTCTAGAAATTTGCCCATCTTTTTGTAACTCGACTTCTTGACGTCCAGAGTGTGATCAGATGGACACAACGGCATTAAGTAATTCCTGCACATGAATTTTAAATTTTACATTGGCCTTAAAACTACACTATAATTAGTTAGTATTGCGGAAAGTGTTTTAGCTAAACATATTTATTAACTTTTTAATCACTGCTAAAAAGATTAGGTATTATCATAGATAAAGACGTTATTTCAACAAGGGGGCTACTATATTATTGACCTGATAATACGGAATAAGAAAATAAAGAAAGCAGATGTCAGGAGCAGTGGCAGGAGTAATTAATTTTCATTTAAAAAACTCATTTAGGCCTTACATAAAAACAAGAATCTTACTTATAAAACAGGTTTGTCTTTAGTGGTAGTTCGACCTTAGCGGCTTGGTGCTTGAGAAACGATAGCAGACACCACCGAAGCAAACCATCCATATCAGCAGGTATTGCATCTTCATCAGGCTCCGAGCACTCTGAATATAATGAATATATTAATATAGAGTAAGATTATATAGTTAGATATAGAAGTTTTATTTAAGTTTTGCTTGTTAATACAGCAATTATGATGGTTCATTTACTATTATGCTACCTACTACATCTTTTATGGACTTTATTGAAGTTTTTTTTAAATGTGTTTTTGTTAATTTGAACATGTATTTAAATGATAAAAACATGTTTACAATAGTAATCAATAGTTTAATTTTATCATAAACATACCTGTATTAACGGTGTCGTTAAGATCTGTGTGTAAGTCATTTTTATCTTTTTCACCTTCTAATTCTAACTTTATATCATCGGATATGACCTGCGGCACATTGACTGCAGGTGGAGGTGTCACCTTCTCTTTGACTAAACTTGGCCATTCTTCTTTGATAGGCTGTATACTTAACTGCAATATAATTTTATGTTATAAACTTTTAAAGCTTTGTTTTAAGCAAGGATGCCTATATTAAGCATGTGAGGTTTTTGATTCAAGGAGTGGGTGGAGAGGGGGTAAACATATTACGTCACCTAATTAACAGATAGATGCTTCATTAGTATTCAAGGTTCATATTACTTATGAAACATACCTGTTCAATATTTTCTGCGATTATATTAGTATCATCAGAATAGTTTGGTGGTTTCAGTTTTGGTCTCTCAATTTTATTGAACTTAGTCTCCTTGCACAACATATCACCAAATACATGTATTGTTTCAAGACACACTCCCCTGAAAAGTATGCAATTAATCTTGTTTAAGCATATTTTATTTATATCTAAATAGTTTCTATTTTAATTTTTTCTCTCTCTCTTGTGTACAGGAGTATTTTATATAGTGCTAGTTCGATTAAGCTCTTGATCATGACAAATTAAATTAAAGATCATTAAATTTCACTTTCAGTCATTGAAGACATCACTTCTTAAACATAATTATCATTATCATTATTATCAGCCTTTGTATGTCTACTGCTACATTTACTTTAAAACTTTCAATCAATCCATCCATTAAAAAATTAAAAACTTTAAAAGCATTTGTATGGTAAAGGTTTCCTGCATTAGACATATTACATTAATATGTATCCTGCATTAGACAAATTGCAAATGTGAAATGAGATTTAAAACAATTTCATGTTTAATATAGGATGGTAAAAGCATATTGTTAATCAGGAGAAGCTGTTTGTATACTTACATGGGGAATCTTGCTAAGTCTATAGATGACATTGCCGCTTTACCAACAACACCTGCTGCATAATTATCAACAGTACAAGCTGCAACTATGGCACCTCTGTTAAAATGCTTGCCTTTCAATGAATCTGCTGTAACTCCAGGGGCGTACAGAGGTGCTCCGCCTTGAATCTGAATTAATATTAGGAACTAGTATATTGATTGCTACAACACTATTTTTTTGGAATCCAAATTAAAACAATGGAACATGCAGTTTATTGGAATTATTTTATATATATACTCTTTGCAATGTAATTTAAGAAAATCAACACATACTCTGGGACTTTACCTTGCTCAAAACTGGGGTGTGAATTGAAATCACAGGGACCATATCAGGCACTTTCCACAGGGCACATACTGTTGGTATAAGTCTATCTTCTAATTCAATAATCATAGGAGTCCCATCCACAACGTATACGCCAACTGTATCTCCAGAATGTAAAATTAATTTCATACAGCTTGTATTTGACTTAACAGGTACAATTTCTTTTATTTTTTCTTCTGAAGTTGAAGGAAAACAGATTTGTAATCGTTGTGCTAAATTTTTTCTGTAAATAGTAATAGAAATTAAATTTTAAAGAAAAAAGTTAGCTGTATCAATAATTAAAAATATACATACTTTTCAGAATTTTTCAAGGTGTTATTAGATTTTAATTTATAAGGTTTGGCGAACATGGTGCTAGTTTGTAAAATTATTGAATGATACAAAAATTAGTATTATTATCGTGTGATTCTGCTTTCCATAGTTGAAAATTTCGGCGGCGTTTTTATGTTGATTAGGTTTATGAGAATTGAGAAATAAAGAAATTGAACCCTAAAGTGTGGTTATCAACTACCAAGTTTCAACTTTGTTACTGAACTGTCAACTGTGAACTGTCATTTCTAGTGAGTGTGAGTAGATGTTTTTTTGTTTCTATTGGAACAGGTTAAGACGAAAGGATATGCTACGTTCTAGTATGTCGTAATCAATTGCTTTAGGAGTAATAATTAGAAGTAAGGTAAAAACTAAAAATAATTATACGTCTTTCGCTTTTTTCAGCCTTGACTTTCTATGTTTCCCGCCATTTTCAGAAGTCAAGTCAAAGTCAAACTGTCAGTGTCAATGTAGCAATGACAGTTACATTTTTAATTTTGTAAAGAGGTAAAGACCATTATGGGATACTCCATTAACGGCGGTTTACAATATCCTACCTATCTTAATATTTTCTTATCTATCTTGATTTTGTCACATTTTCTTACAAAATCTGTCAAAATTTTAAGATCGATTTTTTTTAAAGATAGATAGGATATTAAAAGCCGCCGTAAGATACGAAGTTACCAGTAGAATTTCAATCACATTGATAATCATGAATAGCTGATTAAGGTATGGCTAAATACTTGAGCGCTTTTTCTTAGAATAGTTGTTTCGTCTAAATTAATATTGTGACTTATACAATATATACTCCGTGATATAGAGTGGCGACGCGTCGCCACGGCATGCGCTGCCACACCAGACATTGGTTTTACGTGCGGCTATAAATATATGTTTATTTATTATGTTTATTTTTATCTATGTTTCATATCAAAAGATTGCTCTTTGCACTGTAGTCTAATCCAATATTTTTGTTCACTAATTGTTTGAACCTTATTTTCGAATTTACTATAAAATATTATGAACTATTTTTGAAGCAAAAGAAGAACGGTATTTTTGTCAGAAACGCAAATCGATAAGCAATAAAATACTGATGACATAATCGGGTCACGTCACTCGGGGTTGCGGTATGTGCCTGGTAGTACAAGGTAATCATATAAGCACGAATGCCAGGTGTCCATATCTTACTATTTTTATTACTACTGAAATTGTGGATAGATGACGGATATGAACGAACGTTAAAATTTTTATCTTATTAATATTAAAAACGCGAAAGTTTGTGGATATTTGTTAGGTACGTACTCATTCCGGCAAACGCTACTGAAAGGATTTTAACGAAACTTTACATTGACATAGCTTATGCGTCAGAATAACATATATAAAGGTAACTCGTCTGATTCCTAAGGGAATAGCAAGTACGCGGCATCTTACTCTGTCCTACCCTTCCCTACCATCCCATCTTACCCTAATCATTAATTTGGTACTTTTACCTTTTTAACAGTTGGAAGTGCATTTTAAAAAACTGCCTTTACCCTCCATAAAATATTGGAAATGGTAATCCTTCTTCTTCTAAGTTCAAGTTTCCTCTAGGATTTGTCAACAAACGCGAATAGAATGTATCAGTATACAAGTTCGACTCTCATTTGGACACTGATTTAACAAACGATGTGTTATTTATTATTAACGATTATTATTGGTAACGATTTATGCAATTGCGCTGTGTGCATAGAAATTAGAATTAACTGGTATTTAAAATAATTATTATTTATGAAGTAAACAAAAACCCACACCACCCACATATCACGTCACCACTAAGCCAGGAAATTCATAATTGTAAATGTATAATGCATTTCCTCGTAAGGACATTCCTGCATCTTCGACATGTATTTCTAATTTAAAAAAAAAACTCTAAAAATTAATATTCAATCATTTTGTTTTTATCGTTCATCCTTAAATGTGTAATTAGAAAAATCCATTAAACACAAAACGAATTAGTACTTTAAGTAATCACTATGAGTACTTACATAATAAAAACAAATCAATATTAAATCGTATGCCGGTTCATGGCCATAAAAGAAAAGAAATCCTATGCCATCATTCAATTTGGCACGGCCGGGGCAGGCGGCTAGTCGCTAGACAAATAGTACCATGATAGTACAAGAAAATAGGTCCTGAGCGCATTTAATTATCTGTCAGTTGTCACACAACTAATTAAAAACGAGGGAGAGGATGGTGACGAGACCGATCGACTTCGGCATTAAGAGTTGTCATTTCTACGTAATAAGCCGAAAGAAAAGTTTTCGAATTGTAATATATCTCAAACAAGCTGCTCCAGTGACCTTATACCTATGCTATGTTAACGTTTTCTAAAGCTCTACAGTCTACACTTTATGGCTCAAAAGAAGCCGGTGAGCTACTTCGACAAGTGGGACACGGGCTCAAGCTGGGAATTGAGATATTCATGACGTTCGCCCTTTGGCGTTTACGTTATAGCGATATCATAAGACGTACTTGGTACCTATTTAAGCTGCACTGTCGCAAAATCATGCTAAAAATAATTTTGGACAAATTGGGACATCCTAAATTTTTATTTAATTCCTCTTAGATTTTTCTTTTTATTTCTTATAAATTGTGACTCACTTAGCCGCTTATTACTCAGTAAAATTGTAGCTGTTCTAGCCATCATATTATCAATAGCTCGCCTATTGTGTCGTGTTTTGAAACTTCATTTCATCCGACAATGGTGTGGCATGGACCACAAAATCAATCCCAACGCCATGAAGTCGTGGAAGTCACACTCCACGGCTGGCGAGGGGTAACCCCTAATCCATTTTCATCCATTGGTCAGCCACTATGACTTTATGATCCTGAATAGCGCTAGCGCAGATTTCGGCTGCTATATAGGTATGCATCACAAACATCTAATATAGCAAGTGGGTTTCGGCCGTACCGAGCATACCATCTATCTCTCGGAGATCTTCCTTTGGGGTAATTCAGTTTTAAGTTTTAACCCAAATCCCACAATAGCGACCATCGACAGAACACGCCTCCTTCTGGGCCCCGGATCTTCAAGCAACAGGGCACCTCGACGGCTAGTCATTCCCTCAGGGGACCGACGCCACTTCTACAGAGGGGTTGCCCCGCATCACAGAACAACCCCTCCCAACGTCGGGACAGTACAATGAGGCAAGGTTCCGTCCTCGCTCCTTGCCCCCTGTTCTTTTGCTCCCACTTCTTATAAGAGGGGTACAAAGAGCCCCCTCGGCTCAATTCGCTTCGCCCAAGGCGCTGGGTTGACCCTAGGCTACTGAGCCCCACCGCCACGACAATGCTTCAACCATGGTGGGGTCATATCGAGTACCTCAATCAACGAGCTTTAACGCACTGCGGTGGTCAAGCCCTTATCGGATTCAACAAGCTGCCGGTCAGCTAGTAGACCACATCTCTCGGTAATATCGGCCCACTCCAACTCACTGAAACCCGTGGGGCCGTGCAGCAACAGCACAACAACAATTACTATGAACGTTCCATTTACTCGTAAATTTGCCATTGCTGATAGTTTGTCTATGCAATGTTTTTTTTTCCATTTTGTCAATGGCGTCTGCGATTGGAAAACATCGAAAGAGTAGGTATGTACCTAAAAGCGAAATAAAATTAATTTTAAATAAAAAACAAAAAATCGACTTCAAAACTATACCTTAATTTATGTACAACTAAAAAATTTAAAAAAATATTGAAATACTTCGAAGTGAAGTAGAAGTATACTATTTAAAATTGGGTATTTTTGTAGTCGGTGCCAGCCAAAAAGGATATCTTAATGATCAATCACATACACCAAGTATTGAGTAGATGTCTGTGAGGGTGTCGATGTTTTGGCTGGTACCGACTGATGATGATGACCTCACAATACTTTGATACTTTCCAAAGTATCCTATTCAGTGGTTTTGTTCATATTATTCATATTACATCGACAAGTATGAGAAAATCGTCTGGGTATACAAAACCAACCAAATAAGCATTATTACAAAATTATGAACCTCCTTCTTTTTTTGAAGTCGGTTAAAAAGTTGGTCGTCACGATACGCTCGACAGATGTGATGTTATAATAATTCTAAATTAATATAAACATGAAACGAGAACTAAAATGGTATGGAGTATTTTTACGTTGTTATTGCACCGGGATGTCCGCATTGCGGGAGTCTGGATAACTGCATCAATGGCGCAGTGTATATATTACAAACGTAAACAGGTGAACCGGTTTCATCTCCGGCTAAGATTTATTTTGTGTAAACGGATTTATTTATTTATGTCGATTATTAAGAAGCTGTGTACAGTATCCTAATAAACGTCGTGGATGTAATATTCAAAATCTTAGGATTTTTTTACTTCCAATTTTAAAATTTTAAATACTCTTAGTCTTTTGCTTTTGCTACCTTAAACCACATACTTAATGAAAATAATATAGTATAGGTACTATCGTAAAACCCAACGGTAAAGAAATGCAAATCTAAAAATATCGGTTACTTTATATAAAAAAAATACATTCGCTTTTGGCATTACGTATAAATACATAGAAATTCATTTCAAATACATAAAATTTCATATATATGTATAAATAAGTAATAGGATATCGTAATTTTCTATGAATTATCTATACAATTTACCTATAAATACAACAATAGCTTTTACAATAGGAAATAATAAGCGAAAGGCCCGCATCATCGAAGGGATGCAGATCGCAGATTGTGCGGGCTCTTGAGTCTCGAATGTATCCCAATCAGGAGCAGACAAGCGGCCAAGTACTATGGGAGCGACAATGCTCATTTAGTGCACAACTCACAGAAATCGTTTAAAATTATTAATAATAAATGTCAGAAAGTATTATGCAAAAGTATAAAGTTACTTATCTAGATTTGTGTCTAGTCCGTGAAGTTCTGTGTTTTGAAAAGTTTTTGCTCACTTTATTTGCATCTTTACTGTATAATGTAAATAACAATTAGGAACTTGATTAGGGTTATAAACACACACTTATTGGTCAAAAATAATTTAAAACCAAATACATAATAGTATAAGATATTTTTTTTTATTCTCAGACTTGTGCATTTTTACAGAACGCAGCCGAGATAATAGCCGAGTGGTACTTTATATCCATTTTCGCGTAACGTTTAATTCAACGCGCGTCTTTCCTCTTTATTAAACATCTAACTTATAACTTTTATAAACTCAATGTCTAAATAATGTATGGAGGTAGGTAATAATATCATCCGAATAGAGCAATAATGTTACCTATGCGATTTGTATAAAAACGAATTCTGCCAAATTTGTGCTGCGACGCTGCCCCGGTTCTGTTCTCTGATTGGCCGACTGATGGCCATTGATTGATGATTGACTGATGGAATGTGCACACAGTTCACGTTTGGTTGAATTGCTACTTCATTAGTGACAGGGTTTTACAGCTTACACTACTACTCTCTCTTGTATGCTCGATGATAATGAAGGCAATATGTAATACATATGTTTAAAAGTATAAAGCCGTTTCGACCGCCGGAGGGTGTGACCGTAAGAGCAGTCTAGTCACGGACATCCGGCGCGACGCCCTCCGCGACGTGTGCGGCGCCCGCACCTGTTGCCCAACTGTTTGAGAGAACTGGCTAAATTGTGTCTAAATTCATTCTCTCTTGTCCGTTGCTTCTGATTCACTATCTAAAGATGCCATAGCTACTCCTAGTCCCAAGATCATAATAGTAAATCAGAATAAGGTTATATTTTACAGTTTCTAGCCTAGGTAATTGATCACATAGTTACAAAGCTTAATTTTTCTTGCATCTACATATCCTACTAATATTATAAGCTCGAAGGTGAGTATGAATGGATTTAATGAAATCTTACAATAATATAGCTAATACATCAGAATAACACATAGGCATAGTAATGGGTAGTATGCGGGTGAAACCGCGGGGCGCTGCTAGTTTGGTATAGTTTAAGACGCTCACACTTGTAGCACTGAAAGTGACTAGCGTTATCCCTAATAAAATATTACACCGCGACAAGACAATAGAGACAATATACCAATATTTTTTAAATATAAAAATACTACTACGTGTACCTAATGGCCAATGCTGACAAAACTTTCCCATAAGTGTACCATGTCGGTCCGGATGTCCGACGTTTCGGTCGCAGCGTGTGCGGTCAAACTAATTATTGTTTATTACCAACTCGTCCTTTTCTAAAGAAATAAAAAGTCACTCCTTAATAAAAACATCAGAGTTGTGTCAGTGTTGTGAAAATTGTAGAGGTTCACCATCGAATATTGAAATAGGTATCTACTTGATGCCGCTTACTTGGTGTGTTGGTTATGGTAACAGAAAAGACAAATTTTGAGCATTTGTGCAGAGCCGTAAATAGCATTTTTTGCGCCCTGTACGAGCTTTTATCACTGCGCCCTTAGCAAACCGAAAAAAAATATAGCCCTCCTTGGTCTGGCACCGCCCTATTTACGGCGTTTGTGTATAATATCCACTTCAGCCACGCATAGAGGTAGAGATCTCTATACTTGTTAAATGTTAATGTTCTTAAGTTATCCACAAAATCCACAAAAATATTATTTAATTAATGATTATTAGTAGAATATGTCTATTATCTTGAATAACTGAACTTTCTACATACTAATACATTAATAAGGCAACGCAACGCATACAACGCATTGTATGTATGTATGTTTTGTTACTCTTTCATGTAAAAACTACTGAATGGGTTTTAATGAAACTTTAACATGTTCAATTATGAGTTTCCTGGTTTAGTGGTAACGTAATATGTGGGTGGCGTGGGTTTTTGTTTACTTCATAAATAATTATTCTAAATATGACATAAGTAAATCACATATACGTATATTCTTATTATATATATGCAATAACTTTTAAAAATAATGTGTGAATTGTCTAAAATTTAATCCTACGCAGACGAAGTCGCGGGCACCAGCTAGTGTTACATAATCGTAAAAAAAGTAAACGTAACACTGCAAGATGAGACAATAAATATAAATTAGCGATGAGCATAAGACGCGAAAGTTCATTATGAAATATTGTATCAGTATGCGCACGGTTTCGTTTAATTGTTTTTTTAGTGGGTACAGTTTATGGTACAGTTGCTGGAGAAATTTGCAAAGAGAACTTTAATCACATCATATTAAAATTAATATGTATCAGATTACTATTGTAGTGACTAGTGAGTGTTAAGATAAATGTGCAGCCCTCTTGGGCTAAATCTATGAACCAATTCATGTATCATTAAAAACAAGTGACAATTTTCATGAATATGTTTGTAATGGTGTAACCAGGATCTGATGACATAAAATGCTTAAAAAATAGCGATTTTCATAAGGATCCAAAAAAAAAATGTCATGTGTGAACTGAAATTTCGAGGAATTGTGGCTTCAAATTTCCTTTAAAAAGTGGTGAAAATGTCAAAGAAACCTCTTCGAACGCAATTTATTTTTTCATTTTTTGCCATCAGATCCTGGCTTTGTAATGCAGTCCGAAACATTATTAACACATGCTGTTTTTACTCATTGTAATAGACCGAAGGCTAAATGTACAAAAATTTACTGAATCCGAAGCTGTCTGTCGCCTTATACCTTAGCCTTCGCGATCGTATATTAAATGTGTCATAATGTACCTAACCTGCGTGGCTGCCTCTCACAAGATAAAAACGGCTGATATACCTAATTTAAGCCGTATTGGCTAATATACGAGAGTCTTTAATTTTATTACTGAATTAAATTGGAGGAAGTGGCGTCAAGAGTTCCCCCAGGCTTATTGTAACAGAAACACCAGTTGTATCTTCAAGTAACCTGAGACGAAAAAAGGCTTTGTCACCAGTAATTCCTTCTATCCTACTTCTATGTAGTTGTTAAAGCTATAATGTTGCTTCTAAGCAATAATGTTGTATTCAATGTTATGATCATAATATTATTTGACTATAAATAAGTATACTTGTTTTGACTCAATAAATGTACATATATGCGATGCGAATAATGTGTATGCGATTTAAACTTTGAGCGCAGGCTGCAATTGATGTTTCCAAGTAGGGAATGCAATCCCGCAGCAAAATTCTAACCCAGGTATTTGCGGGACTGAGAGATCTTAGTCCCGCGGGATCCTGGTATTTGCGGGATCCCGCATGTTTCTGATAGTTATTGAGAAAAGAGAGAAAGCCTATGTCATTCATGCATCTAGAACTAAACATATTTAAAATAATGTATTATAAGATTAATTAAAACATACACGAAAAGAATAAAAATTATATTAAAGGGATAATAAATAGGTAGTTTAGGCATTATTTCGAATGCCATTACTTTACACTCCAGACAGCAGAAAATTATTTTTGTACTTTTATGATTGTGGGCACAGCTGTCATTAAAGCGCTGTAGGCGAACTGAAGATATTTGCTTTTTAATCCACCAGGCTTAGTCAAATTAATTTTATCACTTAATCAAACCAAATGAAATCTAGAATGAGTGCGACAAGTTGTTTTAAAACTTGATAGAGTTGGTTCATGTTCGTCTTAAAGAGACAACGGTTCAGGCTCCGTAGTTTCAGCTTGTTTGCTTGCTTTATTCATCACGTTCTTGAGTGGAGGTAACTTTGAACAAGCATCTGATGACATTTACGCTCATTCGGCGTGGTCGTCTCTCCATTCAATTGTAATTTCTAAGAGATTTATAATTTTTTTTGCGGACTACGCTTTTTGCAGGTAACTTATAGGATCGTGTAAATACAATAAAACCGCAGCTATATTGGTACGTCACTCTGCAAAGCGTTTTCTCAATGAGGTAGCAAGTTTCCGTCCGTCATTGGCTGAAATCTTTTCGAGCCGAATCAGTTCGTGCGCTTCCGCGCGCCGAAAAACACATGGCGCTTATTGTTGCGCAGTCCCGCTAATCCCGCGGGATCCCGGTCAATTTATGTGCGGGACTGGTCCCGCAAAAATAGTGCGGGATCCCGGTATCCCGGTATTGCATTCCCTATTTCCAAGTTAATTGAAGCAAAACTTAATTCCGGCGGAAGTTTACAATTTATGCGGTGAACAGTACTCGTGAACGTGTCTCCGAACGCCAGTATTGTTTTGCAGCACATGTGACTGGCCGCGGAGACTTTGACGTTGTTTCTGCTCTCACGGTTTTGGATTACGTTATATTAAAGCACGTTACGTTACTTGACTTTCTTCTTAAATACGTTCTGGAAATTTGTATTATGATGACGGTAATTAATTTTAATTCCATCAACTTGTTACGGCCACAAATTAAACATGTTAAACGAATATTAAATGAACAAGAATACAAACAAAATAATGAACAAAAGATTGAACAACAAATTTTGATCTCGCGATAATTTTGACGTGACATTTTTTGTATTAAGGTACTTAGGAAAGGCGTAAAAATCATCTTTTACTGTCATACGTACGTAGTAAGTAATAATATATTTCGTCAACTTTACATTTTTATCTAAAACCATAAATAAAAAAATGCAGTATATGAGGTACAGAATGCTTATATTCGCCAAGTGTTTTACTGATTAGTGATTGACAACAGACAAGGAACTTGTTTTGTGACATGACTCACATGATAGTGCTTAGACTGCTTAGATACAAATCTATGACGTTTTAAGTAAAGGATGGATGATAATACGTTGATCTGCAAGATGTTAGAAAATATAATCACTCTCCAGCTGCTTTCTTGGAAATTACGAGGCACAGACTTCCACCAGAGTTTGAGTAATTTAATATCTAAACGATGATCCCTATGTGTGAGGTCCTTGATATTTTTCGTTAGGTTTTGCAGGCTTTTTAGGCTTATAGGTTTTTATACGCAATACAATTCAATTGACATTTGACAACACACCGTAGGGCTCCCGTGAGGAACGTTTGTTTAATTTTAATCCCTTAAATGTAGAGTTTCCAGTTCAGGTGACTGTCCAACATTAGTTTAACATTTATCACCATAGTAATCAACTTTTTTTATTCGTTGATTATTTGTAGACAGTTTGTAAGCTGAGTAATATTTTTATTGTATTTTTGCAGCAAAAACGTGTTGTTGGTTTTGACTCTACCTAGGTATAGTCAAAGCCAACAACATGTTTTTTCAGTCATTATATGAATTGCACTGAAATATCGCTTTAAATATATAATATCTCATAATAGCTACTACAGAGTGTCTAAAATATTAAATAAGGCTGTGCCATCAGCTTACAAAGATTTGTCGCCTTGAATTAATGCCAGGAATAATAGAGGCCCAGGGGGACTTTTTTCAAAACTTACCTCTTGACTACTTTTTATTTCGTCAATCTTAACTATTTGGTAACGACACAACTCCGTTTAAACGGAGGTAGTGCTATGCTGCTTTGCAGCCTTACATGACACTGGCGTAAAGTGATAGCTATGCTGTCACGTTTCGTGATAGTTATCAGCAGAATAAAAATTGACACCAATGTTTTTCAGTATATCACCATGTCCAAGACAGGTACAAGAAGTCTTTCACAAAACTTGAGGAATCAATATTCCAAACTTTATACCTAGAGTCCGTAGAAGGATAATTTTCTGGTAACATTATGGTAACGGTCGCCGTTTAAGATCTGACCTCCGCTCTTTATAGCCACGTTTTGTAAGACCTTTAAGTAAAAACCTTTACCTCATTTTATGAGACAAAATTAATAATTCGCCGGTCCCACTGATGCAGTCAAGTATGTTTTTTTTCATCTGGGTGGTCGCAGGTTTGAAATCGATAAACAAGTGATTGTGAGTTTGACAAGGAGGTCAAATTTAATGTTGGAAAATAACTGTTGTAATTTAAGCGACTGAACTTATTAAATATAAATTTATGTTATTTGTTTCCACTTAACAAACTTAAAGGTTTTAAAACATTCGCACCTATTAACTACCTATATCCGTATCTTGTATATTATGTCGCAGGCAACTAGCTTAATTAGCCGTTAAATCAACACCCTAGCCTCTTCACTAAACAGCTCCGTTCACTTAGCGGCCTGAATTATATTCAGCCGTAACGTGTTACAACATTTAATAAACAGGATGGCTAATGCTTAGGCCATTCGAGTGAAAAGGTGGTAATAATGAGGCAGAAATAAAAAAAGATGAAAAATCAAATTACTCGGGTCGGGTGTCGGGTGTGGATGTCGGGCTCGGGATGGGAACCCGGGCCCAGCTTAAGACACGACGTCGTGGGGACTGCCAAGTCGTAGGCGGGCAGTCCCCCTAATGTGGAGAGTCTGGTCTTTGCCGGGACCAGTCTGTCGCTGAGGGTATCCCGTCGCCTGCACAGATCCGGGTCCCTGAAATATAGTGGCTGAAGGCTCACGTAGCGGTTTTAGTGGGGTAGGGCACCCAAATGCGAGTCCCTACACACGCCAGCGCGCCTACCCATGCCCTGGTATGGTCGTAAATGATTTCCGCTGCGTCATCAAAAAAAAAAGGCCTATTCTCTTTCAATGAACGCCAAGACGACCGACCCGTAGTAAAATTTCCGGTTTTATTACTACGAAACTTGGTAGGGATTTATATAGAATGGAATGGCGAAATGGTCAGTTGACGAGAAAATTAGACTGTTTATTGGCATAATTTCGTTTCTTGATATCTCCGGCGCCGCAGAAGGTGCAGCCCCTTCGCCCTTGCGTAACAAAACATGGACACCCACACTCGCTTCCGCAGCTTCGCCTTATCAATAAGAATCAAAACTTAATGAATGTCACCACTATTAGCCCACCCACTTGGTATTTTTAGAATTTACCAACCTGGGCACCGCCCTGTGTACCTTCTATCACGGAAAAGTATACGCTATACATATTAAAAACAAACTTAATTTTGCGGTTCGATCCAAAATAACACGTGATTCGTGAACAGCATGTTTTTAATTTAACTTTCTAACTGTATTTTTCTATAATACGGCAATTCTCTAAGTTTTCACAAAAAAAATCGGAAATTTTAAAATTAGAATGCGGCAACTCTAAATTTTTAACAAAAGCAGAACGGTGAACGCTGAACACTGAACACTGAACAGTGAACATCAACACAGGCACCCGGCAGTACTTGGCCCTCGGTAGTCGGCACTCCGCACTCGGCACTCCGCGGCCGGCTCCCGTCATATCGCACGTGGACGTCGCGAAGCAACAACGCGTATAAGCCACGCGTATCTCAACGCTCAATTTCAAAGTAGCGTCGTAATAATTTACGCGAATTTATAAAGTTACAATTAATTAGTGAGTGAGAGTTTTGTGACGTTTGAGCACTCTTGTGGAACTGCAGTTATGTGTGGAAACTCTTATTAAGTTTTTGGTAAGTTGTGTGTTTATTTTTTGCAAATCTAAGTTATGATAGTTAAATTTAATGAAAATAAACTATTTAATTGCTATGTGCTTTAAATAAAATTACAAAGATTCAGCTATTTTGCATAACTATACAACTTTAAAATTAACACTCATTGAAAACTATTTGTTGTCCGCGACTTCGCCCGTATAACTAAGATTCACGGACGTATCGGGTTTGATGATGATTATTTTCATAACCTAATTTACTCCTTATTATAACAGCTACCTACCAGAAAAGTCCCGTGGAAATCGGTCCAGCCATTTCAGAGATTAGCTGGAACAAACAGACAGACAAAAATTGTAAAAAATGTTATTTTGGTAGGTGTTGCATGTATCGTATATATTCTTAGGCATATAGTAAAAAGCGGTTAAATTTTAATATTATAAACAGACACACATTTTATTTATATTTGTATAGATTAAAAAGATAGCCTATAACAACATGGTATCCTACGTCTAGCATATCTTTAGTGTTATAGTACAATATGTAAAAGTTGTAAGTAACTATTTTTTTAGATAGATTAGAAATATAAAAAACAACTATGAAAAAGAAAATCTCAAATGACCAGCGTACCTATATAATTTTTATATAAGTACTGCTTATCTTTAGTATTTTTGTCGAACTTAAACATTAGCAGAATATTCAAGTGAATATTCTATTGTAATGTCTTCATACCAGTCAGTCCTAAAAAATCCCTATGGGTCCGTATACTTAGTAGTAATTTCTTAAAATAGTTGATAAGTACATCAGTTTAAAAGATCCATTGTTTTTATTTCAAAAGGATCGTGTTTTGTTTATTATAATATTATTACACTTGCAGGTAAATTTGAGGTACCTAGTACCTACCCACCTTGGATTATTAGTATCTACTTTTGTCTTGCAATTTTGAAGCAATGTAATGATACTAGTAAATAGTATCTATTATCTAAATAGGTACCTACCAAATATCTATGATTTTTTTTGTAATGAAAATCAAATTTTAATTGACTATTACTGACTAGTGCTTACTTGATTTCTATTTTCCAAGTGATGTGTAGCGGTGTAGGTAATAGGTATATGTATAGAAGCGAATGTCTTCAAAATTTAGTAGAAATAATTCTTAGCAGTGTATTACTAAGTACATACTGCAATTGATAATAATCGTGCGCATCTACATAGATATTAGCGTTTGCATAAGTTTATCTATCGATCCGTCAAAATCCTACAAACCCTAATTCGTTAGTTATATTGTATTCTATTCTACTAATAAAGATAGGTAATAACTAGATAAGGTGAATTGATTTGAACTAATTATTTTATAACCAGTAACCTGTAAAAAACCAGTAACCTTATCAATTAATGTTTATTCTAGGGGTGAGAGTATTTTAAAATTGTTGGAGTATTTATTTAGTTAATTTGTAACCAATAAACAAAGAGGGAGGCCTATGTTCAGCACTGGACGGATAAAGGCTGATTATGATGATGAAACAAAGAACCATTTTTTTTTCCTATTTTATATGATGAATATAATATAAGACATCAATAGATGTCTCATACTCGGGAACCTGCCCTAGTTCATAAATCATAATGAAGGCGACTGCGAGGACCGTAGAAATAAAAATATCAATGCATAAACAGACCAACAGAAAAAGCGACTCAATTTTCTATTACCTAGGTATGTAAAGATACCTTTTGCTCCTAAATTCCTAGTCCCCGGTGGCAACTACTATGTTGAGGTGTAATATAAAGTCGTCCTTGTCAAACAAGAAATGAAAGCCGATTTTGATTAATCGCGTGTATTATGTAATTTTCGTGTCCATCCATTTTGACATAATTGATGTGGCATCAGGACAAATTAATGATGTAATAGTGAGTACCTATTTTTTTTTTGATGACGCAGCGGAAGTCCTTTTTGGACCCTACCAGGGGCTTGGGTGGGCACGCTGGCGTGCGAGGACTCGCATTGGGTGCACTACCCCACTAAAACCGCTGCGTGAGCCTTCAGCCGCTTTCTGAGAGACCCGGATCTGCAGGCAATGGGAAACCCTCAGCGACAGGTCCCGGCAAGACCAGATTCTCTACAATAGGGGGACTGCCTATATATATATATATATATATATATTAGAAATATCATCAGATTAATATGATTCATTGGAATCTAAAGTAAGGTATTCGTAAGAATACGAATGTCAATTACATAAAAATTAAGTAATAATTTCATAATTAATTTTAACTTGTTGTTAATACATATAAGTAGGCAGTATTGTTTCGTACTAATTTATAATTAATTTTAAACACAATTACAATTAACAAATGACCGCGTAATTGGAATATAATGCAGGTCAAGTTCGTAATTGTGCTGATTGTGGAATCCATTTACTTAATTAAAAAAATTAAACAAGTTATCAACAAATTTATTAACGGTTTTGGTTACACCTTGGCAAGAGGTGGTTGTATGGGGATTGACTTTACTGACCAATGTAAAAGATAATTCCTACGTATATTCAATAATTTATCAATCCAATGGTTAAAAATTAAAATAAAAGCAAAATAAACTAAATTTTACACTCGCATTGCGACGTTTGTTGTTCATCCAGAGTCTGTACCATAAGCAAGTATATACGTTATTGACTTTTAAAGTAGATAAATCTAGATAAAACGTGTTTTAAAGTATTTAATAGTATGTGATAGAACGCAAAATCTATCACGTAGTAATTCGATTGTTTTATCATCACGCTCTACAGAAGCTATACCAGTTCCGGGTTTAAACTCTACTTACATAAATGGTCCGAGGAGGTTGTTTATTTTGTCATGTTTTAGTAAAAAAGCACTAGGTTCACAGCCGCATAAGGAGATGGTATTCAGGCGGGCGCGTCGACAAAAACCCGAGGCCAGCGTACGTCGTAATTCTGCGGCGCTTTACTATTTATCAGCGACGTCGGCATCTGTGAAGGTATCGCTGATACATAATCTACATTTCTTGAACATTGGCTCCATGTGATCGTAAATTAAACATAAGTACGACACGTACATGTTCGTGACCTCTTTCTTTTAACAATTAAATCGCCCATTGACATTCAAAACACTATGAGAATCTTAGTATTAATAATCATCATCAGCCTTCATTCGTCCACTGCTGCTCGTAGGCCTCCTTCTATGAACGTCAGGACGATGTTTGCTTACCACTCGTATCCAACACGGATCGGCCATTGCACAGAGATCGTATTAACGTTATTGAACCGTTGGCTATCCGTTCTCTTGAGTTTTGATCAGCTCATATATTTGTAGAATGCAATTATGACAAGTTACATATTATTATATATTTGTATTGTATTTGACATTGTTTCAGAGCAACTCAATAGTGAGTAGGTAGGTACGCATGATATGACAAATTTTAATTATAGATGAGTACCATCATAATATTATGAGATGTGTAGACTCATTGTTACTTTATTTAGACCTTGAGCTGTGGGAATCTAAAATACAAATGGTTTATTTTTAACTTGCCGTAAAACTCATTATTGTCATTAGATATCTAATTCCTGGACTTCGTAAGTATCATTATTGTACTTGAATTAAAATGACATTATAGTAGATCTCGGAAGCATTCAGACATAATATAATTTATACGTTCAGGTAAGAATATGCTGACTAACCAAAATACAAGGATACCTAAAAGGATTTTACCTAGATGTAATTTCGTATGAAAGACACGTCATTGTCAACGCCATCTCTCTTCGCTGACGATACAGCTCTATACGTTACCCACCCTAATGCTAATAGAGCATCGCTATTTCTCCAACGTGCCGTCACCGAACTAGGCAACTGGTTCGCAAAATGGAGAATAGCTATTAACCCCGATAAAAGCGCGTCGATTCATTTCTCTCGTAAGAGAAAGACACGCTTACCTAAACGCAGACAAACATGGTTCACGATGAAACCAATCTTACTAAATAACGTCGTTATTCCCAGAGTTAGACAGGTCAAGTACCTGGGGGTCACCCTTGACAGGTCGATGTCGTTTAGACCACACATCGCCGCGATTTCTAAAAAAGCCCGTTTCGTCAGTAGTAGACTGTACTTCCTCATAAACAAAAAGAGCAAAATGCCCCTCAGGCACAAGCTCACCCTCTATAAATCATGTATCCGCCCCATCATGTCATACTCCTGTGTGGCATTCGCGCATGTGCCTCAGCATAGACTCAGAGGCCTCCAAACGATCCAAAATAAATTCTTACGTGTGGCAACCGGTTGCCCGTGGTACGTAAGAAACATCGACCTACACCGCGACCTCAGACTAGATTCGATTAGGGGCCATTTCAAAGCGATGTCAGAACGTCACTTCGAAAAGGCACTTCTCCACCCGAACCCACTCGTCGTGAGTGCGGCAAACTACACCCCCGATAGCTTAGCACCTAATAAGTCTAGGTTACCTAAGAATGTCATAACCGATCCTGTTGATAAAATCACAGAACTGTTAAAGCGCGACGCTGAAGCGCGACGTAAGCTACAACACACACTCAGACATAACACAGCCGGTGTTAGGCACACATTCACACCGCATGGGCCCCGGGGTCGTATGCGACGTCGAACCCTACACTCCGTTGACCAGTTGATCCGGATCAACCGCGACAGCATAGGCTCAGATCAGCTACGAGTCGACACCAATATAGACCGTGTAATCACCGATAGCACTCTGCTATCGGCAGCTTGCTCGGGTCCCGCGCTTGACCCGCCTCCCCCGCTACCGGGGGAGGGGAGGGCCGGCCCTCACGATAGGTTTCTAACGTCACCCGTTCCAAACCAGTAGACCGTAGCTGACCAAGTTAGGTACAAACCCGACGCCATGAACATGGCGGGGGGCAACCCCCCAAATTTTTAACGTCATAGGATGATCCAACCGGATCACCCCATTTCCGATGACGCATAACGGTCACTAGGACCATTAGCATAGATCCAACCGAAAAAAAAAAAAAAAGTCAACGCCATCGCCCTACGATCAAATCTATTATAACAGTATCATAATTGAACGAATAATATAAATATTTGAGAGTACGTATCTTGTATATTCCCAATTATCATCTTCATCTGATATATAAAATTCTCGTGTCACAGTTTTCGTTGCGGTACTCCTCCGAAACGGCTTGACCGATTTTGATGAAATTTTTTGTGCTTATCCGGTATCTATGAGAATCGGTCAACATCTATTTTTCATCCCCCTAAATGTTAGGGGTAGTCCACCCCTAAATTTTATTTTTTATTTTTTAGACAAAATTTTTATTTTCTATTTTTTATGATACAACATACAAAAATACATACGATCCTCAATTTTCACCCTTCTACGATCAACCCCTATTTTGTAATTGCAATTTTAATATTGGCAGAACGAAGTCTGTCGGGACAGCTAGTTTTATAATATAAATCATCGAGCAATTAAAACTCCGCGTGCGATGAAGTAATAAAGGTACACTTTAATCAATCAAAAACGATGAAAACCAGAAATTCATTACGAACCCACCTCGGTTCATAATGAATTCCTCTCGCGTCCCGGCCCGCCGGATATCGTAATATACTGCGGTTCCGCGGCAGCTGTCATCTTACGTGTCTGTTTGTCCGAAATAAAGCTGATAAATATATCCTGTCAAAGTCTCTGCTTAACTTGAATATTCCTTTTTCTTGTGCTTTTGATCTATCTTCAATTATGTTACATAACTACTTCAACGTATTGTTACTTTTGAAACATAAATCCATGATTAATGAATATGTAAATATTCGTTTGACGTGTTCGTCTCTATGTCAGTAAGATCGTGTTATATCAAGCGCATTACCATAATCACAGAGCTGTGGAAGACTAAAGCATGACCAGCAGCGGACAATAATAATACCATCCAAAATATGAAGTCAATTTTCAAATACAGTGAAAGTAGCTCTCAATAAATTATCGCGGTTTAATTACTAGCTGCTAATATTAAAAAAATACAACTGACGTATCAAGAACTAGACCGTATAATGTAATCATTGTGATGCAAAACGAGGGAAAGGTGGTTTGAGTAAATGTTACCAGAAAAATGTAAATCATGATCTCTTTTTCTTAGTACTAATGACCACATTGATAGAATGCAAAAATGTAATAAGTCACTCATAATTTTATGTGAAATATCCTCTATTCTTACTTAGTGTGCCTACAAAAATTTAATTAATTTTCAAAAACACACGTTCGAAAGGCTCGACATCACAGTTGTAATAAAGTGGATTCGAGTATCGGAACATAAATCCCTCTTAGCGTTCATGAAAAGAAACTTATGTCCAGCGTCACCGACATAATAGTAATTAATCTACCAGGGAGCTGTGTACAGCCCATCTGCCAAATATCTAACAATGTCCATCAGCCAACCAGAGCGCAGCTCAGAACAAATTTGGAGTAATTTGTTTTCATACAAAAACATAAAACATTATGGCACTATTTATATCCTATGCTCGATGCCAGCGGCGGAAACACTTGGACTGACAACTATGAAGATTACACCTAATTCTGTTATTTATTAGATATCATTTTTATTTCATGAACGGCATCATAGAGTAAAGTGATACTACGTAAAAACGGCATATACAGTTCATAATGACAATTGAAATATTTCAAATGTTAGGTATCCTTTATGTTTTTGCTTTCTTTACTGAAAATTATTAAATGGGTAGCTGGAACGGAGCTACAACTCGTCTCATATATTTCTGGGAATGAGAACCGGAATTAGGAGCGTTTCTTTTACGCCAGATTCAGGTCAGCTGTCGTTGCACTCTGTGTACGTTTATAAAAAATTTAATGATATGTTTGCTGTCGTGAACTATTTCATTTTAGTATGTTACTGGATTCAATTTTATTAATACTGATTGTGAGGATATTATATACAACAAATATACATTTGTAAAGAGGTAGTGCCATGCTGCTTTGCAGCCGAATTGGGCCGGCACGACCGGGGTGGTACCTCTCGCTCACATAATACCGGCGTAAAGTGACAGTTATGCTGTCGCGTTTCGTGCGGTTTGTGAGTTTCCGGTGGCCCATTGGGGGGATAGGGAAAAGGAGGGCAACGTATCTGCATAACCTTTGGTTGTGTAGATGATAATGGGGGTCGATAGTTGCAAGGATTCGGCTGTTCATTTGCCCTCCTATGCTATAAAAAAACATGTTTATTTCTTGTCATGTTTATTTAGTGTCGCAGTAAGCCGGTTGTAAGCTTTTTGCTTATATAAGTATGGATTAGTCTTAGATGGCATTAGTAACAATAATTAGAAGCCCCACGGCACCAGTAGGGCTAACACACGTGATTCATTGATCACTGTGGAGTTCTTTAATCTAATGAGCATCCATAAGGCGAATATATCCTTTCGGACTTGAGGACTCCACACACGTTAGTGCCAGTAAATACATAACGATTGGATTCCAGTAACCGAATATATGACTGGCTATATGAATATAAGAGATAAGTTTTATAAATAATTTATTAAAAAGGAGTTTTCTATTTAGCAGTCTAGGAATTACGACAATTATGTGAATTTACACATCACTCTTAGTACAATTAATTTTACTTCACACATAGGCTGTTTTAATTGTCTTTTGTATTCGACGAAATTAATATATTTTATCATATAGGCAGTATTCGAAGTTTAAAATTTGATAAGTATAATACTTATCGCTTTTCTTGGTTAAAATGTGTCTACTTTACTATAGGAGTATTTCATCACCAAATCAAAGAACAGTCATAATCAATTGTAAAGCATTGTACGAGTATGTGCATCCGTTCGATAACTATTAGTAAGATTCCTGATTCCTGATTTGCTTATAGCATAACTTTGTGCAATAGATACTACATGATATTTACAGTTATAAAGCTGTAAGTAAATAAATATTATGATCCTTTAACTACTATAATAATTAATATAAATGTAAAAATAGGGATGTATAATACGCTTTCACGCGAAAACTATCTAATCGATCATTATTAAACTCTGTACACATATTCTCGGAGGTACTAGAAGTAACATATGAGACATAAATAAAAGGTTTTTTTTTGCAAACGCGGACGAAGCCTTGGCAAACAGCTAGTAAATTCATAAATGAAATTATGTATGTCGTAAAATATCTATATAAGTCATCGTAAACAACATGAAACATCATATATCTGTACTCTGTGTTCCGCTGAGTACCCAGCGAACAGTCCTCTTATTCTATCAACAACTTATGTCTTAGGCCGATGAATGTACTACACTTACGCTCAGTCTTAACTAGGTATAATACCGTCTAGATTGTAGAACATTAAGTAAGTAAGTATACAAAGTAATAAATCTTGAGATCATTATATTTATCTTTAGTATTCTCAGAATTGCCATACAAGGCACACGTTATACCTAAATTCTCTGAAAACGGACTATTGTCGGAGCTAACGATGTTTAGTTAAACATTGTCAACGTAGCATTGCTTTTTCTCAGCATCCTTAACATAAGGATGTGAAAGTAGTTGATATTTTAGTTTTAAGAAGCAGTATAGCATGAGAAGTAAAGTTGGTACTTTATTTTAATGAACTTTGAGAAACGAGGCACTTGACCGTTGCATGAGCGCTTTAGGATGCCTAGCTCTGCTATTACTAGACACTTTAGGACTTATTTCATATTTTAAATGTGTTACATTTATTTCTATTGGTAAAGTGTAATGCCTGCCTATTTATCCAGTTTACCTACTTTAAAAGGGGATATTGGAATTTACTTCTTTGAACATTTAATTAGTGGATAATAAAAAAAATGTCTACTAATAGCTTAAATAGCTCCGTGTGTGTGATGTATTCATCACATTCATTATTATGAATTTTGATTTCCGAAACGAAGAAATGATAAATGATGAAAAATGATTTTTTTCTATTGGAATTTTGCCTTTGTGTCAATTGACAAGAAGTTGACTACACGCTTAGCTGTTATATTATATGAGCTCCTTCCAAGATTTTGTTTTAAATTCGAATATATTGCCTTAGAATTACACTCATGTTGCATTAATTTATTTAGCCTGAATTACAAAGCGAAGCGACGATGGTCCAGGATTGGCTCGGCCGCTTGAGTGAGAGCTGCGGGTTCTATGCTGACCTCCATGGTGGTGCCGTGAAATGAATTTTTACAAAGGCCTAAGTACCTAGAATCACGAAAAAATTGCTAGCTCACCGGCGAAGAAAAAACATAGGAAACCTGTGTAGTTCACTAACCTGCACTGGGCCAGCGTCTCGGTGAACTATGGCCTGATACCCTCCTCGCCTGATTTCGAGGAGGAGACGCAATGGAACATAAATACATAATATATGAGTGGTTACTTTACTGAATAACGCGGGAAATCTCGAATACTGGGTAATGTCTAATATGTTGTACCCGTCGTCATCTCTTATTTTGTAATGTAAGTTAATAAAAATAAACCGAATATTATGCAGCTACAACTTACAAGATAATTATATTGAGACAATCTCACTCATGATAACCCTTGCCGGCGGGAATACAAAAAACAGCTTTTATACATATTTAAGTTTTAGATAAAAGTTCTTAAAATATAATCGAACTAGCAGCGCCCGCGGTTTCACCCGCGTACCTCCTATTGCCGGGATAAATTATAGTCTGTTTCTGATGTTTATTACCTATATTATTGTAAAGTTTCATCAAAATCCATAGTTTTTGTGTGAAAGAGTAACAAATAATTTATAATATGAGTAGGAGTAGGATCAATCAGGTTTCACAAAAGATTAATATTTATGAAATAATTATGCGCTTTTTAATAATTTTGTATAAATTATATATTTATTTTTATCATATCGGCTTGCGTACGTGACAGCAAAGATTATTAATATTGTGTAAGAGGGTAGACATAATATTATACCTATCCATTAGATAGTTTTGTTGACGATTGGTAGCTTAACGATTTCCAGTGTTGCCATATTTTTTTAAGGCCGCCTTTATGACCCAATCTGAAACTCGACTATCGTATATTATGATAATAGCTGTTGCTCGCAGCTTCGCCTGCGTTAACTAAGATTTACAACGGCATTTTAGTGGGATGATGTATAGCCTATAGCCATCCTCGATAAATGAGAAATAATCCTTCAAAAGCTTAAATTTTAAATACCAATAGTTACTGAGATTAGTGCGGTCAAACAAACAAACTTTTTTAGCCTTGTATATTAATATATTATTTATATGGACGTTATACAATGTTTTATATAATATCATTTATATATTTTTGTACAAAAGGAAAAGACGAAGGCCACACCGATTTTAAATGTTTCCTGTTTCCCGTGGTAATAAGCACTGATTGCCGACAGTAAGTTTATTTATTTAAAGAGGTGTATAAAAATCAGGGTGTAATATATTATAATAGGGTAAATGCGTACGTTAGGTGTTCTTCGAATATTCTTTAATTTGTACAACTAATGTATTTATTCAAAGTGTATATTGTTCCAGCAGTCGAAATTTGACTGAAATTCGGAAGGAGGTAAAACAATTTTCTTATTTCAATGTCCGTACAAACTTGCATTTGATTCAAATTTATACGTACTTACTTTACATATTTTTCATATTATAGTTTTTGATGGCTTAAAACAACTATAAATATAGGACGTTAGTCCTTCAGAGGACGATTACTAAAATCTTTAAGCAATCTTATTAGCTTCTCACAGGGATATCCTGCCAACAAGACGCAAGGAAATTACTACATGTAGTTCGTATTTGTGTCTACTAGGTAACACTAATATTTCGACAGCATTATAAATTCGCATTAAATTAATGTAAATAGCATCCTATAAGATTATTAGCATACTAATAATACTTTAATCATTAAAGATTATAAAAGAAACCATCTTATGTGATGATTACAAAAGTGGTAAGGTTGACTTGTTTAAAAAGGACTTAAGGACTTAGAAAAAGTTATTTGTAAATGGTTTTCAGTTTAAATTAGTGTTTTTAAACATTAATTTAACTCACCTTATAATTTCTTTTAGGATAAATATATTATATACCTACTTTAGCTAAGTATTATAACTTCGTAAAATTAAAGTTAGTAATAATAATAATCCGTATTCACAACCTTTGATAAGACACAGTACTCCCGAACCCATAGGGTCATTCAAACCAATTCATAGACAAACCCATACAAAACCCTACTATCAGGACCGCATAGAATATCAATAATGACTTGCTTTGTTATTTCTTACTGATATGTTTTTATGTGTTACATATTTTAAGATATATTTTTTTTTATTTAAGTGAACTCAATTAAAATATTTAAAGTATAATAATTGAGCTTGATGCTTCCGTATTCAGAATGGTATTGTACTCGTCCTTGCTAAATCGGCTGTGTTGCTATTTGCTAGCTGCTTTGCCTATTAAATGCTTCAAAATGATAGAAGAAAAAAAAAATGTTCATCCAATCATTAATAGTTCGTAGACCGTAGTTTTTCTGCACGGTTGCCATTAAATTTTCCAGAATAAAGTTATTTCTGAGTAAAGTTTTCTCATTCGCTATGTCAATTCATAAACTCGGTCCGATACTTTGTTCAGGGAGGTAGGTAGAGGTATCTTTTACCTTTTGTTCACAACTGTATAGTATACTAGCAGCGCCCCGCGGTTTCACTCGCGTACTTCTCATTCCCGTGAGAGTACAGGGATAAATTATAGCCTATGTGTTATTCTAATGTATAAGCTATATTATTGTAAAGTTTCAATCAGTAGTTTTTACGTGAAATAGTTACAAACATCCTTACAAACTTTCGCATTTATAATATTAGTAAGATGTGTGTGCGTCCATAAAATACAGAGACAAAAATTATTTTCATGTTTTTATTTTATTCGACTTGTTTATTCGTTGATAAGTGTACATAAACAAACGAGTATATAAGCATATACATATAGTGCATATAAGCATGTGAACATACAAGCAAACGCTCATATCATCTTCCTATATTAGTATAGCATGTAGATTATCATGTTACATAACTTTGTAACCGAATGATTTAGTAGTCTGTTTACTGCATATTGTGGTTACGAACTTAGGATGTTGGTATATCGGAAACTGTATTGCCCATCGACCACATAACCCATAGACTCCTAATAACAGGGAAACAGGTTCTGGCGACACATCTGATATATAGTTCCGATGTAAGCCGTAAACGATGTACTCAAACTATCGTGTCGTCTTATTCTTTCCCGTTGCGAAATATATCCATTTCTTTTTAACGTTCCGTGATTGGTAATGTATGACATTGAATTAGCTAATCACAGCATTGCAACCCCTTCCGTTTCACCTCAGCTAGTTTCCAGAATGTATTTATTACAAAAAATCAAACATTAGGAGTCTATAGGTTGTGTGGTCGATGGTATTGCCCCATTAAGCGGCTCACGACCTTACAAATAATATGATTTTACAAACTGGTTTTCATGTATTTTACTGTCCCATAATCGATTTGATCAAAACATTTATCAAATTACGGCCTAGTTTTCTTTAATTCTCTTTGAAGAAACACTCAGTATTTTATATTCAAAAATAATAACTTGCGTTGGTTGTGACTCGTGAGTACATAATCTGCGATGTACTTCACGCTTCTTGACATATGCGCCAATTAGTTACAAAAATGATAATGGATTAGGATTATTTTATTTACTTTAATAGCGCATGAAGAATACGCGCACGCATTTTTTAATTATCATCGGTTCACCTCACTCTTAGCGATAAAACTGTCCCCACCCCACTAGTGTTCTAGTAAAGTATTTTTTTTTGCGATTGTCTCGATCTCTCTTCTAATTACTACTATATGGGTTGTTACTACATGGTCTTATTACAAAAAACTAAATAAACCTCAACTCAAACCAGAACTATCAAGACCAGGTTTATCTGTAAAACCATGGTCTAAGCTTGTTTGTATTACAAAACTTGTCTACCTTATTACAAAATACCTATAAACCTAAGGTCTAAGTAAAAATGGTATTACAAAATGTGGTTTAGCGATAAACTATGGACTAAATCATGGTCTAACTTTAAACTTCAGCGATCCCTAGTTTAACGAAGGTCTAAATTACTAAATCTGATGTGACAAAGCTTCTCTTTTACGTAATATCATCTTTTCCATTTTGTATTGTCGTTTTAATTCGAAAAGGGATATTAATATGGTAAATCTAAAATGATATTGCTAGCTATTTGCTTTTTTGTCAATTGTTATGGTTTAATATTTTGACGCGTGAGAATGTTACGTTTCGATACACGTACTTACTTTAGAAATTAATTCGACAAAATTTAATAAAATGCTTGAACCTAAACCAAGCTAAAATCTTCATAGTAACTAAATAACCAAAATAACCAGGTCTCAATATTTTAAATTTTCTTAAACATCACCTAATCATTAGCGTATTATTAAAAACTTTTTTGTTTTGGCAAAAGGAACGTTTTAATATAATGTTGTCATAGTGACCGAATGACATTTGTATTAAATGATGGTACTAAGAAGACCACGGTTTATATAAGTTTTGTAATACAAACAAATTTAGACCATGGTTTTGCAGATAAACCACATTTTGTTATATTATTTTAACGTAAACCATGGTTTATAGGAGTTTAAACCAGGTTTTTTTAATTAAATCGCTTTTTGTAATAAGGCAGAAAGGCTCCTTTAGGTTAACCCTTTAAATTTAATTCACTGATGCAATAGTCATCTTTATATATCGCTGTCCCTTTGCTTTTTTCACGCGGGGATCGGAGATTCCTCTGGCGGGTATGTGAGATTTTAGCGATGGTAAGGTGGACGGAGGACTTGTCCTGGCCCGGGGATAATTATGATCGTCAATGATGTTGCGCCTAGAGGCACTCTCTTCTGGAGGTAGGGCGTTACGTCCTCTCCTCCTATTCCACTTAAGGCACCTTGAACATATATGGGCGCCTTATAGTCAGGACTTACCCGCGGTGCTCATATCCTCCGTGCGCAGGTCCCCGCACGGCGCTCCGATCTCGTTGCCGCTTATGAGAAGACGGCTGTCTGTTTTCCGCCCACGACCCACCCCGTCAGAGGGGAAAGGGAGGGTCGGACCTCCGACTAATAGTTTAACTTCATCTGCTAATGACTCGTCGACCGTATTGGATTTGACTAGCCACCTACTTACCCTCCTGGGCACGGAGGGGGGCGCCCCCCTTTCGAATTTTACTTGGCGAGCCATCTGCTTATCTACCTACCGATTAAGCTTAAAGACCTTTCGAAAAAAAACTGCCGTCTGCTTTTGCTGGTACTTTGATCGAGTATTAAAACATTTTTTAAAACAAAGAATCATTAATGCGAGTGATTTCTTCACTATGTTTTTTACATTTCAAGTAAATGCCTAAACATTATATATAGATTTTAAAAAAAATGTATGCATAATTTTGAAGTTGAAGGTTATGTATTCACAGACAGGTTAATTGTGAAGTGTAAACGTCCTCTTATCAGTAAAATTGGCGACACTGGTTTTTATATATATTACGTAACGCCCATCCTTTTCTTAATTAGTAATTCTTTGTTTCGTAACACTGCTTCGTTGATAATCATGAACCGTGGTTATGTTGATAGGCGGAGGTGTTATTTTAGCTTAACTTCGCCTTAAGAAGACTTAAGTTTCTTTATCATTACTGCATATAATAAAACATTAACATATTTATATGACGTACTGAAGGCTGATTCAATATTTTCGTCGTATCTTCAATGCCATCGCTGAATTTAAGTTCTTGATTTCCTTTACTAATAACTGGATAATTGTGGCTTAATAAAAGTATTTGACAATGAAATTTATTCATAAAAACACGTAAGAAGCAACAATCTCCCGACTGCGTTAATTTTTATTGAAAAATCAGTTTATTTGAATTTAAAATAACTCAGATTTATGCTACTAATGATAACTATTAAACAAATATACAAATACGTTATTGCTTGTTTCAATAAATCTAAAAGCATGCACATAAAATTTCGTAACATAAAAGCTTGTCGCTTATAAGAAGTTATTAGAAGTTATCGGCCGCACGACCTATTGCGGACGTCATCAATAAAGTATCAACCTTTATACGTCCCACTGCTGGGCACGGGTCAGTCAACAGCTAGTCAAATATAATTTGCCAATGTGCGATGTACCATTGTATTAAATACACTGGCGCAGACTAGTTTCAAAATTGTTATATTCATATTATATTTATGACTCATCTGTGAAGTCAGTAAGAGTAAAAAATGTATAAAAAAACCGCAAGTGTAAAAATGTCTTAACATTTATCTAGAATCTAGATTTTATTATGAAGTTTACATACACCAGCTTAATAATCAGATTTGGTATCCAACAATGTTGTGCATGAATTTAAGATTACTACTCGTATCATGGGGACCTGGTATTAGTGATAATAAAAATGATATTATTTTGTAATAAAAAGAGTACATCTCCTTCGTGCATGTTTAAGTGCAGATTCTTGGCATGTCAATAGCCGGTTCGCTAGCCTACACACCTACATCCTTCTTAGCCTCATTATGACAGTTTCAAGCAGCTTTTGTTAAGTTGAGCCCTTCCTATAGAAATACAGGACGCCAATTGAGTACAATCAATACCAATTAGCCAATTCCTGTTCTCGAATGATCCAAAAATGAATATTGTATATTACATTTCTTACCATTTTGAAAGTAACTATATTTTTAGGCTAAATTAGGCTGATTTCAATTCCTTAACACATAAAAACTAGTGCAGTTCTATTTATGAAACTAAGGAAATTATGCGACAAAACATTCTAAATGCCATAGAAATATTAGTCCACAACTAAAAGTTTTTCTGTTGTTGTAGGTACCCCGAAGAACTCAACCTAACTTCCGAGGAAAGCGGAGCGAAATATTCAAATCCATGTAAGTTTTAAATTGAATAAATTGAAATGCCGACTTGCTGACATTCTTAAAATGTTTTTTATTCAAACTAGATTTGCAATCTATAGTATTCTAAAGTCATCATCAGTTAACACCATCTTTAGTCGATAGCATTAAACAAGTGAAATCTAACTAAAGTCTGTCCAGGGTGATATAGTTATAATTATGCGTGCAGAGATATGTACTTGTATTTGTTGATCCCAAAATATTGGTCTTGTCCAGAAAAGGTGCTTGGTTATTTAATACTATTGTTTGGAAATAAAACAGATTCACTTTTTTGTTCTAAAGACTACACAGCTACATCCTTCTTAATTTAAAATAAAAAATAAAGCTCCACTTTTGTGACATTTACAATAATATAAATATTATAAAATTATATTGAACAAAAAGAATGCTACCAAGCAAGATGTAAAACGAGTATATAGTATGTTACGAAAAATATTATGAACTAAAGATAGAATATATGAATAATATGAGACCAACTTCATCGTTTAGAAAATTAATGTTACGGTGACATGCAGTTGCAATTTAGTTTAATATATTATATTATGATTGAATTGAATTATTTAAGTTTCTTTTTCCATAAACTTTAAGGTAAATCACGGTACTAGCACTTAGTCCGGCCGTTGACTTTTTATAGTCAAGCGTAAAACTTATATAAAAAAGCTTGTACTTACAAAAATTTTGTTTCGCAAAGTCTATTTTCTCTCTTCCATTAAGTTGTATATGTATCTATGTGTTTTAGGCTTAGCTATTAAGGTTTATACATTGAATGCTTTGTTAGCGCAGCAATTGTGGGCTGGAGTAGCGGCGCGAGTGACGAGGGCGATGACAGGGGTTTTAGTTTCGCAATTATTCACATACGCACCCTATGAGTTGGGCACGGCTTTATTAGGAGTCGTTGACAAACGCCCTACACGACGTGGTAATTTACAAAGGCTTTGTAAGAGTTATATGAATAATTATATTATATACTAACATGAAAGACAGCAAACGCTAAAATATGAAGAGAACATAAAACTTTAAGAAGAAATAAATAAGAACAGATTACAAAGGCTTAAAGTGGTGCGTTGGGATTATATTCCAAAAAGCAAAGAGCTTTTTCAGTAAACGTAATTGTAACTTACTAAAACTAATCTAAAATCTCTATCGAGTTCCGCGAAATAAAGTTAAAAAACATAAAAATCCCGTCTTAAATAATTTGACTTTTTTTTTTTTATTTGACTTAAATAAATATTACCATGTTAATTTAATAAATCCTGTAATTGTAATTTTAATCCGAAATAAAGTGTAACTTATAAGCGTCTTAATATTTTATTGTAATCTTTTCTCAATAGTATGAGAGTAGAAGAATACTGAGAGTTGATAAGAATGAAAATTAAGTCTCTATGTCAGCAATATTTTACCATTTTTATTTTTATGATTGCATGTCAGGAACAGCACCGGTCTAGTTCTTTAATCTTCCTAATTCATTTTTATAACCTGTTTCATGAAGACATAAAAGAAAGTAATAAATTATGAACGCGCCCTTTCATTTCCCCCGGGCTTACTTTAGTCTAGTAGATAAATCAATTAGTAGTAAATGCACGTATGCATTCTCAGAACTCTGAAAATTTACACTAAATGGAACATGAATATATGATTGTTGAATAATTATTCTATTGATTATTATATTTTCCTTTGTAGGTAACTATTTTGCTTAATATGAACTTGTATAAGGTTGTTTTTAAAGTTTTCTATCATAATGTTGAAAATCCTTTATGTGCAAAGCTTTTGTCGCTGGGGCTCAACTCTAAATCTTCTCACTCTTGACTCTTTATCTAGTTTCTTATCGTGCCTACCAAAACAACAAAAACACGTTGTGTAATATGATTATAATGTGATGTTAAAATTAATCTATAAAAACTTGTGTAAAATGGAATGTTTGCTAGCTAGTTCTAGCAAAGATTCCTTTTTACAAACTCTTACAAGCCAGTCAAAACTTCTTAATCGAAATGTTCACTTATAACATAATAGTAATGATTTCTGCGAATTCGCTTCATGCATTAAAAAAAACTATTTTAAATACTCATTAGTTTTAATGAAATAACCTAGAAACTACGCTGAAGGTAATGGTGTCACTGTACAAAATGTCAATAGCAGTTGCGTGATTACTTTCGTAAAATAGAACACTTTGTAATACAGTTAATTATTATGCGTGATATCTGTGTAATATACTCGTATGTATATTTTATACGTCATCATCATTTCGCGATATATTTAACAAGTATATTCAAGCGACGGTGGTCTTTTAACTTGACTTTAGTGGTTATTGGCTCGGCCTCATAAGTAAGAGGTCCGGGTTCGGTTCTGTCCCCCCAGGTTTTTATAAATTACTAAGTGCGCCTTAACACGAGACCATTGCTGGTTCATCAATAAAGAGAATATATCGTAAGGGATCCTGCATGCCTGATAAGATTAAATTTCGAAGAATTTATGAAGGTGTACGAAGTTCATCAATTTGCATTGGTGTAATATGGTACTACTCCTGTCCTGATTTCGAGGATGAATCTCGTGCCCAAAAGTGGGATATTAAGGGTCGATATTATGATATATATCCGAGTATTACAAAGTCAAAGATTCTCCAGATTGCAGAATAAGTCGCTCTCGACTTAGTCAATGTCGCTTATTCTGCAATCTGTAGTAATGATAATTCATATCATTTGGTACTGTTGTCGATCCAATAAAAGCCAAGACTATAAAACCAGCAACAAAAAGCAGCATAAAAGCAGTTTACAACAAGTGAAAAAGAAATCAAAATTTTGGAAAGGAGTTCACTGTGCGAGAGATGTTTTAATGATTTTTTCTCTATTGTAAAAACATATTATATAATTTTGTTTAATTTCCCAGCTGAAACTAAAGTTGCGTCTATTATGAAAGGAAACATGTAACAGAAATAGTTGTAATAGAAATTATGTTAACAAACATATGTGACCAAAGATTAATTTGGTAGCATATGGTTAAACTCGTCTCCTAATTTTATCAAAATCCTACGTGTAAAACAAACTCACATTCGCATTTACTTTTAAGGAGGAGTACGGTTGCTATTCAAGCACGTATTTTAAATTATTTTGTAGGGGTAAAATTATAAAACTCCAAAAAATCACATATTATAATATGGTAATCACCTCTTAGTAATGGGAATTTCAATTGTTGTCGGCGATATTATGTACGAGTATTTTACACATAAAACCATTGTTTTGCAATACAAAAAATATTAGTATAGATGATTATTTTAAATAATTATACCGATTAATCAAAGAAAAAAAACCGCTAGCTAAAATATTAGCTAAAGCTAGCTAAAGGTAGCTAAAATATTTGACATTCAACCAGTTAAAGTTCTCGGTGCTGTTGAAGATAAATTATTTTAATGATAAGAATTTAAGAAAATATTAAGAGGACATCGAATTGTTAATGATTTCACAATTTTTCCTAAGACTGATCTTCATGTCCACGGTACACACGTCGACGACGTTTCGTCAATTGTTCCACAGTTGAATATGTATGAGTCACAGCGCATCAAGATCGAATCTATCAGCTGAACAAATAGTGCATGCACGTCATTACTTGTTGGTAACGCGGGTATGATAGCATTGCGCGTTCACGAAACAAACACACAGAATACAAATACCTTGAGACATGGTTTTATGTGTAAAGATCCTTTATGTTTTCTTTTATGCCGGGAAATGCACTGACGCATCCCGCTGGGGAGTGGGTCTCCCTAGGCGGGTATGTGGGACTCGCTGCGCCCGAAAGATAGTAAGTGGTCGCAGCTCTACCCACTAAAACCCGGCAAGTGCCACCAATGCCGCCTTTGGTGAGGTGCCCCGGATCTACAAGCAACAGGGCACCTCGGCGGCTAGTCAGTCCAGGGAACCGACGCCACCTCAGAACAACCACTCCCAACGTCTGCATTCTACTAACAATGAGGGAACCTCCCTTGCCCCCTGCTCTGTTGTCCCCTCTACTTATAAGTATGAAGAGCCTCCTCGGCTCAATTCGCTTTGCCCAAGGTGTTGGGGTCACCCTGGGCTACTGTGCCCCACTGCACCGCCACGACAAGGCTTGAACCATGGTGGGGATGTGGAAAGATCCTGCTTGTATCATGTGAGATTTGTTTGTGAAAGCAAAATGTTTCGTTCATCGTCAATTCAATAATTTGGTACATACCTAACATTTTTAAGATTAGGTATGGTGTACATCTCTGACCCAGTGTGAAATGCTTCTTGCTTAACACCGACGCTCATTCAACGGGCTATTATTTGAGTGAAATGTGTGGTTTCAATATGATGGCCAGCAACATTGCTGGCAATGACTGCCAGATTATACAATATAGGTACGACATTTTTTAAATCCAGGCTCTTCCATATAGCTGTAATGTATGGTCACACATGTTTATATACACCAAATGTTTTTGCTGGAATAAATATTTTCTTGTTAGCCACATTTTTCAGTAAAAGTAATGCCCGTTTACAAAAACCTATATAATTTCCAAATATCATTTACAATGCAATTAATTTTAACGTTATAATATGAATTATGATTATGAGCTATTAAACATTTTGCACATATTTAGGTTAACTGTCCAATTCATAAGAAGACTTTCATTTACGCATGGTATTACGTTTTTGAAAAGGAAGTTAAATTAATACACAAAATAAACAAGTTCCGTGAGAAACAACTGATAAACAGACATCATGGGTTTATTTATTAATATTTATGACATAACTAAGATAAATTTACAAATTTTGAATATATAATGTTGTAATTACCCAACTACATGGTATATCATTTTTACATGAATTCATTCGTTAGTAGATCTTTCGCAGTCGTTACGGGTCCGACAACTAGTTACTGGGTTGTGGAGGTCAGAAAGGCATTTGCTTCATTTAAAGTAGGTATAGTAGTCAGCTGAATCTGAAAGACTGGAAACCGAAAACGAGACTTTACCCCGAATTAAGCTCGAACCCCAAATTCGGTTTGGAAGAGGCTAGGCAGAAGATCGTAAGATAAACTTTGGGGCTGGTCTTATCTTTACTTATCTTGTGTTACAATACATAATTTTATTTTCTATTTTTGTTCGCGAAAATGTTATAAGATGTATGAAACATGACAAAACCCAACCTTGCATGGATTCATGTCAGTAACACATGTCGGGAATGCACACAATAAAATAAACCAGCAAACGTACTGGCAGAATGGAATCTCCAAGTTAAAGCACTGTACAAATATCAGCCGACATCGCCGACAGATCAAAGATTTGTTTTTTTTTTACCCTGAGTGTAGATGCTTTTTAGTTTTAGATTTAGCTCTTAGCCTATATAAAATAAAATCCTGAATTGTGTACTATTGTTAATATTACAAATTCAACATTAGAAACTTCTCTTGGAAATAATGCTTCGAATATTTTACAATAGAGAAATGCAGTCTGCAGATTACTGGCGAACAAGCCGATAGTCGTCGAGCCGGTTCGATACCTAGACCGCACGCGTGTCTAGACTTCAGACTAGCCTGTCCTCTGACGTCACTGCTCTGCGGATCCCAGTGTAACGAACGATATTTAACTTATATATTTTATACGAATATTTGACTTTCTTAACAAGTACTGACAGAAAATCTTTGTAACTTTGTGTACATTAATAAATTTACAGATGTTCTGAAATACCATTAACCCTCGTAAAATAGTATTATAACTAAAATTCACGTAAATATTCATATATTTACGTGAATTTTAGTAGATTTTTTTTTATTTATCGACAGATTCAGGTATTTTAAAAATGTTTATTGAATAGCATAGTTGTATAATAATAGAGTATAATAATATTATAGCATGCCAAGCGTGTCCTGTGAACTGGAGAGGCGAGCGCATCTCCGTCTGTCCCACCGGGTTGCCTATATATAGACCTTACTATTTTCGTTTCTTTCATTATGGCGCGCTCCATTCAAACTCTAATACGAAATAGGATCTCCGTAAAACACAATATTTATAAGGAATTTTCACTTTAAAACTAAATTTAGATTATATGCGGTACATTTAAAGATAATTAGGAAGTTTGCGAGATTCTAGTCTGAATATAATATAACAACACATAAAACCTTACATTTTATATGATTAAATAAGTTGGAACAGATTGACATTAAAAGCTCAACTTTTTAAAAACGTTTTCATGCGGTTGAAACTACTTAGTGCGCGAAATGAATTAAAAAACTAATTTCAAACGAGAGTATGGCAAAGTGGCTGTGTGCTGGCAATCACTCAAAACTTCACGAATGCAGCCTCAATATTAGCAGTGTGGAAGCTTTTAGTTATTTGGCGCATTGCGGAATGGCTTATGTTTAAGATGCATACATGTAAATTGTAATATGTGCAATAAATATTTATAAAAATGCACTGAAAATTACTTTAAACTACACGCCTCTTCAGAACAACTTCATATAGTATATAGACCTATTTATTAATCAGTCATCAGTAACTATGTAGATAATAAATGAGTAATATATTGTTTTAACTATAATATATCCTAATATAATCTCCTCTAGTGATTGAAACATCGGGAAACGATATATCGGGATCTCGAGAAATTTATAAACTAGAAGAATACCGCTTATTTATTTCTGTATTTGGTTTAGACGGCCGACTGGTGGAGTAGTCAGGGTAATGGACACTTCACACAGCGGTCGCCTGTTCGATTCCCGCCAAGTGCAGATAATTTGTATGACATGAGTCATGTCATGTATTTATGTAAATTTCTTAAATTTATTTCCATCCTCTTATAGCATAGAGGCTTTTTATTCCATTCCTATCACCCGTAACACAAATTCTTGCGTACTTGCGTGAATGTGAAATAATATTTGTGTATTATTTATTAAACCATATTAATTAAAATGGAATGGTTTAGTTCAAAATGAATTTGTATAAAGTATTGAATTTTAGTATGTGTTTGATAGTATTAACAATTATTTTAATAACATTAGAAATTTCTAACGACTAGAAACATTACTGCCACTTCCCGGACTGTGGCTCATCAGATCATTTTCTCAATTGGTCATGATTTAGACCCTTTCACCGCAAATTGATGACATCACGTCCCAGCTTATCTCGTTAACTAATTGTTGTCATGTGAAGGCCCGGCCCTAATTACAACAAGTGGTCTAGATTGTTCCTGACAGATTTGTGCAACGTGCTGGTCACCGCGACCGCCATGTTTATTACTTCTTGTCAATTGTCTAAAATGCCATTCTATTTAGGTCATATTAGAATTGCAATGACGTCAGTACACTACGTTTTATGTTCACTCTCTAATACCAGTTACTGGGAAGAAAAATATTGAAAAAGCTCAACCAAAAGCTTATTAAGTTATTCAAATCTTTAAGGCACAATAGCCGGGGTGAATATTACTCGTATATACATCAATTTGAAAAAACAAAAACAAATAAATGTAGCTCATCCTTCTCCGTCCGATGAAAAACTTGACGAGCGACCTATTCATTTTATTCCGCGTAGATAATTAAAAGAAAGCTTTCCTCAAGCTTAGACAATATCATTGAACAAACAGACTAATAGAAAAAGCGATTTTAATTTATAATATACGTGAACTTTTGAAAACACTGATACATATAAAATCATTTCAAGGCTAACGTTAGTCTCAAAGTATCCACTTGGTCTCAGCATCTCAAGTAGTCTCACCGGCGGCTTACTCTTGGCTTAAGGAGGCGTATTTTAGAGAGCGTGAGAACTATTCACCACTTGACTGTTAGTTTAATTTACCTTTAGTATCAGGACTTATACAGGATTTAATATTGTGTAAGTAAAAACATTTTGGAATAAAATGGTATAGAATTACATGTAATCTGGGTCCCGAAAAACGATTTGTTGTAACCAAATTCAAGATAGACTTGCTATATCAATTTAGCATATTATTTAACTAGGGCGCGTTCCAAAAATGTGGTAGGAAAAAGAGTAATGGCAAGTCTAACCATTATGCCTTTTGATGATTTGCCTGCCCATGATGCAATTAAAGTTAGACCCACGTTGGATATATTTTTATGGGCCATGTTTGTTGCTTTTTGACAGTTCTACGTAACCTTTATAAGAACACTTTAACGATGCTATTGTTAAAAAATATTATCAGACACTTTCAATGAGACAAACATAGTTTATGCACTACGCAAGGTGAAAATTGATTTATATATGTGATTTTATTTATAAACGCAGTCATCGATATAAAGTTACTATTGTCTTGTGTTTGAACAAGAACTTTTTTACGACTAATTGTTCTTTTATCTACTGCTTCATCATCCCGCTTTACTATACGGCACATACAATTATTTCTTGTCTGATTGAAAGTAATAAAACTGATAATGTTTTATTGGAAGAGAAGAGAATTTGAATTTATGAACAAAAAATAAATATATTTTATATTTTAAAGTCGTCATTTTCTTACAATAACTGTATATCATGTTACTTTAGAATCGGTGCGTGTTATAATAATATGTACGGCGGATACCAGCAACTTCGCCCGCGTTAACTTAGATTTGCATTCGTATCCCGTATCCTAGCCAAGTTCGTTATAATAGCGTATGTTCACTCCGTATTATAGTAGCATTTTGACGGTTTTGAGTTAATCTGTAAACAAGTAAACATACTTTTCTCCACTTTCGATAAAAAATTGATGATATTATATTAACTAGAACGGAGGATAACTTGAAAATCTGCTCTGGTTCATATCGAAGCCGACTGTGAAAACCGTATCAAAACCCGTTCGGTAGTTTAGGAAACATCGATATATAAATAGACTAACACAAAGTAATTTTAATATGCTATGTTTATATAAATATATAATTTATGAATTTAATGTAAGTATGCCTAATAACATGTATATTTTGGTCATCATATTTATGACTACATATTTAAAATATTAATACATCAGATTCTATCTCATTAAATTGAGGTGATCTATTATGAGCAATCGATCATTAAGGTATATTCACACATTCGTTATTCCGCTCCTAAGTATTATTGATTGTCCTAACCAAGCGATCGCTTCTCGTCTGCCGGCTTCCCTCGCTATTTGGAGACAGGACCTGCGCTATGCGTCATTGTGCATCTCGTTTACACATACCGTACTTTAATCGGAGGGAAAGAAAGAAAAGAATGCGAATTGATTCATGAGATGCGGACGTACGGACGCTGGGACGTGGTTATGTTAAATGTGAGCGTCTAGACACAGTTACATAATATTTATCTTGTGGCTGGCTGGCTTTTATGAAAAGTTGGCAAGGCGTTTATTTTTATGAATACATTTTTTTATAAAATTGATTTAATTAATATTTGATTTTACATGATATTTAAAAAAATATCTAAAATGGCGCTTGAAAATAAGGTCTTATATAATTAATACACATTTTCAGAATATTTTCCGCTCATCCATTTTAAACTCGTAAATGTAATGTACGGTTGTATTAGCTTCCTACTATTAGCTTGTAATTAATAAACATTTTATAATTAGCAATTACGTAGTACGTACCTATACGGTAGAAACAAAAACACATATTTTTTATATACTCGTAATATAACTTTATATCATGACAAAAAATGTTTATTTTGTAGGTAGTTTCATAAATTCATAATTATGGTATGTTGAGATCACTTTAATATTCACGTGTACATAATTCATCTTAAGCAATATCTAAACATTTTAAAAGGCCAAGTGAGAGTGTCGTGGTGGCCTTAAGCATTATGAACTTGACCTTCTGCTGGCTCCTTCTCGCATGCGGCGTCCACTTTCCCGCGACTCCTGTCTCCCGTGCGGGCGAGCGGGCGTGCGATCGTGCGGCGTGCCCGTAACCCGTAATTCTAGCGGCGGCCGGCGAGTACGCGCCGCGGCGTCGCCGGCATCGCACCGGCTCACTATATTATTAAAAGTTCTTATTTAAAAACTAATGCCGTCTTAAATCTTATGATAGATAGATATTAGCATTTTTACATTTTGTTAGATCTTAGTTTTATTTCATAAAACTGCACTATATGTCAAAGTAACATAACTCGTTACTTATTTATTTAAAGACAATTTGTTTATTTTAGTTAGTTAAGCGGCAGTGTCAAATAAATAGTAATAAAATATCGCAATTTTACAATTTAGTTACTTATAGACAAAAAAAAATGACGTAGCAGAAAGAACTAGGAATTTCGTGCTGCAAAGAATATTGCTTATTTAGTTGTTGTGACACTGGTGTTTTAAGTTCATCTGTTAAACGAAGAGTAAAGAATCTTTATTCGAGTAACACTTAATTATATCAGTGAGTAGACCGTTTTTAATTATTCTGTCAGACTGCTGGCTTAACACAAAGTCATTTGAAGTAATAAATGTCCAAACATTTTATATTCTTTATAAATGGAATGCTTGCAGTTCATTAATTATCATTCAGTTTAAATTGTCTCTTTTGATAAAATTCAAATTATGCTCGAACGGTCTATCTCGTAATTATTGATGTCATTAATAAATTTGTTGTTCAAATTTCAATGCGTATTTCACATTATTAAGTTTTCGCCTATGTATAAGTATTACTCACTTTTACATTATGTAGGTAATTGTTTTACTTTCAGAGTGATGTTACTGATAATAGAAATAAATAAGTGTATCTAATGGCTGGTATAAACGTTCAACAGGTAAGGACTAAGGATTTTTGAAAATCTAATTTACTTTATGTCGTACGAAATACGACGATACCCAACGTAGGTCTTTTGAATTTCTTCATTATTTTAAAAGTAATTAAGAAGGTAGCTATAACGAGGAAGGTAGGTACAAGTCGTTAAAGTTTAGTTTATTTTCGATTTTTACTTATAGCTGTAAGAGCCTTTAACTGAACAAAACACAATATTAAAAAAACATATACGGTTTTTGAAGTCGGTTAAAAAAGAATTCTGCGGTAGTGTAATATTAATTAAATCGAACAGTGCCATAAAATATGAGGACATAATAAAAATATCCGAATCCGCGATATACGCATGCATCTAGGGTAACTAAGCAGTAGACGTGTAGGTACGTGTATTTAAACCGCACGTTATATTATATTAAAAATGAATATATTATTTTTATTTTACAACATATTCTATGTCATTGGAATGCTTTGGTTTTTTATTCTTTGCGCCAGCTACTCAGAGCCCTTTAATTTTTTTTTAGTTGTAATCATAGTACCTTACTTAACGTATGTCATAGTAAGTCAAGATCCTCTGTGACATCTCCATCTGACGAAGCGGTCACTAATACGTAATGTCTTTAAATTAAATTATGTAATATCTATAATTCTTCTATGCATCATGCATGTGTATTTGACAGAAGTCTGAACTCTGAACTCCTCCTAAACGGCAGGACCGATTTTAATGAAATTTTCTGTGTACCTTCAGGTATATTCGAGAATGTTTTAGACTTACAAATTAGCCCGGCAGATGGCGTTGCAGTCGGTATCTAGGTTATTTATCTATACTACAACTAAACGGCTGGATCGATTTATACTTATCTAAAGAAGTCTTGAGTAAAGGAGTCTGAAAACTTCTTTGCTGCGCTGAGCATTTTTGGTTGAAGTAATCCTATAGGTTGGCGTCACCGACATGCTAATGTGAAAATATGAAAATTTAACTTATGGTCTATGTTGTTATGTCTATCGGCAGTCCCTATTACTGGACAATTTTTATATATATAATATGTAATATACAGTATATTCATGGTAGAAAACCAATCAGCCGATCACGTTCATTCGTAATGGCTTTTTTTATTTAATCCTAACAGAAATACATACGGACCAGAAGCTATAGAATGTTGCCATAGTACAATTTCGATTTTCGGTATGTAGAAACAATATAATCTTGCACAGACTAAATTAGTCACTTTTGACCTCCTTGTGCGAAATCTAATGTAATAGTTATGTTATAGTTTAGAAACATTAGTTTCAACACATTATACTGAGATGTGTCATGTGTGTAACTTATGCAAATTTGATAACATTGTTGATTCTGTGACGTGGTTTGGAGACGGAGAAAAACCAATTTTCTCCGAGCTGATAACAGATCTTATCAGTGCTCGTAAACTGTACAATGCCCGCGAACAAACTCTATGTTAGTTGCATTTCCTACACGTATAAAATCTAAATTATCTGGCTTGAGTTGAACAAAGTTAAAACAGATCAGGACATTTTCCATCATTACTTCCAAAGTATCTCTTGCTACCTAAAATAAACTTACAAATTATAATCATGGGAATGTGGCTTATTATTATGAGCACGATATATAATCTGTTATTTTAATTTATTCACGGTACCCTCCTAATGGAATGCGTGTTCACTCACCAATAACCAGTGTCGTTCACGATTACAGCTTGCTCCTTTTACGATCTCATGAAAATAGGAGTGAAACTATTTCTAGCCGGAACCACACGTGCCCGGACGAAAGTTTCTCGTGTACACTAAATTTATATGTATTTTATGGCATAATAAGTATGACTATTTTCAGAAGTTGTAGACTTAATCTTTTGTAAGGTTATTAACATTTGTATCGTACACAATGAGTCCCAAAATACAAGTTTATTAAATAGTTGTTTTTTTAAATGTGTTATTTGGAACAGTATCTAACGTCAACGGACTGTTATTTTATAATTTTTTGTTTGCTAAAACTAAATATTATTTGTTTTTGGAAATTCTAATTTTCAAAAACATTATCCATTTTTGGAAACTTACCTCACTATTATATGAAATGTTGCAAATTGTAATCGTGGACCAATAATAATAAAATATAAGGAAATGATTAGTATTCAACCTTATACAGTATTAATTCATTTAATCGATGGTTGACTTTAGAGTCAAAATTTGAGGTAAAAGAATCTGCTTGATTACTTACGATGTTGATACAATGGCTGATTTATAAAGGATTAACTCTGTACGTGACGATTGGGATGTCGAATGAAAATCGTAATTCGATCGAATCAAGGGTGCCTACTAACACGAACTGAAAACTGAACCTCATAAATAGCGGTCGAACAATAGGACAGATTTATAGGTCATTGTTAATTTATATACCGCGATAAACTCACCGCCTTATATATAATATAGTGTATATAAAACTCATTCTATAAACTTGCAACAATTTCTGCGCACTTTTTTCTATAATAATTGGTCCATTTAACACGAGTTATGATGATGATGATAATGATATACGAGTACCAAATGATTATAAAATGATATTCGAGTAATCGATCGAACACTTTTGATATATAGGCGAAGAGATACAAATCGGTTATTTCGAAAATGTACACTTGCCAGTGAAAGCTAATCAATTCTTATCATTAGTAAAGTATAGCTAATGAAGTGCTTTTGTAGTTGTTGTTAGCCTTTCAATATTACCCGGATGATATACTTGATGATACTTACACAATACTAATATCGTGTTTTCCAATAATTTATGCTGTTAGGAAGAAATCGAATCATTAGAAGTATGTGAAAGTGCGCGGCCGAGCACGCGTCGATATTGCGGACCGCGGTACAAAAATATAAACTTGAAGATAAAGAAAATGAATTCATACTTTGATATCGTTTGCAGATCATTTATCCAGGATGTTAAAAAGCTTTCTCCCGCAAAAAACTATTTAATATGTCCAAGAATACCACGTTGAGCAAGCTAATTAAAGCAAGCAATTTTATAATTCATGAGGAGCAGGCATGAAGGTACTCATGCAGCCAGGACAGCGGTACAGTGGTCAGTCCATCCCTCCTGGCTCCTACCGGTTATGAATAAACAAAACGAAAAATATGTACCGTCTGATTTAAATTTCTCTGTAAATTTGAAGTGGAACGATGAACAAGTCAAGATGATTTATCCACAGATTATTTATCTATACATTTACATAAAACTCACATTATATCACAATATTTTGATATCGAGGCAGTCTGCATCGATAAAATATATAACAGTCATTGTCTTTATGCACGTCGCTAAATTGTCCGATTACGTTTCCAATGATTTACTAATTTTGTTTTAAAATATGTTTCGTCAATATTTTTTGTAGATTACATCACATGTGATGGATAAGATATAGGTATTCTTTTTTATTTGCGACGAAACTAATTCTTTTGCCAATCTTTCTTTTTATAAAATTACAGATGGTATCGAAGCTTGTAGTTCCATCGAAGACCTACAATTATTTAACTGTTTAGAAACGAGTGTTAAAATTGCGACAGAGAATCGGTATACATTTTCACAGGATGTTTACATAAACGTACCTACTGGTTAAATAATTAGTAGACTGTCGAAAACACGAGTTTACATACAAACAGTTCATTACAAATACTCGTTGAGTGTTAATAAATTATATGAATTTGTGTAATAGCAGATGGTTTATCTTTATTCTTTGATTTCATTTGTATATGTTACAAGAGGTAATATTGTACAAAACGTTTTTCCAACTAAGTCGCTTTCGCTTTCTTGAGTAAAAGTTGACTCCAGGGGCGTCGTTAAACAATTGTAGAGTCGATATCTTTAAAAGCGTAGAAAATTAAGAAAGTGTTGAAAATTATTTTTGTATAAAATATTTTGTTTCATGTCTGATAATTTAGCACAAGATATTGTTTGTTCTTTTAAACATAATTAACGTGGGATGCTGTGAATGTAAATGCAATATCTTTTTGTTTCATTGCTCAATAATGGCTTTTCCTCCAATCAGTCATTAGAAATAATCATCTATAGTTTTTATTATTTTTGTTGTCGAGATTTTTTAGATGTTTGTTTTGTAATAACATTATTCTCTATATATTTGTTTCAAGGTGGTCATAGTTGATATATTAGTTGGGTCTATCAACTAATGAATTCGTATCAAATCGAAATAGTGACATAAAACATAGTATTTAAAATTCATCAGGGATCTAATGATCTCATTAAATATCAATAACATCCCACACGCACGACCGGCCCTGATAATCGATATTTCGCAATATTATCGACTAGTCGATTCTTAATCGAATTTCTAAGGCGAATCGAATGCTCTAATGTCCACTCGGTCACAAAGTAATGACGGCCTATAATTACTCTTTTTAGTTCTTAATATAAAATTATCTGAAAATATTTAGGCATTTGAACTGGGAAGAGACTTCGATATGTAGGTATGGTATGCATATAAAGTCTCCTTGTTCATTAAGCGAGACCCGTGTTGAGGCATTAACAAAGAGCAGATCGTAGATAAGTAACGAGTTTTTGTTTGGTGTCTCATTATTCTGATTTTGCTAGAATATTCTGATCTCAATGCAAGTTGCAGGGCCGTCACGTCCTATTTTTTAATCACTACTAATTGCTAGTCCCATTAACCAATCCTTAGTGTCGTTAATCACATGGTTAACGACACTAAGGATTGGACTAACTCATTGGAACAAGGTCATTTTCGAGGAAAACAATATGGTTCATAATTTAAAAGTCATACTAAGATTAACAATGTTCATATGTTAAAGAGAGCAATTATTATTAACGTCTCGCTAGTTTTAATTGTTCGACAATTAAAACGTTTCGCGAGCGCCGGCAAGTTATTTGTTTCGTAATTCGCCTTGTGCATTTTTTTGTAACAATAAGGAACTTGGTCTATCATCGTACACGAATTATTTATTTTAACATAAATAATATATACGTTACGCTGTAATCTGTATTATTTTTATCATCGAAAGGTTGTATTTTGTTTAATGTAACATTTTGTATCTAAACAAGACTGGAGCTCATCGTGGCGTTTTATAAGATTATTTGAAATCTTTAACGACTTTAAATTAACTTAGGTAAGTGTTGCTATAAAATAGTAAGGAGATGCCGTTCAGTATATTTAAAAAATATCAAACAATAAGTGCTGTAGTTAATGTCCGGATAAGTGCTCTACAAAGCTATTGGGACCATCCTACTAACATTATGAACGCAAAAGTTATTGAGAATGTATAGATCGTTATATGTTTTATTATTCTTTCTCGCAAAAACTACGAAATTGACTTTGAACCCAAATATAACAATAATATAGCTTACTCATCAGAATAACACATATACTATAATTTACCTTCGTATTCAAAACACGGGGTTAAATTACAATATATGTGTTCACGACGACAATAGAATGATGTAAATAATATTGATTTAAACATAAACATTTAAGTACACATTTAATAAGATAAGACTAATTTAAAAAGCAAACACATAAGAATGCATACTTGTGAGACTTATTGTAATTTTCTAACAGTACATTGTTTACCTTATAGTTTATTAACTTAATCGCAATTTATATTAAACATGTTGGATAATACTTAGAATATAGTTTATAATCGTTGCTAAATTGAAGAAATATTAAGATAATGTTAAGTTTAAAATATTTAATATGTAAAGAAACGTATAATGTTTATGAGAAAATTCCCATTGCAATCTTATTTTGAAATTCCAATTGGGTTAGTAAAATGTCCGTTACTATAAATCCAATTGGATAAGGGAGACAGCAATAGAAAATGTCAAGCTGGAAGACATTAGACCGAGACATGCTTGTGTAAAAGAGAAAGGAAGTGATGTGGGTGTACCCGGAAGTATTCCGCGGGGGACGAGGTAGTATAAATATGTAAAATGTAGATTTTTGATCGTCAGTCCCACATGCATGCTCGGATGGTGATGTCTTATAGGTAAAAATATGTTAAAATTGAATGTTGTTATATTAATGTATATTGTATGTAAATTGTTTATGGATTGAATAAAGATATTGAGTAAAAACCACTTAAGGGGGTGAGGCATGGAACATTCTAGAAGGTTTCATAGAAATGGTATAAAAGGGTGGACAAAATCGTAGAAATTCATTCGATACAAGTCTCCGAAGCAAGAAAGTAAATAGTAAAAGTTATAAAGTGTTAAAGTTAGTCCCTGCCTCATTCCAATAGTACTCTCAATAGTTAATCAGTGTTCAGTATTTTATTTCAAGCCCCTTAGTTCATTTTAATAATCATCAACCCGAAGCCAGTCAACTTAAAGTTTAGAATCAGTTTAAAGTCAGTTTCATCACCATAATCACCCCGCTGGTGACATAGTCTATAGCCGTAGGTAATCTACGCACATACCGTGCACATTTTATGGTCCTTCGACCCGGGATCCACGGAAAAGGATCCGAAGAAAGAAGAAATTAAGAAAAATCCAGTGCCGGCTAAATCATGTCACAGGCAAGATCGAAGCAGGGAAGCATAGCCGATGCTACGGAGACCCAGGCGAATCCTGACCCACGTCTGGCGGGGGTCAGAACGAGAAGCGGTACAAGCTCGGCTAGGTCAGTAATCCAAGAGGCGCCGGAGGAAAATTCGGCGACCTCAGAGGGCACCGCAGTGACGTCCGAAGGCACAACGGCGACGAGTACAGACACGGAGCGCACTACCTATACTTCAGCGACGGAAGAAACTTTGAGGGACGCGGAGGACACGCGCCAGAACAAGCGTGCGTCGCGTCAATCAACGGAGAATAATAATGGAAAAAATACACAGGTATTAAGGCTACAAGCCGCGGAAAAAGTCGCAGAATTGAAGTTATTAGAGGTACGTGCGTCTCTCGCGCTCGCCCAAGCGAAGTTAGCCACACAACTCGCTGCGGTTGGGGGGGTCGACAATGAAGACCAGCAACCCCCGGCGAAAGAAAATGATGGAGAGCAGACCAGCCCAGTGGAAGAATGGTTAGAACGGCAGGCTCAAGCCGACGAGAAAAAGAGGGAAGAAATACCGCGGCCACAGAACACAGAGGTCACATCCCTGGCCGCGGCCCTCACGCAAGCGGTGAGAATGTCTAGAGATGCCCCGAGATTCCTGCAAGATCTGCCGGTGTTCAGCGGGCATTGTTCAGGGTGGCTAGCATATAGAGCTACCTATTACGAGACAGAAGAAATGTTCTCGCATACGGAAAATTTAACTAGGCTTAGAAGAAGCCTGAGAGGTGCGGCCCTTGAAGCGGTCAACAGCCTACTTATTAGCCAGCCGGACCCGCGAGCTGTTATGCAAGCGCTCGAGAGAAGATTTGGTCGTCCGGACACACTGGCGATGAACGAAATACAAAAGATTAAGGCGCTGGGTAAACTAAACGATAACCCACGCGACCTGTGCATATTTGCTAATAAGATAGCGAATATTGTTGCCACTATAGAGGCATTGAAGAAAATTCACTATCTCTTTAATCCTGAGTTAGTGAAGAACATAGTTGAAAAATTAACTCCTATCTTGAAGAATAAATGGTATGACTATGCGGCGACGATGAAAGAAGATACTTCAGACTTGAAGAAAATGACGACATTTTTAAATCTCGAAGGGGATAAATGCGGCGCTTATGCACAACCGGAGGACATAATTGGCGAGTCGCAGCTAGAAAGAGTGCCGAGAAAAAGATTTGAAAGAACATACGCAACAGAGGTCGGAAGAAAGAAAGAATGTCCGATATGCAGACAGGATCACTATCTTCCTGACTGCAAGCGATTCACCAACACTCAAGTAAGTGATCGCTGGGAAATCGCGAAAAAACACCGCCTCTGCTATCAATGTTTAAAAGGCACACATCGCCGCGGCAACTGTAACGCCAAGCGATGCGGACAAGAGGGCTGTAGTATGGCTCACCATCGCCTGCTACACCACAAGAAGCCGCCTATGATGTCTTCGACTGCTGAGCTGCCACGCCAGGCTGATGAAGCGACTGCTACCGTCGAAGTGGTGAATAACGCAAACTGCATGAAGAGTCGACAAGCGTTTTTGAAGATCGCCCCAGTCACGATTACCGGGAAAAATAATACCCGAGTCGACACCTACGCGCTCATGGATGACGGCAGCACCGTCACCTTGATCGACGAAGGGCTCGCCGACATATTGGAGCTTGACGGCCCACAAGATAACATGTGGGTGCAGGGCCTCCATGAAACAACAAAACACGAGAATAGCAAAAGGGTCGACTTCAAAATCCGAGGGCGTTACGACAAAAAAGAATACACCACTCAAAACGCTCGCACGGTACAAAAGCTCGCGTTTACAAGCCAACGTATAGAAAAGAAAGATCTCCGAGATTGTCCGCATCTAAGGGATATAGAAGACCGCCTAGTCTACCAGAACGCTCGCCCTAAGGTTCTCATCGGACAAGACAATTGGGAACTCTTAGTGGCGATGGAAAAGAGAACGGGAAAGAAAAACCAACCTGTCGCATCTCACACGCGACTAGGCTGGGTATTACACGGATACCGGTCTTCATATGACAACCCGGTAGCCTTTTGCGGCCATACGGTCGCGACGAACGAAGAAAATAAGGAAAACTCTATGGAGAAAATGATGAAGAGGTTCTTCGACCTAGAAGCCCTCGGTATAGAAGCGCGGAAACCGAAGAACGACCCGGAAGAGCGAGCCCTCCAAATACTCGAGAAAAATAGCCGGAGAACGCCCGACGGTCGCTTCGAAACCTCGCTATTATGGAAAAATGAAAATGAGGAAATTCCGAATAATTATAACGATGCGATGAAACGCCTGAAGTCACTAGAGAAAAAACTAGATCGTGACTCGGGACTGAAAGAAAAATATAATGAACGAATTGAAGATTTATTGAAGTCGGGCTATGCTATACCGGCGTCTGAGCCGCCGGTGCCCGGCCGAACGTGGTACTTACCACACTTCGCTGTCTGCAACCCGTCGAAACCGAAGATTCGTCTGGTACATGACGCGGCGGCGAGATCATACGGCCGCTGCCTGAATGACATGTTACTCTCCGGCCCTGACCTCCTACAGTCGTTGCCGGGAGTAATTATGCGGTTTAGAAAACACCCGGTAGCGGTGACCGCAGATATAAAAGAAATGTTCATGCGCATCAAAATAAGAAAAGAAGACAGAGATGCATTGCGATTCCTGTGGAGGGGCGAGGAAAGAGAAAAAAAGCCCCGGGAATATCAGATGACCTCGGTAATATTCGGAGCCACGTCATCGCCATGTACCGCGCTGTACATCAAAGATAAAAATGCCGCAGATTTCGCGAATGAGTACCCCGAGGCAGTAATCGAGATAAAGAAAAATCATTATATGGATGATTACATCACAAGCTTCGCGGACAAGAAACGGGCGCTCGAGATATCGCGAGAAGTCGATTTTATACACCGTCACGCCGGTTTCGAGCTTCGCGGATGGGTGTCGAATAACGAAGCATTACGACGACACTTCAACGGTAACAACGAGACATCCGTTGTATCAATTGGCGAAAGAAACATAGAGAAAACACTCGGTATGTTATGGGAAGCCCGCGAGGATAAGCTCGGCTTCAACCTCAATGAGGGGAAAATGCCTCGGGAAATACTGGAAAACAGACGCATCCCCACCAAGAGAGAGGCTCTGAGCATCATAATGTCGCTGTTCGACCCTCTCGGCCTGTTATCGCCCATCACTATGCCGGCGAAGAGATTCATGCAAGAAACATGGCGTTATGGAACAGGATGGGATGAACCTATTCCCGAACAACTCGCCCCGAGGTGGACATTATGGATGGAAAACCTGCGAGGGGTGAAGGATATAAAAATACCCCGGTGTTATAATCTACACCCGGCGGTTATAAGAAGAGAGATACACACGTTTGTCGACGCCAGCGAAGAAGCATACTCGACCGCCGTATACATAAGAATGACGCATCGAGACGGCGCAATAAGAACGACGCTCATAGCAGCCAAGAGTCGCGTCGCTCCGCTCAAGCCGACGTCTATCCCGCGGTTAGAACTGCAAGCCGCTCTCCTCGGCGCCAGACTTACGAAAAGCGTCGAGCGAGAGCACGAATACGAGTTCGCACAAAAGATATATTGGAGCGACTCGCGAACTGTGCTCGCGTGGATACGAGCGGAGCCGCGGGCATATTAAACCTTCGTCGCGCATCGCCTCGCCGAAATCGAAGAGACAACAAAAGTTAAAGAATGGCGATGGGTCCCGACGAAGGAAAACGTGGCTGACGACGCGACGAGACAAACCCCGGCGGATTTCGGAGCCACACACAGGTGGTTTCATGGCCCGGAGTTCTTAAGAAAAACCGAAGACTGCTGGCCCACTGAAGAAAAAAGTAATCGCGAAATCCACACGGGGGAAGAAAAATGTAATGCGACGTGCGGCGCGACAAACGAAAGTTATCTCCCAGACATAGAAAGAATAGAAAAATGGCGGACATTAATACGCGCGACGGGTCGAGTATTACAGTTTATCGATCTATGTCGCATTAAACACACCGTCGCGGCGACAAGAAAAAGAACGAAGAAAAACGAGGAAAGCGACGCAACCTGGGGTCCGCGGAAAACGCCAAAAGTAAACAAAGAAAAGCCCCGCGTTAATCCGCGACGAACGAAATTTATAACTCTCGAGGCACAGTATTTAATAAAGGCCGAAGAAATATGGCTGAGAAAAGTTCAAATGGAATGCTATGCCGAAGAAAGAAAAAGACTAATGGAAGGAAAAACTAAGTCCTCAACGGCGGGAGATCGCCTCGCGTCGCTGAGTATATTTATGGAAAATGGCTTAATAAAGCTTAAAGGCCGTATCGGAGCGGCCGCGGATATAAAACAAGAAACGACTAACCCCGTGATACTGGACGGCGGGCACAAGTATACGAGAATGTACATACAACATGTACACGTCGAAATGCATCACGGGGGCGTAGAGCTCACTGTCAATGAGCTTCGGCAGCGGTTTTGGATAACCCGCATTCGACCTACAGTAAAAGGGGTCATAAGAAACTGCCAAGCCTGCCGTATCCGGAAAGCCAAGCCAATGAGTCCGGCCACCGGAGATCTGCCCGCGGCCCGGCTAACGCATCACGCACGTCCCTTCTCATTCACGGGACTCGACTACTTCGGCCCGATTGAAGTGACAGTGGGACGACACAGAGAAAAGCGATGGGTGGCATTATTCACCTGTCTAACGACGCGAGCCATACATCTCGAAGTCGTCACTTCACTCAGCGCGGCCTCGGCCATAGCCGCGCTCCGGAGATTCGTCGCGAGAAGGGGACAACCGACCGAGCTTTGGAGCGACAACGCGACGTGTTTCAAAGCTGCGGAGAAAGAATTGAAAGAAGCTTGGGAAGAGTACAAAAACGAAGTAAACGCTCGACATATCGTTTGGCGATATATCCCTCCAGGCGCTCCATTCATGGGCGGAGCCTGGGAAAGATTGGTGCGCAGTGTAAAAGAAACACTCCGCGTCACGCTGCATGAAAAACACCCGAGCGACGAAACATTCTACACTCTATTGGTAGAAGCCGAGAACATAATAAACTCGAGACCGCTAACCCACGTGACAGTCAATCCGGATGAACCCGAAGCTTTGACCCCGAACCACATACTTCTGGGGTCAAACAGCCACGTGCCTGCGCCAGGAAAATTTGAAGAAAATGCTTCGACGCGCCAATTATGGAAGCGCGCCCAGCACCTAGCCGACGAGTTCTGGAGGAGGTGGGTGAAAGAATATCTCCCACTACTTCAACACAGGCGGGAGCCGCATACCACAGGCTCTACCCCGAAGATAGGCGATGTCGTTATAATATGCGACTCGAACCTACCTAGAAACGTCTGGCCCAAAGGAAGAGTTAAGGCGCTGTATCCCGGACATGACAACGTGGTGCGAGTCGTCGATGTAGAAACCAGCAACGGACATGTGCTTCGGCGTCCCTGTAAGAAGATCGTCGTGCTGCCAGGAGTGTCACCTTCGTGACAGGCGGGAGAAATGTTCACGACGACAATAGAATGATGTAAATAATATTGATTTAAACATAAACATTTAAGTACACATTTAATAAGATAAGACTAATTTAAAAAGCAAACACATAAGAATGCATACTTGTGAGACTTATTGTAATTTTCTAACAGTACATTGTTTACCTTATAGTTTATTAACTTAATCGCAATTTATATTAAACATGTTGGATAATACTTAGAATATAGTTTATAATCGTTGCTAAATTGAAGAAATATTAAGATAATGTTAAGTTTAAAATATTTAATATGTAAAGAAACGTATAATGTTTATGAGAAAATTCCCATTGCAATCTTATTTTGAAATTCCAATTGGGTTAGTAAAATGTCCGTTACTATAAATCCAATTGGATAAGGGAGACAGCAATAGAAAATGTCAAGCTGGAAGACATTAGACCGAGACATGCTTGTGTAAAAGAGAAAGGAAGTGATGTGGGTGTACCCGGAAGTATTCCGCGGGGGACGAGGTAGTATAAATATGTAAAATGTAGATTTTTGATCGTCAGTCCCACATGCATGCTCGGATGGTGATGTCTTATAGGTAAAAATATGTTAAAATTGAATGTTGTTATATTAATGTATATTGTATGTAAATTGTTTATGGATTGAATAAAGATATTGAGTAAAAACCACTTAAGGGGGTGAGGCATGGAACATTCTAGAAGGTTTCATAGAAATGGTATAAAAGGGTGGACAAAATCGTAGAAATTCATTCGATACAAGTCTCCGAAGCAAGAAAGTAAATAGTAAAAGTTATAAAGTGTTAAAGTTAGTCCCTGCCTCATTCCAATAGTACTCTCAATAGTTAATCAGTGTTCAGTATTTTATTTCAAGCCCCTTAGTTCATTTTAATAATCATCAACCCGAAGCCAGTCAACTTAAAGTTTAGAATCAGTTTAAAGTCAGTTTCATCACCATAATCACCCCGCTGGTGACATAGTCTATAGCCGTAGGTAATCTACGCACATACCGTGCACAATATGAGTGTAGGGGATGGGGAGTACAAGGATGAAACCGCGGGGCGTTACTAGTATGCAAACAAATAGTTTCCGTTTATTATTATCGTATTGATTCGACAAACATTTTTCCAAACCAGGTACTTTGAGATTTTTTTGAGATGAGCTTTGATGGGCAAAACATTTAATAATTAAAAATAATTTTATTGCTGACTTTATAAGTTTTGAGGAAACTCATCTGTTCAATTCCAGCGATTACAAAACGTAATTGGCAATAGTTTCATTTTTAATAACCACGCTACAAATTGAAACTGAAAATTGGGACATGAGCGCGGACCATGAAATTTAACATTCAGACGAAGAAAGTTTGCATCTCAATAACAATCAACGCAGCCATTGAGGCAGGCACGGGGACGTTTCATAACATGCTCGAGTAATATCCGGCGGAGAAAAGAGATGAGTTTCAACGCCGTAAATAACGCACAAGAGTAAATAGAACACTTAAGTTTATGATGTTTATGATTTCTATGGCCAAATATTGCCTAATATTACAAAAAACGTTTTAAAACTATCTATATATAAAAGGCAGGACTCGCAGACTTAATATTAACGCACAGTCGAAACTACTGTGTAATACTACTACTACCTTTAATTATGTAATTCAGCAGTAATAAAGGATTTTTAGAAATTGAAAAAGAGGTGAACAACGGGGGCGAAGTTTATGTGGTATTTTTTATTTCTGGACTGCTAGTATGAAATTTACTATATGTTCTGTGTCCTGATTACAAATAAAAATAATAGTTAAAAAAAACTAAAAACACGCTTTTTATAGAAACCCAAACTAAAAAATAGAAAATAAATTTTAATAAATTTAAATTAAGAATAGTGTTAAAAATTTCAATAACTATAAATTAATAATAGTGTAAATAAAAAAAATATATTTTATTTTAAAAAAAGCGTGGGGTGCTTTTTAAGATATTATCAAAATGATAATCACTCTACTCATATCTGTCAATAAAATATTTATAACTATATTGACACCATGCACCCCACGCTTTTTTTAAAATAAAATATATTTTTTTTATTTACACTATTATTAATTTATAGTTATTGAAATTTTTAACACTATTCTTAATTTAAATTTATTAAAATTTATTTTCTATTTTTTAGTTTGGGTTTCTATAAAAATCGTGTTTTTAGTTTTTTTTAACTATTATTTATTTTTTACTTTTTAGTAATTATTTATAAATATTATAAATACGGGGAATCAGAGTTCGATTTCGGTGAGAAAGCCTGAGAAACGGCTACCGGAACCAAGGAAGGCCGCAGGCGCGCAGATTACCCACGGAGAGTTACATACTGACATACTGACATACTGACAAACTGACAAACTGACAAACTGACAAACTGACATACAAGTGAAGCTAATAAAAAGCGTGTAAAAATGCTGGCAAAGATAACAAAGAAGTAGCACGTTGCAATTACAAGGGCGGTTGAATAAAACAGATGCCATAATAACGAAAAAGGATGTGGACGAAGTCGCGCGTAAACGCTAGTAGGAAATTATAAGGTTTAACTCCAATACAAAAAGTTAAAAAAAACAGCTTTATTATGAGTTTCTATTTCCATCGCTCTGATAGATTGTACTCGTAAATTGATTAATTAATTATGAATGTCAAAATTGGCTTAATGGATATGTTGAAACACCGATGGTTGTGTACTTAGCTATGCAATTGTATTAGCTATGCCAAGTAAAATATTTGTAGTTTACACAGAACTATGTAACGCGTTTTATTTAATTTGTGTAGTGTTATGACCTATCGAATACAAAGGAGTATTTAAATTCAGGGATGATAACTCAATCAAATTCAGTGAAGATTCCTCAGAAATGTTTGCCTTTTCCTTAACAAGGTTTCTCTTAACCGATATCGATACTCTCTAGCAGATTTTAATATTCTACTCAACAATGTCGATAATATATTTAAAATGCATTTAGTAAAGCTCCCGAAGCTCACATACGTTTGTTTGTGACGTTGAACCGTGAACCGTGAACGTAAGGTCATTTAAGAGTATCAACACAGGCGACAGTGACTCTTTAGTACGTGACAGAAGGTTGACCCTATTTTGACCCGAGACCATTTCCCGAATGCCACATATATCACACGGGCCTCAGCTACAAGCCGGTATTGAATTATTCATTAGGTGCGACGGCTTATTGTTTTGTTTACTAAAACTTTTATAAGTAAACGCAATTTTGCTTGTACGGATTCGTTTAAAACTTACTTTATAAATATTTCTATTTGATACCACTCTTTTAATAATATTTTAAGAAAGGGATACACAATTTATATATGTATAACGAATAACAAAAATATCACTAATGTTTTACGTATTCTTCAATGTCAAACAAAAAATATCAAAAAGTCGTAGATGTATGTATAAATGGTATTATATAATTTATTATATTATCTACAAATAAATTATTTCCAAATAAGTTTAAGAAGTTTGCATTTTTAATACTAGATCTATCGTAATTTATAATACCTATATCTTTTCGGTTTAGTAACATAGGATATTGCGAATGTATAACCTGATTTTTATGATTGGTAATAATTAAAATGGTTGATTTATTCATGATTGTTTGTTACAGTTGTCTGCTTCTTGGAGGATGCTAAAGCTTTGACTATCGGTGAGTATCTTACATATTTTGTGCTTCGATAAATTTTCGAAATGAGATTTCAGCATGAATATTTTCAACATGCTTCTATTGGCTTCATGAGGCTACTAAATGATATGAAGCTAATAAAAGCATGTTAAAAAGTGAAATCTATGTAATTCATATTATATTATGAGTTGTTTTTATAACGAAAACTTTGAACATGACTTTGACCTTCTTTAAAACGTGAGATTAAATCAAAATTCGACGAAGACAATTCTATTCTTACTAGGATAATCAGAATAGCGTATCCAATATCACTCGTGTGATCTTTAGTCTCTTTTTTTTCTTTAACGCCGAGAAATGCTCTTAGTCCTCCCGCCACTAACGCCTTTGGTGAGATGCCCCGGATCTACAAGCAACAAGGCACCTCGAAGGCTAGTCAGTCCTTCGGGGGACTGACGGCACTTCCACAGAGAGAGAACCCCTCCCAACGTTACAATGAGGCGAGGTTCCCATCCTTGCCCCTTGCCCTTGCCTTTCTGCTTATAAGAGGTACAAAGAGCTCCCTCTATTCAATTCGCTTCGCCCAAGGTGTTGGGGTCACCCTGGGCTACTGAGCCTCACCACCACGACAAGGCCTGAACCATGGTGGGGATCTTTAGCCTCTGACGCTTTCTAAAGTGAATGAAATAAGTTACTCAATTGTCCTCGGTCCTCGGAGGAATTATTCCCATCCGTGTAACAGCGTAGACGTGCAGGTTGCTGTTAGCTACGGCAAGCGGGCGCGTGGCTCCAGCGCATAGCTTCCCCCAGTTAAAATCTGTTCTAGATGACATGTCTTATGACCTAGTACTATATGTAAATAATCGGGCCTATGTTTTAGTAATCAGCACGCGCGTAATCGATTTATCACATACGTGCGTTTGCATACATTAAACGCTGACAGAATTTTGAACGTTCGCTGAATCAACGAAATAAAGGGCTGGCCTCTTTGCCTATATCTGCCTAGTCTGCGTCTCAGATGTGGTTGTTTAATACATTAAACAACATTTTATTTATTATTATTTAACGGGATTTGCTGAATGTAGAATAAAAATCCTACTTTATGTTATTAATAGAAATTATATATTAGGTTTTTGAGTACTCGTACTGTTTTATGTTCGTTCTAAAATGAGCTGCAATTTGTTGAATACGTACTCAAACAAAACTGTAATTATAATTCTCTGCGAGCTGTTCGTTTCAATGGAGTGAATGAATGGTGTTTGCGATACATAAACACGTCTGCCACTTTCCCTGCTATATATAATATTTAACGATTATGGTATTTCTAACAGATGAAACTGTAGTTATGTAACCCGTCGACCGGGCATCGGCTGGCTTATCTCCAGTGTAGACCATGTTTGGCTCATCAAAGGGAGCATTGCTCGGTTTATGTGTCCATTGAGTCATTGTTAGTTTGTCATACATTCAACTGTGGTCTGTGTGTTACTTACAACTTACACTCGGCTTGGTTAAGTTTAAAAATGCTTGTTTTTATAAGATGTATATTGCATGATTGCATCAAATGATATATGAGTAATAAGTATATTATGTAATTAGTATTGTAGCATTTTTAAAAAGATATAAGATATCTATCCTGGTATTTTGGTCTAGTGGTTAGTGACCCAGACTGCTAGACCAGAAGGTCGTGGGTGCCATCCCCCGCAGGACATAATATCTTTGTGATGGGCATAGTTTTTTGTTTTATGTCTGGCGTAATTTATTAATAATATTATGTATTTATTAAGAATGAATGACAGACAACATGATATACTTATACATTTTTTAATAAAAATTAATTAAAAAAATGTATAATTAATGTATTGACAGTTGTCTGGTTGCCAAAATACATACTCTGCCTAGTTTGCGATCAGATGGTCGTGTATAAATAAGTAGTCCCAACATACTATTTTTATAATAATACTATTTTCATTTATGTTTTACTATTATCATTAAATGTTACCCTTAGTGGCAGGTTTCAGTACCGGCAGATTTTTTTGGACCCGCATTTTTAACGGGACTTCGTTTGGAATGGTTTACTTAATTAGCTTGGAATACTAATAATATTTATATTGTTAAAGTATGTAAAATATTCATTTGCTAAAATTAATCTAACGATCTCCGCTTAACAGCCATTAGTGGATAATTAATTTGTGAAGGCATCAAAATTCACATAGTTAGTTGATGACTGTAAATGTTATTACTTAACGCTAGCTTCGAACACGTTTAGGCATAATCTGTGGGGTTTAGTATTCCTAACGAGTGTCAGTTGCCAATATCTGTCACCTCATTACACAATCCCGAAGACAATGGATTTCGGGTGAGGCAATCGCACGTGGAGCCGGCTAATCAGCAGCAGATGGCTGGTGACGTAAGGGTCGGTTCCGCTTTCCGACGGCGGCGGCGCGACGCAGGTAATACGCGCGTGCGTAACGCAGTGTGTACGCAGCGCACGCGCCGCTCCACGAGACATGTCTAGGGTTGAGTTTTGTCTTTCTAATGTATTATGTATTACAAAATATGTTTTTGAAATATAGTTTTTTTTAATCATGTCACATTTTGGTGGTTTCACATATTTTCCTAAGACATGTTTAGTGTCGAAATTCAACGACGGCCCAATGTTCGTATTAGTTATACTTATTAAATTTAGAGCATCCAAAGTAAATTAAAAATAACGAAAGAAGTAAAAATTTAAATATGTTTCTATAAAACCGTAAAAAGAACATTTATAAAAGACGCGTTAAAGTCAAAACCTTAGTCTAATATTTATACACGGTTTGATCCGGATTTCGATCAGATCACGGATTACATCAACAACTGTCGCCTATACTGTAAATGATTTTTCAATGGGAGCCACTCTTGAATATTTATTTTGCTATAATTTAATTAATTTTAAAAGTTAACATACAACCAAATATTGACAGACGCACAGTGGAGTGGATACCCCTCTGGACACGGAACTTAAAATGAGCTTTAATTTTCATACTTACATCTTCTTCTTCTTGGATTCTTTAACTCCTCCAGGAGCATAGGACCTCAACTACAGCTTTCCATTTTTTCGATCGACGGTGACTGGGGCTATCGACTATCTCCGACCAGCTCTTCCCGAGAGAATTGGCTTCTTGGGCCACGGTAATCCGCCAAGTTGACATTGGTCGACCTCTCTTTCTTTTCCCCACGGGAGAGTAGCATAGAGCCTGTTTTTATTCTTATATATACGTAAATCAAAATAAATATACTTGTTGACTATTTAGATTGTGTTAATTTAGGTAATTATCATTGAAAATGATACGGTCTGTATTGGTGGACATCTCAGATGTTTAGTTGTCAGTCATCTCGACACATTATCATTAAAGCGCGTCTGTTCGCCCGTCGCCGCCTACACCCTCATCAACGCCTCATTTACAACGCTAATTCATCAACTATACAAATATGTAAAACCTGTTACACATTCACAATGTATGTATTCATATTTAAATTCCACCTGTTATAAAATTTACCTTAAATAAAGTATCTTAGTCAAATTCATATAATCCATATTGCTTCATCGTATTCGCAGTTATCATAATATAAGGAAGTTGCTATTTGAATACAAAGAATCTTAATGTGCTAGTTATAAATATTACATTTCTTAAGTAATTTATGTAATATAACTATTATTATTTGATATAGTTGGATACACTTCGTCAGCTTATTGTAAAACGTTTCTTGGAATTAAAATAATTGGAATTTTATATTTAACTCAGGTACAGGGCATATGCGTGGCTTGTGCACTCGTATTGTTTTTGTGCGTCACGCTGATCGCACAGGAACTGCTTCCAGCTGCATGTGCGTCCCCCACGTCTGTGCCATACCTTTACACCCGTTACACTTGACGTCATGTTCATTTAATGTGCTGCTATTTCCATTTATAATATGGGAAATGAACGTGAAATTTTGAATAAAGAACTTCGTTTTAATGTGCTGAAACATCCTTTAAGATTTGAAGTTTACGTTAAATTTTATTCTCTTGAATCTGAGATTGTAGAAGAAACATTAGACTTTGTTCTGTAGTCTAGAGTCTCGGCGATAGAACTTTCTTAATGTACAGAGATAGTTGTTGCTAATGATTGTACATAAATGTTCTAATCACGGTAGCGAGTTATGAGAAAGCCGTGAGAGCACCAGCGTAACACTGGTCTTGTAAAGGCTTTGGCGGATAAAGACCATTGTAGACCACGAGGCATAAGCTTTTCCCAATAGGTACTTGCGTTTTACCACTTATTTGATTTGCTGGCAATACAATTGTGTAATTCAATAAAACGAATTAAACAGTCCAATGTGTTGAATCAATTAGTGGCTGACACGATTTTAATTCAATCAATCGGTTAGTAAGACAATTGTCCGCGAGGTCACTCACGGACTCCGACGAATCCGGTCACGACTCAATTGTGCCTCTCGTAATCGCTCCATTTACATACATTCTAACTGTATAAATACCCTTAGTGTTAAATGTTAATACGGTGATACCAACTACATACATTATATTTCGAGCTGGTCGTATTAAGGCATCAATTCGTATGCATTGCAAAAGTTGTATTTTGCTATATTGCTATCCCATTCTTACTCTGACAGCAAAAGACGAACCTGTCGTAAAGAGATAAAAGAACTGAAGTTATGTCATAACAGTCTTTCTAGTAAATCTTAAAAGTGGTCTTTATCTTAAGCTACACAAGGTATAAGGTGCTCAAATTCACCACCACCATATTTTTTTAATAACGCCAGCTTAGAGCATCTCAGCCGCCCTGGCAAGCTAAGCTTCACAATGGCAAGTCAAGAAAAGTAGTAGCGAAGGTCTATTGTTATGCAGTCAGTCGTTATGTCTTGCCCTTATGGATGAAAACTTTAAAAAATATTTGCAAAATCGAGATGGTTGAGCTTTAAAGCTTTAGGCTGTCTGATGTAGAATAGATTTACCTACTAGGCTATACTTTTTATTTTATATTCTAGCATTCATTGGAATTTGGAAGAGAAGCTTCTCCGATATGATCCATTAATTTACCAATAGTAACATTTGTGTACTATAGTAAGTACCTACTATTTACGATAATAAATATTGAATTGTGTAGCAACATTGAAATACTTAACACCCTTTACCTCAATACGTGCCGCGACTCGTAAGTTATACCTACTTGTAAAGTTCATAAATTATACAGATAATTTATGAATATTTTATTATAAAATACTTCACCTTTCATCGTAGAGTGACTTGCGTATAACTATGTCACCGCCAGGGCCAATCTGTCCACGTGAATTCAAGTCGACACGAGGACAATGAGACAGTTCATACAGATTATTTTACCCGCTGAAAAGAGGAGGAAGGATACAATAATATATTTCTTCTAAATTTGAAATTTTTGTATGATTGATTAGACTTATATTTTTATAAATAGTAGGTGAGATAAAGGTTCTGTCTTGTGTTTCAACTTTCATATATTAATATGGATGGATAATGGAATTCCTACATATTATACTAATAGTGCGGTAATTTTGAGTAGGTATGTGTAGCACAAAGTATGCTCATAATTTTTTAGTATCTTTCAAAACTAATGAAAACATATCGGCATAGCGCTTATGTCGGTAGCAGCGTGTCGGTGAAAGAAAATAACACAGAGAGCGACATTGAACCCCCCCCCCCCCCCCCCGCACATTTATGCAGTCTAATCGTACAAAGAAACAAAAAAAAATACGATTGTTCTGAGAGGCGATGGTCTTCGCCGATAATCTACTCTCATCCGTCCAAGTATTCTAGGAATGGTTGTTTCACGAGCAAAAACAAACACGGCGCTAACCTAAACAGATATCAAAGACGTCGCTATAAATGATCCATTTTGAAGAGTTAACAAAGTGGTCACATTAACTGGTAGTTAAATGTAACTTCCGTTAGTAAACAAGTAGGTGTGCGTTTCTCGTTTTATCGCCTACATCCATCGCGGTTAAAGTAATCTCAGATGATTAAAAGAAAACTCTTATCTGTTTATCGCGCAATCTCAGCTTTCTTATGTTTTTATAAAATATTATGCTCCTTCATTATTAGTGTTATATCTGAAGTGATTGTAAAATTCTAATATTGAACAGTGAGCATTATAATTTAAACTATCTTTATAATAAATAAAAGTTAATTTTTGTACGACAACTTAAACCAAACATTTAAAAATATTAAGTGTAAAATTAACAAATTGATTCATTAACCTTAATAAGGCAAACAGTAATAAAAGAGCAAGATAACAACATAACTGTTAATAAAAATAGCTCAATTCGTTTTAAAAGTTATCTCTATATATACGCTCAACGAAACGGAACACTTAGATAGTCAGTTTGTGTCTATCTATCAATCCGTACTTCTTTTCCTGAGCAGACTGAATATATCGAAATTAGTTTCAGTTAGGATCAAATATTTAGGACTTCTAATGTTTCTTTCATATAATAGAATAGTTGATCATCGCAGACCTTAAATGTTAATAATCAATTTATAATATTTGACTAGTCTGGTGAAAATTGACGACTCCGATCATTTTATAATCTATTAAAACAGGCAAATGTTCTGGTCTCATCGTGAGCTCAACCATCTGCTACAAGGAAACCTAAGGTGTGTAAAACATAATTGCGTCTTATATTAATCAACAAAAAATCTTCCATCTGCCCACATATGCTAAATGATGATCTAATGGTCCTTCCATAAACGATAAGACGCTGATAAGCGATCACGTATCGTATACACGTAGTTTTTATTTTAATCTTAATATAGATCAAGATTTTAATGAGGACTACTGAAAAAATTAAGATTGTTAACTAAAAATATAAAAGTAATAGTATTTTCATGACATCATAAATGTTCTAATTTTATTAACACTGTTAAGTTAAAATTTTGAACAGCATAGTATACGGTAGAGGCCAGGCCGCGTTTAGGTAGACCAAGTGTTGGTCGGCCATTAACTAGAAAGACGATCTCCGTATCCTCCGACCGTACGGTTGAATGCGAGTGGCAAGGGATCGGTGGTCTTAGCGTTCATTAGGGATTAGGGCTTATGTTAAGAAGTGGACGGATAAAGGCTGATGATGATGATGATGTATGTATATTAGTGAGGGTAAATTTATCGCTCCTAAATATCTTCTAGAGAACATAGTGACGAGCAAATGAACACTGTACAAGCGAGTAGGGAAGCGAGACACGTAGATCACATCAGCAAAGATTGACCGTTACCGATCTACTTATGTCATAATATATCAACACTAATTAAATCATTATAATAATTAAAAAACAAATAATTTATTTTGTTCAGGGTTGTATTGCAGTGTAAGATAAAAACGTGTTTATATCAGCTTAGTTCTGACTTCTGACCATTAGGCGTAAAGCGACATGATCTTCTTACGGAGTCTAGGTAGTGATTACGTTACGATAACACAATATTGTGATTTTTGGGATAGCTTTTTTATAGTTCATTCTTAGTGATTTCGTAATTTACGGACGAATGGCCATGGTTGCTGTAAAGTATCCGTAAAAGTTGTTTCATTATAATGAGTGAAATTCGCCTAAGAAAAGAATATAAATTCGCACAAAATTGGTTTATAATGTTAGTGGTATCAATATGGTTGGTATTATCGAGTCAGTCGGCACTCGGTATCCGTGACGCTATGTGGGGCTGGCGTGCCGCTCGGGTGGCTGCGAGACGGAAAGCTCCGCGGGATGAGTACGGTACCGCATGCAAATCGCTGCCAACCCATTGGCCCGGTATACATCGACCCGCGTGCACATTTCATACATAATGCCTTATTGATTCGATTAACACCGTTCGTGCTCTCGTTGCTCCACTTCAACTATTACACTCAACAATAGACTGTTCTTGTGCGGGAACAAACTACTAATTGGGTAACCTGAAGACATAGATATCTTGCGAGATGAATTCACCAAAAACACGTATTTTCGAAAACTTGTTAAACTGGATTCGATATCGTAATCTTAAGTAATTCTCAATGAAATTTGGGTTTCTGTATTGAGCAATTACTTTAAAATTTCGCGATCCAATGTTTTTGTAATCTTATTTCTCACATATTATTATTATGTGTGTAAAGCACGCATGCACTTTATTATTAATTGCTTGTCATTTTTAAAATACTTAATAAAGCACAGCTCAATATGTCGCCGAAATTTCAATTATTTCAGGCATGTTAATAAAAACTTTGACTTTGTCTTAATTATGCAATTTGACTCAAATATGCGGGCCAAATTGCATGCTTCATTGTCACATAATATATCAATTTGTGGGATCGGATAAAGGCTAAAGCCGTTTCATCTATAGTTTATGATGGGAACAGACATCACACGTCACTAAAATAATGTTATGATATTATTTTAAGAGCAAAAGTTAAAAATGTGTAAGATAATGCATCAGTACTTTTACTTTTATGAACCAAACTTTACAGTCATTCATGTTAAACTTACACTTTCCTGAGTAAAGAGATATAATAATAAACATAAATTAAAATATTATTGTTCAAACCTTGCAATATCATGCTCGTTTTACAAATGACGATAAAGAAATTCTGTAAATTTTATAATATAAGACAATTGGACAATCGCGTTGGATGCGAGTAGCAAGGGATCGGTCGTCTTGGCGTTCATTGAGGGAGGTCTATGTTCAACAGTGGTCGGATAAAGGCTGATGATGATAACGATGAAGACAATATAATGTTGAGATGAGTTATAAATTTCAATGTTGATCAGCCTCCAGCAATTGAGTGAAGAGTAAGGGCCAGTAACTGTTTGATGGGCCATTTCCCTTGCTGGCGGCGCGTTGGCATGTCGCGTCGTCCCAGTCTGCATGTGCGCTGGACACGCGTGTAGGCGGCCTAATAATCCTAAAACCCACGCAAAAACCAATAGGATGTACGGATGATGAATCAACTGCCGACGGCTGTACTTTACGATAATTAAGTTGTTTCACTTTGACCACTTGGTCTTTTTTAATAAACATGTTGAACGGCAAAATGAATAAATCACACCGAAGAAGCAAATAATTTACTCGGTAAACTTTTTTTTTTTCAAATCAAATTTTTTAAAGAATTCAAAAAATAATGTTAACACAAAAATCTACCTTTAATAACCACGGAATATGTAAATAGGTTTGTGTATCTATTATGGTATAAAGAAGGAAGTGTTGTCTGCCAAATGACCTAAAATCCACGGAAAGAAGGGAATTTCGTAACAATAAGATACTGTTACTATTTTAGCGTGCCAGTTACATTGATGTGTTATAAAACATAGATGCAGGCGGTCTGCTTAGTACAGTAATTGGGACCGCTGATGAGCACTAAACACCTAAAATGCTACGTAGGTGTTGATTGTTGATTATAAATGCGGAAGAGACTAATGAAAACCTTCCATACCGTTCCCATTTAAAATTACAGTAATTTTAAAAAGTTTTTGACATGCTTTGCAAGATCGGCGGATAGTGGACATTGCAACAGCTTTGCAGTATGAACATGGAAGTAGATTATAATGAAACAAGTGATATTTTATTAGGTTACTGTGCCCAACTTTTTTACTACGATTATTCGAAAATTTTAGAATTTCATAAAAGCGGACAGCTCATGTGTTTCTCCCCAGTTTTAGCTGATAATGAATAATGTCATTTTGAAATAAACTATCAAATATGTATATCATTACTAACACTTTCAATAAATAAACACTAACCTTATGAAACAATATCAATAAGAGCAATTAATTTGCATTAGCGAGTAAAGGCAACGTGCAATATCGATTGATGTAATTACATCGACGCCCGTGTTGCACCATTGATGAGTGCGCTCGATCCGTCAATGAACCCGCGCTTCCGCTGCACCGCCCTTGTGGTGAGGGCCAAGACACCGGCGATAACCTAGACGACATATTATACACACAAAAATTTTCAAAAAAAGTCATTTAAATATTACATTCCGAGGGTTTATACATCTATCTCTACCGATGCTGGTAGGTCGTGATAGTCAAGTATTTTCTTAAAATAAATACATGTAGTTGCGCAAAATCTTAATCATTTTTAATACGTTCAAAAACAAGACCCAAAGGTACTTTTGCGTATTTTGCTGAAAAAAGGATTAAAACAACTTTATGTTTTTTTCATTTGTAAGTTGTGACCGAAAATAATATGAAATATGAATATAAAAATATAAATATAGTAATTTTTATTTTCCTTTTTTTAGCTCAATATAAATACTAATATTTAAAAAAAAATTGTTTCAATTTTCGACGGATACTGAAAGTAGCAACTTTCAATTAAAAGGAATTAAATAAATCTTTCATCTGCCTAGCGTTTTTCCCGACTATATATTTTGTGGTCGGCTTCCAGTCTAACCGGATTCAGCTTAATACCAGTATTTTAAAGAAGTGAAGAGGTCCGATAAGCAGTCACTCGACTGCTTATCGAACCTCTACAACCCAGTAACTGGGTGATACGGTACTCGGTAAGACTGGTTGTCAGATTCTCGGGCTTCTGACGACCCGTAGATCCATCCCAAAGATCTACGAATGACAGCCGGGACCAACGGCTTAACGTGCTTTCCGAGGCACGGAGGAGTCTCGTATGTAAAGATGGACACCCATCCACGGTCTCACACAATCTGGTGATGGAGAGATACGAGCTCCTCTTGAATTTAATAAATCATTAATAAAACAATTATTCTCGCTGTAGCGGATGATTTGCACCGCACTGACCGCTCCCGACCTATTGTGTCTAGAGTAAACACGTACGGCCACACAAAATAAAACTTATTCTCGGGCTCATAAAGGCCATCGCTAGGTTTACCTGTTTACGTAACTTGCCTGTTTTATAGTTTTAGCGGAAACATGGTTTGTTTACCTTTTGGTTATTCCTAGATTACACAACTTTTAATAATATCATCATTTTCCTCTAATACTTGATGTACTAAGTATCTCATATTTCATGTGATATTGTGGTATTGTTTTGTAGCAAGACTTACCAACTCGCCGAAACTACACTGCAAAACTTGTCATTTCTGGAATAATTTATAACTTTGCGGAAGGAATAAGTTTGATATGTCCCACGCAAACGGTCGCGTGGAGTAAAGCTATCAGTTTTTTTTATAAGAAAGCGCTCAATGGTCATGACGATAATAATTACACTACTACTCACTATTTCTGTTTTTGAATTATATTTCATTACATTTCTTCAATCATAATGCACCTTTTCTAAACATGAATTGTTTGCGTCTGGTGTAGTGAAAAGTATATCAGTGGCCTGTAACCCAACGCGGCGTTGATGAAAGCGACAATATGCGGTGTGCGGCGCCCAACGGTCCTGTGGTCAGACACCAATAGAGTACAAGAAATCTAGGAAAAGTAGGTAAATAAACCGACTGGGTGACATCTGACACATTCTGCCATTTCGAATACAGATTGAAATATCTTAAATATTGCACATACTGAGCTTTACTCTGATATCTATAAATTATTAATTAGCCAAAGTAAAAGAATAATAAATATTGCACATGCATATTAACAGCAGTAAGATAAAAGTAAAATGGTATTCTTAATGACTTAAATTGCCCGATAATCCCGATATGTTTCAGATAATTTGAAAGCAGGGTTTCATTAAAATTATATAATATCACATATTTTCTCGTTATTAGCCTTTATCCGTTCTCTGCTGAACATAGACCTCCCTCAATGAAGGCCAAGACGAACGACCCCTTGCCACGCGCATCCAACACAGATCGGCCGCTGTACTGAAAACGTCTGGTTGATGACCGACACTTCGTCTACCTAAACGCGCCTTCACTCTTGAACTTTATTGGCCCATCGGCCATTCGTTCTTCTGAGTGTATGACCAGCCCACTGCCACTTTACGAGTTTATTCTTCGCGTGAAATCGGTAACTTTAGTTCGCATATCTATAGATTTTTAAACCAACCACAAGACAAATGCAATTTCCAGAAAGGAAATACGTGGTAGGTACATAAAATAACAAAACTATGTCCGTTAAATAATCAACCGGCATCCCTATTATTAATCTATTAAAACTTAATAGATCAATTGGTCGACTTATCATCCATTAATAGAAGGGCCCTAAGGAATTGTCTCATTGAGCGTCTATTGGCTTATCTTGTTGTTAATCCTAATATTGTTTTTGACTAAATTGATGCAGGCTTTTTTAGATAACGCATACATACCGAAGTATGTCCCTAGCCCTACGTGGGACTCCCGCCTGCGCTATCATATATTTAAGACTTATGCAAACTAAAATATCGTTTTCCATAATAACAACTCAATATTATTATTCCGGTTTTCAATTTATTTCTTATTTTTCTACGAAGCTCGAAAACAGTGTTTTCATTGTACACGTAGATCTCGAACATAACAAATTGAACAAAATTTAGACATTTTATATGGTAGCGGAGTCGCATTCCCGAGTCGCGGGGAGTGTCTGCAGTTTTATCGCTGTTGACAGTGCTGATATGCGGAAGTGAATGCGATTATCCAATTAAGGAATTGCAGGGAGCAACGCCCCGGCGTCTGGACGGAGTGCCTGAGACACCGGACACCGATTGTCTACGGATTAGGGCTGCTGAGATTTATCTAGAATTTCCTGCTAGGCACATACGATCTCAAGAACAAAATGTATTAAATTAACCCCAGATGCAAAAAGAAGGCTGTTATATTTTTGTCCGTGGCACTGTAGGCATTGTAGCTCTTAAATGCGTCGGATTAGATATATCTTTCATTAAAATCGATACAGCCGTCATCAACACTTTTAACAAGTATTTGTAGTATATCAGCCGCTAAGACTTAAGTCTAGCAAAGTCTAGCAGTTACGTCATGTTGAACAGTTACCGTTGTAGTAAAAGTATTTTATGGTAAATTTAAAATAACTTCTTTCAGAGTCAACATACCTTCTTCCACTTCTTGTCGAGTCGAAATGGCTAAAACTCTTTATTGCGTTAGATTATTTACATGTGCTTTGACCAGTACTTAGCCAAATGTACTAACATACCTAAAAATATATGTTGATGAGTCTAGTTACTTATCTTACAACAATTATTCTTATTATTTTATGCTAAGACACTCGTTATTATGTATATAGAAATATCGTTCCGATACTTGCATCTAGTCTGTCTTTCATTTTTCATAGAAAATAAATTTTCATAGACATAGAAAATGTCTTTCATTTTTCATTTGATTTGTTTGTTCACTACACTATCAAAATTAAAAGCGCGTAGAATTTGATTAATTTAGCGAACTAATACTAATATGAGCGAAATTAATATCTACGACTGTCAACAAACCAAACGTAACAATGATATTAGGAATCCTAAAATTCCTGTTTCGTATACAGTAAAAATAATTCAATACAAATTCGCCGTATAGTTATGTCACTGCGGTCCTTGCAGGCAAACTTACTGCAGCGGGTAGTGCATAAAACTATCTCCAGTCTCAGTCTCAGTCACAGAGTCTCCTCAGTTATAGCTCACAATCATATGCTTTGCCAAGCTCATTATGTAATAAATTCACTTAAGAGTTACGCTTCCATCGATTACAATTTGTGCGAACTGTACGCCATGTATCTTTTTTACCGTTACCATATACAAACGTGAGATTTATGAAGGCCGTGAGTTTTAAATAAATTACAGTAGCGACGTGTGATTTGCGTAAATTTATTCGTCTCGCTCAACTTGACCTATTCGTAGGTCTGCGTAGGCTTCGAGTACAAAGGGCGGCCATCAGACGAGATTAAATCGCTCACGAGATTGTATCCTTTATAGCAAAAACCTACAGTCGCGTATCGCGTGATAACATTTCCGCGAGTTGACCCGGCTATAATAGGTTTTTGTTTGGTGAGTGACGTTGAAGAGCTAGCGCGTTATTGCTTAGACGTTCATGTGAAGGGTGCTTTACATTCTCGCGCCGCGCTCCGAGGTGGGCGTATTTTATGTAATGTGTTGAAACGTATTATTTAGAGTACTCTTGCAAAATACAATGTACTTTACTCTAAAAAAAGCTTGAAAGTTTTTTTTTTTAGATTTATTGTTGAATGACACAAAGTTTTATAGAGGCTTACTAAGGTCACCTGTATAATTAATTGTTCATACATCAGCAGCAACACAGCAACTAATAGCCTAACCAATAATTAATTTGCGAAAAAGAATCGTATATAAATAGGGAATCTGATTAAATTTGCATTGTGCGCCATTTTTCAGCCTAAAATATTCGATGGATCAGCAGATGGCTCGCCCAACAAAATTGTGCGCCATTTCTAAATGGGCCATTATCGTTATAATTATTTTTTGTTTGCTAAAAACATTTTTATTCTTAAAATCAACATTTGCAGCTCAATAGTGAAATAAAATTTAAAACATTGAAAGCTCTAAGCTATTAATTAATACATTTACATCTAATATTTAAAAAAATCTGTCTTGTACACTATATTGAAACTGAAGTCCTAAGCGTAGAGTAATATTTTTATTTATCTCACGCTCCTTTTAAAGCCACCAGACCGTAAGAGGTTCGGTAAACTTTAAAATCAATATAGAAACAACATCGAAGCCATATCGCTGCTTCCAGGCAACCCTTTGTATTCGCGTGCCATCTTCTCGTTTATGGCTCATTGGATATCGAATCCTAGATCGCGTGTATAAAATTCATTTTTCATTGAACGAACAATGTTTATGAGATATTGTCCCAATTCCTTCCGATCAATATTTTTATGTTTCCGTATTTTGGTCGGTACCACTGTGTTCTATCTCTGAAAGTACGCTTATGATGATGCCAAATTATTTCTTCATTAGCTAAACCAATTGTTTAAATTTGATATATTTTTAATTTAATTATTAGACTAAAGCGTCGGGGTCGAATTGAGAAACGCCTCCTTTGAAGTCATATAAAAACCCCTGCCAAATTCAATTCAGATGTTATAAAATCAATTTTTAGGGTTTCAAATGGACTTATGCTTTCGTTTGGTGCGAAGTGCAATGAGCTAAAATATGTAGCAATAATATATTTTTTTGAAAGTACAAAAAGTAATAACCAAAGTATTAAACGTCTGTTACTATTTATTCTGTTTTTATTCTAAAACACTATTTTTAGTGTTTAGACAAACCTTTATTTAATCGGCTATCTAATATACTCACGTACATAATATTTTCACGAATGCTCTTATATAGACGTACTGTGATGTGACCGCCGCCGGTTATGACATAGATGATAGAACGCAGATGACATTATGATACACTTTACTATTTAGGATGCTGATATCTTAAGCGACATTTTTCCCACGTAGAACATTTCAATGAAAAATTCTCTATAATTAATTTTTAAGCAATAATAAGATAAATAGGTATTTCATATTTATGCATGTGAATCCTAAAACTCTAGAGCATTTTCTTTAGGTTTTATTAATAGTCTACTTTATGAGACAGTATTCTCGCCAAAAGTAATATTATATCTGGCACAGAGAGGCTGTCTAATATATATTTCATAATATAGCAGCTTAACAAGGGATTAGGCGTGCAAATCAGTTCCAAACGACGTGACCGCCACTCGGCCATAAGTCTCAAGGCTACGGAGACCACAATGAAGTCTTATTGTATGAGAGTTCAAACAAAGCCATTATTTCACATAACTTATTAACCATCAGCTGTAATTGTTTAATTTATGCGCGGCCACTAATAGCCACTGCTCTTCAAAACAATGAAACTGTATTTTGATATAACTGTTGAAATACCTACTTACCCGACAGTGTGAAGAAATAAATAAAAATGGCCACCATAAAATCCGGTCACCAGGCAAGTTTCTGGTCAAATAATTGATCAATCACCGGTATCAGCGATGTTAAAAGCCTACATAAATAAACATTACTGTTGTTTAACATTTTGACCACTTTTACTTTCTTTAACGGTTGCTAATAAAGTGTTCTTTTTATTTGTAATGCCACAAGAAGATTTGAGTCATCGTTATATATTTAATTTATGAGATACATTTTAGATAAATATACTGAGCTATGTTTTCTTTTACAGATTGTTGAGCCAAAATGGCTTACTATCGCTGCGGGCCAACTGCGATCGGCAGTCGGGCGTCCTGGTCGGTGACGTCGCCCACCGTGGAGCCCAAGGGCTTCGACCGTCCGCTCAGCGGCAACTACGACAGGATATTTAACGCCTTCGAACGGACCAATGCCTTCGAATACGTCAGGAGTACTTTCGAAGGCAAGCCGGAGGAGCGACACGTGGGCCACGGAGACATAGTGGTGAATAGGAAAATGAGCAGCAGCTACGAGCGAGCGGATTGTGCCCTGGCGGCACAGACTCCGTGCTCTGACGAGGAGGACTTTTACAGGGAGAAAATACTGTACTCGCAGGCGAGACAGCTGTTCCCATTGCAAGAGGACCTCGCGGACTGGATCAACAAAACTATTGGTAAGTGAATAATTATACATAAGTAATGGCTTGTAAATAGAAACTAAAATGTATATGTAATATAAAAATGTACTTACGATTTAGGATATAGACTTTTACAGTTCATATTATAATATCACGAAGCTTCTCAAATCTCTCAATTTTCACATGCGTAAGTTTTCGTTTAAATCTCGCACGGATGCAATTCGCATTTGCACCTAATAATTGCAATGTGGTTTTTGATGTGAGGTGGGGGAGGTGCGTCTCAAGTTGCTAACAAAGCGGCTATCGGGTGCGCGGGGTCGTTGACATCGCGGCTCTATTGTCGATCATATTTGGATGATAGTGTATTACGACAGTACGGCTTACTTTGTTCACTTAGTTATTATTTTCTTTTTTACTTAGCCGAGTGCGAATGGCTCAATAAGTGGCAGAACAAGTTTTATTTTCTAAGGAAACATTTATTTCAGTAGCAGTTTGCTCAAAGCCTTATAATATCGTAATGATTATTATCCCAATATGTATTGGAAAAAATACAAAGGAATAAAAGATAAAAATTACATTCCAAATCTAAATGACAAAAGCCAATTTGTAAATGGTATCGAGGCCCGAGGGAATGAGAACCATTGTTCTAAACTATTCATATCAAATGAGTCTATTTCACATCTATCTTGTACATTAAATAATATTGTTCGAATTCAATGAGAAAAACATTAGCACGTGGACATTATTGTGTCATCACTCCATGTTGGATTTGTTTTTGCTGTGGCCGGCTCGGTGCGGGCACAACGTGGGCGCACCGATGGAATCTTTTGTCTAGGCCATCCTGGGGAAGATGAAGGATATTACGTAGTACGTACAATGCCTACCATTGTCCCAAATTCAAATCAAGGAATGTTGAAAAGACAGTAAAAGTGGGTTTCTCATATCACCATCATCGTCAACATTTTTTCGTTCATTGTTGAACGCGTGTTTTTTTCCAGTGATTGCTGTTTTGTATAGTTATTGGTAAATACGTTTCTGAAGTAGGGTTGCCATCCGTCCGGGTTTCCCAGGATTTGTCCTAGTTTAGAGGGCATCCGGGGAGCGTCCGGGGAAGGTTTCATTTGTGGAACGATTAAAAAAAAAATGGGCCGCCCGCAAGACACGCACTATGCTTATTACATTGAATATGTTTAAAAGATCTCGTTGATATGTCCGGCTTTCGGACTCCAAAATCCGGGGTTTTCACACGTCTTGTCCTGTTTTCCAAATTTTAGAGATGGCAACCCTATTCTGAAGAAAAGTAATTGGATAAAAGTTAAGGAAACTATACTCTTTTCTATTAGAACCAAACTGGATATGGTGTTTCGTTCTGCTCTCAAAAAATTAATGACAAAGCACTTGTATACATCAACATTGAACTGACTAGAATCTAATGCCGGCTTCTCAATTTTTTTTCTTCTCGATTTACGTTATTGCGCAACACAAACCGCTTAAAGCGAAGTTTATTATGTATACATGTTAAAAATCTGTAGAAGTATCTATTCCATACATTGAAACTATTAAAAAATTAGCCAGGGTGTCAAAAGATAACAGAATCCATTTACAGCATTTTTGGAATTTTTGTAAGTATGTTTAGTTGTGCACGCAGCACCTAAAAGTAAATAACTTTTACATACAAATTGTGCGTAACTTTGAGTAACATTTAGTTTTTATTTCATTGCAAATTTTTACTTCCAGTACGCGGTCTACAGGGCGCTGCTAGTTTATAATAAAAAGTAGTGTGGTTACTTATTTTTTCTAATCAACAAACCTAGAAACAACATTGCTCACCAAATGACTTTAAGTACTTCATAACAGTAGAAAGCGGATAGTAATATAGGCGTAGAACAGGAAGCGGTTCCTACTTTCGAGTTCCTTGATTGAGTGCGTGTAAAAAGCAAACCAATTCATGATACAGACTATGTACAGAGTACAGACTATATGCGTTTCATATATTTGTGGTTCAATATGAGAACGAGTACGAAATAGCGCAAGCCGTTGACAATAACCGTCAGTTCGCTGCACATTCAGGATAAATCACATTAAGCGTTTACAATATGATTACTACACTCGTAAATCGATTCTCCCACGCGCGCGATACTATCGACTATCGACCACGTGCTCCACACTCAAAATATTAAGGGATGCAACATAATTACTCGTTAATAATATAGTAATTTTCAAAAATCTTAATAATATCATGAATGCGAAACTTTGTAAGTTTGGATATTTTTGTGGTCGGCTTCTAGTCTAACCGGATACATCTGAATACCAGTGTTTTAAATGGAGTCACTGCATATCGGACCTCCACAACTCATTAATGGGGACATGTGATACGGTACCCCACGGTAAGACTGTTTGTCAGACTTTCGGATTTCTGACGACCCGTGCTTTTCGAGACATGGAGGAGTTTCGGTACGTAATGATGATCACTCATCCACGAATCAACCCCGGCAAGCGTTGCTTAACCTGATGGATCAATCCGCACGGCTTGTTATTACTTAGCCACAAGCTCTTCGACGTTAGTTATACGCCTATTTACGGAATTAGTGTGTGTTTAGTGGCAGCCCTACGTGTATTGTGGTCACCACCGCCCACCATCACATTCGTGGAGTACGCGGTATCCGTTTTGTACTGCCAGGGCGTACCGAAGGTCACGATGTAAATGTATTTGATAGTAGCTTGTAGTATTTACTAAATCGAGATTGGAGACCTATTGGCTAGCGTTGTTACTTGTTTGACGTATAGGCTTTGTGTCGTACTTCTTAAGTTTTTTTTTAAATCAAATCCAAACACTTTTATTCGCAATGGTACCGACGAAGTAGCTTTTTGAACATCAATTAAATCTACCACCGGTTCCAAGGCGAGCCCACTTAAAAGAACCGGTGATAGAGCATTACCTAATTGAAAAGATTAGTTCCAACTGAGTTTGGCTGACTCTTCTTAGTGGACTAACCGGAGTGTGCTGTATTTAAAATACATAATATAAACTAGCTGTCCCGACAGACTTCGTTCTGCCAATATAAAAATTGCAATTACAAAATAGGGGTTGATCGTAGAAAAGTGAAAATTTAGGGTTGTATGTATTTTTGTATGCTGTATCATAAAAAAATAAAAACAAAAAATTTCGTCCAAAAATTAAAAAAAAAAATTAGGGGTGGACTACCCCTAACATTTAGGGCGATGAAAAATAGATGTTGGCCGATTCTCAGACCTACTGAATATGCATATAAAATTTCATAAAGATCGGTCAAGCCGTTTCGGAGGAGTACGGTAACTAACATTGTGACAGGGAAATTTTATATATTAGATAAATTAATAAATTAAAATTAAATTGAAAAAAATAAATTAATCCTTTAAAATACATAATATAATATGGTAACCAAGATTTTTAATTAATTTAACAGAATAGCTAAGGTCAGGATTATAAAAATAATGAAAACGATCGCTATTGAAATGCTACTCAATATTCACATAAATAAAGTTATTTGCACGGTCTACACAAGTATGGCATTCAGTCGTGTATCCAGGATTAGACGGTCAGGTTCGCCATCTGGGATCAAATAGAGCAAGAAAAATACGTCGCATAACCGGTTCGGTGTGGGGTACACGCGTTTGTTTTTTATGTTCATTATGCATATCAATACCAGCCTGGTTTATTTAAGGACGTAAATCCTGTATTCTTGGAATGTGACTAACAATGTTGTTTGGATATAGTTCTCTATTCTTCAGGAATATGCTATTCGAAGCTTAAAGTTCACATACACGACACGATCTAAGCTCAAGCTCGGCTTGATTGAATGTGTTTTCTATTATTATTACCCTTAAAGTTATCATCATTATTGGTCTAAATCTATTCCCTGCTTGAAGCGAGTCTCCAGCTACAAAAAGCCTAATGGCTGCTCTACGTCTGATCCTCGAGTAATGTCTCTGAGGAGGACGACTAGCGGATAAAATAGGAGACCGCCGACAAGGCCTAATCCCGCGGGCGATGAACTGCACGAGTGCGTAGGAGGTACTCACTGCGCCTACAGTAACGCCTCTCCTGTGCTCGTGTCTGGTTCAGAATGGGAACCTGGATCCAATATGCCACGAAGTATTACTTAGTGGAGGCTGACAGTCCCCTCCCCCTGTTCTTATGAGGAGTAGTCTAAGCCTTTAGCCGTGGCTAGCCTGTCGCTGAGGTCTAGCCTGCAAATCCGGAATCCTCATAAAGCGGTTGAAGGCGCTCGCAGTTTTTGTTGCACTACGAAATAGATTGTTGGGTAAAGAATCCACAAAGATTTCCCTGTTTCAAAGGAAGTCTCCAAGCACAATTAAACGATCGACCGCTGTTATGTTATTACTTATTATGTAAAACATAGCCATTAACCTGAATTGGTATTATAGGTAATAGTGTTAGCAAACTATATGTAAAACACTAATAGCCTTAGTTCTTACGCGGTGCATGTAATGCGTCGCCTGGGCTTTGAACCGGCAGTCACGACAACTCGTATAATACTTGTCCTCAATTGCCTATCACATCTAATATATACACTCTATTTTAGGCTCTTTGTGCAAGTATTTAGAAGTCTGGATTATACTAGGCTATTCTAAATATGATCAAGTGTTGGTCGGCCATTAAACAGGTGGGAAGACCATATCTGTGCAGTGGCCGTTTCGTGTTGGATGCGAGTGGCCAGAGCTCGGAAGTCTTAGTGTTCTTTGAAAGATCAACAATGGACAGATGAATGCTGATGATGATGATGATGAAAAATGTAACGACGATTTAACTTTACTTTAAAAATGTCGTCCATTTTTCAGCCAAAGGCAGGTTGAATCAACAGAAGAGAACCTCTTTAAGGAGGCGCATATTTTGCCTAGAATAATTAATTAACGCAATATTCGTAGAAGTATTGTACAAATTTATTAGACCAAAAATATTATTTTGATATTTTTTGAGATGCTGCTCAAAACTTCCATATTATATGGTATAAACAAGAAATGAGGTGATACGATGCACAGGACGCGTGATTCTTACTCGTCAATTAATCCTCTTGGCACAGTACCGTTGAAGAAAAAATTTGGATGTGTACAAGTAAGATAAAAATGTCGTGAACATAGACAATTGCATGGATAATCAGGAAGTGCCTATGTGTGTATATAAGTGAATTTAATATTCCAAATCTAGAAATCGATAGTATTCAAATAATATCTAGCTGCTTCCGTTTTGTATAACAGTATACCTTACAAGGCATGCTAGTCAGTGTGCAGTTACAAAATAATAATAATCATGTCTAATAATAGTACACCGGTGCTGTCTGATGGTACTCGCGAGTCGCGTGTCGGGTAAGGGGGGGGGGGGGGGGGCAGATCACAGATGAAACGCTATGAATATTCACCTTAAACTTATGAGAGGGTGACAGTTTTCATGTCACTAACATACGACAGAAATATAGCTGTTTAGGTTTCGTCTGGGAAAACTTTCCTGAAATCGGAACAGAAGTTTTTATCTGAAAAAGAATTACATGTTTGTATATTAATTGGAAATAAATGCAGTTTCAACGTAAGTTCATTCGTTTTTAGATCATCTCTTAATATAATAATATGTATAATAAGTACAAATATAATAATATCTGATTATTTTTCTCATCTACATAGTACGTATCTTCGTATTATTGGGTTGCTTCGAAGAAATAATGTAAATGAACCAAATTATTAAACGTACTAGACCAACGTGCACAAGCTTACCAAAAAGATTCAGATCAAAATTTTCATACAAATGTCCCTGATCGGATATCATGAATGTGTAAATGGTATTTTCACACAAACTCCCTACATTGCATGTGTATGAATATCCTATTGTATATGTAGTTGTGTTCACAGTTGTATTAATATTTATTGTAATTCATAGGCATTTTTCACTCATAAATAAAATTTACTAACAATCTGTCATCCTGTCATCATATTTTAACACAGCCGGTGTTAGGCACACATTCACACCGCATGGGCCCGGGGTCGTATGCGACGTCGAACCCTACACTCCGTTGACCAGTTGATCCGGATCAACCGCGACAGCATAGGCTCAGATCAGCTACGAGTCGACACCAATATAGACCGTGTAATCACCGATAGCACTCTGCTATCGGCAGCTTGCTCGGGTCCCGCGCTTGACCCGCCTCCCCCGCTACCGGGGGAGGGGAGGGCCGGCCCTCACGATAGGTTTCTAACGTCACCCGTTCCAAACCAGTCGACCGTAGCTGACCAAGTTAGGTACAAACCCGACGCCATGAACATGGCGGGGGGAAACCCCCCAAATTACAACGTCATAGGATGATCCAACCGGATCATCCCATTTCCGATGACGCATAACGGTCTCTAGGACCATTAGCATAGATCCAACCGAAAAAAAAAAAACATATTTTAACGACCTCTGTGGCTAAATGGTTAGTGCGTTGATGCTCAAGCCCTCCGGCTAGCGGGCTCGAATCCTGCCAGGGAACAAATAAATTTCTGTGTTCCTGGATCATAGATGTGTATTAAATATGTGTATTACATAATAAAAATCTTAAATATATGTATTAATTTTAAAAGTATTAAAAAGAATACTGTATATGTGTTTCCGTTGTCAGCCAGTCTGATACCCGTAACAAAAAGTTCTTTGGAAACCACGTACCCGGATTGACGTGGTGTAGAAGCGTCCATAGACAATATTATATTTGGCATTAAAAGAAAAAAAGTTCAGCTTTGTCTAATGATAAGTTCTTGTATTTTTGTGCTTTGAGTTGATGAAGTTCCCCCTTTTCGTTTTGTAATTTTAAACACATAATGTGGGTTATATAACAAAATTATTACATACGTTTACCAAGCTAAATAATTTCGCGTCTCCATTTCATGGGCTAAGTATTATAGTTTTGCATTGGTAAAGAGCCGGTGACGTGACACAATTGCAATCACTTACCGTTACAAGCATTGGCATAATGTCACGTAATGCATACCCATAACTCATTATCCTAACCTGAAATTAAAATTGTACAAACAAATATAGTATCTTAAGTATAATCTAGTCCTAGATTCCATAACCAGCTGCGATACCCTCATCCTTGTTAGCGCTTGTCACTGTTGATCGTATATTCGTAGTCTTATTTATGACTAGTTGCGCGCGCAGTCTCGATGTGTCTGAGTGATAATATAATATTATTATAACGTTATAAACTCTTGTGCACAAAAAATAGTCGACCATTGACTAGATAACACGATTCCCTTCTGTCATAGATCATGTTCAATAAACGAACACAATCAATTATTATACAAAAGCATTAGAAACTTTAAGCGCACACTCCTCATACTTTAAGCTTCGTCTGCATATCTACGAGCTTTGAGATATGCAATACAAAGAGGCACTCGAATCTATTTTGTTTTATTTATAAAAGAAATTCACACACATGAATCGTGCAGCCGCATAGTTCTGCAACTCGCGTCGGTAAAGGCCAAGTGCGTTTTTTTTTATTTTGCCGCTGAGGTTTATGCATATTCTTTTTAAAATAAGCTCAACTCACATCGACCGGTCTTTTCTTGATGTGTCCAATATTCTAGGCATTTTGTTCAGGGCTAAAATGAAATGATTACTACATGACAAAACGTGTACATTTTTTTAGTTATTTTACAATTTACAGTACTCGCTAACGACGAACGCCAGTGCAAACCGACGCCACGTATGTCATGATAAATATTTCGTTTTTAAGATCCCGTACCCTAAGAATGCCAAATGCCAAAATTATTACCGTGCGTCCGCTGTCCGTCCGTCCGTCACCTATCTGTCACCAGACTGTCTCAGGAACCGTGACAGCTGACAGTTGTAATTTTCACACATGTTGTATTTCGGTTGTATGTGTCGTAGTATGATTTGATAAAACGTTTTTTTGCGAAAATACTAGGGATTTTGCGAAAACACGGATAATTAGACATTGGCATTACATTTCTCAATCTTACTGAAAAAAAGTAGGGTTTTTGCAAAAATACCAGTCGCCTTAGGAAGATTGAAAATCCTTAACTCTGATTGGCTTGATTTTGGTTGACAGGCAAACTCTTAATGCGATTGGTTCATATTTTGCCTTGTAGGTTCGAGTATACAATAGGATCCCAGACAACGTTCAAAATCCTTCCATCAATAAATTTAAGAAATTTATTAAAGAAAGAAGGGCGTTCCTCCCAGGAATTTCAGGATAGCATTTAAATTTGTAATAGAATATATTTCTTCGTGGTACTATTTTTAGTAAGGTTAAGAAATATTTTATCCTATTATCCTATTATTAGCTATTTTTTGATTATTTAAAGTAGTTAAGGTCTGATTAATTTTCTGCGATTGATGTGTTCCCCGGGTCACTAGTTTATATTTTAACTAAATTGTTTAGAAAAAAAGCAAAGAGACTATAAATCAAAGGCATCGCCTTTTCTTGCCCTTTAAAATTAAAAATTGATTTTTTTTATTCAAAATAGTACAACGAAGAACCGGCGAAGCAAAATCAGTGGAACTAATCTTTTCAAATATTCTATTACAAATTTAAATGCTATCCTGAAATTCCTGGGAGGAACGCCCTATTCCCATCGCGTGGTATCTTCCATTAAGACTTACTTTGTTATATCCTATTTCTGTGGTAAAAACAAACTTTCTTAAATTTATTGATGGAAGGATTTTGAACGTTGTCTGGGATCCTATTGTATACTCGAACCTACAAGGCAAAATATGAACCAATCGCATTAAGGGTTTGCCTGTCAACCAAAATCAAGCCAATCAGAGTTAAGGATTTTCAATCTTACTAAGGCGACTGGTATTTTTGCAAAAACCCTACTTTTTTTCAGTAAGATTGAGAAATGTAATGCCAATGTCTAATTATCCGTGTTTTCGCAAAATCCCTAGTATTTTTGCAAAAAAACGTTTTATCAAATCATACTACGACATATGCACTATTTAAAACATTCCTATACAACAAAGGTGATAATATTGGAGTATATATAATCGTACGGAACCCTTCGTGCACGAGTCAGACTCGCATTTGTTTAATGTCTTGACAAGAAGAAATGTAAACAAATCATTGTAGCGTGTGTATCTTCAGGTAGGTAATGTCCAAATATGGACGGAAAAAGGTTGATGATGATGATGATAGGAAGTAACTGAAATTGTAAATATAAATAATAAGCGTGGAATACCTTTGCGTTATTAAATGATAAATATTTATGTAACGATCGAAGTTCCCAGCGCCGTACAGTTATGTATGCATAATTGTAAATCGCGACTGTACGGTCATAATATTTTTAAGAGAAAAGTGATCAGCCTTCAGCTGCTTCCAACTGATAGCTGCCTGTTCATTTCTCAACGCGGCTATAGATATGTGTAGACCTCGCTTGTGAATATCCTTCAGTAAGGCTAAGGTCATCCAAAGAATATTAAGATATGTGCAAATAGATTAATTATTGTCAATGCTTTTTTAATTTGTATCTTGTTTGGAAATGAAGATGGGTACAGGCTCAGCTTAAGAGGTCCGGGTTCGATCCTGACCAATGTGTTTCCTAGAAATGGGTTTTTCTATACTCTACCTGAACAAAAGGCCATCGAAAACATCCTGAGGTAACCTGCATACTTGCGTGAACCATAGCCCACAACACTCTGATTTTGAGTAGGAGACCCGTGCTCACCACTAGGACGTTATGTGTGGGTTGATATTATTATTGGAAATGAAAATCAAACGAAAATAAACAGAAATACACTGTTTTGAGTCTTAAATTATTAGGTATCATCTAAAATTAGTACTATAAGTTCCAGACTGCTGTCAACTGCTGGAAGTCATCGTCTTTAAGAATGTCCTGTCTCGTTAGTCGATGCGTCATGTTATCATCAAGCGTCAGACATTCATAAAATGAACTGCGTGCGATGCGTACTTTATATATAGTACTTTTATATTTATGCTGTCATTTCACTATCAGCACAGCCCCCCTAGACAAGTGGCCAACGTTCCGAATCTATATGGTTACGAAAAACGCTAACGCCTGAGTGTTGTTGCAAAAAATTTTAAGAACGCTCATATTTTGGACACAAGTATAGTAAGTAGTTTTGTTTGTAACAACGTCTAAAATCGTCTGTACTTCGTTTAAAATGAATAATAATATTATAATATTCCTTGAATCAAATTACATGTCGTAAGCTAGTGTCATTCCCATTCAATAAGTATTCTATTCGTTTAGCGTTTGTGCCACTTGTGCCACATAGTCTTGGAAGGTTGATAAGCATGTTGTTTGTAAACCTATAGATGGGTTTTAGTTTTGAAGTGTTTCAAGCTGCGCGACGGGCTCGCGTCAATACCGTACCAGAACTACATAACGGATACCGTGACCGTGCGCCAGCAGAGCAACGTTCCTCATGTTTACAATATGGCGGTTATTAGACAGCATGTACCTACACAACCAGATGAACTTGTTTTACAAAATAAAAATAAATAAACACCTTGTCTCTCACCGCTGTAGGTAACAGATTATCCCAATAACTAATGTGCAAGGATTATGGTATTCTTACTATTACTAATGAGTAATGGGAATAAAGCAAAATACATTGGGCAGTTACTTATTAGTCATTATACAAATACTCTTGTTTCTTGAAATGTGTGAAAAAATATTTATAATAACTTTGATACACAGTGTCAAAACAATATACCGGAAGGAAAAATTTATTTCGAAAATGTATATTATCATAGAATTTACTGCCGCAGCTGTAATCACGTTAATATATCCAATATAAATCCTTGGGAATCCATCTTGAAATAACAATACAATGTAATTAATTGGTTTCCTGTTCGCCCATTCGAATATGAAAAAATAGCCCGAAGCGTCGCGAATCGACAATGATTGTTGGCGAATGTGCATTGCGGAATCACTACAGACGTCTCCAGAAACCAATCGTGCTTTTGTACTAAAATTAAGAAATATAACTTTACATTGAAAGTAACACAAAAACGTTCTTCGCTCTTTTTTTAGGCACGTTTAACGTTTTATACGCACAAAATTTCACTTTCCGTCTCTACATGTTAATTCAAAAAATACATACCGAAAAATATTATTTTAATTTATTTAGGTGTATTTAAATCGACGCTACATTTCTCGTCTTTAGTATACTGTTCCCCATTAAATAAATAATTTTAGTAAATAAGGTAAAAAGTTTATTACAATAATAAGTTGTGGCTTATTCTAAATTGTAGAATTATTTGCTAAGATTAGAAAAACTTTCATATTTGTACGTAATCATCAATGCGCAAACTAATAATGTGCTTGCGTCTGACCGGCATTTTCTCATCGGACAAAGATAATTTACATTAAAGTTACATCAGTGAATACTTAATGGAACGAGATTAAACGTTACTTTTCACGCATCAGCAGGGGCCTACTGTAAGTCAAATAACTGGGATTTTACATTATATGAGTATCTATACAATTATATGAGCTATCTAACACAGTTTCAGGCACACCTAAGGCATAGCCTAAATTGCTTTAGCCTAAATTGATGAAAAATATGTCTTACTTCCCATTTCCTTAGATAATGTCTTTTTTTAAATCAAAATAGCATGTTTTTAAATAGCCTCTAAATAGCCTAGTGTTACTTTTAACGGTTCACAGTCTGCCTTTTTTATATTAGGATACTCTGATTTAAGTTTATTTTTGCCTCCAGGTATTACGTATGTGACTGGTGAGAACTTCCTGGAGGCGCTGGACAACGGCGCCGAGCTGTGCCAGCTGGCCGCGGTCATCCACGAGCGGGCGCGCGAAGCCCTGGACCAGGGGCGAGTCGTCGGGGTAAGTGTCACTGACTCAAAATAGTTTAAAGAACCCATAACCCCATGGTTCAAGCCTTGTCGTGGCGGTGGGGCTCAGTAGCCTAGGGTGAACCCAGCACCTTGTGCTAACGAATTGAACCGAAGGGTGAGGTGAGGACGAGAACCTCGCCTCATTGTACTGTTTTGAGGGGTTGTTCTGTGGTGCGGGGCAACAACTTTGTGGAGGTGGCATGGTTCCCACAAGGGACTGACTAACCGTCGAGGTGCCCTGTTGCTTGTAGATCCGGAGCACCTCATCAAAGGCGGCATTGGTGGCACTCGCCGGGTTTTGGTGGGTAGAGCTGCGTCCACTTACCAGCTTTCGGACGCAGCGTGTCCCACATACCCACCTGGGGAGACCCACTCCCCCGCGGGATGCCTAAGCGCATTTCCCGGCGTCAAAGAAAAAAATAGTTTAAAGAAGCCTTTGGTTTCATAAATAATTTTCTACTTTCATATGCACAGGAACCAAAAATATACCATAATGCTCAATATCCCAGGGTATGGTTATCCAGGCGTGTTTATTTTGTGCAGCAACCGTTTTCATAAGAACCACTACCTTGCTCATTTCTTCTGTCTAGTTTCTCTATATCAGAAATGGGTACAGGCGTACAAGGCCTTTGGTAATCAACATACTATTGTACGTCTCAGGCCTATAGTTGTGTCATAGCATAATTAATCCGGAAGCACATACTTACCTAATAGTTTTTTTTTATTAAATGTAAAATGATTTTCTACAATATGCTTATGTAATCTAGCCGGTGCCAGCCATCCGCGGCCGCTGCTGGCAGCGCGCAGCTCGCCGCAGTTTTTTCTCGCGAGACAACGCCGAGAACTTCATCACATTCTGCCGGGAGCTTGGCGTGCACGAGAATCTACTTTTTGAAAGTGACGATCTGGGTATGATGACAAATCAATCATAAATATGATAACACAAATATTATCCAACGATCACAGCACGATACTAGCCCAGTGGTAAGCTCGTAAGACTTGGTGTTACACATAATAGGAACTAACACAAATTTAAGAAATGTGTATACATAATGACATACATACACATCCATAAACCATGAGTCATGACCCGTTGCAGACATCCATATTCATGCTACGAGTTATCTGCACTTGACGGGATTCGAACTCGCGCTACGTAAATTGTGTCCAGTATTTTTGACCACTATTGTGATCACTCGAGGACTGGCCATCAAAAAATTATACCAAAAAAGATACAATATTATGAAATATTTAAATTACGGATATTTAAAAAAAAAAGTAAAAGTTGGGAATTGCACAAAAAAACTTCGAGAGTTGGGTCGGGTCGACCTAGCAATACTGAGCCGACCGGACTTAAAATCAGGGTTGCAGGTCAATCAATGCGTCAATAATTTCTATCAGCATTTTACGAAAAATTTACTTTGTCATTTCTTAATTCGAGCTCCATTATCCTCGTGCCCCGGGACCTAAATAAGCTAAAGTCGCCTAAGAAGACCTTATATATCTTCCAGTTTTGCACAACCAGCCGCGGCAGGTGATCCTGTGCCTGCTGGAGGTGGCGCGGCTTGCGACCAAATTCGACGTGGAGCCGCCGGGGCTGGTGCAGTTGGAAAAGGAGATCGCGCTAGAGGAGAGGGACTCCGGTCTCGACTCTGCAATGTCCAGCGCCGCCTGGCAGTTCCGCGACACCTCGCCGCTGCCTGACGAAAAGTATGGATTTTGATGGTGTCATTAATTTTTCTTACAATTAGATTGTCGATCTCACAAAAATGTAAGCTGTTGGTATTTCAAATTCAAAGAAAATAATATGTAAGCAGCGGGAAAAATGTCGTTTCTCACTCCCATTATGAATACGATGCTGCTTATTTTCGAAGTAGGTATGTTTTAGAATCTTTGGCTTAACTATTGGATTGGAGTCTTGTGTCTGAATGGCACGGATGTGTTGTTTCATGTCTGGGATTAACACGACTTTGGTTAGTCTCATAATTCTCTTCTAGTTTGCCCAATACACGCGCAACATGAACTTTATGATAGAATTAAAACATAATTTACAAACTTGCATAAACATTTTAATATCAGTAATTAAATGTAATAATTGCAGCAAACTGTTATGTGATGAAATATTACCAATTGCAGATCCAAGTCTGAGGTGCAGCCCTCTTCTCCAGACCCGGACGAAAGTAAGTACCTCCACTGGATAATAGATCATAGAAAAATTGAAATTGAAAGTTTTGATTTTGGAATTGGTTTATACCACATTCATATTTATAATTATATCTCACGTTAGATTAAAGCAATATAATATTTATATAAAATTAATTCCGGTGTAGAGTATATTTTTGTTAGGCTCTTGCACTACGAAAAGTATCAATATTCTATTGAATATCTGAAATTCTTAACTGAATTAAAAACTGTTGTTTACTAGTGACAGTGAGTTATATGGTAAATATTATCTGCAGATGAACAGTCGGTGGCAGACAACGCAGACGCTGAGAGCACCAAGTCGGGTGGCACAGAGAGCAGCTCCGACAACGACGTGCCGCTGCGCCCTACTAACGAGCTCGACAAGCGGGTTAGTTGAGACTTCAAAAAACCTCTTTACTTTGCGTACTTTATAATACCTACCATACTCTAGGTCCAGACTCTAGGTCCCTCCTACCTACCATCGTCATGACATTTCACGCCTTGTTACAGAGTTTAGATGTAAAACTAGTACTTATTGAGACATTCTATTTGTCTTTTAATTTTTAACCGTGTTTAAATATTTATTGGTGCAAGGTCTTTGTAGCGTCTCTGGCAAATGTTATATTATGTATATTGTATTAGCTGTATTATTACGAGAAACTAATAAATGTAATTATTAGCAAAAACAAAACTAAAAATAAGTCCTACGCGGTTACGTTTTGCTAAGACATCCCTGTCCCTTAGGAATTTGTGGACAAAAATTTATAAGGCGTTCATTCCTTATATAGAAATGTAGCGTTGTATCTAAACAATGGAATCCCTCAGCTACTTTTCGATTATAGCTGACACAAACATACGAAAGTTGTCTTTGTTTTAAAAGTATTCGGAGATAGTCTTCGTTTATTCTCATAATACAATCCATTGATATTTGATTAGCGGTTAAGGATTGGAAATATGAGAAAAAAATACTATCCCAACGATGACATTAGTAGTAACTATGTAAATGGTGTTTGATGTGTAGGTGCAGTTGGTTACGCGGCTGATGCAGCGCGGCTGTAACTGCGGCGCCGGCCGCTGCTCGAAGTTGCTCAAAGTGAAGAAAGTCGGCGAGGGCCGCTACAACATCGCCGGCAGAAACGTCTTCATCAGGGTCAGTAGTCATTGGTTTTTTTATATTATATATAAAAAATATTTGTTTTTGACAAGGTCTTTTTGACAAGGAAATTATAGTATCGAGAAATAGTAAAATACCACAATTAATAGAGTCATAGACCCCAAAGTTACGTTGAACTGTCGATCGAGCCTGCAGAATTATTCAGGATCGAGCGTTCATTTGTAACTCACAACGTACAACAACTGTACACAATTATTAGGATATTTGAGAAATATTTTTACTGACATTTCAGGCCAAATAAAAAAAACTTTTTTATCAGTCTGAAACGGGCTGATATTCTTTATTTTTATTGTCTTCCTGGTCCGGGAGCCAGGTGAAAATTTGGTTAATTATTATTTCCTCCCGCGAGATACTTCGTGAGACGTATCAGAGAACAGTATTATAAAGCCTCGTGAACGTCAGCTGGCCCACAGTTGGGGGGATAAGCGGTGGGAGCCCCCCACGCATGAAGAAGAAAATAAAAATTCAGTCACTTCCTCTCAGCTCAAATATTTGATAAATTGTAGTTAACCCAATATCTCAACGAAAAAAAAAATAATCAGCTTAACATTGTACGTCAGCTGGTGACTCGAACATATTTTTTTTATTTTCACTTTCAGAGGAGTGGTTTATATGGATGATATCTTTATATATTATGCTATACCACCTACCTAACCACTCCACTGAAAGTGAAAAAAAAAAACATGTTCTAGTCACCAGCTGACGTACAATGTACCATGTCATAACCAGCTGATTTTTTTTTTTCGTTGAGATATTGGGTTAACTACAATTTAACAAATATTTGAGCTGAGAGAATATAACTGAATTTCTTTTTCTTCATGCGTGGGGGGCTCCCACCGCTCATCTCCCAATCGCGCGCCAGCTGATGTTCACGAGGCTTTATAATACTATGTACTGAACTATACTATGACTGTCGGTAATGAAGACCTGTTACTGGCTCTCGGGCTATTAATATTATGTGACTAATATTGCTTACTTATAATGAGCTTAAAATTGATATCATAAATATAGAGTGTTATTTATTCATTTTGATATAATTAAATACATAAAGAAAATACTGACGTATACTTTTGTTGTTATAGCTACTAAAGGGTCGGCACATGATGGTGCGCGTGGGCGGCGGCTGGGACACGCTGGAGCACTTCCTGTCGCGGCACGAGCCCTGCCAGGTGCGCCTCGTCGCGCCCGGCCGGCGCTCGCAGACCCTGCCCCCGCCCCCGCCCCCGCAACCACCCCGACAGACCCTCTCCTCCTCCAGCAGCCGCACGTCGCTCACAAGGGACATCTCCCCGCGCACGTCCCCCCCGCGCACCTCCTCGCCCGACGGTAGCGTCTCCCCCGTGCACCCCAAACACGGTACCGCCAGCAAAGCGAGCAGCGGCAAATCCTCTCCCATTGGCAAAGAGCCGTCCCCCGGTACCATATCACCTACGAGCAGCAAGTCTTCACTCGGTAAAATATCGCCCATAGATCCCAAAATGGGACTCAGATCGGACATAACCTCCCCGCATCAGGGTAGGCGCACTTCCACTCCGACCAAATCGAGGACCGGAATGACCTTGCCCCTCGACTCCGCCGGGAAGAAATCGCGAAATCGAAAGCAATCCGCACCCGCTAGCTACAGCACGCCTAACACGCCCACCGGGCGGTCGCTTCGGACCCCGCCCGCGGAGCTTATTAAGTCACTCACCAACGCCCAGCTCGATGCACCTAAAAAATCGAGAAGCATGAGTCTCGCTCTAGCACAGAACGACAGAAAACCATTCTGCGGCACCGACAGATTGAACCAAAGCAAAAAGAACAGGAGCGCGAATGCTGTCAACAATTCTACTACTGACTCAGCAGTCGTTAAGAAGAATCGTAGCCAAAGCCTCGCGTCTACGCCGATCAACGAGCCGAAAAAGTCTTTTAATGTAACCAACGGTTACGCAAAAAAAACGCGCAGTATGAGCTTAGCGACGTCGGTGGACGTCTCCAAACCTCTCATCAAGAGCTCGTCGGTGGGCGGCGTTCTCACACAGGCCGCCATCGAGGAGAGCATCCGTCTCTCGCTCGAGGCGAGCATCGCTGACGTTTCGTCCAAAAAGCCTTTCCTCCACATCAAGGCCAAATATCGGAGTCCCCCGCCGAGGGAGGTCCCGCCGAGATAATTCCCGCAAGCTCATCTCATTCCACTAATTTTAAGATTTGACGTATACATAATATGCGCGGCAGCGGACTGCATGGCCGAGTTCGCTCTGCACCAGTATTTAAAGTGCAATTAGTATTAAGGTATTTTGCGCTGGTTCGATATCGTGTAAGCGTAGATGATAGATCTCCTAAGCAATCTCATATTTATCGTTTTGTAGTGAGTAAATACGAAACACATTCATTGATAATCCGGCTACGGAACACTAGTCATAATGAATTTGTTTTGTAATCATTGAATATTATTGTTTTAATTTAATAATCATTCATTTCGATTTATCATTTCTTTAATTAAATTATTAAAATAAATATAATTTTGTTTATGTTTTTCAGAATCAGTTTACGTATCATAATAAATTAATTGAATTGACTTTTAATTTTGTTTGATTTAATTTTTATAAATTCACTGCCTAGAGATAAGTTAAAGTCTCAGCGATCTATGATCATATTCAATTTATACCTTTAGCAACAAACCATTTTCTTGATAATGAAGTAGTTTTGGATTTTGAATGACGTTATTATTACACATTTATTTATTTATAGCGTTCGTTCATTAGATAGATGATAATATTCTTATAAGCTTTTCTACATCATATATTGCTGAGCCTTTCTGTTATATACGTTTTAATAATTAAGTATACAGCTGGTATTTACTTAGGCTTTTACGTATATCTTAAGCAATCGATTGTGGCCTCACGCACACTAGCGACCTCACTGGGTACAAATTACGTCCACGTCTATTTTCATACAAAGACCATACAATATTTTTGCACCTAGACTGATAAGCACTAGTTACCAGTATATCATTATAAAGTAATTTCGATACTTACGATTTGATACAACACTTATCAATTTAATATTTATCTGCTAATGTATTAACTTTATAAACTTTCATTGTATTGATTTAATAATAAGGAATGATGGTATGTTGATGTTAGGAACTAAAACATTCGACACAGGTGTGTTGCACTGTGTTGTCGTGTGTATAATGATAGAGGAAGGATTTATTTGTTTTTGATAAACTGAACTAATAAGTAATAACTTTATCTGGTTATGACTCGTTCTGTTATTTTTAACAAATGAGTACTGTTTAAAGAACCATGTTTTTCAAACTTGAGATTACTTTTAAAGTTTAAGGCTAGGCTTGTTAAGTGAAATATTGTTAGTATTGTTGAATAACGTTCTGGAATACCGCTTGAAGGGATCGCAAAAATGTGCCAATGACTTTGGTGTTATGTACGGTTGATAATAAATTTTTTGATATTTATTATTTATGTTGTTTCAATATACCGGAATAAAGACTATGCTTAGTATGCCTTTAAAAACCATTAACAGAAAGAACTTCCTCACTTTTTTAGTTATTATAAGAGTATACCTACAGACATATAAAACATGAATCCAGATTTGATAATCAAGAGGGACACCGACACAAATACTGCTATTGCTTCTTGCACGTTTCACATAAAAGTAAGTAATCATTGCTTTGTTTATTGCAATTATTTCACGCGAAAAGATTTTTTCTAACGGATATTAAAATCATCAATATTCACCCTGCAATCGCAGTAGTTCACAAAATATTTAATCCTGCTTTTTTGTGGCAATTCACAAACAGGTTAGTAAAGAAAGACCACCAAAACCATCATTATAAAAGTAATATTACAAAAACAATAAATGCAAAATACTAAAAATCTAAAGTCAGTAAGACTTCGTTTTGAGTACCTGAAATAATAATAAAAATATGTTTTGTATAGTGTCGCAAGCGCGTCGCCGCCGCCGCTGCCGCCATTCGCGTGTACGTGCCCGTGCGAGCGTCCGTGACGCCGTTGCGGCGCCGCTATACTTACTACAACAAGATGTTCAAGCCCGTCAGCTATGAAGTGCCGCAACCGATAAAGATATCGCTTGTATAGCTAACATTTCAGTATTAAAATGTATCTAGTATTAATGACCTTCATCATATTAAGGTCGACAACCCACATGCTGGCAGATGCCGATATCGTGTCTGTGGTTGTCGCTAATCAGTTATTACTCACAACCAAGTGAACAGAAAGTCCCTTCGCCCCTCTAAAAATATATAGGTATTTTATCGGGCGTTTAATTGAAGATATAATAATCCATTAAAGTGGCATTGTTCGTTTTTATTATTTTCATATGATATTAAAAAATTATAAAAATGAATAGTCGAAAAGTATGTATATTGTATGCACATAACTTCAGAACCACTGCACTAAATTAGATAATTCCTTATTGGTTGTGTTGGTTATAGTCAAGACAAGGTTTGTATACAAGATTATAATATGACGGGGCACGGTTAGGGGCAGGACAACGTATGCCGGATTCAGCTTGTTTTTGGTAATCATTGGGTAATTACCTAATTAACTAGCATCTAACTATAGGAGCCAATCTAAAATTTAATAGTTCTTATCTTTACCATCCATATAACCATCTTAAGTTTAATAATTGTCTAAGAAAAAAAAAAACAATTAAATATCAATTCATATATTTATAATACAAAATTATAGTAATACTAAGGCAATACAAATAATAATTTTAAGGAATGAATAAATAAATGCAAGGTACTCTCGTCCGTCCATTAGAGTGCAGTCGAAAAAAGATTTGATATTAGTATTGTATACAATATGACTACGATTAATAAAATGTGTTATTCTATTGTTTCTTTTATTTTATTTTCTAATCATACAATACTTGATGGATATAATAATCAACGGCAGATTAATATTCCCGTCAGTGTGAGTAGACAATCGAGCATATAACCGGAATAGAGCGGTTATGTTTTGTATGGAAATAAATTCAGCTGTATTCTGCGTTACGTTTGGCCAACTATACATATACACAAATCACTGATTGGTTGTATTGCTATTACGTCAGTTCAGACAGATTACTGACCAGCTTCAGGCATTCATGGCCCACATTACTATATCCGGTGACCGGTTACATTTAGAAGACATAATTCAACTTAAGTAAACACTTTAAAATGGATTTTAAGTTAACATCGAAAATAAATTGTATGCTTAATAACATCGGGTAATCGTGGAAAAATTTTAGTAATATTAAAATATCCAAATATTTTGATGCAATACAAAAGAAAATTTACAATATTTGTAAAAAAAAGTATCAAAATTGGCAATGCTAGTTTTTAAATATCGAAATCTGCTCGAATTTACATTGATGGTTAAAAAGTAATGTAAGTAATATAAATATAGCATTTGTGAACAAATTTGGTTTTAGTTTTAATAGGATAAGTTACGACAGACTTTATGGAAGGCAAGTAGTAATGTCATGGAAAGTAACTCTATTTACTTATTAAATCAATCGCCATATTATAATATGACACTTTATATTAAAATAAATTGATCTATCCCTAATTTCAATATTTTAAACAATTAGGCGTCGCATACAAGCTTCCACATTAATATATTTAGTCGATTTCTGATGCAAACAATAATTATATAATCAGATCATCAACTAGTATAAACATAGCACATTCTAACTTATTCTAAGGAATAATATAAATAAATTTTGGTATAAAATTTCATAGACTATGGCTAAGTGCACAACTAAATCTATATTAACTCAAGTTCATTGACCAGATACTGCAACAGTATGCTACTTCACGCGCTTAGTCAACATAATCAGTTAAAGTTCATTTCTTAGTTGGCAATTTTTCACAAAATATGCAATATGGACAAAAAATCTTTTCACAAATACAAATGTGTAGCAAAGTTAAATATATTGTTTGGAAACGAAGACTGTGCTTATTTTAGTGTAATATGAAATATTTTTTGTTTTAAATTGTCAATAGTGAGAGAGTTTTAATAATTTTTTTAATATTCTATTTTAGCACTTCAAAATTTCTGTTTTGAGTAAGTCAGATACTTATAGGACATAAAAAGGAATGCTTCTTATTATTCATAATACTGTTTTTGAATGGAGTAAATAATATAATAGGCCAAAACAACAAATCAAAGTTTTTTTTGTCCAAGATTAAGATGAGAGAAAAGAATAGAGATGAGAAAATATTACTTTTTTGTTTGTTTTGCATTCCAACATACATAGCCGACTAATTATTCTTGTAAGATGATATGCTCAAGATAGGAATTTGGTAGTATAAATTATCGTCTTATTTCTGTTTCTGAGTTGAAATTTTCACGTTAATTATAAAATTAACCACCGCTATTGCTATTTATCGTCTATGTAATAAGCACATTTTTTAAACATTTACTATTATTTAGAATAAACCACTTATATTTCTCAAATTATAAAAAAAATAATAGTGTTGTCTCGGCCCTCTCACCTTATAAAATTGTTGTATGAAATAGATGATTTTATAAGATCACTCAAAAACATATTACATTCCTCACTCTTCTTAGCATCAAACTAGATTGTAATAGAAGGGATAATATAATATTTTGACTGATCTTACATGAAGTTGCATGTCCGTACGAAGGCGTCTACTTCTTCTTGCTCTTACCGAGCGTGAGTGTGTGGTGAGACTGTGCCTGCTGTTTGCGTCGGTTAAACTCGATGGTGTCGTCTTCTATCTTCTTACGCACTTCTTCCAGACGCTTTTTCTCTTCAGTGTGGTCTTTTTTCAGCTTATCAAATTTGGCGTGTAGCTAAAAATGGAAAAAGGATATATGGATCATGAAATAAATTTTGTTTATTGATTTTAGACGAGATTCACTCTGTTCTTCAATAATTTTATTAAAAACATTTCTTATAATATGTTACTTGAACAATAGTCCTTTGAGGATAGTGATAATAAGCCATAATTCAATCAGTAGACAGTAGTTAGAATTGCATTAATTTAATAATTAGAATACCCATATTATTGACAAGAAAGTCTATACTATAATATAAAACTAATTATAAAATTGCATTAATTTAATAATTAGAATACTCATATTATTGACAAGAAAGTCAAATATGCACCGACCTCCTTCTCGGCCTCCTTGAGTTCTGCCTCTTTTTCCTTGACCCGCTGCACGAACATCTGCCGCATCTCGTCTTCCTTCTGCTGCAATTCGGCGAGGTGAGCGCTACGCTTCTGCTCAAACGTTTGCTGGAATGACACCTGCAATGTGCAAAATAACATATTAATGTTATAGTAAATATTATAAAAGATCTCTAGTCATCAACATTGTCTTTATCAATTATTTTTTTTAAAAAGCATTAACAAAAAATAAGAACTCAACATAGTATAAATTTTTATATGAATTGGTTTCTTGAAGAAGCAAACACTAAACCTATCCCATATACATAAAGGAGCACACATAGTCATCATTTCTGAAAACATCAGAGAGTATTTGTTATGAAATGTTTCGAGTCGGAATAATCTTTTGTATATCATAGGAGAGCAAACGAACAGCAGAAGACTTTTAAACGACTATCAACGCCCATTAATATCGACACAACCAGAGTTTATACTTTCCCTATCCCCTCCAATGGGCCACCAGAAACCCACAAACCGCACGAAACTCGACATCATAGCTATCACTTTGCGCCGGTTTCATGTGAGCTTGAGGTACCCGGTCGTGCCGGCACAATATGGCTGCAAAGCAGCATGGCACTAACTTTTGGCAATCCATTATCACTAATGCATACCTTTTTTCCAGAAAAACAAAAATTATGGCGCTCCTTTAATGGTTACCAACACAGTGCAAGTACATCATATTAATCTAATACCTAAATCTTATTTAACAATATATTGTTAAATAAGATTTAGGAACACTAGATAGTGGAACTGCAAAGACTTGTCTGGCAGGAATAATGGTGCAAAAATTATTCCTAATTTATTTATAGTATAATTACTAGACCTTTGCAAATATCTATAATTGATAACAGTTCCTTTTTATTCATGTGCCTGGATCCTGCAACACTAGTGCAGTGTTAGTCAGCCAATGATAGCTGGTGTTGGTGAATATTATTAAGCGTATAATAATATCCGTTACCGGCTTGTTGTCGGCGTCGACGTCGGTGAAGCCCATCTGCTGCAGGCGGCGGCGGCGGTACAGCTCGTAGTGGCGCGCGTGCGTCTTCTCCCGCATGTCCTCCATGTTGGTGCGAATCAACATCTCGCGCAGCTTCACGAAGTCACAGTGGGACTCGTTCTCCACTGCATATTGGAAAAATATATTAGCATAAATTGTTATTATTTTAATATAGCCTGCACAATATTATATTGAGCACTCAGTATAGCACAGGATCATTGAAAGTTCCCCCCAAAATGCTGTATCAGGTGTTATAACATATACACACCATTATTTGCGTTTTATATAAAAAAATACATAATATGAACTCAAGCATGAGAACATATCCTGCTCACCTGTGGCAGTAAACAACGCAGGAAAACCTGTACATCTAATGATCCAAGATGCGCATAGGTGAATTGCCGCCTAATAATCTCCTCGCCAGACTCAAAGGAGAAAGAAAGAGACCTATGCTCCGCAGTAGGACATATGAGGGTCGATGATGATAGCTTCTTCAGCTTAACTCTGGTGTAAACCACTCCGGTACCTTGCACTGTGCCCCAGGGGTACTGCCGCGCGCGCACCGTCTTGTTGCCGATCTTGACGAAGTCCGTGCTGCCCACCACCGCGAAGGGGATGTGCGCGTTCATGCCGGCGTTCACCTCCGACACCGACTCGTCGTCCACCGGGAACTGGTAGATCTCCACGCCGTTAGCCTGCAGCTCTTGCATGATCTTCGACTGGAATTCATATATGAATGTCGTAAATTTTAATGCACCATTATTATCTTCTTATTATTATTAATATTTTTCTATTTATTCATGCCACACATTTTCTTACAAAACCCAAACACTAAGATCTCATAGACCAAAGGGTTCATCTGAGCAAACGGAATCAGACATTAATTAAATTAAATTATGATGATAAAAAAAAATTTCTCAGAATTTAATTTAAAATATTCCACAGGCAATAACTTTGATTACATATTACCTAGTTAATTTATTTTCATTCAGGTAAGAATGTAATAATTCACAAGAGAATAGATTTTTTTTTCTATAAGGCTTCAGTACAAAAAATATACTGTTTTTTGTGATCTGTACACACTTAAATAGCATTTTACCTTAAATTTCTGCAATTCAGTCTTAGAGATTGTGTCAGCTTTAGCGATGATGGGTATTATGTTGACTTTTGTGTCCAACTTCTTCATGCACACCAGGTCAATAGATTTCAGCCCATGACCTAGAACACAATTTTATTATATTTAGTATGCATGATATATATAAAATTGACGATAATACCCAATGCAAAAGTGTATGGTATTATTTTCTATTATTAAGATCTTTCTTATACCATGGTCACGGGAGGACTATGGTTACCATGGTTGCTGTAAAGTTTCCGAAACTTTGGGCTTGTAAAAAACTAAATAAACCGCGATAAAATCCGTAAAAGTTGTTTCATTATAATGAGTGAAATTCGCGTAAACATAAGAAAACAATAATATACATTCGAATTATTTTTATTAGGTAAAATAACCATGTTATTTTATAACATGTCTCTTTATTGATGTATGCAGTCATAAACAATTACGATATCTACTTGCCGGCGCCTCAAGCAATTAATCATGAATAAATGCATATCAAATTCACATATGAATACTCGCTAAAAATAACAACGCTGTTTACTTTGATGTTGTAATAACTGTGTATAAGTTACGTTATGTTTATAACTGGCAGTTACTGTGTAGTGTGAGTTTATAAATGCTAGGAACTTGACAAAAATAAACTTCCTTGAAGATCTCAATTATTATTTAAATTTATAAAAAGACAAAAGTTAGACCAGAAAGATAAACCCAAACGGTACTTACGTCTAAAGCACAACCATTATTGCATTGAATTTACATATTTAAGGGTTAGTAATATTATTTAGCATCATTATTGTAAAATATGTTCACGTCTTATAAAATGTCAAAAAAAAAAACTGGCTATAAATACATATGAATCCCATTTATTTGGATTGTTTGAAAAGGAGGTGAACTGCAATAGTATGTAGGTGCATAACTAATACAGTTACTCCCGTCTCAAAGGGGACCAGCGTTTGGTGTCGCGCGTGCTATGAATATACCATCGCCTTAATGTCAAGGACATAATACTTGCAGGTCACCATGTCACCCACTGGATGTGAAAGTAAAAACTTTCAATATATCACACTGTTGTCATTGAGGAAAAAAATAATCACACCAAAACAAAACCACCATCATATATGATGTAAAGTATCAACCCTTATATGTCCCACTGCTGGGTACGGGTCTCCTTCCTCGAAATCAGGCGAGGAGGGTAATGGGCCAATAGTTCACCGCGCTGGCCCAGTGCAGATTGGTGAACTTCACATACCTTCAAAGACTTTCAATCTCATCAGGCATGCAGGTTTCCTCACGATGTTTTCCTTCACAGGAACACTTAAATTTTTAACATATAATATGTGGGTCGAAGTCATTATAAAATGTACACGCAAACAATTTACTAAACAATCAGGCTAATTGTCAATTATTTAAATCGGTGGGTGGGATGCATTTTGTGTGGTACACTCTTGCATAGATATAACTGATTGATTATACTTATGATCCATTATGGAAAATACATATTTTATAATAACACTACAATAACTATGACGTTTGTCGAAACCGGTCATGTAATTTCTAATTGTAATAATATTCCAAATAAATAGTGGAAAAAGTGTAAAGAAGTTTTCATTGTAGTGTTATTATTACACTTTGCATAGGACTAACCCATTATTCTTACTCCTCATTTAATGATACCAAAAGTAAATTATATCACTACAGGGAGACCAAGTTTCACAATAATAATCTTTAATTAGTGTCACAAATGAGATTATCTAGGACACTTTTTTTTTTAATACTGTATCGAAACATCATTCCCACAAACTAGTATTTTTGTTAGTTCTTAATACAAATGCAAATAGAATTATGTAATGCTTTATTGGCCAAGCAACTGCAAAGTGTGTTAATTGTAAAAGAAATTATAAATGCATGCCACATTCCAATGGATGTATCACACAACAGTGATTGTTGTTATTTACAATCATATACAAAGCAAAGAATGTGTTTGATTAACATTAATATCACATTAGATTTCATTGTCTTTTCAAATATTTATCCACTAGATGTTGCACACAGCTTCGCCTGTGTCAATTAACATTTAAAACGGGACCCTGACTTTTTTGAAAATATAATATAGCCCATGTTCACCAGGGATAGTGTAGCTAGGATACGGAAACAAACAATCAAATCTTTCCTCTTTATAATATTAGTATAGATACTACTTTCAGATCTAATATTATTTTTCATTACTCAGCAAATCCAATAAGTGAAATTGGATTACATGGTATCTCACTAACAATTATTGCTCTAGAGATCCATTGTAAGCAGTAAAAGATTTATATTTAATTATGGATAAATAATTTAAAAAAATATCTTGTCAAAATGTACAAGGGATTATGACATAAAATTGTTTCATTTTTTATTTAATGTAATTTGATTCCCATAAAGTGTAAATTTAATCAGGGAGTAGAAAATTTCAAAGAAACAATGTCCTGTAACAAAACCCCTAAAAGATAAGTCCTCACTAAAGAAGATAGATATCATACTGTTAAAGTATGTTAGTAATGAATAATAGTTACTGCACAAAAACAAACAAAAAATACAATAATAAATATGTACAATTTGCAAAACTTACCAGTGGGGCAGATAAAGTAAAGGCACACATGAAGGCGGCTGTCATGATATTGAGGCAGCGCACGTTTAATCTTCAACTCCTCCTGGAGATAAGCCTCAAACTGTGCATCAATGTAGTCCACCACAGCTTTGAAACTGTCCTCCTTGTTCACTTGATCTCCGTAACCAATTGTATCACATATGGTGAGCTAGAGTAAAGACTAAATTTACACAATCATAATAAAAGTAAGAATTAAATTTTATTAACAACAAACTAATTAGGTGGTTATTTGAAACCTACAACAAGGATTTTAATCTTGTATTACATGTATTAACATGCATACAAAGTAAATTTAACCACAAAATAGTTATAGCCATAGTCTTGATAGTCTTGATAGTTTTGTATTCTTAAAGATAATGGAGTCATAAGTCCCTTACTTTATTGCACCCTAAAATAGTATTATAAATCCACAGCGTTTTAAAATAATAAAGGTAAAACTAAATAATATACTGTATTTATCGTTTTGGTTATATGTTATAGAAGTAACTTATCATAATTAAATAAAATTAGTTCAAACCTTTAATCGGACATTGCTCTCCTGTAATTCATAAGTGTGTGCCTTGAGCTTAACAGTAGGCAAGTTGTGAGGACTTGGCACTGACTCAAAGTTAGTGTTGAACAACGAATCCATTAGAGTAGACTTTCCAAGTCCAGTTTCTCCTGTTAATATTAAGAGATGAATTAATCTTTCTATAAATAATTATTGGACAGTTTTCGTTTTATTAAATATTAATTATTCTATTAGATTAATTTAAATAAATTTTAATTGAAATATACTATTCAAGGCTTAAGGAAAATGTTAAATATATAATTTCTTATAATTTTGTGACTAATATAGAAACTATTCCATTGCTTGATTTAAGAATTATTATGCTATAATTTGGGTATCCCCATACTCCCACGGGAATGTGAAGTACGCGGGTGAGACCGTGGGGTGCTGCTCATTTGATTTAATGTTTGTTCTATCAGTCTCATTGGATTGAGATAAGTACTATAGTACTTGAGTGCGAATGATTAACACAATGATTCATTACTCACCAATGCAAAGAATGTTGAACACAAATCCATTTTGAACACTTTTATTTACCAACTGGTCTGGAAGGCTGTCGAAACCAACATGTCCCGATAGTTTTAGTGTGCGCATTGCTGCTTCGATCTAAGTTCAACAAAATTTCTCTTGTTTAAATGCCATTGTAAATCGAATTTAAAGGGCGTGTTCACCCTCCATTTGTACGTTTTTTACAATTATTATAGGTATACGACAGTGTCATTTAGTAACGGTCTTATTCAGTTTATATAAACAAAATAAAAAAATAATGCTTCAAAACGCCCAAATGGGACAAAACATTTCAGGATATTTATAGGAACTTATGGTAAGTAATAGTTATATAGGAATACATTTACTAAAAAGGGAATCAATTTTTACGACCAAAGGCGAATTGCAATCAATTCTAATATAATGTAACTTACTTTTGCTGGCTCGGTATCAATCGCCGCCATATTTCGTAAAATTCCGAAATTGAACTACAAACTACAAAGTTCTCTTTCGCAGTCCGCTAGGCAGAACTGACAGTTCGGTTGTCAGCCGTCTGACAATAACCTGACAAATGACAATTGACTGTTATCGCCTATCGGTAATGCTACGCTACTTCATGTAACAAGTACGACAACGTTGCACAATTACTTGAAATTTTTGTACAAAAAATATATTTTGCTACAAATGCTAATATAATAAATAAAATTAAGAATAAGATTATCTGACCTCACATGTATGCACTTGTATTTAAATATCGAAAAAAAAACTCATTGAATGAATAAGAAAAATATTTTTATTATGTTGGTAGAACCATCACTGGGTTAACAGTATTAAAACTTCGGACACTTTAATGGTAAAAGTTTATTGCGTTTTTTTTATATATCTTGTCGTTAAATTTTTGATTTTTTTTTCTATATACATGTTCTGTAATAATAGATGAGATGAAAAACCATTTCTTTTGAGTTGCCGATAAAATTCAAGTGCAATATTAAATCTTTAAATGAGATCTCAAAAGAACAAAAGAGAAGTCTGGTTCAAGACGATATAGTACTCCCTCGAGGTGTTCATTATGAGTACACTTTTTTTCTCATAATAATAAAATAATATTATTATTTTGAGCAAATTGGACATCGAAACGTTATCATAATCATTTAATATTATGCAATAATTATTTTATCCGTTGTTTTAATTAATTAAAACCACTGTTTTAATAAAACACAAAGGTAATATATTATGATTATATATTTTCATATTTATATGTATGTATAATAGTTATTATCATTATACAAACGTATTAATAATTTTCCCCTAAGTATATTGATTGGTTGGGTAAATTACATGTTGTTTTAAATGGCAACTCCGGTTTATTCCAAAATGGCAGAACGCGACATCGGTGTGTTATCATGTGAGTCGAGGAAATAATGTTTTCTTGAATTTTCGTCGCGTGTGTTTTCGAAATTTGTGAATCAGTGCATTGTGACAAAGTGAACCATGGCGGATCTAAAATCACCGCCTTTTAGTGACATTAAAAGACCTGAAGAAGTCGTTAGAATGACTACTAACGACAGTATAAAATTTGCAGTTCTTATCGGTCTGATTGAAGTCGGACAGGTAACCAACCGAGAGGTGGTGAACACCGTTTTACATCTGGTGAGTACCATAATATACCTGCCTCAAGGATCCTGCAAAGATTTTGCAGGGTAATGGATAAAGGTCAACATAAATCTTATTAGAATCATATTGTAGTGTCATATAAAAGTTGATCAAACAAAATTGCTTATCCAAATATTAGTGAACTTTGTTTTTAACGTGCAGAATATAGTTTTACACAGGATACAATATTAAGCGAAATGTCGTATCTATTTTCATTGTATTCATCGATCGTGTTATGCCTTGAATCGTAGGATCGCACGACCTCGCGACTGCTAGCGGCCGGCAAGTGTTTGTTTTGATGACTGCAAAGTGCAATATAACGTTAAACGCACAATAGAACATTATAATTAATGAAGTAAATAGATCTCGTCTAATCGGTCGGCTTACAACCTCATTATATTGGAGGGTAGTGGGTATTTGTATTTGTTTACCTGTTCTAAAACATTCATATTTTTTAATTTTATTAACTAGGATCTGATTTAAGGCTATAGACTTTTTAGGTCTTTAATATTAGTAACTGATAGCATATGAATGATCGCGATACATTAGACTGATAAGCTATAATATAGATACTGGTTACTATCGACAGCACTATTTCATTCTGCGATTCCCACTAACCTACCGTAATAATGATGTAATATAGGTATGTAGTTATTTTACAGAGGATTTCTTCTATATGTATGTAAAAACTAAAAACAAAAAAAAACTAAAAAAAAACAAAACTAAAAACTAATCTATAAAACGGTGTGTGGGTCGCTAGTACCTAGTTAGTGCTTATCTGGATTATTAATTAATAACAATTCCCAAATAAATTTTAACATAAAAACGACGAATGAAACGAACACGTTTTACCGAAGTTGAATCTTAAATTAATTCTGTATAATAATATTATGTTTACCTTGGACTAAGTTGGCTAAAGTTTTAGAAGCGTCACATACCAATACCGTCATATACAAATATATAGTTACCAATATTGCACCGCCTGCTGCTTTTTATTTTCTTGCCAAAAAGTCATGAAACATATTAAGTATGCAAAATCGATCGTACTTTAGATCGAAAGAACAAGATTCGCCATCATTAACAATACTGCTATACAACTCCCGTAGACTTTACCCTAAATGGAATTATTATCCTACTTTATTTCTTCGCTAAGGCTTTCTGTATTCTCGAACCAAGAGTAGGTCAGGCATTATTATTAACACTAAAATACACTACCTAGGTATATAGGTGTAAACCGCCAGTAAATAATTTTCATATTCATTATCAAAGGTTTCTCTACAAACCTAACACTGGAACATTTTTTTTTTCTTTTACGCCGGGAAATGCACTGACGTATACCGCTGGGGAGTGGGTCTCCCCAGGCGGGTATGTGGGACTCGCTGCGCCCGAAAGATGGTAAGTGGACGCAGCTCTACCCACTAAAACCCGGCGACTGCCACCAATGCCGCCTTTGGTGAGGTGCCCCGGATCTACAAGCACAGAGCGGTTGCCCCGCACCACAGAACAACCACTCCCAACGTCTGGACAGTACAATGAGGTGAGGTTCCCATCCTCACCCCTTGCCCCCTGCTCTTTTGTCCCCTCTTCTTATAAGAGGGGTACAAAGAGCCCCCTCGGCTCAATTCGCTACTGTGCCCACACTGGAACATTGGCTTAATGTGGGTTTTGGGTTGAAATTGCGAAACCCACAATCATATCTGCTAAAAAAATCCACATCTGCAAAAAAAATTGTACGACAATCGAAATGTTTGCTTATGTTTGAAACATTAGATAAAAATAAAATAAAATTGCTAAAGCAAGTTGGGATAAGATTTGGGGTAAGAGTGGACTTATCTTCATAAAATATGTGTAATATGCGGAGATTTTAGTGCCTGCGACCAATTCACATTTTGTTTTTTATATTTTTTTTACTACTAGTCCTACACGCCGTAAGAAAATTATCTTATTTTTTGACCTCCGCACCAAGTTCTGAAACGAAATAATATAGCGCTTGAAGATTCCCTTACATCAATTTTCAGACAGAATTTGGAGCTTATTTTTAATAAAATAACGATAAAATAAAATGATACAGACGTACATAAAACCCAATAATTCAATCACAACACAATAATTTTGCAATTCCATTTTCCTTTTATAACAAGTTGAAAGTTTAAATAACTGTGACTGCATTAGGAAAAAACGGAGTCTTTCTTTTTGAACATGAGTTTTTAGCCTGTGTTACTGAGGCTAATATTATAAATAATATATAATCCGAATATTGAATCGATTGCCACTTCATTCATTAAACTCGGATGAGTATGTTACTGTGAAACGCATAAATCTTCCTTTTGGGTTGGTTAATCGCAATAAGATTTATCAAAAAGCAGAGATACGCACCTCTAAAAATAATCTACCATATTCTACGCATGGGTTAGGAAGTGGGCGGAGAATATATTGAAATAGTTCTAAGAAAACATTATGCTTAACCGTGCGGTTTCGTTATAATTGCACTCGAGTAATGCACGTTGATCCAGGAATATCGTTAGTTATTCCTTTGCCGCTTCTACTTTCATAACTTGTTTGATAAAGTTTGTCGTTGTTGCCGGCCGACCAATTAGCGCGGCTTACACGCAAATTTCATACGTCATTCGCATGTCATCGTCAACGATGCATGAATATAAATAATTGCCGTCGGTATGCAATCCCTATTGTTTAACCGTTTATTGCACTTGAGGCCTTTGTTCATCAAATTTTGCATGGAAGAGTCAAATACTTTGACTTTTGTGCGATAGTGTCATAAAGGTTCATGTAACACTATCGATCGACCATCGTCTCATTTAATATTAAAAACTGAAATGCAAAGCAACGTTTGAAATGTGTTGTAATAAAAGTAGGGTTGTTTGTTTTCTACAATGTACCAGTACATGATTATATTACAAATCACGTGCTATTTCCTTGGTTTATTTGTAAATAATATAAAATTATTTTAAGTATGTCATTGTAAATTATACAAGTTCTATACAAAAAGAACATTTGAGAAGGGTAACCGTGGGGACAGGTTGGGACAAAATGGATACTTTTAAAAGCTCAAATGTAATTCGTAGGGATCTTTTCATAACGTAACAACAAGATAAGTCCGCTGACGCATTTTTCTCTTGTGCTAAGAATGTTAAAGGTAAAGGCAAGCATTAGAGTAAAATGAATTTGAATTGAAATGAAATTTGAATTTGTATAAAATGTCTTTTTTGATCTAAAATTACATGAGATAAGACATGGGTAACAAATTTTGCTTGATACTTAAAATTTATTTACAATGTTGCTATTTTCAAGTTTCGAACTGATGGTAGACAACGTGCAATAAATAAGGTTCTGTTGTTGAAAATTTAAATTTTCATAAGTTTTAGAGAATGAACATTGCTTAACGCTCTTGAAGCTTTGAAATTTATGCACCGTTGGTTTTGTAAAGGATTATCGCCTCTGACACAAAATTATCGACGGCGAGCCCTTTTGCGAGCAGTACCTTACGTTACTATAGCTCGGGGATCTACTCCTTTTACGGTTTGATAGTAGATTAGTACCTTCTTCTAAACCGTGCGATATAACGGTAATAATAATCGTTAAAATCTATTTTGTGGCTTAAAAAAAGCCATAACTTTTGTGTTACATGAAGCCACATGTATATATATAACTAGCTGTTACCCGCAGCTTCGCCCGCGTGAACTTAGGTTTACGGATTTATCATGTCTGATGATGATCATTTTCTATTTTAATAATTACTAAGTTTTTGTATTAAAATGAATATATGTCATCTTGAACATAAAGACATATATCCCTTCGCAGATTTTCTGTAGGCATATTTAGGATATATAATACTATTATTATATATTCCACCATACGTTGATCATATTATTACGTCTACCAGAGTTGATACACTACGGCCTTAGACACCAGACAACCGCCCGCGCCCGTTCGTATCACAAATTATTTTCTTCTGCATTATTTTGATTTTGCCATATCTCCTAAAGTTTTCATTTAATGCATGATGTAAAGGGCAAAAATAATCTTCATAAAATGCACATGCCAATTAACTGATTTAAAATGATAAGGATTCATACCGTATTTGTGTAAATAACTTTCAAATTATCACGTTATAATTGCCCATTTTTTAAAGTATTAAATGGATATAGCATGATATCATGCTATACTCTCTATACATCTCTTAGGGATATCCCTAAGAGATAGACATATGCCATCGCGGACTTTTTTGTAGACCTATTTAAGATACACAATTCCACCATACATTATTTTGTTATATCTCAAAGGGTTTAGGCAGCGTTTTCGTTGAAAACTCCCAAGCGGCCTATTTTTTCCCGACACCTTCAACAATTATTGTTATATCTTAGCCAATGTATATAAAAACTTAATAAATTGTATACATAAACCTTCCTCTTGAATTGTCCTATCTTTTAAAAAAAACCGCATCAAAATCCGTTGCGTAGTTTTTAAGATTTAAGCGTACAAAGGGATATAGGGACAGAAAAAGCGACTTTGTTTTATAATATGTAGTGATATTTTTTGTCGCACACACTTAAATGTATATCATTATATTATTCATACATACATAAACGTAAAACTATTCGCAGCAAAAGCAATATTGGCGTCATATTTATCCACGAGACTTGATTTAAATAATTCAGGTAAACTAGGTAATCGTTGAAATGGTCGTGTGCCGCCGTCGTCTCGGAGGAAATGAGATGTTTCTCGGAATAAATAGTACTCATGTTACGCCCCGGCCTTACTACGTCGATGTAAAAACATGTATATCTGACGTCTCTAAAGCGAAAATGGTCAAATGGGCAGAATCACATCATGCCCGTAATAAACGTATTTGTTTATAGATTTAATGCGTTATTAATTTATTACATTGAATACCTACTAGTTACTATGAATTCCAACTAGTAGAATCCCGCAGTTTCACTCGCGTTTCACGCCATTTCCGTGGGAGTACGTGACCTATGTATTACTATATAAAACCTATATAATTGTAAAGTTTCGATAAAATCCATTCAGTAGTTTTTGTGTGAAAGTTGAATGAAACACAAAATTAGTGTTCGTAAAATAAAAATATAATTTTGAATGTATCTAATAATGTACCTATTAAAGATCGTTCAATACGTAAATTTTTGATATAAAAATCAATTTTTACGAAAGTACCGTAAGCGAAAATGGCACAAAAACTACAATTAATATATATTTTTCAATTTTGGCCCAATGATTCTATAATGTTGACTACATAGGTAGTAGGTTTCAGAGCAAATATACAATATAATATGTTTGAAGATTACCACTATTGTATACCTAAGAGCTATTTTTTAAGATTTTTCTACATTTTACCGAACATGTTACTATTTGGTATGGCAGTGTGGCAACTATCGTTTATTTGTTTTTCACAAACGGCCACTCGAAACGAGGGCGCAAAGCTTGAACATCGCCATTTCAGCGCTTTATTGTGAAGTTGACCGCGACCTTGCGATATCATCGATACCGGTTGTCTTGTAACCGGTCCACGTCCATCGATGATATCGAGAGCTTAACGATAGTTCCGCCTGTGCTTTTTGTAAGCTCAAGTGAGCTCGTTATACGGTCAATGGACGTAATTTTTTAGCGTGGATAAACTTTTATGGTTCACTCTTTTCACAATTTAATTAACCTCCAGCTATCAGCTTCGTTTTAGCTTTTTATAGTAGATACATGAATTCTGAATACATGTACTGTGAATAATATATAATGTAAACTCTCGTTCAAAATCACCACGCAATAAGATAATAACTTTTTAATTTATCATTGAATAAACATGGCGATAAGATTTATTATTCCTCTACCATTTTTAAGTTAATACACATAAGCATATTACTTAGCACAGATGAGTCTTCAACTCTCAGATTCTCAACACGGTTTTCGGTCAGTAAGAAGGACCACCAGCAATCTACTCAGTCACATGATATATTAAGTAAGTAATCCAAAAAAATAAATAATAATAAAAAGTCGAAAATCCAACACTGCACAATAAAACGTCGCGCTTTCGTGTGAAAAGATACATTTCTCATTCAAAAGCTTTTCTAAAGCTCAGTAAAAAAGCGCTTGTGCGGACGGGGCCTAAGAGATCAATTTTCGCGATCATATCATTAAAGCCTATAAACTATTTCGGAACTTAAGTTTTTACTTACTAAAAGTTATCGTACGGCTGTAAGTTTCACAATTTTCTCTTACAAGTTTCTCGGGGTACTTACGACGTTGTGTAACGCATTAGTTAGAAGTAAGTTAGAGTGCAATGAAGTCATTTGATCTCACTACGAATTTAAATATGAACAAAATATGTTACAGAGAATACAAAACAAATTATATGATTCCTTCATTGTTATTCTTATTCTTCCTTCAAATACAGGTATTTGAAGCAGTATGTTGTGTATCTATTTGCAACATATTTACCACATAACTACAACGTTTTTGTTTCACAATTGACAAATAGCAATATTTGGCTAATAAAGTTCCCTGTAAACTATAGGTCGGATCAACAGGCCATTAGCAAATTCATCTGTCAGATAAATTAGTTGACAGATATATACGCGGTTGACAGCTTCACGACATTTGACAATTTGACGTTCCGGTAACAGTAATATACAAACTAATTTAAATTGTGTTTTGATCGTTTAATAATTAAGGAATAACATTATATACAAGGTCTAAATAAAAATTATATACAAGGTAAATAAAAGGTATAAAGATGGTATGATACATACAATTAAATTATAAAAACATATTTTCATGTATATTTACGACATGGAATGTTTTTCTAAAACATATTTATCGTAAAATGGAGCTATGAAATGCGAGGTTGCCAAGCCTACTAACCAGTAAGTGCCAAATAGGGATCTGCCAAATAAATTTACAGGGAAGATGATGGTGAAACCCAATCAAGACTAACTAGAAGTTTCATCTGTCAATTAATTTATGTGTCATATAGCTATAGGGTACTTTACTGGTACATTGTAAAACAGACCCTAAGTTAATAATTTTGAATTAAATGCCGCCACTTGCATTTAACTTGTAGTTATGCCTACTAGTTGACAGTAACGTGTTCATAATGATGATGATAAATCTAAGTTTAAATCATCATCACAATCATCACCACCTTTATCTGTCTATAGAAATCTGTCGTCTTGATCATTGAAGGAGGCCTATGTTCATAGACGGATAAATTTTTAATATGTACTTAACAGAATTGATATCACCTAATAACAATATAATTACCCAAAGGCTTTAAGGTCTGTGTGTTACTGTGTTCATTTACTAAATTATTAGTTTCATCGCTATTAATATCGCGGTGAAGATTGATTACGAAAACTTGAAATTGACACAGAAACGGTGAGAACAGTTTCGGGCATATTATGTCTACTATAACTATAATCGATGTTTCAAATTTATAGTTAGATATACCAAGCTAAATAATTATTATTCTCTAGAAGTAAAGCCATAAATCGCTTTTAGACCAAAAAAAAAAAATTCACCAAACACTTAAGTAAGTAGGTACTCTGAGAATAAAGACAGTTGGCGTTTGATAAAATTTCACGGATTTTACTGCAGTTTATTTGGATTTTTACCTACCCGAAGGAAAACCAGAAGAAGAGAAAATAAAATTTACAGCAGAGTATTTTTTTTTCATGTTATGTTTACGTACGAATAATGATAATAAACAACTATAGCATAATATCTAACACTATTATGTTTATTACATAGGAACAAAATCATAATTAGCTTCTTAGGTATTACAAAAAAAGATTGAATATATTAAGAAAAAAAAGGTAATGTAACAACTGCGATCATAACTTTGGTTGCTGTAAAATCCATTGAGATCTGGTGTCATAACATTTTTACGATTGTTTTAATGGGTTGGCTCAGTAAAAATACCTCGCTTTTCTGTTCGACGTCGCGCGTCGTTAAATCAATTCAGATAGCCTTCACGTCGCAGCGCTAACAGCCTCTTATCCTTTTACGTTCACGTGAAGGACGGAGGTGTTGAATTTTTGTACTATAAAGTATAAACACTATTTCATGCTTGCTACATATTAAATGAAATAACGGTATACTTTACGATTTAAATCGCTAATAAATTGACGGTAACTTAAAATTTTCGCATGTATGTTATTTTTGGTACCTAACTGTCTAAATCGAGAGGGTTTCAAGTTCTTTTTCTCATAGACCCCTCACACAATTTTCTACCAGATTTCCTATTCTATACTATATTTTCAAAACTCAACAAAAAATGTGAATATTTTGCAATCTGGATATTGCGTTGCGGCTTGAATCCAACCGCGAATTAAAGATTTTTGAAAAAAAAATGAGGATTGATTAATTAATTAATTAAAAATCATAAATTTCCGTGAACTCTTACGAATTGTGGATTCAATTTTTTTGTCTCGTCAACGTAGACCCCCGTCATGTTTTCCGCGAACCCCTAGGAAACACTTGCACCATTTGGGCCATTGGGACCATTTAAAATTTTGTATTATCTTGCCTATATTTGTCTTGATGTTTTATTTGCGTGGCATACTATCCAAGCATAATCTCATCTGCTTCACTATATTTAAGATTTAAGTTAAAGACATCAAAACTATCTTTCGAGGACAACCGTTGGGATTATTCACTTCTGTTGGCAATTTATAAAAAATACAATATCTCTCTTTCTTTATTGCATTGGCACTGAGACTTGGCAATTGTACTTGAATTCATGTTGCATTATCATCTTATTTCATACACTATTTCCATAGAACTTGGAATCTTGTTATTACTTGATCTTATTTGATCCATTGTGATATTGTTCAAAGTATCAAATCTAATCAAATACGGACTAATACAACGTATATAAGTACTTATTAATGTGAAAAATTTACAAGAAAGAATATCCTTATTTATATACACGGTGTATTAGAAACGATTTAAAAAACGAAGACGTATGACAGTGTGGGCGTGGCCTACACTATAATCAATACGACAAATTTTCATCAGGGACTGGAATCACTTTAAACAAATGAATTAAAAATTATTAATTATTAATTAAAAAACTCATATTACCCCAAAACTTCTAATTAGTGTTTAATGGAGCACGTGTAATATTGTGTATTAATCCTTAAGAGACTCGAAGAACGTCCTTCTTCGTCACGAGAAAACTTGTCAGAAAATGAAATAACGGTATCGTGCGCACGCGCATCTGCGTGTTTGCGCGCGTGTGTACATAATTTAATTTTGATTAATATTTTGCAAACATAGACCATAATTCATAACTTCTAAAATCAGAGTCATAGGTGTCTGCCTTTTTGATTTTTTCATTTTAACAAGGTTTCCAGACATCAACCTTAGAGGCAGACGCGAGCAAATGATAGCAGATGGCACCTGTTTTTTTTAAGGGGCTTACAATTGATATCGCAGCGCTACTATGGTAGCAGACGCGGTCCTTAATATTTCTTATAGTATAATTATGGCTATTAATAAATTCTACCTCATGAGCGAATCATATAGATTTTTTGCTCGCCAGCAGCCTAGTTAAAACGACTTCAGCCAAAATATAGAACGAATATTGGGCAGTACGTAATATTGTCGTTGCGTAACTCGGCCTGAGAGCTTTCATGCCAATATCTGACAAACTCGCACTTTGCAATATCACAATTGAGTTTTACTCGCCTGTATTGAATGTTACTATATACAACTTACTACCATTGTTTCTATATTATGGCGTTTCAATGACTATGGCATTTAAAGCGACCATAGGAAAAATTAAAAAGGAAATTCAGATCAGGCAGCAATCATGTCGATGTATAATCGATAAACGCTTTAATTCTGAGTATCTTTATATCAAATATTTAATAATAGTCCAATACAATAGGTCTTTAAATCGAAATTCCGAGTTAAAGCTTGAATTTTTGATATAAGTTACTTTGAAGAATTTTAAAACGGATTGTGAAAGTTTTTTTTTAATTTCACCCCCAAGAAGTCTTAGTAAAAGGGTCCCGTTTTTATCCTTTAGGTACGGAACCCTAAAATGGTTCTTATTAAATCTCCTCCTTTGTGCATTACTTACTCATTATACTACGCTATAAAAAGTAACTAATGTTAACGGAAAATAAAGTTAACTAGGAGTTGAAAGTTTCACGAGCTACTTACGCTTTGCCCTTCATATGAGATTGCTTCTCAAACTTCGCCTAAGTAATAATTCAAGTCACAATGCTGTCACATGCACAGCTTCGCTTTAAATAAGATTCGTAAAGAGTTATGGTCTGTGGACATGAATAGTTGATGCAAATATTATACTTATGAAATTGAGGCATAGTATGTGAGCATATAAATTAGATAATTAGCCTTACCATCCATCAGAGCCAAATAAACGGATATCAATGTGCTCATTGTAACTTGACCATTATGCTAGTAAGATCACCGTAAAATTAATAATTAACAGTGTGACCCAATTCAATAATGAATGTGCTTTATAGTAGCATACGGTACAGAGAGGGGCTTTTGGCAACCCGCCCAATATTCATTATCGTTGCTTACAGCTCGCTAGCTTTTCTCATTTCAATAAGTAAATGTCACTACCCCAACATACTTTAATATTTGGTTACGATACAAAACTAGTTTATTGAAGTCTTTATCCTAAGACCAATACTTGATAACTTTGAGAATACCACGATAGGTGGTGATCGGTTCTTACACCTAAGAACGTTTTCAGAAAACGATTTACGTGTTCGTTTTAGGTAATATGATTTTACAGCCGCGCGTATGGTATTATTATACCGTCACCCTGTGGGTTGAATTAATCGTAGGACGATTCTTTAAATGCTTCTCTGTAACTAGAACTGATAATTCTTTTAACGAAATACAAGATCGCAATTAGATTTTAATGAAATTGTCGCATTGGTAACATGAGACAACCTAACACTGAATAATAGCAGGTATATAGAAAAAAATATAAAATTATAGTAGTGTTATATCTGCGTGATTAATTGTTAAAAATCATTCAATTGAGTTTATCAAAATTACATAAAACAAGAAAATAGAGTTGCAACCTGTGGTTGGAGCTATCAAACTGGGATTCATTCCCTTTGTAATCGCTTAGCAAAAAAATAAATAAATAGTACAAGAGCACATATTTTCTGCTGCTGTATCACGCTGCTTATTTCAGTAGATACAACGGATCGGGGAAGGTTAATACATCCCTAGCGATCTCATTAGTTCTGTGATTGCTATATCACCGCATCAGCATGGCTAGTTTTTGCGATTATTAACTGTTACTAGGACCAGCTGATGTTTATAATTTAATGTTGATAATAAACCTGTATATATGAATGTAACCACTTGAAATGTATTTATCTATATTGGAACAAAACGAATTGTAAATACAATTATCTTCGCTCTCTTGAATTCGACATTCAGTTGATACGGATCATTAATGTAATAACTTGCTGAGTGTTCATTGTTCGGTTTAGCGTATCGTCTCGTTGTATTTTATTCGATATATCGTTTATGGGAAATGATTTCATTGGCCCGGCAGCGAATGCCGAATATAAACAATCGATGCTAGAGGAATAAACGTTCGCCAGGATTGAGTAAATTATAGTCTGATATTTAAAATAGGAGATTTGGAGATAGTGAAAGAGGAAAGAAATATTATTAAAACTGTTGAGAACCGAAGAGGAAATCTGATTGGTCACCTGATACGACATGACTTGTTTATAAAAATATCATAGAGGGAAAGATTGATGGAAAAAGAGGAAGAGGTAGACCGAGAAGGAGTTATATGCAACAAATAAAGGAGAAGGTACAGGTTATGTCGTATCGGGAGGTGAAGGTATTGGCGGAGAGGAGGAATGAGTGGCGAATACTCCACCGACAAGAGCAAAGCTCTTAAATAGAGAGAGAGAGAGAGAGATTTAAAACAGGTATTATATAATGCTTTTTTCTCACTTTGTTGCCTTGCTTACCATATATCTATTCTTGACCGCGACTTTTCCTTTTCCTAATTCTAAGTTTAGTAACTAATAGAGCCTGTCAGATTTACAGAATTACAATGAATTTTATATGACCATCACTAATCCATCAACTGTGATTGGATTATTGGATGTTGAGTGGCGTGCAGCCTAATAAATCTGAATCGATTACTTAGTTGATGTCGTCCCATTACGTAAGGTGACGATCAAAACCACCGCGTTTAAGAAAGCAGCATTTTGGCTCAGAAACATATTAGAAATTAATAAAAATAAAACTTTTATACAAACGTACAAACTAGTAATTTAATTTGTAGATGCAGATGTCTGAAATACCTAATATAAGATAAAATAATAAATAATTTGACCGATACTACTAACAAAGTTTGTACCGGTTCATAGAATCGTATGAGATTGTCTCAACCTGCCGGAGCAGTCACCGTGCCTTTCTAGATAAGCCCAGACGTTCTTGAATCGGGCGTTTCGCTTCACCGATAACATTGATTTCACTACTGATCTATTTGATGTCGATTTGTCACTTGATTTAGAAATTTGTATTTATGTTAAAGAAACGTATTACTCGTAGTTAGATTATTTATTAACTTATTGTATTGTACAAATGATCGACATTCTTTTATTGTTAAAATATAAAGTATTATACTTAAATTAAATAAAATATAGTAATGCTAAATTAGTAAAATATAAGGTATGTCGAAAAGCCAACATACAGCCCAGACAAACTTTGTGTCGATTTATTATTAAATTGTTTGTTGAAAACTCTTATTTCTACTACACGACCGAAAGAGCGACATCTGGTTTTCCTAATAGTGATGTTGACAATCTTTAGGAATGTTTTTACGATGTTCATAAATTTCTAATGGAGGCCTTACTACTAATAACTTTTACCGTGTACATTATATGATGCATCCGAAACGCTAACATTTGTCAAGTGATGTCAAATGTCGACAAACAAAAAAAAAATAAAAAATAAAAACGTAACGTAAAATTGTTATCGTGATTCTAGTCTTCTAGTTGCTGTAAAGTGTAAAGTATCCAAAACGACGGACGCTAGGAACTTAATAAATAGTGATAAAATCCGTAAAAGTTGTTTCATAGGAATTGTATTTTTATATAAATACGGTCAACATCTCTTCTTAGGGTCATCAATAAATCAAGATGTAAAGATTCAACTAAAATAAAAAAATAATATGAAAAAAAATGTATATTTACGTTGAAATGAATTCGATCCGCACAGCCGGAACGAATGATCGGCTGTGCATACCGCGTTTCAAAATATTTTCCATTCAACCTTGTGTTTTGCCACGATATCCGGAGAGCCCTTCCGGCGCGTTCATTTACGAATCCGATAGCTAATGCCCGTGTGTTAGCGACAGGTGCAGCTATAGTGAAGCTGGATTAATTTTATTACGGGAAATCTAGATCACTCTGTCCGTCACCGATATGTTTTCGTGACAATTTTGTATTGCAACCTAGAATCAAACTTACATTTATACGAACGATCGATTATACAATATTATCGATCTATTGGGTCGGCGATCATAGACCCACATATCGTTGAATCAACTATTTCTACTGGCATTTTGGCAAAGTACTTAACCTAACATAAACTAAAATAAATCAGAATCTTAAAAATATTAAGACGCCATGTTATTATAGTACATACAGCTTGTTACTCGATGAAAATATCTATATTTATTTAAAAAAAAAAAAAAAACAATTTGTTCTTTGCATTTAATTTAGAATTGATTTGAGTCTGTTCTGTTATCATAAAGGCGAAACCGTAAGTTGCAAATGAAATTATATATATTTTGTAGTAATAAGTATTAGTGATTTTTTCTTTTCACGATAATCTTTTAATTTCATTAACGTCGCAACAGGAAGGTAGTCGAGTTGTACTAATCTGGTTTACCTTTTCCTGGTATATAATTATCCGATTGACTGTACTTTCATTGAAAATTAGATTGTGCTCTTTACGTTTTTCGTTACTAATCCGTATGAGCTAGCAGCAGTCATTATGGTGTAGTGAAAACTAAACTTTTTATACCTAAATATGAATTACCTAAGCACTACTTTACGATTACTTTGGATTATCATCTAAATATTGGTTAATTGGACGGCTTAAAAAATAAAAAGTAAATACTTCTTCTCTATACACATCAAAATGAAACGCTGAAATGTATGTACGCACATAACTTCAGAACCAATGCACCAAATTCGGTAATTCTTTTTTATCGTGTTGGCTATCGACAGTACAGGGCTTGTATAAGATGATGATAATGAGGCATTACAAAGTTTGTCGGGTTCAGCGTGTAGATTATAGATAGAATTTTTATATATGTAACATTTGTGTAGTAAAATAATTAATCATTGTTAGTACTAAGGTCAACAGCTTGATTTTTTTTGGTAATATATTATATCCTAGCCTATACTCCAGCAAAACTCAATGTAATAGAACGTTTGTAAACAAACCACAACTGCTAATTTGTAGGGAAAATTTGCACTTTGAGAATTTTTCATAATTTATTATCTAGTAGTTTTACCCCGAAAATCAAGCTACCCCGACTATTCATAATATCAATTGTAAAGAAACCGATAAAAAGTGTTCGTATTTAGTAAAAAGTTACAATTTATTAAAGACCCCTTGTCATAGTTTCGAATGTTGACGACCCTAATACATTCTTTCTTTTTTGAAGAACTCAAGAACACTTTTCTATTTTCGTATCAGATTATGGACTAGAAAACACTACAAGAATCCAACAGTATTCTGTGTAATATATTTTATTTAGTACATGATATTTTGGTTCTATTATTAAACTGACCTTCAAGAAATGACCAGCGTTATATAATATTTCCCAAGCGTTAATCGTTTTATCTATCAATTCTCGTGCTTATATTAATTTTCCATCAGTTTTCCAGTTGGCCGCGTTGGCACGACAGCTTGATGGACAATGTATCTCGCTAAATTGCCAGAAACTATTGACATTTCAATCACAAAAGATTATGAAATTTTTAAATGTATTCAGAATATTGTTGTTTTATTACTTTTATTTTATTAACTTTAATCGATTTCGTTATTATTAAAATTGTACAATTTATTCAATTGTAAATATTATTAGTAATTATAAAACACCGCTTTTGTTGTTAACTCACACGGTGTACATAAAAACCTATTGCTCCAGTCTCCAGCTGACCAAATATAGTCTTTTGATAGGCTACCATCAAGAAGCTATATTTGGTCAACTGGCATCATTATATATATTGACATTAAAACTAAAAGTGAAATAAGTTATTACTTATTTTCCTCTTGATTTTATTGTTAATTACTGCAATTTTTATAAGTACTGGAACAATTATCTGACAAGATGCTGTGACCAATGATGATGATGACGATGACCTATTACGATATACAATTTTGTTCAACTAATCTACTGTTCCGGCTGGGTATCTATAACATACATTGTAGAGTGTAGACTTATCTCTATCTCCAAAACGGTCCAAAGTTGACCGGTGAATACGTATTTATATAACTTTCTTAAATATTTTTTTATTTGTAGTACTCATACTTCTTTTACTTTCTTGAGGATATTTTACATGAAATTTACGTAAGCGTTCTTTGGAGTTTCGCATTGATGTGGTGAAAATTAACAACGGAATATACGTAGTAAAAATTTGGCAAACTATTTGATATATATATGTTGGTTTTATCAAAGGTTTTATAAATGGTTGCTATAGTTCACGCTAGGTCCTAAAAATTTCCCACACTAGCCCTGTGGTGATGCCAATCAATATGCGGTTTCATCTGAGACATTTACTTATCTCGAGAATTTCATCAAGTGGATTTTAGAATTCCCGACAAGTAGAGAACCATGCGCATAGTTATGTCCGGATAGCAACCGTATAGAAGGTGGTCGCTACGTCAGACTGACACCCATATACTCAGAGATAGGTTAAAAATGCTTCATCATCGTAGCACCGTTTATATAAAGCATTGTTCCCGTTTTATTAATGGCCTGCAGTTATTAATTGATTGTTTCAATTATTTTCGAGATAAATGTTATAACATACGGAACATGTGTAAGCGGAACAGCCTCAGCTTCTGAGCGTACAATAATTAGTCGATGTCATGCCAAAATTGAGGGAGGGTTATTATGAGTGGAAACCCGATTTGTTTGATATAGGTACTTGAATTGCAGATATATCTTTCTTTACTGGCGTTAACTTCTTATAGTATACTAGCTGTTGCCTGCAGCTTCGCCTGCGTTATCTAAGATTCACAATGGGATCTTAGCGGGATGATATATCTTTATCGATAAATGGGCTATCTAACACGAAATGTTTTGTTCAAATCCGACCGATACTTCCTGAGATATGCGCGTTCAAATAAACAAACTCTTTAGCTTTATATCTTAAAGTTTAAAGGCATGAGTAAAATAATAGCCCGGGAGCCAGTAACAGGTCTTCATGACCAACTTCCTCCCGCGAGATAATGTGTGAGACGTATCAGAGAATAGTATTATAAAGCCTAGTGGACGTCAGCTGGCGCGCGGTTGGGGGGATGAGGGGTGGGAGCCTCCCAATCATGTAGAATAAACAAATCAGTCATTTCCTCCCTTGTAGTTAGCCCAATATCTTAACGAAAAAAATAATCAGCTGGTTATGACATGGTACCTTGTACGTCAGCTGGTGACTCGAACATGAAATTTTTTTTTCACTTTCATTGGAATGGTTTACATCGATGATATCTTTATATATTAAGCTATCATCCATATAAACCACTCCACTGAAAGTGAAAATAAAAAATCTAATGTTCTAGTCACCAGCTGACGTACAATGTACCATGTCATAACCGGCTGATTATTTATTTTTCGTTGAGATATTGGGTTAACTACAATTTAACAAATATTTGAGCTGAGAGGAAGTGACTGAATTGTTATTTTATTTTTCTGCATGCGTGCGGGGCTCCCACCGCTCATCCCCCCAACCGAGAGCCAGCTGACGTCCACGAGGCTTTATGATACTCTGTATCTCGCGGGAGGAAATGATTGACCAAATTTTACCTAGCTCCCGGATCAAAACGCGTTTGTTTAAATGTAGTCCAAAAAAATTGAAAATTTCTAAATAAAAAAATGGTCGCTGTGCCTCACTCGGCATAGATAGGAATAGTGTGTCGCGGACTTTTTTGTAGATATTTATAAGATCTTTTACACCTTTTGTCCGAGAATCGCAAATATCTTACGGAACCCTATTTTTTTTAGAATAAAATTTAGCCTATGTTATTCGTGGATAATGTAGCTTTCGATTGGTGAAAGCATTTTTGAAAATTGGTCCATTAATTTTTGAGCCTATTCATTACAATTTACAACCAAAGAAACAAAGTTTTCCTCTTTATAATATTAGTATAGATGGATAATATTTTATTTAATTTATCTGGTCACAGATAATATGTGATATGTAGTAATTTGAATTTTAATCTCGCTTCACACCGATATTGTTACAAAACGACGTATTTACAGACTCGCTCGTTTGGATTTTTTACAGTAAACTAAGTTATGAACATGCTGAAATATTGCTCTCAAACGGGGAAACGAAGTTATTTAGCTGACAAACACACAAGTGTCTCAATCCATCAGCCGTAAACAGGACAGGGTATCGGTGTAAGGGCAGGGCAATATCGCAGTTAGGTCAACGCTGTTCAAATGTTGATTGATACGGGCGGGTGCGGTCCCGACACAACCTGTGCGCACGCCTAATTGTTTTACCTCATAAGGAACTTATTCGCATTTCGCACGACACCGGCTCAAATACAGCATGTTAATATGGTCTTAACCTCTTGCATCTTCAAGTTAATCAGATGAACTTATAAGAAACTATATGTTGGCTAACTTAATATGTATAAACGTTGTGTACTCTTTTTTTTACTTCTGTGAACAAGATACTAAGGTGATCGATGTTTCCCGCCGTGCCTTTTCTCGTCCCTCGCATCATAAGGCTTAAGAGTAGCAACGGCGACATTAAAACAAAACTATGACAATTGTGAATGACAAGTGACGATGTGAGATGTGTAGCGCTTAATCGGTAGGCAAAAAGCTTGCTAAACGTAGGAATTAACACATACTCTTCTTATGAACTGACATAATATAAAATAATTTAAGTGATTAATGAATGAATGCCAAGATCTAGATTATTCGTTATTAGTACGTTGAGATGATTTGATATCTGAGGATAAGAGACAAGCATCTGTCTTATAAAGGTTTTTAGGCTTCCACGAGTTTCATAATATATTAATGTAAAGTTATCATTACTTGTTAAATTGACGAGCGCTCCACATTTGAAAAATGAATGGGTGTATTTTACTAAAACTAATGAAGTCAACAATATTATCTACTTAATTATAATAATAAATAATTTATCATAAGTTTGGCCTACATGTAAACAAATCTATATATTATGATAATAACGATAGACGTGAAGCACTATTTTGTTAATATGTAGTTCTGTGATGCATGAAATGTGTTATTTAATAAACAGCGAAATTGCTCCAATCGTCGTCCAAAACTCCGTCGTGTCGTTTGATACTGGAAAATGGCTAAAAGATTTGACAGTGGTGACTCAAATGCTGTGTTCAACATACTTGGGTACGAGCAACGAAAGCTGGATTTACTGATATGGGTAAGGTAAGTTGAGTAGGTGTTACCTACTACAGAGGTGTTGCAAAAAACAAAAGTAAAGAGAGGTCGAGGCGTGAGAAAATAGATGTCCATAAAAAGTGGCCTTCTTCTTCGGAGGGATAGGTCATAAGGCAACAATTGTTTTAGAAGTTTTAAAAACAGTTACTGCAGCGTAGGACACTCATAGTTCTTTGCCACTTGTCTTAAAAAAAGTTTGGTATAAACGACATCATAGACTTCCCTCACCACGACAAGCCTCGTCGCATACCGACAAGCAAACGGTCGACTACTTGGCGACGTCAGGCGCGAATTACTGGGTCATCCGCCGTATAGCCCTGAATTCGAAACTTGCGATTTTATTTATTCCTGATAATAAATGAAACAGTGGAAAACGTTTTACGGCGCAAAGAAACAAAATTATCGAGAATAGCTCGCTCTCAAGAATATATTCTATTGTTTTATTTGTTTATTCTATTGTTGTACGACTAGACATAGATTTTAATCAAATACTTCATATATACTTACTCAGTGTAATAATTGTTGCGGGACCACAAATTACATTTCTTATAACAAAAATAAGCAACAAACAACAACATTTGTTGTTTGTTGCTTTTGGCAAATGTAAAAAAATTATATTCTATGTAAAACAAAGGAATAAAATTAAATATTACTCTGCAATAATAGGGATGTTGACACATGTTACAAATTCATGTAAAGTTATGTTTTACACATTAAATACAGTATTTGAAAACCTAAAATAACATTTAAAAAGTCTACTTATTTGTCTTAAAATTTAGAAAATTAATTTAAAATGCGTTATTTATCATGCATTATCACGTGACTGTAAACGCCAATAAGGCGATGACGTCACTGAACATTGAGCTAAGTACAAACTCACCTAACATAGCGCGAGCTCTGTACGCGGTGTGTGACGTAATGACGCTTGGAGCGGTTTAACGGCAATTTTAAAAACTATTTTTCTTTATTTAATTTTTTGTTAAAATTGGACATATTTCTTTACAAAAATCTTTTTTTCGTGTTTATCTATAGTATATCTATCAAATAAAATCAATTTAAAAAAATAGTCAACATCCCTATTGTAGAAGGTATCATATAATATGAAACAATATGTACAATTACTATTGTAATTATTTTTAAAAGTTACATAATATATTGAAATATTATGTAAATAATACCAACATAAAAAATAATAAAATATTTATCTTTATAAATTGAAACAGAGGTTGAGACAAACAAGGCTTTAAATTTACGCTAGCGAACAGAGGTCAAGCGTTACTTAAGAATATAAAGGTCGTCTGAAATAGTTTATACGTTAAATTAATATTGTTTCAGTTATAACTTCTGAGTACCTACTACCTATGTAAACGGATCTTATGTTTGTCTTTTGTTATATATGCAAATCGAATTAGCCAAGGTAAGGGTGAGATCTTTATTGGATTAGGTTGACGGAGGCAATGACTTAAGACTTTGAAGATGTCTTTCGTGGATGTTAGTCTATGTTTTAGAACGTAATATATAGACGCGTTACTTCTTGTTGCATGTAATTATAGGACCCTTTAAAAATATTGCGATACTATCCAATGTTTGTTTATTTTTGTAGGTAGAAAAAAAGCTTATCCATTTATTCAAAAGCAGCGACTGTTATTTTCGAGTCCTTCGAGTTTCGACTATATTAATGTAAAGAAGGGTATCAAATAAAAAACAAACAAATTCTCAGCTGTAACAGCTATCAATCCAACGAATATATTGTTAAGTTATTGCTAAGAGAACTTCTGGTTGCTTTTAACGTGGTTTCGATCAAAATTCTCCCAAAACGTGTAAAGCATTCATTATTCAGATAATTATGAAGTATAAACTTCATGATGATTACATATATAATATTATATCATACATATGATTTCTTATATTAACATCAAAACTAAAAAAAGATAGAAGGCCTGCTAACTTGTCAGAAAACAATTTTTACCATCAACAAAAAAATTAATGGAATCGCTAAGTCTTTGCTCCACATACTGGAGCTGTGAATGTTATAAGATGACAAATGAAAAGGATCCAAGTAATGACTGTATGAGAGAGGTTGGAAAAGCGGACCTGGGGAAATACATACTCCGAGATCGATTCACTAATGTTCGCAAAAAGGGAAGGTTGAGAGTTCTTGAAATTGTGGAGAGCTTAGGAAATGCAATGACACGTTTCTGTAAGTGCACTCCAAAAGACAGACGGAAGATGTTTCTAAACATTTATTTCTTATATTCTCTAATTTTTCTGTTAGTAGCCAAGTTTAGGGAGGCCTATGTTAATTAGTGGACGGAGAATGGCTGATGATTATGATGATGAACCCTGTGCTGTGGGACACGTAATAGTAAGTGGTAAACTTGTCACAGAGCGACAAGAACCAGAAATGGGTTTGCCATGGACTAAACAAAGCATGCGTTGCTCGACCTGAGACTTGTCAGTCGATGGTAGCTCGTAATATAAACATATGCATAGCGTAAAAGTTTAATATGCGTAAAAATTAAATGTATATTTACTTATTATATGAAAAATACATTTACCTTAACCTATAATATGAGCCATAACCGCATTGTGAAGCGAAACAATGAGTTTGTCTAGGAACATCAGTTTGTTTCTATAGACTGTATGAATAGAGTCAATTGTCTAGATTTGTAAACAGTAGTCTGTAGTCTACACTGCAATATCTGTAAATTGCTGGCTTAAGTTTATTTGCAGTTGTGGCTTAAACTACGACCAGGAATAACGACCAACAGATCCAATGAATATACCAATTCGTAACAATGCTAATTGTTTTATTACATCAATGAAAGTAGGCTCTTTAAATGAAAAATTGACTGTGAAAGTTTTTTAATACACGCATAGCACTTTAAATATCGACTGGATTTTTTATTAATTACTTTGAAAGCTAATGGATGAATAGCGCATTAATTAAGAGCTGGGGAGGGGCTAAACCCACACCCCTACTGCCAGTGGTGTGGTGGTGTGTACAGTGGCATGTCCTAGTAAATATATTTTATATAATACAATCGATGCCAACGTTTGCCTTTAGATTGACGCATGGGAGTGATATGTTGAAATTATAAAATACTAGTTAATGAAACACTACACACAACACAGACTACAGTGCCACCTGCTGTTTAATAATAATAACTATCCGATCCCTCAAGTGGATCTAAACTCTACAATAGTTAAGGACAGGGACAATTTATGGAATTTTTGATGTGGTATTTGTAAAAACTCGAATGCCGTTTCGACAAACGGCGTTGTCTCTATTGTGTCACAATATGTGTATATATACCTATATGAACCATGCATTCTATTATTGATACAGATGCTTCACATTTGCACGGCGTCCCTTGCCATTTTTTTTTAATTTTTAAATATTATATTATATATTTTGAATACATACATAAGCCTATTTAAAATTGTCAACCATGTCATTAGAGATTTTTTTAAGCAATCATAAGAGAATAAATAACAATAAGAAAAAAAGTAATTAAATACGCCTTACCGTCACAAACCGTGAGCTATGACGCCTTGTCATTGTTCAAACTTTTATAAGTCTAGATCGATATTATGAACTTAGTGCCGGATGTCGATACACAGTACTAATGCGAGTGTTCGTCAATAAATTGTCGCATTATGTTACCGATGTTAACTTTAGCTACATTCACTTTATAAAGGAAATTATAAATAAGTGTATTATTAATACCATAAATGATGGATAGTAAGAGTTATTTTTCAATCTGTTTTATATCTGTGGAGCTGATTGTTTAAGCTCGTACGTTCATGTATACTACTGCTTTTTTACTATCTCTAATAGGTGAAAAAGGTGGTATAATCACGTATTATCGCTCTAAAGCGATAAGGCTGCCAATTGAACCTATTTACGTTATTATCTTGTTTAATGTATAAATTATGTATGTGTGCAATTAAGTTTATTATTATTAGGGTCTGTTTCACAATATACTAGTAAAGTACCCTATAGCTATATGACACATAAATTAACTGACACATAAATCTTCTAGTTAGTCTTGATTGGGTTTCACCATCATCTTCCCTATAAATTTGTACTTCTTCTTCCCTATAACTTTATACTGGTTAGTAGGCTTGGCAACCTCGCATTTCATCGTTCCATTTTACGATAAATATGTTTTAGAAAAAAATTCCATGTTGTAAATATACATGAAAATATGTTTTTATAATTTAATTGTATGTATCATACCATCTTTATACCTTTTATTTACATAGACCTTGTATATAATGTTATCCCTTAATTATTAAACGATCAAAACACAATTTAAATTATTTTGTATATTACCGTTACCGGAACGTCAAATTGTCAAATGTCGTGAAGCTGTCAACCGCGTATATATCTGTCAACTAATTTATCTGACAGATGAATTTGCTAATGGCCAGTTGATCCGACCTATAGTTTACAGGGAACTTTATTAGCCAAATATTGCTATATGTCAATTGTGAAACAAAAACGTTGTAGTTATGTGGTAAATATGTTGCAAATAGCTTAAATGGAACTTTATTAGGATATTGTGAAACAAACCCTTATTATGATTATTATGGCATAACCGTACCGGCACTCGTGCGGTCTGGTTGTGTTTTTTGTCGCGGACGGTTTCGATATTGTTTACGGAGTTGTTTACGAGCTGCAACGACGCGTTTGTTAGGGGTGTGCCGGACCTACCGGCTACGTGCGCGTAACCCGAACGCACTATGTCTGATGACGTAGCTATTTCACCGCGCTGCGATATACCCGCATTGAATAATGATATTCAGAGCTTATTGAATGATTCTTCGGACATGGATGCCATAGATGATGATGCCAAGAATAAAGAGGAACAACCAAGACCAGAAAAGAGAGAAAGAGAGGACAGTACTGAAGACGAAGAGGGTTGGAGGGAAGTTAAAGTTACAAAAAAAAAGATTTGTCACGGAAGTAGGAATTCTGTTAAAGAAGGAAAGTTTGAGGTTTATGTTTCGCATAAAGAACGTCTTCCTAAACAGTTCGCGTTGGCACGTATTTTAAAAGAAAATAACATCACTAAAATAAGCGAAGTGAAATACTTAAGTCCTTTCAAAATACGCTTCCAATTCGACTGTGAAGCAGATGCTCGGGGGCTTCTCATGTGCGAGAAACTTTTGGAAAAAGGATGGAGATTTCAGAAGGCAATGGAGCTGTCTGTTTGCTATGGAATTATAAAGGATGTGGACCTCAACATTAGTGATGACGAGATCGGCAAAAATATTTCATGTCCGGCTCCCGCAAAGCTACTATCTTTTAAGAGACTAGATCGTCGCAACAAGGACGAAGCTGGTTGGTGCCCCAGCGAAACCGTTCGACTTTGTTTTGAGGGTGATTATCTTCCAGGATCAGTTCGTGTTTATGATATTAACATTAAAGTTTTGCCTTACATTCATCAAGTGTCACAATGCTCGCAGTGTTGGAGGTTAGGCCATAGGCGGAAAATGTGCCCCTCGAAGACCGTGGTTTGCCCAAAGTGTGGTGGACATCATGAAAATTGTGATACTTTAATGTTTTCATGTGTAAACTGTAAAGGTAACCATATATCGCTCAGCAGGTCATGCCCAGTATATAAGAAGGAAAGAAGACTAAGAGAGATCATGTCTGAGTTTGGATGCACATATCGGAAAGCCCTTGAAAGTTACGTGCCCCCTGAAAATCCCACTCCCCCCGAGACTACCGATCGTCCTCTACCTTCAGTAACCCTAGAAAATCATAATATTATTTCCACACCTGAAGATGTTCCCTTACAAATTCGAAAACCTACGTATGCCGAGATTATCCAAACTAAGGCCACTGTCCATAAGGTACAGACCCCCGACATGGCCAACAACGCTCAAAAATCTAAAGCGCAATCATCGAAGAAAAAAAAGAGCCCACATATACAAGACTGGAAGTTTTGGATTGCAGATTCAGATGAAGAGGATGGTGAACAATTGCCTGTTGAAGAAGAGGGTAAAGATGAATGTCCTTCTTTCAAAGAGTTGTTGTCTAGAATTAAGGAAGTTATATACCTCAAAAAGACAGATTTATCTTATAAGATAAAGTGTATTTATCAGTTGTGCCTAGAATGGTTAACCTTAGTGTCAGTGAGTTTTGTTTCAGAGTGGCCGTGGATAAAAGCAATGTTTAATTTTTTTATTTCTCGTGATGGCTAACAATCCAATTAATTTTAATATTTTACAATGGAATGCCCAAAGTATAAGGCCAAAGTTAGTATCGTTTCAAGAACTGTTATGCCAAGAAAAAGTACATATTGCTGCCCTTAGTGAGACGTGGCTTGAATCGGAAAATAATTTTAAGGTTAGTTATTATGATGTTTATCGCTCGGATCGGGATGACTCATACGGCGGTGTAGCGATCCTAGTTCATAAATCTATTAAGTCGCAGCTGCGACGCGTTCACGTAAATAACAACGGTATTGAGGTAGTGTGCGTCCGATTATTTAATTGTGACCCGTTCGAAAATATTGTTTCTGTCTATTGTCCATCTAGAATAGTAACCTGTCAACAGGATTGGGATAGTTTATTCTCATTATGGCCATCCAAGACCTTAATTCTTGGTGACTTTAATGCCCATCATACCAGTTGGTCATATAAAACCGATCGCAGAGGTTATCTTATTTACGACTCGGTAATGGACAGCAACTTTTTTATTTTGAACGATGGATCACACACACGAATTCGTTTGGTTGACAACAATTTACAACAGTCTTCTCCAGATTTATCATTGGTTTCTATAGATGTTGCGCTTAACTTTAATTGGACCGTATTAAATGAAAATCTAGGATCCGATCATTTAATTATTAAACTTTCGACATTATGTACGTCAGGCCTTACTACGGTCGTGAAAAGGAATTTCGGCAAAGCTGACTGGCCATCGTATAAAAAATACCTGGAACAAAAGTTTGAAAATTTATGTTTACCGTGCGACCCTCAAAACGCTTATAATTTATTTTTAGATATTCTGAATGACGCTGCAAATAAATTCATCCCATTATTTAAATTCAATCAAAATCCTACTTCAAATTTCATCCCGAAAACATACTGGACTCCAGAACTATCACACGCCGTGGCACATCGTAGGTTAGCTTTATCAAAATTTAGACGTAATCCCACACCCCAAAACCTTATTAATCTTAACAATAAGATCAGTACATCTCAAAGGTTAATCCGACAGGCTAAAGGGGAGAATTTCCAAAAATTTTGTTCCTCTGTTGATCACACTACATCTTCTAGTGACATGTGGCGCAGCATGAGATGGCTGAAAGGTTACCGCTCGCCTAGACATTTTGTGGATGCCCAAAGTGCCTCCGATCTTTTAAATTCCTTAACACCCGATTATGTGTCCCCACCAATCCCTATCGTACACCATAGTAACCCTACATTAGAAGTTGAGATCTCTATTCAGGAGCTAGATAAATGTATCAAATCTAAGGATACATCTCCTGGATGCGATGATATATCTTATTCTATGGTTAAGAATCTACCTGACGTAGGTAAATCTGTCCTACTAACTCTATATAACTACTTTTTTAATCACAGTTTTGTCCCCTCTCAGTGGCGAGACATTTGTATTGTACCTATCCCAAAACCTGGCCGTCACCCTAGTAACGTTACTTCTCTCCGACCTATATCATTACTATCGTGCTTATGCAAAATTTTTCATTATATTCTATATAGAAGATTGGAATGGTTTATTGAAAAAAATAGCACATTTTCTGTGAACACAGTTGGCTTCCGCAGAGGCAGATCGTGCTTAGACGGCTTGAGCTGCCTTGTCTCTACTATTCAAGCCGGTTTCTCCGAGGGTAGTTCGACTGTGGGCTGTTTTTTAGACATATATAATGCGTACAATAATGTAAATAATGCTGTTTTAATTAATGTTTTAGATAACTTTAAAGTCGGGTCACGCATGTGTAGATATTTATGGAATTTTCTTCATAGAAGAGTACTCAAGATAAGATCTGGTAATAGCTTTATTAGTAGACACTCTGGTAGTGGTTTGGCTCAGGGTGATCCCTTATCTCCACTATTATTTAATATAGTAACGGCCGATATTTGTAATCGTGTGCAAAGCAGCATTTGTATATCCCAGTACGCAGATGATTTCGTGTTATATGTGCAGTGTTCTTCTGTTAGCGAAGGGCAGCGCAAGATCCAGGCTGCACTTGATCTCGTCAACAGGATGTTGACACGCGTAGGTTTAGATATTTCCCCCGATAAGAGTAAAATATGTTTGTTTAGCAGAGGTTTTCGAAGCCCAGTCGTAGAAATAAGTTTAAACGGGACCTTGTTAGAGTTAGTAGACCATGTCAAGTACTTAGGACTATGGCTAGACAGGGGTCTTCGATGGAAGAAACATATTGGTGAGGTCCGTGAGCGCGTACATAAATTGATTAATATTTTTAAGGTTTTAGTGGGACCTGGGTGGGGTGTTCATCCCAACCACTTGAGAAGATTGTACATTTCCCTTATTCGTAGTCGCATCGACTACGGTAGCTTTTTACTGGATAATAGTGCCAACACACATTTAACTAAATTGGACAGGTTACAAAACACTTGCCTGCGGTTAATAGGTGGGTTTATCAAAAGCACTCCTATTCATGTGATGGAAGCTGAATTAATATTGCCCCCTCTTTTTATTCGCCGCCGATTTTTAGCTAATAAATTTTACTTAAAATGTAAGTGTTTCGATTATCCTTTAATTGGTTTACTAGATAAGTTACATGGTTTTTGCTACAATAATCCTTACTGGAGAAATAAAAGAAAACCACTCTTAGTCTTATCACACGATGCTCTAAAGCAAGAAGATATGTACTGTAGTAATAAAATCGGCATGTTCTCCATGGGAACTTGGGTCAGCAATATGGACTTATCAGATATTGTAAAGCCTAGTTTAGATACAATAGATAAACCTAAGCATTGTTATAATATACACAACTTAACATCATTATGTTGTAAGTCACTAAATGCACAGTATTCTGGCTTCCATAGTGTGTATACAGACGGTTCTAGACATGTGAACTACTGTGGCGCAGCATTTTTCGATTCTCAATTAGGCACTTCTTTTAAATTTAAAATTTTATCCAAAGTCTCAATAATGCATCTAGAACTTATTGCTATAGCTGAAGCATTGGCTTATGTCAAATCTTTGGACAGTGATCGTTTTGTAATTTTCACTGACTCGAAAAGTGCTCTTCTCCACCTGATGAAATGCACGGGTATTTCACCATTTAGGGGCCTTCCAGTAGCATACACTATATTAAGAACCATTACTGATTTTGTTGCTAAACATAAAACAATTGTGTTACAATGGATTCCTTCTCACATTGGTCTGGAGGGGAATGAGATGGTTGATCGTTTGGCCAATGAAGCGGGGTCTGATGGGGAAAGGTATCCTTGTTCTCCTTGGTATACGGAGCTTATACCCTTAGTTAGAGACAGATGTATTCAATCATGGTCGGAATATTTTGATGAAAGGTCTCTGACTAAGGGTATCTGGTACAAAACTATTCAGCCATCTCTCCCACGTGTACTTTGGTTCAGCGAGGGCAGGATGAGTAGGCAAGAAGTTGTGATGGCTCTGAGACTAAGATCTGGTCATATACCGCTTAACAGCTTCGGATATATGATGCAAAAAGTCGATTCGCCAAATTGTGATGTCTGTGGAATCATAGAAGATGTGCATCATATACTGGCGGAGTGTGCTCGGGTTGAGGTCCAAAGGCGTCAAACTTTTCCCAATAATTTTAATGTTGGCTTCTTTAATAGTGTTCTGGCCCTTCCATTGTCGGATATAGCCAGAACAATTTATCATATCACTATCATGTGTATAAGGTGGCGGGTAGATTAATTTTGTAAAATTAAGTTAATTGTAAAATTTTTATTTTTTATAAGTTAATTGTATGCAATAATCGGGGTGACATATTCTTTATAGAAAAAACCCTGTAAATAAAAATAAAGAAAAAAAAAAAAAAAAAAAAAAAATGATTATTATGTAGGTTGTGAGCGTCTCGCCCTTATTAAATATTGGAAGCTATTTTTGAAGAAGAATCCTACTATAAGCACGAAAGTTAGTAAGGATCATGTACATCCGATGTATGTAATATAATATAGCTTACACATAATAATAGCACATAGACCATAAGTTATCCCTTTCCTCTCACAGAATGGGAATAACGCCGGTGTCATATATTTTTAGATGAGCCATCTGCTCATCTACTTTTCCGATGTAGCTTTAAGGCCTTAAGGCCAACAGCATAGCTCCTTTCGAAAAAAAGGTGTCATATCAAGTCTTACAAGTCATATAACTATTGTCTACTAGTATAACTATATAAGGTCTCGATAACATCTTAATATTTAAGAACCTATTCTGGTGAACGATCACATTTACTCGAATTAATATTATGTTTGATGCTTTTGTTATATGTGGCAGAGCACCTTAAAGTGCCTTAGACAACCTTACTTTAATTGTTGTTTCATTATAATGATTGAAATTAGCGTAAATAAAAGTCCCTTTAATTTGGTCCTTAAATATAATCTTGTCATGTCATAGGTATAATGCTATTTTCAACCAGGCTTTCTGCTTGGCGACCCCAATTATATAATATTTATACGAAAAATAATTCGGATCCTCCACATTCTCCAAAGTGTACAAGTTACTGTATTAATTAACTACGTTTAGTGTTTCTTTACATCCTACTAATATTATAAATGTGAAAGTTTGTAAGTATGGATGGATGGATGTTTGTCAATTTTTCACGTAAAAACTATTGAATGGAATTATTATGAAACTTTAGTATAATATAGCTTACACATCAGAATAACACATAGGCTATAACTTATCCCCGTAGTCCCACGGGAATGAGAAATACGCGGGTGAAACCGCGGGACGCTGCTTGTACGCTTATAAATCTGTAGTTTGATTTTTATGAAACGTCATTAACGGCGGCTTTCAATATCCTATCAATCTTAAAATTTTGGCAGATTTTGTAAGAAAATGTGTCAAAATTTCAAGACAGATAAGAAAATTTTAACATAAACATGTTATTGAAAGCCGCCGTTAAACAAAGTATCCAATCTACGACGAAAGACAAGTGAACTAATATAGTTTAGTGATATTGGCTGAAGCGCGCGTCAGTGATAATCTAATATAGTATTGCTTGTTTTGTATTTTGTAGTAAATATTTGCCTTATAAGTAGCGCAATTTTTTTATCTTCAGCTAACATAATTTACTGTCAATTGAAATCTTTAACAATAAATAGTTATGGATAGTTCTACTCAACCTTGCATGCGGCACTGTGTGTGCGTGCGCTTGTCATTACAGTTTTGTGTGGCAGTGATGCGGTCCCCAACACACATTGTGAACAATGTAGTTAAAGCTACGCAGTGACAAACGCACGCACACATAGAGTATAATATACTCTACACTATCTATACAATACTTAGTTAATTATTACTATGACCATAAATCTAGGCCATCATTAATTAATGAACATAAAATAACCTCTTACAAAATAGCCGTAGTTTATAGTTATTGGAATAGTGCCTGTTTGTTCCTCGATTGGTGCTCCAATTAGGTAGATATCTCTCGATCAGTCGCAGCATGCCCCTGACACCACTCGGAACTACTCGGCGTCAGTCGGCACTACTCTGTAGTCGTAAGCGCTGCAGCTCTCAAATTATATTTATTATAAATCAAAGCTTTCCCGCAGTATTGGAATTCACTGCGTATGTTGTTTGTTAATGATCAAACCATAATTCATTAAATGAAATTTAAGAACAAGATGTTTTAAAGCATTTGTTAATCCTGTAACAATATCACATTATATATTGACTTGAATCTGACGAAAACTTATTTTGGTCTTCTGCTAAAATGTAGGAAAAATAAAATAATATAATATAGTATATTTATCTGCTCATATAGTAAAAGTTCAACATTTTAAACCCAATGTAATATTTTATATTGAAGGAAGATACGAGTTAAATGAATCGTATTTCCGGACCTAAAAACGTTATCTGTAATCAGACTCGAAATGACTGTAATCTGTATTGGATGAGCGGTAAGAAACGGCAATTTCAACGGAGCGGGGATCCGTGTGTAGTTAGGTCTTAACTTTGTGATATAAAGCCGGCATCGACGCTATTTACGTCGCGGCTCGGTATATCCTCCCACTCTCACCACACTAATGCACATAATAGGAACGTTTTCATATCGATACTGAGCTGTAAAATGACGTAAGTTACGTTCTTACTTAACAATACGTCAAAATATTGTACATAATCAGTTTTTCCATCCAACGCTTAAAATAAGCCTCTTTCAATGAACTCCAATAAATTAGTTGCATAAATAGATTAAAATTGAATTTCTTTTTTTATTGCATTATACTTTTAAAATGTTCACCCGCGATGTAAATAGTATATTTCGTTACAAGTGCGGAAAGCCTGTCATTGCAACGAGTTCGACAAATGTCGACCCGAGCCGAGGCGCAGCCGAAGGTGAGGGTTGACAGTCGGAACAAGTTGCAAGGACGGTTCCGCACGTGTAATGAACGACTATTTTTAATACAGTTGCGAAAAAATGAAGCAATTTAATAAAATAATAAAAACACAAAATGGCGCCGAACATAAAAGAATATAAGCAGATTTTTTTTTCTTCACCCATTTTGGGTAGGCAAAGGGAACTATGCCCATACAGCCAAGTCTTCAGTGGAATTGTTTTATTGATAAGAAAAAAAAAATTAATAAGATAAAATAAAATGAAACCTAGCCGAACACATTGAATTAAATTATTAAATCTGATATTGAAACAAATTAGTAGCTTCTTTTTAAAAATATTTGCATGAATCATAAAAAAATAAATGAATTCCTTTTAGTAAAAACTTCCTGGTTGGTTTTTTTTCTTTTTAATATACATTATTTTGACAGTTGGGAAAGAGAACGCGCGAACTCGTGCGTTCTCTTTTTCCAGTAGGCTTTCCGCACTTGTAACGAAATATACTATTTTGTTTATAATGGTTTGATTTCAATACCTCTTCAGGCCCTTGGTGCCATAATTCGAACTAATTTGAGTTAACAAGTTACTAGTAAAATAGTTTTTTTCTTGAACATCGATAATATTAACTAAAGGGAAAGTTATAAAGGTCGATTAAAAATTTAAGAAAGTGTCGCTTCACTACACGCAACTCGTTAGATGTAACTAGAAAAGCCGGCACTCTGGGGGATAGGTAAATATGCCAAGATTTTTCCTAACGCTGAACGACCTCGGTACTGGGCTATAAATTTTAAAGTAGCGTGAGGCGTGATACCGTTTTTGTTACGAAAATATATGTGAACTAATATGCCGCGTAGGAACAGCTTATGAGGAAAGGCTACCGTCCCGCTTTCCTTACAAACATAGGCGTACGTTTTCTTCCTTCACCTGCCTTATGTACCTATGAGCCAATGCTTATCTGTTTTGGTTTTTATTATATATCTTTATTATTATGTATATATAGGTATGTATGTATAAAGTAGGAATTTTCAAAAACTAGAAATATTGCATAATCGTAGCTAATGCTATATAGAACCAAAAAATAGGCTTTTTGGGGATAAACTCCACCATTAAATGCTGTTTACGTTACTAATTATCTACCCAAAACGGTCTGAACGACAGTTGTCTCTTTCTTGCTTTAGAGCACGGCGGCGGCATACAGTGAGACAGGAACATTTTATTCAATAACATTTTATTCATATATATATTTGAATAAAGTCTCTCAGGGATCATTTCTTCTTAACAAATATCATAATAATAGCCTTAACGAGGTAAGCTGGATTATTCCTCGAGCTTTTCAAAATAAAATAACGGACCAGTCCAGTGACGGTCTAATCGATTGAACTATCATAGTGACAGTTAAATAAGTTCAAACATATAGTGATGTGTTGTTGCAAACATGATACAGATGAATGGTGTCCGTACTCCGTTAGATAGTTTTTCATCATCATCATCATCAATACTAATCGATTGTATAATGTATTACGTCTAAGTTTTCGATTTCTTTAATTTAGTGCATCTGTGAGACTAATTTAAGTTTATTTTATGAATCAATTTCACCATACAATAGATTATCTTGGTGGTTTTGTAAAAAAATGCATGCAACAGTAGTAAACATTAAAAACTCTATCATAAATACATCAACATAATAATATGTTTTATTATGAGCAAACGACGTTTGTCGAACATGTAATTACATTTGCTCTAAACCTTACTAAAAGGGCAATGGGCCTTTCGGAGTCAATTAGTTTAATGTAATATAAAATACTTCATGTTAATATTAAAGCTATAAGTTTTTTTTATTATATATAATAATAATAAGTCTTCGCTTTGTTTGTTTGAATTTATAAAGCAATATTTTTAAATATGTATGAATTTAGATGAAACTACAGTAATATAACTTACACATCAGGATAAGACAAACTATAATTTATCGCGGTACTCCCACGGGAAAGGTAATGATAACTTTTTAATAAAATCAAATCTTACCACACAGGAATTCAACTATATCTACATACTACATTGTTTGCTACGTCGTAGGCGAGCTACGACATAGCTGTGCACTTTTGCGTGCGATATTGAAGGCATTTTACAAGCCATATTTAAACATATAAATTATAAATACTTAAAATTAACACTAATTTTTACTATGTGGTAAATTAGGTTTTTGAAAAAAAATGTATTTAAAAGCTTCAAAGCTTAATTATAAATAATATATAATTATTAGCCATGTGCAAAAAAAAAAAAAAATTGAATAAGAAATAATAAAAAAAAAACGTAAAGTGATCTACAAACGCGATTGGCCGCCATGTTTGTGACGTCGTAATGTTACCCGGTAGTAGGTTCAGTGGTCATCGGCTTATCGGCTACTACTTGTGGCAGCTGTATGCTACTTACTGCCAGAAAAAAAAATTAAAGTTTTGACGTCAGAACTGTCCTCGTGTTTTCAGTGCGGACTTAAAAAATTATATAGGTTACATTATAATTACTTTTTAATTACAGAAAAAAATAATTAAAAAAAAGTTGCGTATTAAATCATGTATGTTGTCTTTCTAACAAATAACAAAGCTATTTAAAATAAAAAAAAAAAACAATTGAGCTGATATATTTTTTAAATAATATTTTTCTACTTGGTAACAAAATTTCCTGTTTGATGAGAATTATCGGGGTATTGCCCAGCCATGTTTTATTAAAAAGTATCGCGGGCACGTTTAGTCTCTACAGTAAGAGCCCGATATTACTGCCGGTGGTCACGCGAAGTACCTATAATCTATATGAAATTAAGTTCTATATAAAAATATGTACCGAGGGCAGCCAACGAAGCGAATATTTCGGTCCCGTTCATTCAAATATTTCTACCATATTATCAACACATCTATACAAAGTAGGATACTTTGCCCTTATTTGCGTTTCGTCATCACCGAAAAAAAAAGCTGAAGTTAATTACGCGAGATTTCTACAGTAACTAATTGTGTCTTGAAATAAACACTGCCTTAATGTATAACGTTCTATTATACGAAATTATTACATGTGTACAGAATACAGACGGAAAAAAATATCTTTCAGTCAATCTTTTACTTTTGCTTGGTAATTTTTTTATTTAAACTTTATACCATAGCCTAAATAAAAAAATGACGACATATAACGAATATGTGAAAGATTAAGGCAGGGGTTGTACCTACATATTCTATACAAGTACTAAGTGCCATGTTGCAATAACTAATAATAAAGTATTATTAGTTATTGTCTCATGCATGCCACAACTAATAATATACTTGTTTATATCTTTGTATATGTGTATTCTGTAGCTTCAAACTTTCAAAAATCGAAAAAATAATCTTACATTGTGGACAGCGAGATATTTTGAAGGCTCACATGTAAAGGCAGTTATTTTGTTGTTACGTAGCCGGGCTGCTATTATAGCTGTCCTTACCCTGACGGTTAGAGATAACATAGAAATATGTTAGAAATTTTTGTATTTATTGTCCCATTTTTACTGCCTTTCAAAAGAGTTATTTATTTATAAAAGGCAATAATAATACTCGATAACATATAATATTTTACTTTTATGAAATATAAACTGAACAACCTCATGTTTTTTTATACAAACCTTGTCCTGACATAAAAAAATAATTATTTAATTTGTTATAGTGGTTTTGAAGATATGTGCGTACATACATTTCGGCGATTCATTTTTATATTTATTATTATTTATATATTAATTTATATATTATTATTTATATATTAATTTATTATTATTTATATATCTAAAATAAGTAGGTACTGATTTAACATTTTCGATCCGAATACCTTTCTGAATGTCAACTCGATTTTCCATCCAATAAATTACCGACCAAAACCCAGGCTGATCTGATCCTTAATAATTGATCAATCACTCTTGTGATTTAAGGCAGTTCATTGCAGTTAACACTATACTTTGTGTTTGTTATTTTAAACCTTCTATTCCTTTGACATTCTTTCCACTTTTCACGTGCTCTGGTAAAATTTAAAACCATAAAAAAAGTATCAAACATCCCAGACTCGTAACCCAATGGTTTGAAAGAAGTTGAAATTTCATCTATTTATTAATCTCATTAATTAAAACAACTTTAAATTAAAATTTGACGTAAGCTTCTCGATTACCAATTTCAGTTGTAAATTCAAGTAGGTATGTGTCAAAAAATAAATCTCTATAGAATTTTCGGTGCGACCTTGTTGTATTACAATTGTCTTGTTTGTTCGTCGCGCCCTCATAGGTCTAGCTTGACGTTAATGAGGCAGCTTTGAGGGATTTGTCCTGTTTAAACATGAAACGCTTTGGTTTTGGGGGTTAGGCTACACCGACGCAACAAAGTTACCTTTGAAGTTGCCTTTTTATTCCGTGTACTACGACCCAACTAACATAAAGCTATTTAGTTTCGCATATTATTCTGACTACTTCACTCTTGAGATTCGACTTTGATTTATCATTATTATGTTTGCTAGAAGTCATTTTTTTGTGAGATTATACTTTATAGATCATGTGCGCAAACCTATTACGCTGTTTTGCGTTTGCATTATTGTTATTAGTTTTGCTGATATACGCTGGGCGTAACGTACCTATAACAATTACCGTTATATATAGTTACCGTTTAACAAAGTAGTCTCTACATTAATGGTTGCCAACGACCAAACTGTATGCTGTATACTGTGCACTCCATGTGTATTTTTTTATCGATTATCAAATAATGATAACATGAAACAAAACTTGTGTCTTTTTAAAGCATGGTGTAAGAGTAATGCGTAATATAAAACAATATAATTATGATCTTCATAAAATGTTATTCTAATGTTTTATTTAAGTATATTTTATATAAATGAAATTGTGACATTTGTTAAAGAACATGTTATCTGAGGGTGGCATACTTTTCTTGTTTTAGGGTCGTCGTTTTTATAGTTCAAAGCGAGCGCCCACTCTACTTGTGATTCGAGCCGCGTCGCGGTAGTATTAACATTTAATACTGAGATGCGACGGACATAACTCAGACGTTTCTAGTTACTTATAAAATATTTTAAGTATCCACGATAACTCACAATTATTGTGTTCCTCTGTCATAAATTTATAGTGGAAAAGGTATCGGAACTCAAGGGTGTGGGGTCAAGGTATGCTTATTTATGGTAGACAAGTGTGGACTGTGGAGTACTAATGGACATTAATAGGGAAAGCAAAAAAATGAGCTTCGAGCTTTTGTTATACTTGAAAGTTTTAATTAATATACTACACATAAACAATCGTGACAGTTTTAGGACCCAATAAATTAATGTTTTTTATATCCATGCAAAATAACCAGGTTTCAATATTTTTAACACTCCTAAAAATTACGTAATCGTCATTAGCGTATTTACAAAACTTTTTCTGTTCTGGCCAAACGGAACGTTGCTCGTGAACGAATGATTTATATTGACAATGATTCAAGTGACTGCACTAAGAAGACCAAGGCTTTTTTATATTTTGTAATCCGAACAAATCGAGACCTTGGTTTTGTGGATGAGTCTGGACTTGACAGTACAGGTTTAAAACAAGGTTTATTTAGTTTTTTGTAATAACACCGATGGAGTCTAAAAAGATGACGCGGCTTTTAAATTGTGTTCGTTATATTTATTTAAGTTTGCAAAAATATCTATCTCCATAGATTTAGCACGTGAAACTGCGCCGTTCAGCTCGTACTTTAATAAATTCTTTGATGATTAAGCTGAACCGCATGGATAAGGAAAACCAATAAAAGTAGTTGACGAGTCTGCGAAGTTTCCTCCAAGTTATTTCATATTAGATTATTACGCTAGTAACAGTAAGAAATCTTTTCACAAAAACTGATTCCTTTTTAAGATCAATATTAAAATACTGTATCATACAAAGGCAATGTTATTACAATTCTTTATTAAAAAATGACTAAATTATTATAATTTATATTGTATGGAATTAACTATACAAAATAGTTAAAATATATTTTAAATGCAGAGTGGAGAAGGATCCTTCATTACACTATACTAAAGTTTTAGAGTATGCTTGTTTTGGAAAGATAAATGAATCAAAATAATTAATATACATACATACATACCTGTACAACATATGTATGGATAGTGTATCTGTGTGATTTCGTTACGATTTCATAATTAACAATGTTTACCTGTCCGGTATTGTAATTAAGCTTGTAAAATATACATTTATTTCATTTATTATGCGCCTTGGTGGGATAAAATATATTCGGTCATACCGAAACGTGAAAATAAATTACACATACAACGTTTATTTCGTGTCGTATTTTATCTTTTGTTTATGTGATGTAAGCAAAAAGAGATCACGGGCCGCATATTGTACCCGCCGAGACCCAATAAACATGAACGTGTAACTCAGACAGGTTAACCGAGAAGCGAGAACAATGGATACGCGTTACAAATTGAATCATAAATCAAGATACAGCCAGTTTGCGTATTTTTTATCGCTACTTGCTTCAACGCACTTATGCGCGAAGTGGGATAAGTTGGTCACGTATATGAAAGGGCTCTTCAAGATACAGACTTTTTGAGGTACAGCTCCGGACCCCGTGCTGTTGAAAAAAATGTAATATCCGCTTCAGATGCGGTCGTGCCTCATGCATGTGCACCGTAGACGTATTTAAGACAACCAGCGTACGCGAAAGCGCGGCTATATGCCGCTGCCCGCTCTCGTCGCTCTGAACTCGCTACTCATAGCCAACGAATTGTTGGCGTTTATACAAAAAGCCATTTACACGATATATGAAGTTGGCATCTTACAAATATGTAAGACTAATTTCAAAGTAGAAATGTCTCGCTGCTAATGAGCAGTGGCAAGCGACTGCTGTAAGCGAAAAACTCTCCTACATGCCGTCTCGATGGAAGGACGGAACTGAGAAGAGCTTCCAGGACATCATCACCTTGTAAAAGGTGACTGACCCGGACAAGTACTAACAATATAAAAAGGGTCTGAAAAGAAGTTATTTATTATTATTATCATACAAAGAAAAGATGTCGAAAATTATAATCAATTTTCGCATTCCTGATAGGTCTTAATTTACAGTTACCATAGTAATCAGTTTTATTTTATCAAAATCGGTTCAGCCGTTTCGGAGGAGTTCAATAACGTACACCGTAACACGAGAATTCTATATATAAAATGATACAGCAATGCTTTGGGATGTGTCCTTATATTTGTCTGATATTTAGATATTCTTTTGTTGCTGATGATGGTAGTTGGAGCCCCTAATAATAGTGTGGCCGATCAATGTTCAGTCGCGTCGAAAATTGACATATTATAACGAATATGGCTCAATAAGTGTAGTTCATCGATATTGAACTACGTTGTAATAATGGCCATTATGTAAAGATCAAGTATCAAGATGTATCCATTGTTAATTTTCATATCGCTTAAAGTTATAGTATTAAAAGGGCAAAGCTCTGGGACTCAGACCTACACAATTTCTATTGTGAGATACCAGCAAAGAGTGTAATAAAATTTCTGAAATTCGCCATTGTATTATTGTACTTTGAGATTATTTCGCGATTCTGTAAGGAATCTGAGATGTTTAGGGTCCGTATATCGCACTAAACATATTATATTCTGAAACTAGAAACTACGTAGTGTTCTTCTTTGTACACTATATATTTACAGTGTATTTTATCACTAAATTAGCTAAGTCTAATAGGATCAGTATCAGAATGATGTAGTTATATGTCAAGTGATTTTTTTAGGCCTTTTTACACATTTTATGTGTAAAACACGCATGAAGGATTTGGCATAATTTGAGTTTATATACAGTTAATGCCTTAAGTATTGTACAAAGAAAAAAAAATCTATACCCTTAATCTGCTAATTACTGCGAACCTTATGTATTGTTTAAGAGACTTAAAATCTTTACTAAAACAAAAAAAAAATCAAAATTTTATCATAGCATTAAGAACAAGCGGAACGTAGGCATTTAATCAAGATTAGGCGTATCGAGCTTGCTGAACAGATTATTCTTTGTTTATCAAACATGGCGTTAAGGGACTTACCTACCTTCTTAAGACTGGTGAATCAATAGATTCACTCGTTGAAATGTTTTGGATATTTTCACAAATGTATGGCTCAGTCACTCCTTCATAGCTAACACCCCAATAAATCATCACTAAAGTTAGATAATGCCGAATGCTATAATGCCCAATACTCTACTGACTAATTTGGAAGCTTCCTTAGAGCTTTGGCTTTGAGTATAAATATGGTCAGTTCAATTTTGGTAAACAATATTTGAAAAACAAAATTCAACGTCACGGCACGCGAAAGGTAAGCACATCAGTGTAAAGAAAAAAAAAAGTTTAATTGGCTAAATCCGTATTCATTTCTAAAAATACATATATCTAACTATGGCGTAGAGCGACGATGGTCCAGTGGTTATGGGTTCGGCCTCTTCAGCAAGAGGGTCCGGGTTCGAATAGGACAAGAGATATCAAAACGAAATTAGCATGCGGAGCTCGCACGCTTATTTGAGTATAGAGTTAATAGAGTTCTTTTGAGAGATATTTTACGTTAGTTTTATTTCGATCCCTAATTACGAGAGTATATTTTTTTTACTGTGTTGATTATTCTAGTTTTTAATCTAAAAGTTTATTTATTATTATGTATATATATATATATATATATATATATATATATATATATATATATATATATATATATATATATATATATATATATATATATATATATATATATATATATATATATATATATATATATATTATGTATATTAAAAACTATATACTTACAAAGTATCTTATTTAGAAAAATATGTACATAAGTAAGCGAAATGTAAACATTTGAAAGTGTATTGTACCTTAAAAGCTTGTTGACTGTATTGTTCAGAAAAGCGTCTAGATTTTAACATGACGCCCTCACGTCGAGCTGATGCTACACAAGTCGTTACCCAGACGAGGACGTCCTACCTACGTCTGGGTACCGGCCTCCCTCTGCCGCTGTCATTGTTTTATTATTCTCTAAAGGTTGGATCTAAGACTTGTATTACTTAAAATACAAAAATATATTCCTTCATATTCAAATAAAAAAGTTAATTAAAAAAAAAAACGAAAACCGACTTCAAAACTATACATACGTGTATTAGGTTCAACTAAAAAATTAAAATAATATTTTAAATGCTTTGAAGTGAAATTAATTAACAGAAGTAATTAACGAAAATATTGAAATTTCTGTCTTCAGTCTTACTTATACTATTTAAAATTAAGTATTTTTGGAGTCGGTGAAACAATATATTAGAAATTCGTTTTAAATCCATTGTTAGCATTTCCAAACTTATTTTAGACAGCAACTTTGAAATAAAATGGAATATTTATTTACAAAATGATGAAACGTTTCATAACTTGGACAGCCATAAGTTAGCAGTTTTAATTCGAAAGGGGAAAAAGTTTTTATTTTTCTTTTTGAGAGATAAGCTTATAAATTAATATAAGGGTCGCGTTTCCTTATAATAAGAAGAACGTTTTCTAGTTTTAGAAGTTTTAGCTTGTTAAAATGAACAATTGAACTTTTTAAGTTTAAATGTTCATTTTAACATGAATAAGTGTAAAAGTCTGTGCCGGAGTCGTTGATGTCTGTAAATATCGTATTCATTTATGTATAAGAAAATACTTATGTTTTTGAACATGTTGTGACTGTTTTCTTTGTTTACAATTAATCAAAGAGAGCTTTTATCTAATGAATTAATACACAAATTGGTAGCCATTCGTTTTAAAGTCAGTAGTAGCGTGCAGTACATAACTAATGAACTTTTAATACTTGGCGGACACGTAGTTTGGACACTATTAACTGCGCGCGACAATTTCCGACCGGTATTACACAAGTACCGGCGGGCGGCGATCGGTTAATTGAACTAGTATTCTATAAAACATGTGCTAGGTAAGTGCAGTATCATCATCATCAGCCTTTATACGCGCTCTGCTGGATATAGACTCAATAAACGCCAAGACGACAGTTGTAAACAGTTCTGCTGTGAGCTATATTCAAACGGACTGGTTTAGTTTTGTTGAGAACTGCTTACATTCATATTGTGCTTGTGCAGAAAAATGTTGTCAAAGTAAAAAAAAAAGGAAACAAAGGAATGTATTTTTATAATCGACCTGTCTTTTTTATATAAAATTCCGTAAAATTCTGAGATTAATATGGAAATATTTGTTCTTTATCTAACTTACTTTCGGATTATATCACGAAATTGTTTAGAACAATGCAAAATATATTCATTTTTTTAGAATAAAATGTAAATTAATACAGGTTATGACTTATGATCATATTGTACCAAAAAGCACCAATAGTCTAATTTTCAAGTAACTAACACCCGTCTTCACAAACAATACTTTGAGGTGTTACAGTACTCACGAACGCATAGGGTCATTCAAACCAATTCATAGACAATACTTAAATGAAATCCGCAACTGTGCGTCTGTCAAACCCATAAAAAACCCGACTATTGACAGCAGGAGCGCATATATAGAAGCGTTCTTTGCATAGTATTGTTTTATTATTTACCATTACATCTCAAAGTATTGTTAATTGTGAATATGTGTGTAAGTTTAAAAATTCCTTTCTTTTAATAATACTTTTTGTAGACGACATTCAGAATAGAATGGGCTGTCGCTCGTAGTTTTAAAAACTTTACATTTATTTTTCTTTTTTTTTAACTTATTGTCTAGAGTCTAGACCATAACTTTACAATTTGAACTATTTATTAATACAATAATCAAATGCCTGCTTAGTATATTGTAAACTAGCATAGTAGCTTAGAGGGCTGCAACGCTGAAACACAAAAGCACTAATTGATGGCAAGCTCTCAACAGTCTATTGTGAAACTAGAGTTAGTGGAGTAAGATGGACCGATGCTGACTTGTAACATCGTTACGTTCCGGTCGCCAGCGAGATAACTTCGCTAAAGACCTTTGTGACTTCGTTCTGTTGCGATAATCGATATCCTAATGAATCATTGTTTTCCGTTGTGCCTATCTCGGGGGTAAATTGCTCTTGTAGAAGACGGTTTAATATCAATAAGATTGAATAATGAAGCGAATTGTGTTAATCTGTGAAAAGTAAGTGTAAAAATCCAACATATAATTGGCTTCTTCGTCAGCGTTCAATAAGGTACGTCTCCTGTAACCTGTTTACTTATATAATTATTTATGTGGCCTGGTGCTGGGTTATCAATAGTTGTTTGTAAAATGGTTAATTTTGTAAAATAACAAACTAAGATTATAACACAAAAAGGGCAAATATTACCTTTTATACATACTAACTTTTGGAATATTATTAATAATAATAATAATAATATATTTATTTGTGACACATAGGTGAAATGATGGTACAGTTTGAATATTAATTAAATGTTTCTCTATGGTCTGCCTTTTAGGCTTACAAATATGTTGCAAAGTCAATATTAGGTACACAATCAGTCTAAGTCATATAATAGAATATTTAACACAATTTAAAATATAATTTTACTAAAGTCAAGATAGAAAAATGTCAAATTATAGAGTAAGTACTTATATAAATTATGGAATTTTATCATTTAAGAAGTCAGTAACATTATAATACACCCGGTCCAAAAGTAAATTTATTATATTTTCTTAAATTTGTCGGCATTTAAGTTTCTCCAAGTCATTGGTAATTTATTAAAGATCTTCGGAGCCATACAATATATACTTTTATTCATTAATGTTGTTTTACATTTTTGTAAACATATTCTACTGTTATCTCTTCTATTTCGAATTACAATATCAGAGATACGACTAAATAAATTACTATTATTTTCACAAACATAGCGCTTTCCAAAATGTATAGTGACGGAAGTGTTAGAATCCTATATTTCTTAAAAAATGGCTTGCAACTATCAGTATAATTAAGTTTAAACATAGATCTGATACATCTCTTTTGTGCTTTAAATGCTAACTCTTTATGTGTTGAATTACCCCAAAATATAACGCCATATCTTAAATGACAGTCAACTAGTCCATGATATGCCATGAGAAGAGAATTTGTTTTGACTATGGGTGCAAGTTTATTCAAAGCAAACGCTGACTGGTATAATTTTTTATTTAAACTTTCAATATGCCCCTTCCAGTTTAATTTACTATCAATATTTATACCTAAAAACTTTGTCATTTGAACTTCATTAATAATATTACCATTATAATCTATAGAAGGATGAACAAAATTCTGGCGTTGAATAAAGTACATTATAACTGTTTTGCTTAAACCTTGATAACCTAACGCCCTATTTTGGCCATTTTATAACCAGGTCACAGATTTAATTACCCTAAAAATAATTCTGTTGGCTGTATAAAATATAAATAGAATTTCTGTGCTTTATCTATTTATAGTTCACTCGTAGATTAGTGAAAAAGAAAATAATAACAGACTCTTTTGCCTTTTGTTATTCTGCTTTGCAGCCGAATAGGGCACCACAGGGTGGTATCTACATCTCGTTCATATATTACTCGGGTAAACTGACAGTTATGCTGTCGTATTCTTGCGGGTGGCCTATTTTGGGGAAGGGGGACAGATAACGGAGGGCAACGCATTTGTGTGAATATCCATGAACGTCGGTAGTCAGTAGTCGTCATATCGATCCCACTGTTCACTTGCCTCCTTATGACATTAAAAAAAAACTCTAGAAGTAATTTAAAATGTTTTATAAAAGGAGTACAAGATGAAAGATACGATTCAATTTAAGAAGGATTTTATTTAATTAAACTTACCCCAAAAGGTACACGTATCCCCACACGGCTTATATGATAATTGTGATGGTGCGCTCTCATCACCGGGAGAGACAAAAATTGTAATAGCTCGTTATAAAGTTACGATTTTAACGAAATTGGCCCCATTTGAAACAGAAGGCTTTTAACAAGTTAATCCGTTACTCCGTTTACCCTTTCCGCAAATGCCCCACGCTTCTAATTTTTCCCGTGCGGGACTCGCTGTTTGCCCGGGGACAACGTAGATTGGTTAAAAAAGAATGATTATATTTAAAAACGTTCCGATTCAGCTTCCGAATTAATAAAACACAAATAATCAATTTTTTTAACAATGTTTTTTTTCCTTAGACATTATTTTTACAAGTAGGTATACCCGGACCATATTTAGAATGAAACGGAATAAGGATTTATATAATATACATAGAATCTCAGGCAAAACAATATTTAAAATTTTCAGGTTGAGACAGAATCAGTAGGTATTTGTTGTAGGTATATTAAATGAACTGTATTAGCAATATGTAAAATCATCATCATTAGTCTTTATCCATCTACTGCGGAATATGGGCCCTTTCAATGAATAATAACTCAATGTACAAATTATTGATAATTAATCCAAATTATTAAAAATTTAAGGCAGTTTTATGAAAAATACATTCACAGATGTTTACGGACAACCTTGCATTACGTACGCCCTCTATCAAACATAACGAAACATAACGAAAATTTCGGTACTCTATAATCTTATATATTTAAACGAGCAATTCTTGTATATATATTTATATATAATCTGAATCTCGGAAACGGCTACAACGATTTTCAAGAAATTTTATATACATAGGTTAAAAACGGCGATAAATCGATCTAGCTAGGTTAAATTTTTAGAAAACTTTTTTTATCCGTGTTTTAAGGCAACGATAAAATATGATTAAAATACGAATGTAAATTTCGCTGTCAAACAGTATGTCATGATAGCTTAGTGGGAAAATTAGGCAGTAAAATCCGAACGATCCTGGTTCGAATCTCCAGTCCGATTTTTTTCCCTTTTTTAAAATCATTATATATGAAAACATTTCACTATCATTTTTATCGTTGACCTTAAATAACTTACGCCCTATACCTACACCAATAATGAGACTTTTGAGACAACTTTTAGGTCGCCAAAATGAAGGTGTATGCGTAAATTCAGCTGATTGGCTGTTTTTCGGGCTATATTGCTATTTGACTGGTCTAAAAGGAATTGACCTACCTATTACACATTCAATCGTACTTTATCATCAAAATAAACCTATTTACATAAACTTTGATAACACAAACTCTTTACAGTACCTAATGGTTTTGGTGTTTCGCGTATTGTGATCTGTTTCGCTGTTGATTGAAGGCCCCTGAGGCCCGCGCACTTACAATTTGTTGTTTTTTCCTACTTCCAAGTTTGGACATGTATCATCGACGTAATCTAAGTTTTACAATTGTTTTTATTACTGCATTTTGTTGGTAGGCTTAACAGCGATATAAAATTAATTTATATCATAGTATGAAATGACGCTATAATAGATATTATTTTAAAACATATAGGGCGACTAACCGGGTGGCACGTCTTGAAAATTCCAAGTTTCTATTTTAAACTTAAACTTAGTTTTCTTCTGCATTCTGCTACAGATGTTGCTTAACTTAAGAAACAACTAATGGAGTCGTAATTGCCAAGTTTAAAAAAAAATTATCGAGATTCTTTAATGGGCCAGCAAGTAAATGTTCAACGTTATTCATGAGCATAAACTAATTCATTCAAGACTTGTCTATGTGCAATACGTCGCACCATCAAATCGAAAAGCGCATCCCGTCCATCAAAAATGGACACATAACACGGTAATTCCTTAAACATACCACATAGTTAACATTTATGTATAAACTATATAGTATTCAATAGAATAAAACTTTAGGTTAAATGCGACTGAACAGAAACAATCTCAATATTAGTGTATCCAAAATAAAGTACAAACTATATTTTGTTCTCTAAAAAAAAAACGTATTTTAGGTCAACGTGATAATGATCTAAAAGGGTTGTGTAATCTCTACACACAATCCGAGTAATAAAGTTTAAAAAACTGTAAAAACTGTATCCGGAATAGGAATAAATGGACATGTATAAAATCCATCGCGAAATAACCGTGCATTTTAAATGCAATCTCCAAAGTTTGGTTTATGAATAAAAAATAAATGTTGGGTGAGTGCGGCTGCCGACTCCATCTCGTTTCCATTTAGTTTTTCAGTCGCCGGTTAATACAGCGTGTTCATTCATTACAGAGATTTATGGTCACATCGCATTCACTGCTCCCGCTGAAAACGTTTTGATGTACAACATTATAAAGGCTTTTACTAGAGTCGATGTTTCCAACGGCTTTCATGGACTCGATTGAGATCTGGGTGATTAAATTTTAGCATCATGAGTTCTTTAATTGAAAAGGCATATTTGACCTTAAAGTACACATTCATATTTAATTTCTTGAAATCTTATGGTTCTTGCCACCATAATTAACGAGAGCCGTTTAGTACCTACCTACATTTCTAGATACAAATAAAAATGTCCTCTGAAACAATTCATTTAGCCAAATCCATATTATATTGTTTTAGTTATTTTTGACTATTGTAACATTCGTATTTCTGCTATCTTCTAAAAACTTACACATAAGAAAACCAAATATTGATGTTCAACTTATCATATGTATAGTAAATAATTTTATGTCATTTTTTTTTCTTTTAAATGATAGTACCTGGTTGACCGAGCATTTGCTCGGTTTTTTTTTGTTTTTTTTAATTTACCCTTAGTAATAATATGATATGGTTTTTCTTAAAAAAAATGAACTTAAAAAAACATGAAAAAAAGTGATCGGACTGGAGATACGAACCAGGCTCCTTCATCGATTCATAACTGCCTAATTTCTCCACTAAGCTATCATGACTCACTATTTGACAGCGAAATTTACATTCGTATTTTAATCATATTTTATCATTACCTCAAAACAAGGATAAAAAAGTTTTCTCTAAATTTATCCTAGCTAGATCGATTTATCGCCGTTTTTAACCCGCGTATACAAAATTTCATGAAAGTCGTTGGAGCCGTTTCTGAGATTCAGATTATATATAAACTAGCTGTTACCCGCAGCTTCGCCCGCGTGAACTTAGGTTTACGGATTTATCATGTCTGATGATGATCATTTTCTATTTTAATAATTACTAAGTTTTTGTATTAAAATGAATATATGTCATCTTGAACATAAAGACATATATCCCTTCGCAGATTTTCTGTAGGCATATTTAGGATATATAATACTATTATTATATATTCCACCATACGTTGATCATATTATTACGTCTACCAGAGTTGATACACTTCGGCCTTATACAGCAGACAACCGCCCGCGCCCGTTCGTATCACAGCAACACGATTTATTTTCTTCTGCATTATTTTGATTTTGCCATATCTCCTAAAGTATTCATTTAATTTGCATGATGTAAAGGGCAAAAATAATCTTCATAAAATGCACATGCTAATTAACTGATTTAAAATGATTAGGATTCATACCGTATTTGTGTAAATAACTTTCAAATTATCACGTTATAATTGCCCATTTTTTAAAGAATTAAATGGATATAGTATAATATCCCTAAGAGATAGACATATGCCATCGCGGACTTTTTTGTAGACCTATTTAAGACATACATTATTTTGTTATATCTCAAAGGGTTTAGGCAGCGTTTTCGTTGAAAACTCCCAAGCGGCCTATTTTTTCCCGACACCTTCAACAATTATTGTTATATCTTAGCCAATGTATATAAAAACTTAATAAATTATATACATAAACCTTCCTCTTGCATTGTCCTATCTATTAAAAAAAACCTATAACTACGCAACGGATTTTGATGCGGTTTACTTTATTGGATAGGACAATTCAAGAGGAAGGTTTATGTACATAATTTATTAAGTTTCTATATACATTGGCTAAAATATAACAATAATTGTTGGAGGTTTCGGAAAAAAATTGGCCGTCTAGGAGTTTCCAACGAAAACGCTGCCTAAACCCTTTGATATATATCAAAATAATGTATTGTGGAATTGTGTGTCTTAAATAGGTCTACAAAAAAGTCCGCGATGGCATATATCTATCTGTTTGGGATATCATACTATATCCACTTAATACTTTAAAAAATGGACAATTATAACGCGATAATTTGAAAGTTATTTACAAAAATACGGTATGAATCCTTATCATTTTAAATCAGTTAATTAGCTGGAGCACATAATGAAGATTATTTTTACCCTTTACATCATGAAAATTAAATGAATACTTTAGAAGATATGGCAATATCAAAATAATACGCAAGAAAATAAATAGTGTTGCCGTGATTTGAGAGGGCAGTGGATGCGAGTAATATGTAATAGTATCCTAAATAGTAAATATGCATGCAGAAAGTCTGCATATGAATATAATATGTCTTTATGTTCAAGATAACATATATCAATTTTAATACAAAAACTTAGTCATTATTGAAATAGAAAATGATCGTCATCAAACATGATAAATTCGTAACCTAAGTTCACGCGGGCGAAGCTGCGGGTAACAGCTAGTATATATATATACAAGAATTGCTCATTTAAAGGTATAAGATAAGGTATAAGATATTTAAATGCCCGGTAACTCATACATTTATTTACTTTTCTGTATCAAAATATTTGCAAAAATTATATTTGAGCATGCATCTACCGGGTGCTATCAAATCTTAAATAGCTCATTTTTTGTACATAAACAAAACAATAAAAATAAAATACCAAAGAAAAATAGCGGGTATTCGAATTACGTTTTTACGATGCGCAAACACGACAACGAAGACGCCCAACGATCTGCTTTTGAAATTCATACATTGAAATGATATCACGCATTGAACAGTAAGAAAGTGGCTGGCTGTTGAGAAAACCCTTTGCGCGAAATGGTTCAAAAAAAAAAAACAAAGGCGTGCTATTATGAAAATCAGTATATATCATTACTTTGGATGATATTATGATTATGAGGAGACTAGCTGTTCCCGCAGCTTCGCCTGCGTTGACTAAGCTTACAACGGGATCTGAGCGGCCTGATATTATAGCTTTTAGCCTTCCTTGATAAATGGACTATCTAATACTGAAAGAATCATTAAAATTCGACCAATAGTTCCCTAGATAAGTGCTTTCAAACAAACAAACTCTTCAGCTTTATAAGATTGGGAGTTTTAATGTTGGCAATAAGCTATCTGTTTCATAATATTTTGCAAAGGATTTAAAGAATGGGAGTAGATAAAATAAATAAAAGTAATATTAATAATAATAATAATAAATAAAAGTAATACAAAAATAAACCAAGAATCGTGCAGTACTAAAAATTGTATAATTGTATTGCGCGTGAACAAAGGCAGTCGTTCCCAGCAACAAATACGGCTTCCTTCTAGTTGCAATTTTGTTTTCTTTCGAGTGAATTAAGCTTTTGTGTTTAATGAAGGTAATAAAAGTTAAAAAAGTACTCACCCTTTCTTTAGAGCATTTTCTCAAGAATATTTTTTGCCAACATCAGACAATCTCGCTTTTTAAGGAGCTTAGAAGGTTAGAACTATCTGTATTTAAGAAGGAGTGGTGGTGTAAATGAATTTGTGCTCATCATTTCATACTAGTATTCAAAATATCCGATATAAGATATTAACAGGTCACAAATAAAAAATGTCATCATTGAGTATGGATCGTTAAGTGTGGATAACTGGCATGTATCGAGTGAAGCATCATGCTCGGACCACAGATGGATCCGGTTCGAAATAAACATTAGCACAAAAGCTCCCACTCCAAGGAGAAATCCCAGGAAAACTGACTGGAGCACATACAACAAACTTATTACAGACAAACTAACCAGTAACGCACCAGATCAAATCAGGAGCGTAACGGATATAGAGACACAAGTGGCAAACTTGACAAATACAATCATACAAACCTACCACTCAACATGCCCTCTGATCAACCCCCCAACGAAATCAGGAAGGTCCAACACATGGTGGGGACCAAAACTTGAAAAGTTAAGGAAAAAAGTCAGAAGGCTATTAAACAGAGCTATGAACACCAGTGATAGCACAGACTGGGACAACTACAGGGAAACCAAAAATTTATACAAAAAACAAATACGAGCCAGGAAAAGAGAGTCCTGGCGAAAGTTTTGTGACAACATAGAGTCCTGTAACGAGGCTATGAGAATAAAAACAATCATGGCCTCAGGTGGAAACCCGCACATAGGGTCAATCAAAAAACAGGACAATACATACACAAAATCATATGAGGAGACAATGCAAGCCCTCATCCAAACACACTTCCCAGACTGCAGCATAATCACAGACGCAGAATGGGAAGAAGAACACACTGCACCACCAGACACAGACAAATGGTTGATCGCCAAAAACGTGGTGTCGAGAGACAAAACAAAGTGGGCGGTCAACAGCTTTAAACCATATAAATCAGCAGGTGTAGACGGCATATTTCCAGCCTTGCTCCAAAGAGGAGGTGAGGAAATAATCGTGGCCCTAGTCAGGATACTCCAATCATGCCTGGCATATGGCTACATTCCTAAGCCTTGGAGGGAGGTAAGAGTCGTCTTCATCCCAAAACCAGGTAAGAGCGATTACACTAATGCAAGATCCTTCAGACCTATCAGCCTAACATCTTTTGTGATGAAAACTCTGGAGAGGTTATGCGATAGGGAACTGAGAGACAAAGCACTGGAAAAGTTACCAATACACCACAACCAACATGCTTACTCATCAGGTAAATCCACGGAGTCAGCATTACATATAGTGGTAAGCAAAATAGAGCACGCCCTACAAAACAAAGCCATATGTCTAGGCACGTTCATAGATATCGAAGGTGCCTTCGACAAGACAAGCTTTGACAGTATAAAAACTGCACTTAACAGACACAACGTAAATCCATTAATAACAACATGGATTCACAACATGCTAGTTAAGAGAATCATTAAGATAGACGACAAAGGCACAAAAAAAGCTGTAGTCGCCAAGGGCTGCCCACAAGGAGGAGTACTATCCCCCCTCCTATGGAACATAGTAGTAAATGATCTCATAACTAAGCTAAACAACAGACACTTCTACACAATAGGATACGCGGATGACATAGCGATACTCATAACGGGTAACCATGCCAATACTGTCTGCGACCTAACTCAGACAGCTCTTCGAGTGGTGGACCGATGGTGCATGGAATCTGGACTCACCATCAACCCTAACAAAACCGAACTGGTAATGTTCACCAACAAAAGGGTACTCAACAATTACACACTCCCTAAACTAGGGAGCGTCACACTACAACTGAACACACAAGTAAAGTACCTAGGAGTAATACTTGACAGCAAACTAAATTGGAGTCAACACCTAGAAGCCAAACTAAATAAAGCCTGCCTAACATTCTGGCAATGCAAGAGAATGATAGGTAGGGCATGGGGCTTAACCCCAAGGATAGTTCGATGGCTCTATGATACAGTCATCAGACCAATTGTAAGCTACGGAGCAATAGTGTGGTGGCCACGAACACGCCTAACATCGGTAAGTGACAAATTACAACGCTTCCAAAGGATGGCGTGCCTCGCCATCACTGGAGGCATGAAAACAACGCCAACCGCAGCAATAGAAACCATGTTATCCCTGCTCCCCCTACACCTCTTCATACAACAGGAAGCAGCGTCGGCAGCGGTAAGGCTACGAACCCTAAAGCTGTGGAAAGACATCAGGGTACCACATACAAAAATCCTAGATGAGTACTTAGTTGAATTTCCACTGCTGCAAGCTCCAAGCGACGTCATACCAAAAACGTATGTATTTAATAAGCAATACAAAATCCAACTTTTCGAGCCCTCAACAACAAACCTAAACTCAAAGGAGGTGAGTATTTATACCGACGGTTCGAAAACACAACAAGGAACAGGTGCAGGAGTGTTCTCAGAAGAACTGAACCTTCGCCAGGCCATACATTTAGGAAAGCACAGTTCTGTTTTCCAGGCAGAATGTGTTGGCATAACCCAAGCAGCTAGAGCGATAACAGAACGGAAAGTAACAGGGTACCCCATAAGAATTCTATCTGATAGTAAAGCGGTACTCCAAGCACTAAATACACACACGACAAACTCAGGCCTAATTTACGAATGCCACTGTTACCTCGAAAGAGCGTGCCACCTCAACACAATAACCCTTCAATGGATAAAGGGCCACAGTGGCTCAAGAGGTAACGACGCAGCGGACGAGCTGGCCAAACGAGGAGCAAATATGGAGGTCAAAGGCAATGAACCGATGACTCCACTACCATACAGCCAGTTAAGGGCGTGGGTAAGAATGTACACAAATACACAACACAAAGAACTCTGGACAAGCAGAGACGACTGTAGACAGGCAAGGGAAGCGATACCTGTATGCAACCCACGCGTCTCTCGTCAATTAATGCTACTAAAACGACCAGAACTGCGCCTACTAACAGGCACCCTAACAGGACACGGTCACTATAACAAACATCTTTTCACTATAGGTGTCACGGACAGCCCGCTATGCAGAGCTTGCGTAGCGGAAGAAGAAACAGCAGCCCATGTATTGCTGGAGTGCACAGGAGTAGCACCGCTACGGGCTGCCCATCTCGGAAGACCGAGAACGCTCCCGGAGATCTGCGCCGATGTCAAGAGACTGCTAGCTTTCTTGCGGGAGCTTAACTGGCAGTAGGGAGTGCTTCAGGCTCACAGCACGCAAAATAGGCGCAAAAGCGTCGAGTTGCGGAAACCAGCCTGACCTCAAGTAACAAGTAACAAGTATGGATCGTTGCGTCTTAAATTGTTTAAGCCTTCATTCAATTATATTTTATTTTTTTCAGGTACGTAAGGCGATCAAAATGTAAATGAAATGTGTTTTAGTATGTAGGTAAGTAGGATCACTCTGAAACAAATGATGGATATGAATCAACTGCATGCAGCTAAAATGACTTACAATATTATTATTGAAATACTGCCACTTAGCGTTAAAACAAAAAAGGTGACTGCTGTAAATCGTTGAGAAATTTACTGGGCTGTCTATGTCCCTCATCGCCAGACCTGTTGTGGCTCATATAATTCATATGGCAGCAACGTTCTCATCAATGTAAATGAATTAACTCCAAACACAAGGTCCAATTAACCGTTAAGGAATTGCAGACCGTCAGAACCCATCTATAAATAAAGTTTTCATCAAAACAAACTAATGATTCTCGAACACAAGGCAACTGCTGTAAATCATCGAGGAGTTTCCTCGACAATTTTTTTGAAATACTTAATAAAAAATGAACAAACGCAGTAGTCGCGCCTACGATTTTCGAAAGTTTCCTTGGATTTCTCTGGAATGCCATCATCGTACCTTGTTTCCTTATCACGGAATAACCCTTGGAATATCTCTTTTTCAACAAAATAAAGTCATCAAAATCGGTTTTATCCACGACGATGTTATCCGATGGAAAACCCACAATAAACATACTGTATACGCCGTACGATCGAATCGAGTAACCTCCTCCTTTTTTTAAGTCGGTTAAAAATCAATATTTTCGATTTTATTAAAAATATATAAGTTTTAAATTTTACATTGCAGTGACATTTCATTATAATTATAAAGGTATACAGCTTATAAAATAAAAGCTCATTTTAAATGTAACATAATGCTTTATGCTTAATGCCTGGACCCTTTTGCGGCCGTGGTACGCTAAGGGCTGTTTGTCACATAAACCATTGTGACTTGTAGTTATAATGGAACAAAGTTTAACTTTGTTGTGTAATACACAACGTAGAATTTCGTATGTAATTAGAGAAAGCTCCAAAAATTCAATAAAAGCTGCCGGCGGTCACACGATTGAGCGAGCTTTTGTTTTATTAAATACAATCTAGACGAACTCTACAACATACACACAAAATGTTTAACATTTGAAATCCTTGTAAACCATACGCTGAAATGAGGTCAAAATATGTAATTTGATATTTTTAGATGCTCTCTTCATTAAATCGCAATCAAATATGAAGTTAATATAATACTTTAAATCAAATTAATTAATGTTTCTAACACACAAATAAATAAAAGGCACATCGTAAGCTTCTGTAATGCGGCAAATATTCTAAAGAAAATGAAACTACAACTATATTGCGCTTAACCTTCATGCTTAACAGCTGCCGGTATTCTTCAAATCCTTCAAGCATGTCGGCAGTGACCTACGGAATCGATATCCGTATTTTTTCCTAGAATGCCGGGTTTGTACACTTCTAACGAATTAACACAATTTGTTCGACATTGAAAGATGCAAAAATGAATACATGAAATTTCCCAAGCAAAACATAATCATGGTATGTGTTTTTGACCAGATGGGAAGACGATCTCCGTGTAGTGGCCGTTCCTTTTGGATGCGAGTGGCGTGGGATCGGTCGTCTTGGGGTTCACTGAAGGAGGCCTATGTTTAGCAGTGGACGGCTAAAGGCTAATGATTAAGTGTTTTTAAATGGCTGAAAACCAATTTTATTTAGGTGTATCTAGTAACTTATAACAGATTATTTTACGTACATCTGGTCAGAATTGAGTCTAAACCTCTACCTGTGAGACCAAGCACATAACCACTAGACCATAGCCGCTCATATTTATAGAAATTATCCCGTATAGTCCAATGTTAGGTTAGGAACTTGAGGAACCCCTGCAGGCAACGAACAGGGGTGCATAGAAGAAGCTACTTGATGCGTCTGGCAGCAAGCTACTTCAGGATGGGAACTTAGGCACAGTATGACATGACGTCGTGAGGGCTGCTGAGTGGCAGCTTGGCAGCTCTCCCTTTACGAGGTCTTTAGTCTGGCATTCGCCGGGGCCAGCTTATTGCTGACTGGTGATCCTGTTGCCTTTTTTTATAGCATAAGAAGGCAAACGAACAGTCGAAGCCTTTTGGCGACTATCGACGCCCATAAACATTCCCATAACCAGAGGTTATGCAGATGCGTGGCCCTCCTTTTCCCTATCCCCTAATTGGCCACAGGAAACTCACAAACCGCACGAAACGCGACATCATAACTGTCACTTTACGCCGGTATTATGTGAGCGAGAGGTACCACCCCGGTCGTACCGGCCCAATTCGGCTGCAAAGCAGCATGGCACTACCTCTTTCAAAATGCAGATCTGGGACCCTCATAAAGCGGCTGAAGGCGCTCGCAGTGATTTTAGTTAGGGTAGGGCTTCCAAGTGCCAGTCCCTTATAGGGTGAGTATCCACCCGAAGATCCTAGCTACATCCATAAAGGATTTCCCTGAGATATGAAAAAGAAGAACTCGGGGAACTTAAATTGTAATATGGCATATTTTATTTTGATAGCGAAGGATCCTTATCCGCTAATAAACTCTGTTTGTTGTTGTTCAACAGCTGTTAGTTATCTCTTCCACAATGCTGGTCAAAGGAGCTCCAAAATTATTTTACTTTTGATGATAAGCAAATTTACGTGGCTCTATTATTTAAATTCATGATTACCGTACTATATTTACATTAACATTGTTAAACAATGATGTTTTAAGACTTATAGGTACTTTACAAGATGTTGTTTGTGTTTTGTTGCTAATACTAGCTATTAGCCATAATTATATATACTTATACTATATAAAACGTAATATTTACCATGTTTTTATATTTATTTCGCGGAGTTCTATATTTCTACAGTCGACCCTGTCTACTCATGTCTTGCTCACGAGATTGATTTTCCAATGACTCGAATCTATCGTGTCTCGGGAACAAAACATTCGTTATATTAACCTCATAAAAAGAGAGAAGATAATACAAACCATGTGGTATATTATATGTTAACAAATTATTCTTTGGCTCTTTCATTTTTTCTTCGTCTATTCTTATAAATATTAAACGTTCTACGAAAACCGTCTGCCTGAAATATTGAATTTCAAGCGACACAATGAACATTTCTATAAAATTAAGGCAAAAAATAATTTATTAGGCAATTGACCGCACCAAATTTCGAAATTCATTAGGCTCTTATTATACCAATTTGATTCAAGTAATGACTTTCCTGTAATTTCCGCTCGTCAAATTTGTAAATTTTACAATTTTATGATGCCAATTTACTTTGCTATATAAATTCCGTTTTCTTTATTAAATGACTCTTATCATTTATTTCTTTTGTATCTATTTATATTGGATTTTCTGTTAGCTTCTTCAATGTTACTAGTAGAAAATAATATGTTTAAAAACATTTTTATTTGTTATCAAAATTATGCGCAGTATTGTGTAGAAAAAAATCGGGTAGTAGTCGTTAGACGTATTAAGGTTAGTCAGTTCAGCATTAGAAATAGTTACACTTGTGTTTATCCTATATTTTGTATGATGTTAATATAGATAAGGTCTTTCCACGAATTTATAGTGGTATGTATGGACATAAAACCAAATAACACTGATAAGCTCGATGTAATGTTTATTAAATATTGTAAAGGATAATAGGCCAAGCGCAATCGAGAGTGAATCTGTCCCTACTTAAACGTTGGGCCCTCACAAAATGTGTTACATTATCCTGTGGGAGTATAAAAGCTAATATTTGCGCATCGAACCCGGGAGAGGGCGACGTGCACCGCCTATTATATTAAGAGGATCATGGGCTCTGTTTGCTTTGGTAACGAAAAATTGAAAGTCAAGTGGTAAACAGAAATTATTTTTCTTGTTTTTATTATATGTACCTACTTGTACTAATAACGAAATTTGTTTTGGGAAAATATACCAAGTTATATCAGAAAATGTTATGTTGTATGCTTAGCTGATGTTTACGTACATTAATTAGGCCTTAAACTAATTAAGCTTTTTATTATTATGGATATTGTAACATCAATTACACGTAAAGAGTTAAGCCTTAGCCTTAACACAGTTTTGTTTTTTTTTTTTCGGTTGGATCTATGCTAATGGTCCTAGTGACCAGTGGCGGCTGGTGGGTTATCGAACTGGTAGTGCACTTTACTTGCTCACTAAGTATTAAAAATAGAAATTGCAACAAAACAACATTTTACCTAAAATATGTAGATTTTTATTATTTTTTGTACAACAAATCAATACGACGACATTTTTCTGAAGCGAAATGCTCAATCACTTTTTTATTAAAATCGGGTATAGTTTGTATAAATTTTTTTTCAATACTGAGCACAGAAAGTGCGTTAAGCCGATCCTGAGACATGGTGTTTCGCAGAAAAGTTTTAATTCTTTTCAGTGTTGAGAAACATCGCTCGCTCTCTACCGAAGTCATTGGTATAGTGCATAGAATTCGAAGTAGTTTCACTGACTCTGAAAATGACTCAGTGAGGTCATTATTATAAAACAATTGTAAAATTGCGATTGCACTGTTTGCATTGACAAAATCGTCGCGATTGTATATTGCTGAAAGTTCATTTTTTAATTTATATTTGTCCAAAGCAGCGTATGTGGAAACCGTGAGGGTAAAATCTTGATCGGGAAAAGTAAATCGGTACGTAGTAAAGTTCTCGCAATAAAATAATTTAGCCGCTATCAAATGGTTACTAAAACTAAATCGGTCTTTTACTTGGGTAATAATTATATCGCACACTTCTTTTGCAATGACAGACATAGACGATTTACACCTCTTTTGAGGCGGTTCTTCAAATTGGTCTACGGTGTTCCTAGAGTTCTGGATACTAATTTCAAAATCATTAATGCAGTTTTTTATATGAACCAAATCAATATTCCTTTTTTGCATTTGTTTAAATAAAATTTCACTGTGCGGTAGAATAGATTGAAAAAAATTAAGCCAGTATAAAAAAGAACTGTCGTTCAAATATCTGTGAAGCATATCAGCCTGATTTATAGAATTGGTATCATTTTCCGTTTCTATAATGGTGGTCATGCATTCTTTTAAAGGCTCCTTGTATCTATGTACCGAGTCAACCGTGCGCGAATTAAAGTTCCATCTTGTTTGCGGAGCAGCTGGAATCTTCTTTGATATAATAGTTTTCAAAATCTCTGTACGTTTAGGTGATCGTGAAAAAAACTTTGGAAAAGCTTGAAGGTTAGCAAAAAATTTCTGTATGGATTTGTTTTGACTGACACTTTTTTCTATTAATAAATTTAATTGGTGGGCATAACAATGCACGAATGAAGCATTTGGATAGACATTTTTTATTTTAGCCTGTACTCCACCAACACTCCCGCTCATTACAGAGGCGCCATCGTAACATTGAGCTATTAATTGTTGCGGAGTTATTTTAAGTGCCTGTAATTCGGATAAAATAGCAGAACTAAGTCCTTCAGCAGTATGCGAAGGCGGCGTGAGATATTTCCAAAACCGTTCGTGAACCTGCCCGTTTTCTTCGTATCTTAAAATCATTACCATCTGCGTAATGGTCGATACATCGGTAGTTTCATCAGCTTGAACTGCTACGTATTCACATTTTTTAATAATAGCCGACAATTCTTTATGGTATACAAATAAAATTGAGTCCAAAATATCGTTCTGAATAGTCTTTGACGTACCTTTGAATACTGTAGACGATGAAAGATGCTCCTTCATGACTGTATCCAACTCCGATACAAAGTTTATTAATCCACGAAACACCCCAGCATTACTGGACTCTATTGTTTCATCGTGACCTCGCAAAGCTAACTCAAATGCACCACAAAACTTAACACAATCGATAAGACGTGATAAAATATACCTGTTTTTATCAACTTGTTCGTTATACTTTTGGATATTGCTTCTATATACAGAATCTAGCTGATTACGAATGTCGACCGTGCCTAACACAGACAAACTCATTACATTTTGTAGGTGTACTTGCGAAGAATCATGTTTTTTTATTTTTTCACTCAAATGCGTCAAATCCTTGATTCCAGTTTCTGTCCAAATCGATTCTCCGCCAAAAATAATGCAAGGAAAACAAAAGAATGCATTAAGACGCTCACATCCACACAACCATTTCTTTCTATTATACATTTCACTTTTAAAACTTCGCGTGAATGCTTTATTTTTTGATTTGCACTCTTGTTTTAAATTTAAAAAGGGCCTTGGCGGTCCGGCTAATTTAATATCAACTTTATTTTGAAAAGTTTTGTTATTGTCTTTAATATAATCAATGTTTAAACTCATTTTCAATGACACAACACACTACACACTACACACAGTAGAATATTACGAAAACAAAAATAGTAAGTATTAAGTAATTGTTTTTATAATAACTAAAACAAACAATAATTAGCGCGAAAACTACATAAAACTGTCAACGAGCGAGAGGTCATCGGTCAATCGTCAAGCATCGGGTGCTCTCGGTAATTCGGCTTCGGAATTCGGACGCGCGTGCGGCGCACGAAATCAGACTAATTTCTCGGTACATTTCTATGAACTATCTTTTGTTTCACGCGCCAGGCGTATAGCGCGTAACTTTTACAAGTTATATTAGCAGTCCTCGTGCGCTCGCGGAAGCGCACGAGATTTTTTTCTATTATGGAAAAATAAGTCTTAATAGTTTAGCAAAGCGCTCAAATTGTTTCGTCATAATTAGAAATTGTACATTATGCTATAAAGATTTTTGTGTGTTTAAAAAATATTTAAATTCCTATTAACATGGTAATTTATAAATAAAGATCAATTACCTAATATTTGTAATTTTTTAATCTTTTAAATTGGTGGTTCAGCGCACGAGCGCACTTAAGGTACAGCCGCCACTGCTAGTGACCGTTATGCGTCATCGGAAATGGGGTGATCCGGTTGGATCATCCTATGACGTTAAAAATTTGGGGGGTTGCCCCCCGCCATGTTCATGGCGTCGGGTTTGTACCTAACTTGGTCAGCTACGGTTAACTGGTTTGGAACGGGTGACGTTAGAAACCTATCGTGAGGGCCGGCCCTCCCCTCCCCCGGTAGCGGGGGAGGCGGGTCAAGCGCGGGACCCGAGCAAGCTGCCGATAGCAGAGTGCTATCGGTGATTACACGGTCTATATTGGTGTCGACTCGTAGCTGATCTGAGCCTATGCTGTCGCGGTTGATCCGGATCAACTGGTCAACGGAGTGTAGAGTTCGAAGTCGCATACGACCCCGGGGCCCATGCGGTGTGAATGTGTGCCTAACACCGGCTGTGTTATGTCTGAGTGTGTGTTGTAGCTTACGTCGCGCTTCAGCGTCGCGCTTTAACAGTTCTGTGATTTTATCAACAGGATCGGTTATGACATTCTTAGGTACCCTAGACTTATTAGGTGCTAAGCTATCGGGGGTGTAGTTTGCCGCACTCACGACACCTTAACACAGTTAAGAGAATTTATAATATAGGTACATAAAATACAAATAAACTAGATATAATAGACACTGGATATAATTTTGTGATGCTGCCTTCTGCTGACACGGAAGCATAAATAATATACGGCATGTAGGTCGGATGTTGGCGGAATTATTGTAACCTGAAACGTATCCCTCGCGGGTTAAGCGATGTAAATGAGCACGCGCGTCCGCCCGTTAACGAAATAAAGCCGCGGATAAATGTGTTTCCTTATCGCCGGATATTCTGTCACACGTCACTGATTGTTTACGGTTCATTATATTTTGTGTAAGAAATGAAATTCATTCCCATATTTCTCGTTGTTGATACTAAAGCTCATTAAAAAGTTGGCAAACAATGTTGACAAACGAATAAGTACAGAAAGGTATAGGTTTTTCATATATGAACATTTTATATATATTTATGTTTTATATAGAACACGACAGTAGATAACAACTATTCAAAGTGAAGGATTTTTTTTGTGTTGATGAATATTAATAAGCTTTTCATCTATGTCAGATAGTCTAGTTTATAGATGAGCGAGCTGCATCAACGCCTTGATCATTCTCAATTATTTTCAACATTCAGTTTATCAATTTCTAGTGTAATATGAGCTAAATTTTATTTTAGAAAAATAAAAAATACATTATATATGAGATAAACTTTTTATTTATGAATCCAATATAATACATAATATATGAGAGATATATTACTTGAATATTATATAGATATAATACTTCAAACTATAAATTTCTTGAAAGTACCTTGGTTAAAGTGAAAGAATGACTTGCTCTATGCTCGTATTTAACTGAACGACAAAGGAGGAGTTTTAAAATAGAATTCAGTAACCTGCTGGTTTCTAAGCAATAAAATTGCAAATTTCCCGACGTTGTAAGTCCGGAGAATGCATTTTACTCACTTTCGTAATGCTCAATATAAGTATTCCTACTAAAGTATTCCTACTATTTTAAACTAAAGAAAATATATATTTTTGTGACTCCAATTTTAGCATTAGGTGGTTAAAATGATTAAATTATGGGGTTTTCAGTATAAACGTGTAATTTACGTAACACTGTTCAATAAAACATGTTATATTTGATATATTATATTATTTAAGAAAACCGTGAAAGTAACATAAACGCGACACTTATTGTTATGTTGTACTGCTGAAGACTAACTGTAATTTCATGTACATATATTATTTATTATTCACTAAATCCGAGTCGATTTAATCAGCATGAACTGTGTATTAAAAGTTTATAAAATCGATGTGGGATGAGGAACACCGGGACCGGGCAGCATATCACTGCTACGTATTGAATATATTACGGAATTCATTTCACGGACCTCGCGATGAATTCGGATCAACGAATATTGGATTTTTGCAACTGAAGAAAGAAGTAGGTACGCCGCGTGATGAATTTCCTTGTCTTATTGTTCTTGTATAGATATGAGGGCCTCCCCTTAGATATGCCTGGGAATATATTTTAATAATAACATTAAACACTAATATTTTTTTGGATATTTATTTCCCTTTTAAGTGCAAATTAAATATAAGCAGGACTGACTAAAAGATGGTCATATTGCTTATGGATATAATAATGACTAAGAGCAAAACATATGCTTTTGTTGCACAGAAACCAACAAAAATACGAGTAGGAAAGGACAGAAAACTAAATGATTTTGCAGAAATTGTTTTGTTGTAATTAAGGCTGTAGCTGATTAAGAATTCCTAGGAAAGCTTTGCCCAAGCGTGTATTTGTTTATTAATTGATTCACGAGTATTACTTTTTTACATAATTCGGAAAAAGTTAAGCCAGATTGATTTTGTTATATGGGATATAAATGAAATATGAAAAATGAGTGCTATGACCTGTTTATGTGAAATTTGGTGGGACTGTTATTTTGTTTATTGACCATTATTGATGGATTGAGCACTTGAATGTTCCTTCATTTTTTAATAGTTTCATATTTACCTCTTTATTATATGGGAAAAAGATATCCGTGCAGTGGCCGATCCGTGTTGGATGCGAGTGGCAAGGGATCGGTCGTCTTTTCGTGGATAAAAGAAGGCCTATGTATAGCAGTGGATGGATAAAGATTGATGTTGATGCTGATTCGTAAGAAGTAGTGTTGCTTTGCAGCCGGGCCGGCATGACTGGGGTACCTCTCGCTGATATAGTACTGGCGTAAAGTGACAGCTATCCTGTCGCGTTTTGTGCGGCTAGTGAGTTTCCGGTAGTCCAATGAGGGTAATAGGAAAAGGAAGGCAACGCATCTGTATAACCTTTAGTGTATATCTATGAGTCATAATCGTGCTTGTCGGTAGTCATCATGAGGCTCGATAAGACAAAAATATGATGACGATGATGATCATTTCTCTAAAAAATGTCTTGTAAACTTTAAAAATATCCATCGTAAATATAAAGAATGTCAGGTTAAGGAACCATGAAATGTCAAAAAATAACGAGTCAAAAAGCCTTTTGTATTTTGTGCTTGTAACGCTTACTTTTGTTGGTATTTCGTTGTAATGTCAATTTGTTGGCTACTTTACAATTTCGATAACAATAATTTCGTAGAACACAAATTCTTGTCTGTACTAAAAGATATAAGCAATATTATAGAACTAGCACATATTGTTATTGTCTCTTATTAGCACGCAAAATAGGCGCAAAAGCGTCGAGTTGCGGAAACCAGCCTGACCTCAAGTAACAAGTAACAAGTATGGATCGTTGCGTCTTAAATTGTTTAAGCCTTCATTCAATTATATTTTATTTTTTTCAGGTACGTAAGGCGATCAAAATGTAAATGAAATGTGTTTTAGTATGTAGGTAAGTAGGATCACTCTGAAACAAATGATGGATATGAATCAACTGCATGCAGCTAAAATGACTTACAATATTATTATTGAAATACTGCCACTTAGCGTTAAAACAAAAAAGGTGACTGCTGTAAATCGTTGAGAAATTTACTGGGCTGTCTATGTCCCTCATCGCCAGACCTGTTGTGGCTCATATAATTCATATGGCAGCAACGTTCTCATCAATGTAAATGAATTAACTCCAAACACAAGGTCCAATTAACCGTTAAGGAATTGCAGACCGTCAGAACCCATCTATAAATAAAGTTTTCATCAAAACAAACTAATGATTCTCGAACACAAGGCAACTGCTGTAAATCATCGAGGAGTTTCCTCGACAATTTTTTTGAAATACTTAATAAAAAATGAACAAACGCAGTAGTCGCGCCTACGATTTTCGAAAGTTTCCTTGGATTTCTCTGGAATGCCATCATCGTACCTTGTTTCCTTATCACGGAATAACCCTTGGAATATCTCTTTTTCAACAAAATAAAGTCATCAAAATCGGTTTTATCCACGACGATGTTATCCGATGGAAAACCCACAATAAACATACTGTATACGCCGTACGATCGAATCGAGTAACCTCCTCCTTTTTTTAAGTCGGTTAAAAATCAATATTTTCGATTTTATTAAAAATATATAAGTTTTAAATTTTACATTGCAGTGACATTTCATTATAATTATAAAGGTATACAGCTTATAAAATAAAAGCTCATTTTAAATGTAACATAATGCTTTATGCTTAATGCCTGGACCCTTTTGCGGCCGTGGTACGCTAAGGGCTGTTTGTCACATAAACCATTGTGACTTGTAGTTATAATGGAACAAAGTTTAACTTTGTTGTGTAATACACAACGTAGAATTTCGTATGTAATTAGAGAAAGCTCCAAAAATTCAATAAAAGCTGCCGGCGGTCACACGATTGAGCGAGCTTTTGTTTTATTAAATACAATCTAGACGAACTCTACAACATACACACAAAATGTTTAACATTTGAAATCCTTGTAAACCATACGCTGAAATGAGGTCAAAATATGTAATTTGATATTTTTAGATGCTCTCTTCATTAAATCGCAATCAAATATGAAGTTAATATAATACTTTAAATCAAATTAATTAATGTTTCTAACACACAAATAAATAAAAGGCACATCGTAAGCTTCTGTAATGCGGCAAATATTCTAAAGAAAATGAAACTACAACTATATTGCGCTTAACCTTCATGCTTAACAGCTGCCGGTATTCTTCAAATCCTTCAAGCATGTCGGCAGTGACCTACGGAATCGATATCCGTATTTTTTCCTAGAATGCCGGGTTTGTACACTTCTAACGAATTAACACAATTTGTTCGACATTGAAAGATGCAAAAATGAATACATGAAATTTCCCAAGCAAAACATAATCATGGTATGTGTTTTTGACCAGATGGGAAGACGATCTCCGTGTAGTGGCCGTTCCTTTTGGATGCGAGTGGCGTGGGATCGGTCGTCTTGGGGTTCACTGAAGGAGGCCTATGTTTAGCAGTGGACGGCTAAAGGCTAATGATTAAGTGTTTTTAAATGGCTGAAAACCAATTTTATTTAGGTGTATCTAGTAACTTATAACAGATTATTTTACGTACATCTGGTCAGAATTGAGTCTAAACCTCTACCTGTGAGACCAAGCACATAACCACTAGACCATAGCCGCTCATATTTATAGAAATTATCCCGTATAGTCCAATGTTAGGTTAGGAACTTGAGGAACCCCTGCAGGCAACGAACAGGGGTGCATAGAAGAAGCTACTTGATGCGTCTGGCAGCAAGCTACTTCAGGATGGGAACTTAGGCACAGTATGACATGACGTCGTGAGGGCTGCTGAGTGGCAGCTTGGCAGCTCTCCCTTTACGAGGTCTTTAGTCTGGCATTCGCCGGGGCCAGCTTATTGCTGACTGGTGATCCTGTTGCCTTTTTTTATAGCATAAGAAGGCAAACGAACAGTCGAAGCCTTTTGGCGACTATCGACGCCCATAAACATTCCCATAACCAGAGGTTATGCAGATGCGTGGCCCTCCTTTTCCCTATCCCCTAATTGGCCACAGGAAACTCACAAACCGCACGAAACGCGACATCATAACTGTCACTTTACGCCGGTATTATGTGAGCGAGAGGTACCACCCCGGTCGTACCGGCCCAATTCGGCTGCAAAGCAGCATGGCACTACCTCTTTCAAAATGCAGATCTGGGACCCTCATAAAGCGGCTGAAGGCGCTCGCAGTGATTTTAGTTAGGGTAGGGCTTCCAAGTGCCAGTCCCTTATAGGGTGAGTATCCACCCGAAGATCCTAGCTACATCCATAAAGGATTTCCCTGAGATATGAAAAAGAAGAACTCGGGGAACTTAAATTGTAATAAGGCATATTTTATTTTGATAGCGAAGGATCCTTATCCGCTAATAAACTCTGTTTGTTGTTGTTCAACAGCTGTTAGTTATCTCTTCCACAATGCTGGTCAAAGGAGCTCCAAAATTATTTTACTTTTGATGATAAGCAAATTTACGTGGCTCTATTATTTAAATTCATGATTACCGTACTATATTTACATTAACATTGTTAAACAATGATGTTTTAAGACTTATAGGTACTTTACAAGATGTTGTTTGTGTTTTGTTGCTAATACTAGCTATTAGCCATAATTATATATACTTATACTATATAAAACGTAATATTTACCATGTTTTTATATTTATTTCGCGGAGTTCTATATTTCTACAGTCGACCCTGTCTACTCATGTCTTGCTCACGAGATTGATTTTCCAATGACTCGAATCTATCGAGTCTCGGGAACAAAACATTCGTTATATTAACCTCATAAAAAGAGAGAAGATAATACAAACCATGTGGTATATTATATGTTAACAAATTATTCTTTGGCTCTTTCATTTTTTCTTCGTCTATTCTTATAAATATTAAACGTTCTACGAAAACCGTCTGCCTGAAATATTGAATTTCAAGCGACACAATGAACATTTCTATAAAATTAAGGCAAAAAATAATTTATTAGGCAATTGACCGCACCAAATTTCGAAATTCATTAGGCTCTTATTATACCAATTTGATTCAAGTAATGACTTTCCTGTAATTTCCGCTCGTCAAATTTGTAAATTTTACAATTTTATGATGCCAATTTACTTTGCTATATAAATTCCGTTTTCTTTATTAAATGACTCTTATCATTTATTTCTTTTGTATCTATTTATATTGGATTTTCTGTTAGCTTCTTCAATGTTACTAGTAGAAAATAATATGTTTAAAAACATTTTTATTTGTTATCAAAATTATGCGCAGTATTGTGTAGAAAAAAATCGGGTAGTAGTCGTTAGACGTATTAAGGTTAGTCAGTTCAGCATTAGAAATAGTTACACTTGTGTTTATCCTATATTTTGTATGATGTTAATATAGATAAGGTCTTTCCACGAATTTATAGTGGTATGTATGGACATAAAACCAAATAACACTGATAAGCTCGATGTAATGTTTATTAAATATTGTAAAGGATAATAGGCCAAGCGCAATCGAGAGTGAATCTGTCCCTACTTAAACGTTGGGCCCTCACAAAATGTGTTACATTATCCTGTGGGAGTATAAAAGCTAATATTTGCGCATCGAACCCGGGAGAGGGCGACGTGCACCGCCTATTATATTAAGAGGATCATGGGCTCTGTTTGCTTTGGTAACGAAAAATTGAAAGTCAAGTGGTAAACAGAAATTATTTTTCTTGTTTTTATTATATGTACCTACTTGTACTAATAACGAAATTTGTTTTGGGAAAATATACCAAGTTATATCAGAAAATGTTATGTTGTATGCTTAGCTGATGTTTACGTACATTAATTAGGCCTTAAACTAATTAAGCTTTTTATTATTATGGATATTGTAACATCAATTACACGTAAAGAGTTAAGCCTTAGCCTTAACACAGTTTTGTTTTTTTTTTTCGGTTGGATCTATGCTAATGGTCCTAGTGACCGTTATGCGTCATCGGAAATGGGGTGATCCGGTTGGATCATCCTATGACGTTAAAAATTTGGGGGGTTGCCCCCCGCCATGTTCATGGCGTCGGGTTTGTACCTAACTTGGTCAGCTACGGTTAACTGGTTTGGAACGGGTGACGTTAGAAACCTATCGTGAGGGCCGGCCCTCCCCTCCCCCGGTAGCGGGGGAGGCGGGTCAAGCGCGGGACCCGAGCAAGCTGCCGATAGCAGAGTGCTATCGGTGATTACACGGTCTATATTGGTGTCGACTCGTAGCTGATCTGAGCCTATGCTGTCGCGGTTGATCCGGATCAACTGGTCAACGGAGTGTAGAGTTCGAAGTCGCATACGACCCCGGGGCCCATGCGGTGTGAATGTGTGCCTAACACCGGCTGTGTTATGTCTGAGTGTGTGTTGTAGCTTACGTCGCGCTTCAGCGTCGCGCTTTAACAGTTCTGTGATTTTATCAACAGGATCGGTTATGACATTCTTAGGTACCCTAGACTTATTAGGTGCTAAGCTATCGGGGGTGTAGTTTGCCGCACTCACGACACCTTAACACAGTTAAGAGAATTTATATATTATATAGGTACATTTATATAGGTACATAAAATACAAATAAACTAGATATAATAGACACTGGATATAATTTTGTGATGCTGCCTTCTGCTGACACGGAAGCATAAATAATATACGGCATGTAGGTCGGATGTTGGCGGAATTATTGTAACCTGAAATGTATCCCTCGCGGGTTAAGCGATGTAAATGAGCACGCGCGTCCGCCCGTTAACGAAATAAAGCCGCGGATAAATGTGTTTCCTTATCGCCGGATATTCTGTCACACGTCACTGATTGTTTACGGTTCATTATATTTTGTGTAAGAAATGAAATTCATTCCCATATTTCTCGTTGTTGATACTAAAGCTCATTAAAAAGTTGGCAAACAATGTTGACAAACGAATAAGTACAGAAAGGTATAGGTTTTTCATATATGAACATTTTATATATATTTATGTTTTATATAGAACACGACAGTAGATAACAACTATTCAAAGTGAAGGATTTTTTTTGTGTTGATGAATATTAATAAGCTTTTCATCTATGTCAGATAGTCTAGTTTATAGATGAGCGAGCTGCATCAACGCCTTGATCATTCTCAATTATTTTCAACATTCAGTTTATCAATTTCTAGTGTAATATGAGCTAAATTTTATTTTAGAAAAATAAAAAATACATTATATATGAGATAAACTTTTTATTTATGAATCCAATATAATACATAATATATGAGAGATATATTACTTGAATATTATATAGATATAATACTTCAAACTATAAATTTCTTGAAAGTACCTTGGTTAAAGTGAAAGAATGACTTGCTCTATGCTCGTATTTAACTGAACGACAAAGGAGGAGTTTTAAAATAGAATTCAGTAACCTGCTGGTTTCTAAGCAATAAAATTGCAAATTTCCCGACGTTGTAAGTCCGGAGAATGCATTTTACTCACTTTCGTAATGCTCAATATAAGTATTCCTACTAAAGTATTCCTACTATTTTAAACTAAAGAAAATATATATTTTTGTGACTCCAATTTTAGCATTAGGTGGTTAAAATGATTAAATTATGGGGTTTTCAGTATAAACGTGTAATTTACGTAACACTGTTCAATAAAACATGTTATATTTGATATATTATATTATTTAAGAAAACCGTGAAAGTAACATAAACGCGACACTTATTGTTATGTTGTACTGCTGAAGACTAACTGTAATTTCATGTACATATATTATTTATTATTCACTAAATCCGAGTCGATTTAATCAGCATGAACTGTGTATTAAAAGTTTATAAAATCGATGTGGGATGAGGAACACCGGGACCGGGCAGCATATCACTGCTACGTATTGAATATATTACGGAATTCATTTCACGGACCTCGCGATGAATTCGGATCAACGAATATTGGATTTTTGCAACTGAAGAAAGAAGTAGGTACGCCGCGTGATGAATTTCCTTGTCTTATTGTTCTTGTATAGATATGAGGGCCTCCCCTTAGATATGCCTGGGAATATATTTTAATAATAACATTAAACACTAATATTTTTTTGGATATTTATTTCCCTTTTAAGTGCAAATTAAATATAAGCAGGACTGACTAAAAGATGGTCATATTGCTTATGGATATAATAATGACTAAGAGCAAAACATATGCTTTTGTTGCACAGAAACCAACAAAAATACGAGTAGGAAAGGACAGAAAACTAAATGATTTTGCAGAAATTGTTTTGTTGTAATTAAGGCTGTAGCTGATTAAGAATTCCTAGGAAAGCTTTGCCCAAGCGTGTATTTGTTTATTAATTGATTCACGAGTATTACTTTTTTACATAATTCGGAAAAAGTTAAGCCAGATTGATTTTGTTATATGGGATATAAATGAAATATGAAAAATGAGTGCTATGACCTGTTTATGTGAAATTTGGTGGGACTGTTATTTTGTTTATTGACCATTATTGATGGATTGAGCACTTGAATGTTCCTTCATTTTTTAATAGTTTCATATTTACCTCTTTATTATATGGGAAAAAGATATCCGTGCAGTGGCCGATCCGTGTTGGATGCGAGTGGCAAGGGATCGGTCGTCTTTTCGTGGATAAAAGAAGGCCTATGTATAGCAGTGGATGGATAAAGATTGATGTTGATGCTGATTCGTAAGAAGTAGTGTTGCTTTGCAGCCGGGCCGGCATGACTGGGGTACCTCTCGCTGATATAGTACTGGCGTAAAGTGACAGCTATCCTGTCGCGTTTTGTGCGGCTAGTGAGTTTCCGGTAGTCCAATGAGGGTAATAGGAAAAGGAAGGCAACGCATCTGTATAACCTTTAGTGTATATCTATGAGTCATAATCGTGCTTGTCGGTAGTCATCATGAGGCTCGATAAGACAAAAATATGATGACGATGATGATCATTTCTCTAAAAAATGTCTTGTAAACTTTAAAAATATCCATCGTAAATATAAAGAATGTCAGGTTAAGGAACCATGAAATGTCAAAAAATAACGAGTCAAAAAGCCTTTTGTATTTTGTGCTTGTAACGCTTACTTTTGTTGGTATTTCGTTGTAATGTCAATTTGTTGGCTACTTTACAATTTCGATAACAATAATTTCGTAGAACACAAATTCTTGTCTGTACTAAAAGATATAAGCAATATTATAGAACTAGCACATATTGTTATTGTCTCTTATTAGAGATAGTGTGAGAAAATAACTTTTTGAATCGCATTGATCCACGAGTGTATTCTTGCTCTAACGTTTATAACATTTGTTCTGTTATATACCATAAACTAGGAGAAGCTTTATAATTGCTGTAACGCCTTTTGTCTCAAGGCAGACAAGTCACTTGGACTTGAAACAATTAGGCTTAAAGGGCGGGTTGGTCCCGCGCGGATTCATTGATGTTCATGTCTAGAACCGGTACTGTGTATCTACACAGATATCACTATCAGAAGCCTCATATATTAAGTGATTTATTCAGACAAGCCTTATTCTAATGATAAATCAGCTGAAAAGGATCATTAAAACTTTTATAAGATAAAAATTAGAATATTTCATAATTATTTTAAGTTATTAAAAAAGTATATTACCAAAATTACCTTGATTGTATAAAACATTAGGATCACATTTTGCTAGTAAATACACATAAATGTACAATTATTACATATTTTTCCCTACACTACTGTCCACTGACTTTGTCGATCAAACGTATCTGTTTTGAACATAGTAAATTTTTGGCATAACATTATCTGTCATAATTTAAAACTACTCTACTTTCTACTAATATTATAAACGCGAAAGTTTGTAAGAATGTATGGATGCGTGGATCATCATATATATGTATATCCATGTTACTCTTTCACGAAAAACTATTGATTTTGATAAAACTTTACCTTAATGTAGCTTACATAGGTAATATATAAGAATATGTCTTATTCTCATATATAGCTATAATTTATCAATGTAATCCTGCGGGAATGGAAAGAATGCGGGTGAAACCCAACGGCGCTACTAGTATACTGTAAAAAAAAAAGTAAAGTATCAACCCTTTATGTCCCACTGCTGGGCACGAGTCTCCTCCTCGAAATCAGGCAAGGAGTGTAATGGGCCAATAGTTCACCGCGCTGGCCCAGTGCGGGTTGGTGAACTTCACATACCTTCAAAGACTTTCAATCTCATCAGGTATGCAGGTTTCCTCACGATGTTTTCCTTCACCGGTGAGCGAGCGATGGTCTCGTGTTTGGGGTGCACTTAGAAATTAGAAAAACCCATTTCAAGGCATACACAGGGGGGTCAGGATCGAACCCGGATCTCTCGCATTAGAGGCCGAGTCCATCCACCACTGGACCATCGTCGCTCGTCGTCGTCGTATACAGTAAAGTATTCATTAATTGTATTATTATTACGATTACAATCGCACAATTTATAGGTGTTCACCAAAGTAAGTTCAGTCATGAATCTCTCAACGACTGTTGAAAAGTCACGCCAACTAATCTAAGTGCCGTATTGATCGTCTCAATCCGAGGGATTACATAGGCTATTGATAGATCTCTTTAATCTTGGATGTTCACAATTATAGAATAGCATTTATTTTTTAGAATTTTCACTTACTTTTCTTAACTTACGCCATGTGTCATCTTATTCTTAATACTGAAATGTATCCCTTTCACAATATTATAAAAATGGTAGTTATTATTATTATAGTAATACGCGTGTCAAGCATGTAAAAACCCATACAGCTACCACAATTGTAGCGCCTAACCAACCATCTTGTATAATAATTAGTCTTATTTATCCCTAATGACTTCCTATAGTCACTCTCTAGATTCGCCTTTTGATTTGATTTTAAGATTATTGAAAACGCCTGTTTGCCTGTCTTCTAAAAGGGACCTATTAATGTCACGTCAGCGCTATTTGTCACTGTCAAATCTTATTATGTCAAATCGAAGAGTCACTGTGCTTTAATTTGATTCCTTGAATATTTAATAGCGGGAAGCCAATTTTAGGCGCCCCTAATCTCATCTATTCCACTGCACGCCCATACAAATTTCCTCTGGATTGCATTTTCCACTTTACGACTGATAAAACTCATCGTCGCGTGCGAGATGGGCTATATACTTCCGAACTTCGCCAGCGTTTTAATTACGTCTTAATAGAGAGGACGTGAGAGTTTATTAGACATAATATGAATAATAATAGTCTCGTATTAATATACTCAGAATATAGTTGATAGATACGTTAAATTAATTATAACGTCATGATTTTTTTGTTAACAAAAAAAAATATTATACTGAAACACAATTAGAGAAGTCAAGATATTACAGAAAATGATATATTTATATTTTTCAGAATAATGTAAGCGTGGTATATGGTACAAAGGTACAAGTCATGGTTTGTGAGAATGCATGTCTGTTACTCTTTTACACAAAAACTGAATGGGTTTTGATGAAATTTTACAATAATTTTTTAACGAAGTTTAAAATATTGATTAACTTCCGTAATCCCACGGGAATGGCGAATAAGCGGGTGAAACCGGGCCACAAGTATAATGTAAAACAATAATATTATAGGTATCAATATATTGTTATCTGCCCTGTTTTGAAAATAGTCTAGCCATATTTCATGCGTGGAAGGAGAGTTGATCCTATTAATAAGAAATTATTGCCGAAGTTTGAGCGTTCATTTACTTACACGTCTCTTAAACTGAGAGGAAGTTTCACGAAGATAATTTATTCGATATAATAAATTCTTATTTATTTCTACAGTATATTTGAACACGTGATTGGCTTATATAGTTTCCAGATTTTGTGTATTTGTGTCTTAGCTCACTTGAGGGTTTTCATCGTCCATGAAATTATTATATAAAATTTACTTCATATTATATGTTCATATTTTTAGTATGACAGTCTTAGAAAAAGTTCTCTTATAGCTTTACTATTTTACAGTCAGAAAAAATGACATTGTAGTTACTTTTTGTTTTATTGCCTAAGCGTTTTTTCATTTTAAGTTTTTTCACTTATTATGATGAATTAACTTTTACGTATCGCATCGCGGTTTATGCTTTTATATTTTTGCATGACTGACGTTTCGAAAACTTGAATACAAAGATAGTATTTTATGGCGGCTTAGTAAGATTTTTCCATGATTATCGTTTCGCAGACCTGATAGTGGGTAACTAATGTAAAGAAGTAGTGCCATGCAGTTTTGCAGCCGAACAGAGTCAGCCCGACCGGGGTGGAACCTCGTGCTGTCGTGCGTTTTGCGAGTTACCGGTGGCTCATTAGGGGATAGAGAAAAGGACTTTGTGGGCCTCGATAGTCGCCGTAGGCTGTTCGTTTGCAGTCCTATTCTATAAAAAAAACCATCGTCGCAGAAGGACCGTGATCATGATTGCTGTAAAGTATCCGAAACGTAAATCTTGTTTCATTATATTTCTCATTTACCATTAATAAAATAGTATCCAAAACGTATCAAAAACAATCTATTATTTTTATCAAACTTCCAACGGCTTACTGTCTGATACCAGAGATAACCTGTTTTTGCTTTTTATTCTAATATCGCAGTCATCAGAAACAAAATGTTCAAAACTCAATTGCAATATAAGCGAGGCTTTTTTTAGACTGTAAAAATATGTTCCAAAGGTCAAGAAATATATCTTGACCTTTCGCAAATTATGATTGATAGAAAAAATAGCGCTATCATTTGTAAAATAACTATTTTGTATTCTGCGCGAATAAATACTCACTGTGATACAGTACGCGCAAGTTAATGTAGATACGAATTAATATATTATGTTGCTATACGCTGTGTTTACTTAATATTGAATTTAATTCATATTTGTTTTCATTCCACGTATAGTGTGTGACAACTAGCCAGTACATAAACTATAGTCCTCGCCACTTTTAAAGTCCTGCGACTAATGCCTGAACTAAATTTGACAACATTGACCTCTTGGCATCTGTCTGGAGTAAGAAGTTGTGATATTTTAAATTGTTTTACGTGAAATATGGAGCATATAATATAAAGTAAGGTGTAAAAATTTAAGGCCGTATAATGATCGTTAAAGTGAAATAATTTTGTGAATTAGAAAGTAAAAATAAACAACAATTAACCCCGTTAAATAATATGTTTATAAATGTCACAGCCATGACAGGTAAATTTTAGAGATGCCACAGTCACTCATTATTGCCTAATTTATGGTTAAATTTTATCATTAACTCTATACCTACATTTATTTTATGATATTTTATATGAATATAAATACAAGGTAAAAGAATTAAAACCTTGCTAGATGAATTATATTTTTGGTGTTTCTGTAAAAAAAGGTCGAATAACAAAAGAAGTAACAATGGCAGCAATAACTTCTGAGAAAATCGTCACCCCTGGCAAAAGCCGAACACAATCGAAGAAGCTTGTTTTAGATGTATTCTACTAATCGGTTATACGTAAAAAATCAAGCGAAATAATAAAAAAATGTTTTATTTATAATATCTTAATATATATATATATATATTTCTTGTGTGCGTGTGTATGTGACTGAACTCCTCCTAAACGACTGGACCGATTTGAGTGATTTTCTTTGTGTGTGTTCAAGTAGATTCGAGGATGGTTTAGATTCACAAATCAGACCGGCAGATGGCGCTGCAGTCGGTATCTAGGTTAATCTGTACTGCCACTATCGATTCGTATCTAAAGGACAACGTCTGTGGGGTCCGCTAGTATATTACTATAATTATTTTTGTCATTATTATCATCATCAGTCTTTATCAGTCCACTACTGAACATAGGCCCTATAATTATTTAACTTTTTTATTGTACTAGACTTGGTGGAAAATCATTACAATAGAAATTGGCAACATTGAGTTATGAGACCGCAGCGCCGCGTCTATCGGACTTCTAGTTGACAGATAGAGTATGAAGTATCCGTCAAATATATTGTGAATAGCCTATTCGGAATTTATCTGGACTGGATTAGATAGAGTATGAAGTATCTGTCAAATATGTTGTAAATAGCCTATTCGGAACTTATCTGGACATTGTGAAACAGGCCCTTACAGTAATTTTAGACTTTAGAGCAATTCTAAGAATAACTGTGCTACGAGATTCATGGTGCTACGGATGTAGCGGAGGTGCTACGCCTCGTTATGGAGCTACGATCAAAAGTACTAGTACATAGTACATGCAGAGCAGTACTTACTGCAGCTACAGCTTATAATACACTGTTTACTTTTGATCGTAGATCCATAACGAGGCGTAGCACCTCTGCTACATCCGTAGCACCGTAAATCTCGTAGCACAGTTATTCTTAGAATTGCTCTAAAATTAATGTGATATAAACATGATAATAGTGTTAGTAACACTATTTAAAATTTCAGTGAAAGTTACATGCGAACCCCTCGTTGTCTACCCAATGCCGACACGCGTTGTTCTTGGGTCGAATTCAATTAAAAACTTTGATGTAGGTAGGTTTGGTAATTGACGTGGAGCTGGAGCCTCGTTGACGCGGTCGAATAGTGAACGGGACGACCGACCGCACGGCTCGACAGAAGAGTATTCGATGTCAGTCATAAATAAGTCTGGTTTTAACCATCAATTAGAGGAGCATCACAATTTTTTGAAATATTATATGGCAAGACAATTTAGAGGAGAGAATTTTAGAAAAGAAATAGAAAAAAACAAATCTAAGAAAAGTACCAAATACCTAATATGATATCCAGCCAGCCAGCCAGCAAAAAAATTTAGCAATTCTCTTAAAGAAATCATCGCTACAGATTGTTGCGTTGTCTTACGAAATTGGGTAAGGAAATTTCAGGCACTTAGTTACTTGTTATTGGAAGGGTCTGGAATAATATGGGCTTTATTTGTTCTGTATTATTTAGTAATAATAGTTAAATAGTTTAAGTAAACTCCGTAAAAACATTTGGAATATTAATCCTCCTCCTGGTCGATCACTAGTTTTATTAATGTAAGCAACCGTAGCGCCATCTGGCGGCTATAAGTCGGAAACGGGGAACAGGTTCCAGTTTACCTGCGTGTGGCGTGACGTAGTCGTTGTCAAAGTGTGGGTAGGACGGCCGAGCGTTATGAGCCGAGGTCATTAAGTTTGTCTTTAAATAGCGAGGTATAATTATTAGAGGGGCCATTCGCGTCTGTGAGTTTGAGGAGGATGAAGCTCTGCCCGAATTGTATTGTAAGGTCACGTCAGCCATTGTTTATTTTAATGTGTAAAGTGTAATATGGCGATAGTGTGTGTAAATGTATGGGCAGTGTGAGTAAGAATGTATCTTAAAATATGTGCCTGTGAACCTTACCTACCTAATATAAAAACCTTTTTATGGATAATATAGTAAATGTTTATATTTAAAACGCATTTTCACTTCTGATAGTCAAAAGTCAAAGTCAAAGTCAAAGTCAAAGTCAAAGTCAAAGTCAAAGTCAAAAATTTTATTCAAAATAGTACTATCCAAGTATCTTTTTGAAGGTCAATTGAGTCTACCACCGGTTCCAAAGTAAGTCCACTGAGAAGAACCGGCGAAACAAACTCAGTGGAACTAGTCTTTTCAAATACAATATTACAAAAAATAGTAATACAAACAATACATAATACTATACTAGTATAGTACATAAGAAGAATTCAGCAAGAAACTCTGTTGGGTTGCTCCTTTCAAAATATAGTTTACAATTTTTTATAAACATACATAATTACATACACTTATTACTATAATACATTTATTACAGTCTTATCCTAAGATCTTTATCCTAAGAAAAGTAAATAAGTAGATAAATTTAGACCCCGCAATATCCAAAACAAACCAGTGGATGTTAATAAAAAAAAAAAGAAACTCAGCTAGGTAGAAATCGCATAACATGACCAGCCACCACAGCAGCACCTCCACATAGGCCTGGACGCGTGAGCCAGCGTCAACCTCTTCCGCATATTAGAGGGAAGTGGAAGACCCATCCCACAACGCCACCACTGCAGTAGCGTAAGCGAGCATGACATGTCATACGTTTCACCTTTACACAAGTTTAGTTCAATACATTGCAGGCTCAAAATTTATCTACATTCTAGATAAAACAGCTTTATAGAAGAGCAATTTAATCCCAAGGTTTCGCTTCGTCAAAATAACAAATTATGACATTTATAATTTATACATTGTATAAAACCTTATGAGTGAGTGTCTTATTCCCAAGGTGTGGTATCTTCAATAAAATCTTTTATTTCATAATACGCTTTACCACACAAACGTTCCTTAACAATTTTCTTAAATTTATTAATGGAAAGATTTTGAACGTTTTCTGGGATCCTATTGTAAAATCGTATACATTGTCCCATAAAAGAAGTACTAACTTTATTAAGTCTAAAAAATGGAACATTCAATTTATATTTGTTCCTAGTATTTATGTTGTGATGGTCGCATTTTTTTAAAAAGTCATTAATATTTTTGCGGACGTACATCACATTAGCAAGTATGTACTGAGAAGCTACAGTTAAGATGGCAATTTCTTTGAATTTTTCTTTCAATGATACCCGGGGGCCCAAACAGTATATAGTTCGAATAGCTCGCTTCTGCAACAAGAAAATCGTATTAATATCCGCCGCATTCCCCCACAGTAGAATGCCGTAAGACATTAGACTGTGGAAGTAAGCATGGTATACTAATCGCGCCGTATTTACATCTGTCATTTTTCTTATTTTTTTAATCGCAAAAGTCGCAGTACCGAGTCTATTTGCCAACTTGGCTATATGTGGCGCCCATTGCAGCTTACAATCTATGGTTATTCCAAGAAATACGGTCGTATCCACCAAGTCCATCACCTCTCCGTTAAGTGATACATTAGTTTGCACCTGCTTGACATTAGGCAGTGTAAATTTTATCAATTTAGTTTTGTTTGAATTAAGTAACAAATTATTTACGCTAAACCAATGCACCATGTTCGAAAGAGCATTGTTTACATCGTCAAGGATCATTTGCTGTCGTTTAATTTTAAATATTACTGAGGTATCATCAGCAAACAATACAATTTCATGTTTGTCCTTCATAAGTGAAGCCAAGTCATTTATATACACAAGGAAGAGAAATGGACCAAGAATGGATCCTTGAGGTACCCCCATTTTTATTTTGGTACCAGCGGAACTTTTACCATTTATGATTACTTTTTGTGTTCTATTATTTAAATAGGATACCAGTAGTTTAAGTTCAGTACCCCTGATACCATAGTGGTGCAATTTCCTGATTAACGTCGCATGTTCAACACAGTCAAAAGCTTTGGACAGATCGCAGAATACACCTAGAGCATCCTGTGACTCCTCCCAAGCTGTAAATATATATTTTAAAAGATCAACTCCCGCGTCAGTTGTGGATCTACCTTTGGTAAATCCAAATTGCTGTCTATGAAGTAACTCATGCTTATTAAAAAAGAATAAAAGTTGATTTAGAATAATTTTTTCGAATATTTTACTGAGAGTTGGAAGTATGGAAATTGGTCTAAAGTTCGAAGGGTCTGTACTGCTACCTGATTTAAAAAGTGGTAATACTTTACTATGTTTCATTAAATCAGGAAATTCACCACAATCAATGCACTTATTAAATATGATTGCTAAAATCGGTGCAATAATATGCACAATATGTCTCATAATTTTTACAGACATGCCCCACAAATCTGTAGTATTCTTAATATTAATTAGTTTAAAAGCACTAGTAACATCTTTTGGGCAAATATATTGAAATTTAAATACATGTTTATTCTCATTGACACTTTTTTTAAGTAATGTCTCGGCAACGGTAGGAGAGGATATAAGATTTTTTGTTGTTGCCAATGGAACATTAGCAAAAAAATTATTAAAAATAGTTGCGACCTCTTTGTCAGTATCTATTCGTTTACCATCAATACATAAAGAATATTCAGTGTTATTATATTTATTTTTACCAGTTTCTTTATTGATTATATTCCACGTTGTTTTAATTTTATTATCCGATTTCGATATGGTATTTTTGATATGTAAGGATTTGGCTGTTATGCATACCTTTTTAAATATTTTAGAGTATGATTTTACATATTTTTTAAATTCTTCACTACTGTTGTATGACCTTTCATCATAGAGTTCATACAATCTTTGCCTACTTCTATGAATTCCTACAGTCGCCCATTCATTAAAAGGTTTAAGATTTTTTACATTTACTGTTTTTATTTTAGGTGCAAATACAACGTCAAACTCATTTTTAATTAAATGAAATAATTTACCATACAGAATATTCGGATCATTTTTGTTACAATCAAGATATGAGAGTTTTTCCATTATATTGCACCTAAGCTTCTCAATACGATTTTCGTTGACAGGGACAAACATTACTTTCTTTTTGTAGTTATTTTCCCTATTCATGTTTTTGAAAGATGCTTGCAATCCACAGTGATCCGAAGTAAGTTTATTAATAACACATTGACTATATGGTGTTACATTACTAAATATATTATCTATACAAGTAGCCGTGGTGCAAGTTATTCTGGTGGGTTCTAAGAATAAGTTATTGAGGCCGAATGATTTAAATAATGATAAAAATCTGATAGTGGTGGAATTATTTTCTAATAAATTTATGTTAAAATCACCACATATAATTATATATTTCTTAGATCCACATACCTTTACAAGAACTTTGTCCATAATTTCTTCAAAAGTATCAAATGGCCCACTAGGAGGTCTGTATACGCTTACAATAATAAGACACTCAAACTCTACACAGGCTATTTCAACAGTGCGCTCAATAGAGAGGCTCACAATATCTTTTCTTTCTTTACATTTTAAATTAGTTTTTGTCAGTATTAGGGAGCCACCTCGTATTGCATTTTCCCTATTAAATGAACTTGCTACCTGGTGATCACCAAGATTAAACATAACTTCGTTCTTATTCAGCCAATGTTCGGTAATACATAGTATGTCTATACTACAACATTTAATAAATAAATCTATTTCTAACTCTTTACCGACCAGACCTTGTATGTTTTGATGCACCAGATTGATATTACAATAATTAATTTTACTTTTTTCTGTAATTTTTCTAGTTTTAATTTTATTACATTCTTTAATTTTCCCCATAGTATAGCAAGATACAATTTCTTTTGTCATATAACCTAGTTTAAATTATTTGGAACGAATTCCAAGCTTTGTTGTGTCGATAAGAGACACTGCTCAATAGGAGCAGTGGTCTGTGTAGCCAAATCCTTGGCTGGGTCTATGTATAGTAAAGAGGATAGCGATGATGCTATTTGTCTTTTAAAAAAATATGATAAGTTAAACTTATCTTTAGTCTTAAAACTAAATTTATAATTAATTATTTTATTTATGTCAAATATTTCTAATTTATTATGATTACTACTATTCGAATTTAAAATTATATTATTATTATTGCTTGACATTGTATATAATAATAAGTTTAAATTATGTCTTATTATATTTTCCTGAGGCAGTGTGTTTAAATAGGGAAATGTGAACATAATTACCCTTTCTATGTTTTGTAAGTTATTTAGTAAATCTATAAATTTGACAAATTTTTTTCGGTTCACATTTCCCCTTCTGCCAGTCATAATTATCAATGTTGTGTTGGGACAGTGGGTAGTGCCAATAATTGCTTCTATGATTTGATTGAGAGAAGCACCTGTCATACAGTGATTAGTTAGTGTCCCTCCCTGATATAACCGGCACAATAAGGCTCCCATATTTTTTCCTATTTCATCACTGTAAATACTGATATGATTTTTCTCAGGTAATGTGGACAAGGGATACATGGTTTTAGATACAAGGCTTTCAGGAATATTGTCTACAGGCACCTGATTAGGGTTAACACTCAGCTTTGTTTGGTTTGTGGATAAACACTGACAGTTACACTTATGGTTTTGCATTGATTCCACCCGTTCTTCATTATAATTACACAAGTCAATCAAACCGTCCATTGCCGAGATGTGTCCCGCTATTTCTTTTTGTGCAATTTCATATTTTGTAGTAATGGACCTCAGTGACTCATATAATGTAGTTAACTCTGTTTGCAGCTTAAGCGTCTCGGTCTCATATGTGCCTTTAACATTCTCATATTGTCTCTTATATGATATATACTTGTTTTTAACTGAACTATTATTTTTTATTAATTTTGTCACCTTACTGTATAGTGTTTTATTTTTCAGTAAGAGGTGTTGGGTTTTTCTTATATGTTTCTTTATATTTCTATATTTTTTTAATTTATTCTTACTGGGCATGTGATGAGAAGTAATCGAATCATCACCAGTCAAGTCTATAGTAGAAATGTTATTAAAGGCAGGATTCGATGACTTCCCAATAAGTTTGTAAAGGAGATGCTTAGATTGAGAAACTTTGAAATTGTCTATTTCTAACTCTAGTTGTGATATATATTCCTGAGCCTCGGTTAGTTTTGTATTTAGTATAGCTGTGTTTTTTAGTGTGTTTTCATATTCTTCCCTACATTCGTCAAAACTATTAACAATTTGTTCCAGTTGCCGGTTTTGGTCGAGTGTGTCTTCATACTTTGTCGATAGGGAGGATAGTTCACATTTTAATTCTGCATTTCTTTTGATTATTGTTAACATTTCAATTTCACTGTCATCTCTTTCTTTTAATAACTGCTTACACTGCTCTTTTGCCACCTTAAGCTCCTGGAGGGCCAGTCTGAGTTGTTCCTCAGTCTGGCGGGCCAAGGCAGTGCGGGTCTGCATGGTAAAACTTAGGTGACACCTAAAATATGACAAGAGACAGCTGAGTATGCTAAGAGAATGGTATGTTCGATGAAATGTTAAGAAAATAAGAGGTTAAAGTTAAAGAAAAGTAAAGTTATTAATAAAAAAGTAATAAAAAACAGAAGAATTATATAGTAACGGTTATGAAAAATAAAGTGAAGGTATAATGAAAAACTGAAATTTAGGAAAAGCTATTTCATGAAATATTCTCTAATATATGTTGAATAGATTTTGTATTTAATGATTTGTCTGGGCAAGTGAATTCTTCCTCGATTTCCCTTCCACAATAAGTCAGGTAAAAAGGTACATAAACGTAGTCGGTGAGTATTGGATGTCGTTCAGACCCCTGAACAGTGTTTACTATGATGTATAGTATGTAAAATATACAGAAACAAATTAAATAAATCAAAACAAATCAAAACATAATACTCCCCCGGTTCGAAGAATTCAAATCCACAGTCCGAACGTTGACAGCCGGTACACTTGTCGAATTTCGTATTTATTGTACGAATTAACTTTTTATATATGTTACAAACATTGCACGTGTCACTTTATACGTTTATTTTAATATTAAGAATTAATTTAAATCAAACTAAACACATTATTTCAATAATTATAAATTAATTTAGCTAAGAGGTCGTTTTTTACAACCATTCGCCAGTGTTGCCAGTATATCAATCATCAGATGTTTAAATAAATTAGTTTTATTGAGCTTTCTTTAGTAATTCAGGCTATCAAATGCAACGATTTTCATCAGACGGTAGTTCCAGATATTTGAGTTTTAAAATATTAAAAAAAAAAAACAATCTTAAACTTTACACCCCTAGTACAAGCTTCGGGAATACGGACTTGCCAAGTGACCTGATTAACTGTGACTATGGTTGTTGTAAAGTATCCAAAAAGTCGGGCATCTAAAAATCTTAATAAGCCGCGATAAAACTCGTAGTAGTTATTCACTACTATAATATTAATATTCCAAAATGACATGTTTTTTTAACAAAAGCGCATTTTCACTTTTCTACATTTTTACATTCTACTTTCTACATTCGTACAAGAATATATTGAACCATTGAAATGGGTGCTGCAACTTTCAACGTGCTGTCAGTTCCTCGCGCTCAACCCGACAGTATCTTTGTGCCTCAGAAAGCGATCGCTCGAAATGTTTCAAGAGAAAAATTGTAGGTTTTAGTTTACATTCTGAGGGTTTATTGTGTAAACTGAACAAAAAGAACACTACCGACATTTGACTGCAGACTGTTGTTCTATTTGGTTCATCCGTCTATTTTGTTTATTCATAATCAACGTTCATTCTAGAATGTCGGCGTCTATTTTGGGACTAACTGAATCTGAATCAATTAATTGACTGTAACTAAGACGTATCTGTTAAGCTCTGGAATCAATAGAGCGAATAGTGTATTTGGTAGTCCCTGAGGTCTCAATTGTGTACGTTTCGGCAGCTTCATTCCCAAATCCAATCTCCGAAATATAATGCATACAAGCTGATGAATAAATCTTACCGTGATTCCCTTTCTCCACATCCTTGCTGGCATATCAAGCTTTTCTAGTAATTGTAAATATTTACTTGGCGGGTTTATTTCAACTTACCTTGTTACTTTTTAACCGACTTCAAAAAAAGGAGGAGGTTGTCAATTCGACTGTATGTTTTTTTTTTTTATATAATTGTTACCTCATAACTTTTGACTGGGTGAATTGATTTGGATGATTCTTTTTTATTAGAAAGGTGACGCTCCCCGTGGGGTCCTATTTTTAACTAGTCCAGTTCTGATGATGGTATCCATGAGAAAACCATAAAGGTCTTAAATTTACATTAGGCACGTGCGCGACAAATAGATGAATAACTGAATATCACGCCGACCGATTTCGATGATTATTAGTTTATTTGAAAGAATGTACTTCAAGGGTACTTTGGTGAAAACTTGGTTAGGTTCTGATCATGGGATCCATAATAAAGCAACGGAACTCTTCAATTCTTAGGAGCAAATTAACTATAAAATTAGTTATTTTTGGAGTCGGTACCAGCCAAAGCAAAGATAACCTTAACAGACTCAATTACTGGGTGTACTCGTACGAGTACAAAATCAATAATTGCAAAGAAATTTATAATAGATGTGAGAGTATAATATTATGTATTCAAATGCTGTGAATTGTGATTAAACTGTCCTTCTTGGCTGGCACCGTCTCCCAAAATAACTAATTTTAAATAGTATAAGTAAGACATATAAGTTTTATTATATTTATTGATTAATTAATTTTGTTAATTATCTTCACCTCGAAATACTTAAATATTATTTTAAATTTTTTAGTTGTACATAATTTAAAGGTATAGGTTTGAAGTCGGTTTTGGTTTTTTATTTAAAATTAACTTAATTTTTAAATGAGCGATTTGTTTATGGTCCTCAAAAACAAGGTTTTTAATCGTTTATGTTTATACATGTTACTTTATCTGTACATATAAAATTACCATTTATAATGACGGCGTATTTTAATTAGAACCCTCTAAACAGACGAACTTCAGGGATTCAAATAAAGAAGAAGCGGATTGGCGGAGGATCTATATTTACATTACGGCGGCGCTCGGTAACTTCATCAATATTTCATCGCGGAGCCAATAACCTCAGCCAATGTGCTCTTGTTTTTCCACGCTCTTTTCCGCTCGAGAGCTTTGAAACTTTTAACATCTTTGCCGATTTAAATTGTAATGTGTTATGTGTTTGTCTAAATTATACGATGATTGTAAGAATTTCGGATTAAGTTGAGCATGTCGGGTCGTATTTTATAAGATAACTTCTTTTGCCGCGTTGAGCACTTTTTGGAAAGGGGAAAATCTTTATATGGGCTTGCCTTACCGACATGCTTAAGTGACATAATATAGTCTTTTCTACTTATAAGTTATCACTTCTATTGGCAGTCCTTATGACTACCATTTTTTTATCTTCTCCGTTTTATATACACGAAAATAAATATAGAGGTTAGCGTTCGCTAAACCAAAATACCACTGATAATTTGGGCCACATGGGTTTTCACGTCAGTTGAAACACGCTAGAACGCCTGAACCTATTACATTTTATATTTACATTTTTTTTAGGCATACCACCGAGCCCGGGGTCTGTGGGACTCTGCGCACGAGAAGAGCGCAGATTCTAAGCACTAAGTCCGGCCGACGCGGCGCGGAGGCTTAACTCTCTTCTGAAGGCAAAGGGACTACTCTACTTAAGGCACCCTAAACATATAAGGAAGCCTTATAGTTCGGACCTTACGCGCTCGGTTGATTCCTTGATCGGTTGGGCACTGAGATCCCTTACGGCGTCTGTGATCTGTCACTGTTTCTTCCTGCGGAAAAATACACTTTTGAACTCTTTATTCCGTTATGTGCTATCCCTGGCGGTCATCGCTTGGATGACTGTTAGCGAGTGAGCAACAGGTCCGCGCCGACATCAGTAACAAGAGGCGCCTCTGCCCAAACTGGGTACTCAGCTAGAGTGTGGTCTGCAGTGTCTTCAGTGCTGCCACAGTGATGACACCCTGGCGAGTCCTCCGCTACCTTTTACAGATAACTTCCGATGCAGTTGTGCCTCGTCTGGATCTGCTCTAGGTGGAAGGATATTGCATTGCCGCTGGTCGACCAACTTGGCTCACTGAGCTGCTCACCCCTCTCGTTGAATACCCGGACACTCAGGAGGCTCCGCCAGGTCTCTCCTCTCCGAACCCCTACTACAAACTTAACATTAGCGCTAAACATTTTTATTTACATTACTATATACTTTACTATATTTATTATCTCATTGTATTTCAGTTATATATTACCATTAATAAGCATAACACAGGCTTTTGTATTAATAATACGTTTAACCTGAGTCTATTTCCTTTATGGTTTATTGCGTGATGTAAATGAATTTAGGATATATGGGTCCCAAAGGCCACTCGAATTCCGGGTCGCTGAAACTAGCCCGGGCTGGTTTGAAAACGACCCACATGTCGTTTGATCGATTAGGGGTCGCAAATACCTTAAAAGGCTTTATTTATTAATGAATATAATATTATTATTTTGGGTACCTTTCAATAACGTTGCCCATCTTTACTTGTTTGCTTTCGTTGCTGAATATGGCTTTTCTCTATAAATGTAAAATGTTCCAGTTTTTCGAGATTTTGTTATGAAAACAATATGCCAGGCGCAGCTCTATTTTGAATGGGCACTCCACGGGCCTCTCTGTGGAAGAAATTGATCGATAGTGACAGATCGGTCTTTTTGTAGTTATGACGTTCATGCGACAGGCTTTTATTAATATCTGGATTGAGACTAACATATGCATAAAAGAATAATAATATTCATAGAACCAATATATTATGCTTCATTTAATAGCCAAGCAAATGTTTAAAAAAAATTGCATTATCATAGAAGAAGTTTTCGCTCTCTATTATTATTTTTACAGAAGCATGAAACTAAAAAGTATCAACCCTTATATGTCCCACTGCTGGGCACGGTCTCCTCCTCGGAATCAGGCGAGGAGGGTCATGGGCCATAGTTCACCGATGCGCTGGCCCAATGCGACCTTGACCTTTAAAGACTTTCGATCTCATCAGGCATGCAGGTTTCCTCACGATGTTTCCTTTACCGGTGAGCGAGAGATGGTCTCGTGTTTGGCATGCATTTAGAATTTTAGAAAAACCCATTTCAAGGCACACAAGGGAGAGGATCTTATCCGGAACCTCTCGCATAAGAGGTCGAGTCCACCCACCACTGGATCATCGTAGCTCATGAAGCTAATTAAAAAATATTGCTATCTAAGTTTTGATGCTTAGAATATGTTAACTTATTTAAATGTACTCATGATACTAATACAAACATTTACAACATAGCCTATTCGGCACTTATCTGGAGATTGTGAAACAGGCCCTTACTGTATTTAAACACCTTAAGCAAGCAGTTATAAGCAGTTCTAATAAGTATTAAAACAGACCGGATAAATAAGCAACCTAAAATTTAATTCATAATCTATTTCGTAGAGTTTATTTAACATTCCAAAGTTGCTTATTTTGTTTTGTAATTTTAACATTTACAATGCTCGTTCAACTTATATGAAGATGCTTCGAACAATTGAGTAGAAATTGCAAAGTGAGTTTATGTGAGACTAAATTATCCTTGTGAAGTTTCATAAAACAAATATTTCAAGTCTTTGACAAAGAAGTTAAAAATACTTCATTAGGTACTCTATTTCTTAGGAATTGCTAACTATGCGTTCAACATATCTTAAGTATTACCATAAATAAGAAAATTTATCTTTTCTTCACGTAGTTAACGAATAGGATCTATTTGAGTTTTTGTATTTTAGTTATTGTGTTAGTATGGTTCGAAATAACCTACAATTATATTATAATACAGCAAAACAAGACTCCATCTGCCGTGACATGGAATAGGTACCTGAGGGCTTAGATGGTAACAACTTCCTTAATCAAGTCAATGCCTTATTACTACTGCATATACTGTTGTTTATCGATGATGATTATTATGTATCATCATCATCATCATCAGCCTTTATGAACGCCAAGACGACCAATCCCTCGCCACTCGCATCCAACGCGCATTATTATGTATGATAAACTTTTACCCATTATGCACTTTAAAACTAACTATATACTCCACTGAATGCGTTATTGTGAAATGGTCACGGGAGGGCTGTTACCATGGTTGCTGTAAGTCTGCTGTAGTATCCAAAATGTCAGGCATAAGTATAAGAAACGTAAATGCTTAAAAGTTGTTTCATTATAGTGAGTGAAATTAGCGTAAGAATAGGAAAACAATATTATGTAATTTATAATTTGTTTCAAAAACTTAATTATATAGAAACGGTAAAGAAAGGCACTGAATTTATATAATTTTACTAACATGTAAACCAAAAAAATCTGGAAAATCATCTCTACACAGAAAATGTTCAGTTAAATATGCTTTAAATATATTTACAGCATTTTTACACAATAAATTAGGTAGCCTGTCATATTTCGCTTCATCTTGTCTTAATTAATGTTACCCCGTTTTTAATAAAGAAACAGGGTCAAGCAATAATGATAGTGTAAAATGTTTATTGACGGTTTATTATGTTTGCATTTTCCTAACCTCAAATGTCACGGGACCAGTCACGTACACAGAAGATCGGCCCAATTTCGTGGAATGTAGGCCGTGGTTTCGATGGTAGTGTAGTTATTGATTGCTGTGTAATTAGAGAGTGGGATAAGGCGATACGTTTATATAAACAATAAATAAACCCGAGTGATAAATCACAGGCAGTGGCTGCTGGCGCGTCGGCGATCCCTAAACTCGTTTATACCGTTTAATTGATTTCATGGACGCAATAATGGCTCGTTAGATATCGCATTATATTATTTGTTAGCTTTTATCTTATTAATCTGAGAAGAAATTTTAATTTATATTGTTGACGAATTATATATAGCTTGATGGTTTGTGCTTATAATTATAAAATTAAGGATCAATAGCACACTATGCAATATTAATATTTTTAGAAATTAATGATTTTACTTTAAGAAGCTTTGAAAGATCGTTAATATAATTATAATATTTAAGTCTGATTAAACAATGTCTTTATGAAAAAAGAAATCTCGAAATGAAATATTAAAGTCATTAGTAAATGAAATATTTATGAGTAGCGAAGATAATATAAGAGGTTTTATTTCTTTGTCCTTATAAAGAATTTTCCCACATTGATCTTGTAGTGAAATATCGTCTTAGGCTGTGACCTTTGAAGTGTTCAGTCGTTTAGTAAGGCACTTGGCGCGAGGAGGCGTGAGGAGCGGCCGAGTGGCCGAGGGCGAGTCGTGTAGCGACACGCCATTGCGTCTTTTACACACAACCACTGAGAGAGAGCGTTATGTGCTCGCGCAGTTCAGGGATTTTATAGAGGCTACAGGCTAGTTCAGAGATTTAATAGAGCCGTACAGGCGTCACAAAGGAATCTTAGAAGTACGTCTTTATATCAAACTAGTAGCGCCCTGCGGTTTCACCCGCGTACTTCCCATTCCTGTGGGAGTACTGGGGTGAATGATAAGCTATGTGTTATTCTGATGTATAAGCTACATCATTGTAAAGTTTCATAAAAATCCATTGAGTTGTTTTGACGTAAAAGAGTAACAAACATCCATACTTACAAACATTTGCGTTTATAATATAAGTAGGATAAATCGTAAAGGCATTAATCTAACATAATATATTAGATAGGCATACTAGTAGACAGACGCGTACTAAATAGACGAGTTACTTAATTATTTGGGAACCTTCTTATATATTCTTCATCTGCAAGTTTGATCAAAATTTACTTGATTATGGCCTGGAGAAAAAAAGTGAAACTCTATACATGAAGAACTGAAATATTCCCAAAAATAGTTTAGATTTTATCTCATTTGCATGCATCCATTAATGCTAAGACATTTCCTTTATAGTTTTTTTTACATAATTAATTTACATAACTTTGATACCTACGCCAAGGTTTTTCAATTTTAGTTCAAACTTAATAAACTAAAGTAGCCCGCAAGCAAAAATATAAAGGTCGCTGTCAATCAACTAGAGTATTAAATTTTTAATAAAATTGTGCGCTCATTTCCATGATGAGTACATTTATTAGCAGAGGAAGTAAGTTAATAAGAAAAAGCGGATTTTTTAAACTTAATCAAGGAAATTTATTATTCTTTTTCTTGTTGTCTGTGGATTCTTTAAATAATTACCCTGTCGATGTGAGCTCAACCCCAAGCGGTGTTTACATTGTCCGTGAAGACATAAGCCAGATGCTGGTACTAATCCGACCCAAAGTACGGGCGTTCTAATTAACACCTTGTCTTTGTATTGAGAAAGCCTTTAGTGACTCTTAGAATGTCAGCTAATGAACTTTTAATTGTACACAAAGTTCGTAATTTGTTCTAGCCTGTAGCGTGTGATTATTTTCTATATAATTAGACTAGGTAGTTAGAATGTCTTTGAAGGTATGTGAAGTTCAGCAACCCACCCTGGGCCAGCGCATCAGTGAACTATGGCCCATTACCCTCCACGTCTGACTTCGAGGAGGAGACCCGTGCCCAGCAGTGGGACATAAGGGTTTGATACTTTACTTGTTTTTAGGTAGTTGGAATGTGATAAACATATCAATTCGTTAAGTTGTAGTAAAAGCCAACGCTACGTTTAGCAGCAGTCAGTTATATAAAACAAGCTGACAAAATAAGAAGCTTACAAATTATACCACCCATACAGAGCTACCGCTCATTACTAGTAATAATGTATATATAATAATAATTCTAAATAACCAACCCGTCTGTGTCTGCTATTGGACTTATCTCTTTAGGCTTTCCATTACACGTTGTTACGCCGAGACGGACGATAATCCAGCACTTGCACATAATTAGTACCGGTCTCCGTATGGAAATCTTCATTCTATGATATGTATAGGATAATATCCGGCTGACCGTTTATCTGCCCTTAAATGTCAAACATATTACACAGACAAAACACCTTATACGGTCACTTTAGATGGAGTCTGTAAAATATGTTATTTTATGAAACTGTATCCTCCCCGAAGCGCTCGAGTACTCAAGCTAATTAAGTTCTCACGTGGGTATCCCTGGAGGGTACGGCCTCGCGAATTAGCCTCAGACCTTGCAGCTACAACTAAACTCCCTTATCGTTACTAATTTCTAAATATGCTCATCTATAAACATTGTGTTTTTTTATCAATCAATTAAGTTACGAAATTAGTGCACAGAATGTGCATTTTTATTACACAACTGGCAGCGCCCCGCGGTTTCACCTGCATATTTCATATTCCCGTGGGATTATGGAAATAAAATATAATAGCCTATGTCACTCACAAATAACGAAGCCTTTTACATATTTGTAAAAGAGTATTCAAAATATTTGTTATTAAAAGGGTCAACAGATCCCTCCTACAACGTCACAAACTTACCGACTCTACTTCTGTATAATATAAGTATAGATAGAATTCACAAGGAACAAAACATTCGTAGATAATGTCTACGAATGTCCGCAACATATTATAATGAAAAAAAGGTTAAAATCCAGTTTTTGATAATTTCGGTATTGATTGAACTTAAAAAAAAATTACGTTTATGTTAATAAAAATTAAGTTAAAGTAGTTACTTAATATTCAATTGTTATACAACTATGCTAAGCTGAAATGGGACTGGGCGGGTAACGTCCCTCGAAAGCCCGAAAGCCAAATTTCGAGGCCCCGAAAAAGATGGCGTGACGATCTATGCATACCAAGCTGACTGGACTACGGTGACGCAATACCCCGATATGTGGATGAGCTTGGGGAAGGCTTTCGCCCAGTAGTGGGACAGCATAGGATAGTAAAGAAATGTGTCATAAAAGTAACAGCTCCTCTAAAGAGTTGTTTTAATATCTTTATACCACAAACGCATATGAATTTAATTTAATGTATGTTAGTTGTAATCTTTTGAAATACTTTTGGCTGGGGAATGCATTTAGACATACCACCGGGCCCGGGACGTCCGAGGGTTATGTAGGACTCTAAGCGAAGAAATTTGAAGTTGAACGCAGTATCTAACCACTAAATGTCGTTACCGTCGTCTGCGGACTGTGGACGTCTGCAGGGTTTCGATGGCGGTGTCATCCGGCATTCTCCTCTCACTCAAGAGGCTCAGTCATATATGGGCGCATGAGTATAAAATATGGTATAGAAGACGTAAATGGGTTGATGCCTACAAAAATATGCCTTCTTTTGTATTGCAACATTGCGTTGTTTTAAACATACGTATATAGCATTTATAAAAACCCATAGGTGCTGTCTGAATTACATTATCATAAAATCTGCATATTATAATAAGTTTATTATTATTAACATATAATTTGCATGGCCTGATACGATATTGTTCGTCGATTGCATTCATTTGAATCTCAATCACATTTCAATCTGCCGTTTATATTTATCCGTTTATCTACACCTCAATTTATATGTTATATTAGGCATTAGATGCCATAATATTATGTGTCTAATACTCAAAATTAAAAGTTATTATGTTTGAGCACAGATTCAATATCGACGAGTCAAATGGACTTTTTATAAACAGAGCAAAGTTAGTTACTTTTGCGACGTAAGGATTCAAGAGAAAGCTAGTCTGCGTATAAATAGTCCCTGATTGATTTGCGATTGAAAGATATTGCTTAAGAATAATTTTTTTTTTAATATTGTAGTGTGTAAATAATTATTGTGGATGATAATCTTCGAATCTCTATTAATTATTTTTATCGATTGTTACAGGTAAGTAAATAGTGGTTACAGTCTGCGACAGGGTATTCGAACAGTTGTAAGTGTGTAACGGAAATAAGATGAACTATTAGACGAAATTTTGTATCTTATTAGGGGCATAGCAATTTTTTTTGTAACAGCGCCATCTCGTAGAACTCTCCTGAATTACTAGTATTGCATAAACGCTCGCATCTTACAAGTTGCTTTCACGGTATGAAAGTCAATCACCTTAGTCCTCTACTAGTTCGACCTTAATGCTATAGATGGCGCTTACTCGTGAAAGAGTATTTAGATTTTTTACTGTACGTATTTGTTATCACAATTCGCAATGTCTTAATTTATCGTTTAATAATTTTAAAGCTTTAATTTATTTCAATCATAATAGTCATTCTGAGTCTGCTTTTGTCCTGCGCTGTGCTTTTTTTTTTTCGAAAGGTCTAGACTTTTAGGCCAGATGGCCTTTAAGCTCAATCGGTAGGTAGGTGAGGCTCACCTAGTAAAATTCGAAAGGGGGGCGCCCCCCTCCGTGCCCCGCAGGGGGCGCGGTACTTCGCGCGCGCTACTCTGGAGAGTAGGTGTTTGGCTAGTCAAATCCAATACGGTCGACGAGTCATTAGCGGATGAAGTTAAACTATTAGTCGGAGGGCCGGCCCTCTCCTCCCCCTCTGACGGGGGAGGTCGGTCGTGCGCGGTACCCGTGCAATCGACCGATAGCAAAGTGCTATCGGTGTTTTCGCGGTTTTGATTAGTGTAGACTCGTATCGGATTCGAAGCTGCGCTGTGCTGTTATATCTGCTGTACATAGAACCATTCAATTTATTCCATGGTTGCAGATCGCTCGCTACTCACAACCCTTTATCGATATAAAGGGTTGTGAGTAGGCTCCGTTCTTCAATGCACAGTATCGGTCAATCTTCATAGAGAAATCGAGATTAGTTTTCCAATATCTTACCAAGTTTTAGTATAGAATATAAATTACAAAATATAATATAAAAAGATAAGCAACATTTTTTTATTTGAGGAATTTATGTTTCAATCAAATCAGACACCCCTTGGTTATAAGGAATAAACGCTGTAGGGGTTCACCGATCATTAAAATTAGTTTCCGGAACAAAATTCAATTCTACGACCGAAAGTACTCTTGGGACGCATAAAATATTGAACATTTTTTGCTCAAAAAGCCGATTGAATCTCGTGCTTCGTATTATTCTTTAACTTCCTATTTGTACTAAGAATAACTTTATTGATTGATTGTCCTCCTGAGTTGTCACCACAGAATCGAATTCGTTACATATTCGTTTTTGTAATACCTGTAGGACTAGTGAATTTATAAACAATTAATGATGATTAAGACGAGGCACCCAAAAATAATTTCTGCTGTTTTGATGAGATACCTTAATTTACTTCCCTGCGTAAAAAAGAGGCAAAAGACAATGGCGCCGTTAATTAGCACAAACATGCGGCGAAAGGATAAAATAAATCACAAAATTAAAAAAAAAAAACATGATTAATTATCCTAATTCACTACTATTGAATTAGGATAGACTACCACCACTAGATACACACTAGATACACACACACACCACTAGATAAGTGGCAATACTATCGCTTATGAAAATTTCTAGGTAGGTAGGTAGGTCCAGTTTCGGAATAAATAGCAAAATAAAATATAATAAGACACTTCTTTGGAATTAAAAGCTATTCGGATTTTTATACGACAAGTCTCGTGTTAAACGAAAGACAAATTGTATGTTTGATTTTATATGTTTAAAGATATTAGTCGAATAGGTCTGTAATTTGTATAAATTGAATGTAGCTTTCGAAATAAAATAGATAAGTTGCATCTCTACACCACATTTACATATAATTATTATAGTGTATGTACTATGTAGCGGTTTTAGGTAAACAACATGCAGATGTAGGTATGGATCTCAAGTAGGGACAAATTGCCATGGCACATGCATAAATCGGCAAACCTGTATCGTTTTACAATGTAGTATCGTTTTAACGTGTAGCAATGAAAAGTGTGAGTGACGACGGTCTAGTTTTTAGTGGGTATGGGTTCGGCCTCGATCCTGACCCCTGTGTTGCCTTGATATAGGTTCTTCTAGTAAGTGCACCTGAACATGAGCCCTCGCTTGCTCACCAGTGAAGGAAATCATCGCTGGAAACCTTCATGCCTGACGAGATTAAATTTTTAAATGTGTGTACCAGTGTATCGGTGAACTATTCAACACCCACTTTTCCTGATTTCGAGGAGGCGATCCGTAACACAGCAATAGACTGTAGACCATAGGAGTTGATATCATTTTAATATTATTATTTCTGGACGTTTTTTCACATCACGTCAATTTGGTCCCGTGGTAAGTTGCCGAAGATCTTGTGTTACAGGCACCAGCCAATAGAAATACACAAACTTTTTTGTTCCCTGGCGAGATTCTTAAGGAGGAGGAGGCGAGGAGCTTAAAGGGCTAGCTGTTTTTGGTGTTAATGTTCAGAATTGACAAGCAAAATAATTATTTATAAGTTGAATACGATGGTGATGATGATGATGATGAAATTGAATACTACTTTATTATCATCATCATTACCATCATATTCAGCCTTTATCCATCCAACACATGCCTCCCTCAATAAACGCCAACAAGAGGATCACTTAGCATTCGCATCCAGTATTATTATAATTAATTAGTATAGGCATTTCTATAAAGTGATTTATTATTTATTGATAAAATTAATTTTAAATAAAAAACCAAAAACCGACCTCAAAACTATACCTTTAAATTATGTACCTACGACTAAAAATGTTTAAATATGTAATATTAAAATACTTCGTGATGAAGTTAATTAACAAAAATAATGAACGAAAATATTAATACTTATATTATGTCTTATATCTATTTAAATTTATACTCCAGCCAATTTCGATGTAGAATGTTTGTAAACAAACCAAAACAGCTGATTTTTAGGGTTCTCAATTTACAATTTATCATAATTTCATACTTTTAATTGTTTTATCATAAAAATCAATCAGACTGTCTATAATATGAATTGTTTAGTCATGTAAAACGTAAAATATTACGATAACCGTTTCAAATCGCATGTAAATGGCCATTTATTACATTTTTATTTTTGGCGGTTTGCAATAGTTTCAAATGTTGACATCCCTAATGCATTGTTCAGTTTTTGGCAGAAGTCATGAACCTTTTTTCATTTTTGTAATATACCAGAAGAATCCCACAGTATTCCAAATAATAAGTCCATTAATTTTTGTTCTTTTATTGAACCAAATGACCAATGACAGTTAAAAAAAAAATAACAATGTCGTGACGCTAAAACGATGAATTTCGCATATTTAAGTGATTGAAGTCAGGATTTGACGTGACTAATGCGTTGTTAACTATTGTAGAGAAATTTCATTATACTTTTCATATTGCAAAAATAAATAGTTCTGTTGAAACTCGATAAATGGAATTATAACCTATCAAAGTAGTCAATAAAACTTATTATTACAATATTGCACTGTAGGTTTCTAAAGATACAGATTCATATTCAATATTTTACACTTTATTAAAATTACATAAAACTAACATTCAATAAAAATGTTTTTCGTCCCTGCTCCCGGCCGGTTGCCTAGCATAGCATTGTCATTAAACATTCTACATCGAGTTTGGCTGAAGTATAGGTATTTTTGGAGTCAGTGCCAGCTAAAGAGGATATTTTAATGATCCATCACATACACCAAGTATTGAGTAGATGTCTGTGTCTTTATGTGTCCACGCTGACATTAGGCCTCCCTCGTTCGACGCCAAGACCATCCATGACCAAGATCCATTGCCACTCGCATCCAACACATGAAATACATAATATAAAACAATATTATGATTATTAAAAACTTACCTTCTAATTTATTACTTTTCTATGATGACATAACCTTTTTTTCGCTGGGGAAATCACAGTATACGGGGCCTTTAGGAGCCTGGTGGTTGTGTGGGACTCCCACACTAAATAAACCTGCGGTGTTCTGTTCTCCTCGTCGCCTGGCTGGCCTGGCGCTGGTAAAAGCGACGTCCGCATAACCCCGATTTAACCTTGCTTAGTCCTTCTCATCCTACTTATAAATAAATTGTGAAATATAAATTAGAAATAAAATATTAAGGGCCTGTTTCACAATCTCCAGATAAGTTCCCAATAGGCTATCGGCAACATATTTGACAGATACTCCATACTCTATCTGTCAAATATGTTGCCGATAGCCTATTGGGAACTTAACTGGAGATTGTGAAACAGGCCCTTAGCCTTAGTTAGTTCCTGAACTGTGACAGTGAACTTGTTATATAACAAATATTAGGACATCATGGTTGTCTAGAAGGCGGCTTAAGGCTCCTTTGAGAGAGAGCTGAGCGGGACGCTTTATTAGTGCCGTTTTCCTATAGTAAATTAGTTTAAGGCGCGGTCTTAGTACGATTTGAAATTGCGATTTCACTCACACAACCGCATATCTACGCGCGATACGGTAACACACACACACGCGCCATCAACCATTTTTGCTCACAGAAAGATGCATGGTTATACGCAACGAGCAGAGTAAACATGGGTGTATGTATGTATATTAAAAATAAAAAAGCGTAACCACCAGCATAAATGCATACACTTTTATGTTTATAATAGATAGTTACAATCATTAGTTAAATAAAACAAAAAATAAAATTATTTTTTTTTACAAAGTAATCAGACATTTCCTACTCATATCACTACATATTATTAAAAAAAACCGCTTAAATCTTTAAAACTACGCAACGGATTTTGAAGCGGTTTTTTTTCATGGATAGGACAATTCAAGAGGAAGGTTTATGTACATAATTTATTAAGTTTTTATATATGTCGCAGTCATCTGGTTGAATCAGTCATTTGATTGTATCACTAACGCGTTAATCAAATGACGACATTTAATTGAATGACTAAAGGACAACTCGTCAAGTTGTTGAATGTGACGTTTAACGCCTTGACTGAACGTCATTTAGCATTGTCGTTGAATGGGATATAGCCGACTTTGTAATGTTTTAAGAGTGACCATAAGTTCGCAACTCAAAAGGTAGCTTCCTTTACATAACAAAAATGAGCAATGAACATTATGATTTTATATTGTATTTTAAGTCTTATCATAGGCTAAAAATATATGATATTTTTTTAAAAGTAATGTATTAAAATATGGAAGTCTCTATGACTCCAGAAAGTTTTTAATTTAAGTCTTTGTCACCTTGTGAAATGAAAGTTTAGGTAAAAAAAAACAAAAAATTTATAATCATAGGATCAGTTTCTAGCTGTTTTACGCCAAGTTTGTTTTAGTGACTACTAACGCCGCGGTGGGAAAAAAATGAACTAAATTACAATCACCTGACTGATTTTACGTCCGCTCTGTTCAAAAGGCTATGTTACAATCCGCTATCTAGTTGGACGATGAGCGACGCTTGTTCAATAAACGTTCGGCCTAGTCATTCAATTAAATGTCGTCATTTCAATAACGCGCTAGTGATACAATCAAATGACTGATTCAACCAGATGACTGCGACATATACATTATCTAAGTTACAACTATAATTGTTGGAGGTGTCGGAAAAAATAGGCCGTCTGGGAGTTTTCAACGAAAACGCTGCCTAAATTGCCCTTTGAGATATAACAAAATAATGTATGGTGGAATTGTATATCTTAAATAGGCCTACAAAAAAGTCCGCGATGACATATGTCTATCTCTTAGGAATATTATACTATATCCATTTAATACTTTAAAAAAGTTAATTTTAAATGAAAAACCAAAACCGACTTCAAAACTATACCTTCAAATTATGTACAACTAAAAAATTTTAAATAATATTTAAATACTTCGAGTACTACTTTTTAAAATTAGTCATTTTGGGAGTCGGTGCCAGCCAATAAGGACAGTCTAATCACAATTCACAGCATTTGAATACATAATATTATACTCTCACATCTATTATAAATTCCTTTGCAATTATTGATTTTGTACTCATACGAGTACACCCAGTATTGAATAGATGTCTGTTAAGGTTATCTTTGCTTTGGCTGGTACCGACTCCAAAAATAACTAATTTTAAAAAGTAGTACTCGAAGTATTTAAATATTATTTAAATTTTTTTAGTTGTACATAATTTGAGGGTATAGTTTTGAAGTCGGTTTTGGTTTTTCATTTAAAATTAACTTTATTTTGTACTTTTTAGTTTTAAGTATAGGGCCAGTAAGGCTAGTAAACTTTCTTAGAGGGCTTACCCAAATTTATCAAGGCTTAATGAAAAACGAACAAAGAAAGGATTTAAATTAACACACAGCCAAAAGCGATTTGGAAAGTTGTATGCAATACATATATTATCATCGACATCAGCCTTTCTCCATCCACTGTTGAACATAGGCCTCCCTCAATGACCGATCAGAGAATGACAATGAGATGATGATGATAATTTTATGTTTTGCATACTTATACAATTTTACAGAGTGCATACACAAATTAGTTAGAATTTCTGCCACAGACCGCATCCTTACAGGAAGCCGTTGAGGAATTGATCATCATGTTTGGCTACGACAGTTACTTGACCCCTGGACCATAAAGACGTTACGTAAGCCAAATATCCTGATGGCCTATAAAAAATTCAGCCGAGTATCGTTAATTTGCTCCTAAGAATTGAAGAGTTCCGTCACTTTATTATGGATCCCATGATCAGAACCTAACCAAGTTTTCACCAAACTATCCTTGAACTATATTCTTTCATATAAACTAATAATCATCGAAATCGGTTGGCGTGATATTCAGTTATTCATCTATTTGTCGCGTACATGCCTAATGCAAATTTATGACTTTTATGGTTTTCTCATGGATACCATCATCAGAACTGGACTAGATTAAAATGGGACCACATGGGGAGCATAAGCTTTCTAATACAAAAAGAATCATCAAAATCGGTTCACCCAGTCAAAAGTTATGAGGTAACACTTATAAAAAAAAAACATACAGTCGAATTGATAACCTCCTCCTTTTTTTGAAGTCGGTTAAAAATGGGCAACTATAACGTAATAGTTTGAAAGTTATTTACACGAATACGGTATGAATCCCATTGTAAATGAGTAAATTGGCATCTGCACTTCATGAAGATTATTTTTGCCCTTTACATCATGCAAATTAAATGAATACTTTAGGAGATATGGCAAAATCAAATTAATGCACAAGAAAAGAAATCGTGTTGCCATGATTCGAACTGGCGGTTGTCTGGTGCATGGGCGTAGCCACACTGAGGCAAGCTGGGGCGCTTGCCCCACCCTGGCACCTATAGGCTGCCTAATTAAACATAAAATATTTTTTCTAATATTAACAACTATCATAATTTTTGTTTTGTTATTATGTCAAATCAATCAATTAATCAAAACAAAAAGCGGGTCCGAAAACCCTCAAAATTTATACATTAACAAATTGGCATAGATGCAGCCCAAACGGCTTAATTAAAAAAACCCCTTTATTGCCCCACGTTGAGCCCAAAGCTGGCTACGCCCATGGTCTGATGTCTAAGGCCATGGTGTATCAACTCTGATAGGTGTAATAATATTATTAAAGTATGGTGGAATATATAATAATAGTATCCTAAATAAGCCAATAGGACGATTCAATTAGGATGGGCAGCATTTAGATAGCTTCGCCATATTCTCACGTCGTCTATACCGCAGAGTTTGAAGACGAAAGTTCAACCGATGATGATTATCCGTCCACTGCTGAACATAGGCCTCCCTCAACGAATGCCAAGACGACCGATCCCTTGCTACTCGCATCCAACGTGGACCTGCCACTGCACGGAGATCGTCTTCCCATCTGGTTAATGGCCGACCAACACTTCGTCTACCTAAGTGCGGCCTCCACTCTTGAACCTAAACGGCCCATCGGCCATCCTTTCTTCTGAGTGCGTGACCAGCCCATTGCCACTCCAACGTGCTTATTCTTCGCGTGATATCGGTAACTTTAATTCTCTGGCGAAGGTCTTCGTTTCGAATCCTATCTGCCAAAGAAACACCCAGCATAGCACGCTCCACAGCACGTTGAGCTACGGCAAACTTGCGGACCAGTCGTAAATTAAGAGGCCACGTTTCGGCCCCGTAGGTCATCACGGGGAGAACGCATCGGTTGAAGACTTTCGTCTTCAAACTCTGCGGTATAGACGACGTGAGAATATGGCGAAGCTTCCTAAATGCTGCCCATCCTAATTGAATCTTCCATCGGCAGTCGCAGTCGCAGATGATGACAAAGTCGCATCGATGGCACTGCTGCCTGATCAGAGTAGCACGGGATCGGCCGTCTTGGCGTTCATTAGAAGAGGTCTAAGTTCGGCAGTGGACGGATAAAGGCTGATGATGATAGGTCATCACGGGGAGAACGCATCGGTTGAAGACTTTCGTCTTCAAACTCTGCGGTATAGACGACGTGAGAATATGGCGAAGCTTTCTAAATGCTGCCCACCCTAATTGAATCCTCCATCAGCAGTCGCAGTCGCAGATGATGACAAAGTCGCATCGATGGCACTGCTGCCTGATCAGAGTAGCACGGGATCGGCCGTCTTGGCGTTCATTAGGAGAGGTCTAAGTTCAGCAGTGGGCGGATAAAGGCTGATGATGATGATGGTATATTGTTCTTGTTGTATTCGAGTGGCAAGAGATCGGTAGATCGGTCGTCTTGGCAATCATTAGAAGGGGCCTATGTTCAGCAGTGGACGGATTTAAGCTGATGATGATGATGATGATGATGAGTGAGCAAACACTTCACTACTAAAGATGTATAATTTTTACTTACAATAATTTTATGTAAGTAAACTGATATCTGTAATTCGCCTTAGCTGCCACGCTGAGCAGGCGGATTGACAATCGCAGATGATGATGAAGTCGCATCGATGGCACTGCTGCCTGATCAGAGTAGCACGGGATCGGCCGTCTTGGCGTTCATTAGGAAAGGTCTAAGTTCAGCAGTGGACGGATAAAGGCTGATGATGATGATGGTATATTGTTCTTGTTGTATTCGAGTGGCAAGAGATCAGTAGATCGGCCGTCTTGGCAATCATTAGAAGGGGCCTATGTTCAGCAGTGGACGGATTTAAGCTGATGATGATGATGATGATGATGATGAGTTAGCAAACACTTCACTACTAAAGATGTATAATTTTTACTTACAATAATTATATGTAAGTAAGCTGTTATCTGTAATTCGCCTTTGCTCATAACTGCCACGCTGAGCAGGCGGATTGACAATCGCAGATGATGATGAAGTCGCATCGACGGCACTTCTGCCTGATCAGAGTAGCACGGGATCGGCCGTCTTGGCGTTCATTGAGGGAGGCCTATGTTCGGCAGTGGACGGATTTAGGCTGATGATGATGATGATAAGTGAGCAAACGTTGAGAGAGAACGTCTTCCCACCTGGTTAAAATGACCAACCAACATTTCGTCTACCTATGTACTTATGTGAAATAAACCAATTCCATAAAAATTTATTGTGGTAAAAAATGATTGCAAAGTATCAAATTTGGTTTATTGAATATTTTGTATTTTGTCAGCTGTGGACGGATAAAGGATGATAATGATGATGGTGTATTGTTCTTGTTGTATTCGAGTGGCAAGAGATCGGTAGATCGGTCGTCTTGGTGTTCATTAGGAGAGGTCTAAGTTCAGCAGTGGACGGATAAAGGCTGATGATGATGATGGTATATTGTTCTTGTTGTATTCAAGTGGCAAGAGATCGGTAGATCGGTCGTCTTGGCGTTCATTAGGAGAGGTCTAAGTTCAGCAGTGGACGGATAAAGGCTGATGATGATGATGGTATATTGTTCTTGTTGTATTCGAGTGGCAAGAGATCGGTAGATCGGTCGTCTTGGCAATCATTAGAAGGGGCCTATGTTCAGCAGTGGACGGATAAAGGATGATGATGATTCGTTTTGTTGATCTTAAAAAGAAAACATGATATTATTTCGTTTATGTTACGTTTACTATGCAAGCCATGACCGATATGGTCGATCGACGTAGCAGACAAACCACGCTTGCACCTGGCGCATTCAAATATGTATTCTATGCGCATATAAATAGAATGCCACAATATGTTTTTGGATTTAGAATGTTATGTTTGTGCAATTACTCAAATTACACAATATCGTATATTTCAACAAAAAAACATTATAGCCTTATTATCCATCCTATACTTTCCCAAATATTCCAATAATTTTTTACAATTTACGCATAAATCACAAAGTTTTATGTCACAAGACGAGCGTCCGTAACAGAACCTTCCAGCTCGGGGGTCGCCCGAGATCTGAACATGACCGCGTAATCTAATGCTACATTTACCACACATTGAATAAGGTTAAAAATTGCAAAGCAGAAGTGTAACCCTGTTGCAAATAAACATTTAATTTGCGGGTTTTTCTTTAATAACTCAGAATATACGCATGAAATTCAATATCTGTTGGGCCAAATAATTAATAAAACCATATTCTAATTATATTCTTATAAAAAAATATGTTGTTACCGCTGAAAATACAGAGAACTCCAACGTCTAAGTCTATTTTTGAGAAGGAAATTACGATTTTTTTATTGGATATATTAAACAAATATTTAATATTATATGACCGTACACATTTTCTTTAGACCCTTTTCTATGGTCTGTATTTTTTGCATTAGTTATATTCATTGGGTTTCCTCGTACCGGAGCGTCAAAAGAACCCAGTTTTGTGAGTTTTGAGCTAAGACCGCGCCTTAAGATCCGTTTCTACGCTTCTAATTTTTTATTCGGGTCAGGCGTACAAAAGTGTTAATAAAGAATAATATTTTGTTGAATATTAAAATGAAATTAAGGACATGCGACATACAATTATTATTTGCTGGTTAAACAGACCATTAGGAAAAAAGGTTAAAAACCTCTTTTTTATGAAAAAATATGTATTATGTTCATAGTCTAATCTAAAGAATATGTTCATATCCATTAAATTCTTTTGAATTTCAGCGTAAGCATAATTTAATATTTCCAAGATATGCAACACTACATGATATAACAATGGCGTATGAATATTTTCTTTGGCGTTTATGGCTTTTAATCTATGTCTAAATAAAAAGTCCAAGTCGTCAAATTATCCACAAAAATGCAAAAAACACATTCACGAGTTAACAACTCCAAAACAAACCTTGAAATAGATACAAATTGTTACGAAAGTACCATGAATGACCCCATTTTTCAATATTGACGTTTAAGTAATAACCGCCATATTTGTGTGGAATAGCTTATATTTGAAAAACTTGATAATTTTTTAATTTTTTTGCACGTAACTTATTAAGATAAACTAATTTATTTTATTTTTAACGAAATCTATGTATTTTTTTTATTTTTAGTATACTGTACAAGACTACACCAGAAATGGACCGTCTCCTTTGTTTATTTGATAAATGATGTATTAAAACTAAATCTGAATGTATTTTTTTTTTATTAAAAATATATAATTATAATAACACATTCAGTTTGTTATAAGACTTACTCTTCTTGATATGTGGGACTGAATAACGATACGTTCTAAAATATTATAATCCATGTCTATTTGGTCCCCGTGTTCGAAGACAGCTTAACATTTTCTAAAGACATTAGTATGCATCGGTTGTTGAATGTTCACAACAAAGTTTGAACACCACCACAAACGATGGAGCGAGCAGGTGACGCTCCGGTGCATCCGTTCCCTTCTCACTTGAGCAAATGTCTGACTTCAGTCTTCTAAGCCACGTTTAATTGTGCTTCTGTCCTGGTCGTTTGGATAAATAGGTCAGATTAGAGCATGGCGAGGCTACATTAGTTCTCGGATTAAGGTTACTTAACTCTGAGATAATCCAACTATTTTAATTGGAGCGCAATGAGACGTGCAGTTAACGTGTACAATATATGAATTGAAGTTGTCACATTAAAAGCTGTAAGTATAATTAGCTAAGTCGAGATGAATAATATTCAAAACATAATAAATCGTAAAACTAAAAAAATAAAAGATTTTGGAGGCGCCGGGTATCGATCCCGGTACCTCTCGCATGCTAAGCGAGCGCTCTACCATCTGAGCTACGCCCCCTGTTGATATATAGCTGATATTTAAGATTCAGTTATTACAAGACTATTTACATACAGAGCTCTGCGTGATAATTATGCTTTCCTTTTGAATGTAGTTGCGTTATGCGTTACGTATTATATGATTAACATAATAATTATACACATAAAGCAAAACAGGTAATGTAAATATTTTGTGTTTCGGTATAGCATATGTCTGCAAAAGATTCTTCTATCCATTCAGTCCCTTTCTGCTTGCAGGAAAGCTCGGTTTTTTATCCTAAACCACTTTGCCTATATATATTAATATCTAAAACATAAATACTATCCTTTTCAAGTGTAATGTACGGATTACCAATTCAAATAATTTTCAAAAGTATTATTATCTCAACTTTATCAATTCTCAACATTGATAATAATCAATTAGCATATTATTACGGCTGCCTGGTTTAAAGTCGGAGGCTCGAGTTGATTTACATTGGTTTATGGAATATTATTATACTTACTTATATAAGCCGCGATTCCATGGTTGAGTTTTCTTCAAATGAATTTGAATTTTTACACTTCGTATGCAATTTTTAAAGTTATTTTAATATATCGCATAATTCGCATTGCGCCCACAACAATTTTTCAGCTATTTATTGCAGTAAAAAATACAATAAAATACCAATATATGCTCCGTAAAATATGTTATGACTACATATCAGTAATCTTGCGATAAAATTTTCAAATTTAATTCTGTCGGCGTGGCTGAAAACCGTGCGCCGCGTTGTGCGTGCATATGCATGAGCTGCTGGTATGTATTTTATAAACCGTATTTAAATTCGTTAAATGTTCTGACATTACCGAAAGTAAAACGCGAACATGTGGGTTGGGATCAATCAGCGGGCCATTCTTGTCAAAATTTTAATAATAGTGTTTTCACGGGCCGCGATATGTAATGTAATTTTATGTGTCTGGGATAAACACATTCATTTACAATTTATATTTATTATATGTATCCCGTGCTTTATATTTGTTGAACACACAAATTGTGATTCAGACATGATAATACATACGCATAAAACAAAATGGTGTATTTTGGTTTATTCGTATGCCAAATGCCAAAATATGTTTTGTTGTTCTGCTCTTATTTTATTTTATACATATTTTCAACAATATAGAAGATCTTATTGGAAAAAGACGACAAGATTTGCCGTAAATGTTAAAAAAAATTACAATATACCACATGTGGAATTTAATTTACAATGTTGAAGTATTGAGTTTTTCTTTTTCATCGAATATCTAACGAAGTAACGACTACAGATTCAATTTAAGTTTTCTTAGCTTTCTGGACTTACCTACTCGATGATCACTTGTGGTACAAGTTATAAGTTCTTGTAATGATATTAAATTTATATTTTAACGACTTTAAGGTGAAAGCTAGTAGCGAAAGACCTTACATTTTTTGGTGTTTGGGGCATTGGTTGTAAAGAGAACTTTTTTTGAAGTGAAACTTCTTTAGAATCGTTGTGATTTCAAACTCGAAGAAACGAAAAAATAAGTCCAAGAGAGAGAGACACACGCGTAAATGTATAGGATTCAGCCGGCTAGAGGATTAGATAGAACACATTAGACTTTCAGGGTGCGCGAGGAGTTCAAGATAGATTCTTGCCGCTAGATGTAGCCATCTAGCGGCAAGAAGCTAAATTTGGTGCACTTCTACTGTCGGTAACAGTTCTGGTATGATTTGTTAGGTGTCGCTTGTAATTGATAATTTTTTTCAATACTTTTCAATCGGTATTTTTTATTCAGCGACTTATTAGTAGTTTCACTCCTATCGTGTGTGATATGCACATACATTTTTTTTCTATAAAATACACGTACATTTCGTTCTTTCTTAAATATTTTATTCCGACTGTTTCGATCAATGCAACTTGTTGCAATGCAACACAAGTTGCTTGAACAGATGAGATGAGAGAATGAGACAGAACTGAAAAAGGTTTCATTTCAAATGATTTTTTTACGAAATTGATATACGCTCGTGCATCGATTCGCACTTTAACTTTCCAAGCTTCCAATAGTAGTAGTAATATAGATTTTCTTCTACAGTAATCTTTTTTCGTAAATTGTAAGACTTGCATCAAACGGAACCTTTTCAACCTGCTGGCATTGGTTCGCAATCGTTGCGAGACGACCGCTCTATTGTTGGAAGTCGGAATTGAATTCGCCAAGTTTCTAGTTTTTAAGGTTCGAAGTAAACATCCTATTCCCTACCCTCCTTCGTTTTTACATAGATACTATCTTGAAAAGTTTAGTGAAAGTTTCGTTTACTCTTCCCTTGGGCGTTCCAAGTATCGTCTAGGGTCTGTTTTTATTTAACTTCATATATTCACTTAGCGAAATAAAAAATATCACGAATGTATATTTGGTTACAGGCTGCATTATAATATCTGATGCTAAATAAACTATATTGCGATATTAACATTGGTAGGGATACTTGGAAAATTTATATAATATGCATAATCATAAGCATACTTGAAGTTTCAAACATCACGATTTTAACGTTCACTTCCACTCATGTTTTGTAAAAAAAAAAGCTTTCTGCCATCCAAATGCTTGTTATTTCCATTTTAAAATCGTGTACATAACACGTCTTACAAACTTCGATACAAAATAAAAATTACTTTATTAAATCTTGTTATTTTTACGGCAAGCGTTCGACACATGGTTTTTAATTTTGACAACTTCGCATATTACTAAATAATTTGGAGCACCTTCAGATTGCCATTTTTCTGAGTACTGCCCTTATGAAGAAAAATATTTATTAACCTTTAACTCATAAAGCTTATTATCTCGAGAGGCCCGATTTGATCCTCGACTTTTTGTAAAGTAATTGGGAATAAAAGAGAACCTATAGAATATAATATGTGTATTTTATACCAGGTGTGTTACAACAAACATAACGTGAATAAGTAAGGGCTTAGATGGTAACGGCTTTTGTAATACTCGTCAATGCCTTCACTACTGCATATACTATTGTTTATCGATGATGATTATTATGTATGATAAACTCTCAGGGGCACGCCGACCCTATACAGCGCCTGTGTGCGAAATTATCAAGCGTCTATTTTTTCACGAATCTTTATTCTTAAAGTTATTAATTTTTATTATTTGCTAAATACTCGGTAGTTAAAATTAGGTCGGTTTATGTTATTTTAATTAAATGCTCTGAAAAAAAAGTCATTGTTTGGCGCCCCTATTGCCTTGGCGGCTGTGTACGCCGCACACTTTGCAGATAGGGGCGGCGCGGTCCTGTAAACTCCTACTACAATATACACTCTTAAACTAACTATATGAGTATATTCTGCTGATGTAATTCTATACCCCATTTTCTATCTGTATAAATATAACTTAAGGGTTAATTGCATTTTTACCCATACACAGAAAAATAAATGCAGTGAATATTATATTATGTACTATTTATTATATGTATTCACGTTTACGCACACTGTAATGGACACCTAAGAGTTCAATAAATGAATTAGCGTGGGCAAATGCGTCGGAAATACAGAGCGTCCAGTGACGAGGGGCTCTTTATTGCGAGATACTTGAGACTAGCCCCGTTCGGTTTTCCCCGGAATCTAACTTATAACAATGGTTCCCTAAATCTGTACCTGATATATTATTTTCTTTGTTCCGCTTGTTTGTTATCTAAGATTTATCTCTTATAATAATAATAATTTTGGCTTGTTTTTTGACTGAAATAGACAATATTTATGTAGAATATTGCTATCCTTTTATGAAATCGCGCTGTGTTAGCACAGCTCTCGTTGGAACTTGTGTGGTGTCGGTACGGGTAAAGTATACTCCAGTTTAGTTCACCGATGTGCTGGCCCAATGGGGGTTGGTGAACTTCACACACTTTCAAAGACTTAATCTCATCAGGGTATTTCCATCACCCGAGAGCGAATGATGGTCTCGTGTTTAGGATGCCATAGAAAATTTTAAAACCCCAATTTAAGACACCGCTGTGGGTCAGGATTTAACCCGGACCCTTTGCTCAAGAGGCGGACGTTAGGTGATATTTTTTTAAGATCGAATTTCGATCGCTGGACGACTTCTAGTATTATTAAAGATGCGAGTTGAATAACAACAGCTTGTCTTTAGGCAAGGAGTGTCGCACGAAGTTTGAAATTCATCTTATGACAGTACCACGATTAGTTGGGCAATGTTTTAATTGACTTCAACGTGTCTCTGAGATCCTTGTCTTGGCGGTTATTATAAGCTTTAAACTTAAATTTAACTTGTTGCAAATAATAATATCTTTAAGTGTTAAAGTGTTTTGGGTAACATCAACTTCTGTAGAGTTGATACTGTTTTTGTTTAAATAGTTAACCTTTACAAGATTTTGAATATTTACATTATATATATTAAAGAAGTTACAGCTGTAAGCATTTATATAATCAAAGTTATAAAAATATTTTTTAATATAAATTTGCAACATTTTTGCCGCACGATGTTTTGCATATAATTATAATATGTCTGATTAACTAGTATGTATGATAACATTTCATCGTGAACATAAGCTCAAGTTCGTTAAAGGGCGAATTCATATTTCAGCAAAAGCTATGACGGACAACCTCTTGTCACTCGGATATAATTATTATTATTAGTCACAGCGGCGTTTTCTTAACCACAAAGTTCAAAAATCAGACAGTAAAATATCTAATGTGAGCCCATACTTATCAAATATTTCAAACATGTAGATACAATCTTACTTGAACTCTATAGAGTTATAGAAAAGTTTAAACTTAGACCCTGTATGTATCAAAAATTTTAATAGTATGGTGTTAAACTAACGCAATCGCAATTACTATATAAAACTACTACTACTTAGTAGTAGTAGTAGTTTTATATAGTAATTGCGATAGCAGTATATAGCAGTAGTCTGCTATATAAAAAAGAAACCAAAAAGTGACAAATCTGGTTGACCGTTAAGTTTCTTATTTTTCTTGAAAACCTTAAATAAACATCTGTATGTTAAGACATTTGCAATGTTCTTTTAATTATTAATTATTATTAGTCACCCCAAAAAAAAAACTATTTTTTTTCACCAATCAACAGACAGGCGGCCAAAGATAAAGAAACTTTTTTTTGGATGTAGACTGCGACGCTTTAAAGATATAATATTGAAAATCGTATTTACGATAAGGTGACTTTGAAAAAAATATCTGAATGATTGAAAGAATTTAAAAACGTCACAAAGAAACCTCTACATTATTATTTAAAAGAAACCATTTCTTGATAAACATAACGCGTGCGAAACTGTACATTACCATAATACATGACTCGACGGCTGTCATGTCACGTCGTGTCACGTGACGTGCTAAACTCTAAAGCATTTAGCCTTTCATTTATTATGAAATCTGAAGAAAATGAATTTTAGATGAAAATTATTATTAAATGAAATTATTTGAAGAAAGTGGTTATTAGAAAGATTAGTTTCTCATCTGCTATTTTTTCGCTACATAGATCAATACATTCTTACTCGATAGTTCTAATGAAATTAATATACATATATTGTATTTACATACGTACTATGAGCTTATTGAATATATTAGGTGTGTTAAATTTATTAGATTCTTAAATGGTCACGTGAAACATGGCTCCTTCAAACTAAACAATTAGGTTCATTTTTCCGTGACCCTGTTCTCACAATTGCTGAGATCCTGTTACTCTCTTTCTAGTTATAAAATCAATAGAATGTCATTGTGCTGGATATAAGTGTAACTTACCTCTAAGCAAAAGATGACGACACGAGCGATGCAAGACATAAAGGAACATTTTTTCTTTTTGTAGCAAACCTATTTTTTTACATGCCCGACTTTTCGGATACATTAAAATTTTTCGGATTGTATCGCGGTTTAATAAGTTTCGCAGTTATTTAATTCTCTCTCCTGGTTGGTAAGCGAAATTAATTCGGAGAAGGATTTATAGATGCAATTTAGTTCAAACTAGACATAACGTAACATGATATCATTGCTCCACGTGTAGAAATGCAAAGGAAACCCGATCAGACAACATTTGATGACTTAGCATTTTGGAGTAATGAATTTTAATAAATGTACTATATAACTTTTCCGATTTAATAATATTTGGTGTTTTTTTGTTTACACATGTGCAATTTAAATACAGTACCCGAATGACCGAGCTTCGATCGGTAGAGTTGATTGCATTTTCTAATCCACTCCATCACAGACTTGAAAATAAATCCTAGCTAGATCGATTTCTCGCCCGCGAAACTCCATGTAAGTATGAACTCTAAATTTTTCACAAAACAAATTAACACAAAAATTTCATGAAAATCGTTGGAGCCATTTCCGAGACTCAGATTATAGGTATACTAGCAGCGTCCAGCGGTTTCACCCGCATTTATAGCCTGTGTTATTCTGATGTGTAAGGTAGGTAAAGTTTTATCAAAATCTAGTAGTTTTTGCGTGAAAGAGTAACAATCATCCATACATTCTTACAAACTTTTGCGTTTATAATATTATAGTAGGATATACAAGAATTTCTCGTAATATTACACATAGTAAATAAACAACTTAGTTTGAAGAAAGAGCATAGATATTGAAATGTTTTTGAGATATATTGAAAGTAAAAAGAGCTTATTTTATTATGGGTTATTTATATAACCCATAGTGGAATAAGGTCTTTACGTATTTTAAGAAGGTTTTATAAGTTTTTTATTAATTTATTTCTCTTACTGAGTGAGTAAGTGAAATTAATTCGCAAGAATACGAATAAGAATACGAATGTTCGGCCGAATATTCGGTTCAAAATGTACCGAACCGAATGTTCGGCCGAATCATTCGGTTCAATTTTGAAAGCTGAAAGCTTAGTATTTACACTACTACCATAATAATTTACCACTTTTAATATTATTAGTTTTATTTTTTTAATTTCTTGATAAATCATTATTTAATTTATGTGCGTGTGTTATTTTTACGATATGATTATTAGAGGATCTTAATAAAATTAGGAGCAGAATAAAATTGGATTTTCAGGATTATTATCCTGAAAATCCAATTGGTCACAAAAACTTTATTTGATTAACGCTTCAATGTTAGGTAATTAATATTGATTTTTAAAGTTACCTAAAATTTGTGTTTTGTTTACGACAAATATTAAAAAAAAAATGTTTTCCAAATAATATAATGTTCTTTAAATTTGTAATTTTACAGAGATCTAATTTAGTTTTATTTATCATTTGTAACAAAAAGCAGAAGTTCTCTTTTTTAATTGATTGTTAAAGTTATTCTTTTTTATTTTACTAACAAATAATAGGTAGGTACAAATGTTTTCTTTCATTTACAAAAAAAAAATAAACTATGTAAAACTTTAAAATAAACCGCACTTCATTATTCGGCAAATTAACCGAATATTCGGCCGAATACGAACATGAAAAAATATGCTGAATGTACCGAATACGAATATTCGGCCGAACTTTCGGCGCATCTCTAGAATTAACAAAGAAACTAAACATAATGTAACAAGGTAACATGTAACAGCACTAAATGGAGAATAAATAATAGTATAGTGAAATAAGCTCTTTTTACTTTCAATTCATCTCAAACACTTTTCATTATTTATATTCTTTATTCACTATAATGCATTTAACACGTGACGATTTTCTCACAATAAAAGAAAAAGCCATTGCAGATTATTTCCCTTTTCACTTGAACATATAATAGTTGCTATATAAAATTAATGTGTATCATTTCTATTTATTAATTCTATGAGCTTTTAACATTGCTGAATTAGTAAATTCAGCAAGTAGCCGTCGTAGACACAAGGCGAAGAGCCATGGTTTGAATTTCAGCTCAATGCGTACGGACATAATAGAACCATTCAACCGTCTAGGCAATGATGAAGTACCAGGCAACATCACATTTCAATGCAATTCCTAATTCTATGAGCTTTCTTCGTGTCGTTGGAGTGTAATCTAGGACAGTAGTTGGCGATATGACGATCAACTGTGCGATATGCTTAAGATATCTCTTGAGTCGGTTTTTGTTATTTGTTATATCTTTCGTCTATATCTCGAATTATACTTACTAACAATAAACGCCAAACTAGATACTGATGAGGTATGTAAATTGGTTGACCGGTTCAAAGCTTTCTTGTGTCATTGTTTCGGTCAATTAGGATAAAGCTTTATATAACGTTCAATTGTGGGTTTTTCCTGGTTCCGACTGCCTCCCTCTACTACATTTGAAATTGTTCTGTGTCTCATTAGTAATTGTATGTTGTTTTGATTGTTTTATTTGTGGGAGCATGTATTGTATATATCTTAATATTCATAATGTAACGGTTTGCCTTAATGAGTTTAAAACTCGCACCGACTCACGCCACGAAGTCGGCGCAAATTTTTAATGAGTTCCGTAAACAAGAAGTTGCTTTAATGTTTATTAATTTATTACCAACATTATATGCTTGGGAATTGAAACAGGACGGCAGTGACGCAAGTGTGGTTCGAAATTGAGCAAATCAAAAAAAAAACACGGTCGTTCCAAATAGAAACTGTAAGACCCCGTTCGCTCTAGCTCTAGCGCTTTTATTTTGGAGCGTTAGAAAAACGTTTGTATGTGACAAATGGGTAGTTCATAAAATAGCGTTTCAACGCGGAGCTTTTTCGTCAAGTGATGTTGGATTTTGATGTTGAGCATTAGACGTTAAATTGAATTGAGCATGCCAAACTCGCAACTCAAACCAATGTCGGGTTTAACGTGACGCTTAATAAGCGCTAGTGTGAACGGGGCCTACCAGTCGTTTCATAAAATGATAATAATGATTCACCAGTTTAATATTTATACACAAAAATATTTTTTATTTGAATGTACCAAATGCAAATAATTTTCCTTTGTCATTTATACGCATTAGAATTTAAAAGATATCAGAAATTGGACATTTGAAGATAACTTTTTATTTAGAATAATGATTAGAGAGCTTTTGCAGGTACGAAGTATTTAATGTACAAAAATTATAGATAAGGTATTTGAATGTACATATTTATTTTGTGATATCAGCGACTAAGCAGCTAGTGACAATTTATACAAATGCAACACAACTCATAGATATTCCTAAATATCATAATAGCGCCTGAAAAGTTATTATCATCGTTAACACTTAAATTATTAATGAATCTCAGCAGATAGAAATTATTTTTTCACCTGTCGCATCTTGGAAACGAGGGCATTAAAATGACAAACCTGTTTTATTATTTGTAGTACATCTGCAGCAAGGATATCTTTCTACTTGCTGCAATAGTACGAATGGGCCTAAATGCCATTCAAATATTACCCTTGTACAAAAAATATACTAATTTTACAAAAAAAAAAAAGACAGACAGCAAAAACAAAGACCGTGTTAGTGGTAATTTACATTGCTTGTCCAACCGTGTTATTGTCTTGAGTACAAAACTCTTAGTGAAAGAAATAATCACAACGCGCTCTATGCTTATATGACATTATATAAGCATAGATATATTATGTCGTTTTAGTGAGATTTGGCTCAGTCTCAACTATAGGCAAATCTTCAACTTCTTTGTGGGCGGCCCTGGGATTATGTGATAATTTGTTTTGATGCCGCTTCTGTGCTAACAGTAGTGGTACAGTAGAAGCGTCTCCTGTGCCTATTTACCGATATGAGGTGAAAATCAAATATACCTCATCCGTCGGTGCGGCAGTCCACATTTTGGACTTCATGGTGAACGGGGTAAAGTCATGTGACCATACATGTATGATCGGCAATGTACTTTCTCAGCCCTATAACTAAAGTATTATAGGGTTTATAGGTCATTAATGGGTGCTCTACGTCAGCTGCTGTTGTTAGTTTGTACTTTGTAGGTCGTTTTCGTATTATTATTTAAAACGCTTACTTCTGTTTTCTTAAATTGAATTGTAAAAGGTTTTTAATTATCCGTGCTGACTTAGAGCAAGGAGGAAAAACCTTTTTTTGATCAATCGATTCGGATCTTAATTGAGAAATGACTTTCATTTATAGATAACTTTATATTAATCATCTAGTGAGATAACAATTCTTAAAATGGCAAACATATTATGGTACGAGCCGTACGACATTACCTTGAAGTTGTCTGGTTATTCATTTATAATTCTTTATGAACAACCAGGCAACATTAAGTTCATGTCGTACCATAGCAGGTTCTTTAGTCAATAATAGTTAATGGATCACGAGTAGACTTACTTATGTTTTGGAATAAGGTGCTGTAATGTACCAGTGAGCGGGATGTGGTTGTAAACACCCGTCGACATCGATAACACTATCTAGCTTGTTCCTTTCGTATAACAGCGTTTTTGTGTTTTAGAAATAACGCCAGGGAAGGCAATGTAGCTATTGGAACTTACCATTTTGCGTCCCGGGAAAAGCCGCACGTGAAATAGTTGCCACGGCTGGTCTCAGGTTAATATGTGTACTTCGTGGGCGATGCCGATGATATAAATATCAGTTCGGGTGCTTAGCGCATTTTTGACTTTATTGAGGTCCCGATATTTTGGCATTGTTTAAACTGCCATGATCACGGGAAAACTGACGTACGGTGATTATAGATGGCGACAGATCAGAAAAATCTGTCTACCCTCTTTCTTTTTCGTTTTGGTCTACTAGTTTTGGCACACAGACACACTATACTGACAGAGTCTTTTTGGGCTCAGGGCAATATATTGCTTCTCTGCCCCTTTGGCTTTGCCTCCTACCTGTAGATAGGTATAGAGACACTACATTATTGAGTAATTAAAATAATTTTTTCATCATACTTCATCACACTTGCTAAAACGTTATATGTACCCTAAACACAATAAGGATGTATCCAGATAAGTGTTCAATTTGAACTAAGTATCAATCCCAGTATTCGTGTAATGTATTTAGGTTAATATGATGTAAGTATGAGATAGAGGCTCCTCGAATTCCTCGAAAAACATTGGAATAGCCGCCCTGCTAGTTAATCGATCCCTTTATGAAAACGGATACATACTACTATTTAAAGTTTGACGTGCCTCCTCTATCTGATATCTGTTCGGCTGAATGTAGCCATGGGAATAGCAAGAAGTAAAACACTCGGTCTCTTTTCATTAGCTTTTCCTATAATAAAATAATTGAGAGATGCTGTTGCGGGGATGAATCCGGGGTAAGGGGAGGGAGGCGCCCAGTACGCCTTCAGTGATCGGCCGCCCGCCCTGGCGCCCGCACGCGACCCTGTCTCTGACTCTGTGTGCCAAAACACCGTGTACCAGGGCATCATATCCGTTGTGGAAAATACTAGCGCTTAAACAGTGATAGTGAGTGTTATCTTACCTTTAACAGTAGAGTACATAACGAGGTATCCTATGATATATGTTACCATCTATCAGTCGTTGACAGACATCTAATAACGCCCCTATAGGCTTTTTCACTCAATCAGTCATACTTTCGATTTTGGACGGTGACGTCCGAGGTACATACCAGTCATTTTCAAACTGTAGCATTATATAATGGATAACGTATCTACATATACATGTGTACAACAGACTTTAATTAGCAGTAACATAATATATACGCGAAGATCAAATAGTGTGTGATCTCTATGTGCCTAGACAGGCGTGGATGACGTAAATATCATATCGACGTATATTAATCTACATCAAATATCGATATTAATAAAGTCAATATAGGATACATAATATATAGGTTAAATTACACTCCAGTGTAGTATTTTATAATCATTTCTTAATAAAGATTTTATGATATTTTTGGATTAAGCTTATCGTTCGTATCATTATTTCACATATATACTTAAAGGAAACGGAAAGATTACGTAGTATAACAATAATGAAGGAAAAGCGTGCAATCGTTATTACCGTGTAGGCTTAGCCTGGCTTTTTCCCGACGGTCGTTGTTATTTGCCTTAAGGCGATCTTCTCGTCGACCTTTCCGACCGGTGGCAGATTATAGCAACATGAGATATCCCACAAGCCGATACAGACTCAGCGTTTGGGCTTACGTGCTATTTATGTGTGCATTTCCAATCAGAACTGAGGGCAACTCTAATTTCACAAATGTATCTATTATGAAATGTTACCCGCGCTTTTAGGATTTAACGTGGAAAAAAAATGTACCTTTTATAAAAGATAAAAAGTCAACCTCCCAATTGTATTTATAGTTAAAACATTTTATCTGTGCTAAAGAAGGGATGTTACAAAGTTGCGAGCAATGTGGAGCATTTGTCTAACCTGCCGCAATCAACTGCGCCTTTTTTGTCGGCTTTTTCATTTTGTGTTCCCTGTAATTGTTCAAGATTACACTACAAATGAAATTCTTTCGCCACTTAAATGTTTTTTATAATATATTTTTTTTCAGAACAATTATTGACCTTTTAAACTTGAGTTCTAGTAAATCCTTCATTGTATTTAGATGAGTATGGTGGTGTTGTAACTATTGCTGGGCGTTATTTGTCTTTGCTATGCTTATGTATTTTTTTTATATAATTTATAATAAGTTTAAACCATCTGTATATTTACAATTGTTCACAAAATGCAAACGATAGCGCGATAGGTGAACGTGTCGTTGCTATCTGATAGGAGATGTGTTGTTGAACAACCTTCCAACTACTCTGTACTAGAGCGGACAATACCGTTGGGAAAACACAGTTCACGCCACTCTCGGTTTAACTTGCATACGATTAATTGGGGCTGACCGATGGACAGCTGACTGAGCATATTGATTATCAGAATGTGGATCTGCTCATGCAAATTATAGTTTTTTTTTTACATTTCTTCACGTATTTTTTTAGACTCTGCTTAAATATAAAACTGCCAGTAAAAAAAAAAGTATCAACCCTTATATGTCCCACTGCTGGGCACGGGTCTCCTTCTCGAAATCAGGCGAGGAGGGTAATGGGCCAATAGTTCACCGCGCTGGCCCTGTGCGGGTTGGTGAACTTCACATATCTTCAAAGACTTTCAATCTCATCAGGCATGCAGGTTTCCTCACGATGTTTTCCTGCACCGGTGAGCGAACTATGGTCTTGTGTGCACTTAGAAATTTAGAAAAACCCATTTCAAGGCACACACGGACGGAACAGGATCGAACCCGGAACCCCTCGCATAAGAGGCCGAGTCCATCTACCACTGGACCACCGTCGCTCGCTAAAACTGCCAGTACATTTTTTTTATTAAAACGGGATATTTACCATGTTTTTTCACTTTTATTTCCCGGAGGTATATATTTTTTAATTTTCTCAGAATGTAACGAGACAACATTGTTGGTATCCCGTACTAAATAATAGTTATAACGAACATAACCATGCTAACTTAAAATCTTCAAAAATACACGTAAGTTGTAGGTAAGGCATGATTAACTTTAACGATTGATTATATTATAGTACCTATGGAATGTACCTATTTAGACGGGGTCAAAGAACAATATATTTATTAATCTAAATGCAAATACGATGCGTGTGTATTTCAAAATATGCAATTAATATATTTTAAATGCAACTAAGTGCCTTTTGATTTTCATTTAGAAACTAAAGTTATTATGACGTTGCGGATATAATTTCGCTATATTGAATAGGTACATAAAATAGCAACAGAATTCTTTACTAAAGTGGCTCAAACAAAAGAACCCTTACCCTTTAAAGAATTCAAGCTCTAGTGAATTTAAAAGGCTTTCTCTAAAGATTTATTTCTAGATTTTCTTCTTACATATTATTTTAAAGGTAAGCTTTTAAAAAATAACGAAACTGTAGTGATAATTGTGTTTAATGCATAAAGTATCATAATACATACAGAAGTCTTAAGATTTGTTTAAAATAGATATATCTGTAGAAGACAAACACGGCTGTATGTCAATTGCATAAAGCCAAAAATTACATATTTTTGACTACCATCTGAAATAAATGCTAGCTATATGGTATTAAATACTGGTGATCAATATCGACAAAGGAGTAGATTTTAAAAGTAAAAACATTGGGTTAACTAATACAATTTGTGACATAACTGCCATCATAACGACCGGCTGTTTCTACTAGACAGCGCATGCAAATTTTGTTTCTGCTGAAAAAATCCGACACTAACAACTAAAAAATGGGGAAAAGCGGTCAATAATTTTGTTATTTATAGCCGCCACTTCGGTAACTTAACGATAATTTTAATCAGCATTTAAATCTAATTGCTTTTAACCATCGGTATATTAATACGTAAAGCAAAAACATTGCACCCCTTTTTAAGAGGATTGCGTAAATGGAGGAATTTGAATTTTCGTAGAGTTAAAGATTAAGTGGAGAGGGAGTGCAGAAAGCTATTATTTTTGTTAATGTGTATAATTATGAATACATTAAATAATATAAATAAATATTATACTCACAATACGATACACAGATTCAAAGTTCAAATGTCAAACTCTAGCAGTACTTTATGCTCAACTTTTCTGTCGAAATCGATTGCTGATAACTTTCCTTTGCTACTCGTAGTTGCCGCTAAGGCATAAAAATGCATATGTTTTCTGCTTACTCTTTGTGTTTTTTCTTGTTATTAACGTGTAGAATATATAAGTGAATTAAAATTTAAAACCCCAAAGGGAAACCTCCGACAGAGCGAGACGGTATTCTCGGTCAAGCCCACTTGTTTTTTTTTTCGAATGGCCGTAAGGCCTTTACGCTTAATCGGAAGGGCAGATGAGCAGATGGCTCATCTAAGAATATAAGCTTGTAAAGAGGTAGTGCCATGCTGCTTTGCAGCCAAATTGGGCCGGCACGACCGCGGTACCTCTCGTTCACATAATACCGGCGTAAAGTGACAGTTGTGCTGTCGCGTTTCGTGCGGTTTGTGAGTTTCCGGTGGCACATCGGAGGGGAAAGGGAAAAGGAGGGCAACGCATCTGCATAACTTTTGGTTGTGTGGATGTTAATGGGCGTTGATAGTTGCAAGGCTTCGGCTGTTTGTTTGTCCTCCTATGCTATAAAAAAAGCCCACTTATTATCATGTTATTTGTTATATATTATATAGTGCCGTTCTATGAATACTTCGATAGCACGATTCGAGATTGTGGCGCAAATTAGTCCGTTACATATGTATATATTTATTTGTACCTAAGTATTATTTCGCTTTTACTTAACTTTTACGATTTAAACATCAATGCTCGCGGTGTACATGATTATTAGCACATAAAAAAAAAGAGTGATTCAAAAATGTACAATTATTAATGTCTTTGGCGTGGGTTGCTTCAAAGAGAGACGATTTGCATTGTAAAGACGTCTGGGTGTTATTTTCGCAGCATTATTCAGAGTTCTATGATAAGATTGTAAGGGTATATATTATTTATTATGCTAAGCCTTACTAAACCTATACTTCAAGTAGCAATGGACACGTTAAGAAGAATTGTATCATAAATTTATCCGAGTTTTTACGGTATATTTTTTAATGATTGCATATTTTTTATAACTACAAGTCGGATTTAATTGGTAAAAATCTATATTTTTTATACAGATGACATCAATTTTAATTTGAAGTTTGAAGTACTGAAACCAGCTTAAAGCTTTGATAGCATTAACGAACTGAATATAATTATAGATCTAAGGATCAAAATGATAATATAATTATCAAACGTATCTAGGATGTTTCTGGTGTGTTTGTGTTCGCACCATGTTTACACATGTAAGTAAATATCCACGGTTTGTATCAATTTACCATTGTTCCAAATTTCCTATAATAATACTATATATCTTGAAAGGTGTGCTGCCATTATTGTTTTGTTGACTGTCGCACACAAAATAATAATAGTCCCGTTACGATGTATCTTATTACGACTAATAAGTGGTATAACGCTGAATTTACAAGAAGTTCAATAATCGTACTTTAATATTTATACATACTAAATTACGTCATCATGTGGGGCGTCTGCCTATTTTCCTATTTAAATAATTAACAAAAAACAACTATGCAGCACACTTGGGAAATTTTGCCTGTTGTAATAAATATTACAACCTATAAAATAGTTTTTTACCATGTAATAAAATAGAAAAGCCAAAGAAAAACACTAACTCATATAGTTTTACAATGAAATGTGCTATTTATGTAGGAGCAGTGTAAAATGTATACAAAACACCTTTCTAAAAAAGTGACTCGGCACACAATATGCCTACGGCAAACAATGAAGTAATTTTCATATGCGAGTCGTTCATGCGACTGTCTTTTCATGTTTACATGAGTGAAAAATACCAAAATTTCTTTTGAGCAGGTAAAGAAAAGAAGAATTTCCAAAAGGGGTGTGAATGTTTATGCCGCAAGCTATGGCTATGGGTGGAAACGGCCACAAGAAAAAAAAAACAGAGACAGACAAATGGAGGACCTTTTTTTGAATTCCGTTAAAAAAGTTTCATAACGGAGGATGAGAATCCGGATCTATGTACTTTTAATATATTTAATGCAATGTTATTTCAATATTGAAATATTTATTTTATAGTCATAAGAGGAGATCCGTGTAATTTTAAGGATGAATAAACTTGTATCCGATATTATACTATAGTTTATTATATTAAATTTGTAATTTAAAGCATTTTCCGAAGCTTGAGAGGATAAATCCAAAAGTTTTCTGAATTAATAAGGCTCCGAAGTCAAGAACTTATAATTAGAGGCGGCTTTGTTTAATAGATGTTAAAGTAATAAGTAATATTTTATTAAACACTAGCGGACCCGACAGACTTCGTTCTGTCAAAGGAAGTCATGGGGATTTAATAAGCATAAATACAATAATCAACAACTTATTACAACAACACACAAACTCATCTATTCTGGTTATATTCTTGTGATGGCATTGTTTATAATGGGTACATCATCATCATCGGCATATATCCGTCCACTGCTGAACATAGGCCTCCCTCAATGAACGCCAAGATGACCGATTCCGTACCACTCGCATGCAACGCGGACCTGCCACTGCACGGAGATCGTCTTCCCACCTGTTTAATGGTCGACCAACACTTCGTCTACCTAAATGCGGCCTCCACATTTGAACCTTATTGACCTATCGGCCATCCGTTCTTCTGAGTGTGTGACCAGCCCAGTGCCACTTCAACGTACATATTTTTCGCATGATATCGGTAATTTTAGTACTCTGGAGGAGGACTTTGTTTCGAATCCTATCTGCCAAAGAAACACCAAGCATAGCACACTCCATAGCACGTTGAGCTACGGAAAAATTACGGACCAGTCGTAAATTAAGAGTTTGTTTCAGTCCCGTAGGTCAACACGGAGATAACGCATTGGTCTTTAAACTGTACGGTATACGGACGACGTGAGAATATGGCGAAACTTCCTAAATGCTGCCCACCCTAATTGAATCCTCTTATTGGCTTGCCTCTCGAAGTTATGTCGACCTAGCTGCAAGGTATGCCTAAGGTAGAAATACTATTGCACGGCTTCGAGAGTTATGTCATCGACGTTAACCGGCCTAAGGAGAACGTGTTCGTTGAACATGACTTTCATGTTGTTCAAGTTCACCCTAAGGCCCACACGTCGGGATGATTCGTTTAGACTGTGCAGCATCTTCTGTAAACCCTTCAGCGACTCGGCCAGTATAATAAGTAAGTATATCGTCGGCGAAACGAAGGTGTGAGAGATACTCGCCGTTAATGTTTATGCCACATTCTGCCCAATTAAAAGTCTTGAAGATTTCGTCCAAAGCATTCGTGAACGGTTTCGGGGAATGAACATCCTCCTGTCGCACACCTCGATGCAATTAGATTGGTCTTGTTTGACCTCCCGGAATCAGAATGAACATAAAAGCGGCTTCGTATAATCCTCTCATTACTTTAACGTATCGCCAATCGACATGACATCGCTGCAGAGCTTCCAGAACAGCCCAGGTTTTAAGAGAGTCAAAAGCTTTCTCATAGTCCACAAAAGCAAGGCACGGTGGCTGGTTGTACTCATGGGTCTTCTGTATAACTTGCCTTATAGTATGAATGTGGTCTATGGTGCTAAATCCTCCCCCTTTTAGCTGCTTAAGAGCCAAACTAACGTCATCTAATCTGATGTTCAGAAGCTTTCCAGAGAGGTGTCGTGTTAGGCTGGCACGCGGATCATTATTCCGGGTATTAGGTTGAGGAGCATGGGACGCGTACAATTTGCTATAGAAGTCTTCGATCTCCGATAAGATCTCCGGCCTAGAAGAAACGGTCTCGCCAGAAGTGGTCCTAATCTTCGACAGATGGCTTCATGTGTGTGTACAAACTGTAGTGAAATTATTCATTTTCAAAAGCAACAATCCACCCGAACAGATAAGTTTTCGATACTATATAATATATACAAAATACATTTAAAAGTAAATCACACGTGTGTAAAGTTTTCATTTTCCTATATTTATTATTTAATTCGGTGTTCATCCCAATTACATAATAATATTAGAATGTATTTAAATAATTTTGCACAGACAGGGATATTAAATTAATAATTAAAAATAATAAAACACTCTTGGTAACGCGGTTTGTGTTTGACTGATGTAATGACGTGGAAACTGATGCATTTTATGTCGCGTGCCTGCCTGAAACTAAAACAAACGAAATAATATCGCGAAACCGACCAAATTGAAAGTCAGTACTAATGATCCATAGCCCGTAAATTGTGTAGCTATGTAATTTGGTCGGGTTCGCGTTATTATCACCTTTTATGAGTTTCGGGACACGACATTAGACCCTCCAACAGCAAACGCACACTGTTTTGATAGAATAAATGAAATTCTGACTTTGCTCGGGTGAAATTTGATTTACAATGCACATAACTAACGATCTAATAATAAGACCGGTAGGGTCCCATTGCACAACCCAACAGTAGGGTTTAAATTTCTTAAAAGCATTTCTATACAACCAACTTTTAATTTAAGGAATGTGTGGTGGTAATCCTGCAATCGTTATATCGAGTTTAGGAATTCTACGGGATAGTTTAAAACATCATTATGATCGTCCTCAACTACAGCGTTATAACTCTCTTAAATTTTAAACACACCCGAGGTTTTTTCAACAACTTAGTCGTGCAATTGAAAACGATCTCCGTTTTGAGGAGTAAGTAACGTTTTCATTGAATAATTTTTATTAGGTATCATTTGTGTCAAGCGACACATCAAACATATGGTCTACAATTGAATTATCTACAATGCATCGCTATGGTCAACACCATCCTCATTTGATGATCCATTGCCTGAATCCTTATGACACGTAAGACGTAGAGATCTCATCAGAATTAATTGGAACTTTTAATCTCGAGTGATCTGTTCTACCGCCATCTAAAAATTTGCTGCAATCCCAGTAAATGCTATAGCATTATTTAATTCTTGCCTATTGGCAGGCATATTTTGTTTTCAGATCTTAAAATGTACAATAGTTGTAAATACAAAAGTTTTTCCAGTTCCTCTTGGGCCGTCAAGTTGGAACAGATGTATATCTATAAATTCTTTTGATATAGTACCTATAAATTCTCCTGATCATAATATTTCTTTGTCTAGATAATCCTTTTCATAATACAAATACAAATAGTAAATACTCCTTGCCAAAAGCGTATTAAAAAAAGTAGATGTCACCCGTTATCAATGACAGTGATAATATGCAATTATGTCATTGTATTTTAATGGACTGCAATATTTTGTCTGTCAACACCATTAGGATTTAACAAAATACTCGACAATCCAAATTTTGGGGATATATGTTGTCGACTCGAAACCTTTAATTTTTTATGTTTTATTATTTAGGTAACTTTTAGATTGAGTCTAAGACGAAATTATTAATATGATATAGCTTAGACAACAATGAGTGTTTGTAATCTAATATGAGCTTTATATAATAGCGATAAAGTTCAGATTGACTCTACATTTTAGTTAGAAAACGTTTGTATGGGAAAAAGAAAAGGGCTGTTTTTAGGGCTTTCCCGGCAATTATTCGATTTTTTTTCGCCGGAACATCCATCCTTGGACTTCCACAAACATTTAAAAAAAAGAATTATCGAAATCGGTTCAGCCGTTCACACGTGATGCCGTGACAACGCGAAACGGGTTTCATTTTTATATATATATAGATGAAAATACTTTACGTCATGTAAAATGCGTTAATTTTATCTCAGGGTTTGATTTTTCGGTATTTTATGTTTATTTGCAGCAGGTATTCGTATCAAACTTGATGCAGTTCTACATTAAATTCTAAATTTTATGAGTTGTCATTAAAAGTTCCGAGCGAAGACTAAAAATCTCTGGTTCCAGCACCAGTAGAATTTAGATTAAAAAATATTTAATCATGCTTTTATTAAAGCCTGCTTTGTGGAATTTGTAATAAATGTCGCAAGGGTTGCGAAAAATTCATCAGAGTAGAATATTTAACACTCGTCCGGTTTTTTCCTTAGTCACCTTTTATGTTGTGCAGAGATGTTTGCATGCTATTTAATATTCTAAAGGAAATGTTTTATACGGGTTTATGTCCTATATTACTAAATTTAAAAATTGTTTATTACATCAAGTCGCCAGCATTCGGGTGATCGATGGTGCTTAATTATAGGTAGTATGTATTCCCATTGACAATATAAGACCAGCCCCGTTTTATAATGACTGAGATGTGGGCGATGAAGGACGATTACAGCCTTAATATAACTAAAAAATAGAGAAACTTTTTTACTTTTAATATCAAACGATTTTTATATTAATTTATTATTGAAGTATTAAATCTTCGATTATGTAAAATTTTTGTTTGATTTTGTTTTTTGAAATTTGTTTTTATGATGTGGCATGTGGCACAACCCTCAATTTCCTATGACATTATTACTTTTGATAGAACGAAACGTCTGTCGGGCCAGCTAGTATATATATTAGCGACCATAATATTCTGCGAATAAAGAAAAACGCATGAAAACTCATAAACACACGTTTTCCCAAACAAAAAAGTAATCTAGATCGATTGTTTACCCCCGAAAACCACCATAATATATCAAATTTCAGCGAAATCGTTGGAGCCGTTTCCGAGATCACAGAAACATAAATAAAGAATTGCTCGTTTAAAGGTATAATATATAATTTAAAATAGAATATAAACCTTTGAAGGCATCAAAGGCATGCCCCTCGAATATGTTACACGTTCGGTATTTGTGAACACATTCATTTACTTTGCTCTCAATTTACTAGCGCCGTATAAAATTGGAATAAAATCATATTAAGTTCTCTAATTCAATTCAATTTACACTCGTATTTACTTAGTACAGGTAAATCTAAATTATGTACTACATATTAAAGAATCTACCTTCAATCATAATTAACATCATCAGCAGCCTCTATGGGTACATTTAATATAGGTTTAATGTTATTCGCATCGTGCAAATTTTGAGAATTCTGTTAAATCGGGTATTATTTCTAATACAAATGTCTGCAATAGGGATGTTGACACATGTTACAAATTCATGTAAAGTAATGTTTTACATAATAAATACAGTATTTGAAAACCTAAAATAACATTTAAAAAGTCTACTTATTTGTCTTAAAATTTAGAAAATTAAATTAAAATGCGTTATTTATCATGCATTATAACGTGACTGTAAACGCCAATAAGGCGATGACGTCACTAAACATTGAGCTAAGTACAAACTCACCTAACATAGCGCGAGCTCTGTATGCGGTGTGTGACGTAATTTTAAAAACTATTTTTCTTTATTTAATTTTTTGTTAAAATTGGACATATTTATTTACAAAAATCTTTTTTTTGTGTTTTACCTACACAAGTAGGTAAGCAAACTTGTAGTCGAGCCATCTGAAGGTACATAACACACAGGTAACATATTCAAGTTTACCTGGAACTAGTCTGTGAAAGTTCAACAAGTTTTACCAAGAATTGTGTTGCCTATCCTGAGACGTAAGATATGGTCACGGTGGCGGTGCACAGCACGTCTGCATGGTTTGAATATAGCACCACGGCGCATTCCTCCCACCGCGCGTCGGTAATGTATGTACCTACGTGTAAATGTACACTACAATATATTACAGTATAGTAACAAGAACACGTTAACCTAGTCCAGTAATATATTTGAATTAGAACTCGTGCGATGCTATCGATTATATTTCGAATTCCGCCAATAGGGATGTTGACTATTTTTTTAAATTGATTTTATTTGATAGATATACTATAGATAAACAGTACAGAATTATATGCTAAGTTACGTGTAAGATGTTTGTTTTTTATAGCGCTTACATAATCCAACAGATCAGGGAGTCTTGTTAAAATAAAAGTTTAGGGCTTAATGAAGTCATGTTTAATTCGTTCCGAGCTTTCCCATAAAAAGGTAAATCGCTCCCAAGTCACCGTTTCCTCCATTTTTTAATGATATACATCGTATTCGACGGATCCCCCACGTGGATAAAATACCCTTTTCCTGTTCAATACAATTTGTTTCAGTAATTACATTTACGAATTGCGAGGGTATATCGGTATGACAAATATATTATCAATGAAAATCCCAAGCATAAACCTCGTGGTATGTTTTATTTCAATATGTATTTGCTCCAGGCACACACTGCCGTAAACCAACCATTTTATGCCTCAGTCTCACTGCAACGGCTACTTCATGTATTGCCACAGATAAAAATGAAAAATGTTATCTATAAAAGTAAACTATATTAAAAACTTGTCGTAGTTTTTAACTCATTTGTAGCTTAAAAGTAGAGAGTCGACTAGTCTCTACTTTTACGTTGCGGTCATATGTAGTTTAACACTTTGTTTCTAGATTATGGATTCCGTTGTTTCTACTTTTTTATTCCTATATTCTCGTAACAATGTAGTTACTTGGTTATCATACTTTTCATTCGTTAGCTAAAATATTCTCACGTAAATTCGTTTATCAGAGTTTCATATGAATAGTGCATTTGATAACCGAAACGGTGTCCAATAGACATTCGCGCCGGCGGCGTGTTCAATCTTACAGTCCAAAGAGTAAAGATATTATATTCTAGGCTTTGTCTGAAACTCTATTACACGCGCCTCGCCGGAGCGCCGAGCGCTGGAATCCGTATTGTTTGAAGTCCTGCTTTATGCACAAGATGGAAAATTATTTGGGAATAGAATATTGATAGCGAGAAGACACATTTCTTAACCAATCTTAAATCTTAATAAATCTATAATCAATATTAATAGATTTATTTTTACTTTGTAACAAATCAATAGCTTAGAATTTTTCCCTAGTATGAATAAAATACACGTTTTGTAATACTCGATTAGCATTATTCATCATCATCGAAATCTACCAATTATGTATATAAAATAAATAACAAATTATGAATGTGGATATATATGTGATAAAATTCAATAAAAAAATATGAATGTCGGCCTACATGTGTCGGAAAGTCAATTCATAATACAGGAATCGTAAAGGTTGGAAAGGGTATCTTAACAGCAATCGAATGGTAAAATATACATTCGCATCTAGATGTGTCGGTTGACGTGGTATTTCACACAAGGTCATGTGGATAACACATTTCGCTTTAAAAATGTGTATATCACTACATATTATAAAATAAATAATAGTTTAAAAAAACTAAAAACACGCTTTTTATAGAAACCCAAACTAAAAAATAGAAAATAAATTTTAATAAATTTAAATTAAGAATAGTGTTAAAAATTTCAATAACTATAAATTAATAATAGTGTAAATAAAAAAAAATTATTTTATTAAAAAAAAAGCGTGGGGTGCTTTTTAAGATATTATCAAAATGATAATCACTCTACTCATATCTGTCAATAAAATATTTATAACTATATTGACACCATGCACCCCACGCTTTTTTTAAAATAAAATAATTTTTTTTTATTTACACTATTATTAATTTATTGTTATTGAAATTTTTAACACTATTCTTAATTTAAATTTATTAAAATTTATTTTCTATTTTTTAGTTTGGGTTTCTATAAAAAGCGTGTTTTTAGTTTTTTTAAACTATTATTTATTTTTTACTTTTTAGTTTTAACAATACGGGGAATCAGAGTTCGATTTCGGAGAGGGAGCCTGAGAAACGGCTACCAGAACCAAGGAAGGCCGCAGGCGCGCAGATTACCCACGGAGAGTTACATACTGACATACTGACATACTGACATACTGACAAACTGACAAACTGACAAACTGACATACAAGTGAAGCTAATAATAAAAAAAAAAAATAAAAAAATAAAAATAAAAAATTTTAATAAATTTAAATTAAGAATAGTGTTAAAAATTTCAATGACTATTAATTAATAATAGTGTAAATAAAAAAAAAATATTTTATTTTAAAAAAAGCGTGATCGTTCGTTCATAGTAAGCGTCGACATCGAATTCATATTCGATGTTAGCGCGCGCAGATTACCCACGGAGAGTTACATACTGACATACTGACATACTGACAAACTGACAAACTGACAAACTGACAAACTGACATACAAGTGAAGCTAATAAAAAGCGTGTAAAAAAATAAAAAAAAAAAAAGCGTGTAACAAAGTCGCTTTTTCTGTCCCTATATCTCTTTGTACGCTTAAATCTTTAAAACTATGCCACGGATTTTGATGCGGTTTTTTTTAATAGATAGGACAATTCAAGAGGAAGGTTTATGTATATAATTTATTAAGTTTTTATATGCATTGGCTAAGATATAACAATAATTGTTGAAGGTGTCGGGAAAAAATAGGCCGCTTGGGAGTTTTCAACGAAAACGCTGCCTAAACCCTTTGAGATATAACAAAATAATGTATGGTGGAATTGTGTATCTTAAATAGGTCTACAAAAAAGTCCGCGATGGCATATGTCTATCTCTTAGGGATATCATACTATATCCATTTAATACTTTAAACAATGGGCAATTATAACGTGGTAATTTGAAAGTTATTTACACAAATACGGTATGAATCCTTACCATTTTAAATCAGTTAATTGGCATGTGCATTTTATGAAGATTATTTTTGCCCTTAACATCATGCAAATTAAATGAATACTTTAGGAGATATGGCAAAATCAAAATAATGCAGAAGAAAATAAATCGTGTTGCTGTGATACGAACGGGCGCGGGTGGTTGTCTGGTGTCTAAGGCCGTAGTGTATCAACTCATGTAGACGTAATAATATGATCAACGTATGGTGGAATATATAATAATAGTATTATATATCCTAAATATGCCTACAGAAAATCTGCGAAGGGATATATGTCTTTATGTTCAAGATGACATATATTCATTTTAATACAAAAACTTAGTAATTATTAAAATAGAAATGATCATCATCAGACACGATAAATCCGTAAACCTAAGTTCACGCGGGCGAAGCTGCGGGTAATAGCTAGTTTTAATTAAATTTAAAAAGTGTTAATCAAAGGTGTATTTTAGTCATTAAAATAGTCTCAAAGATAAATAGACATATAACGTCGCAGTTGATCCAAATAAATCAACATTTAAATCAATTTACTTTTTCAATGTACTTAGCAATCTCCTTGCCGAGTATCTATTAGTGCCTATATGATTGTTCAGTGACGTCATTAGTAAAGCCAGAGATCTATATAGCATTTCAAATAGTTTGAGCACTGAACGAGCATTTGAGAGAGCACTGCATTCATTCTTTAGGCTTTGCTACAAAAACTCGTTAAAACGACAAAAGAAATTTGTATGTTAAAAGAATGTAAATTCAATTTGCCCCTTGCTATTTTCCTTTTGAATTTGTGAATGTGACATAATAACGGTCGGTTGACCACTTACCATCGTAAACGTCGAGGGTTTAATTGTGCCAGGGATCGACACTTACATAGAGCTTGAGTAATTGTCATGCTGTATTCTTTCTACAAGATTTAAATATGTCGAAGCCTTTTCTAAGTTCCAGCATATAAATCTATCCCTTATATTTTAAATAAAAAAGTAGTAACTTTAAGGCTGTTCATAGAACATAAATATGTGAAGATAAATTATTGGTAAAAAGGGGATCTATTGTGTCCTATTCTATTTTACAAAAACTCTTTATACTTTGAGAAATATACCTTTTCAGCTCTCTAAGCTAAAAAAGTTTTTATTTATAACTATTGCGTGGGCGTGAATGATTGGCTTGAGACAACCTACGCTAAATCATGTAATTAAATAATATTTTACAAAATAATGTAACAAGATAGAAAGAAGAGTTATACATATATTTTTTTTTATTTACCACTCCACGTGTAACGTTACCATCTTCATTACTAACACCATCTTCGCGAATGCGGTTTACATTCCTGTAACCATTATATTGGAGGTTGTATAGATTAATATTTGTTTTATTAATTTAAATAACATTTCAAAAGCCTATGTAGATGCGTTGCCTATCTTTCCCCTTTTCCCCATTGGGCAACCGGATACCCACAAACTGCACGGAACGCGACAGCATAGCTGTCACTTTACGTACGTAGTGGGAGGTACCACACCAGCCGTGCGGCCCAAATCGCCTGCAAAGCAGCATAGCACTGCATCTTAATTGAGAATGTTCAAACAAACTAAATAAATCACGCTAAATAGCGTTTAAACAGGGCCCTCGACTATCATGATAATATAAACGAATATTATTTGAATTCACGATGTATGCTCCGGGCCAAACGCAATTCTGTATCCAGCCGACTGTACATAGTGTATAAAATGTTGAACGTCGACCATAACACGACACGGTCTGTTAATGACGCTCACGAACTATTTGTAAATTTTAAACGACATAAAGGCACTATTATTTAAAGCATAAATTATTTTAATATTTTATTACTGTCCGCCATGGATTATGGAATTGTGAGCTACGATGGCATTGTACGAATGGGCTGTGAGTTGGGTTGGGAATGCGTTTTACATGTACATTGGATATCCGGGTAGGCTCCTAAACCTAGACTGCACGTGGGACTCGCGTTCGTACGTACTTTCTACTAACTAAACCATCTGCTATCGCGCTTTCCGTCTTTTTCTGGGTCCTGGATCTGTAGGGCTATTCTGTAAGGTCATTTTCGAATCTTGAAAGCGGAATCCGCGGTCATATGACGGATTTGTATTCTTTAAAACTCTATTATCTGTCTATCGGCGGCTTTCAATATCCTATCTTAAATTTTTTTTATCTATCTTAAAATTTTGACAGATTTTGTAAGAAAATGTGTCAAAATTTCCTATTTCCTATATCAATAAAGTTCAGTAATCAGTTGATGCGATAATAAAGTACTTTTGAGGAACCTAGGCATGTCTGAGCGATTACTCTAAAGGTGTATGAAGTTACTTCAAGTTAGAAAAACTACTTTAAACATATAATATAGGTATGTATAGATATGTAGGAGTAAAACGTTTTTTTTTTCAATAATTTAAATTATGTGATACATTAGAGATGACGATGATTAATGCAATCCATATTAAATACTGATGTATTAAATACCTTAATTTCTATTTACAACTTAGCTGCGCTGACCCGATTTAGTACAATATACATACAAATGAAGTAGGTAAGTGGTTTTACAAGTTTAACATGCCTTCTACTTAATAGAATTCAATTAGAGATGATATCGGGTTAAACGGCCCACCGTATTCAATATCAACATTCAGTGAATTAATTGTAACTTGACTGCGGAACTAAATATCCAGTTTGCGAGAGTTTAAGTAATACTGAGAAAACTTTGATGTTAACCCGTGGAAAATCTTCGGTTGGATTACGAGTCTCGGACTTCGTAATTACAATCTGTTAGCGAATACGCAAATAAACTTCCAAGTACGCAGTCGATGACGGGATGAGGGTCTATTTTTGTGACCTCAAATGTAAAACTTTGGAATCGATATTTCATAAATATTATATTTCTTCCGGGCTTTTTTAAGGTTCTTTTGTTGAAGCGGTTTTTAATGGTGTTGATGTTTATAAATGTAACCCCTGTGAATAGTATAGCGATCAATATAACATAATGTACTTTGGTTAGGCTAGAGCTAAATGCTTTTGGCTGGAATTCAGTTTCCTAGATGAATTTCCTACTCGTCCCTGGTATAACAGCGAGATATAATGAAACCATATGAACACTGAGTATTTTCGCAAACAAAAATATTTTTTTATAAAGTTTGTTAAAGAACGGGAAATATTATTTCTTTAAGTTTTATCAATATGCTCATTAGCCCTTCCAGTCCGCATAACGAGGGCACTTATTTGAAGGGCGCCTAGCAAATCGTTTAAATATTTGAGTGAATAGTCAATTTAAATGTGGAACTTGTTCAAGTTTTATCAAGTTTTGGTGAGAGCTGTCGCTATTGCCCGTCGCGAGTGTCCGCCGGCCCCCGCTCCCCCCTAATTGAGAAAGTTAAGCGGAGCGTGAGAATTCCTATATAGGCTTCCCTAATACCGGCTTTCTTCCTTCCAAAATTGCACTCTCAATCTCGGATTCAGTTTTGTTAAAACTCACTTATTCGAATCTGTGATGAGAGAATGAACTCTCAAGGTATTTAAAGCTTTAACGTTTGTTCATAGTGTATATTATTATTTGTGAACAACTCTGCCATATTGTCTTGGTGCATGGTTACTTAAAAAATATCTTATGTCACAGATATCGCAAAAATTTGATTTGAATATGCATGCAAATATTTTGATTTGGTTTATGGACAATGTTGACCACACACCACCAGTTGGCACGTCTGCCAGTTTCCTTATTCAAATAACATCCTTACTTAATATTATACATGTGAAAGTAGGGATGTTTGTTACGCTTGCATGCAAAAACTATTCAACCGATCATAATTAAACATTTTACACACATAAAAAGGGGATTTTTTAGTTAACGCGGCCATACCGCGGGGAACAACTAGTAAGAAAATAGTCCAAGAAAATACGAATTTTGAGGTAGGTACTTATACTAGAGTTTTTGATATTATTGACTTGGAAAGTTTAAAAAATTAATAATGAATAGTTTTTGTAAATCACGCCTGAGAATGAGCGAAAAATATAAAAAATGATTTTCTTTCTTAATTTTTTGTAATCGGTAAGAGAAAGAAAAAAGTTCAAATAAAATTTGTAGAGCTTAAAATTTTTATAAAGTAATGGTGTTTGTGTGTGTGTTAGGTTTTTCCTAAATTTAAAAGTATCCGAAATAGAAGCTACGGGATAATAGTAACAACTTTTTTTTATTAAAATATATATTTCATAAACCGGCTAGTGGCCATATGCGTCAAAAAAGATTGGGTAACTATGATGAAACTGTGCTAGACCGTAACTTAGTTTCAGATTATTCATCAGTTTTCCTGTCTCTAATATTTGTATTTGTAAAAAATTAACACTATCAAAGGATATATTGAAAGTTCTCATTTAAATTCACAATAATAATAATAATAATCCGCCCAAAAACATTCTGTAAAAAACTAGCCAAGCCTCGATGGAGCTGCATGATCATCTCTAAAAAGTAATGAAATCTGGACTATGTCGTGCCAAGTCTAAGGTTCCTTACTGCGATTTTTTTATTATTATAGTTAATGTTGTGCGACTTGGCCGTTGCATATTGAATTATTTTATTAGATTTTCTTGAACATTGTCATTGGAAAACGTTGATTTAATAACCAGTCATTGTAGGTTTGATAAAGCTATTTATCTATTATTGAAGAAATGCCTAACTCTAAATTAAACCTAAAAAACATAAACCTAAATAACTAACAATTAAATATAGTTTTCAATTAAAATTTATTTAAATTTAATAATTAAGTAATAATCAGTAATCCGTCACTCATAATAAAATTCCTAATCTTTTCAAATCTTCAAATTGTTTTAATAACAACATGCTTATTAACCTTAGCAAGCCTTACCAAATAATAAGCGAAATAAACGTTAGATTTGTAGCGGTTCGATGGAAGGCCGCTAGATGGCATTAGTGGTAGCACTTGTGTTTTCTAATCAGGTGTCATCAGGTACTCCAGATCTTCGATTATCCTAGTTTTTATAGTTTTCCCTTTGTGTGTCCATTAAACCCTAACTCTGTTCCAAATTTCAGCTCTCTGAGTTTATGAGAAGTACCATTTCTATTTTGATGATCATGAGTGAGTGAGTTTCATAAATGCGAAACTTTGCTTTCGCTTAGCTTCGGAACTAAATGACTTACAGACTTGAAATTTTGAATTTTAAGTATGTTGTTATAGCTTAATAGATGACGAACATTTCTTCGTTCTGGTCCTATCCCGAGGTTCTCAAATAGGGGCCTGAAAATGCGGCGAAATGGTTCCAGTAAAGATAGTACGGCAGTGCTTGCTACGCGCTCGACTTGGCGAGGGCACTACCGTGCCCCCAGATAATAATAATATTATTTAAATTCACAATACATAAAGATAAAAATTATGATGACCCACGTTTTTATTTTCTTTTTTCTCTTTTAAAATATTGGCCCCCAGATAATAATAATATTATTTAAATTCACAATATATAAAGATAAAAATTATGATGACCCACGTTTTTATTTTCTTTTTTCTCTTTTAAAATATTGGCACTTATATTTATAGTTGCAAAAGCAGAAAATTACGAGAGGCCCAATAAAATGAAACAGTTTGTACATACAAAATATTCCAACTGTTCCGTTGGGCATGTTATCTCGCAAGTTGTTAGGAGCGTGCAGACTGCAGTTGTACATTCCTTAAATTATTAACTTACAGTGTAATCATGAAAGTTATGTCGGTTAAAGTTAACTCTTATTCGGAAAATTTTGATCTCGTTGGTTACAGGTTAAAGGTAAGGCATTATGAAAATTTATTAAGTGTTTAGAATACATAGAAATGACACTCTTTTAATTGCGTGGCTCTTTGCTATCAATCTGATACACGCCCAAGCTATTTTTTCTTATAGAGTTACGAGTTATACGAGTTACCTTAAATCTACCCAAGTATGTAGATAGTTATAACATTATTGACGGCCGGCTGTTCAAGTGGTCAGGCAGTACGCTATTGGATACTTTACGTAGCGGTCACTGGTTCGATTTCCGCCAAGTGTAGTTATATGATTATATGAGATGTATTTCTATAATTTATTTTAAAATATTTTGCAACTCAAGTGGTTAAGAACGTACTACGGTTATAAGATCACAAATAAATACATAAGAACAAAGTTGAATTAAATTATTGATATGTATTTAGTCTATGAATACACATAATATTAATAATTTGTATGTTACCAACTGATTTATGTGTATAAATTAGTTACGTTTGTAAATGTAGCAATTTATTCACAGTATCTAATATGTTTCGTCGAGCACGTTACCTGAATAAAGCTTTATTAATTATAACATCTTCCACTGAAAATCGACTACCCACTTAGCCCGCCTCCGCATTGATATTATAACTGCCTCATGAAGTCAGAGGTCAATCAAAACTTTCCTTATCGAATGTAGCGTTAATTCTAGAACAGTATTACCTCAAACATTTCACGCTTAGCGCATGTAATTGGCATTTGAGTTATGACCTCTTAAACGTTCTAACTAGCTCGCGGCTTGTTGACTCCGAACTTTTTGATTTAACTAATTATTTCATTTAGAATTCTAACATCTATATAACACGTGTTATATAGAAATATTACTAGTTAAAGTCTAGTCTAGTTATAAAGATTTTGTTTTGACTCTAATTATATCGTCTGTTAAATTTAACGCACGTTCGCACGAGCGCTTTGTAAGCACCTTATTCAAATCCTACGAAAATCCAACAACGCTTAATAAAAAGGCGCCACGCTTTTAAAACGCTGTCGTGTGAATATATACATGGTAATTCGTTTAAACGTTTTTTAACGCTCGGTTAAAGCGCCCATGCAAACGGGGGGGGGGGGGGGGGCATTAGTATCTGACTAAAACATTTCGGTCAAATGATTTTTTTGCAAATAGATTAACAAATATCAACGTACGATCAAATATTATAATGTTACACATTCGTATAAAATTGAAAAGTTTGTAAAGTGAAAAAATCACCGTAGTAATTTATTATTACTAGACTTTAATATCGAAATGGAGGTATTGAAAATGACACGAGAGGATTGATTGTGAATGAACGTGTACAGTCGGGAGTGGATCCCGGTAATCAATAGCATTGCGTGGCTTGTTGTTTTATTTGTTTATTTTTACATGTACCAGCACCAAATGGGCTCTCAATCTCCGGGGTTTATTTTAGTATCCCTCCATTAGCTGATTAATAATTCGGATACGTTAAGCACGGTCTATATTATTAACGTACGGCCGTCCTCTATGTGAGCCTGGGTTGTTAAAAGCAGGTGAAAAGGTCGGATAGACCAAAGAACGCACGTGCATAAATAATTGGGTTTGTTGTAGAGAAACCTTTGAGATTTTTTAGTCCAAATTTCGCCTCGCGATTAAAGGGCGCCCAACTTCGATGAACCTCGTGTGGGCGTCGACTGTTATTATTTGTGATTGTTGGTGCAAAATGATCTAAGTAGGTTAAGAATATCTAGTAAGTATTTATAATTTAAAGGCAGCTAAAATATAAAATAATTTTAATACTAGATAATTCATTCGGTTTTTTATTTAAATTGCTATGCATATTATTATTTTCAATTATATTTGATATAATAATGTTTTGATATAACATTGTGTGCAGCAAAATTTTTATACCTTGTTTATGCATGCCATGCTTAAATTTTGTTTCAACTTTTCAACCGCGTGTTTTAGTAATACACTAAAATAGCCCTTACAACTTTTTCCTATATTGTTAACAAGCTCATTAAGCAGTATTAGAATATCGGTGCCGGCTTCGGTGGAAGCTTTTTAATGAGCTCTTGCTTTCAAATATATTTTCAGAAGCATGCGCTTTTGACTATAATATATACGTTAGTATAATTACTGAAAGCTAGTTGTGGAAATCACGAAAATTGTCAATTAACCGGGAAAATGGGACGCCATGTTGTGGACTGCTTTTAGTCGTATTTAATATTTTTGATATTAAAATGTCTTTGATAATTTTGATAAAAACGTGAAAAAGCCACATATGTAGACACATATGTGGCTTTTTCACGTTTTTATCAAAATACAGATGAATGTTGTTTCAACCTGTAACAACCGCTGGATTTAATATCTATAATTACTTCGTACTCAAAATAAAAGCTGAATGTTACAGTTATAATGAGTTCATCAAAAGGTTACGGTCGTTGTCTTCGGTGCGTTAAGGTCACAGTGAGAAATATTAGTAATCAAAATAAATTACACATTGATATGATATTATTAGTTCACTTAAGCATTAAGTAAGAAATAAATAATTATTATATCAATATCGCATCAAAGATGTTTCTTGATCATGTTTGTGTATAATGTACCACCCCGCGGCGGACACCTCCCCCAGAAACCCTCATCTGTCACCTGATGAGGCGTGAACGTCAATTGTATCTCGCCATCGAGAGATTACGGCGGCCGATCCGCTGTTCTTGAATACAATTTCCTTCGCTTTAATGTTATAAATCACAAACAATCACTGTGGATTTTATTTATTTACGTATATTAATCCTATTATTCGTACTTATAATAGAAACGAATACATGTTGTTGGTTACTGGTGTATTAAAAGAAAATGTTTTATCTCGTTCCAATATTCCAAGAGCTTTTCTGCAAATATTTTTTATGCAATAAGAATAGTGAGGTCACGTAGAAATTCGAATAGATATTCTCGTCTGAAAAGTTTAAAAGAATTACTTGCAGTGGCGGGGAGAAGCAACGCTGTTTTATTAAAATTCTGCGAGTAAACTACAATTCAGTGGTATAATTTAGAGCCGTACCGCACGGCGTACTATCCTCGGGCGATTCAACATATAATGTGTTTTTGTGTCTTCCAAAAATTATTCATAAAAAATAAATGTTTCTTTGATAAAATTATACAAAATTGTCGTAATTATAAATAAAAAAAGATTACTTATAAAATAATATATGATAAAGTCCTGTAGGGAGCAACTTGCTTACCCTATCAGTATCCTTTTCTCTAAGTCCTTCCGGACTGGTGTTATGCCGCTTAAATGGAAACAATCATATATTACTCCAGTTTTTAAATCTGGTAACAAACATAATATTCGTGATTACAGGCCTATTTCTAAGCTAAATGTAATTGCAAAGCTATTCGAGAAAATGATTGTTGATCAATGTCTCCCCTCTCTACGACCACTTATAAATGACCAGCAACATGGTTTTATGCCGAGAAGATCGACGGAATCGAACTTGTGTGAATTTATCAACGAGGTGTCAGTTGCTATGGATGAGGGCTATCAAGTTGATGTAGTGTACACAGATTACTCAAAGGCATTTGACAAGATTTCGCATACTATATTGTTGGGGAAACTAGAAGCAATTGGAATACATGGAGACTTACTTCGCTGGATTGACTCATACCTTCGCGAGCGTAGCCAGGCGGTTACAATTAAAGGACACTGCTCCTCCTTCGTCCCTATAACATCTGGGGTACCACAAGGTTCGCATTTAGGACCTCTCTTATTCAATATTTATATTAATGATATTATTATAAATTTCAAACATTCTAAAGTCCTATTATACGCCGACGATATGAAAATTTTTACAGTTATAAAATCAATAAAGTCGTGCTTTCTTCTGCAAAGTGATATCGACAGTTTGTGTTCGTACTGTGTCAGGAACTCCCTATTCCTAAATATAAAAAAATGTCACACTATATCTCTAACCAGAAAACGTAAGCCTCTCGCTTTTAACTATACTCTTAATGGAGTTCAAATCGATCGCGTATTCGAGGTTAGGGATTTAGGCATTACGCTAGATACTAAATTATCGTTCGAATCGCACGTCAATAATATAATAACGAAGGCTTATCGCATTATGGGCTTTGTTTTAAGAGTGGGCCGAGAGTTTAGGGAGTCTCAAACCTTATTGCTTTTATTTAACTGTTTGGTTCGACCGATCTTAGAATACGCATCTGTAGTGTGGAATCCGCAATACCACACTTATATTGAAAAAATCGAAGCAATACAGAAGAGATTCCTTAAACACATAAGCCGCAGATCTCTTAGCGGTGCCCAGTCTTTAAAAGTTACCCCTTTAATAAACAGACGTATTGAGCGGGACCAATTACTCTTATATAAGCTACTTAACTCCAAAATTGACTCTCCTGGCTTGTTAAGCAATATTTCATTTCGATGTCCTAGATCCTCGTCACGCAACGGAACCAGTCTGTTTAGCGTACCCTGGTGTAGAACCAACTTTGCTGCCAACACATTCATTCCCCGAGCAATGAGGCATTATAATAATAATTTCTTTGAAGCTGACCCCTTCAGATGCTCACTAGGTGTCTATAAGAAAAAACTCAGAGATATTATGTCCGTAGAGTCGTTTAAATCCTAAATTGTTAATTCTATTTTTTTTTTTTGTAATATTTTGATTCTTTTTTGTCATTCTTAATTTTTTTTATTATTTATTATTTTATTAGGTTAGTCTGTGTTTACTCTGTTTTGTAATTTTGTATTAATTAGTTAGTAGTGGACACTTAATTGGTTTGTGTATTATTTTTAAAGTCATTTTTATGTGTTATTATAACTGTTTGTGTTCCTTTAAAATAAAATAAAATAAAATAAATAAAATGATTAATACAATTTTATTCGATGTAACTTTCTCACGGTTTGATTTGAACGATTAACAAAAGATTTTTTTTTAAATTTAATTTTAAATAATAAGTTGTTGGTTTTTGGCCCTTTAATTGCTGCTAAGTTGTGTAACTGTGATATGTGGTCTTGAAAGAAACGTTACATGACATTACTTATAAGTTCGTAGCGAATTAAATTTTAATCACAAATTTATCAATATTGACTTAATCGTTATCCTAACAAAAATTTAATTAATCCGCCCAAGAAACATGAATAAAGACCCTTTAAGTGGGGAGAATTCTATAGAATAATTGTATAAAGTTTTCTTGGAGAATTGTAATGACTTTTCCAATTATTTATCCCAGCAGAAGGTATCGGAGCGAGGTTGATGTGGGCGTAAATAATTTGATTGGTCGCTCACAATAGCGAGCATAAGTATGGGCGAAGGATTGAATACGTCATGATTGAGGGCTGTTACGTGAGATCCCGCTATTCCGGTACAATGAGCCCAATCAGTAGGAGAATTTCACGTGTACGTAGCAAGATGGAATCCTATTATATAATATATTTTAATATTATCATTTGAAAATATTTGATGTCTGTATTTAAAGTACACTAATTAAAGGTTAGGGACAGGAAAAAAAGAAACCAAAAAAGTCAAAACTAAAAAGAGAAAAAAAAACAACTAGCGAGCCACCAAGAGTAATGAAGTAAAGCGGAGGTCTCCCGTCGCAAGCTTACGTAAATGTGGTTTTTTAATATAAATTTTACTGCTATAATCTCAATCTATTTATCATTTTATACGCAATATAAAAAAATATTACCTACTTTTAAGTATTAAATATAATGTTTAATAATTTCCCACAAAGAAAAAAACAGTTTTAAGGATTATAATGCTTAGTTCGATTTTCATTAATTTCATTTATTTATCCTTTTTCATCGCTCTGAAGACATTCAATGGGGGAATATAAATATTAGGTAGCAATAATAATAATTATTGGAGTGTATTTATGATTCGAAACAGTAAGCTTATTTGTTTTGTCGGTGTGAAGGATTAAAGATCACGCTTCGTATGTAAATCAGATGAGAGGCTGCGTACTCAACCACCGGCGGGGATGCTAATCACAACATTGATACACGTCTGTTTACTCTTTGTGATTAGCAAGTACGAAGTTTTGTTAAGATATGTTTGCTTAATGTTCCGTACAATTACTGAATACATCACCATGTCGTCTAACATAGCTAAACCGGTAATATATGTTTTCCTCATATAGTATTACCGGTTTTACATATAAAATCTACATTATAATCGTGTTAGTAGAATGTTTTTCATTATATTAATATCGATAAATAAAAAGAAATATGACTAACATAGTTTAATCATTAATTTTTAGAGAGAAAGTATATCAGCGCTGACACGATATTAACTACCGATATTGAATTTTAACATAGCCGTAGCTATTTTTTTTTTTTTTTTTTCGGTTGGATATATGCTAATGGTCCTAGTGACCGTTATGCGTCATCGGAAATGGGGTGATCCGGTTGGATCATCCTATGACGTTAAAAATTTGGGGGGTTGCCCCCCGCCATGTTCATGGCGTCGCACTATGGAAAATGGTAGAACTAGAGCATATCATAAATGGTTTTTAAAAATATCACAATTTAAATGAAATATTTATTGCATTTGATACTCTATTAACCAAGTAATCCTAATCAGACATTTTTTTGTTCTAAAACTGCATATTTTTTTTTTTTCATAGGTTGAAGTAAGTTGAAGTAGCGGATGGCTCATTCAAATGTTTGCATACACATAATTCAAATGAATATTGTGAAAAAAGTATTTAGCACATGCATGCGGTTTTATACATTTTTAAAAAGGATATTTTATGTTCTTAATAATGAGCTATTGACTTTTTTGATGTGCTTTTTATTTTTGAGTAAGTACTTAAAAATTGACATAGCCTATTTTTCACTTTTTTTTTTATTTCGTCGAAGGTTTTCACATTTACCCACGTCTCCCCACGCGCAACTTTAAGTGTTATTTGATAGCTTAACTATTCATAAATGAAAAATTAAAAAAATCAGCTGCGGAAGTTTGCGACCCTGGAAGTTATGGGAAAAAATGTGATAGAGGTCGGAGTAAATAATTCGGTATCTTTGGCGGTTACCGCTGACATAGTTTACAAAAACAATATTAACCAAAATATTTCTATAGCAATAGCTTATTATCTATTTTGCACTCGTCCTGCGTGAGTAAATATGCATAACATTGATATTAGTACGTATTTCATATCTAAAAAACCAGTATATAAGGGGAAGCAAATATCTTCAAATTGCACACTTCAGCGTGAATTTCATACTAAGTGACACTTATTTAAATTGGTTATTTCCATTAAAATGTCAACTTTCAACTGTACTAAGGGCGATTTCATCATTCTCTATATCGAGCGTGGCAGAACCTTGGAATCGTTGTCCATAGTTCTACAGCAAACATTAAATGTTTCTGAAAACAACTTGTGTTTTGTAATTGGTGACATTCAAAGACATATTGTGCCTTCTTTCAATAAACGCTGGGCTCAAGCATCACGGAAAAAGGACAAATTTATTCAGAATAATACAAGCTGGCTGGAGTCAGGATATTCAGTACAGTTTCGGAGTCTGAAGCACATTCACTGCCATCAACTTCTGGTGAACGAGGAAGACCGTGCATTGCTTATGGAGACTCCTCAGAATCAACAAAGAAAAGGAAAAACACTCTTTTACTAGAAGAATATGGATTTGAGCACACTTGTAACGCATTTTTGCAAGGACTGCGGGCCTTAGGTGAGTATGCAGAGGCTCATCTTGTTGAAGAGCTAAGAAACTCTGAGAGCGAAAAGAAAAAAGTTTTCTCGACTATGTGGAAAGAGTCAGACCAAATGAAGATTTTATCTGATACAGAAGCATTGAGTGATTTTATTGATTTGGATCTAACTAAAGCACAATATATGGATCTAAGAAATTTAACCAACGAAAGAAAGTGTACAATGTTTCCCCCATATTACAAACAACAGAAGAAAAACAGAAATTGAAGAAAGAAAAGAAGGAATTTGTTCAAAAACGTTTCAGGGAAGAGCTAGGATTAAATATCGACAAACCTCGTCAAGTAAGTGGAAACTCAAGTGAAATGAAGTGGAAATACAGCACGAAGGTTCTTTTACAATTACACTTGCTCGGCGAACATAACAGGTGTTGATGAAACATTGATTCAACGCTTGTATATTATTTTACAAGCTCTATCTTCTGGAATGATGATCGATCCCGAAAAATTTGGAGTTTATGCCTTAGAAACTGCGCGAATTTATGTTAGTAACTATGATTGGTATTACATGCCATCATCCGTGCACAAATTACTTATAAACGGAGAAAACGTGATCAAACATTTTTCTGTTCTTCCTATTGAGCAACTGTCGGAAGATGCACTAGAGTCGCGCAATACAGAAATATGCGCCTGCACCATGCCAGAAAATGTTACTTATGTGAGAAATGTGAAGGATCTTAATGAAGAGGCACTAAGACTTTTGAAGGAGGTACCCGAAGGTGATCCTGCATTTACACCGGAAGTAATTTTAGTTAGGGATAGCGAGGATAATAACAATTAGATATAACATTATAAGTAACTGAAATCTATAATATACCTATAATAAAAAATAAAAATAAACGATTAATATTATAAGATTTGTCTAATCTGAGATCAATTAGTTTGGTGTGAGGTATGGATGGGTACTAAATGATTTTATAATTTTATGTATTTTATTATGCTTGTATGATAAGTAATTGTTTAAGTTTTCTTAATTTTACTCATATTAGTACTTATTTATAAAAAATAAACATATAACTACTCGTATTACTTTTTTTTTCTCTTTTCTATTTTTTTAACCTATAATAAATATGTAAACATTGAAAAAAAATACTAAAATTGATTATTTTTTAAATCTTTGTATATCACTGTATACATGTGCCAAATTTCAATACAATACGATGAAAAACCTTGAAGTTACAGATTTTTGATCCGATACGGACCTAAATTTTCCACTGTGCGTCGGGTTTGTACCTAACTTGGTCAGCTACGGTCGACTGGTTTGGAACGGGTGACGTTAGAAACCTATCGTGAGGGCTGGCCCTCCCCTCCCCCGGTAGCGGGGGAGGCGGGTCAAGCGCGGGACCCGAGCAAGCTGCCGATAGCAGAGTGCTATCGGTGATTACACGGTCTATATTGGTGTCGACTCGTAGCTGATCTGAGCCTATGCTGTCGCGGTTGATCCGGATCAACTGGTCAACGGAGTGTAGGGTTCGACGTCGCATACGACCCCGGGGCCCATGCGGTGTGAATGTGTGCCTAACACCGGCTGTGTAAGCCGTAGCTAAGGTGAACTAACGATGTAAATGATTCATGCATGGATAGTTGTTACCGTTTACTCTAACAACGCTCGGCGGTTTTGCGAGATCTTACGAATTTATAAATCACGCTTGAAATTTGATATGAAACGTGTTTTCAAAATTTTGAAATATGAAAATATGTTTGTATTTGTTACCTAAATTTGGATTTAAAATAGAAAAAAGTTTATGCAATAGTGAGTTATGAAATAACAATTTTAAAAGAACAAATTTGAACACATAAATTTTAAATATATTATACTGTATTCTTTTAGCTTTTGATAGTCTTCTAATTTATCAAAAATTTCGTGGGCTTGTTTTATTAAACTACGCTATTTATTTGAGCAAAAAGTCAGTCCCGTATGGAGCAACAGTTGATGACGGTATGGTGAAGATATAATAATAAATATATGGTGAAAATTTAAAGCAAAGGCTTGGATGAATTTATATTTACAAAACTATTATAATACATGATGCGTGCGCGCCTCATTTAATAATAGGTTAAAGTAATGTTCGTTGTCCAGTCAATCTAATTTTGCACTTTTTAATCATATTACTTACGTAAATAGTTGATGTAAATATTATGTAATAGTTAAATATTTACATTTATATTCAAACACATCACAAATGTAGATACAGTTATCCATTATGATGAAACAGTAAACATTTTCTCATTAGCATTATGTTAAATTTAAGATGAATCGACTGATGATTAATACAGTGTCCTATATACATCTAACAATGGCTTAAGAGACATACACATTTTTAAATGTATGCGGAATGTGGTGAGATTAGTGGAGAGGATTGTAGTGAACAGTATGGAAATTTACGTTATAGTAGGGATGGCTGTTCTAATCTACACTCTCGTTGTCCTGTTGCTCAAGAGTGACTGCTGCAACCCCGACGAGAAGTGTCGCTGCGAGGAGTGTAGGGACATATGCCACAGCAATAGAGCCTTCACTCCGTCTATCATGTCGATATCCTCGCGCGTCGATATCATCGAAAGATCATAAACCATTAGCTATCCTCCAATAACATATTTGAAACATAATATTCAAATTGATAACGTTAATGTCTTCAACTCGTGTGCTAGATCAATAAACTAAACATTTGAACACTCGTGATCACAAAGTGTAAGTGTATTGTGTGTGAGTGATGGTGGTTGGTTCGGTATGGACCCCCTAGCCCGCCTGATGGAGGGCGCGCCTCTGCCGAGCGTGCTGGGCGCCACCCGCGACGCCCGCCCACGCGGGGCGCTGGTGCACGCCAGTCTGGCCGCCGCGCCGCATCTCGGAGACAAGAAGGGCAGACACCTCACGGGTACCTTCTGTCTTACTGGAGATACTATGGAGGGCATTATACAGTGTCTCGTCTTCCTCAAGGCCTTTTCGGTAAGTCTAGCGCATTCATAATGACAATAGAAGATACAGAGCAAATTAAATCCTTAAAACTAGTGACAATAACTAATGAAGTTCGGTCACAACATGCTTAATAACATTTATTATTGAATTACAAACAAGAAAACATAATAATCATGAATATAATTACATTTATTAATTATTCACCAATAATTGACATCAAATTCAAATTTCATTAGCATTACATCAAAGAGTTCATCAGCATTTTTAATTTACCTTGCCTAAAGGGACTCCTTTTAATAATATTATATTTTAGTTATTATATTATATTTTATAAGTAGCTTAGCTTCGCCCGCGCTAGGTTCGAAAACGTAGGATATTAATGTATTTCTATTTAGTAGATATTATATCTTATATTATATCTTATATAGCTTATAAGTAAACAAAAAGTTACATAGTCATTTTGCCGTTTAGACATGCATTTTTTAATTATTTTAATAATTGTTTTTATTCGCCAGTAAGCGTATTACCCTTTTTAAAATACATAGCTAAATTATTTAAGTTCGATATTGAGGGAGGTCTGTGTTGTTTTGTTAAATTATTGTAGCAACTGTTACCTGCAAATATACTGGTATATTTCGCCGACGCGCCGTTTACACTGAATCACAGTAGTTTCAGGCCGTTCAATAGTTTCAGCCAGTCCGTTAGTTTTGTTTGATATGTCAATACCTTTACAAATATATTAACACTGAGTCTCCAGTATTTGAAATTAGACAAACATATATGAAAGGTAATTTAAAGTCATTTTATTAATTGAGTATTAGGTAATTTGATCTCACGAGACCAGCATCATCGTTATTATAATATAATAAGGCTGAAGAGATGTTACGGTGAATTTTCTGTTTTCTGAAACTATCAGTAAGATGTAATAAATCTTTTCGCTTCATTCTAGGTATCCTTTTTGATAAGTATAACTATAGGGCGATTTTTTTCTAAGGAAGGTGGTTTTTCCTAATTTAAGCGCGGGTGAAAATACGAAGAACAGCTAATGATGATATATCCTTTGCGAAGACTATGTATACTGCAGTATTACAGAGAGATTACTAATACAGGTACGGATGATCGGAGGCAGGCTGACGTTTCCGATGTGATCTACTTATATAAACGAGGATCAATGCTCGTATATATCGGAAGTAGCTTGCCGGGTCAACCCGCTAATTCTATGACTGAATGTAATATTATTTTGTTATTTGGTAAATGCAAATAGAATATAGCAAGTTTGTGGAATTTGGAACATGTTGATGATATTATATCGGCTTGGACCAAAATTTTCAATAATTCCTAAAATAATCAAAACTTCATAAGCTGAGATTTGCTAATTAAGAAATAAACCTTCAGTTTACACATAGAAAGTATCTTTTTCATATTCAGGGTTCCTACCAAAGCATCATGAATCATCTCAAATAAATAACAATAATATAAGTAAATGAAATATTTTATATAAATATTTCTATAAATGTAATATACCATGTATGAAAATGTCCAAATCATTGATTTTGTTGGTGTGCGACGAGAAAGAAAATCACATGTCATTATAGCGCCAAATAATATTATTTGAAGTGTGTTTCGCGATGGGTATCATTGCCGACATCATACACGCTCGTAACGCGATATAATATTTTATTTGTCTTATTGGATTACCGATCCATGCGTATGCTTTTTGTTGAATTCTGTTCCATTTAATATTATATTACGCATTAAACGTATTCATTTTTGTTGTCTACGCAACATTTTAATTATTATTTTCCTCTTTTTATCTGTCTATAAATTTACTTGCGAAAATAAGAACTTAGAACTCGCGAACTGCATCGAAGACTTTGTATTAACAAAACAAAAAGCTTATTTAAATACCTCTACTTACTGAAATGGCATTGCTACTCTTGAACATGTACCTATGAACATGTTAGTATGTCAATTGTCTTATGTTTATTGGTCTATAACAATACATATTGACATTTACAATTGATAAAGTTTTCCTTTGTACAAACGAAATGAAATTACAGCCATAAAATGCTCTTATGGGGAGCGAAGGTTTTTTGTGGGCTTTATGCGGTTTTAAAATGTCAGACATAAAATTGTAATAACGAAAATACAAATATAATATTGTTTTGTAAACGCAATATTGAAGATAATAAACAGCTTACACAGCTATTGAGTGAGGCCGTAAAAGCTCACGGTCGCGATATTGCAGCGCAAAAAGATAGGCAGCTTTCATTAGGGGATCGCGCCCCAGCAATGTAAACTTATCAATCACCGACGCCGGTTTAAATTAAAATAAGAATGACGTTATATTTTAATAGTAAAATATCTTTTCCAGTGGCCACTGATGGATCACAGAATATCAGAAACTTTATTGGCATTTTTAAACCGTGGAAATATCATGATCATGTTCTTTCTTAGTTTATTAAATGTAAAGAATAGCTTAGATAAGTGGCTCATAATAATAAGAAGTATTTTCTACTAACATTTTCTTGTAAAGTAGTAAGCTATATGACACGTTGCTTTCCACTTGCTTGGCCACGGTTACATATTAAGAACAATGTGATTATTTTTCGACTGTCAGACATTTTTTAGTGTTAGTGGTATAACAGTAGTATCAACCCTTTAATATGTCCCAATGGGCACGGGTCTCCTCCTCGAAATCAGGCGAGGTATAAAGTAAAGTATATTTTTATGTCTCACTGCTGGGCACGGGTCTCCTCCTCGCTGCGCTGCTTGAAGCGATGGTCCAATGCGGGTTGGTGAACTTCACATACCTTTAAAGATTTTCAATCTCATTAGACATGCAGGTTTTCTCACGATGGTTTCCATCACCGGTGAGCGAACCATGATCTCGTGTTTGGGGTGCACTTAGAAATTTAGAAAAACCCATTTCAAGGAGAGGGTCAGGATCGAACCCGGAACCTCTCGCATAAAAAGCTGCTTCGTCGCTTTTTATTCGTATAATAAATAATTAAAAAAATAAAAAGCCTTTTATTTCGCACAAAATATATGAATGATCGTCGTATAAAAGAATATATAATATACCAGATGGTATGTGGTATTCAAATTCAATACACCTTCCTTGGATATAAAATCATCCGACTTGGCGATTCCATATGAAGTGTAATATTTTCTTGGTTTTAAACATAAGATAGCTTTTATAAAATTGTAACGCGACGAGTTTGTCTATGTCGTTTGTTTTCCAGGGTTCCGTACCCAAAGAGTACGGGAACCACTACTAACACTCCGCTGCCTCTCTGTCTGTCGGCCATTCTGTCACCAGACTATGTCTCATGAACCGTGATGGCTACAATATAACAGACACTAAAAACAGAATTAAATAAATTTGTTTGCGTAAACTTGATTTTTCTGTTGTTAGCTCTTTTAATAACGGCAATACACATAGACCCTTCGAATTTCCACAGAATATTTAATTATATATTAACTTAAAAATTAACAATTGAATAAACATGAAATAATTATCTAAGAGGGGCTGTCATACAAAAATCTTCTATGGTATAAGCAACACCTAAAGGACTTGTAAATCAGTGGAATCGTAACCGATTAACAATAAATAATAATTATACTATCCCGTCGTTAGATGGCGGTTTCAATTAAAATAGCAATTAAAGCACATACATAATATTATCATAATTAAGTTTACTACCATGTCAAAATTCTCCTAAATTATTGATAGACTGAATGAATATTATGACTTTCGATAAGGCCATTCCTTTCAAGTAAAAATGGCATAATAATAGGACTGATGAAAATTAATCACAAAGTAAACAGAAAGGGACTCTTAAGGGTACATCAATGCACTCCGTGAAATTTTTCAACGTGAAGCACTTCGGTAAAGGAAAACCCTGCGTTTCTAATAAGATTAAAAACCTTTGATGCCATGTGACGCTCCCGTCTTGAAAACTGTAACCTGACAGCGACGTCTATAAAATTTAAGTAAAAGAAAGGACTGTGGTTTTATGAAACCACGGCAGAAGTGAAACTTTTATTTCGTTTTTATTTGATGACCTCTGTGGCTCAGTGGTTAGCGCGTTGGCGCACAAGCCGGAGGTAGCGGGTTCGAATCTCGCGAGGGAACACAAAAAGAATTTGTGTTCCTGGGTCATGGATGTGTATTAAATTTGTGTATTATATAATAAAAATCTTAAATATAAGTATTAATATAAAAAAGTATTTCCGTTGTCTGGTAACCCGTAACACAAGTCTCTCCGAGAACTTAGCACGGGACCAAATTGACGTGGTGTAAAAAGCGTCCATAGACATTATTATTATTATTATTTTGGGGAACTGTTTTGTTTTCTCAGCTCGAGGCTGGTTTTTAGCTACATTTACGGGCCAAGTAAATAAAGCGTGTGGTGTGTTACGATGGAGTGTGGTGTTGTGTTATTTCATTTTCCTCTATCTGCATAAACTTTCTCACTATCCTGCAGGTGTTTAGTATGACGGCTTTTTGTAGGGTGATATAGTTGGATTCTTTTAGGTCTAGGAGCTGAAGGCTATGTTTTAGATGTTTGGGAATTACACCGGTGGTAGAAATGACAATAGGGACTACATATACTTTTTCTTGTTTCCAGATTTGTGTGATTTCATCTTTTAGCTCTGAGTATTTATTAATTTTTTATTTATTATTATTTCGCATTATAGACAGTTAACTAAAAATTTTCGAAATAATATTCCAGTAAGGGTATGAAAATCTAAAATATGGGGCACTGGCACAAATGAGTATGGTCTACGCTCTGCGGCCGACCGTCACGCGACATGGAACACACGGACGAAAAAGTTAGAGACAATTTCTTAAAAGTTTCACTTTAACAAAATATACCTAAATATTTAAATAAAACAGTAACTTGATATTTGAATATTGTTATACGAATATTGATGCTGAAAATGTTTTGACGAAACCGGACCTGTATTGTATTCCCATCTATAACGGCGCCGGGGGCCGATAGTAGCAACTCCCAATTGAAATTCACTCCGTGGGGATTTTAATGGACTTCAGGAAAATCGCTGTTTTGGGAGTTCTTGCTTAGATTATGAATAAAACATATTTAACTGAAAGAAAGGGAGAGTTCTTGTCTTTGCTGACAAATTTTAAACTACTTAGGAATACCCGTATTTAATATGTTTGTACTTATGTATTTAGAATAAACATGTATTTATTGAATCATCGAAGCGCGTGACTCCTACCAAATTATAATTTAATTTGCAGGTTACTTTTGCTACAACTACAATACACCAAATTAAACTTTACTATTGTACTATTGCAGTAAACTAGTACTTGGCTTGACACGCTACCGCGTGTCTAGAAAAGGGATCCTATTTTTTTGTTAATTGTGTCGTTCTATATTTTTCTTTTTTCAACTGCGAGCTCCTAGCACTGACGTCAATCGCATCCGTATTTTGTGACACGCTGCAGACATCTAACTAGTACGTTCCTTCGACGAAAATGATGCGAATGATTTGACAATTTTTGCCTTTCTAATAACTACGCGATAACGCTTGCTTCGTCTTGACGTAGAGTTATGGAGTTGTTATGATAAGAATTCTTTAAAAAATAAAGATGGTTCTTTATAAAAGTTTTTCCTGTCCACGAAATATTTAGTATAGGATGTGTTAAATCATTTTTGTTGATTAAAGCTTTCAAAAAAAGAGATATAAAACAATACCCATTATTTATGTAGTTAAAACCGATGTCTATTAAAAAGATATAACAAAGAGGTCAAATCTGTTTTATGTGTAATTCATTGATATTTTATTGAAAATAAATCTGCTTCAGTTGGAATGGCCGTAGCCTGCGGCATATTATCCTCGGCGTTATTTAAGGTTGTACTTCCGTGATCCGTCTCGTCAGTTTGTTTACTTTGAATACTTGTGAGTTTTATTATTTAAGAATTAAATAAAAATTTAAATATGAATAAGAATTAAATTAAAGTATTTGTTAATTTTTTTCTTTTTTTTCCCCCGAAAACTTAGTCGTTTAATTTTGTTGGTGCTCAGTAGATGTACTGAATGGGAAGCGAGTGTACCCAGTAAAAAGTTTAATCAAATATTAGTTAAACAATATTTATCGCCGTGAAAAATACCATCTACATTTGTCTGTTAAAGCAAGACTGAAATTGTTTTAATCCGAAAGATTTATGGCTTCTTCGGTAAATTATACCCTACTTCTACACTATTATTGTAAAGAGGAAAAAATATATTGTTTGTTTGCATTGAATAGCCTCCAAAACTACTGCCCTATTTGAAAATTAAGATCCCTGCTGAAATTGGAAAAATGTAAACCAAGGTAAAAAAAATGTCGACAAAAGTCATTATTTCGCATTCGCTGTAAAAACAATAAACGATATTACATAAAATATATTAATAGTACTATTTATTGTACTACGAAGCGAAAAACTCCCTTGGGAAACCGGAACTACGCGGCTGTACCGCGGTGACGGATATAAAAATTTTAACGTATAGACTTATTATAAATATAATAGTTAAATAACGCAACCTACCAAACCTCGAAAAGATTTGATCGTTACGAATTAACTTAAAAACTATTTTTTTTTCATCGATGAAACGTTAACACCGAGAGACGAGGTGTGAAAAAAAATATCATCAATCAGGAAAAGATTGCAAATCTGAGTTAACACAGACAAATACTTTTAAGGTTTTAACAAATTATCTCAATCCATTTATATAAAGTTCTTTAAGTTATAGTTGTAGAACAATTCAGTAAGATTTGACATGTAGAAATGTTTTAAAGTTTGTTTTGACAGTTTTTAATATATGATTATTTTGTAATGTTAGTTTGTAGGAGACCCTGGTTTTAATTAGCTTGAATTCTTTACTCCAGAAACAAAAATTTGACGCAGCCTCTATTAATAAACTTTTATTATTTATTGCTCTTACCTATGAGCCAGACTTAGCTTTGTTCGCTTGATTTATTAAATAAGGTATATTATGTAGTGCTGTAATTATTTCCTATCCAATCCCATTGTTCGTGACTTTTATGATATTGACTTCTGGCCCGTGTATTTCTGTATTAACTTACAATCTAGTGCTGCCAAGACTAGACAATCCGGGTAGCACTAGATTGTAAATTGATTGTAAATTCTTGGCGATCCGTAGTGATTGGTATTATTGAAGTTATGTTTTTGTTAAGTTAAAGATGTACATGCTGAGAGTAGCATGCTCTGTATATAATATTAGGTATTATTGCGAGTATACGCATATGCAGTGTGGGAAAGGAGAGCGGTGCTATATGCATGCAGCATATGCGTGCACTCACACATTTACTGTAAAGATTGCATGGTTCGCAGGATAGTGCTAATTAATATATAATTTAATATCTTTTTTAAAATGGATTTCCGCAAAGTAACGCCTGATTCCATTAATTATGTATTATTGTTTAAGCTCAAAAGTCTTAGAGACTGCATTATTTTGTGTAAGTGTCTACGTACATTTGGTTCATTAGTTTTTTTTATTAAGTTCAAGCATGATGGATATATCATTAAAGGACGAGGTTGACATGGACTAGGAAATAGTGTGAATTAATGACTAGTTGAACTTAATAAAAACAATTGAAAGAAACTGGAAAAATAGGCAAATATAATATTATGTCTGTTTTAATATTAACATATATTTTATTGACTAGCAATTGTACTCCTTATAAATAATTATTATATATTTATGTGGTGATTTTATGTATTCTAATAAAAACATGCCAAGTACGAATTGAGAAGTGAGAATAATTTAGGATTCCATTCGTAATGAAATTGGGCATGTCACAAACTTCCAGATTTGCGAATGACAAAATATTTGCAGTGGCTTCTGTGAATGACAGTTTGATTGTGTATTGATTCGATCATCTCTGGAGCGAGCCGCCAGTACCCTCGGCCTCAACTGATTGGTTGCCATATTATTTAGGATATCCACAAATACAGCTGGTGCTATGAATATTTTTTTTAAATTTGAAAAATTAAGAAAACTTCTGAACGTTATGATAGTATTTTAATAAACTTATTTTTTTATTTCATACAGATAGGGAATAGATCTTGCTGTAAACAATGCATGATCAAATCAGCTGTGCCCGTCCCAGTTCTCCCGGTTAAACCTATAAAAAAAAAAAAACTAATCACCATTAACTGTAACTAGTAGAATTCATATGAAATTTTTATTTTCAGGTAAGTTGGAGCGTATTTTCTAACAAGCTTCTATGTCGCGGTTTGTATAAAACAGTTCTTACAATACCTTTTTTGAGGGATTGAAAATTCAAAGTTTTACCAATATTTGTAGTTGTATGGTTTAAATTATAGTACTCAGGGTCCTGCTCTTCAAAATGAAAAAAAGAGATCACTGAAATAATTATTCAAAATTATTGAAAAATTAACTAATTTAAACATTTTATATATTCCATCGCGTTTAGGTAGACGAAGTGTTGGTTCGCCATTAACCAGGTGGGAAGACGATCTCCGTGCAGTCGCCGGTTCGTGTTGGATGCGAGTTTCAAGAGATCGGTCATCTTGGTCTTCATTGAGGGAGGCCTATGTTCAGCAGTGGACGGAAAAGGGATGATTTTCATTTTAAAATTTGGTTTCTTCTGAAAATTATTTCATTTTAATGAATTTAGAATATTTACTATTATTTTTTTTATATTTTGCTAACACTTATGATACCTCCCCACAAATGAATCCAATTTATGTAATACGTTTGTTATAACAATTAAAAGGTCTGACAAATGTGTACTTGTTGTAATGTAAGCAATCGGGGTTCTTGTAGTTGTGTTAGTATTCCCCGGTGATAGCAGACTACTGAACTTGTTAGAGACTTGTTTGTAAGTCATTTCACGTATCGGGTTTGTTCCTGTTTAATTCGATTATAGCGCCTACACCTACGTACGCCGTACACTCGTTCCATCTAAATTTCGAATGAGCTGAATTGTGACTCATGCGATTTTATTTATGGTTGAGTACCATAAAGTACTGCTATGCTTGTTGATATTTATACCTTTGAAAGGACGGCCCAATATGTCAATCTAAACCATTTTTTATTAATTTGAATAATCACAACATTTCATCAAAATCAAAATCGGTGTGGCTGCTTAGGAGTACATAGTTTAGTGACATACCTATACTTAAACAGAAAAATAATGTATTCAAAGACTGACGAAGATACTGTATAATGAAACAACTTTTACGGATTTTATCGCGGTTTATTCCTCCTTCATGATTGGTCCTTCCGTGACCAATGTTACTGTTAAGTATCCGAAACGTCAATCATATAAAAAACTTAATAAACCGCGATTAAATCCGTAAAAGTTGTTTTATTATTATGAGTGAAATTGAAAATATGAAGATACTGCAGATTTCATATCATACAAGTTCATCATCAGATAAACACTATAATATAGGTCATTGTAATACCTATCATATCCATCTTCATTAGGTACAACCTGCACTAGATCAGTATAGCACAGATCCCATTTAATCGAGCCTACAGACTACTAATTGTGTAATACTAAACTATGTATCAGTTGACAGACTACGCATAGATTGTCATAATCTGCGTTAGGTAATACAGTAATTCTAGCGGCAGGTTGGCATTTCATGAACAGTGTTATGTTAACACGTAACCGCACTGATAACAGCCAATGACTTGGCTGGCATAACTAATATTTGATGAATGGAAACAATAATTTGCATGTAAAATTTTTGGTTCGCATACGAATATTTTTCAAATAATTTAATATTAGGAAGTTTAAAGTACGTCTCTATTAGGAAGTTCGTTTTTTTTCGAATATGATGTATGACAAAAGACAAAACTTTCAACTCTTGTAATCACGTCAATGTTTCTGTTAAGAATCTGTCGTTATGAATAAAAATGCGGTTAGCAGTCAAAAGCGTGAATACAAAACGTTAGATAAAAGAAGAGTTTTATTATAATGGATGCATGATTATGATTTTATGGCGAAATAGAAAGAAATGATGTATGGAATACCTACGTTTCACTAGCAATACATCTAACATATAGCACGTCAATGAAGATCGTTTGTATGTACTCTAGAAAATATTATGTGAAGCTCGTGTTTCGGTGGCTATAAACTGGTACTCCATTTCGTGCCATTAAACTCTTGATTGTTTTAGGCCCTCCAAGTCCTTATTCAATTCAAACTAATTTAACTGCCTCTCATCCTTCAAAATTTCTTGTTTTTCCACAAACTTCTTAGAAAATTTCCTTGAGAATATATTTTTATCAGAATGTTTAATACACGGACGCAAATAACAGAACAATTATAAGTTCCCGTGGACAAACAAACCTGCACATTTCCGAGCAAAGTTTTCTGCAGTGTGGTGACTTTAGCGCAATAAATTAAATTTACGCGGGTGACAGTCAAACATAGTGATTATACACTTTTCCCTCTACAATGCTTGATTGTTTTAGGACCTCGGAGTCTTTGTTCAATTCTAAGGTAATTAAATTGTCTCTCATCCTTCAAAATTTATCGTTCCCCTTCAAAATTTCGTAATAGAAAATTCTCCTAATGAAATGTCCAAGGTTTAACAAACACTGGGTAAAAGCAGGAGATTTTAAATTAGTCCGTCTTTTATGATTCAGTATATGTATTATAATTTAAGATGTAAGTACTAAGTATGTAACATGAAAACATGCCCAGAAATACATATATTTAATAATGTATTATATAGGTATAGCATAATGCTATTCAATACCTACATAAGTATGTATACATATTTACATCTAAAATTTTAATTTAACGCTTTTGTTCAGAACATATTTTTAACATTAACTTAGACTCAACTTCACATTCCTGTGGAAATACGGAGATAAATTATAGCCTTTGTCACTCACACATAACGTAGTATTTTATGGAAATAAGAATTTTCAAAATTGGTTCTGAAGAGAAAATTACCCCCTACAAACTCACAATTTTTTGTTATAATAATAATATCTATGGACGTTTTTACACCACGTCAATCTGGCCCCGTGGTAAGTATCCAAAGAACTTGTGTTACAGGTATATTATTGCTAAACATACATATAAATCTATACTTATAAGTATTTAATGTACATAAAATTCATTTTTATTTCGAGCTTCTTTACCAATTTAATCTCAAAACAAAACAGAATACATATATAGAATTGATATGGTAATAAAGTAATATTTGGTCGGCCTTGACGTGAGTATATTGGAAGGACTTCAAAGCCATTCTATAAGCACTCACATTATTAAATTGTATGTATCTGTTACGTTACATTATTTTGTTTCTTTTTCAAGACTATTTTTCTCTTAAATATCGAATATTATTTATTCGTAAATGTTTAGCTAACAATAAGTAATATTCGGTATTTTAACGATAAATAGCATTTGATGTTCGTTGTTAAGTTACCGTGCGGTGAGGTAACTTTTTAGATATAATATGTTAGGACAGTTAGGAACAATTATTATGATAATTTGAACCTTGATACCGGAACCATGTCAGATTTTTGATCTCTTTCCAATTTTTTTTTAAATCTTTATTAATTAATAGGAGTTTTTGTCAAACAAGGCACGTTAACTCTATTGTGATTACTATAGACAATACACAAAATACTCTTAAAGCTTAATCTATTAGGGAACAGAATCTAACACACAACTCACATGTAGGTTTAGATAAAATTGATAGTTGATTAGTCAAATTCCACATCTTACCTATTTAAATTAAGTTCTGTTATTAGAACTTCTCGATCACGTTCGTTTCGAACACAATCCATCAATAAATGTTGCACATCCTCAATTTTCCCGTATATAACAAATTTTTGTTATCTAAACAACTGACTGCGTTGCACCTGGAGCGGTAGTAAAGTATCAACCCTTTATGTCCCACTGCTGGACACGGGTCTCCTCCTCGAAATCAGGCGAGGAGGGCAATGGGCCAATAGTTCACCGCGCTGGCCCAGTGCGGGTTGGCGAACTTCACATACCTTCAAAGACTTTTAATCTCATCAGGTATGCAGGTTTACTCACGATGTTTTCCTTCACCGGTGAACGAGCGATGATCTCGTGTTTTGGGGTGCACTTAGAAATTTAGAAAAACCCATTTCAAGGCACACACGAGGGGGTCATGATCAAACCCGGAACTCTCGCATAAGAGGCCGAGTCCATCCACCACTGGACCATCGTCGCTCACTGGACCATCGTCCAGTGGAGCGGTAGTAAAATTGATCGAAACCAAAGGCGTCGAAATTATTATTTAAATCGATACTACTTAATATAGATTGTCCCCGGTCTGACAGACGCTTTAACCGTTCCCGGGGGACGGCGATCCGTCACACGCCTGTGTACACGTAATTGGAATTCGGTACCGAGAGACGAACGAGAGGCATTGCTCCTCCCTTGACTCGGCCGATGTGGGGCAAATCACATTTGTCTTTATGCTTAAAAATGTGTGTATTTCTCATTAGCAAAATACGCTAACATGAAGAAAATATGTACACAAATATAAATTACTAGCTGTTGCCCGCAGCTTCGCCTGCGTTAACTAAGATTTACAACGAGTTCTTAGTACGCAAAATAAGTAACTTTTCTGGTTGATTTTTTAGACCTTGTGTCCGAAAAACCCAAATATCTTACGGAACCCTATTTTTTCCAGAATAAAATTTAGCCCATGTTACTCGTGGATAATGTAGCTTTCGAATGGTGAAAGAATTTTTGAAATCGGTCCAGTACTTTTTGAGCCTATTCATTACAACAAAACAAACAAACAAACAAAGTTTTTCTTTTTATAATATTAGTGTAGAATGTAGATATGATAAATCTGCAATAACAACTTCACATATGTTAAATCTCGTACGTGTATCATTATAATTTATTAATCGTAATTATTATGACTGTATCTTATCATTTGACCAGTTTTACGGCTTGGTTTAAGTAGACAACATGGACAGTCACTAACAACGGCTTTCAATATCCCATCTATCTTAATATTTTCTTATCCATCTTGAAATTTTGACACATTTTCTTACAAAATCTGTCAAAATTTTAAGATACTTAGATAAGAAAATTTTAAGATAGATAAGAAAATTTTAAGATAGTTAGGATATTGAAACCGCCGTATGTGAACCTGTGAAGGAACTGAATAACACGACTGTTATAATAATAATAATACTGGCTTTTATAAATTATTATTATTATTCTTTTGTATTCAAAATTCTTAAATCATTCTATGTTACTAGGTTACATTGTACTTCAAATATAAACATGCTAATATAAACACGTCTTTTCTTACTTTACTATAATAATATCACAACAATTCGTTATCAGCACGAATATAGTAAAAGTATTTGCTTATTCAATAAAAGTGAAGCGTGTTTAGTTGTTTAAAGATGCCGAACTCAAATGGAGATACAAATGAACGAGGTATGCGTAGTTCATCAATTCCATCGTTTACCCTACATAATAGACGGGTATAGTACTTGGAATATAGGAATTGTGGGAAGCAATTATTGGCTACCCAACAGGGATAGACGTTCCGAATGTCATAAAGACGAAGAACGATCAGAAGGCACTAACAAAAATTTGCCTTACCCTTGAAGGTTCAGCAATTACGCATGTACGAAGTGCTACGACGGCAGTTGAAGCATGGAAGGCATTGCAAAATGCATATGAGGATAAAGAAATGGGTCGGCGTTTACATTTAGAAAGGAAATTATATAGGTTGAGACTTGAAGACTGCGACAATAATATTGAGTCGTATATCAACTCTGTTATTTCCACTGCCCAAGATGTAGCAGATATAGACAAAATAATAGATGATGCGTCCATTGCTGCTATTCTGTTGGGAGGTCTAACGTCGAAATATGATCCATTGATTATGGCCCTCGAAAATAGTAACGTAAATGTTACCACCGAATTGGTAAAATCGAAATTACTTGACGAAGCATATAGATACCAGATATCACTTTATTAGAGAAAAGATTGGTGATAATTCGGTTAGGTTAAAATATACCAAATCATGTGATATGCTCGCTGACATACTAACGAAACCATTGCAGCGTGTGGCACATGGTAGATGTGTACTAGGCTTAGGTTTAGTGTAAATATATTTTTACACGTTTACTTAAAAACTTAGTATACATTTTCTTTTTTTTTGTATTGGTATATTTTGAGTTAAATTTTCTTTATAATTACACTTGTAATTTATTTTTGAGAATTTTGATTAAGGGGGTGTGTTATAATAATAATAATACTGGCTTTTATAAATTATTATTATTATTCTTTTGTATTCAAAATTCTTAAATCATTCTATGTTACTAGGTTACATTGTACTTCAAATATAAACATGCTAATATAAACACGTCTTTTCTTACTTTACTATAATAATATCACAACAACGACACTGAATGCGAGCTAAACAGAATGGGTTTTATTGACTTAAGTAGATACGCACATATTTATGTCTACTATCTACATTTACATTTGAATTTATCAAATTATAAAAATTTCGCTTCTTTATAAATTGAGATCCCTTATGAAGCTCATTATCCCGAGCATCCGGAGACTCGTTACCACGCCTTAATTACCTTATATGCTTTTGACATTTGCACTACGCATTCCAAGCTACCTTCCCCTTTGTTCTGTTTCGCCGTTGTAAGTAACGGAGTCGCTTTACCCATATAGTCCCATCGGATGTATATTAAATATCAAACTAAAAAAATAATTAGAGTGTGAGCATCACGTTATACACTGTTCTAGAACACTCGTAACTCTCAATCGGTAGTAAATCAAATATTTGCAAGATTATGGTAAAAATGTCAATCTACATATAAAACCCTAAACGTAAAAGAAACCCAGGTTACTATATCTAATTTAACGGCATCTTTTCTATACGTATTTATTTTTTGTTTTAATTCTCAAGCACTGATTGTGGAATCGGTGTTTTGATTTTCACGTACCATAATTTTGAGATTTTACAAACGAGTAAGTACTGATTAAGTAATTAGTTAATATATTTTTAGTCATAAATATATCTAAAGGGCTCAAATATCGTTAAGCTGGCGTCGTTCTACATTCCTACGCGTGATCTGTAAGACACTATATGAAATCATTTAATGTTACTTACAGTCTATTTATCCTAACTAAAAAGCTTTTAACATCTGTGGACATGTCGCCCACTGGGGAGGCTGTCGTTCATTTGGTATCAAACACTTCGAAGATAGATGAAACGAGTGAGTTGCCAAAACTTGCCTACTCCCGAACACTTGACGTGTGATTGACGAGACGCACTTTGTCTTAATCCCATTTTTACCAACGACATTTATTTTCGCGGAGGAAAACTTTGTTATTTAGCTCCTTGTATCATATAAACATGAAACATATAGATTTTTTATACATAATATTTTAAAAATATATAATAAAAAAAATGAGACATTTATAATTAATATAAAAAGTCAATTTCTACGCGTCAATTTATATTTTGTCAGGGTAAATTAGATTACGGTAGACAATCGAAATTAGGGAAGAACGCGATAAAGGACACCATTAAATACAACATCGAAAATTTATTATAATTTATTCGAAAGCACTTACATATTTATTTCCGCTAGGGAACACGCGTGATGTTGAGTAACGTGCGCATTCCTGTGATAAATAGGAAGCGGCATCCATCCTTAAGAGGCTGGATGTCAGTTGTCGGCCAGAAGCCCGGGCCGTGCATTACGAGAGCGGCACATCTATCAACGTGTCACATCTCGTACGGAGTGCGGTTTGTGTGAACACTGAACAAACAAAATGTTATGGGATCGCATGTCATCAGTTCAAAGATAACGTTTTTTAACGTTTGAAAAAGTTACTAAAGTAATAGGTACGTTTTCTTATATATACGCGAATTTCACTCATAATAATGAAACAACTTTTACGGATTTTATCGCGGTTTATTAAATTTTTTATGATCTCGGGAGGACCCTCCCGTGACCATGGTTGCTGTAAAGTATCCAAAACGTCGGACATACAAAAAACTTAATAAACCGTGATTAAATCCGTAGAGGTGGTTTATTATAATAAAAGGTACGTTATTTAAATATGCTACTGTTATGTTGGATAGGTCAATTGTTAAGGCCTAGTGGTTAACATCGTCCATGCCGTGTCATTTACGTATACTTTTTTGTTAAAGTGCAAAAGCACTGCCTGTTCTGCATCTGCGTAAACTTTACTCAGGGACTATGTTAACATAGGTACTATAATATCTATGTCTTCACATAAAAATCCAGTTTTTGGACGTGTAAATTTTATTTAAAGTGAAATAATATTATGCAGATCCCATTCTATATTTTGAAGAGGTAACTGAGAATATCTTTTGAAATTTTCCCTGCGACTTTAGCCTCTTGACAAATACAAAATGCACCTCCTATTGAATCATATTGCAGGCACATTCAAGTATCGGTATCATCGCTTTAATAAAGCGCTCCAGCTTTCCTCGAGTCTAAAACACATTTATCACATGTGTTTGATATATTTTACAAAATACGAAAAGCTCCAATTTCGATGTATTTATAATTTATTGTCGGTAATGCTTGCATTTACGTAGATAAAGTGTTGGCCGACCAATTAACCAGGTGGGTAGACGATCTCCGAGCAGTGGCAGGTCCTCGTTGGATGCGAGTGGCAAGGGATCGGTCGTCTTGGTGTTCATTGAGAGAGGCCTATGTTCAGCAGTGGACGGATAAAGGCAGATGATAATGATAATAAATGTTTTATTTCACAGGTATGGTTTTGCGTTGTTAGGCACTCCGCTCGTATTTTCGTGTCAATGTATTTTAAAGCTTTTACATCTCGTGACAAGGGTAGGAATGCGGACCGACGCTGCTTTAACCGAATTATAGCCTTAAATGTGATTAACGTTATAAGTAAGGTATATTTGAAAATAAAGTCGCAATTAATGTTACTCTTCGGCACTTTTGTTTATTCGAATGATTTGATTTTGACTTTACCTATGATCTCTCCACTCGGTTACGGATTGAGTTGTGTGTTCTTTCAACACTTGAGTATCTTAATTACACATTGGATTTAATTTTTAATCATGACACACATTTTTTTTTTTATAAAAAGTATTGTTATATTTACTAATATTTTATTTACTAATATTACAAAACACACAAAACAAAAAGTTTCATAATTTTAACATTTTAAACTTTGATACTTTTTTCTTCTGTTAGTAAAATTACCGTTTTGTAATATTATAATACACTCTTATCTTGATTTGATAATGACTTATAATATATTCACTCTAAGCTCTTTAAAATTTGATACAACTTTTTAAGAAACATTTCTCCACTTTATCTACATTTGAATTTTAAAACAAAAGAAGGTCCCTCGCTATGTTCTGTTTCAAAATTTTCATCTGAATATTTTACTAACTTACTTGTAATGTACTAAGTGTTTTCGTAGAGATTTATTTAATTACCGTTATAGCTTTCACAGATAATAAAGTTGTCTTTATTATTCTGAGCGAACTATGTTTATCAAAATTGTAAATATCGATATAAATTCCAAATACATATACAACAACAACAAATACAAAATCAAATAACAATTTTATATAAAATACTAGCTGTCCCGACAGACTTCGTTCTGCCAATAATAAAATTGCAATTACAAAATAGGGGTTGATCGTAGAAGGGTGAAAATTTAGGGTTGTATGTATTTTTGTATGCTGTATCATAAAAAAATAAAAACAAAAAATTTCGTCCAAAAATTAAAAAAAAAACTTTTGGGGGTGGACTACCCCTAACATTTAGGGGGATGAAAAATAGATGTTGGCCGATTCTCAGACCTACTGAATATGCATATAAAATTTCATAAAGATCGGTCAAGCCGTTTCGGAGGAGTACGGTAACTAACATTGTGACAGGGAAATTTTATATATTAGACTAAATTAAACAAAGATAGTTTTACTTTAGATATTGAGTATTGACATTCTATTTCGCATGTCAATACCTAAAGTCAAACTACTCTTATACAATTTAACAAATTCAAGCGAATGCATTGAGCACTTTTCGAGTTCATAAAATAAAATTAACGAATTCATATGAAAACTCAAATTATATATGTATTTAAAAAATTGCTATCGATTTGTTACAGCCACACAGTATAATTATAACTAAATATATATTTTTAATAATAAAAAATCAGTAAAAAATAACAAGAATATGGAAACCAATAAAGATATGACAATACGAGCTCCTATCAATGACAAATAGAGCATAATAAAAGACAAATCAGAAATAAGCGATAGTGAAACTAATTTATTATTTCAACAAAATGTTATGGAAGTTATTATTTGCCTTCCCTATTTTACGACGCATATATTCTGATGCAAATGTATTAGGATTATTAGAATAATATTACTTCTAAAACTTCCTATATACTTTAAGAGAAAATTAGAACCATCAAAAATATAATTGCCCGTTAAGTTTACGTTAAGAAAGACTAGATTTGTATCTATGATTAGTTTACGTACGTGGACAATCGGTTTTATGTAAATTTAGATTGAAGGGATGATCAAATTTTGGATGTGCATAAAGTGTATAAGATGATGGTGACTCAAACTGATAATTGTGTTAACTTGAAAATGTTCGTCAGAATCTTTACGAATTTATCTTAATAGAATAGAATAAACAGCTATCAATATGTAAAAGTATAAGCTACTTAAAATACTATCAAGCTATAACAAACTCTATCAACTGAACTCTAACAAGTTTCTACGAACTTACGGCTAGAGGAGAATCTTAAGCTACTCCAGGCTTTATGGAACTCTCCTATTAAGGATCAATTACGTTGACGCTTGGATTTAACTCACAGTATTTAACACAAGCAGCTTCTATATACTGATACTGTTTCTAAAATATTGCTTGCCTTTAAAAATCTTTGCCACTGTTATCTCCTTATAGTCAAGTGTTTTTTTTAAGGTTATACTACTACTATGTTTACTACTACTACGTTACTAATTACTATAGCTTAAAAAAGTTAGTTAAGAATTCTAGTACCACTAAGTTATCTTTCAAAGAAAAAAAACCACATGTTAAAATAAATATTGCCATTATTATATTCACTTGTCAGTCGTTAAAGTTACAATTTTACCTACGTTGTCTTCTAAGGCATCCTTCGAATAATACTACAATGTGCAACCTTCTAAATTTTCTTTTTTGTTAAAGTTAATTTATTTTTGATTTAAATATAAATTAATTTGTATTGACAGTTTTACATAAAGCGCCATTGACAACTCTGAAACGTGTTTGAAAATCACAAATTCCAAGGGTTTCCTTCTATAGATTCCTTCTCTTTTTACGAAAAAGGTTCGCCGTGGTTTTATCTTTCACCGACATTGAGTGATGGATCAAATAAGGGATGTAGTACCAACTGAAAGCGTTCGCTACTGCCAATATATATATATATATATATATATATATATATATGTTTTGATCTTTCTACTAGAAATATAATGTATGGGCTAATTGCATAATTTGTTACAGGTAATTCTAATTATTAAAATAAATTTATTTTAAAAGAAGTTCAAGCAGGTATCTTGAATTATCACTGAAACAGGTTCAGTTAACGCATCTGCAGTCGACGCATTTAACGTTTAGTTAATTTTTAGTCGTATACAAGTGTAACGCATTTGATGTTTTCTTCCTAGGTGCCAGCTTTGCGATCCAATTCAGCCGAAACACATTATTTTAACCTTCCGGATGTTTTCTTTTAAAACTTAATTGAATTTGTGATGAAAATTACAATGGGGCTTTTTTGTCTTTTACAACTCCGTTACAAGTAACAACATTAAAAATGTTTACAAACTTTGAAATTTAATAATTTAGTATTTACGGTTTGCATATTTCAATCATAAAAATTAAAACATTAATTGAATCTCTACATTTCTAACAGTCCGTTCTAGAATGTGCATAAATCCGCGGAATTATTTGTATTAAAATTATAATATGTGAATTTTTCCACGATTCCGCAAAGGTGTTTTAAAAACATTGTTTTGAAAAAAACTAGATTTATAGTCATTAATATTGCTCACTCCGTCGAATATTTCTCATTATTTATTGGAAATGGTGCGCACAAACCACGTAAAACTTTACCGGAGCTCCTTACCTTTGTAATAATTAAACGTTCTATTCCGTGGCATCCAGGATTTTTCCCGATGAAAAGTTTGTTGGCTAGGCGGAAAAAAAATTGAAAAGAACTTCTTGTACAACTGAGCTATTTAAAAATCCCCGTTTCTATTCAACCTTTTGTATGAACAGTAGCTAGTAGTATTTTTTGAACTATTTTATCTGTTTGGATTTAGAAGCTATTCAGCGGAGCCGCTCAAACTCTTTTGTTTCATCACAATGGCTCACGGAGTCCACTATATCTCAACGTAAATAGCGAACATAGGAGTATTGGGTCAGAAATGTTTCATACTGCAATTACTCGGTAAATACGTTTTCTTATTTTTATTTTTCATCCTTTGTCAGTATGTATTAAAAAAGGATGTCCCTTAGTCAATACATACGTACATGTTCCTGCCGGTATTTAGTCAATATGGTTCTATTAAAACGACTAATCAAACCAACTAATCCATATATTATTATAAATAACATAAAATATATTATTAAGTATGAAGAGCGACGATGTTCCAGCGGATCTCAACTCGGCCTATTGAGTTAGATGTCTGGGTTTTTTTTAAATAGTATAGAAGGGCAAACAGCACATAACCAGAGGTTATGCAGATGCGTTGCCCTCCTTTTCCCTATATTGCCAGTGGTCAGTGCCCAGCAGCTGGACAATATATGGACTTTTTATATTAAATTGTCATCTATGTACATAATTTTTCTAAAGATATATTGTTCATTAAAATTTGTTAGTACTACTGATGATAATAGAAATGTACATCATAAAGGGATGGAGTTCTGGTATCCTCTGAAACACAGGCTCGGGCCATGCTTAGGCACCAGTGTTTCTTAATATTAGTTTAGTAGAGACAAAAATAATTCATCGTTTGTACCTGTTAATAGCGATTTTTCCTACTACTTCTTGGCTTACAACCCGTTCCAATTTCATTAATTAAAAATAAAAACATTTCAACCATTCGTACCAGGCCAATTTTTGCACATCGTCGAGTAGCCATGAATCACCTTGCTATACATTTCTGGTGGTTCCAAATGGCTGCCATACCGCCGCAAAAGATTTATTTTTCTAGTCAAGTTTCGAGTAAGTAGGAATTTCTTTTCATATGTAAATATAAAATTTTCTACTAAATGACCATTTAGCCAAAAAACAAGACAATTTTTGGAAATGTTTTTTGAACACAACAGTCCACACATAATTATGATCAAGATTAATTTGTTGCTTTCACATGCATAAGAAACATATTTTCACTTTACAAAATGCCTTACGCGTTACTATTCCGGTATAATTATTCTAATATGTACATTATTTTATTGAAATCTAGTTGTGGGTCCTCCCGAAGAGCAGCTGTCATATACTTACGATGAGCCATTACCCCGCAATTCTAGGAATCTTTCATGCGCTTGTAGCCTAGATACAGCCTAGATATATACAACATAACTTCTTTATAGTTATAAGACAAGATTGCCGCTATTTAGTTGTTTAAAATTTTGTATTTATATTCGTTAAAACTTAAACATACTTACATGAACATTAGTGCCATTCTGGTTGATACAAATCGTTCGAAATACGAGTAAAATATTTGAATTTTGAAAAAACCTCTGATTTTCAGAGGTTTTTTCTCCCTCTTTATTATCAGACTTTTATTAACTGTTAAAAAAAGCTTTAGGGTGGTCCAAATCGTCTATAGAAATACTCGAAACCGCCTGAAATGTGCCATGAAGATTTCCAACTCAACGATGATTAGCCTGGTACCAAATGGTTGAATGGTTTGGTTTTATTAATGTATTCGCGTCGGTGTGACTGCTGCAAATCACACCGGAGAAGTATGGCATTACAACTATCGGCTTCTTTTTTATCGACTATCGAAAAGTGTTTGAGATTTAAATGAATATTATATAGATGTCACTATATTGTCAAACTCGATTTCGAACCATGGTATGATTTAATAATTGAAATAAAATTGTTATTGAATTTTCCGTTAGATGACACTATGTCGATAGAGCTAATTTGTACATCGCGCTAACGCTTGGTCGACTCGAAATGCTGAAGTACTAGAACAATATAGCTGTACATTGAGAACGAAAATAGAGAACAAAAAGTAAAAGAGTTTAATATACACCTTACAAGTGACTTGTTGTTTTAATGTTTAGTATAGGAGTGGTAGTGGCACAAACATATGGTCCTTCGAGCCGGATATACCACTGGGCGTTGGTGAGCAGATTAGCATAGGCTTCCGTCATCAAGTGGCAACGGACCGTTGTCGAGGGTGCGGCCTTCCAGAAGCAGCGGATTGGAGGCAGCAAACGTCGTGACAGTGGAGTTACGTCACAGGCGAACAACTTGGTGGGAAGATTCAAACCGAAGAACAAGCAGTGTGTGGTAAAGTGTAAGAAGACCAGAAACTGTGAGTACATTCTATCTTATCTATGGAGACTCACTTGTGAAATTTGAAACTGTCACCTGTCAAAATAGGACTTAGAAAATTCACTGGTGCACACGTTGAAATTTTACAAGTGTCGGACGGGACTTAGAATAATTTAAGAAAAAGTCATCCGACGGGGAACCTATGTCAAAATCGATAGAGAAGATAGAATCATTAAAACACTTGTAATTTTTTCGTGTTTTAACTTGGGACTTAGAAAATTTGCGGACATCTGGGACTTGTAAAAATTTCAAAATTTGATTTAAGACTTCAAAATTTAAAGGACATAGTAATATTTGATATACAATTTAAGATTACAATTTATTCGAGAAATGGCTAAGTTAGAAGCGAATATTGCTATTCAACTAGATCTGAAAGCTCGTATAGCAAAGGCATTTAGCAATTACAAGAAGTCACCTAAAGAGCGGATAACCAAGATTTACGTTGAAACTAGATTAGATAGCCTCGATGAGTTATGGCAACAATTCACACATGTTCATACTCAAATATTGATGACATCAGAACAAGAGGTATTAAATAATTGTGATTACATGAAAGACGATGTGTATGATGTCACCAATGAGCAATACATGGAGTACAAATGTGAACTCAAAAGTGCATTGAGCAAGTTCACAGCCGGTCCCAGTGGAAACAGTCCCATGTCATCACTAACATCGAAGTCCAGTCAGATTAAGCTACCTAAAATAACTATTCCAACTTTTTCGGGAAAATATACGGAGTGGACGAGCTTCCGAGATTTATTTATATCACTCGTCCACAAGAACCAGGATATTGATGATGTGCAGAAGCTCCATTATTTAAAGGCACATTTGACAGGCGAGGCGGAACAACTTCTTCGGCATATACCTATTACTAGCGAAAATTATAGTCAGTGTTGGACCCAGTTAGAAAGTCGCTACGCTAATAAACAATATTTGAGCAATTGCATCTTAAAAAGATTTTTCTCTCAAAAGCCCCTTCTAACTGAGTCTGCCACAGAGATAAAGAATTTATTAGATTGTATTAATGAAACAGTCAATGCTTTAGCAAGATTAGGTATTGATACTAGCACTTGGGATATGATTATCATTTACATTGTGAGTCAAAAGTTAGATTCTGATAGCCGCAAACAATGGGAATGTAAAGTAAGCGAATGCGTATCGTTGGCTGATCAGTTACCTACTTTGGATATGTTTAAAGAATTTTTGTTGACTCGGTATCATTCTTTGGAATTTTTAGAACCTAAATTAGCCAATAGCAATAAATTTAAGTATACGAATGGTAATAATAATTACAAAGGAACTGTCAGCCAAGGCGGAGGCAATCAGATGCAACGTGTCAATACTCTGCATGTATCTAATGTATCATGTGCATATTGCAAAGGCGATCATAGGATTATTAGTTGTAAAGATTTCATTAATTTAGATGTTGATGCAAAGCGTAACTTTGTCCAAACCAAAGGGATATGTTTTAACTGCTTGGGTCATAATCATATAGTTAAACACTGCAAGATCACACGAAATTGTCAAATCTGCAACCGAAGACACCACTCTCTATTACATCAAAAGGGCGAATCATCATCAACGGGTAGGGAAACGAGCGAACATTCAGTACACACACAACAAGTCACAAATTCAATGGAAGAAGCCACACCCAGTACTAGCATCACAAGTCACTTCATAAATCAAGGCACTCAACAGGTGCTGCTGGCTACTGCAGTCGTGGAAGCTAAATCACGGGATAGGGAAGAACGTCATCTGCTGCGAGCATTGATAGACCAAGGATCACAAGCCTCTTTTATTACCTCGGCTGCTACGCAGCTACTAGGGCTAAAGCGAACCGTGGTCAAGGGTCTCATTTCAGGACTGGGAGGCAAGCAGAATGTCATATCAAAATCAACTGTCCAAGTCACAATAGCATCACGCTTCAACTCCGAATGCGTCATCACGGTGAAAGCGTATGTCTTGGACAAACTGACCACAAACCTACCAGCAACTAAGGTTTCTCCTGCTTCCTTTCCGAAGCTTCAAGAGATTAATCTCGCAGACCCAGACTATCACACTCCCAACAAAATCGATTTTCTATTGGGAGCAGAAGTTTACGCGCAGATAATTGATACGGGTTTAATTAGGTATCCATCACAGGGTTCTCTAGTCGCGCAGAATACGACACTGGGATGGATTCTTTGTGGTCAAGTGGGTTCGCATCCAAATATATCATGCACGTTAGTTAACATGCATACACAGGTTGACCAGTTACTAAGGTCCTTCTGGGAAATTGAATCAGACCCTAGTAACAACTCAAGGATACTGTCACCTGAAGAGGAGAGATGCGAGCAAATATATGAAGCAACCACTACACGGGATGAGAATGGGCGCTATATAGTTAGGCTTCCGTTCAGAGACACAAATCCAACTTGTGTAGACGGGGAGTCCAAGCAGATAGCATTAAAGAGATTTCACTCTCTGGAAAATAGACTCAAAAGAAATCAGCATCTGAAAACAGAATACACAAAGTTTCATGAATATATGGAATTAAAGCACATGGAACAGCTTTCAGCAGAGGAATCAGGTGAAAAGGGATTGTACTTACCTCACCATGCCGTAGTGCGTGAGGATAAAGATACCACAAAGGTACGAATAGTATTTGATGCGTCGTGCAAAGGCACAAACGGCGTATCCCTAAATGATGATTTGCTAGTAGGTCCTACATTACAGTCGGATTTACGCCACATAATCATGCGATGGAGAATGCATCCAATCTGCTTCATAGCCGACATCGTCAAAATGTATCTGCAAGTGAGAGTAGACGATAGGGACACGAAGTATCAGCGCGTTCTGTGGAGAGATAGCCCAGATGAAGATATACATGAATATAAATTAAATCGAGTTACCTTTGGGACATCATCAGCTCCATACTTAGCAGTAAAGAGTCTCATACAAGTTGCTGTGGACGAAGGGAAAGACTTTCCTCTTGCAGCGCCTCGAGTGCGGCGGGACTTTTATGAAGATAATTTAATGTCGGGATGTCAGTCAGATTCTGAAGCTATGGAGATATATCATCAAATAAAAGCATTACTAAGCAAGGGAGGATTCGAGCTACAGAAATGGTCAAGCAATTCTAAAGCGATGTTAAATAGCATTAAAGTAAAGGCAAAAGGAAAGGACGCGTGCAAGAAAATAGAAATAAAGGAAGAAACTATTAATAAAATATTAGGACTCACCTGGGATCGAGGCCGCGACGAATTCGCTTATGCAGTTCGGCTACCCTCTCCATCGGCACCTGTAACTAAAAGGAAAGTCACATCTGATATCGCATGGCTCTATAACCCACTTGGATGGAAAGCACTCAGTATAGGGAAGGCAAAAATATTCATTCAGAGGCTGTGGCTAGCAGGTATTCAGTGGGACGAAGAATTACCATCACATCTGTTAAAAGATTGGCTAACCTACAGAAAACAGTTATTTCAACTTACCGGAGTTAAGATTCCTCGTTGGAAAAATCACCAAAACGTTGCCAACATCGGTCCTGGATGGTTAAAAGAAAATAATATTCAACATCCTAGTCCAAAATTGTTAAACACTAACCTGGAAGAAAGAAAAATACATACTTACCTGGGAACAGTTGAAGAAGATCCAATATGGTCGAAGTACTCCTCACTCACGAAGTTGTTGAGAGTTGTTGCATACTGCCGGCGCTTCCTGAAAAATAAAAAGAAAAGTCATAGACATCTATTAAAAATGGAATTATTTGAAGCTTTAGCAAATATAGTAAAGTATCAAAAATTAGCTTACGAAGAAGAAATAAAAGATGTAAAAAAGGGTACGTCAAAGCGTAAGAGCAAACTTACCTCATTTTCGCCACAAATCGATGAAGTTGGAATAATCCATGTTGGTGGGCGGCTTCATTTGGCAAACCTAGATCACGGCCAAAAACATCCTATGCTGTTGCCAAAATCAGAATGGTTGACGCAGCTAATCATCAGAGAGGCTCATAACAAAACCCTTCATGGGAAAGCACCATTAATGGTAAACTACATAAGGGCTAAGTTCTGCATGCCCGGATTGAAGAGCTTAGCTACAGTTTGCATCACAAAATGTTTAACTTGCGTTAGTCAAGCCGCCAATAATCGAAACTAATTCGCTTTTAAACACTTCATAGGGAGACGTAGTCACTGTAGCGATTTACCACTTGCCAGATGGCTGTTGGGTAAAATAATATAAACGCACCCAGGTTTGGACAATGTAACGCGCGTCGTCACATTGAAATGTAAAAACAATCTCATAAAGAGACCTACATCAAAGATTTGTATTTTACCCATAGCTGTGTAATTTAATTTGTTTAGTTTTAATTATACAACATTTTATTCAACTTCATTTGTTAACTTGTTTTTCTTCTATATTCACATAATTTAATAATTGTTTATGGTTAAATAAGCACGATGTATTGTCACTGTTTTGTATTATAAAATTAGTCGAAGAACTGTTGTTCTTGGTGGGCGGCATGTTTGAGATTTAAATGAATATTATATAGATGTCACTATATTGTCAAACTCGATTTCGAACCATGGTATGATTTAATAATTGAAATAAAATTGTTATTGAATTTTCCGTTAGATGACACTATGTCGATAGAGCTAATTTGTACATCGCGAATATAATACAGAATAATACAGAACAAAAAGTAAAAGAGTTTAATATACACCTTACAAGTGACTTGTTGTTTTAATGTTTAGTATAGGAGTGGTAGTGGCACAAACAAAAAGTACAAGACTTTTCTTGTGGAACTTCGACTGTATTACGACCAGCGCTTTAATAATGTTCCTTTTTGTTATTAAATACTTAATAAAACATCTAAAGAACCATACTGGTACAAAATGACCAAATATTTTGTCTCCATTTGCCGTTCTAATACAAAATTTACAATATTGTGGTGAGATAATATATTATGCCTTTAGCGTAGGGTGCGTTACCAAGATTGTGGCGCGGCGGTGGACTCTGCTCAGCACACCCTCGAGGTGTGCCCGAGATGGGCGGCGCTACGTCACGATCTGACGTCTGTTGTTGGAGGGGACTTGTCTTTGTCGAGCCTCATCACTGCGATGCTCGGCTGTGACGAGTCCTGGACGGCAATGGCTTCTTTCTGCGAGACAGTAATGTCCCAGAAGGAGGCCGACGAACGGGTGAGAGAGGAGGCCGCGAATGAGGCCTCCCCCCGTAGACGACGAACAGGGGTGCGTCGGAGGCGCTACCTAATGCGCTTCCAGTAACACCCCTGTACTCGTGTCGGGCTCGGGATGGGAACCTGGGCCCTGCTAGACACGACGTCGTGGGGACTGCCAAGTCGTAGCCGGGCAGTCCCCCTATTGTGGAGAATCTGGTCTTGCCGGGACCAGTCTGTCGCTGAGGGTATCCCGTCGCCTGCACAGATCCGGGTCCCTCAAATATAGCGGCTGAAGGCTCACGCAGCGGTTTTAGTGGGGTAGGGCACCCAAATGCGAGTCCCCACACACGCCAGCGCGCCTACCCAGGCCCTGGTGTATGGTCGTAAAGGATTTCCGCTGCGTCATAAGAAAAGGGTGCGTTACCAAGATGATAGGAGAATCAAATAGAACTAATCCGTCTAAAGACACTTGTTATTTGTTTTATTGTAAGTAGATTTATAGTTTGTGTTAATACATCTAATTTGACTCACAAAGACATCATTACATACAAAATCACAATCGCACGCTCACAGTATTGTCACTCTTCTGCAGATACTCAATTTGTAATCAATTAAACATGATCCGCGTAAAACTTGTAGCAACTCTTGAAGAGTTGGCGAATACATTTACAATTTAATTAATTCAAGTGGCTCGTGCGTAATGCACGACAATATTATGTACACCACATATTGTGAATTTTCATATTGATTAGAACGTTTGAGACAGGAATTTAATTAATCGATGACACAAGGCGAACGGATTAATTGATGCTTAAACAGGATCTAGTTGAATCATTTATCATAAGAGGAAGAAGTTGAGATTAGAGGCTTCGTCTAGCTAGAGTAGCGAATAAGTATGGCTATTATTCCTATAGATCGGGATTCGAGTCTCGCCAAAGAATTTTTGAAATCATTATGGTAAATTATGTTGACATGTACCTATATTCTAGAGTTGTAAATATGTGACGTAATAATAGAATATAAAATATATGGTTAATGATAAAATTAAACTAGGTCGGAAATTTAACGGAACAAATCTTAACACATTGAAGACGAATCCATACTAAATTAAACTATAATGTTACTCTCAAGTAAGTAAAAAATGTAAAATATGTAATTTTTTATTGTTTTAAGTCCAAAATTGCTTATTTATGAGCACAAGCAATTTTAAAAAACACTGTCCTTTTTTTTAGTCTGACGTCGCCATATATTGGTTCATAAAATAAATCCCCATTTAAAGCGCTCAGTGATACCGCTACAAGGCTTGCTATTGCCAAATAGCCTTGCGAATACACGTTACGTACATAATATGCACGTTAGTAATTGCACTGGCGACTTAGCTGACTGGAACATTCTATTTAGCGACAATAGAATGACAGCTCTCAAAGGATGTTAATAATTACAAAGCGTCAACTATCTACAATCAACTAGCATAGTAGGGTTCTGCGAATTGTACGAGCATCTGTGATATATTATCTTATGTGCAGTAATATTTAAGATTTCAATAATTTTAAGTCTGATAAATAATTATAACATGAAAATCTCTAGAGTAAAATCGGTAAACGACCGATCAAAAGCATTTCAGACTTCCGACATTAGACAAATCGTTTAATGTTAGTTAACTTGTCTTGAAACCGGATAAACTTTGTACTAGTATTAACATTAATATGAGAGCAACAGACGTTTAATTGAAGAACATTCGCGCATGTGCCTCAGCATAGACTCAGAGGCCTCCAAACGATCCAAAATAAATTCTTACGTGTGGCAACCGGTTGCCCGTGGTACGTAAGAAACATCGACCTACACCGCGACTTTAGACTAGATTCGATTAGGGGCCATTTCAAAGCGATGTCAGAACGTCACTTCGAAAAGGCACTTCTCCACCCGAACCCACTCGTCGTGAGTGCGGCAAACTACACCCCCGATAGCTTAGCACCTAATAAGTCTAGGCTACCTAAGAATGTCATAACCGATCCTGTTGATAAAATCACAGAACTGTTAAAGCGCGACGCTGAAGCGCGACGTAAGCTACAACACACACTCAGACATAACACAGCTGGTGTTAGGCACACATTCACACCGCATGGGCCCCGGGGTCGTATGCGACGTCGAACCCTACACTCCGTTGACCAGTTGATCCGGATCAACCGCGACAGCATAGGCTCAGATCAGCTACGAGTCGACACCAATATAGACCGTGTAATCACCGATAGCACTCTGCTATCGGCAGCTTGCTCGGGTCCCGCGCTTGACCCGCCTCCCCCGCTACCGGGGGAGGGGAGGGCCGGCCCTCACGATAGGTTTCTAACGTCACCCGTTCCAAACCAGTCGACCGTAGCTGACCAAGTTAGGTACAAACCCGACGCCATGAACATGGCGGGGGGCAACCCTCCAAATTTTTAACGTCATAGGATGATCCAACTGGATCACCCCATTTCCGATGACGCATAACGGTCACTAGGACGATTAGCATAGATCCAACCGAAAAAAAAAAAAAAAAAATTAATTGAAGAAATGGGAAAAACTTCAACTTGCACGACACAGTTTATGAGATTATTAAAAAAAACCAAAGAAATACATTATGCCAAAAAAATGTTATACGAATCACAAATACACACACTTTTATTATTGTGGCATAAGTAATAAGAAACTAAAATGTCTGTGAATACTGGCGAGCCTTCGTGATGGTGGATTTATATTGTTGGGTCGGTCCCACTTCCCAAATTATTTGGTCCATGATATCAAGAAATAAGGCCGGCGTAATGCTACCGAAACTTTGACTGTACTTCCAACTGAGTTATTAAAGTTTCCTGCGCCTTGTCACGTACAACTTTCGAATATACCGAATACTAACTTCTGCCGACTACATTTTTGATAATGCGGCTTTGAAAATGATGTTGCATCTTATACAAAACTTTTCATACATTTTCATTTTTAGTGCTTCAAGTACTTCAGTTACTTTTATTAGTAGTTGAATATTTCGTAGTTTCTTGTGGTTATTTTGATTTTTGATAAAATGTCGCTAATAATCCTACTATCCTACTAATACTATAAAGGCGAAAGTTTGTGAGTATGGATGTTTGTTACTGTTTCACGTTAAACCTACTAAATGGTATTTAATGAACCTTTACAGTAATATAGCTAATACATCAGAATAACACATATGCTATAATTTATCCCTGTACTCCCAAGGGAATGGGAAGTACGCGGGTGAAACCGCAGGGCGCTACTAGTAAACTATAAATACGTATAGGTTTTCAGCGCTCGCGAAGGACAATCCGTTTGTATCTATACAGATAAAATAGTGTATATAGATTGGTACTCTCGCAGATATTTACTGGCAGTATCTAGTATTTTATAAAAATAATCCCTAAACACGAATGACAGACCACTCGAGCCGGTGTCGTGCATGTTTGTCGTGAGTTTAATTAAAGCATTTCTGTTGCCTCGGATTCGCAGTTAATCATCACAATGGTCGGATGGCGCTGCTTGAATATCCGCATAAGCTCTTATGTCCGACAAACCCACGCCGCTTAGATTGTGCTTATTGTTATGAAGCGGAGGTATTTCCTACAACCTTTATTTGTATTCTGTTCCCGAACAGTCGTTGCGGCGATAATAAAACCTCGTGTACCCAACATAAAACTCATTTTCATGATCCGTAGCTTTGTGTTGGAGGACCTCCTTTTGACCCTTTTGTTAAAACATCAATAGGATTCTTTCGTTTGGAAATTTAATCATTAATTCCAATTTGGCGTTTGTTGAAGGCTTAAATCGTTAAGTAGATATAATAGGATTTCGTTGAAATTTAGAGGAGTTTAAAAATGCTTTGTTAGCTTTCTCAATGGATGTGTTTGTGTCTAGCGATTCGAGTATTTTCTTACATAACAACACTTGAAAGTGTATTACATACAACTAGCAACATACATATAAGTTATATTACAAAAATAAATGTAATATTTATTTTTGTAATATCAATGCAAAGACCTTAAATAGATGGTCTTGCTTTATACTAAAGCTTTTTATAATATAGTGAAGACTAGCTAAAACCCGATCATCCAATCAAATTTTTAATCAAAATCCAATACAATCTCATAAAAATACTTTCTTATGTTTTAATCATTTGGGCGGGGCCCTTCCTATTCCATTAATATGTCCTTGGAACAACTCTATCACAAAACAAATGTTTGTTCGTTCAAGTGTGTTATGACAAACTTTATGATCACTTACGCATCAAGGGAGTTATCGATTTTGATGCCTTAATTTATATGAAATATAGAAAATAGATTATAATGAAACTACTATTGATGGAGTTATTGATAATATTTATTATTTTATGCAGTACTAAGAAACACCACACACTTTTTTTTAAATAACGTGTCATTTAGACTTTTGTCGCCTAAGACGTATAATTAAATGAATTGATAGTATTTAATGAAATTACTAAACAATTTGAAATAAGATAAATAATACATATATACAATATATAAAAATTCTAGTAGCAATAATATAACGATAAAAAAAATGTTGTCTGTAAAGTCGGTTTACGGACGGTAGTTTGACATGATAACGTCAAACATTACATGTAGCACGAACCGAATACCGAACTGAACCGATCGCTCGAGTCGGTTATTCATCTCGCTCGTTCGCGCTCTCTCTTTCGGAACGCTACATGCAACATACAATAAAACTTGCTGTGTCTTTGTAATATACAAAATGATTTTTTAAATATTTGATGATTGTGTCTGTTTAAACTTTAAAGTAATAAAAAGTCTATAAAATATTTTAGATCTAAATTAAATGTTTATGAGACCCTCAAATACCAATTATCGCGTCTCGTTAATATTATGATGAGATGGACTGGCTACAGGACTGGCGGGAGTGTTTGCTAATCTGACGGTGTCGGGGGGTGCGGGTCGCTGTTATTATGCACAAAGTTTCCCGTCAGCCCTTTGACTTCAGCTGTGTTAAACAGATATCAATAAATTCTTCATTCAATTTCGTACACTTCCTCCAAAAATATAACACACGTGATAATGTGCTTATTTATCAACTTAACTATTGCACTGCGAGACAATGCAGTATTTCACTTTGACTGGGAGCAATGCTGCCGTGGTATGACTTAAATGCCGTTATCTACCAAATCATAGTTTTGAGTACACGCGAAAAAACTATGATTTGTCATAGTACACAAAATACCGTTAACGGCAATATTGGTTAGAAAACATATTAAAACATGAACTCAAAAATTTTGAGTTGATGTTCCTTAACGGCTATGTAGTCTCACAATGTCACTTAAAGGCATTTTTGGTTATTTGATACGCGAAATAAATGTTGATAACAGCAATCTTATAATTATTATTTTTAAAACTAATAAAGATATCAAAAAAATGAAAATACAGATCGATAGAGATTTTTTTTCTCTATTCCTTAGTGACAAAAAACGAAAATCGCCCAGATGTTGGATAACGGCATTTTAGTCATACCACGGCAGAATGTTTAAGGAACCGCGTTCTTGTGTTCGAGTTAAAGTGAATGTAACTTTGTATTTAAATTGTTTTTCTCAGCGTATTTTATGCATTAAAATTAAATACATTATTAAATTACAAAATGTGCATATTAGCAGCAGTGTTCACTTTGTACGAGTAATGACAGGCATTGGTAGTACCAAAGCAGACACGAGGCAACCCTTCTACCGGTGAAATTATACATGAAGTATAGCACTTAAGTCTGGGATAAGATATTTGTAGGAAATAGGCTATTCACTTCAGGAAAAAGAAATTGATTTACAAACTATTGTTTAAATTTAATATTGAAATGGCAATATTTGCAATCCAATATACTTGGATTGACATAAATGTATCGAACGAGATCAAAGATAGGACCGACTGACGTTAGGACCACGGATGTCTGCTATCTGCTAATGTCCTCTGATCTTTGCTTATCAAAATGCTGTACCTAATAAACCTTGATTTGATTGGACATAGTTATTGCGCCTACTTTATTATTCAATATATAAATTTATGCAAACAAAAACAAAAAAATCATCATCACTATCCTTTTCCGTCCACTGCTGAACATAGGCATCCCTCAATAGACCTGCGACAGCGCGGAGATCGTCTTCCCACCTTTTTTTGTTTTTTTTTTCGCCGCGAAATGCACTGACGCATACCGCTGGGGAGTGGGTCTCCCCAGGCGGGTATGTGGGACTCGCTGCGCCCGAAAGATGGTAAGTGGACGCAGCTCTACCCACTAAAACCCGGCGAGTGCCACCAATGCCGCCTTTGGTGAGGTGCCCCGGATCTACAAGCAACAGGGCACCTCGACGGTTAGTCAGTCCCTCAGGGGACTGACGCCACCTCCACAGAGCGGTTGCCCCGCATCACAGAACAACCACTCCCAACGTCTGGACAGTACAATGAGATTAGGTTCCCACCCTCACCCCTTGCCCCCTGCTCTTTTGTCCCCTCTTCTTATAAGAGGGGTACAAAAAGCACCCTCGGCTCAATTCGCTTCACCCAAGGTGTTTGGGTCACCCTGGGCTACTGTGCCCCACCGCCACGACAAGGCCTGCACCATGGTGGGGATCGTCTTCCCACCTGGTTAATGGTCGACCAACACTTCGTCTACCTAAACGCGGCCTCCACTTATGAACCTTATTGGCCCATCGGCCATCCGTTCTTCTGAGCGTGTGACCAGCCCATTGCCACTTCATGTGCATATTCTTCGCGTGATATCGGTAACTTCAGTTTAGTTTAATAAAATACCATTATTATATTGGTTTAGAATAAGACTGTATTTTTGTATTTTAGATCAATAGTAAAAGTTATGGAAATATGGACATTATATAAAGTTACCTTCATCGTTTATGATATATCTACCTTTAACAGAATCTTGCACGGAGCACGATATTTTGGCCATTGCCTACGAATGTCTTGTTCACGAGATTCAATATTTTAATAAAAATTGCGAATAAGAATATACTAGAAATTCCTGATTTCATTTTGTCCTATGAACTAGATGTAGTTAATAGCTAAATTAGCCTTGCATTTGAGCTGCAGTCGCACGTCGCGGTCCAAAGAGAGAAACTACTTAAAATATTAAATAACTAGTTAACTCGTTCGCAATGAGATTATTCGTGGGCTTATCTGATGGCTGTGAATGCGCCAGACGTTAATGAGAATTTAAATTAAGCGCTTGAGATTTATTATAAATTTTATTATTTGCGAAGACAAGTAATCAGCTACTTGGTTTGAAAGTTCTGTAAAGATTGGAGTGCACAAATAGTTAATAAATTTTATTCATTATTTGACAAACCACAGCCCCTTGACCTATGGTTTATTAAATCTAAGATAATGGCGAGCATTGTCTAGACTATGTTTACAGACTGCCGACTTTATTTAGCGACGGTGTTTTAAATTAGCACTTTCTACGTAGATAGGACTAACTAAAATATTGATGTATCATAAAGTAGTTTCGAATAACTTTGTAACAGTAGGCCGTCTGACACCCCAAGCCTCCCGTGACCATATTATTTGCTGTTAAGTATTCGAAACGTTGAGCTTGTAAAATTTCGATAAACCGCAATAAAATCCGTAAAAGTTGTTTCATTATAATAAATAGGACGCTTTATTAAAATTCCCTCACAATAGTTGTGTGATTAAAGCAATATTAGTAAAATCTATAGTAGGTATAGGTATTAGGTACAACTTAAAATTCCAGTGTTACCTAGTTACCAAGGGCAAGCGCTACTAACTGTACTGGTACTAGCTTTTTAGAGACCCCAAATAACAAAATGTAATCACAGCTTCTATGATCCAAGATATGTTACTTCACACTTATACATGGAATGATAAATGAGTAGCATTGGTTTAAATATATTGTTTTAATCCATATGGCATATATATACTGTTTTTATCCATATTATTTAAAGAGAATCCGCCCAAAAACATTCTGTAAAAAACTAGCCAAGTCTCGATGGAGCTGCATTATCATCTCTAAAAAGTAATGAAATCTGGACAATGTCGTGCCAAGTCTAAGGTTCTTTACTGCGATTTCTTTATTATTGCAGTTAATGTTGTGCGACTTGGCCGTTGGTACAAAACCAGGTGCTCCATGACACCATTGCACCAATTTGTTGTCAGAAAGAAAAATGAGTAGCGACTCATTGGCGATGGAAATGCGATGAATGGCGATTGCCACTTAGAAAACGTTGATTCAATAACCAGTCAAGGCTTGATAAAGCTGCGTAAATCAATAAATAATTAATAATAATGGGCTTATGGGTAATGGTGAGCCTAAAACAAACAGTATAAAAAAATATTTCCAGTACAGATGGACTTCCAATCATTCATAGAGGAAGGTGGTCTATTTGACGCTCCGAAAAGAAGAAAAGCAGATGTCAGCATTGTCAAAGCTGAATGCATGTGTTGCACAAACAATAACAGCCTAAAATGAGACACTAGCGTCCAATTACCAATACCAGTATTTTTAAGGCTATTTATTATCTTTCTTAACAAACATAGGTAACAACAGATACAAGATTACGTGTAAACAAAATTGGCTTGTACCCACTAACGAATAAAGAATGTCCAACGGCCAAGTCAGACAACATTAACTGCAATAATAAAGAAATCGCAGTAATGAACCTTAGACTTGGCACGACATTGTCCAGATTTCATTACTTTTTAGAGATGATCGTGCAGCTCCATCGAGACTTGGCTAGTTTTTTACAGAATGTTTTTGGGCGGATTTCACTTCTTTTTGTAGAAATGTGGGCATATTGATTTATTTTATTAGATTTTCTTGAACATTGTCACTTGGAAAATGTTGATTTAATAACCAGTCAATTGTAGGTTTGATAAAGCTATTTATCTATTATTGAAGAACTGCCTAACTCTAAATTGAACCTAGAAAACTTAAACCTAAATAACTAACAATTAAATATAGTTTTTAATTAAAACTTCTTTAAATTTAATAATAATTAAGTAATAATCAGTAATCCGTCACTCATAATAAAATTCCTAACCTTTTCAAATCTTCAAATTTTTATAATAACAACATGCTTATTAACCTTAGCAAGCCTTAACAAATAATAAGCGAAATAAACGTTAGATTTGTAGTGGTTCGATGGAAGGCCGCTAGATGGCATTAGTGGTAGCACTTGTGTTTTCTAATCAGGTATCACCAGGTACTCCAGATCTTCGATTATCCTAGTTTTTATAGTTTTCCCTTTGTGTGGTCATTAAACCCTAACTCTGTTCCAAATTTCAGCTCTCTGAGTTTATGAGAAGTACCATTTCTATTTTGATGATCATGAGTGAGTGAGTTTCATAAATGCGAAACTTTGCTTTTGCTTAGCTTCGGAACTAAATGACTTACAGAATTGAAATTTTGGATTTTAAGTATGTTGTTATAGCTTAATAGATGACCAAAATTTCTGCGTTCTGGTCCTATCCCGAGGTTCTCAAATAGGGGCCTGAAAATGCGGCGAAATGGTTCCTGTAAAGGATGGTACGGCAGTGTTTGCTTCGCAGCTCGACTTGGCGGGGGCACTGCCGTGCCCCCAGATATATCACTTTACTAAAAAGTTGACATCAAATTCGATCTCTCAGCCATATCATTGCCTTGGCAACACAACATTAATAAATGTAAATACTTAATACTTAATTAAAACATTTCCAACAATTTCAATTTATATTAAAAATAATCACTTGATACAGTTAACTGTTTTACGCTACGTTTATTCTAGGTATCCTGGTATAACGTTTATTCTAGGTTACATGTAGTTTCCATACGCATCCGGCCGGCTTTTTCCTTTTTTAGTTACCTAGTTTGCATATGCAAACAACGAAAAATGCGGAATAGTATTTGCTCCCAATCTTCTTCAATTTAGAGAGTTGGCACGAACTAGTGAAAAACCGAAAATCCGGCTTCGTTAACCCTCCGTTCAGTCCGCCATACGCTCAGTTCTTTTGAGGTCTTTTATTAAAAGCAAATATGTTCGTGAAAAATCAAGATAAGAGGATTCCAACGAACGAGAGCTGGCTGGTAACGAGAGACTTATGTTTTCTATTTATTTTGTATTTCACATAAAATTTATAAATAAATTACTTTAAAGGCAAATTTAAGATAGGCTTCCTTCAATGAACGCAAAATCTGCCGATGTTTAGCAGTGGAGGGATAGAAGCTTATGACAATGAAAATGGAAATAAATTCTCCTGAATGAGAATATATTTAAGTATAATAAACAAGGTGTTATATATTGCTCTTCAGCTGCCCGATGTGTAGACCAATGAAGGAATTCCGCTCAATGGGCAAAGGATTCCAAAGGCAATCCAGAACCCACTTCCTTTGATAACTTCTTAGAAAGCCGAATCTGTCTTAGCAATTATGCAATGCTTTAAACGTAGAACCCACAAGATGTCCCATTTGGTTCGTAGCAAATATCGTATATCTTTGGACTCAAGGTAACCTACTGGTATTACAAACATACCTTTCAGATATTCTGTATATCTTGGATATTCTGTATATATTGGACACACACACATATCTTGGATGTAAAATGAATACAATATTCGTACTTGTCACTAAATGCTTAAGTTAAATTAACAAATTACTGATACTTTAGTGTTTCAAAGCATCATTAAAAGCTCACTATCATACGTTGCGATCGATACTCATATATTACAATAGAAGCTTTTCCATTCTGTATAATGTTCACTCATTACGCTGAGCTTAACTTAGAGCTTAACTAGCACTGCTGAATATCAGAAACATTTCCGGTGTGGAAGGAGTTTACAAGCTATGATGGAATTAATGTTTCTTAAAAAATTGCTGATGATATCTTTGTTTTGCTCTAAAATTGAGTGTAAATATAGGAGCACTATTAATATCGTTAGTGTTATATTAACACAATAGAATGTATGTATTGTTTGTTAACTATTATTACTATTGTACTATTGCGAGAACTGTGGTGCGTCAAGTTACAAAGGCGTGAATTACAATAGAGACCCAAATATACGAATATTATATTGTATGTATGTACTATGTATATACGAAGCGAGATATGTAATATAAAAAAATACATTTGTTAATCTTTATAATGCTATTTATAGTATTACAGTATTCAAAAACAAAATATGATGTCCCAAAATAAACGACGGATCGTTGTAACATTGTTTGTTTTTAAAGTCTTTATTTATAAGTCACTGTTTTTCCCTATTTTTAATGCTGAGAAGTAAAAATAATGAGTTGTATAAAATTTGTTTTGCTTAAAAATTGCAAAAACAACGTGTACTAGATTGATTTTTGAGTCAACTGTTATTTACAATTTACATTATAAAAATACACGGTTATTTTAATTATGAATAGTATATAAAAAATAAAAAATTGCGTTGTATAAAATATAAACGCAAGTTCAAAAACACAAATTCCATTTATTACCAGTGTAAAAATCTTTAATCGCAATATCACGAAATAAAGATAAAATAAAAAACCTTTTCGATTCCACTAATTTCATTTGTCTATGGACAATAAAGCCGTGATTAGATTGATAGTGAGATTTAAAACTCCTCTTATCGAATAGTAGATAGGACGTGAAATAGAAATGGCCCCGTATTACGGTTGCGTCTCGGTGATCTCGTAATGGAGAATATCCCGGGGAAGGCCAATAGTGATCAAGCTTTATGTCGCTATTCCTTTTTTGTCCCCTCTCCGATATTGCTACAATAGCATAAAGGTGTTTCCACATGGAAACTAACTACCTTTATTACTTGAACATTTTATTATGGACATATTAAGATCGGTTTGTTTATCGTTAAATAATGGTTTAAAAGTCGCCATAAATTAGTACAAGTGCCTGTCCTTTTTTACAGTTTCTTTTTTTTTTATAATTCAATAAGCAATGGCGATATTATAATCCAGCTTCCTGAGAATTTCACATTAACAAAATGTAATGGGGGAATTCAACCAAATTGATTTAAAAATGTATTTTAGTCATACTGTCGTCAAAGATGGAATTGTACTTTTGAAGTTCTTGAAACGACTATTACAATAAATAATAATATCAACTTCCATAGTAAAGAAATTCTTTAAATTTTTATCAGTACGAAAGATGGCCTGTGCCACGTTTCCAGCTGCAAGGCTACCACCACATTGCTTGTTTCTCTTTGTATTTAATGGCACCAAGACTATCTTATGTCTTACGAAAGGAAACACATAAAAAAAAAAACGATTGTGACCAAAATTCCTTTTTCACTCGATTTCACAGTTCATACTATAAAATATAGTCTAATATATCAAATTGAATATTGATTATATTAGTTTAAAACAATTATAATTGTTAAATTGTAAAAAATTATATTCCTAAAAGTTTTTTTTTTTTGTTTTGGATGTTTTCAAAAAATGATATACATTTATTTTAAGTTTATATACTTTGTACGCGATACGAATTTCTTTCAAAAATATTTTTCTTCGATATCATATTTTTCACCAAATACATTACATACATTATAATTAACTTAAATGTTTACAGGAACATTCAAATTAATATTAAATACATATAATTATGTTACACAATATACAATATCTATAAACACACATTTGTGCATACGACGCGACGTGTGAACACAAAATAATTATAAAAATAATATGTTTACAAATTCATTGTTGTCGCATACACGTAAATTATGTTTAGAAATTCTTTTCAATAGCACAATAATTTTTGGCAGAAATTGGAAAAGTTTTATCGGTGATCTTGAGGCGACGTTTATCACGATCAGACGTTATGAGCGATAAAAGAAATGAACTTTTCTGAAGCAGTGAAACGTTTCTCTTTAAAATATTTTAATTCATAAATAAGACCAACAATAGGACGTGCCATCAACGTTATCATCTTTTCTCATAAACAAACCTTTCTGTAAATGAATGAAAGTATTAAAATGATAAGAAAGTGATTTTGTTTTAAAACAAATCAATCGCAACGTGAAACATAATGCATTATACCTTGTCATTTTTGCTCGCGTAGAAACAAAATATGAATAATTAGATATTTCATTTGTATTACGGCTAACGAAACTTGTAGAGCCTGCCTGTTACTGCTGATTCAAAAAAAATATTTCTAAGGTTTTTTATCAATTGTGAGCTGTTCAAAGTCAGAGACGCTTGATATTTTCAACGCGGGAAAGTTTTTCGCCCTTTTATAAATCACATATATATTTACTAATTTTTTGGCATTTTAAAACATATTAATAGTGCATGTGTGCAATAGATGTAAATATCGAGTGTGAGTATTACTATTTTAGTTTGGGTATTACTTTGTTAGGTTTGCTTGAATAAAAATGCACATGGAACATTCAAATTAATATTAAATACATATAATTGTTACACAATATACAATATCTATAAACACACATTTGTACATATGACGCGACGCGTGAACACAAAATAATTATATATAATATGTTTACAAAATCATTGTTGTCGCATACACGTAAATTATGTTTAGCAATTCTTTTCAATAGCACAATAATTTTTGGCAGAAATTGGAAAAGTTTTATCGAGTGTGAGTATTACTATTTTAGTTTGGGTATTACTTTGTTAGGTTTGCTTGAATAAAAATGCACGTGTTGTGCGAGTTTATATAGTTCCGTTGCTGTGCTGTAGCCGAAGCGAGGAAACAATTCAGTAACGAGTGGAACAAGCGGAGCTGTTTATTTTGTCTACGGCGCAAATGTAATTGGGTGCCGCTGTCACCTAAAGGTTGAATTTGCATTGCACAGGCTGGAACACTAGAGGCTATTTTTATTTTTTTATTGTGTCACGGAATGGAATAGACAAATTTACTCCTTTTGTTTGCATATTTTAATCTATTTGCTTGTAGAACACACATAAATTAATATAAAAGGTACACGATATTGTTATTGAAAGTGTTTTCTGTAATTTAATGTTTTTATTATAATATATTCTTTTTACTTGTTGTCCTAAACGTCACTGAAGCTCGAGACACGAGACCTCTCAAATAGTATTTTTCATGATGAGTGGCGTTGAAAATAAATTCCGTCGGTCGTGATAAATAGCAGGTAACAGTAATATAATATCACGCCATGCCTGACAAACAATAACAATTTGTTAGAGTGCGTGCCGGGATTTGGCCTTTGGTGTGCTATGTATTTAAATGTATCAGCTCACAACAGCCTTATTATTTTATGCACTATACATTCCTTGGTTTGTTGTGTAAAAATTGAATTTAAATAAACAATAAGTACGTGGATATTTAAATACAGTTAAATTTGAAACAAAAAATAAAAATTGCCTAACGCGTTTTACTTGGACGATATAATAAAAATCACCATAATTATATTATCCATTGCATATTGAGTTAACGGCTGTTGGTTGTTTGCTGGCCTATTATATATTATCTATACCGGATTACAGACGCAGTGCAGCTACCTTTCAACCTGTACGTACTTAGCAAATCCCGGGTGAATGTCCCGTCTTACGTCCAGGGTGACTGATTGGATCACTCCCATACAATCGTCTTAAGAGTCGTTGCCGTTATAAGTATGAGCCTTCTTAGCCTTTTAGTCAATAATCGGATTCCTACTCCTCCACGCCTTTATATTATGTCATTAGTATTGGAATTGAATCTTATTGAAAATTAATTTTGTGCTAGGCTATTATTATTTCGCACAATTTATATGTTCATGTGGATTACTTTAACGCAATTACTATTCATAAAAGTCAAACGACAGCATAGCGGACGAGTTTGGCTGTGTCAAAGTCCGGTTCACTGAAATTGTACTTTACAGTGTGCACGCGTTCTATTATATAGACAGTTGTGTCTAAACTTTAACATTCGTAAGGTAAGTTTTTATTAACGCGAATAAAACTTATCTTAGTGAAAGCGCTGCATTATCCTGCATACAAGCTTATGTTTTGACATCGGTAAGGTTAAGGGGCTGACGAATTTTCCGCATCCATGCCCACTCGCAGAGACCAAGTTAGATGAGTTTTTCGTGGAAATTGCTGCGGTATAATTGGAAACACGCCTGATCCAAGGCTTACTTGGTTTTAGGAAAGCTATGCCATTGTTTTACACTGCTAGCTTACGCTTTCTATCCGAGAGGCACGCTTATGTCACTGATTAGTAATTAATGATCCCAACCAATAAAGTTTTTTAATACTTTGTGTAAAGTGTGTCTTCAAAATGGTTACTTTACCTACTCTCGTTTGACGACTTTATGAATTCATCTTAAACATTTCCGTAGAAGCAAATTATAGAGACAGACAAACCGACACCCGATGTGTTGAGACCCATCGCTTGAACCTCTCAAAACCCACTCTTGAGGTATGCAACTCGTACCAACCTTTGGACTGCGAAAATCGATCCGAATAATTTTGTGTGAAAGGGAAATGCGACATTGCGAAATTTAAAAATAATATATAATTTAGCATGTGAGTACCAGGAAATCAAGCGTGCGAGAAGTTTGCGCTCAATTTCGCAGAGGCTGCGTGAAACCCTCGTCACAGCGTGACGTCACCCTGCACCCAAGCGTGGCAATATTTTTTGGATATTCAAAACACTTCTCCCGAATAGTGAAATTACTTTTAAAACTTATTCTTAAAATGTGTTTCGCTAAATTAAATATTGTTTACGCTCTAGTTTAAAAGTAATTTATATATACATATTTATATTAGACTATTTAATAAACTCTTCTAGATTACAAATATCTTAATTATTGTTCCTTTAAGATGCTGAAAATTTGTTATAGAATATTTGAAAGATTAGTTCCACTGAGTTTGTTTCGCCGGTTCTTCTCTGTGAGCTTGCCTAGTAAGTGTTGCAACTTTCAATTGACGTCCAAAAAGATACGTTGGTATTTTAATTTTTAAAAATGATTAACATACACACAGAATTTTTCTTTAAACTATAAAAATTAAATTTTTAGAATCCATTTGAATAACAGTGTTGCGTACAATTTTAGCTAAATTTATTAATTGTTTTGTGTATTATGTACTTATTAGAGATGTAAAGAACTCGAGCCTTTTGAGTCTTAAATTTTAGACTCGGCTGACAAATTGCACAGCTCGACTCGTTATACCAAGAACCCCAGACTCGAGCACTTAAGTCTAAATAAAGACACGAGCGCAACATGGCGCTCGAGTCTTGATTCGCGCTCGAGTCGTTTTACGCGACGAGTCGCGCTCAAGTTCTTTTCCATTTGGAGTTCCTTTATAAATAAACAGGAAATAAAATATGTAACTTTGTGAGATATAATAGTAATTTAATTATTTTTGTAACGTCTAATATTCTTAGCTTTTGAAAATCCTGCTAATATTATAAATGCGAAAGTTTGTGAGTATGGATGGGTAGAATATGTTTGTTACTCTTTCACGATAAAACTATTGGACGGAAGTAAAAAGGTAAGTTAAGTAAAGATTCGTAAAATAAAAAGCAATAAATATTGTTCCGTACCCACATAACAAATAAGTGTCGCGTTTTTATCCCTCTTGAGGTACACAGAACATAATAATGCCATGCCTAAAGGCCACATTTAGCATGTTGCCACATAAACTATGTATTTTAAATAAATCAACCTTATTACGCTCAAGACTCGATACGCTCGAGCTCTTTTTAAGACTTGAGTTCTTTTTGAGACGTGAGTTTCTTTTTTAAGACTCGAGCTTTTTTGAAATACGAGTTCTATTTTGGCGCTCGAGTCTTCGAAAAAGGACTGGAGCTCGGGTCGACTCATAGCTCTGAGTTTTGTTAGCACACCGAGTCTTGTAAAATTGAGCCGAGTCTATCGAATTAAGACTCAAAGACTCGAGTTCTTTACATCTCTAGTACTTATACTTTCATTGTAATTGTTTGTTTGTTACCTTTTTTTTTTTTTCGAAAGGTCTAGACTTTTAGGCCAGATGGCCTTTAAGCTCAATCGGTAGGTAGGTGAGCAGATGGCTCACCTAGTAAAATTCGAAAGGGGGGCGCCCCCCCTCCGTGCCCCGCAGGAGGCGCGGTATATCGCGCGCGCTACTCTGGAGAGTAGGTGTTTGGCTAGTCAAATCCAATACGGTCGACGAGTCATTAGCGGATGAAGTTAAACTATTAGTCGGAGGGCCGGCCCTATCCTCCCCCTCTGACGGGGGAGGTGGGTCGTGCGCGGTAGCCGTGCAATCGACCGAATTGTTTGTTACCTATTTGTTATAATAATTATGTTTATGATCGATATTTATTGTGCGCCTTGGTTTATACTGTAAGTGCAATAAATGTACTTAAATGGAAAAAAAATCAACCCTAATAATATTGTAGGTATTAATTGTAGTATACCAATAAATATACAGTACCTACTACGTTAAAACCTTAAATTGTTATCCACAAATATTCTATTCATGTATTTCCCGATGAAAATATTCAGAACTTTTTGAAAAAAAAAGAAAATAACGCAAACGAATGCTTGATTGAGATCTAAAGAAAATATTTTTCAAAAAATAATTGTGATTGCCGTTAACATGGGCTTATGAATTCTGAGTTCGGGAAATGAAATCGTTTCGTTTATATTAATCCACGTAATTAAGGCGTTCTTTCAGAAAAATGTCCTGACAAAAACTTCCTCAATATAGGGACCAGTGGGTTGTCAAAGCGCTTGTATTCATTTTGTCCGCGCTACTGAAATGCCTGCGCTAAATAGGACAGCTCAACAAATATTAAGTCTTCAGTCTCTTCGGAATACGTAATGTCTTATTTTATTTGTTCCCCTTAAAACAGAATATAACACATTTTTATTTATTTGCGTATCATATTTAACGTTTAATGCGAGTTATTAACCATGAAAAGGCGGCCTCTCATGTTTATACATGAATATTAAAGATTTATGGTAATTTAAGATATTCGGACAGATTTTGTTCTAAATAACATTTTGATTCCTATTACAAAATCGATTTAAATGATATATTTTACTAATTATGGGTAGTGGTATATTCAAGAGGCGATAGTGCTGTTAGTTTAGTCCGACTTAATTGATTTGATCATGAACCCAATCTAAGTACCCCTAAAAATGATGAGCTATATAAGGCATCTTATGGAAAGCTTCCTGTTAATATTAAAAGTTTAAGAAGGCCAACTATAGCATTATTATTTAAGTTTGAGAAGTAATCAATATCGCAACTATATATAAATTTATTTTTCTAAAATTGTATAAAATAATGCAAAATTATTACTAGTTAGTAAAAATACACCTTCAGCGTTTTCTAATGTATACCGTTTGATTTCGATGACGATGCATTGTACTTGTGTTATAAGCGTAATTTTTAAAGTAGATCTTTTCTATGTGCGGGTAACTCAAATATTATTCTGACGAAAGAAGCGTTCATTTTGTTTAAAACAATAGTAACTTGAATCGGTCGTTAGTATATAAGCTTTTTTTCTAACGAAAGTAACGCTTAGTATAGTAAAAAAAAAACTGTTATTGTTGTTGACTGTTTATTCGTTACTAAGCAACCTGTGTTCCTCATTTGCTTAGTAATTAATATATAGTTACCATATACTTGCACATTTGTTTGATTGCGGTATTAGTGACTCGTAATTCGGCTCGCTATAAAATATTTCATATATTTCCAAGACGTTTTATGAAGTTTTAATTCAATCGATCGTAAAGATTACACGCACACACTTTTTTTAAATTAGGTCATTTCTGAGATCGCGTCAATATCTTTAGCGATCGTGTCTCGCTTTACGCTGTCCTTAACAACATTCAAGGGACAAGTTATAAACTTCACTGAAAAGATTTCTACTATGCAAGAAAGGTCCATCCGATGCACTCAGTGCATCATCAGATGCACTATAGTGACTTTTTTCTTTGATGATTTATGCTCATTTAGACTAAAAAAATCTTAAAAACACATGAATTGATACCGAAAAAGGGCTTTTCTGTACCACTTCATGTGTTTTTAAGATTTTTTGATGAAAATTATATTATGAGTAATTGTTGTACAGAAAAAATGCTCTCCATGGATTTTATGATTTGAAGTAGATTTAGAGCTGCTTCGAAAATGAGAGTTAAATATTTCGCTCGGTGCAGTGCATATGCGGTCTGCAATGCGGCACTATTACGTGATTCTGATACACCCTAGCACTGTTAGGTGATTGCTGAGATAGATAACTAGAGCCTAAATGCCTTCTGTGCTTAGCTTTTTTTGTTTCCAATATTTCTTGTTCGCCAGAACTTATTACTAAGTATGTATGCCACACTCCCTTAGTTTTGTAAGTTATTAGAAAAAGAGTAAGTTTCCCGCCAAGACTCTAAAACTACATCCTACTAATATTATAAATGCGAAAGTTTGTGAGTATGGATGTTTGTTACTCTTTCACGCAAAAACTACCGAATGGATTTTGATGAAACTTCATAATAATGTAGCTTATACATCAGATTGACACATAGGCTATAATTCATCCCAATGTTCCCACAGGAACGCGGGGCGCAGCTATACTAAACATAAATATGAAAGTTTGTAAGTGTGGGTAGATGGATGTTTTTTTACCCTTTCATATGCTACTTCCTACTAATATTATAAATGCGAAAGTTTGTGAGTATGGATGTTTGTTACTCTTTCACGCAAAAACTACCGAATGGATTTTGATGAAACTTCATAATAATGTAGCCTATACATCAGATTGACACATAGGCTATAATTCATTCCAATATTCCCACGGGAACGCGGGGCGCTGCTATACTATATATAAATGTGAAAGTTTGTAAGTGTGGGTAGATGGATGTTTTTTTACCCTTTCATATTGTCGCGGGTATACCCTGGTCTACTAAGGAGGAAATGAGACAACAGGGTACCGTGCTTTTAAAATAATTTATTAAAGTAAATTCGATTCGTTAAATAGAACTAATGAAAGGGGGGGGTCGAGCAATTAATCCACACAAGTTCCCTTTCCATGTTGACGGTCCAAGTAGGTACTCTCCTGCGTCACGCCGAGGGTTGATGATCCCGGGGAAGTCGCGTTCGCTGGTGACCGGTGACGGCAGGAACAGGTAACCAAACCCGGCAGAGAGTACCCTCGTCTTGATAGTGTCTTGATACTATTCAAATTAGTAATCCGAACGTTGAACCCTGGAACGCGCCATACAAACACTATTACAAGCGGTCCAGTTCAGCTTGCAACATCCACGGCACTGCGTTATATAGGAAAGTACCTAAACTATAGTAGTAGTAGTGCCGTGGAATCATCACAATCAGAAACGGAGATTCCCATTTAATAGAAATAAGCATTTTATTATGAAATTTACTATTATTTTACAAAATATTGAAAAATGAGGGTGAAATCGAAAGATGATGAAATCTTTTAACACGATTAGGCAAAATGAATTTAAAGGTTTAATCAACATTACTACTAACAATTTTACTAATGAGCACAAACATTGGTTTTTATACTGATTACTTTCACTAATAACTACTTTAATTGACTGCGACATAAAAAATAGTATTACCACTTACCCAGTTTTGGGGCGATCAACACTCACTATCTATTTATTATTGTAGTTTAACGAGGAACGCTCAAGCGACGACCACGAAATATTATAATGATAATAAAATTACAGTAACGGCTTTTATTTGATTTGATTAAAATATTCTTTTCCGTATTAGAGACCGTAATTATTAGTGTGACGTGCGTTCACTTAAACTATCACAAGTAAAAAAAGTGGCGCTGCGATCGGTACTGCAGTTTTAACTTCGTGAAAACAAAGGATCTACTTGGAGCGCTAAAATGTTGCATCGCTCATGTTAAAGCTATAATAAAATTGTGTTTTAAACTTTTAGATTTTAATGTGATGTAATGATTTAATTTAATAGTGATTTTTATTAGTTTTAGGTAATGTATATATTAGATTTAAGTGTATTTTAATGAAGTAAAATAAATTATGTACGTATAACGTTACATATACCCCTCCTCGTCTGGAAAAGGGTTTTATTCTTAAATAAAACCCGCCTTAAGCTGCTCCTAGCAATTACTCATTCATTCTTCAACTTTCATTCTATCATTCAAAAAAAAAATACATGAAAAGCATCAACAGCATCATTTACGCTATTGGCGCGTCCTATCAAACTTAAAGTCAGTAGTTATCAGAAAGCTAGTGACTCATGCTAAAAGAACAAGATGTTATAGAGGATTCTACTTATTTATTATTATTACCGCAGAGTTTTAGGTCCTTGATATGCCAAACACCTATGTTTTTTCCGGACATATCTTCTAGTACATATACGAGTGGTGATCGTTTTTCGCTTACTCGACATTTTAAGTATTTAGGAGCCAACTTTTTACTAAAATATTTGTCTTTATCGCTCAATATGTATGTACGCTTAAAGACTATGTCACCTACGTTGTACTCCGCTGGTTTTCTGCGCAGATTATAGTGTGCAGTATTTTTCACATGTGCATTCCATAACGAGGCTTGCACATCATTAAATACTGAAGAGAGACAACCTAAGTTTTCGGCGTATACGTCACGTGGCAAAAACAAAACTTCGTCACCTAAGTCAGAGTCCGTATAGTGCGAACCGCATAAAACCAACTCTCTACCGTACACTAAGAACGAGGGAGTGTACCTAGTAGCTTCGTTGACAGAATTATTAATTGCGAACTGCAACTGGGGAATGAAAGTGTCCCAAGACCTATGGTCATTTTCAACGAAGGTTGATAAGCTGGTGACTATAGTTTTGTTATAACGTTCGACTAAGTTTATTTGCGGCGTGTATCTAGGTGTGTAATATACATTAGGGACTTTATATTTCTCAAACAATGCTTTAGTAGTTGAACTAATGAAATGGCTGCCATTATCTAAAAAGATAGTTTGTGGTATACCATAAACTAAAAATATGGAATCTTCTAAAACTTTCACGACGGCATCCGCAGTAGCGCGACGTAGCGGAAAAATATTACAATATTTAGTAAAGCAGCAGGTTACTACAAGCATGTAACTATTCTGCTTACGAGTGGCAGGTAGAGGACCCACAAAGTCAACTGAAATCATTTGATGGGGGCGTGAGCACTGCTTCGGACGCCCCATTTCTCCTAATGTAGTGTGATTTTGCAACTTGTAAGCTAAACAAACCGAACAAGAACCTACGTACTTTACAACACTTTCATGCATACCAGGCCAATAATAGGATAATGCTAAACGATTATAAGTTTTAAAAATACCGAGATGACCAGCTGTTGGTACAGAATGGTTCTCAGTTATAATTTGTTCACGATATTCAATAGGAACAACTTCTTTCCATGCGAATTCAGATGTGAGATTTGATTTATTTTTAGAAAGCCGAAATAAAGAGTTATTTTTAATAGTAAAATTTGGATAGTGGTTAGGATTATTAAGACATCCGTTATATATCTTTTTGTACCAATCATCAGAAGTAGTAGAAATAGCATTTGAAAGAGATATGGCTGAAATAGAAACAGCACGTGAGAGAGCATCGGGTATCACATTATCAACGCCCTTTCGGTGCCTTAATTCAAAGTTGAATGAAGATAACCTAACTCCCCATCGCGCTAGTCTTCCAGTAGGATTATCTAATGACAAGAACCATTTCAACGCAGAATGGTCAGTGTACACCACGAATTTCAGGCCATTTTCGAGGTAGCATCTCCAGTGCTCGAGAGCAACTAACACAGCAAGTGTCTCTCTTTCTGTGATACTGTAGTTTTTCTCGGCAGCGGAAAGAGATCTACTCATGTAGGCAATAGGATGCTCTTTACCACCGATGTTCTGCGTTAACATGGCTCCAATGCCATAATTACTAGCGTCCGTATGTACCTGGAAGGGCTCAGTGTACACCGGGCAAGAGAGGACTGGTGCGGAGACAAGACACTCCTTCAGAGCATTAAAAGCTGCATCAGCCTCTGGCGTCCACTGAAAAGGAGGTGACTTTTTCCCATTAGCCGTTAGCTTATTAAGTGGGCCAGCTATTGTGCTAAAATTAGGAACGAAACGTCGGTACCAAGTAGCGGTTCCGAGAAAGCGCTTCAGTTCCTTTTTGCTTGTGGGAACCGGAAAATTTAAAATTGCTTGCACCTTTTCTGGGTCCGTGTGTAAACCACGAGCATTTACTACGTATCCTAGGTATTTAAGTTCGCTTCTGAAGAAATTACACTTTTCGAAATTTACTGTCAGATTAGCCTGTTTTAATTTCTCTAGGACACGCAACAGACGAGACACGTGATCTTCGAAAGTAGAGCTTATTATAATAATATCGTCCAAATACGCAAAAGTGTTCCCCTCCATATCACCGAAAAGTAAGTCTACTAAGCGCTGCTGAGTGGCTGGTGCATTTGTCAGACCAAAAGCAGTGGTTTTAAACCGTAGGCTGCCACGACCTGGTACATAAAAAGCAGTCTTATCGCGATCCTTTGGTTCTATCGGAATCTGCCAGAAAGATTTCGAAAGGTCCACGCTCGAAAGATACTTTGCGTCGCGTAAGTTGTCCAGAATCTCTGAGACATAAGGCAAATTATAGGCATCTTTCTTCGTTACAGCATTAAGCTTCCGACTATCAAGGCAGAATCTTGGCTGTCCATTCTTCTTATTCACGATAAGCACTGGAGAAGACCACGCGCTCTCACAAGGCTCAATAACATCAAGCGCTAACATTTCATCAACCTGCTCTAACAAAATACGTTGCTTCTCTGGAGACATTCTATAATAACGCTGCCTTATGGGCTGAGCGTCTCCAGTGTCAATTCTATGGGTGATCAAATTTGTTCTACCTAGACCTTTCTCTTCTATAGATATAGATTTAAATTGAGCTATTATATTATCGGCTATTGACTTTTGCGATGCTAGTAATTGATCATATGAATTAATAAAAGTTTGCGAGTTTTTTAATTTTACTTCAGCTAATGAACTTTCAGACATTGTGATACTGCCTAAATATTTGGGACAAATTTGGAAGATACGCCAAAAATCAATGCCTAATACAATAGGTGTTTCCACTTCAGGCACCACATAAGCCTTAATTAAGTGTAATTGGCCTTCAAAAGTGACAGGTAAATTCATGTAACCGATGCTCTTCAGTGTTTGTCCGCCAGCGGCCACCATTGATATATTGTCATCCTGTTGCAAAGTGCAATCAACAAAATGTAAATGTGAATTGTTACCTAAAATTGTTACTGCAGCACCAGAATCAAGTAGACCACAAGCGTCCACATTGTTAATTTTAATATTTACATAAGGTCTAAAGTCATTTGTGGGTTTCGTATGCAGAATTGTAGATATTTTATAAGTAGAAGTAAATGTTCTTATAAATGAAAGCCAAGTGTCCCAGTCTTCCTTAATGAAATTTCTACAATTCTGCTCATTTAGTTTTTTGGATTATCATTTTTATTGCATACTGGACACTCGGGTGTCTTGACATCCTTCAATCCGCATTTGAAACAAAATACGTCGCGACTTGCTTTACATTGTCGGATGTGATGTGAGTTACTGCGACACCTATAGCAGTATGGTTGTTGTTTATTTGTTTGAACTGAGTGTATATTATAATTTTGCTGTTGATTCTTATTAGAACTGTGTTGTTGATTTTTGTTATAGTTTTGTTGATTAAAGTTATGAGTTTTTGAAGAGTGTGCTTTATTATAATTATTCTTATATGAAAAATATTGTTTATTTGTATTTGTAACTGATTTGTTAGGGTCTTTATCCGCCTCTTTAAAATACGCAAATTCAGGTGCAACAGTTTCAGAATTTACCTTAGGAGGCTCCTGAAATTGTAAAAGTCGGGAATGAACAATCTCGTAATTACGACAAAGTGTGCGTAAGACATCTATGGTGTCAATCTGAGTCACTGATGCTGCTAATGTACTAGCATAACAAGGCCTTATATTATGAAGAAGGATTTCTAGCTGTTCCGCCTCGGTAAAAGGCTTAGAAAGACGGGAGAACATTCCACTCATAATCGAGAGATAAATGGTTATGTTCTCGCGTTCCCCTTGAGTGCGCGAACGAATTTCAGATTTTAGGCGGTAGTCGTAATCTGACTGATCAAAATCTTCCTTGAGCTTAGAAGAGAGCTCAGACCAAGAAGAAACTTTGTCTTTTACCGAACGGTACCAGTGAAGAGCGTCATCTTGAAATATTTCTGTAGCGAAAGCTAATATTTTTGAAGGGTTTATATTTCGTGCAACAATAAACTCATCAATACGCTGTATGAATGAGCGCACACACGTTTTACCGTTAAATTTTAATTTATTTAAATCAGCTGCAGTACGATCACATGTCACCGAAATTACATTTTGCACTTCTGGTACCAAGGTCGAAGAGAAACCAGAGCCAGAGTTAGATGGTCCAGGAGTTGATCTATTCACTTGAAGAGACGCGAGCCGTTTTGCTAAAAGTTTATGACCCTTAAAAATTTCGTCATACTCATCTTTCATGTCCTTACTAGGCGTTAACCTCGCTAAACGATTGTGAAGGTGATTTAACATATTTTGCGTTCTCATGAGTGAAGGTTCACTAGGGTCTGATACATCTAGGTTTGTTTGAATCTTAGTGAGAACTTCTAGACAACCTTTCAGGTCCTGTCGAATATCCAATGGAGACTCCAATATGTGGTCGGCCGGGTATTCTGACGATAATTTCACAATTTGTTTACGTAACTCATCAACCGAAGATGCCGCGGTAGCACCACGAATCCGAACCTCATATTCGAGTTCCGATTTTTTAAGTGACAGATATTTGACAGGTAGCATTGTGATAGTATAAGTCAAAACGGGTAAGTGGTAAGAAAAAAACAATTAAAAGCACAAATCAACAAATCTAACCGTTCTCCGATCTGTTACAATATACACTATAATCAACGTTGGTTTTTTTTTTAATGATTGATATTAGTAAAACAAAAAAAAAATAATTAGCAGCAAAATAAAATTATAAGGTGCTACTAATGTGTACTTTCCAATAATGTTTAAGCACTTTGATAAAATTAGTAACAATTAAAAATATTTTAATTTTTAGACAAGGAAGCGTCAGCTTAGGCTCCCATAACGACTTATACAATATTAAACTTTTAAAATAATGTAGGTAGGAATAAAACTGTGCAGCAAATAAATTATTAACCAGAAAGATGCGAACAAAAATTTAGGTTACTATAAAAAAAATTTAGTACACGTCAGTAGCAATAAAAAACCAAAAAACAAATAAAACGTTTTACAAAAATAAGCCACAAACACATACTAACTACAAAAAAAACCGACAACAAAAAAAGAAGAGAAAAAAAAAACTTGTGTGAATTTAACCGAGTTGGGCGCCAATGTCGCGGGTATACCCTGGTCTACTAAGGAGGAAATGAGACAACAGGGTACCGTGCTTTTAAAATAATTTATTAAAGTAAATTCGATTCGTTAAATAGAACTAATGAAAGGGGGGGGTCGAGCAATTAATCCACACAAGTTCCCTTTCCATGTTGACGGTCCAAGTAGGTACTCTCCTGCGTCACGCCGAGGGTTGATGATCCCGGGGAAGTCGCGTTCGCTGGTGACCGGTGACGGCAGGAACAGGTAACCAAACCCGGCAGAGAGTACCCTCGTCTTGATAGTGTCTTGATACTATTCAAATTAGTAATCCGAACGTTGAACCCTGGAACGCGCCATACAAACACTATTACAAGCGGTCCAGTTCAGCTTGCAACATCCACGGCACTGCGTTATATAGGAAAGTACCTAAACTATAGTAGTAGTAGTGCCGTGGAATCATCACAATCAGAAACGGAGATTCCCATTTAATAGAAATAAGCATTTTATTATGAAATTTACTATTATTTTACAAAATATTGAAAAATGAGGGTGAAATCGAAAGATGATGAAATCTTTTAACACGATTAGGCAAAATGAATTTAAAGGTTTAATCAACATTACTACTAACAATTTTACTAATGAGCACAAACATTGGTTTTTATACTGATTACTTTCACTAATAACTACTTTAATTGACTGCGACATAAAAAATAGTATTACCACTTACCCAGTTTTGGGGCGATCAACACTCACTATCTATTTATTATTGTAGTTTAACGAGGAACGCTCAAGCGACGACCACGAAATATTATAATGATAATAAAATTACAGTAACGGCTTTTATTTGATTTGATTAAAATATTCTTTTCCGTATTAGAGACCGTAATTATTAGTGTGACGTGCGTTCACTTAAACTATCACAAGTAAAAAAAGTGGCGCTGCGATCGGTACTGCAGTTTTAACTTCGTGAAAACAAAGGATCTACTTGGAGCGCTAAAATGTTGCATCGCTCATGTTAAAGCTATAATAAAATTGTGTTTTAAACTTTTAGATTTTAATGTGATGTAATGATTTAATTTAATAGTGATTTTTATTAGTTTTAGGTAATGTATATATTAGATTTAAGTGTATTTTAATGAAGTAAAATAAATTATGTACGTATAACGTTACAATATGCTACTTCCTACTAATATTATAAATGCGAAAGTTGGTGAGTATGGATGTTTGTTACTCTTTCACGCAAAAACTACTGAATGGATTTTGATGAAACTTCATAATAATGTAGCTTATACATCAGATTGACACATAGGCTATGATTTATCCCAATATTCCTAAGGGAACGCGGGGCGGTGCTATACTATATTATATAAATGCGAAAGTATGTAAGTATGGGTGGATGGATGTGTGTTACCTAAAAAAAATGATTTCTCAAGGAAGGCTGAAAAATTACTATAAGTTACCTACGCGCTGGGGCGCCACGCCGGGGCTGAAGCCTCAGTGCTGCAGAAGGGTTCTACTCAAACTACAAATTCTTCAATTACTACATGTATAATAAGATATAAAGCAGAATAGTTTGTTTGTTTGAACGCGCTAATCTTAAAAACAGGTCTTAGTCAGGTCTATATATCTATATATAATCAATCAGTAATCCATATAATATAATCTATAGCCTATTTTATATTATAATATCGAGGAAGGCTATATATAGACTATATTATCCCGCTAAAATGCCGTTGTAAATCTTAGTCAACGCTGGCGAAGCTGCGGGCAACAGCTAGTTATCAATATATTTATGTATGGTCATTAAAGAATATTGAGATATTGAGAAATCAGTGCAAATATATGAAACTAGAAAAGTTTTTTTGACGCAATGTTACACAAAAAATACCGCAAACAAGCATAAAACCTCTTCCTAATATTTATTTAATTCGTAATTATTTTTATTATTTCGCTATCCCTGAGGAAAAAAATAGCAACCACAAAGTACAATTTGCATGAAAGTACCAGGGTAACATACCATAGAAGTGTTCATTCGCAATTTTGGAGATGGCTTACATGCTCATCTGGCATCACGGGAAGGGTGAGGGTACGTCCTAACTAAGGGTGGCGTTAATAGACACACTATTAAATTTACGCATTTCGAACGTCACGTCTTCCACAATTTAAAATATAAAAAATGTTTTGCTAAATTTGTTATTTTGTTAAAAAATAATCTTTGCAATGGATTGTTTTTTTTTTTTTATTTTAATATTAATGTTATTTAGCTTTACAAAATAATATATCAGTACTTCAAAGTTTATTCTTAAGAAACTCAATGCGTTAACTAAAGTTAACCAAGGTACCTATTGAGTTTTTAAGGATAAACTAAGATCCGTTACCTTGAATTGGCCGCACTGATTTGACTATCCCAGTTAAAAAAAACCATTGGTTCTAATAGAATTGGTTCTAGGTGCCACCACAAAATAAAAACGAATTCGTTTTTATTTTGTGGTGGCACAGACATCGACACCCCCTACACACTTAGCGGCTAAACTTATAAATGTCATGTTTGCTACGGCCGAAAAAAATATTTTAAAATAGTGTTGCTTCTTTTCTTCCACAAACAACCAAATTATAATGCTTTATGAATATAGATAGTAAATCACTTTTTTTTGTTACGTATGCGTATTAAATGTTTAGCGAACTTTTTCGTATTTTCGACAACAAAATTAAATCAATACATTTTTTCATCATTACGTTGAAACCCCTACTGTTCAAAGATCACTGAGCAAAATGTTCCTTTGGTAAAAATAATTGACGTAAAATTGCAGGTCTTTTGATTCCAAAGTCTGTAATTAGGACTGGTATTTTTATTCTCTTGGCAATGCTTTCTTCTAATTATCATTTTGGATCATTTCTTTATAGATGCTTTCATGCCTTTAATCCATAGTTAAAATATTTTTTGTCATTACATTCTTATTGTATCAAATATTATTATTTATATTTAAATATGCGCGATTGGCTTTTCTATACTAAAATTATAGTAAGAATAAAATTACATTTTACCAATTAGTGTGAATATAATACACATTCATTTATTTGTACATAAATATAACTTCACTTATTATAACATGCTTAGAAGTGGTTTTTATTAGAGTGTAAAAAACAAACAATGAATCCGCTGATGTCCGGTCGAAGCCTCTGCGACTTTCGACGTCCATAAACACACAACCATTGCTTATGCAGGTACGTTGCCCTCCTTTTCCCTATCCCCGCAATGGGCTACGGGAAACTCACAATACGCACGAAACGGGACAGCATAACTGCTGAGACGTTATACCATAGCACTGCCTCTTTCTATTTAATGTTTAAATAAATTTCTCTGTGATAATGTAAAACATTCTTTTCGGTGTTTGAAGAAAGTAATAGATTATATTATGTTCATTAATATAAAGAAAAAAAATTAAGTAAGACTGTTCTCTACTTTCAATATTACATTAATTGTCTCGGTAGCCAAGGTGTTTCCAAAGTAAAATTAAAATAACTTCGAAATACAATAAACTTTGCTTCCCTGCTTTTGGATTAAAAGAGAGTGATTCAATTTAATTAAGTTCACCTTAACAGTTTGCAAAGAAGTTAGTCGAGATTTCATTAAGTGGAACACGGTAGACCTGCACCGAGCGGGCCCGCGCCCCCCTTATGACGAAACGATTCTTACTTATTTCGGACTTTATGTTCGAGTAAATGTACCTTAATCTTTAATACAGTGATTTAGAAAATCATCTTTCAACACACTAATAGTCATTGTTGGAATCTATACTTATAATATTATATATGTAAAGGTACGGATGTTTGTTACACTTTCACCCGAAAACTGCTCTACCGATCACCATGAAACTTTGTACACATATTCTCGGAAGTTCTACCAGTACTACAGGATACATTAAAAGAAAAAAAGGAAATGTTATTATTGCGGGCGAAGCCGTGGGCAATAGTAGCCCAAGGGCTTTAAATTTTAAACCCATCCTCCCAAGGTATTCACTTTTCTTTTACGCTCATAATGTAATTAATAAAGGTTATTAAGAAAAAATCAAGCTATAAAGCCACGCTTTGTAACAGTATATTTTAAAGCAGTGATAACAAGTGCGAGGGGATACGTTTCGCTTGACAAAAGGAGATGAGAGCAAGCCTCAACGACGATGTGTATCTGGTGTTCTGAACAGTCTTGCGGAAATGTTTCGCGATTCATTTGCTGCTTAATTACACTTGTTATACGTCGCCCTCATCAAGGAGGCTCGGGTCTTAATGGATTTAATTTTTTGCACAGCAAATTAAAAGAGACAACGTAAACGTAAAACCCGTCGTAAGTTTGCTATTTCCGTACATTGGGACATTGAATGTGTAAAATATTTATAATTTTATAATAGAAACCATGCTTTGTTTGTCTGTCTTCCTTCATCTATATAATTTGACTTTGTGATTTCTGCTAAAAAATTATGTTTTCCTGTATTCTTATGTTATCCCGTGTTCTGTTTTAATAAAAGTTAAATTAAAATCAAACTTGGAGTTTCAAAGTGATAAAGATAACTTTGAATACTTTTCAGGAAATTGAGTTTGAATTTCGCTGTCTATTCTGAAAATAACCTTTGGAACAGTGATGATCGTATGAATTGTTTCATAAAACAAACCATTATAATAAAGATAATCACAAATGTTTGCTACTTGATAATTTTATTTGGTAAAGAGCAGTATTTAAATGAAGGGGAATATTTTATCAGAGTCAGAGGCACGCTGTTAGAGGCGGTAACAGTTCATTTACGAAACAAAGGCATGGATCTCGGCAGTGGATCTCCCAGCGCGACAGCTACAACACTGACTGACAAACGTTCCCCAATCCTATCGGGCTATTAAATACAATGCCATTCATTATTTTAAGTCTATTTCAAATTTCGCAACAAAGCCATTAAAATGTAAAAAGAAAAGTTTTAATTTTATTTTAATTTCTTTCAAATGTAAAAATTTGTTGTTAAATAAAGGGTAATTAACTTCATTTTTTTCTTATCAAGTCCTAGATTTAAAACCACAATATATTCAAAGTTAAATAGCGATTGTTAGCTCTTTAGAAATGTGGAAATCATTAAGATTATTAAAAGGTGCATTAAGCTTATGTTCAAACATTATATATGGGCCTATTGCGGTTTAATGGTCTCTGTGTCATTTTAGAGGCTTAATCTTATTAGCCGTGTTAGGTAAAACCCCTTCCCTGTGTAGAAAATAAAATTATATAACGTGGGTAATCAAGTCTTAGGTATAAGGTAATAGAGATTCAAATAGTTACTTGTATAGATGGCCGCTTAATAAAGTTATTTATATGAATCTAAAATATGTTTTTGTGGATCAGTAAACAGAGGAAATCATTATTATTTTCAGGATATATTCTAAAATTTGTAATTGCAATATAGCTACTTAAATCAAATCACTTATTGTGTGGCTCCATTGAAAATTTTGCTCGTAATTATTAATGATTGAATATTCAAACTGAATTCAGGCAAAGTGGATTGTTTGAATTCTACTGAATAATGCCTATTTATATCAAACGAAATATTAAGACTTAATTAATGATTTAGTCATTAAACGATTTAACTTGGACGAGGACGTTGGAATATCTCTGACACAACCTTTTTACAAATTCATAAAAGTCTAACGTCCGTATTTACAAAAAATATTATGTGGTGTCACTGTACTTCACTACACTTAAACACCTTCTTTAAAAAGAAAGATGAACACCTAATCACATATAAGAGCGGAAATGCAACAACCCAAATAGACTATATTTTAATAGACAAGCAAAACCTAGGAAAAGTAAAAGATTGCAAGGTTATTCCAGGAGAACCACTAGCTCCATAGCACAGATTACTGCTAGCGGCGGTGAAACTTAGAAAACCAATTAAGAGAAGGAACGTTGGAGAGACAAAAGTAAAATGGAAAAACCTCAGCACAGAAAAAGGAAGCTATTTAATAAACAACATCAGAGAGTACCTTTGTCACAACCAACCAGGTGTAAGCTCCTCAAACGACATCTGGTCAAATTTTGAACATTTTTGTGTAACATCTGCAAAAGATCAACTAGGAATCAGTAAAGGATACCTGCACATTGGAAAAGACACCCAATGGTGGAATGAAAACACCAAGGCTACTGTAGCGGAAAAGAAACGCCTATTTAAAATTTGGCAGCATACCCGCTCGGAGCAGGATAGGGAAAATTACAGGTTAGCCAAAAAAGCAGCTAGAAGGACAGTCGCCATTGAAAAAGAAAATGCTGAGCGGGACCTATATCAGCGACTGGAACAAGCGACGGATAATGAAATATTCAAAATTGCCAAGCAGAGACACAACAGAACAAAAGATTTTCAGACCACTAAGTATGTTAAAGATGCCAAAGGTATATTGCTTACCGATAACAAGGATATATGCGATAGATGGCATGACTACTACAATCATCTCTTAAATGAGGAATTCGCCCGTCAACCAGAGGTAGAGGAACAAGTGACTCAAGGTAGATAAAATTACGCCTGACGAGGTCAAAATCGCAATTTCAAAAATGAAGATCCGTAAAGCAAACGGTCCGGATGAAATACCTGCTGAATTATGGAAGGCACTAAAAGCAGATGGAGAGGAATGGCTAGCTGAACTATTTAATGATATTCTGAAAAATGAGATAATGCCAGTCTCCTGGAGAAATAGCATTCTTGTGCCCTTCTATAAAGGCAAAGGTGACGTCCGCGAATGTAAAAATTACAGGGGAATTAAACTTACATCGCATACCCTCAAAATCTGGGAAAGAGTCCTAAGTGAGCGCCTCATAAAACTTGTCACAGTAACAGAAAACCAATTCGGCTTCACGGCGGGAAAAGGTACTACAGATGCTATTCATGCTGTTAGGTTGGTCATGGAAAAAGCACGAAATAACAAACAAAATTTATGGCTAGTATTTATAGACCTAGAGAAGGCCTTTGACCGAGTACCAAGGACAATAATATGGCAAGCTCTGAGGGCACAAGGAGTCCCTGAATGTTATATAAGACTTATACAGGACATGTACAGCAATGTCCAAACAAGTGTCAGAACCTTAGCGGGAACATCTAAACGTTTTGGCATAAAAGTTGGTGTTCATCAGGGGAGTGCCCTTAGTCCCTTATTATTTAACATCGTTATTAATTATTTGACAGCAAAAATCCAACGCCCCGCACCATGGAACCTCTTATATACTGATGATGTGGTCCTTGTTTCTGATAACCTTCAGGAGATCCAAGAAGACTTAGAGCAGTGGAGAAAATCATTGGAACTGAATGGTCTACGCATCAGCAGAACTAAGACTAAATATATGTTCTGCAATTTTGACCCCAATAATAGCGCTAACACCAATATCCAGCTTGAGAAAACTGCACTACCGAGAGTAAAATTTTTTAAATACTTAGGATCACTGCTCTCAGATGACGGATCAATTGAAGCAGACATAACCCATATGACAGCGGCAGGGTGGATTAAGTGGCGGACCTTGACCGGAGTCTTGTGTGACGATAAAATGCCAGTAAGAACTAAGGGCAAGGTTTATAAAACAGCTGTTAGACCTGCGCTTCTCTATGGTAGCGAAACCTGGGCAGCAAAAAAGACGCATGAGCAAAAGCTCCACTCAACTGAAATGCGTATGCTTCGATGGGCAGGAGGAGTCACACTCAGGGACAGGGTTCGAAATGAGTACATCAGGGGAAGCTTCAAAGTTGCAAATATAAGGGATAAACTGAGCGAGTCCAGGCTGAGATGGTACGGTCACATAATACGTAGAACGGAAGATCATGTCGTGAGGAAGTGCCTTTCTATGGCTACTATAAAGAAAGGTCGAGGAAGACCTCAGACCACTTGGCTGACGAATGTCCAGAGGGACATGAAAAAACTGGGTCTGCGGGAAGAGGACGCACAGCGACGGACCACTTGGCGTCGCATGATTGGGAAAGCCGACCCCGCGTAACGGGAAAAGGCGAGGCCAAAGAAAGAAGAAGAAGTGGTGTCACTGTACTCTCGAACGCATAGAATCATTCAAACCAATTTATAGACTTAAGTGAAATCTGCCACTGTGCGTCTGTCAAACCCATACCCGACTATTGATATCAGGAGCGCATAGATAGCGTTCTTTGTATTGTATCGTTTCATTACTTACACAAGTATGTTTCTTGAATATGGGTGTCAGACTCCATTAATCATATTGGTAATTCTTCTACATTTATTGATTTGTACAAAAAACATTTTGCTATACAAGATAACATACGTTTGTAACATTTTACTCCTTGGAATTTATAAAACTCGTGTCACCTCTCGCCTGCTAGAATGATGTGAACCAATTGAGTTAGTTCGGGGATCCAAATTCGATTCTCACCCGGGGAGGATGCGACCTCTTACGAAAACCTCGATAATACGAACACGCCCCACGATTGATTCAAATTCAATAACATGTAGCGGAAAATATTTTTATCAGTTATCTTGGTGTTAAAAATGTCTCAGAGATAGATGTTGAGGATAAGAGTACAAATAAAGATCATTATTTTTAGGGGAGAACACTTGTGATGTTATAATTATTAGTAGTAATCATATACTTACTATTCACTTAGTATTTATTATATATTAATGACATTTGTATTAAGGTTAATTAAGGTACCTAAGGTAACCTAAGGTTAGAGATGCATTTACAACCTAGCGATGATGGTTTTATTCAAATTTTATAGAAACTAAAATGAAAGTTTCGTTTTAACACGACGTTCTGTTTGGTCGTATTGTAATAATGTCTTAAAATAAAAATACAATGTTTATATTGTTTAAGTTTGTACACTTTTATAGAAGCTGCATTGTTTATAACGAGATCACTCACGAAGCATACTTTTGTCACTTGCACCGAACCGAATTTTGTGCGCTCCTAATAGGACTGAAAACCAATTGGCAGATAGATACCAGGTTCGTTAGGTATTGAAAAGTTTATATAATATATTAAAAAAATAAGTGATGACTGACGACTATGTGAGAAATGTTTCTTAATATGTGACACTACCGAGTCAGCATAATATGTATATTGAGAGCTGTCAGCACAATCGAGGGCTTATAACAGTTCCTTTTCGTTTTAGTAATGTTATCAACCTAATCGAATTTAACCACCTTTACTAAAGTGACTTAAAAATGACTTATTCTAGATTGCGGAAACTTTAGCAGAGCTAAGAAATAATCAGATAAAAGCGTTTCCCTTGAGACTAAATATGTTTACTTGAGGTCAGTTTATTTAGGATGGGATTCATCAAATTAAGCCTAACTTGCGCAGAACAAAAACAATGATTTGATTAGCATGAGGAACGGGAACGCGTGGCTTACTGATGAGATGGTAAATATCCAGCAAATAAATTGATTGGCAAGACGACGCAAATTCTATATATTTTAGTCTGGTCCTCCTTTATTTAAAAGAATTGTAGGCGCTTTGTATGATAAATTGTTCAAAATTTTTAGATAAAGATTTACCATGATATATAATAATATATATCAGTGACTTAATATCTAAATGTATGTAATTATATCTTGTAAAGCATGTTAATTTATAATTAGGCTTCTTGTAAGTTACTGGGAAAATAGTTTCTTTAGTCGTTCATTCAGTAAGTTGTATATTTCAAGTAATTTTCTATGAAGAACACAAGTTTACATACGCTTTGCCTTCGCAGATACGCCTTGGTTTCTCAACTTACTTTGCCTCCCAAGCTCCTTATTTTATGCTCGGAACTCTGGGAAAACTCGCTAAGCATCCAACAACTATTGCTGTAATTAAATACATATTGTGTAACGTTTACTATGGTTGATATTCAAAATGGCTAAATAGATATTAGTTTTAAAGCATTGCGGAGTCTTGTGAGAATTTATTAAAAAAAGCATATATACGGTCGAATTGAGAAACGTCTCCTTCCTTGAAGTCGTTTAGTAACAATATTATAGTCGTCGGATAAAATGACTACTGTCAATGATTCATAAGCAACAAGAAATTTCTTGTGTCATGTCGACATGTTATGTGTGTCAAATATTGGTGTTTATTGAGATTTGTGTTGTTTACCCGATAATTCGGATACTTTACGGCAACCATGTTCACGACTCACGGGAGGAGGAAGTTAGCTCAGGTCCCTATGGCCCATACGTATTAGTATAAGACCTTAAATTTTCATCCCAGCGCTTTGTTATTTTGTGTTCCGATGATACTAGTCTGCGGTAATAACTAATCTATAACTGTAAAGTTCCGGGTAATGAAATGGCGTTCCCTAGTGCCACAAAATCTGATAATTCGTGCATGCATAGTGTGTGTGTTCTCAGCTACGAAGCTTCATTGCGACTGATAAAATGTGTCTTCGTCGTAATTTAATTTACGCTATAGATTCTTATTTGTTTATCTATAGAGGGAAAATCATGCATGTCTGCACAGTACGTAACACGAGTTACCTTGACATATCAGTGTGCACGTATGTTGTCCCGGCTCTCGTATTCTCGCTTCTAATATTTCATACGGAACAAATTATTGAAATACGTCGCGACATCTGTTACACTTGGGAGCGAAATAAAACTCCGCGTAAGCGCTTCTTTTTTTTGTAGTAAATAGACAAATATTTGGTTTCGACTAGCTTCGGTGGGATATTCAAAATGAATAGACGATAAAATAATTTGTCGGATTTTTTTACTTTTTACCAATAATATTCTAATAATTTACTTTTCCAAAATTATGTGATAAGATTTTGTGTAGTAAATCAATTTATAATTACTTTAAAAATATACTTTTTTTACGAGGCCACTTAATTTGACAAGTTTAAATTCAGTTTAAAGTGCCGTGAAGCGACAGGCAAGATCTCATTTGTCACTTTGCGGACCCTCAGACTCAAACGGTTGATATAAATTACATCCAAGCACTATTTATGGAGAGATAGCTCACTTTTACTACTCTGAAGCGTTTATTTTAAAACAGACAGACTTAATTTCATATACTTCTAGAGATTTCATTATCAAATTGTAATTTTTAAAGATTTTTATTGTTCATTATCAATAAATTCCTAGGCAATTTCTGTTTAATTTTAGATATCGCTATTAGCCAGGTTATCGCATCGTGCAAAGCTGGTATCAATATAACACCACAAAAGAAACACATAGGACCGAAAAGAAAACCGCCCCAAACTTTTTGCTTTTTTTGACCTCAGTAATGCTATTCTGTACAAACCATTTCGATATCGAGCTTCACCTAAGTGATAGAGCTCACTTTACGCTCTTAACTCTTAACTTTACTTCGAAAGCCAATTGAAAGAAAAAAAGCTTATTGATATAGATAGAGAGTCGAGTTTCAAAGAATACAAACTCGTCATATCACCGCGGATTCCGCTTTCGAGATTCGAAAACGACCTTACAGAATAGCCCTACAGTTCAAAAGAGCTAGTTAGTAATATTGTTTTACTTATATATATCTAGATCATAATAAAAGATCGTAAGAGATGGGTCGACCATTTATGCATTTGGAATTATTAGAATTATTTTAGTAATAAAGTTAATATCACATATTACATTAGACAAGTAAAATCCGTTGTCAGCGTGATAATAATCGAGTCAGCAGCTATCAGACAGAGGGCAGCGACAAATTTGCTCCAAGTAAATCATCGCTCTATGAGACGTGGCGAATAAACCCTGCGGATTTTTGCAAAGTCGCCACTCCATTGTGAAAGAGCAAACTTTGGTTGGGATTTTGATTAGATCCAGTATATTTGTTTAATACCTTATTGGACGCCGAATATTCCCGATCTAGAATTTTGTTACGAGGATGAAATTATTTTTAGTTTAATATTACCAATAGCCAATAGTAGTCGTAATATGTTATTATTAATACTTTGAAATTGTGCGACCCCTTTAGTTGGACGACATCATACGTTACGCATTTACTGACGTGCGCTACGGTGGAGTCGCGTCTCCCATAAAATTTGAGGTCTAGACTCAAACCTGATCAGTCTACCCATAAAATTTGGAGAGATTTATACTAATTTTCTGTGACGTGGTGCCTGACAAGATGGAATAAAAAAAATTGAGAAAGCGTTAAGTTTGCCCGCATTGGCCTCCAATCTTTATGCAATCTATGTCCCTAAATAGCTTTATTTATAAAAAGATATAAGAATATGCGCCCAGGTTCAAAATCGCCAATTCTATGATTACCTAATATGTTACTGACATTATTCTTATTATTTTTCTCGGGTTTCCTAAAATTCTATTCAGTCAAACGTAAATAATACTTAGTAAAATTACCACTTAAGAGTTACCTTCTGCGTGAACAAAGGTTAAAATCAAGTATTTGATTTCGAACCAGTGAAATCCTCCGGAGTCCCCGCGCAACATTTATGTCTAATAAAATCCGTATCTTCACACACCGCTCACGGACCGTAAGGTCTGCCGCTCTTAGTTTAATGCCCCGGGCCTTCTCGCAGATTTATGTTATGGACAAGTTTTATTTGGTAAATGCGAATGATTTTAGTTGCAATGAAACATGAACTTTAAATCGTCGTGCATTCCTAAAATAACGATAAAGGTTTAGTGCTGAGTGCTGTAACAGTTATAATAAGGTGTAAATAAAATCGGGAAACCACGTCAGAAAACTCATATGTCGAGCACTAGTTTCAACTGATATGACGTCAAAATAGATAATATTATTAAACCCGTTGTAAACGGGTTGTATGAATATTACTTGGCAGAACGTTACTCTATAACCAGCTTATGTGGACATAGGCCTCGTCTATATCTAGTTCGCCTTGCCTATGCCTTCCCTAGGCAGATAGATGTGTGTTAAAACATCAACTGGTGGTTTATTATACCTTCTATCAGCCAAAGCATGTCCACTGCTGAACCTAGCCCCCCCCCCCCCCCCAAATCTCTATACCGACCGCATCCAGCGGATTCATGCGACCTTTTCCAAGTCTTTGGTTCTTACCTATATACCTTTTAATAATATCGAGAAAGATTAATAATCAAGTCCAATATTATTATATCACCATTTAGTTATCATTCTGAAAGTGACGCATGTACTATATCATCATCATCAGCCTTTATCCGTCCACTACTGAACATAGGCCTCCTTCAAAAAACTCTAAAACGACTTGATATTTAATTATTATTTTGTACTATATGATAATTATTATTAAACGTGACATTAATTAATATTCCCTGCAAGTCTAGTGTCTAGACGTCTAACTTCGAAGCGACTATAGCTGACCCTGTTAAAAAGGTTAAAAGATAGTTTGCTGGCTGTGTCAGACAATTTTCTTAATTAGCATTAGTCGCTCCGTATGACGCAACAACGGCCGTTGTATCTCAGGGTGATTACGATTTTATTTATATTTTAGTTACATAATGATATTCGAGGACATCAATTCTTTATGTCCACTCTTGTATTAATTTATTTTAGAGGACACTGAACGGTTTCAATTGACTCCTTATAAGATATTTGACATGAATTATATTGTCGTTGAGGTTTATCATACATATATAAATAGTCTGTATTGTAATGGTAATAATTTAATTTATCTGATATTCTATTCATGTATACCTTGGCTTTGTAATCTACGAATCTAAGGGTTTAGCCACACGTTGCCAAACATAATCCAGGCACTTACTTTTTTATTCTTTGTTAAACGAGGCATATAGAAAGCAATTATAACAAAATATATAAATAAATGAATAAACAGTTTATTTTGGTAACTAATGTATTATTTGGCTCATTAGAGCAGCGACAAAACGAAGTCGTCGCGCAATGTGTTGTAAAAAATCGCCCTTATGCCGCCATACACGACACGAAATAAAGGATCGTATAGTGTTCACTCATAAAATGCAAATAAATACAAGGGCCTTTGTTTGGTCGCGCCAAAGTTGACCTTATACGATTATACGAAGTATTTTATAATGAGAGAAGTTTACAATTTTATTACAATGTGAATTCGATCAGATTAGTTGATTGACATTAAAATTAATTATTATTAGTAAAATGACAGTGTCATTAGTAATTAACTTGGTTTAATAATATCTTTAAAAAGTTCAGTGAAAAAAAGTAGCGACTCATAATTTGCTCAATTATGATGACATCAAACTCGTGCATCCAACATTTCAATTACCAACATCATTGTCCACATAAACTACACCACTACAAGTTAAAGGCATTTATTTTATTGAACGTTAAGGTGGGCCGATTCAATACTGTATACTGAGTGAAAAAATACTGGGTATATATTTAGAAGTGATATAATAATTGCAACAGCTGTCATAATTATGTTTTTTTATTAGAAGATCACTAGCCGAGCGATTCCGTTGAAATTCATATTTTCGTTGAAATCTACGTGGTTGTTAATCAGCTGGTTAATAGCGCCAGAGTTGGCAGTTAATAATAGATTTTATGATCTTATATATAAAAAACTGGCATAAAATATAACTATACAGGAATTATTACCGTACGTGCAAAAATAGTAGTTCTATATAAACAGAACAGTAGGTATAGAGAAAATGCTTACCTACTTACAGCAGTGAAATAATTTACTAAAATTCTTTCTAAAATCATGTCCTTACTCCATGTCTTACATACCTACTTATTATATGATAAGTAAAGATAAGAGTAAATTATATGTTAAGGGAAAGGAACAGACACATTTATATAAAAAAGTTTGAGGAAGACTCCGATTCGTTGGCCGTAATTAAAAAACTTGGGAGATTATTTTCATTAAGAAGCAAGTGTCTGTATTCTACGCCTAGTGTTTGTTCGCACGTAACGAACTTTATTTACTTAGGTACGGAGTTGCCAAGTTGAGAAAAGTATGTAGTAAGACTTATTGTTATTTCGAGAAATTGCCCGATGGACTTATTGGATTTAATCCTTTGGACTTTTCTCGGTTAGTAAGATTTTATATCTTTTATAAGTTTTATATTATTTATTCTTTATGTTAAAGTAACTACATAAGCCAAAATGTTCTAGGATTACTCTGTCTTCCCCACCATGGCTCAGGCCTTGTCGTGGCGGTGGTGCTCAGTACCCCAGGGTGACCCCAACACCTTGGGCGAAGCGAATTGAGCCGAGGGGGCTCTTTGTGGGATACAAAGAGTCCCCTCGGCTCAATTCGCTTCTTATAAGAAGAGGGGAAAAAAGAGCAGGGGGCAAGGGGTGGTGATGGGAACCTCACCTCATCGTACTGTCCCGACGTTGAGAGTGGTTGTTCTGAGGTGCGGAACAGCCCCTCTGTGGAGATGGCGTCGGTCCCCTAAGGCACTGACTAGCCGTCGAGGTGCCCTGTTGCTTGTAGATCCGGGGCACCTCACCAAAGGCGGCAGTGGTGGCACTCGCCGGGTTTTAGGGGGTAGAGCTGCGTCTACTTACCATCTTTCGGGCACAGCGAGTCCCACATACCTGCCTGGGGAGACCCACTCCCCTGCGGGATGCGTCAGTGCATTACTCTGTCTTATTAACGTATGGATTTACATAACTTTATTAGTAACTTCTACTCGTAAGATGCATTCAAAACACATCAAGTAAAAAGCATAATGTTGTTTTATGAAATGTTACTAAATTATAAGGTATATATATATATATATATATATATATATATATATATATATATATATATATATATATAAAATATTTATGTCTAATATTTTTGTACCTTAATAGAAAATATAGTATAAAAGTATGAATAGTATAAGTGTAACAACATCGCGAGCTGCTTGAGACGGGGCCTCTAGTGCCGGCGCGTCGCGTCGCTCTCTTGACGACACACGTAGCGAGTGTTATGATGACGCTACCCCTCCACAAGTCATTTGGGTTAACAGTCAGAAACATTTTTTAGTTTATTTTTATATATACTTAAATACTAGAAACACTAAAAGTAGACGTTATATAACATCATTTTGTCTTGTTATATTATATGATAACTAAAATAACGTTATAATAATTGCAGTACGTGCTACGAACGGGCTCTATTAGAAATATTTTCCTAGAATATTTTCTCTACAATTGAAAATTTTCGAAGACGGATACAGATTTGCAATATTGATATCTAACGTAATCCCAACTGAACATGTGAGATCGCAAATACCTTTCCGAAGTAGATTTTACATATTTTGTAATCTGTCCTATTTTGTGCAACTTGTATAAATAATATAATGAAAATCTCCATTGCAGCACGGTACCTTTTGAATATAGGAAAATGGGGTTGGTACCTCTCACTCACATAATATCTAGGTACCGGAATAGTGTCGGGTTTGGTGCGGTTTGTAAGTTTTCGGTGGCCCATAGTGGGAATACAGAAAAGGTGGGTGCGACATAGTTACACAAACTCTGGTTCTGCAGATGTGTATACTGGTCTATAAGATCGTGCCTCATTATGCCATTAAAAAGACTGTCATTACTTGAATACATTTTTCATGAAGGTTACAAATTTGACGACCAAGCGAGCAAGTCAGCTAAACAAATACACCAGTTGATGTCCATTTCACTGAATCCATGAGCTGTATCCAAATTCGCTTAGTCCAAAGTCTTTCCTGCCAAAATCCAAATCGCCTTAGTCACAAGACGCGTGAAATGTAGGCACAATGAAGGTTGGTTAATTGTAAGGTTAGATGATGAACAAATGCTGGGTTTTTGTGATACTAATTATTATCAGTTTGGATGTTTAGCTAATTAAATTATTAATTATCTCGCACCTTTCTAACGTTCTCTATTAAAATTAACTTGAACTATTTGTGTCGCTTGAGTGCCCCTATTACCAGGATATCAGAGCAAAGGAAGGATTAACTCAAGTAGAGTGAGTGTTCGTCGAAGTTTGCCTTGAGATGGGATTTTCTGTTTTGTATTAGTTGTTAAGAAGGTCATTCTTTTTCCTCTTTTCGCCATCAATAAGTACAAGCTTATGTTGTCAGTATAATAGGGCTTTGTCAAAGGCAACTACTAAATAGTGTCATATTTTATAATGGATTAGGTGTAATTAATGCACTAGAGTAATATAAATAAATAAATAATCATCATCAATAAAATAGTGTTTAATTTTTAAGGCTGAAGTTACATTGTTAAATATTTAGAAGAAATATACTTTAATTAGAATGAAAAAACTTTTATCGACTTTATTATGGTTTTGAAACTTGCCCGACATTTCAGATACTGAAGTATCCGACCGATTACAGCAACCATGGTCACGGCCCACGGGAGGACTGTCAGTCCTTCCTTGACTATAATGAGTGAAATCGCATCAATATTAAAAAAATAATATACATGAATGTAATATACTAATGATAAATTATATACTGCTAAATGATTTTAATGAAATATATTTTTTATAATCAGATATTGTAAAATGTAGTATGATATAAATTAAAAAGCTAACAATTACCTTATGGAGAAAAGGCACGATGATTATATTTTAAAGTTATTTGGCTCTGTCTTAGGCACGTCGCAAAGACAGGTGCGCCTGGCCCGGTGAGGACCCCTTGCGATCACGTATGTCGCTGGGAGCCTGGTAGTCACCGCACGTACCGCAATGCATATTAGATGAGCAATGGCGGTCGTGTATTCCCGTCTTTATACTACTTTTACAAAAATGAGACATACCTACTTGAAAATTAAGGATTTGTGGTGCGAGTTCATTAGGTTACAAAACTTTCGTTGGTTCTTAAAAATATACGCTATCATCATAATCAGTTCGGTATCCATATTCTGGTAAATATAAAGCGATCTAAAAGCGTTTTAATAATATATTATAGTTTTCTAATGTTTCATTACACTCTGGGCAACATTATACCATGTTAGAGTTTTAACACACAACTAATTTGGCCCGACTACAAAATGGGTTTTCTCATCTCATCACATATTTCAACGGCTTTAATTTTGAAACCCAAATGTTATTTACTTTAACCATAAGAAAGCCTGATTGGTTAGCTATTTTAAAATATTGGGCCCAAGGTTTGGGTATATCTCATCGGGTAGAAAATCTTTTGAACTAACATTTTTAATTAAGTCGTTTATTTATTTTTTATAGTCGCTAATTGGCTGGATTTACTTTTATTTTAAGAATACTGTTCTTTGTTTTTTACGTAAGCCTTTGTACAATAAATTAAGTAAATAGCTCCTTTTAAGTAAATATCCTAAATATTGTGTCCAAGGAGAGTCACGATAATCCAATTAATAGAAACTTGATTACTCTGTGGAATTACTAAAGTTCCAAAATCTGTGTTTAATCTAATTAGTTGAACTAGTTAAGATGGTCCTTATTAATTTCTCCTCAATCTTAACTCACTTTGGAGATTGCAGAGCTGGTAATTTTATCTTGTCAAAGGTGACTAATTTGGGTCGGAAGCTTTACCTAGAATTAGCCCCGAATGAGCCATTTTGCTCTTCGATTGCCAACCCTCTCAGCGTGGGACTTGTGAGTTGTGACTCAATCAATCTCATCTTTATCTTTACATAGTAAAAAACAAAGTCGCTTTCTTTGTATATATGCATTCCTTCCTTTGTATCTTAAAAAGTACGCAACGGATTTTGATGCGGTTCTTTTTAATAGATAGAACAATTCAAGAGAAAGTTTTATATCCATAATACATGCACAATATATTATTCCGCTCAGTTTCCCGTTCTAAATCTTAGCTAACGCGGGCAAAGCTGCGGGTAACAGCTAGTACAATCATAAAAACTACAGTAGGATGAAGGAAAGATTATGTGCAAAGTCTCAAGGCAAATGAACTGGCAGATGATAAATGATTTCCGTGTTCTATTCTGACTCCTAGCCTTAAACTAACCCTTTCTATGCAACTCTCTTATTCACGGGTTGAGCAAAGAGATATCATTGCCGGTTATACTGTCATTCCTGAAAAACAACAAATATTTGATCGAATAGAGTAAAGTATCAACCCTTATATGACCCACTGCTGAGCACGAGTCTTCTCCTCGAAATCAGACGATGAGGGTTAATGGGCCATAGTTCACCGATGCGATGGCCCAATGCGGGTTTATGAACTTCACATACCTTCAAAGACTTTAAATCTCATCAGGCATGCAGGTTTCCTCATGATGTTTTCCTTCACCGGTGAGCGAACGATGGTCTCATGTGTGCACTTAGAAATTTAGAAACACCCATTTCAAGGCACACACGGACGGGACAGGATCGAACCCGGAACCTCTCGAATAAGTGGCCGAGTTCACCCACCACTAGACCATCGTCGCGATTGATCGAATAAATAAAAATAATTGTCCTACCGACATTGTTATTTTAGTTATCAATTTACTCAGACATTAATAAATATTTGATTTAGAATATAGGTATATAAGGATAAGATATTATTCATCATTATCAGACATAATATCACGATGATTCAAAGGGACGTAAAAGTTTCTCATTTGGTATTGTTTGCGAGTAACAGTAAAGTAATTATGAAAGTGCGAAGTTGTATCGCGTAATCGTTGTTTGGTAGTTGTTTCAAAAGGATATCAGATCTTCAGATGATGTACCAACTGGGCGGAGACGGAGAAATTTTGATACTTATCGCTATACAAACACAATAGTCCACTAAGTGATATGGTTATTGTGATCGGAATTCTAATGGTACGATCTACGATATTGGTACAATATTGGTAATACGAATAGAAATAATTCTATAAATTATAAAACTTATAATCTTTACTAATATTATAATGATGTAGACGCTACGTATGAGCTGAGATGAAAGAGATAATCTTTAAAATAAACCAATAAAACAAAACCAAAACAAAAATAAAAAATAAACAATATTGGTAATACGAATAGTAATAATTCTATAAATTATAAAACTTATAATCTTTCCTAATATTATAATGATGTAGACGCTACGTATGAGCTGAGATGAAGGAGGAGGAGATCTTTAAAACAAACCAATAAAACAAAACCAAGACAAAAAAAAAACAATAAAACGAACAAACATAATTCAACGGTCTAGACTCTAGATACTTGTAAGTTAAAGTGGGAAGCTTAAGCTGCAAGCTATAGCTAGTACAAAATATATTTCAAATTATAGGATACTATTTTGCAAATAGAAATTTTATTTTATTTTCAGGCAATCTTTTTATGCTGCTACGATCATTAGGCAGTATAAGCATCTTTCTACCTCTAAATTATCCTTTAAAGAGGGTCCTAAAATGGGCTTTAGTCTCGAATATTTAACACGAAAGGTTTCACGCAAATGGATTTAGTTTGGTGAAGTGTTTCTTTATTTCGTTGGTTAAGTGTTGGTTTAACAGTAATTCACTGTTTGTCCAACCAGCGGCGCTACAAAATGGGGTTTAGATGAAACGCGTCGAGTGGCGTTGTAGGCGGTAGATAATAAATGGCTTTTGATGATGATACAAAATTTAATTTCATTTAAACAAAAATAGACTTAAAAACGTAACGTAGGTATAAAATATGTATTATCCAGTATTAAAAAAAAAAATTTAATTGTTACATGTTATGGTTAAACGTGGCGACATTAGTATTGATTATTATTATCAGCTGGCTGTTGGGCGGTTATGTCATTGATTCTCCCCTCCGTCCTTCCGCGCAGCTGCCGGTACAAGAACTGTATCTCTTGTACACTAACTCTGTATTTAAAGTTTAAACATATTAAAACATAATATTATAAATAATTAAATTAGTATCGACGGGATGATTAGAGAATCATGTTAATTACCTACTTGTTTTCACCAATCGTTATATCGATGTAATCGTCATATCAAAATGATATTTCAACAAAATGTGGACTTTAAGTTAGGTTATAATTTGGATCACTTAAAACCTTATACTGTAAAACTTTAATTTTTAATCAAAAACATTTTCATATCACTGAAATGTGTTATAACTTTAACAGAATATCCTTTTAAGCCTTTTTATTTCTCAGTCCTCCTTTCCCCAAGAAACTAACTTCTTGTGCTCGCGATGTTTATTGCACTAGTAGCAATTTGTTTCCGAGAGTGCCTTAAGCGTGCGTTGTCTGACCATACTAAATCCGGCCTAACGACCAGGATACTGATCTAGACGGTTGTTAACAATTTACTTTTTCGCCAAATGTTTTTACTTATAAAAATTCTAATGTTTTTCGTTTTTATCGTTTTATTGTTTTATAATGTAAATTTAAATTGACCAATATCATTGTTATTGTGTGATTACGGATTTAACCATCTCATTTCTATTACAATTTGGCCAGTATAAAGGCTACGTTTGTTTTACTGTCATAATATTTTCTTTACGAGGAATTTTTTACCCTTATTTGCAATAGTCCATTTTTCGTGTACGTGAGAATATTCATTCGTATTTTACGTATTGTGAAGGGTTGTTAAAGTTTGAGCTTTGTGTAGAGTATTTTCTTATGGCGGTGCTCAAATATATTTTAGTAGTCGGCGCCACGACGGCGCGGCGTCTTTGTTCTCCCACGCTCTGCGAGCTGTGGATGCTTAGCGGTTTGAGATTATATTTGATAGTTCACAAACCTTTAACGATGCCGAAAAATAAAATAAAACTAGAAATCACACATACACTCCTTTGGGCTTTGTACTACTAATATGGTTCAGAATGTATTTGACCTTTACGTGAGGACATTTTTTTTTTTATTATAATGAAATGGAACATTGTTTTTCAGTTATTTCGTTGATATGTTTATCATAATTATTATAGCAGTAAAGGTTATGAGATATTAAGGCTGTTGTGTCGATGTTGTTGTTAATCGAATAATTCATTAAGAGAAGGGTGTACTCGGAAAGGCCCGAGCTCGCAGGATTGCGTTAAGTAATTATTATTAGTACCCCGATTGTACAAACTGTCTTACGTACTCCGAGATGTACTTACAATTCCGCTATTAGTTTTGCACCGATTTTGATTAGTTTCATACACTTATTAATTTTAGTATATTATGTAACATCAGTTTTATATGTTGTGTACCTCGATAATAGCCAAACTAATATAATTCTACATGTAATTAAACTGCGACAAGGTTTTCTTCCATTGACTGTTTCTTCTTTCTGTTCTCCTATTTATGTTTTCAACTTTTGTTGAAGGACAACTTCATTCGTCCTCGAATCCTGCCTATCTATAAAACTATAACATTGGTTCCATATTAAGCGTCAATTCTTCCTAATTAAAAGCAAGATTCTTACCCTCTAATCACAGGTTGTTGTCCATTGCTGACTCTCAGTACTCGTCAAAAGTCTAATAACGCTAAATGAATTCCCAAATCCTGCATACCATAGCATTGAATGACAGTGTGGTGATATTTCATCACTAGCATTGTAGGCTCGTATGTCGACACTAGTACTTTGATGAGAGCAAAATCTGACCTCTCGTATTCAGTTTGAACCATCTCTGTCTAGCTTATTTAGACCAATCATTTAATAACGATCACTATACAATTTTGAAATTATCTTAGAACTCAACAATACTTTTGCTTTAAATCTTTATATTGAATATTTCTAATGATAGATCGTTATAATGCATAAACTCGCCTTTCGCTATTTATGTAGAAATGTGCTCGTTTATAAATAGTAAAATATTTTACAGAATTCCCAGCATTCTCAATCCAGTTAAAGCATCAAAGGAGTTAGTAGTTTGTCTTATTTTTCAATAAACAGAAAGCGTAATAGTTTATAGAACATTGGAAGCCACCCCTCGCGGGGGGATTTCCTCGTGCCACGAGCTGGCCGGGGTTGAAACTTGAACATCAAAGTGTGTTTGGTCGCGCCGAGTTCGCCCGACGTACCTTTGCCTCTGAACTACGTCGACAAGAATGTTCTAGTCGACTCTTTGAGAGGCAACCTGTTTGCTTTGTGTACTTCATTTTTACACGTTTGATATTTTCATTCTGTTAGGTAATTTCATATTTTTTATAGATTTTGTTACTATAGTGATATTTAATGCATACATCATATTTAAAACCAGTACAACGTTAAGTGGCGGAGTATCGGCTACACATCACAGTACATTCTATTAACTATATGAATATGGAGTCACCAAATATGTTAAATATCGGTTTAAGATTTATTACTAAACAACATAATGCGTGCGAAGTGATGAATATAATATTGTGTTATTAATTAATAACGTTATCGTTGAGAACTGCCTCCAGCTGGCAAGCCCGCTTGAGCAGATTAGTGACTAGTGGAATTCGCTTAATTTACTGTTAAGACAATTAACATCGAGATAGTCTTAGTGTAGCGTACGTTAAGGGATAATATGGATAACATACAATAATTGATACGTAAGCTTTACAATATTTATCGTCGTAAGACTTATATGTACATACTACTTATCTATATGCGTAATTGTGTAGTCTGTTCGTTTTTCGCCAGTAACTCGTTTCGTTTCAGTAAGTCTATGTATAACAATCGACCCTTATACCTTTTGGGTTGGTCTTACCTTTGAGATTACCTGGAGTAGAAATTATACAACAGTTTCTCTAATGCGGGTTGTTTAATACGTTTAAACATTATTCATATATAATGCTTACGTTCTCATTAAACATACCAACTGTGAATAAATCTAAACCCTGTTGGTGATTGTGTCTAATCTAAAAGGTCGGTAGCTCTTACAAAGTTGATCTGTTTAAATGCCTTTAATTGATTTCAATTAAACGTTCTCAAAAATACTCGACATAGGAACAACGCCACTTTTACGGATCTCTAATGCACTAATACTTGGAAATATCGATATCACACAGTAAAACATCATAGACTGATGTTGAAGCGGAAATGCATATTTCATCGGCTAAAGACTCAAAGCTTCCACATTTGATATTAATAGGTACTTTCAAACGGAGTATATATTACAGTCGAAAAATTTAAAAAATGAATGTAAACATTATTATTTTCAGAAGTACTTTTAGTTCCGAAATTCCGTGTAATACTTAAGATAAATACAAGACTGCACTAATGTTTCAAATGCCTCTTGCCAAAGGAGAGTCGGCAAAACCCGCTTGCCACATTCTGAAAGTGCCACCGCCTCGCATACTTTTCATTTTTTATTAAAGCATTCTGAATATTTTATGTGAGATAAAGTTAATTTTTAAACCTTTTCAAAATGTACTGAGCAAAATAAAAATATAAAAATGTTTAACCACCGTCAAGTTTAAAACTTTTCAGTTTTGTCAATAAAATTTTTATTCTCATTTAAATTTATAAGTTAATAAAAAACGACTGCGATTTTCTCATCCAACATTTAAAGTACTTTATAACTTTCAATTCGTCGAAACTTTTCTCCCATTAATATTTTCATTAAGTTGCTCGGTGTTTGGGAATACGAGGTATTTTAAATCGCCTTAAATATTCCCATTACTTCATAATGGCATCACAATTTTGTACGGATGAGTAAACTTATATTTGAAATCAAAACATGTTTTATCATTATGCTACCAAACAATAGAGACCATATTGCCTAGTGCTACCCTAATATTGTCTTGGTTATTATTCGAAAGATGAACATCGCGGCTTGAAATTTTCAAAAAAATATGTATCTATCATTAACAGAACTTACAAAAAATGAGTTCCGTGCATTTTGTCCTATATCGGTATGCACCTCCTAATTCTCTATCAAGCACAAACTATCCATTTGAATCTAATTATCTGGCATACCAAGATTCTCTATGTTATAGAACTCTCTAGTTTTCCCAAAACCAACCTCAACCCTTCAGCTCCCCGCATTTATATAATGCTTTGACATTATAGCATTCGTTCATTATGTCTGAATCCATAATAAATGAGGCAGAATAAGACATCAAATTAAATTATCATAAAAGGCGCGGTGAATGGTGTCACAGCCCCAACGCCAGCAAGGTACATTATTCACGACTTGTCAGCGCACCGCCTCCTCGCGTTTATTATACCCTGGTACTTACATGATAAACTATGACGTAATCGCTTATGGCATTTGCGGAACAACAAACAAAAAGCACCCGCTAAGTCCCATCGTGTTTTTCCTTGCCCATAGATTTCTCGAGGAAAATGAAATTTTAATAAAAAAATGTATACTTAGAAAAAGCTTTTTCATTTTGTTTTATTGCTGTATTAAAAAAAAAACTATACACCCTATATAAGGTTAAGTCAGCTAGCTTTAAAAAAAAAATTACTTAAATTGCATCAAATATAACATTCTTAAGATTAAATGGGTTAACTTGCGCTATGCAAGTATTTATGATATAAATTTATCATTGGTTTTTGAAATAACAAAATTAGCAAACGGAAACGTCAAAACTTTAATTTAACTTTAACTCTAAGTTGCAACTTTTCTAAAAATCAGCGTGAATAATATAATAACAGAATCTTTTGTTTGCAGGTACGTAAAGCTGCTGTTGAAACTTCAGTTGGTAAGATATCGGCTGACTACGGAGCTAAGTGGGAAGTTTGGCAACGTCAAAATTGGTTCAAGTTAACTAAGATCGAGAAAATTTTGTGTTTAAAAATAGACCCGGTGACTTAAGTCGTAAGAGTCCATTCAACCTGTGCTCGATGAGGGAAATCCTATAGAAGAGTAAAGTTGATAACGAATTGATACTTGTAATTTTCACAGTCAGAATAACTTAGACATTTGAAGTTAAACGTCTTAAAATTTTTTGATTCTTATAAAATATACTGAGTAGAGCATATGGAAACTTAATTTTTATTTAAATTTAATAAATGGAAAGAGCTATAAGGTACATAGCTTATAACATAAGCTACAAAAAGCTATGTCCAGGTTAATGCTTAGGCGGGATAGTGCGAACTATTAAGTATAACCATCGTTGACGGAACAAACAATGTTGTTGACCTCCTTCACGGAGTTCAGAAAAAAAATATTTCCTATGGTCCATATTGATCTGTACACCACGTGCTTTCGACGTGATTATTTACCACGTCTGGAGATATCTTCGATAGAGTGTTGGATACAATCAATGTTAGATGAAACAACAATAATAATCCAAATTTTCTTCTCTGATACTAATAACGTTCAATAAATTAGTATCATAAGCCTATTATTTTATTTATGACTATCAGACTATCACTACAAGTAGCGTCCCGCGGTTACACCCGCGTATTTCCTATTCCCGTCGGAGTACGAGATAAATTATAGCCTATGTGTTATTCTTATGTGTAAGCCATATAATTGTAAAGTTTAATAAAAATCCATTCAGTAGTTTTTACGTGAAAGAGTAACAAACATCCGTACTTACAAACTTTCGTAATATGTATGGACCTGTGTCTAAAATAATAATTTGAATTTAATAATACCGACGCCATACACTTTGTTAAGTAACATAAATAACATTTAGAGTTTACCAAAGTGGAAATATACAGTATCATAATACTTTGTATTTTAGTTAAATGGTAATTCTCAATTATGTTATCAGTAATAATTGATTGCGAATCTAACAATAGTTATTGGACCAGAGTAAAATGTTTTGTTACTAAATAGTATTTTTATTATTGTTTTTTAAACAAGTTATCGATTAAGAGCAGAGACCCTGTTTTTACGATATATTCATCGAATCCATTAGTGATTACAGATTAAGACAATATTGTTGGCGGAATCATAATTGACTTCATTAGTGCCTATCGGCTTATACGGTTATCCATTTACTGTAATAATTATATCCCTGTATTTAGAGGTTCATTGGAGATCGACGTGTAACCATACCTGTCTATTACGTCATTAACAGACTTCGGTTGACATTAACATTTCATATTAACGTTATATAGATTATTAATTAGTCATACATAATGGAGAGACTATTACGGATATGAATTTCGGGATACGAATGTAAGGAAATATGGATTTACTATTCGATTGATAGACGGTCAAAAATAAATTTTCATGTAGGATAAGCTGATCAACGCAAAAATTAAAAAATCTACTGTCAAATCTCTTGTTAAGTGTCAAATGACTTGCTAGAAGCATGGTTAAATTGCTTAATTTGATCGGCCTGTCAATTGACATGGCAACTACAATAAAAAGGCGTCAAATTTTACTCTAGAATCGTATGTTAACCGCCATTAACAGCCATGTTAGCTGACATACAATTTGACTAATCTTTCAGAAACCGCTAATCTGGCTAGATATATCAATAAATGGCCGATAACATCGGTTTAAATATAAAAGAAGTACAGTTTTTTTTCTGCAGTATGATTTCTTTGTTAAACTCAAGACCGTTCGATTTCCTAGGGAATTATGTATTACGAATAAATGTTTTAATAGTGTCAGGATCTGCGCTTCTCCGTATTTTCTGTTAAGTTTAGTATATATGAATCGGCGAATTATGTAATGCGGGTTGTTTAATACGTTTAAACATTATTCATATATAATGCTTACGTTCTCATTAAACATACCAACTGTGAATAAATCTAAACCCTGTTGGTGATTGTGTCTAATCTAAAAGCTCGGTAGCTCTTACAAAGTTGATCTGTTTAAATGCCGATACTTGATTTCAATTAAACGTTCTCAAAAATACTCGACATAGGAACAACGCCACTTTTACGGATCTCTCATGCACTAATACTTGGAACTATTGATATCACACAGTAAAACATCACATACTGATGTTGAAGCGGAAATGCATATTTCATCGGCTAAAGACTAAAGCTGCCACATTTGATATTAATAGGTACTTTCAAACGGAGTATATATTACAGTCGAAATTTTTTAAATATGAATGTAAATATTATTATTTTCAGAAGTACTTTTAGTTCCGAAATTCCGTGTAATACTTAAGATAAATACAAGACTGCACTAATGTTTCAAATGCCTCTTGCCAAAGGAGAGTCGGCAAAACCCGCTTGCCACATTCTGAAAGTGCCACCGCTTCGCATACTTTTCATTTTTTATTAAAGCATTCTGAATATTTTATGTGAGATAAAGTTAATTTTTAAACCTTTTTAAAATGTACTGAGCAAAATAAAAATATAAAAATGTTTAACCACCGTCAAGTTTAAAACTTTTCAGTTTTGTCAATAAAATTTTTATTCTCATTTAAATTTATAAGTTAATAAAAAACGACTGCGATTTTCTCATCCAACATTTAAAGTACTTTATAACTTTCAATTCGTCGAAACTTTTCTCCCATTAATATTTTCATTAAGTTGCTCGGTGTTTGGGAATACGAGGTATTTTAAATCGCCTTAAATATTCCCATTACTTCATAATGGCATCACAATTTTGTACGGATGAGTAAACTTATATTTGAGATCAAAACATGTTTTATCATTATGCTACCAAACAATAGAGACTATTGCCTAGCGCTACCCTAATATTGTCTTGGTTATTATTCGAAAGATGAACATCGCGGCTTGAAATTTTCAAAAAAATATGTATCTATCATTAACAGAACTTACAAAAAATGAGTTCCGTGCATTTTGTCCTATATCGGTATGCACCTCTTAATTCTCTATCAAGCACAAACTATCCATTTAAATCTAATTATCTGGCATACCAAGATTCTCTATGTTATAGAACTCTCTAGTTTTCCCAAAACCAACCTCAACCCTTCAGCTCCCCGCATTTATATAATGCTTTGACATTATAGCATTCGTTCATTATGTCTGAATCCATAATAAATGAGGCAGAATAAGACATCAAATTAAATTATCATAAAAGGCGCGGTGAATGGTGTCACAGCCCCAACGCCAGCAAGGTACATTATTCACGACTTGTCATCGCACCGCCTCCTCGCGTTTATTATACCCTGGTACTTACATGATAAACTATGACGTAATCACTTATGGCATTTCTGGAACAACAAACAAAAAGCACCCGCTAAGTCCCATCGTGTTTTTCCTTGCCCATAGATTTCTCGAGGAAAATGAAATTTTAATAAAAAAATGTACTTATACTTAGAAAAAGCTTTTTCATTTTGTTTTATTGCTGTATTAAAAAAAAACTATACACCCTATATAAGGTTAAGTCAGCTAGCTTTAAAAAAATACTCAAATTGCATCAAATATAACATTCTTAAGATTAAATGGGTTAACTTGCGCTATGCAAGTATTTATGATATAAATTTATCATTGGTTTTTGAAATAACAAAATTAGCAAACGGAAACGTCAAAACTTTAATTTAACTTTAACTCTAAGTTGCAACTTTTCTAAAAATCAGCGTGAATAATATAATAACAGAATCTTTTGTTTGCAGGTACGTAAAGCTGCTGTTGAAACTTCAGTTGGTAAGATATCGGCTGACTACGGAGCTAAGTGGGAAGTTTGGCAACGTCAAAATTGGTTCAAGTTAACTAAGATCGAGAAAATTTTGTGTTTAAAAATAATAAGAAAGACTCGCCCTAGACCCGGTGACTTAAGTCGTAAGAGTCCATTCAACCTGTGCTCGATGAGGGAAATCCTATAGAAGAGTAAAGTTGATTACGAATTGATACTTGTAATTTTCACAGTCAGAATAACTTAGACATTTGAAGTTAAAACGTCTTAAAATTTTTTGATTCTTATAAAATATACTGAGTAGAGCATATGGAAACTTAATTTTTATTTAAATTTAATAAATGGAAAGAGCTATAAGGTACATAGCTTATAACATAAGCTACAAAAAGCTATGTCCAGGTTAATGCTTAGGCGGGATAGTGCGAACTATTAAGTATAACCATCGTTGACGGAACAAACAATGTTGTTGACCTCCTTCACGGAGTTCAGAAAAAAAATATTTCCTATGGTCCATATTGATCTGTACACCACGTGCTTTCGACGTGATTATTTACCACGTCTGGAGATATCTTCGATAGAGTGTTGGATACAATCAATGTTAGATGAAACAACAATAATAATCCAAATTTTCTTCTCTGATACTAATAACGTTCAATAAATTAGTATCATAAGCCTATTATTTTATTTATGACTATCAGACTATCACTACAAGTAGCGTCCCGCGGTTACACCCGCGTATTTCCTATTCCCGTCGGAGTACGAGATAAATTATAGCCTATGTGTTATTCTTATGTGTAAGCCATATAATTGTAAAGTTTAATAAAAATCCATTCAGTAGTTTTTACGTGAAAGAGTAACAAACATCCGTACTTACAAACTTTCGTAATATGTATGGACCTGTGTCTAAAATAATAATTTGAATTTAATAATACCGACGCCATACACTTTGTTAAGTAACATAAATAACATTTAGAGTTTACCAAAGTGGAAATATACAGTATCATAATACTTTGTATTTTAGTTAAATGGTAATTCTCAATTATGTTATCAGTAATAATTGATTGCGAATCTAACAATAGTTATTGGACCAGAGTAAAATGTTTTGTTACTAAATAGTATTTTTATTATTGTTTTTTAAACAAGTTATCGATTAAGAGCAGAGACCCTGTTTTTACGATATATTCATCGAATCCATTAGTGATTACAGATTAAGACAATATTGTTGGCGGAATCATAATTGACTTCATTAGTGCCTATCGGCTTATACGGTTATCCATTTACTGTAATAATTATATCCCTGTATTTAGAGGTTCATTGGAGATCGACGTGTAACCATACCTGTCTATTACGTCATTAACAGACTTCGGTTGACATTAACATTTCATATTAACGTTATATAGATTATTAATTAGTCATACATAATGGAGAGACTATTACGGATATGAATTTCGGGATACGAATGTAAGGAAATATGGATTTACTATTCGATTGATAGACGGTCAAAAATAAATTTTCATGTAGGATAAGCTGATCAACGCAAAAATTAAAAAATCTACTGTCAAATCTCTTGTTAAGTGTCAAATGACTTGCTAGAAGCATGGTTAAATTGCTTAATTTGATCGGCCTGTCAATTGACATGGCAACTACAATAAAAAGGCGTCAAATTTTACTCTAGAATCGTATGTTAACCGCCATTAACAGCCATGTTAGCTGACATACAATTTGACTAATCTTTCAGAAACCGCTAATCTGGCTAGATATATCAATAAATGGCCGATAACATCGGTTTAAATATAAAAGAAGTACAGTTTTTTTTCTGCAGTATGATTTCTTTGTTAAACTCAAGACCGTTCGATTTCCTAGGGAATTATGTATTACAAATAAATGTTTTAATAGTGTCAGGATCTGCGCTTCTCCGTATTTTCTGTTAAGTTTAGTATATATGAATCGGCGAATTATGTCACTTGGAAGTTATGCGGTTGGCGATCCGGTCCTGGTTTGGAAGGCGGCCAACTTGCACGTTGTTATCTCCAAAAGTTTTTTCAGACTCAACATATTTATGAATGGCCTGGAAGGGCATCGATAGCCTCCCCATAAATAAATAATGTCATGAAGAGATGATTCGTAGATAAATATATAAATGAAAAATATATAAGACACGCCCATTTGTTTATAAATCTTGTTATAATAATTATTATATCTTTGGATGATTTTACACCACGTCAATCTGGCATAGTGCTAAGTTTCTGAAGAACTTGTGTTACGGATACCAGACATCGGAAATACATATGATTTAATACTTTTATATTGATACATATATATTTTTATTATATAATACACATATTTAATATTCATCCATGACCCAGAAATATTGAAGGTTTTTTTTATCCCCTGGCGGTATTCGAACCCGCTACCTCCGGGCTTGTGCGCCAACGGGCTAAGCATTGAGCCACAGAGGTCTTCGAAGCTTTACTGTCAGGTGGTAGCTTTACTGTAGAGGTGTTAGCTTTACTGTCGCATTAACGGCATTTTGTAAACGTTATATACAGTATATTGTTCTGTATCTATTGATGCTTATATGATATTGTCTGTGATACTTTTAGGCATGGTTTTTAGTTTAGTAACCGTTTGCTAGCGTATGTGACTGCAGTAAAAACTACAAAGTAAGGTTCTCCAAATGTGAAATTCATAATCTGTTCAATGTTAAAAACAATAATTTTGAACCTGGAAAGTTGCACATCTCAAAATTTACAGCTTATGCATTATTTAGCTATTATTATTCATATATTATTTCGCTTATTTGCAATATGAACTATCACGTTCAACAGAAGAAACAAAATAATAAACAAAAAAAATATTTTCAGCGTGGAATTTTGAAATTACCTTTTTACCGCTTTCAACGGTTGTACACCATAATAAATCACCAGGAGAATAGATGTGCACGGCAGGTTCAATCTGTAGCGCAGAAAGGACAACGATGTCAAAGGCGTGTTTTGCCGTGGCCGAGTGCGCGCCGGAGCCGATCCGGCACATTGAAAAACATCAATCAACCGACCGCGCGTGGGTATTTTTTTTTACGGATGCAAACAGAATGTATTGTTCGCTGTGCGTTGTTCATTCGACATAAAACAGAGAAAGCACATTCTTTTTGTAAAGGCCCTTCTGTTTATATTTGTAACTACACGGAATTGGTTGTTAAATCAGATAAAAGTGTTTTGCCGACTCAGTCGCTATAAGAATTTTACATCATCAAAAGATAATAAAAACCACCAGATTAACGTGTCGTTATCAATAAAACTGTGATACACGACGAAACATGTTTAACTGTTTGCTTGCCTGTATTTAGGTGGAATAATGATATAACACAAGTCGTTTTACAATTTTCTCGGAGTTGGTGAAATATGGGTCAAAAGCAAAGGATAATGAGTCGGCGACTTTTAAATTATACTAATGTCATTCGAGGGGGCAGTTAAACAACCATAAAGTTGGACTCCGTTTATCTTACAATTACGCGACTCAATAACTTGAGTTCGTCTAAGTTTATACGGCAAATATTATTCAAATTTCTCGAAAGTGCTGGTGATTATTCACTTCTCACAACTACATTTACTCCGGTAATAGAATATTCATATTCACAGCTGGGTAATCAACTAGTGAAGCGGGTACTCTTCAATCTGCGCGCTGATACCGACTTTCACACTTGCATAAATTTCATTAAGAACACTTATTATCAAATGAAAATTGGGTCACAGTTTTTAATATTGACTTTTCCTTTTTAATAAAGATAATTGTTTTTGCATGACCTGTTTCAGAAATGAATTCCAACATTCCAATTGCTTTGTTTGTGATGTTATTACGTGTTATAAATTACTATTTATAACACGTAAACATTTATTACATTTTTATGATGATGATATGACAAATTTATTTAATGTTATAATATGTGTACATATACGTACTTACTAGATTACGCATATCTAGTAGGTATTAGATAACAATTTTTGTTAGGATTAAACATGCAACTATCACTAAATTAATAACTTTGGCAAATACCTACGAACCAAAAACCAAACTTTATGAATAGTCTGTAATATCTAAGTGAAATAAGTATCTGACAGAATATTATGAAATATTGGCCGACATATTGTGGGTTGATAAGGTAACGTTTTCTTTTAGCTGCCTTAGTTAAAAGAAATAGTTCGATGGCGGACCGCAATTTTATGTAGGTATGTAATCTTTATTTATAAGTAAATAGTTCTTAATTCTTGCGAGTTATTTTGGGTATTCGATTAATATTAAAAGCTAGTCATAAGCGGAAAGAAGCGGCGTTATATACCCGTTACCATATACTAAATGGATCCGACTGAACAATCGGAATTATAGCGGACAAGCCTTACTTAATCGAGTTGATGTGTTAACAAGTATATTTCTATATGTTCGCGCACATATGTACTTAGTAACTATCTATTCTTTAACCGTTTGCTGAATAACCTCCTTTAATAAACGCCAAGATGGTCAATCCGGACCGGCCACTCTTCGGGGACCGTCTTGCCACCTATTTAATGGCCAACCAACACTTCGTCTACCCCGATGTCGCCTTCACCCTTGAACCTTATTGGTCCATCGGCTAGCCATTCTCCTCAGTGGTTTTTGTAAATAGAGGAAGGATAATCAATTACTGCACAAAATAATGTTCTCGATTTAATAAAACCGTCGAAACCACTAGAGACTAGATTTCTAATTGAACCCAAGCTATTTGTCAGTGGTCAGACCCTCGCTGCGCAAATTACCAACCGAAATATATTTTTAACGTACACGGAAATTTACGGTATCAATTATTTAGACCACTCCAATATGTATACGCCCAAAAAAGCAGTACCTACGAAATAAATTGCTCGAAATATTTATGATAACAAGGCGGTAGTTGTTATAGAGACATGGTTCGGCACGGAAACGGAAATTCAGCCATTGTGTCGTGTAAACGGCGTCGGTGGTTTGTCGCCGCAACTATCTCTCGCCGGTGCATTTGTCAGCTCGCAGACGTCAATGCTATGTCCTCAATTCTAACACCATTTACGATTTGCAATGTCTGCACTCTGCACTACATATTTTAACAAGGAGAATTTTTGTTTTAGAATTAGAAAATAAGTTTTTAGTGGATATAATCTAGACTAGCGGTAACCTGTCAAGCCAAGTTCAAGTAACAGAATTGGTGAGCAGCACCGTAATGTAAAATCAAACGAACCGTTTTGCGCTACTTTTTACCCCCTCATAACTCAAAAACTATTTTACTCGAACGCGACAAATTTGGCTCATGTATTAAGACATGATTTATACGAGATATATAATAATATGTGCTCCAATCCAGGATCGGTCGTCTTGGCGTTCATTGAGGGAGACCTATGTTCAGCAATGGACGGATAAAGGCTGATGATGATGATGATGATGATGTGCTCCAAGCATAAGCACATGTCAAACGTCAAAAAAGACATTAACGTCAGAAAATCGTCATTTTCTTCACTGACTGACCTACAAATCCAAATTTTAAACTTAGTTCCATATGACCTAGAAAGTTCAAAGGCATGCAGATAGGTAATTAGGTGAATACAAAGGAAAATATCTGAAACTGGTAAATTTTTATCATTTATTACATTTTTTTCCTAAAAAGTTATATAATATGGAACTGCTAAGTTTTTTTCGTTGATTGATATTTTATTCAAAATCCTGTCAGACACTTCAATAGAAGTGCCTCCAAGAAACTACAAGTCACAAAATCTTCAAAAACACTTTTTCATTATGTCGGTTTTCGTAAAAAAGGGTCATTTCAACTAGTGGACGGGTAAGGGTCTGTGGTGTGATAAAATAATCAAGAGTTGTGTTTTCGTTTCGGTTATGATATCGTATTCATTTTAATTTATTTATTTTCAGTTAGTTGGATAGGAAAACTGGTAGACGTGGCACCTAGTGGTGAGCAGACGACGCTGCCCATGAATAGAAAATAGTTCACCTTAAACTTATTTTGTGTTTCGGTGCCAGTAATTACACTAGCTTCTCTTTAACGCTGGGAAATGCGCTTAGGCATCCCGCGGAAGAGTGGGTCTTCCCAGGCGGGTACGTGGGACTCGCTGCGCCCGAAAGCTGGTAAGTGAACGCAGCTCTACCCACTAAAATCCCGTCGAGTGCCACTAATGTCGCCTTTGTTGAGGTGCACCGGATGTACAAGCAACAGGGCACCTCAACGACTAGTCAGTCCCTCCCTCCGGGTTGCCTCCCAACGTCGGGACAGTACAACGAGGCGAGGCTCCCGTCCTCGCCCCTTGCCCCCAGCTCTTTTACCCCCTTTTCTTATAAGAGTCTCCTCGGCTCAATTCGCTTCTCCCAAGGTGCTGGGTTCACCCTAGGCTAATGAGTCCCACCGCCACGACAAGGCTTGAGCCATGGTGGGGCAGTGATTACACTAGCTGCCTTACCCTTCTCTCTAAAACACATCAAAGTTGTTTCAAAGGAGGAACAAGCAAGGTGGCGGTACCTATGCAGCCGGGTGCGCGGCACACCGCATCGGTCGTCATAATGTCATTTTAATTAAAAAAAATAATTAAAAACTGTCATTAGTGAATGATATAGTGAACAGGAAAAATATGACTTAAGATAGTGCGGTTGATTAATTGAACAATGTTTTTGTAAATATAGGGCAGCTATCTTGGGAAGTGTTGTTACACAATACCAACGCCGAAATTAGGACAACATGCAAAGATGCGGCGAGATGCAAACTACGTGCCAGGTCAGGCGAGAAGCTACTTGGTCTACATCACAGTGAAGGACTTGTCACGGTACACCTACAGAGTTTTCATAATGCTAATGTCTTTTACGAGAATTATACTGTATTTTGGTATTATTTTACATTTTTAGGCAACAGAAAATGTAACTTGTATTGTCAGCATATACAATCGTAAACTACGAGATTAAAAGTAGAGTGGATTATGTGATTTTTTTTTTTGTGATTTAAACTTTTGAATTTATAGAATTTCAAATAAAATTCCATACACTAACCGCTGTTTTTTGTTAATTATAATTAGTAAGTTCCGTATTTCGTAAAAAAAACGAAAAAATGTAGGTTGGTGAATTGCACACGCGCAAGGACTTTTAATCTTATTGGGGTGCAGCAGTGTTTTCTTTACCTGTAAATGTTGATTCAAAGCTCCCACAACGAGGTCGAGCTTATAATAACTGAGTTTACTAGACCACCGTCGCTCACGTATAAACACAACAAACAAACTAAAACCTATCCTAAGTAATGCATTAGACCTTTCAAAGTAAACTGTAACAAAATACTTTGCAAAGACCCTATTTCCTCGAGGATGGCGTCGAAATCGGTAGTCCGCCATAATTGATGACCGGAAGTCGCGTCTGCCCGGAGCCGAATATGTCGCTGTCCTTGTTGAACTAAAATTTTAAATTTTGTTCAATATAATTTACCCTCGTAAAATGTTGATCATAACATAAAATTCAGTTGTAAATATATATTTTTATTTAGATACACTACCTGCGTATCCACATTTGCGTATAAAAATCGATTTTAGATGGATTTGCATAGCCCCTCAGTGTCAATAAATAATATATCATAATTTTCATAGCTTCATGTCATTCGAGGCAGAAGTAGCTACGCGAAGTCAATGTGTTTCTTTGCGTTTAATTCAAACACATATGTACTGGACATACACAGTGGACGGGAAAAGGGTTATTGACGATGATATATTTTTCATCATTTTATAATATCATAATATCAATAGAATCTGACTTTATAAAAAATATAATAAGAAAACTAATGCGAAATGCGATCCAATGCTTGCACAGAGTACAAGTAAAAAAGAAGAAAATAATCACTCGTCTAGATTTAAACATTGAATCCTTGCAAAAGTAATTAAACCATAGAGAAAAAAGTAAATTACTATCGAGGAAATGGAAGTATGTTGTAATTTGTGTCTTCCGCAGCGGCTGGGGATTTCACTGCGGCGGGCACTTTAAATACTTTTCCGTAAATAATGTCTTTAAGCCTCTGCTCCGTTGGCAAGCCTTCACAAAACACGCTGTGCAATATCATCGGTTGTTTGAAAAAAAAATCTACTGCAATATGTAATAAAGTCATAGAGACCCTAAAGTACTTTTATTAACCTTAATTCGTTTTCAACTGATAAAAATTCAGAAAAAAATAAGACGAAAGTCTTCAACCAATGCGTTCTCCCTGTGATGACCTACGGGGCCGAAACGTGGCCTCGATTTACGACTGGGCCAGTCGCAAGTTTGCGTAATATCAATGTGCTATGGAGCTTGGTATGCTGGGTTTTTCTTTGGCAGATAGACCCCGCCAGAGAACTAAAGTTACCGATATCACGCAAAGAATAAGCACGTTGAAGTGGCAATGGGCAAACGCAATCACAAGAATGGATGGCCGGTGGGCCATTAAGGTTCAAGAGTGGAGGCCACATTTAGTTAGACGAAGTGCTGGTCGGCCATTAACCAGATGGGAAGACGATATTCGTGCAGTGAAAGTTCCCCTTTAATGCGAGTAGCAAAGGATCGGTCGTTTTTGCGTTCATTGAGGGAGGCCTATGTTCAGCAGTGGACGGATAAAGACAGATGATGATGATGATGATTTTTTTGATGAAATGATGCCATATAGTATATATTTTACAGGGCCAATAAATTCAATTTAATGACTACATCACATCAAGTTCACCGGGACCCATTATACGTTTCGAAGTTCAAGTTCGAACGCCGTGACACGAGAATTTTAACTATTGATTACTATTATTATTATTGTTTGTTAAATTAAGGGTTATTATCTATTTTTTTTTTTTGAACGTCGTGTCACCTCCAATGGTGCACGCAGCAAAACTAACTAAAGTTTCTATCGCAAATATCAAGTATGTACTGCTGGTGTCTTTTTTAAATAAATTATATATATTAATAATTATATATATTAATAAATTATATGTATGTATGTGTATATATATATATATATATATATATATATATATATATATATATATATATATATATATATATATATATATATATATATATATATATGTATGTATACACACACACATTTATCCAGCTAGCCCATCTACGACCATCCCAGCATACGATTCTCCTGGGTCATGAGCTTATTACGCATGAAGTTCAAGAGTTTAAGTGAAATCTATTATGTTTATCATCATAAAATCGCATTATGGAAATCACCATAAAAATATATGTATATTTTAAAGATAGGTAGATAATATAATAAGCCCTGAGGTATATAATAAAAAGCCTATAATAAAAAAGATATTTTTATTTTTTTAGTATATTTTCTTTTAAAGCTTATAACAGTAAAAATATTTTTTACTTTTATTAATAAAAAACAGTTATATTTTGATGTAATCATCTCAGATTATCTTTTTGTAATCCGCACTCTTTTGAAAATAGAAATTATGTTTAAAATATTATAAATGTAAAGAACATAATATTATTATTACATAACCCGTCAAGTGCGAGTTACATTTAGAAATTTTGCTCTAAATAACTTTTTTTTAATGGCGGAGGTAACAGAGCAGTCAGAGCCTTAAGACGGCTATCGACGCCTAATCATCCGCACGACCAAAGGTTATGCAGATGCGTTTTTTTGACAGCATAGCTGTCACTTAACGCTGCTGTTATGTGATAATTCCCTACTAACGGCACTCTATAAACAGTAATATAATTTTAACAATAACTGCTGTAATTTCATTTAAAACTTATTTGGTATACATAAACATTTTTTTTTTCACGTTACTTAAATCCCATTTACATTAGCATACATATGAATAATGCGTGAAGACCCTTTTTGGGCGGATAGTGTTTTCGAACGCACGCGACCAGATTGTTCCTTACTCCCGCCCCTTAATAAAAAGCTTAGGGTGGCGTTCTACCTCGTGCATGGAACAAACCTTGAATGTTCTCGTAATATCTTAGTGAATTCTGTATTCCTGGTACTTGACAAGACGTGACGACTTAACCCTTTTGTTTGAATTGAACCCCTTGCATTCTTTAAAATAAAAATTAGAATTTATAAGTAAAAATAAAATATAAGTTTTTTTATACATGCTTTCGAAGTGAATATAGCCCCTATTAGCCTCATGATAGCCTGGTATCTCGAGGCGTGCAGACTAGCATTCTTTCCCACGGGTAAGACTGGCTAAATTGGATGAATCGGCTTGATCACTCTAACGATTTAAATACTTTTTTTTATTAGATCCTGAATCATTGATGAAATGTAATTTATTTAAACTAAACATGAAATCAGTGGCTTACCAAGAATCGTAAGGCCTAAAATTAAACAAGTAAGTTCGAACAAATGTATATTTACCACGTTCCTGGTAATTGTCAGGTGCCGTCGGGCTTGAGGAACTTTTATTACGCAGACTTAGCATTAATAATTTTCCAATCTGGTCGAATTAAAAGCTCGCTCTGACACCTGACGTCGTCGCCGATTGACGAGGGAAAGACATTGACGCGAAATCGGGAGTTACATTAAACTCTCTTTTATTTGATTATTATTAATGTTACTTAGCAAGTGTTATTTTACAATTAAATAAGGTTTTTTGTTTCATAAGCTCAGATTTTGTATTAACAATATATTATTTTCCAGAGTAAATACTATATACATACATAATGTATATAGTTCGAGTTGGGAAACACGTATGAGAAATATCGAATCATTATTTATATGTATCGTTATTGATAAAGATATCTTTACATACTGTATAGTGTATAAACAACAATAAAAATGTTATAATTGTAGAAGATAATAAATATAAAGATGTGCAATCTTCATTTTGAAATTAAATGTTTATTTTGTACTCTTAATGAATTCGAAAATTATCAGTGCGGAGGCTCAAAGTTGAAATGTATATTGAAGCGGGCTGGCAAATGTAACATTAGCATTAGGCTCGAGAGCATGCAGGTAGTTTCGTGATAGTGAGGGTAAATTGTCGCAAATTGCAAGTAAGTGGCCGGGACGTGCGGCCTCTCGATATAATTCTCTTGGCGCGATTTAACGCCATTGTTGGGAACTTGCCCCGCGCCTGACTATTGCTTCTTATTTGATTCACATCTAGAAAATAATCCATAACATTGAACATGAACATTTCGTAATATAAATCAGTGTAATATAATACAAATAACGTATAATAGAGTTTAGATTAAGTTTCGACCTTATCATTATCATCGACGTCCATCCCCTTAAACTCTTTTAAAAGATCACGAAAAAGAAAGACAAATCCGCCGCAATATCCTAGAATTTCGAGTTTTTTTAAGTCTTCGTTTCGTTGAAAGACTTTATAATATTATGATTATCAATAAAGAAATAAATAAATAAAAAAATACCTCAACCAATATACATACATATTATGTTGTTTAATTTTTAATTTTGTTAGATCCATATTTTATTTCTGTCTAAAATATTTAAGACAGTTGTGAACATTAGGTAGACATCATCATCTGCCTCTACCAGTTCATTGCTGAAGATAGGCCTCGCTCAATAAACACCAAGACGGTGATAGTTAAATTAAAATATTTAAATTTTATAAATAACTGGAGATGGAATCAAATGCTTCCGGCGGTATTAAGAACAAGAACTTACATTACAGTATACCTATACTCTGCCTCTGTATATAATGTGTTCAACACATTCTTCCCAATAAACACTAGAGTAATCCCTAGAATGTTTATTGAAAATTCATATAGTAGATTGAAGGCATCACATTCGAGTGTAAATTTAGTTGGATGCAAGTCGGAGTCGGTAGATTTCGAATACCTACGAGTTTACTAAGCTTTCGGTGTTAAAGAGTGTATTGCAGTAGATAGATATGCTCCAGGGTAGTTACCTTGGTATCCACCTAGGTAGGTGTGATATATTTTTTAAATTTAACTTTGTCATTTAATATATTAAAATAAAACAAGAGGCAGGTATAACACTAGCTACCTACTCTGAATAAATCAGGTAAGGTAACATTCAATGTAGATTATCTTCCCCATAAATGAGAAACTCAAACCAAGGGCTGAGTAATTTCTGTATCGTTAATAATAAACGGGTCGTAATATCTGTCGGGTACTGTCGGGTTTGGCGCCAGAGCACTTTCCCTTTGTTCGATAAATCCCAACCACTACGCGCTCACTTGTGCCCTGATTATAATTAGGGCTGTCACAACCCTTGCGTTCAATTATTCCACTAATTATTCTAAAATATTGAAAATATTATGATAGAAAAGCTTCTATATATATTTAATAAGATTTTTTACTTTAACTTAAAAGGATACGAAATAAATGGAATGTAATTAACAATTGATATAAAAATGTTTAAATAAATTGCTATGGCACTATCTGTCTACAGAAGTCGCATTCAAATCATTTTCAATATAAATTAGTAGTCCATTAGAAGTCCATTAAATTACTCGTAATGGACATGGCTGACATGACATGACTTTAAAAAATTCCTTAGGTTTACTTTTCAAATCTAAAATGTGTTAAATAATTTTGCGTAATTAATTTACCATTGAGAGACATACTTTGCATACGCCGCAAGCCTTGTAGCGATGACAGTAGATAAGGTTATTGTTTTAACCAACAAGAGTATCTAATAACAAAGTTATTCGAATCTGCTGTCTGAAAATAAAACATTGGACAACCCTATAATTTTAAGGATCAATCGAGTAACTCGATACTTATATTTACGTAAAGTGAGAGCTTGTAAAGAAATCAACGATTTAGGTCATAATCAGACAAACTTTGTTAGTCTGTACCAAGTAAAACAATTTTTCAATAGAAACACTTTAGCTTAGGATATAATATGTATTAGTATTTGGTTTCAAGTATAGAATAGAAGCCTCCCAATCTCCTCTCAATGAGACGTCAATTCGTCGTTTTATTAATTTACACTTATGTATTAAACTACATCTAGAATATTTAACTACGATGATCGGCTCGAGATTTAACAGCAACCTGTTATAGGTAAACATTTATTATAATTAAAACCATTATCTTCTCTTCGCGGACACTCGATGCAGGCATGAGAACGGACAACAACTTCATATTACTTGCTAATAAAATTGTTTCCTATACCGTTACTTCACATACATACTTATCAATAAAACACGAGTATAGAAGTAGTTACATAATTCTAATCTTAAAAATTGTCCTAGGTAAACTTTATGATTAATGATCAAAAAATATATACAAATATATTTTATGATTTATGATTAGTTAACCTTTACGCCAATGTAATAGACTAATTTTAATCAATTAATTTAACACGCTTTTATAGTATACCATTTGTTGTACCTACTCAGCTTCGTCCGCGTTCACTAAGATGTACAGCCGTATCCGCACTCATGATGATTATTTTTTAGGTTACTCAGAGATAACATATTGTACTAAGCAAAAATTATAACAATCGTTTGAGTACCTACTTTTGAAAACTACTTGCTACCACAAACTCACAAACATAGACGTTATTTAAATTTTCATTGTTTTAAAGGGGCTACAAAGTTAATCAGGGAAAGAACCTTCCCGGAAGTTTGAATTTACAATTTTTAATACAGACTATGTAGCACATATTTCTATGGAAGTAAAAATTTTAAAATGTAGCTGGAATTTCCGAGTACACCGATATTGCTTTATATTTTTGTTTGCCTAGGGGGCAATATATTAGGTCCTTACATATGAAATTGGCGTTTTGTCGTACTGGCCACTTTGATCTCAAATATTTCCTTTTTGGTTATAAATTCAAATTTATATAACTGTCAAAAGCTACGCCTGCTGCTTCAGGACAACGCTAGACCACACAGCATAACCGACGGCTACCAAGCTAGAGGAGTTTCAATAGTATTGCCTAATACATCCACCGTACTCCCCGGACCTTGCTCCATCAGATTACCAATTTTTTCAAAATTGAAAATAATTACTTTGAGACGCTAATTTATTTTTCATCATCATCATCATCAGTCTTTATCGGCCTCCTACAATAAATGCCAAGACGGACGATTCCTTGCCACTGGCATCACCACGGACCGGCCACTCTAAGAAGACCCCCTTCCCACCGATCAACGCTTCATCTGCCCAAACGCATAAATTTTGGAGATCATAAATAAAAAATATTTATATTTTTAGACGGGGCGTGTGAAAAAATGAAAGAGTTTCGTAATTTGACTCCCACTAAACGGCAGTCATTAAATATACTTTTTTTACCTGGTTAAACCTTATTCACAAAATGGTCTGGCACTAACTTTGACCAAAGTTGTTCCAGCTTAATGTGGAGGCGTGGCAGGCAGATTACTCGGAGCGGACATCTCGAATTCTATATGTCGTTTGGATTTGTTATTGATCGTTCGAGTTCGAGAGTCGAGAAGTTCGTAAGAATCTGTGTTACGTCGGGTTACGTCTATGACCCAATGCAGCACTTTGGCGGTATTTGAATCCGCGACCGCAACGTAGTGTCCAGTGGCCTGACATCTCCACCGGCCGGCTGTCAAATGACGAAGCAATAACTACTATATAAAATTCTCTTAAGATAACTTTTTATAGGTATCTGATTTATCTTTTCTCTACTTCATAATATTATCAAAGTCTAGTGAAAACAACCATAAGTATATTTAAAAAAAAGTTAAAAGAGATCGTCTTTCTCTCGAAAGATAGCCGTATTTTATTTTATTTTTTGTGTAAAATTTAATTACAAATATGTACCAAATAGAAAGACCTTTGAGTCCTTTTTTCATGATATATTTTGTTCAAAATAACCCTTATTGTAAATTTTATTTTATTTTCACTCAAGAGCTTTTTCGTTTTTGTATATTATATACGTCTTTAGTAGGTATATTATGTAAAACGAAATTAAATTTGTGTAAACAATGACATTAAATGCTCAATTAGGCCTACATTCTGCGATGTCAGCCATTATTTTGTATGTAGTTTAAAATAAACCCACAGCCGTTACATAAAATGACCTCCAATTAGTATAATCTCCGCATCGCTCGATACAACTATTTATTGCATGTAATTTTGAATTCGTATTGAATTTCTGAAATTGAATATCGAAATTGAAACTGATCTGAACATGTTAATGAGTGCTGTAAATTAGTTTCATTGGACATTTTTTATTGGTAACTAATATTAAAATTATATCTATTATAAGCTAATGTATTTTTCGTAGACAATTTTCAATAGTTGTGATAAGAATATCTCGTAGTAGTCTACAATACAATCTGGTCCCGTGGTAAGTTTCAGAAGAACTTGTGTTACGGGTACCAGACAACGGAAATTCACATATTTAATACTCATCAATGTCCCAGGAACACATATTTTTTTGGTTCTCTAGCGGGATTCGAACCTGCTACCTCCCGCTTGAGCGCCAACGCGCTAACCATTGAGCCACAGAGGTCGTGATCGACATATTTAATTATCATCGACGTAGGTAGGTACCGTGACTTTTTAATCAAAATGCTGCAGAATTTGCCGCACTTCTTAGTGTCAAATGTCAATTCTTTAATAAAATAATGTACAAAACATTAACTTAACTTTCCTGCTTTACATTAATTAATTACATTATTTCAAAATTATATTTTATTTCCAGGAAAAGTACACAACACAAGAGTATTTAATGTATTCCTTTTACGTAGTATATTGGATTTTAATACGTGAAACAAATATTTGTACACGAAATGAAATATTACGAAAAACATGGAATGAACTGCAAGACTTGGTTGAATGTTAATGGAGTGAAGCAAACGAAGTGCGGGACGATACGCTCTCGGAAGCCACTGTCGCTATACGTAGAAATGAATCTTTCAGCATATTTATTATTAAAAAAAAGATATTCTATAAATAAACACAACACGTTCACCTTTTTTATATTTTAATACGTCACTGTTATTAATTTTATCGAGATTTGTTCACAAATAATACGGATACAATTGGTAGAACGTAAAGCGTGTTTTCAACGCAATAGTTCATCTAGAAATATTAAATATGGTTAAGATTATTAATTTTTTTACGCTTAAAAGTGTATATAAAAATTTCCCTAAAAATGTATAATTGAACTAAGTGACTGTATTAATCATTTTTAATTGAATTTAATTCAACTTTCGTTGTTTAACGCCAAATTCAATTTGGCATAAAATGTCAAACTTCCTTTGTAGTATTTAAAATAAAATTTGCCAAAATGGAGCCAAAAATAAACGGCATTTCGTGAGTTATAAAGGGTTTTAGAGTGACTCCTAAACGTTGTTCGACAATAAAAGAGTGAATGGTACCGCTCAGAAGAGCACTCATGTGCGTTCTATTCAGCGGGAACTATTCTCAGTAGTTGGTTTATGATGTTTCGTGTTAATGACTTTTATTTATGACCCGCCAGAAATATTTCGGAGGCTTCGCTTGTGTTGTGTATTTTTATGGCCCATAATTATATAATGGTCAAATAACATCTACTTCATATATTTTATATACGTCATATGTTGTATAATGTATAAATAAATGTTGTTTATTTATTAATCTATCTATTATAGTAGGTTTGTGTTGTACAGTGCCGTGTAGTCCGGTCCAGTCTACGTGTGAGTGATAGGGATAAGCCGTCTTGGTGTTAAACCACACAGGGACCAGTGTCCTGTATTTTGAAAGTTTTAAAGGGATCTAATGATACCTGGCAGACGAAGTTTGGATTTCTTGACATACGGATTATACCGGAGCACACTTGATACCTTACAAGTTCTTGCTAATCATAAATGATCTTATAAAGTTAATAAAGACATTAAAAAGATACGATTTTTTATCCCTTATTTCTGTAAACAGCAAAATATTATCAAAATCAAAATATACTTGTTTCGTAGGTAACAACTTGTACACTTGAAATTTGTCAAAAGATCGTGATGATGTAACTTGCAGTTACGGTAATTGGTGAGCATGCTAAACACATTAGGTCGGTGATGGCGTCGCGACAGGAGCGATGAATACCAAATGCAATATTCTTATTCATGAGACATTTATCGAGACGGCGCGGTGCGGCGCGGCGGCGCGGCTGCTGTTCAGTGGCGCGATGTGTGATGCTGGTATGAGATCATGCCTATAAATTAGATGTTTACTTATTTTGTCGTGCAGCTGTCGTCAGATTGATCACGTTTGTTCGTTACTTTTATAATGAAATGTGTTATGATTCTGAAAACTTTCAAAATGCGGTTTTTGACTGTTCATTGTTAGGAATTCAACGAGTTATATGTTCGTTCAATTGAAATTCCATTCAGCCTGTATTATAGTTGCATCGATATAAACTTGACATCTAAGACCAGTATTGATACACTTTTTTTACGCTTCGCAACCGGATAGCCAATAGAACGCAAGAACAAGCTCCACCCTTTTTTGCCCTACAAAACGCGTACATTTTAACTCCTGTGTTCTCATGTGATCCTAGTATAAGGATTAGATTAATTAAATAAATTCGGTACTTTAGTCATTCTCATCTCATCACTAAATTATCTCATCAATATCTTTATTAAGGGGAATCAGGAATATATGGCAAAAATAATTCAGATGGGAAGACGTTTTCCGTGCAGCCGGTCCGAGCTGGTTGCGAGAGGCATGGGGGATTGGGATTATTCGTCCACATAAGTGGACGAATAATGATAATCATAAATCACACACAAAATTTAGTTTTCAACTTTATATGTCCATAAGTCCAAATTTAAGATAATAAAAAATTAAACTTGTAATGTACGTTGATTTCCACCAATCATCCCTACTATATAATATTATAAATGCGAAAGTAACTCTGTCTGTCTGTTACGCTTTCACGCCTAAACCACTGCACCGATTTTTATGAAATTTTAACACATGTAAACCAGAGCTTGGGAAAGGTCATAATAGGCTGGCTACCTTTTATCACAAAAAAGGCTTGGAGAGGTTTGTTTGAACGCCCTAATCACAGGAACAACTGGTCGGATTTGAATGATTCTTTCAGTGTTAGATAGCCTATTAATCGAGAAAGGCTATAAGGCTATATACCATCCTGCTAAGTCGCCGTCATAAATCATAGTTAACCCAGGCGAAGCTGCGGGCAACAGCTAATATATTATAATAGCTGACTATAAATGGGAAAGGAAAGGAAAATCTTGTGACGAAGCATTTTAATATTTGGCAATATACCTTTTTTTATTGTTAACGAAGTAAATTTACGTAAATGAACTTTTAGTATGTTATTTTTCAGAGGCAAAATACAAGTAAAAATTTCCCCTATACAATTAATTTCAATGAAGTAGGATTATATATATATATATATATATATATATATATATATATATATATTTGTTTGTTACTTACTCCGGGACTATACGGTATACGGTAATTTGAAATTTTCAGAAACTATAGTAATGCTACTTATCTAGCGAATTGGGTGAAAATCGTGTTCTTTATTGGTGTAGGTAAAATATCACATAATTTACTTTCAAGGCATATCCCACATCACCATTTTAGATAGGTTATACAGCATTGTCGTGGAAGTGACTTTACTTCTGGCGAGTGTAACGTTGCGCTAGCTCGTTACATGATTTTAGGTTTAAATTAAAAATTCAGCAATAGATATTATGTTTAAACTAAGCATACTAATGGCATAAGCGCCGTCTATCGTTAACTAGTGTCAACTATTGACATATTTCTACCGTCTCACTAGCGACCATTCTAAAATTCAATAACTGTTTGCTTATATCTTTTTCTCAAATAAAATTAATTTACCTCTTGTAATTTATAATAATAAATATAATAATTTAATCTAATCCCTAAACAAAATTACAAATAAACTAAATCAAAACTTAATTAATTATAAAGTCTGTTTGACATTTGACTATAGAACTATATTGTTTATGGAACGATAGACAAGCTGTGATTAGGGACCTTTTAATTTGCGGTCACTTCTAACCGACCGCTTTCTTGTCCTGACTTCGTGGCTGGCGGAAGCCGAGGCTAACCCTCGTCTAATTTTTTTCGAATTCCGCTGGGAGTTCGCGGAGCAGAATTTGGATAGGCTAAGTATCCAAGCTTGAACATCTAACAGCCGGCCGGCTGAACCGAACGCCCAGCGTGAAAACCAGAGCAGCCAACCTACCATCGCCAGGAGTCCAGTCAGGCCAGTGATTCCTCCCTTATTACCCCTACGCAATACGCTGTCGGAACGTGGGCCAGCCAAGGAAAGTAAGCCAAGTTTTGGGTTCGAGATAAGGTAAGTCTTATCCGAACCCCCCTTCCTATCGTGCTCGCTGGGGGCTCCTACCACCCCCACGCGACACGAGGGTGTGTGAGAATCCCACGAGAATTGTGTGTATCGCTGTATATACCTATGTAAACTCGCCGCGCATGCATGAGCGTACAATCCTTGACTTTAAACTGATGATTAACATTAGTGTATAAGTTTAGATAACATATAAATAATAAGTATATAAATTATATTCTAGTAAATTACTTACGTACTTATCATTATGTATAATAATTATATTATAATTTCTTCTTTAATACGGAAATATTCAGAAATAAATGTATCAGTAAACAATAACCTATTTTTAATTTTTAAATCAATTTTTTGTAACCCGTTCTATTTCGTGTAGTATGTTTTAAAAAATTGTAACATTAAAAAGTAGGTACCTCAACAGAAAAGATAACATATTTTTATAACAAAATATCTGTAACCTTTTCATTCACATAGGGAAAATATCATCCTCCTTTAAATATCTCGTTTTCAAGTAAAATACTTACCGTATAGTAAGTATACTACACTCGGGTACTGTGAGAGCCCTAATTACCCCAGTTAATATACCCAGTACGCTAGCAGCCTTACCCTCTTTATAATGAGGCCAGGTTTTCAATAAGCTCTTCAATTCCGTGTCACAACAATTCAAGCTATAATAAAATTTTGACTTTAATTGGAAGCTGAACACGTGTACAAGAAGTAGATACGTTAAGTTTTATTTATTTTTAGAATCAATCACAGCACATTCGAAATAATAAATAATAATCCACGTTGTTTGTGCTATTTTTAAATTTACATTTATAAAGTTTAGGCTGGCATACTACCAATTGTTGATGTAAATTTGGTTCTGTCTCAGCTACAGCTTTTTTTATTATTTTAAATCATAAATGATTATCACTAAGAGCATCTTTATAAGGGGCCATTCATAAATTACGTCACACATATTTTTAACTCCTCCTTCTGCTTCCTTGTCCGTCCTTGTCATACTTTTCATCCCCCTGATATGACGTCACACATTATTATTTCGAATGCCAAAGCTTCTATATTGTGTCTATTGTGTATTAGTGTGCATCTATCTATATTGGGTAGCTCTGCGAATCGTTCAACATCCACCCCTTAATTTCGTATTTTTAATTTTTCTGATGTAGCATAAAAAAAAGTATGACTTCAAATATTCTTCATTTTATTTTTGGTAGAACGAAGTTTGTCGGCTGGTGATCTTAAATAAACAATAAATCTAAAATTTTTACATCTTATATATTTAATACATTAATTGGATTTTATATATTATAGCTAGCAAAACACATATTTTTTTTGTATGTATAGTTTAGTCGCTTACGTAGCGCTGCAAATATTTAACGAGTCGGGCTGCAACGTTGTAAATAGCGAGGGATACTACGCGCACCCTTTACTGTGGCCTATTCTATCCTTAACCACAGGGGTTCGCAGCATCCGTGTTGCGAACTTATACCCTCTTCCTTTCATGTCAACCTAGTACTTTTATTGCATATTTATGGCCGCAACCAAAAAATAAAAACAGGAAGGAAAGGAAATTTATGATTTTTTTAATTGTTTTTTTTTCTATGTCACACTGAAATGATGCAATAAAAAATACATAAGAAAAAAATAAGAAGTTGCTAAATGTAGTTTATGCTGTAGTATTTCTAATAATGCGATATCGCATTATTAGAAATCTCGCTCACACCGTGACATGAAAATCACAACAACTCGAGTTTTACTCGATCACTACGAGTATATGGAAACTATCACCTACACTAACCAACACAAACGTTCCGAACCGAGACGACTAACCTTCGTGAAAAGAGCACCATACCTAGGGAATGCAATACTGGGATACCGGGGTCCCGAAATACCGGGATCCCGCACTATTTTTGCGGGACCAGTCCCGCACATAAATCGAGCGGGATCCCGCGGGATTAGCGGAACTGCGCAACAATAAGCGCCATTTGTTTTTCGGGAGCGCACGAACTGATTTGGCTTGAAAAGATTTCAGCCAATGACGGACGGAAACTTGCTACATTGCAGAGTGACGTACCAATATAGCTGAGCTTATATTGTATTTACACGATCCTATAAAACTACCTACAAAAAGCGTAGTCCATAAAGAAATTATAAATATCTTATATAGAAAGATTTAATGATATAAACAATTTAATATATAAATAATATAAACAATTTAATGAGAGGCGACTACGCAGAGTCAGCGTCAATCTCGTCAGATGCTTGTACGACGTCTTTTACCTCCACTCAAAATCGTGATGATTAATCTCTTGCTACAGTGGCCGCAATGATACAAGCTGAAACTACTAAGCCTTAACCGATGTCTCTTTAAGATGAACATGAACAAACTCTATCAAGTTTCAAAATAACTTGTCGCACTCATTCTGGATTTCATTTGTTTTGATTAAGTGAGAAACTAATTTGGTTGAGTCTGGTGGATTAAAAAGCAAATATCTCGAATGCGCCTGCAACGCTTTAATGACAGCTGTATCCATAAGCATGAAAGTACAAAAAACTTTTTTTGCTGCTGGCTGTCTGGCATGTATAGTAATGGCATTCGAAAAAATGCCTAAACTACCTATTGTCCCTTGTTATTTATTTCGTGTATGTTTTTATTAATCTCACAATACATTATTTTAAATATGTTTTGGCTTTTTCTCTTTTCTCAATGACTATCAGAAACACACGGGATCCCGCAAATACCAGGATCCCGCTCGACTAAGAACTCTCAGTCCCGCAAATAATTTAAATTGCATTAAATGAATCATTTATTTTGACAGTTTTGTACGACAATCCTTAAAATGGTGCACTTAGATGAATCGCTCTTTATGTCAAATAGAAGAATTGTTAGATGTTACACGGGCCCTACATTTTTCGTTTCATTTTTCGGAATTTGTTGTTATTTTTCAAAAATTCGAGATTTCTATAGAATAGTGGTTACAGGCGGAGGGGAATGAGGATGAAGGTAAAGGGAGGGTAGGGGAAGGCTTCCTTTTGGTACCACTCCAACCCTAAGGAGATGCTTAGTTTACAAAAAAATAGACTAATTAAATTTTATTATTAAAATCAATGTCCGCCAAGTTATCTATTCTAATTTATAAATTATCTATTTATATTATATAATTTAATAAATCTCGACACTGGCAAATAGTAAAAACTCATTGCTATAAATGAAGAAAAAAAAAGTCCATGACAATAAAATGTCAGTCGCGGTGACTGACATTTTATTGCCATGTGTGAAATTGTATTTGAAGATTACTTAAATATAATTATTTCAAGTTGTTTATTAATAATTTTGAAAGTAACATCAAAGATTTACAAAAAAGGCTATTTGAATTTAATAATTTTATTGTGATAATGAAAAAAATGGGATTAATTGAAAACCGTAAAGTTATAATTCACCATTTCACTAGCGTTTTTTGACATAGCAATGTTGACGTCAAATCTGTTTCATAAATTATAGGAATCGCAGATGTTTCATAATTTAATTGCACCGTTTTAAGGTGTAAAAAGTGTTTCTCCTGCAATTCAGTAAATTGAACATATTACAAATGTTTCATGCAATGTCGCAATTTTAGACCTGCAGGTGAACAGACTATCCGTTTGTCTCCTTTCCTATATTAAAAAAAAAAATATTTAGTTCCTTAGTATACGTAATAAAAATGCAAAAACTGTATTTTAACTTTATTTCTATATCATTTGATCGTTGTTCTATGCGGCAAGGACGGGACCGTGGAATATGAATTGTAAAGCGATCGTAGCATTTTAATAAAATGATCTTAGTGAAATTTCCCTAGTGAGCAGGCCTCTTTTTTCATCGTTATACTATGACTCTGAAATGTAATATCATTTCATCTGCATAATCGTTATTTATTATTATTTTAATCTATATTTGTGTATATTAATACTCTTATTACTAATATAAGCATTCATACCAACACTTTTAAAAAAACTAGAAAAAAAAAAACTCTGCTAACACTAAACAAAGGTATATTGAACATTTTATCTTTTTAGTTTCGGTTTACTTTGATGCACACAGTTTAAATACGGTTGCTCTACAACAATTTGTAAACTGAAATACTTCGAACACGATTTAACATTTTTTTTAATTCGTCTTAACCTATTGTGACAACCCTACCAAAAAGAAATTTTGCATGTTCTCAAGAAGCTTTACTTCTGTTCCGTTTGTCTACCTTGTGTTTTGATAGTCGGTGCTAACCTGATTAAACTAGTAGACGTCGAATATTTAGAAATTTAATTCATTATAAATTCTTAAATCTTTTCATATCTTTAAATAAGAAAAGGTTAACCTAACATTTCAAAGTTTGAACAACAAACAGAAGCGTCGATTTCCTTGTAATAACGGTTTCCAATTTATCCTATACTAGCGGACCCGGCAGACTTCGTTCTGCCACAAAGATCTGGTATGTGGCAGTTTTTTGTTCCTACCTTTAGAAGAATAAAACAAAATACTAATCTTTTATTTTCGGTTTGAGCTATGCTAATGGCCCTGGTGGCCGTAATGCTTCATCGGGTGTGAGGTGAGCCAGTTGGCTTCACCCTGTGATGCGAAAAAATGGGGGGGGGGGGCTCCGCCAGCCGTGCAGTGTGACTTCCTCGGCTTCATGGCGTCGGGTTCGTTCCTGTGGCGAGGCATGCCTTACCACCATCGGATCTTCAATAGTCGGCGCGAAAAGTTCTTCTGAACGAAACTGTCACCCTGGGCAGTGTGGGGTTTAGCTCGGGTGGCCAAAGGATCTTGGCTTCCACGAACTTTGACCTCTTCCCTTCTGGGATCCACTAAAAACCCCGACTGAGATGTTTGCCATAGGGCTTCAGACTAAGAGGCGAACTTTGTGTTCGTGGTGAACCTTAAGGTGACAAATATTTAAAAAGTGGGTGCCTCGCTCATATAGTGGAGATTATGATCTGGAAAGGAAGTCATGGGAATTTAATAAGCATACCTACAATAATCAACAACTTATTACAACACACAAACTCATCTATTTTGGTTACGTTCTTGTGATGGCATTGTTTATAATCATCATCATCATCAGCATTTATCCGTCCACTGCTGAACATAGGCCCCCCTCAATGAACGCCAAGATGATCGATCCCGTACCACTCGCGTGCAACGCGGACCTGCCACTGAACGGAGATCGTCTTCCCACCTGGTTAATGGCCGACCAACACTTAGTCTGTCTAAACGCGGCCTCTACTCTTGAACCTTATTGACCCATCGGCCATCTGTTCTTCTGAGTGTGTGACCAGCCCATATTTGCCACTATTCTTCGCATGATATCGGTAACTTTAGTAATCTGGAGGAGGACTTCGTTTCAAATCCTATCTGCCAAAGAAAAACCCAGCATTGCACGCTACATAGCACGTTGAGCTATGGAAAACATACGGACCAGTCGTAAATTAAGAGAACGCATTGGTTGAAGGCTTTCGTCTTTAAACTCTACGATATAGACGACGTGAGAATATGATGAAGCTTCCTATATGCTGCCCACCCTAATTGAATCCTCCTATCAGCTTGCCTCTCGAAGTTATGTCGACCTAGCTGCAAGGTATAACCAAGGTAGACATACTCTTGCACGGCCCTTGCACAGTATGCCATCGACGTTAACTGACCTATAAAGGAGAACATGTTCGTTGAACATGACTTTCGTGTTGTCCAAGTTCATCCTAAGGCCCACACGTCGGGAGGATTCGTTTAGACTGTGCAGTATCTCCTGCAAACCCTCCAGTGACTTAGCCAAAATAAGTTTATCGTTGGCGAAATGAAAGTGTGAGAGATACTCGCCATTAATGTTTATGCCACATCCTGCCCAATTTAAAGTCTTGAAGACGTCCTCCAAAGCATTCGTGAACAGTTTCGGGGAATGAACATCGCACTGCCGCACTCCTCGATGCAATTGGATTGGTCTTGTTTGACCTCCCGGAATCAGAACGTACATAAAAGCGGCTTCGTACAATCCTCTCATTGCTTTGACGTATCACCAATCGACCTGACATCGCTGCAGAGCTTCCAAAACAGCCCATGTTTCAATGGAGTCAAAAGCTTTCTCATAGTCCACAAAAGCAAGGTACGGTGGCTGGTTGTACTCATGGGCCTTCTGTACAACTTGCCGTATAGTGTGGATGTGGTCTATGGTGCTAAATCCTTCCCTTTTAGCTGCGTAAGAGCCAGACTAACCACGTCTAATCTGATGTTCGGAAGCTCGCCAGAGAGGTGTCGTGTTAGGCTGGCACGCAGATCGTTGTTCCGGGTATCGGGTTGAGGAGCATGGGACGTGTACAATCTGCTATAGAAGTCTTCGATCATAAGATCTCCGGCCTAGAAGAAACGGTCGCGCCAGAAGCTGTCCTAATCTTCGACAGATGGCTTCATGTACAAACTGTAGTGAAATTATACATTTTCAATAGCTTATAGCAACAATCCACCCGAACAGATAAGTTTTCGATACTATATAATATGTACAAAATACATTTAAAAGCAAATAATCACATGTGTGTAAAGTTTTAATTTTCCTATATTTATTATTTAATTCGGTGTTCATCCCAAGTACATAATAATATTAGTGTGTAAATTTAAATAATTTTGCACAGACCGGGATATTAAATTAATAATTAAAAATAATAAAACACTCTTGGTAACGCGGTTTGTGTTTGACTGATGTAATGACGTGGAAACTGGTGCATTTTATGTCGCGTGCCGAAACTAAAACAAACGAAATAATATCGCGAATCCGACCTAATTGAAAATCAGTACTAATGATCCATAGCCCGTAAATTTTGTGCCTATGTAATTTGGTCGGATTCGCGATATTATCACCTTTTTTGAGTTTCTGGACACGACATTAGACCCTCCAACAGCAAACGCAGTGTGCGTTTGCTGTTGTTTTGATAGAATAAATGAAATTCCGACTTTGCGCGGGTGAAATTTGATTTACAATGTAAGATGTAGAGACTTCATCAGAATCAATTGGAATTTTAAATCTCGAGTGATCTGTTCTACCGCCATCTAAAAATTTGATGCAATCCCAGTAAATGCTATAGGCAGGCATATTTTGTTTTCAGATCTTAGAATGTATAATAGTTGTAAATACAAAATTTTTTCCAGTTCCTCTTGGGCCATCAAGGTGGAACAGAATGTATACCTATAAATTCTCCTGATATAGTACCTATAAATTCTCCTGATCATATTATTTCTTTGTCTAAATAATCCTTTTCGTAATACAATACAAAACATTACTTGACACTGGCAAATAGTAAATACTCCTTGCCATAAATGAAGGAAGAAAAGCGTATTAAAAAAAAGTAGATATCGCCCGTTATCAATGACAGTGATAATATGCAATTATGTCATTGTATTTTAATGGACTGCAATATTTTGTCTGTCAACACCATTAGGATTTAACAAAATACTCGACAATCCAAATTTTGGGGATATATGTTGTCGACTCGAAACCTTTAGTTTTTTATGTTTTATTATTTAGGTAACTTTTAGATTGAGTCTACGACGAAATTATTAATATGATATAGCTTAGACAACAATGAGTGTTTGTAATCTAATATGAGCTTTATATAATAGCGATAAAGTTCAGATTGACTCTCCATTTTATTTAGAAAACGTTTGTATGGGAAATAGAAAAATGCTGTTTTGAGGATTTTCCCGGCAATTATTCGAATTTTTCTCACCTTTTAAACCTTCCCTAGACCTCCACGAATAATTCAAGACCAAGATAAGATAAATCCGTTCAGCCGTTCTCGAGTTTTAGCGAGACTAACGAACAGCAATTGATTTTTATATATATAGATAGTACGTAGGCCTAAAAATGAGTTAAGACGTTAATGGTCTGGCCTTTTATTAAGGGTTAGGATCGGATGGAACCGGATATACAGCCGCCAGCAATAATACCGGGACGAGCACGGCAATTGGATTACCGGAGTACGCCTCCACTTACCTCTGCCGGCTATAATCGCGTTTATTTAAGTGACGTCGCCCGTGCCCTGACGATACGATTATATATTTATATAAATAATTTAAACTTTATCCCGACCTGCATCATTAAAACAGATTTCACATTTGGAGTAGTTTAATGATAATAGTTGCTGTTATCCTATAATATTAGAAAGGTGAAAATTTGTAAAAATGTCCAGGTGTGTGTTTATCACTATTTGAAGCTTAAACTACTGAATATATTTTGATGAAACATTACAATAATATAGCTTACACGTCAGAATCATATATAGTTATAGTTTATTCCCTTCCTTCCATTTGAATATTTTAAATTTAATCATTAATATTAAAATATATTTTTTTCGGAATCGATCCAGAACCCAAGTGATGACATACTTATGATGATGATAGCGTCGAGGTGCATGGGCAAGAAATATTATGTCGATGAGTATATTTACTTGGGCTAGTTGGTTTCTTTCGAAAACAGAGAAAGAAATCGACCGCCGCATCGAAAACGCCTGGCAAAGCTACTGGTCCATGAAGATGAAAACCTACCAATCTTACTCAAGAGGAGTCTTATCAACATGCTCTCAGACCTGGTCACTGATCGAATCACAGAAGTTCCATCTTGGAGTTTTCCAAAGAGGTACAGGGCGCAGTATCTTGGGCATAAAAAGAACAGACATTACAAAACATCATACTGCGCTCAATAACGGACATAACTGACGTGAGCATCAAACCAGTTAAGCTGAAAAGGGACTGGGCGGGTCACATCACCCAAAACGCATTCCCATGAAAATGGCCCTTTTTAAATCCCGTAAAATTAAAGCAGTAGCTTTTGTACATATTTTTTGGGCATACAGTTAAATAAAGTTTTAATTATAAAACCCATTGGTTAACTTTGTATTTGCTGTAGTGTGATGTGCAGTTATAATTAACGCCTGTAATTGCATTGTGGAGAGAACCGGGTTTGTGTTGTTGACATGATATCGAGTAAACGGCGTATCTGCTCTACTGCTGCTCGGAATAAATGGAAAAACTGCAATTATTGAATACGGCTCCTCTCATATTATGAACCGTACCGAGGATCTGACCTATTTTCAGATTGTCGATTCGCTTGTTCACTTTGAAATATATATGTAAACTTAATTAATCCCTCTTATAATAAGGTTTTCCCATTTTTAATTGTGTAGTGGAGTGGTTTTAGTAATGAGGTAGTCACTGTTTCGTGAGCGTACTTGTTGATCTTCCTTTTTGTGAAAGTAACTTAAAATTATACAAATCTTTTTCGGATCCTGTAAAAACATTCATAAACATAACGGCATCTAGGCGGAAAAGGTTTTACAATTATTAATAAAGATGAGTGCATCCAGAACAAAAAGGTTTTACAATTAATAAAGATGAGTGGAACTTATGTCCCACTATTTGCATAGGTCTCCTGGAACAAAGAATGAGGCCATATAATCGCCTTACACGCTGGCAATTGTGTTGATTATCTTAAAACATTTTTACTTAAAATATATCTTATGCCAATTTCGCACGTTATTTTGCTGATTCCTTTTAAATACAATAATTGTCAAGTTAGCTAGACTATATTATGTAGGTATTATAAATTAAAATATATATTTTATCTTTGCAGCTTGTCGGTGGCGAGTTCGACATGGAACTAAACTTCGTGATTCAAGACGCGCAGAATATACAGCACATGCTGGAGTTGCTAGATCACTGCCCCCCTAGCTTACAGGTATGTTATATTTATTTTAAAGAATACATGATATCTAACAGTACGTTATATATTTACAAGAACTAGTTAGAGTTAGTCAAAAGGTAAAACAAAGATCATTAATTCCAATTAAAAAAATATCCTATAAAAAATATTTACTGCTTTACACTATGCAAACTTTATATTATTACCAGACTGTAAAAATATGAATAACTTTTAATCTATACTATAACAATTTACAAAAGCAATAGACGATAGTTTCATTAAAATATAGTAGATATTTTATGTTATAAGCAAATGCATTTAATTTAATTATTGCTTATCTTTTTAAATTAATAATGAACTTCAACGGAAGCTTTAGCGATATGAAGAGTCGGCCAAACACTAAGCTTGTTTATATCTTATAGAAAGTCAAGTCTATAATGGAAGTGAGGGGTACGTACGAGGGTAAGTCCGTAAGCCGGCACTAACGGTTTTTAACGACGGATACTATATAAAAGAGGGCGAATTCATATACCAATAAAAAGTATAAATTTTACGAATTAAAATATCGTGGTTTCTTTTGATTTTTACATATCCGCCATGAAAAAGTTGTTTCAGTATACTGTAAGTGAAATTCGCATAAACATTAGAAAATAATAAATTAAAGTTTTTATAAGTGTTTTAAAAACCTTTCGTAAAACCAGATGTATAAGTTCACAAAAGTCCACGTATTTCTTAACGTTACCCTGTAGAAATTAATTTTATTCGGTCATAATATAAATATTTCACATTCCTATTGTGCAATAATTAAAACCGTATACCCCTATGTAGGTGCAATGATTCCTCGTTTTTCATGATTGCCTGGTACATTTATGACGTAGGGGTAGCATGCCCATTGTTCCGTGGCAACCGTATGGATAACAAATAAATAGGGCCAACCACTTGTCAAGTTTAGATGGGGCAAAAAATTTCCCATCCCATCGTTATTATATTCATGATTTCCTGGTGTTCGAACACCATTACGACACCAAGCTGAACTTTTATGATGGAAGAGTTTTCAAGGTTAAAATAATATAATTGAATATAAAATGTCCGGCCCTGCACTTCTTTAAAAGTTTTTAACGTCTTCAGTGTGATAACCTAGTGATTTATGACACCCCTTTGAACACGCAGCCAAAAGAAGCCTAAAGAGGCTTTTTTTTGGTTTTCATAAAAAGGAACATAGTTCGCTCGATGCCATGGACTGCCCGCTCAAAATTTGGGTGCAGTGTAAAGGCGAATCAGGTCGTCTTTTTTGAAGAGAAATAAATAAAAAAATTAAATTGATGATTTCAATAAATTATAAAAGTACATTTCATCTATTCAAAAAAGATGACTTGGTTCGCCTTTAAGTGCGACCAAACTTATAGCATCGAGCGAACGCTGTAAAAAAGCTAGGCGTAGAAAGCGTTTGTTAAAATCGTTTTCAGGCATGTAAATAATACATATTATAATTAATAGGAGTTAAACGTTACGTGAAACTATTTTAACCAACAGATCCAACAGACGTTGCCCTGTACAATTACATTTTGTGCTCTGTACATTTTGTAAATCTTAGCCCTTCGCGAGTTCACTTCAACAGACAAATTTGAAAAAAAAATATCGAACTGGTTAGAAGGAGTTCAGTACAATTTATTTCACCAGATTCGACAGAATATTGCAAAACGACTCGCGAATATATTTGAATTGAGCGATTTGACGTACTATTTAAATCAAATTGAAGATTTCAATTGCTATTTTAATATTAAAATTTCAACTGAATTTCTCCTCGTTAAAGAAGTGTTTTTATGTACAAATGAAGTCGTTGATTCCGACCGATATAAGTTCTTATTAATGCTAAGTAACCTTTGTAATCGATGTTGGTGGAGTGCGATCTGCCTCTTACGCCCGGTTTCCGAAATGCTGATCAACGCAAAAATTAACTAATCAACTGTCAAACCGGCTCTTAAGTGTCAAATGAGTTGTTAAAAGCGTGGTTAAATTACATAATTAGATCAGCCTGTCAGTTGACATAACAACTACAATAAAAATCTGTCAAATTTGGCTCTAGAATCGTATGTTAACCGCCATTAACAGCCATGTTAGTTGACATACACTTTGATCAACGTTTCAGAAACCGGGCGCTAACCTACGTAACGTAGACGGTTGCGAACGCGATTATGACGCGGGCGGCGGAACGTCATCCAGTTCGCGCGAAAAAATCAAGCCAGTTGATCGCGATTCGCGCTCGCTTCATTTTGCACCGCTTTTCAAGTGCGTTTGATCACGTAGGACAATTCAATAGGTTTTGATAGTTTGTTGTTGTTGCGCAGCGCCGCGCCGCTTCCCTTTCGCGCCTAGATCGCTCACGCAGAACGCAGCCTTACTGTCAAACAATTGACAGTTATGTCAAATGTTCTTTTAAGCTATTACTTTTAATTAAAAGGCTTATAAAAAGGTCGCCTTAAAGTTTCACCTCAATTATGTTAAACTAGCTGTTGCCTGCGGCTTCGCTCGCGTTCAATTCGGAGTAGCGCAAATCCGTCCGTACGTAAACAAACAAACAAACAGTAAACACAGACAGATTTTTTTAAACTACCCTGCGAACTTTCATCTAATATTTTATGCCCATATAGGTAAAAATCTTAAAAAACGGTAAAATAATTATTAATGGTTATTTATTTCTTATCAAGTGCCTAAATGCAAAGTTTCATGGCGTCATCTTCTATGAATAATGACGAACTTCCATACAAACTTCCATTCCATATCTAAAGCCCCCTAAGCTTTTTTTCGCAACAAAAAGTAGCCTATGTCCTTTCCCAAGCTCTAATCTATCACTGTTCCAAGTTTCATCAAAATCGGTTAAGTGGTTTAGGCGTGAAAGCGTAACAGACAGACAGAGTTACTTTCGCATTTATAATATTAGTAAGGATTAAATTAAAATTTGCTTTAAAAAAAATAAGGAAATCGGTAAAGCCCATAGAAACCTAATTAATAATGTTACCTACTACGGTAAGGCCATTCTCAAGTAATGGCGTGACCAGGAGAAATAAGGGTTTATTCTTGTATATGAAAATATATTAAGTCTTTTGAAATTAATTATTATATTGATTAATTTTTTTACGATATCGATGTAATCAGCCTATTCAATTCAATGAAATTGTCGCATTATAGGCAACCTGAGCAGCAGAGCAGGGTGTAATTTATGTAATTAAGAGTGATGAACTTCTTTACTTGTACCTGTCGAGTCATCTTATGAAATGTGCTTTACACCATACCAGAGGATGGAGCAAAATATTTGTTTAATTTTTTTTTTCATACATACCTTACAGTTTTATGTTTAAGTGCGATGAAAAGAGATCGCGCTAAACACGAATCATCCGACAAAGTAATATAAATTTGAACCATTTTTCAATTTTCAAACTCGTTAATTCTTCTATTTGTTTCGTTTTATTTATATCTCAATATCATTTACATAACGATGCCTTTTGTCCAATAAAAAATTTGAGTCGTTGGCGACGACTGCCATTAATTATCTTTATTTCTTTTGTTCAAATATTTATTTTTTCATTTCTGTATTCATTTGTCAATGTCCTTTTTTATTTCGAAAATTTGTTTATTATTTAAAATAAAATACAATAAGAAGTAGTTTGATCGTTACATTATTGCTTCTTTTTAAATGTAAGGGACACATATTATTTATCATAATCTCCAAACAATATTTATTTAAAAATCAAGACATTGAAGGCGGTTTGTTACTTTTTATCGGTTATTATGGCTTGACTCATTGCTTTTGTTTTATTTGTTTGTTTAACTGTTTATGTACACTTAAATAGTTACAGTAGAAAATAACACATAATATAAATAATGCTAGTACAAAGGCACTACTTATCCCATTATGAAATCTCTTCTAGTAGTCCTGCCACTTTTGAAATGAAAAAAAATATATCTCACAATCTATCTGAAATAGGCAAAAATTGTAAATGACGTTGTAATACTGACGCGGCGAATTGGGAATCTCCTCCTACAGCAAAAAATATTACGTAATATATAACTTTGTAGTAAAGTTTGCTAAGTAGTTTGTGTGCGTACATGTTTAACGCGATAACTGCGTAGGAATTTCCAATAGCTTTCCTAATGCCGACCCTTACAACTCTAAAAGGGTTTCAGACTAAACAAATTGTAACTATCGATTATTAATGCGAAGTTTGTTGAGTTTTTATCTATGGACCACTAAATATCTCTATTTAAGTTTTGGTTCAATAAAAGTGTTTTTTGATTGTCATGATCAACGTATATTTTGTATTTAAAATATTGAGTAACTAATGCAAGTGCAGGTTTAATTATAATGCAAATATGGCAATTTGGCACCTACAGTAACCATGGAAAGGAGACATATGGTTTTTTTTTTAAATAGCTGTATAGGTCGAGGCCGTCCATAGACATAGACTAGTCTACCTGAAACTAACACAGATAACGCATTTATCTGTTTCCCATTCCATTCATTTCCATTTCATTTATTATATGTCAAGTTTAGGCGCCATTAATTACACAGTCTGTGTTGCCCTTCTTTCCCAAACACGGCAAAGCTCTTTCATGGGTGAAGCCAAGAAGCCGGTAGTGCCTACTCATAGAGCCGGAGAGCACCGGTGATGGCTAATGGTCTAGAAATAGACAGATAAGGTAAAGAATAATAACGATAACGATAAACTGATAATGATATGACTCGAATGAAAAAAAGGTGTAAAGTCCGTTGGTTACATGACAGCTTCTCCGATTGACACAGTTACCGACACCAACAAACAAAGTTCCGATCGATAGTTGTTATTGCTGTTATAAAACTTATTGAAGAGTTCAGTCAGAACGTTTATATATCCGAAGTAATCGGGCCGGATCGACTATTCCGAATTTTATTGCTCTGCGGTGAGCTGGGTTGATTAATGAGAAAACTTTTAATTCGTGATTACGCAGAGATGGAAGTAAAAATTGAATGAAACCAGCTATAGACTCGAGTCTTGTTTGTATGTTATGCAATTTTATGCTGTTTTATGTGTGCACGAAATAATCTTATGGAATATATATCCAGCATATTTTTTTATTCATACTTTAAGATATATTTTAATTATATTTAATGTATGTACACTCTCTTTCACTCTTTATTTAAGTTGCTCTTTATTTCTATGCTTTTTTTTTACTCCGCCAATACCTCGTGATAATACGATATGACGTTTATTCTTGATCTGTTCCTCTCTTTCTTTCATTCCTTTTTTCTATGATATTAAAAAAGTCTATTAGTTTCTTCTTCCTTATACCTTTTAAAAAATACCGTTTGTGACCATTATTCTCTGTTCGTTACAATTATATAATTTCAAGTAGTTATTTAGATTTGGAGAACTTGACAAGCTTGACTAGTTGTCAAGCTTGTATACAAATAGGCGCAGTATAACTTTTATACCTACCTCATATTTACACGGACCAAATATCGCACTGAAACCGAACAACGGACTGAAATAAAAAAAAATCACCGAAATTCCTAGAAGGTAAGTGAATCGCGAATTCACCAAGCTCCCGTAATTTTGCCGAGATTGTTCCGCTAACGGCTCGAGAATGTAATATAATTACAACCGGCCTCGTTAGGAACCTAGTTGCTCTTGTTGCCTACTCCAGGTGCTCTACTACCCTTGTGTTTCTTTGTAACTTTGGAAACGTTAAATTTTGAATAACATACAAAAATCAAACTTATTTGGGTCATTTGGAAATTATAGAAATATAGCTAAAAAGCTCTCTTTTTTAGAGCTTTGTAAAGTTTCACCTGATCATTATATCATATTTGTTTATTAAGTTGGTTTAAATCAAACAAGAATTGGGCTTTGCGTTTATGAGCGAGTAAATCACACCCGGTAAAACAATATTTCTTGTAACTTTGTATTTTTCGACTTTATCTTTGTTTTTTTAACCTTTTTAAAGTCCTTAACAACTTTGGTTTAGTTTAGTAGCTTTGATTGAATAAAAAAGCTCGATTAAATACCACCAAAATCGTGTTTTAGCTCTAAAAATGCTTAAATTGTAGTCGTTACTTCATTACAAATGGAAGATCATATAATGTCTGAAATAAAATAAATATAACAGACATACATTCGCTTCACAAACACAATATTTACTAGTTTCACAACTCACCGTCTGTGAGTAGTAAGTATACAAATTTACCTAACCGTAAGTATTGTCAGTTACTCTCAAGAGCCATCATGGCGGTGGGTTAAAGTAATTTTGGGGCGTAAAATATCTCTTGACGGTTTCAGTAACAGTATATGAAAATAAAGTGTGATTTAATTTACACCTCGAAATAAGTCATAAATTTATTTTGTGGTGTGCTGTTCTGTAACATCTCTATTAAACAGAAAGCTTTGAAATTTAACATTTCTAACTTGATGCTCGCCGGTACGGATGAGCGAGTTGGCGGAGTGAATTATACTTTAATACAATGCTTTGTTTTCGTCCGGGCTATAGATCTGCTGTAACATTTGACTATATGGATTTATAATATACATATATTATGAATTTATTTTTATGATAGTTTATTTTTAATATCCGATACGAAAACGACGGGGTGATATATAATTTCGATTGTCTTGTAATAATTGAAATAGTTAGTTATTTTTAACTAGCTGCGTAGGTTGATCGTAGAGAGGTGAAAATTTAGAGTTGTATGTATTTTTAATGCCACATTATAAAAAAATAAAAACAAAAAATTTCGTTCAAAACTTTAAAAAAATTTAAAGGTGAACAACCCTTATTACTTAGGGGTATAAAATAGATGTTGGCCGATTCTCAGACCTACTTAATATGCTCACAAAATTTCATGAGAATCGGTCAAGCCGTTTCGGAGGAGTTCAAGTTCGAACACCGTGACACGAGAATTTTATATATTAGATTAATGGCAGAAACTATTGATTACTATTATTATTATTATTTGTTAAATTAAGAGTTATTATCTATTTTTTTTACATTTGAACGTCGTGTCACCTCCAAAGGTGCACGCAGCAAAACTAACTAAAATTTCTATTGCAAATATCATGTATGTACTGCTGATGTCTTTTTTAAATAAATAAATTGTTTGGATTGTTTCCAAATATAAATAGGTAAATATGTACAAAATTATATAAGTTATTTCGTATACCTGTATTATGTATTGGTTTAAAATAATGATCATTGTTGCAGGCGGAAATATGGTCGGTGTTTATCGCGATCCTGCGCAAGAGCGTGAGGAACCTGCAGGCGTGCACAGATGTTGGACTTATCCACCACGTCCTGCAACGTCTACCACAAGCGGAAACAGTTGTCGCGGGTGAGTATCCAAATATTTATTTATACTACTTGTAAAATTTGACTTTTCCTAGTTAGTATCCGTAAACTCAGATATTGATTACGCCCGGCAACTGACAAAAAAGATTTTATGGCAAACCAAGGAAAACGCATCGCATGGCAAACATACAAACAAAAGAGCACTCGGCAAATCTACAAAAAAAGAGGGCGCGACAGCGCTCACTGGATACCGGGCTATCGCTAAAGTAATTTCGAACAGATTACGTGCAGAAAGTCTTCAGTGGCTCGCCCGGCAGCCGTGCTAAATAAATAAACACGTAAAAAATTGTGAAATAAGGTCTTGGGGCTAGAATAACGTGCTAGGTTTTCGAGTCCCCTCTGAAACTTGAACTTGAAAAGCATTAGCTCCGCCCACATTGTCTGGTGTAGTAGCTACAGTCTCATAATGAACACGATGCCTTAGGACCGGCAGAATGACAATTTTTTTGTATAACAGATAGTCAATTATACAAACCATATCATGAGCTTATAGTTAAAGTGAAATGAGACATGAACATTGTAACTATTTACGATTTCTTTCTGAAATCTTTTAAACGTCAACACTAGATAGTAAAATGTTATCAGTTCATGTATTTACGTCACAGTTTTAATACAAAAATTGAAAATCTGCCTCTGCTTTCAAATAACTTATCTCTAATATTTTTTATTGGCACATTAAAATGCATTTAATATTTACAAATATAAAAATTATATGTCGAAATTAATTCCATAATAAGACGTAATTTTTATTACATCCTTTGCACCATTTACCGGAGTTTAATTATTTAATACGCTTCTCTTACCCAAATTAATAAAACTCCACTGCGAAAATATGTGCCTTTATATTGTTGGTAATATTTTTCTTAGTCAAATTTTTCCGTTGCATAAAAAGAAGTCTGACGAAATGGGGGTGCACCGCAAAATATGTTTAAAAAAATAAAATAGGTCATGAGCCACTACAGTTATTTTTCCACATAATTATTGTTTTAGTAAAATCTAATAAGGATCGCTAGTTAAACATACAACTTTTATAGCTTTTACCGTTCGCTGTCGAACACTATTTTTTTTCCCAAATACTACGACTAAGTTCAACGTGGTGATCCCATGTAAACATACCATAATATTATATATTCTTATTATATTCTATTTTAATATTGTAACATCTAATATCAGCAAAAAATAATGATTTTCAAATCAAGCTTACGAAGATGCATTATAAAAGTCTTAGCAGTACCAAATCCACACACACAATATTTAAGGAGAGCACGTACCTATTCCGTTTTTGCATTCCCATATTATACCTTACGTGCTCCCGATTAACCTTTTGTACTCTTATGGTTGCCTGGTACGCCTAAGCTCGATTTTGATGTCTTTTTATTTTTAAGTCGCCCCATTTTGCAAGAGAACCGGGTCTATTTTGTCAAAGCATATTTTGAATTTAACTAGATTGTGCATTTTGCAAAAATGTTCTCAGGAATTAAAAAGGCATGTCTGAATTTATTTTGTCAGTGCGGAAGTTAAAAAAGCCTCCAAAGTTCCAAAGCTCACGTTTGGTGGTGGTCTTATGAAGTTTGGCAAACCTCAAACTTTCTCACCATAATTAGGATCACATAAATTGGTAAGGGCGCTATTAAATACGAGATAATATATTTGCAATAAAACTCACAAAATTAGCATAGGGACTGCCGATACAAAGAACACAAACAAATCTAGCATATAGATGCGAACTTAACTTATTAGATTCCCCACTAAAAAGTGCTTAGTGCGAGTCAAATTCAAGTTTCTTGGTTCTCAATTGTTTTCTGAAAATGATTTCTTAAGAATGTCCTTGTTTTGTTCCGAGTTCCGAAATCCTGAGGAAGGTTGGGCGGTTAAATCATAAATGTGCATGACACGCGTCGCCGGCCTACAACATGTAAAGGGTTAAATTATCTCACGCTTACTAGGACAACATAGCATAATGAAATGTTTCCTCGTTCGGTCCTTACATGATGAGGGTGTTTTTGTAAGTTTGGTTAAAAAAAGAGCCTTTGAAATTTGAAAAAAAAAAAATACTAGGAAACTAAAAGAATCTTAAAACAGTTTCTTCATATAAATTGCTACACATGTCATGGGTATTCTACGTGTGTTATGTGTGTGTAAATCGACCGTAACGCAGGGTTTCAAAGGGTTAAATGTGTTTCTCATACTTACCAGGGTAGCAAACTTCATCAGGAGTTTCTTTTTAAAAAATGTATAGAATGATAGTAATAGCATACGTCTGTTCTAGCAAAAATTATTATAGCTAAGCAATAAAATATTTTTTGTACATATTTTATAAATTGCATATTGCATATTATAAATGAGTGCGAATGTGACTTTGTGAAAAATAAGTTTTTAAGGTATAATGTGAAACATCTGTTGGCCGTAAAATCAACTCGAATTCCATGAGTATTTATATACTAACAGTATTTATGGCCAATAAGAAAAAAACAATATTACATTTGAATTTGAATAAATAATAAAACAAAAATAAAATATTTCCGACCAGTCCAGTTTGAAAAACTTTTCAATTTCAATAAATTTATGTAAGTATATAAATAATTTTGAATATTAAATATAGCGTCATCATCATCCCAAGTTTTTAGAACGATTTAAAAGTTCTATAAATGCCAAATTTCCCAAGAATGGCCAAAGAATAACAAAATTCAGCTGTGGACGGAAAAAGGCTGATGATGATGATTAGACCTTGTATAAAGTTCCGTTTACTGACGTTATATTTTGTGTTACTTTATATAAAGCAATTATTGTCAATTCTGTTAAGAACATTCAAAGCCACTTGTATCGGGGGCGTAGCTCAGATGGTAGAGCGCTCGCTTAGCATGCGAGAGGTACCGGGATCGATACCCGGCGCCTCCAACTAGTTTTTAATTTTTAATTTATATGTTTTTAGATAATTAACAGGCAATAGAAATTAGCTTATAGCTACTTGAAAAGATTGCAATATTGTTATGGTACTACTATACTGGTTTAAATTAGATTTGAAAACATGTATTTGATAAAATTTCAAGAGGAAGCATAGTTCAGGTACGAAATAATCTAAACATAAAAAAAGAAATGTGGTGTCGTGGGACACCAGGTAGGAACGAATTTCCTTCGGCTAAAAATACATAAATAAATAAATATCTTACGTAACCCCTTTTTTTCGGAATATAAATTAGCCTATGTTACTCGTGGATAATGTAGCTTTCGAATGTCGAAAGAAATTTTGAAATCGGTACCGTACTTTTTGAGCCTATTCATTACAACCAAATAAACAAACAAAGTTATCCTCTTTATAATATTAGTGTAGATTTAGGGTCTGTTTCACAATGTCCTAATAAAGTTCCATTTAAGCTATTTGCAACATATTTACCACATAACTACAACGTTTTTGTTTCACAATTGACAAATAGCAATATTTGGCTTTGGTTAACTATAGGTCGGATCAACTGGCCATTAGCAAATTCATCTGTCAGATAAATTAGTTGACAGATATATACGCGGTTGACAGCTTCACGACATTTGACAATTTGACGTTCCGGTAACAGTAATATACAAAATAATTTAAATTGTGTTTTGATCGTTTAATAATTAAGGGATAACATTATATACAAGGTCTATGTATAAAAAGGTATAAAGATGGTATGATACATACAATAAAATTATAAAAAAATATTTTCATGTATATTTACGACATGGAATGTTTTTCTAAAACATATTTATCGTAAAATGGAACTATGAAATGCGAGGTTGCCAAGCCTACTAACCAGTAAGTGCCAAATAGGGATCTGCCAAATAAATTTATAGGGAAGATGATGGTGAAACCCAATCAAGACTAACTAGAAGATTCATCTGTCAATTAATTTATGTGTCATATAGCTATAGGGTACTTTACTGGTACATTGTGAAACAGACCATTAGGATTCTATTATTACGCTACCCATTCAAATCACGGCAACACGATTTATTTTCTTGCGTATTATTTTGATTTAGCTATATCTCCTGAAGTATTCATTTAATTTGCATGATGTAAAGGGGAAAAATAATCTTCATGAAGTGCTGAAGCTAATTAACTGATTTAAAATTATACGGATCCATACCGTATTAGTGTAAATAACTTTCAAATTATCGCGTTATAATTGCTAATTTTTAAAGTATTAAATCGATATAGTATGATATCCCTAAGAGAAAGACATGCCATCGCGGACTTTTTTGTAGACCTATTTAAGATATACAATTCCACCATACATTATTTTGTTATATCTCAAAGGGTTTAGGCAGCGTTTTCGTTGAAAACTCCCAGGCGGCCAATTTTTTTCCGACACCTCCAACAATTATCCTTATATCTTAGCTAATGTATATAAAAACTTAATAAATTATATACATAAACCTTCCTCTTAAATTGTCCTTTCTATTAAAAAAAAGATATTATACACTACTCGCTTGTGTATGCGACTGTCGCGCCTGCGCACGTCTCATTTAACGCTTTTTAATTCCACGCACAAAATCTTACGGTTTTACTATCGCATTTTTTTCGGTACCGTCGCGCAGCAAAATCCCTATCCCTCCAAGCCTGCCATAAGGAACTTCGTTCCAACAATTTTTCTGTGCGTGTACGTTACTGAACTTTTCTTAACGACTGGATGAATCTAGATTTTTTTTGTGTGTTCTAGTAAATTCGAGAATAATTTAGATTCTCAATTCGGTCAACATTTAGTTAAATATGTTAATATACGAAATTACGATTAAACACTTTAGCTGTTAATATACAAAATCAAATAAATGTTCATTTATATATTATGACTGTTTATTTGTTGCTAACCAAATGACAACAGATGGATTAGCAAATAATAAACAGTCTGATATAAACGCATATTGATTTTAATTCGTATATTTACTTCGTTACATAATTCAAAATTCAGCCCACTATGAAATGTTTTGTACGGGACAATGTCTGTCGGCGCCACTAATTAATTAATATTGGATCATCGTTAAAAGTATTCGCAAAATAAACAATTTAAACGAAAGTCTAGAGGAAAAATATTTTTAATGAAGGAAACTGACTGGAGCTCTCGGTAAATAAATGGACGTATCGTTAATGGATATGTGCTGCAGGAATAAGAAAAAAATATTTGAATGTTGTTTACGGCTCCTGCAGAAAACGACCGAACATTTGTTTATATTGCTATTGAATCATAAATCTTATTATGATTATAAATGTATAAAGCAAAAATATTTTATTGAAAAAAACAAAGATTTTGTTATATATATTGCATTTGCAGACATTACCGGCAATGTTGGCGACATTTAAGTCAAAATATCGCCTGTTTAGGAGCACATTCAGTAAGAAAATTTAATGTTAAAAAATAAAGGGTTGGAGGCGCCGGGTATCGATCCCGGTACCTCTCGCATGCTAAGCGAGCGCTCTACCATCTGAGCTACGCCCCCGATATACGGAGATTTGAATTTTTATATTAAATTGTTTTTATTTATAATCACATATATTGTTTTATACGTATAGCTAACTAATATAATAAGTTCATGGATCTGTTGCCCTTATTTTTCCCTGTTATCACAATTGAATAAAAAATATTTATTATATTATATTGTTTCACCATAATTTATATACATAATAATAATAATAATAATTTATTTAATCACATAATATAAAAATAATATTAATTATATGTAACTGTATCTTACAAATCTCACTGTTGGACCTAAGTCTTCTCGAAATCAGTCGAGGAGGCTGTTGGGCCATAGTTTACCGATGCGCTGGCCCGCCCAATGCTAGTTGGTGAACTTCACACACCTTTAAAAGCTTTCTGATCCCATCACGCATGCAGGTTTCCCCATTTATTTTTTATCACCATGTGAGTGAAGTTTTCATGTTCAGGTGCAGGGAGAAATTTAGGAAAACTATATTTCATTACGGGCACTGGTCTCATTCTCACTTAATATGCTGAGCCTATCATACGGCCGTCACTCCACATTCATTTTTTCATTTCCAATATATTTAATTTAATGGATATTATGATCTACGAAACATGGGTTACATAGGAAACTGAATTATATGAATTGTATTTTAACTACGTTTTAATGATCCACAATATCAATTTAATTAAATATGATTAAACATAAGAATGTTCAATTGAAGTATTAGTGTATATTAGTTGGATAGGCAACCTAGCAGACGTGTCAGACGATGGTAAGAGGTCGATGTCGCCAGTTTACCTGGTCTTGTTCCAGGTCCCAGAGAACCTATTTATATGTTGCCTATTCTACGACATAAGATGTTAAATCTTGGTAATGACGCTGCGTGTCTTCTCTCCCAAATACAGCCAAGCTGTTTCACGGTAGAAACAAGCAAGATTGTAGTACCCATGCAGCCGAGAAGTCTACACAACGCTTCCGGTCACTCTTCTATGACTAGAGTTAGTACAAGGATAGTGGAAGTAGGACAGTAGTCCTACCATCTGTGTATATTATTTATTCAAGTCATATTTATAATTTTAAATAATGACAAAAAAATCAAAGTATTTAAAAGCATGATGAATTTAAATATATTTTTAATTAGTCAAATATTTTACGCAAAAATAAAATATTATATGCAATGAGCAATGACTTTATTTCGATATGGCTTTGTCAGCAGAGACAGCCGAGTGAAAGGCTATATGAATTAATGTCACGTACTCTTGTTTACGCAATGTAGAGCAATTGCAGACTGGTTATGTACAGTCAGCGACACGAAACAAAGTGCTCATTATAATGAGCACATACATCTTAGTCAGTTTCTCCGTAATAAATCTGCACATGTAATAATTCTTATCTTTTACACATAAAATGTTCAGTTCATATCTTGCATAATATATTCATAAATATTATCTTTAAAACATGAAATTAATATTATATAGAATTGTGGTTATACTATTTTGTAAAGAATATCTTATGCTGATTATACATATCAAGTATTCGATGATTAAGAAGCAAATACTAGCACAGTTTTGTTTAAGGTGTACATCGGGGGCGTAGCTCAGATGGTAGAGCGCTCGCTTAGCATGCGAGAGGTACCGGGATCGATACCCGGCGCCTCCAATTTCACGATTTTTTTTAACGTTTTAATATTTAAATAGCTTTCTTTTTATCGTCACAAAGGTAAAAGTTCGCGCTGCTGCTTACTGATCCAGCGTAAAATCTCTATTTAGTATCATGAAGCCTATCAGGCTGTACGTCAATCGCGCTTAATCTTACTGGGTCTGTTTCGTGCACGTTAAAATCTGCCATAGAAGAAAATAAACTGTTGACGTAAGCCAACTATACTGGCTCTATAAGCTTTTTACTCTATAAATAGACAAGGCATCTCGCACTTACCACTACAAAATATCTGTATTATACACATGTTTACATTGTGTTTTACCTGAATGGATTTTCTGTCGCGCTCTATTCAAAATTGACCAGCATCACTTGGTGTGTATTAGTCTACTACATCTAATGGTTTATATTTTTAGATTTCGTTGTGTCTGACAGGCTAGTGCTCTTACGAGTACAAATACTATTAGCGTAACGTAAGCAGAGCTCGTGTTATTGATATTCTTTGGTGGACCACTCATCGTTACAGGAGTCAATTACTAGTTTACCTATTGTTTTTAATGAATTAAAACTAAAGAAATATAAAATTAATAAAAAAAAATCTTCCATGTAGAGATTGCGCTCTGTGATAATTGTACAATCATGCTATACGTATGAGATTCAAGAGTTGAGGCCGCATTTAAGGAGACTAAACTGTTGTGAACCAGATGGGAAGAAGATCTCCGTGCAGTGGCCGGTCCGTGGATATGAGTGGCAAGAGACCGGTCGTCATGGCGTTCATTTAGGGAGGCTTGTTTTCAGTAGTGGACATATAAAGGCTGACGATGATAAGATTTTAAATTGAAATGATTATTTATATTACTAAAATTATTGACCAACCGCTATTTACCAAGATTTTTTATTTATTTGGCGGCTCGCGACCTCGCGTCTTGTTATGTTGTAGCATACATAATGTGTTCATAGACATGAAATCGTTAAGTTTCTAACCACATGTACAATATAACAAAGGTGACATTATTCATATGGCACTATTGATTTTTTCCATTGTTATAAAAATAGCACCTGTTGAGCGTAAGCAAATACAGGAATCAAATCAGTGGTATTGTGCGGTTGGTGTTACTGGCAAACAATGGAGCAGCCGCGTATCGTGGAGCTTTGTCAATAAATTAATAAGTTCATTTGCGACCCATTGTCCTACAGCGCTCGGTTACTGTGTAAACTCGGCTCCGTATAAATGTGCTATAAATAATGTAATTCACCAGAGCAAGATGGATACCCGGAGATGGCGAGAATGTAAAGCAATGATTTCTTAAGCGACGCTGAAATTTCTGATTTGATTGTTTAAGTAAAATGTGAGGATTATTTGAGTATGTTCATTCGCCCTTTTCGGTCCTAATAATAATATATAAACAACATGCAACTTCTTTATTTCACTAAGATTAGAATTTTTTTTCACGACAGTTTTGTAAATGTTAATATAAAAGATACATTTACTTTGCAGACTATACCTCATTGTTTGTGCATATTCTGTTTTTAACATTGCTTAATGACGGTCGAGACGATTATAGTTGCACATTGAGCAGTACCGTAGAATCAGCCAAATAATGAAAAGCGAAAAAGCTTTTGTTGCTTTTAATTTATAATATAATGGAACAAATCGCATCGCATCGGTAGAAGTCAGTGCTCGCCAAGCTGATCTAATTTGGCGAACCAATTATATGAATCACTAGAAGAGATTAAACACAGTGGCAGTAATATTATGTATAAAGTATTAAACATATTATTATCATTATAATATTCCTTATTAATGCACAGATATTTGTGACTATAGTATATTGTATATTATTATCGCCTAATTATTATTTGTATACAACACTCCGAATTCCGATGCAGTTTAAAAAACGTTTGTTCAAATAAAAAGTGAAATAAATATGAATTTTACCAAAAATAAAAAATAATCGAGAAGACTACATATAAAATAGTCTAGAAATTTCCAAGGGTAATTGCTTGATAAAATAAAAATTTGCTTGTCTGAGACTTATTTTTAATTTTGCTCCGTCTAATACTCATTCTGAAATCGATCTTAAATGAGTAAATATTTTATTGGCGTTAAATTACAAAACCGCTGAATTGGAAATATTGAATCTATTCGTATACTTATAAGAGGAATGAGAAAAATCATCAACAATTGACGTACCTATTTATTTTGATAAATCATCATCATCAAGGACTTTCCTTTCCACAGGGTCATTTGATCATAGATCATTTTAATGATCTTCTAGAAAGGTGAGGATCGGTCGTCTTGACGTTCGGCTATGTATACACTATACACTATACTACGTATACACATATATTAACAAAAGTAATTATTTATTATCAACATGTATAATACGCAAAACATATATTATATATATATGTAGTAACCAAACGTTAGTGTATTTCTACGCCTGTATGCTAATAATCTTATATCTTTAAACGAGCAATTCTTGTATATAGCTTAGTGGAGAAATTTCGCAGTTATGTATCGAAAATAACCTGGTTCGAATCTCCAGCCCGATTTTTTTTTTGTTTTTTTTTTTATGTTCATTTTTTTTAAAGAAAAACTATCATATTATCACTAAAGGTATATAAAACAAAACCAAAAATCCGAGCAAATGCTCGGTCAACCGGTTACTACGATATAAAATAACTAACAGTACGTTTTGATAATTTTGTCAAATCAACAAGTTGCTACTAATAATCTTGGCTACTAAGCACTTTCACTTGTTTGCAGTTGTATATTTTTATGAAGAACATTTCATATAACACAGAAGTTAAACGATTTTTGCCGACGCTTCTACGTTTCGATTTTATCTTTTGTTTTATTAAATTTTCCAGCCGGGTAATATGGGAGTTTCGCTAAACCCAACTTAAATCCCATGCCGGGACTGTTTCGCGATTAACTGGGATTAGCCATTCCAGGGACTGCAGTGACACTGGGAAAACAATATGGCGACCTTAAAGCTTGTTTAAATTGCTGCTAGGCTTTTATTTTAATATTTTTTGTAAAATGTAATGCAAATTAATAATTATTTCAAGGTTTTCAATGAATGCCAGCAATTAATATATAATAATGAATTAGATACGACATTTTTATAGCAGAGAGGAAATACAATTTAATATTTTTACGGGTTGGCAATATCAGTCAAAATAAAATAATGGTATGAATATGAACTAAAATTTTAAATAGTAATAGGAATCCCGGATTAAAAATTTGCCGTATGTAGGCTAATATTTTTTTACCTTTAAATTTTGATGAATAAACCACGACAAAATTAGAAACTTTTGTACTATGTCGTTGAGTCGTCCTTTTGCTTGCAGAACCGGCACTCTCAAAAAACAGCTGAAGGCGCTCACAGTAGTTTAAGTTTATGTAGGACACTCCCAGATGAGAGTCCCGCTTAAGGTCAGGATCTGCCCGAAGATCCTGGCTACCCTGCGTTATCAAGAATAATAATAAAATGCTACAAGTATAGCTTTACTTTTGCATAGTTGTGAAACATTTATTACGTATAATTTACGTATTCTTTAATCATACCATTAAAAAATTGCGATTATTTGTTGTACGGGGGCGTAGCTCAGATGGTAGAGCGCTCGCTTAGCATGCGAGAGGTACCGGGATCGATACCCGGCGCCTCCAATTTTTTTATTATATTATATATCGGTCGCATCGGTCGTTTTTGCGTTTATTCACCACCATCAGCCTTTATCCGTCCACTTCTGAACGGACTATGTTCAAGCTGGTTGGCATAAAGGCTGATGGTTATAATTTAAGTCTTTAACCATCAATTCTCTGAATACAACCTGAATGGATTTCTAAATACATTACGTAGTAAAAACGCAGTAGGAGAAAGAAGCAAGAAAACGATTTTCCGACCTTGGCTCTAATCTAGAATAAGAATAGGTAAACAATCACATTGACTAAGGAACCACAAGCATTATTCAAATTTACTTTTCAATTTAAAATTAGGCTAAAAGCTGTTACGCTAACTTAAATACCTACTCAAGCAGGCTGCCTTAAACTGACACGATTGAGTTTAAGTTAAAATATATATTTGATCAAGAGTTGTGTTATTAGTTTCTAAGTGCTTCGCCTAAGTAATCACAGCAAGGAGAAAACTTTAGGTCGTTATATTTAATATTTTCTTCAAACTTTTCTCGTCTTTGTCTTGTTGTTGTATGTTTTAACTCTTAACTTTGTTTGACATTATACAAAAAAATAAACAGAATAGTTTTTAATCGTCTTAATAATTTGGACAAACAATACATTGAAATAATTTACTTTTGTAAGAAGGGTAAAATAAGTTAGGCAGAGTAACGTTAACTTTGATTTATTAAAGTAGAATCGAACTAAAGAAATGGCTAGCTGGGCTTATATTGGCAACACCCTTCCACTGGTGGCTTGGCGATGGCGGCTGGCGGGAGTGGAGGGGTTGTCAATATGGCGGCTCGGCTGCTTGGCAAGATAACGGCGGCTGACGTCATATCCGTTACACTCGGCCATCCTGTAACAATTGCTCCCGCAATGGGAAGCGTATGACACAATTAGCTTTCTAATAGATCGATCAGGTCTTCAGTTTCCAGTTGTTCGTCAGTAATGACTTCAATAGCTTCTTTGCTGGTGGTGTCACCTCACAATCTTCCTGTTCAGACTCGTCCGATGACCGAGAGGTTTGAGCGTTTTGAAGCCGACGCTTCATTTTGCTAATCCCACTTCTGACTTGTAAGAAGGGTAAAATAAGTTAGGCAGAGTAACGTTAACTTTGATTTATTAAAGTAGAATGGAACTAAAGAAATGGCTAGCTGGGCTTATATTGGCAACACCCTTCCACTGGTGGCTTGGCGATGGCGGCTGGCGGGAGTGGAGGGGTTGTCAATATGGCGGCTCGGCTGCTTGGCAAGATAACGGCGGCTGACGTCATATCCGTTACACTTTACAATTAATTCATAATATTTTCACGCTTCTTTTTGCTTTTTCTTCCTAAATACGATTAATAATAAATATTTATCGTTGCTGTTAAATGTAGCAGTCGTAACGCCAACAGATAAGAGTTTCTGAAATGTGAAAGGACAAACGTGACCTCTGCCGTAAAATCTAAATCTATGTACTTATAATATATAAATTTAATAATATTACTAACAGGGGGCGTAGCTCAGATGGTAGAGCGCTCGCTTAGCATGCGAGAGGTACCGGGATCGATACCCGGCGCCTCCAAAGGAAACCTTTTTAATTTATAATTTTTAAGTAAGTTGTAGACTGAAATACCATAAACTAAAAATTATGAATACACTTAATAGAAGCAAATATTTTAGACAATTATTATTCGATTAAATGCCTCAAAAAACTCTTTTAAAAGCAAACAAACATTTGGTGAAATCTTCATAAAAATAATTAGTAACCCCAATCGCCGTAGTTTCAGTCAATTTAAGAGAGGATTGAGCAGTGATGATGTACATTAGTAAAAGGTATTAGGTGTGTTTTGAAGTGCACGTAAGTCTAGATCGAATATATGATTTCTCGAATGGATGCTCAACCACAACCGGCTTAACTATAATGGTTCGATTTGTAATAGAAAATGAACATTTTGCGTTATACATTTGTGCTATCAATTTATAATATCTAGGAGCGTAGTATAAGCATGGGCTTAATGTATGTATAATATTACATTATATTTTCTCATTACAAAATCAGTATCATCAATTGCTCATTGTGCTCTTAAGTTGAACATGGACTTTCCTGCATATATTTGGAATCATATATTAGTATTAAATATAGCTAATTATAATAAGAAGACGATCTCTGTGCAGTGACAGGTCCGCGTTGGATGCGACTAGCAAGAGATCGGTAGTCTTGGCGTTCATTGAGGGAGGCCTGTGTTCAGCAGTGGACGGATAAGGTTGATGATGATGATGAATTATAATAATTACTCTAACTTACATAAAAAAATATTTAATTTAGCTAAAATCGTCAAGCACATAAGTGCAATATCCATAAAAAGTTATTATTATATTTAACGTAACGTGTTTATCTCAAAGAACTTCATAACAGACATGTCCTTCAACTGTTCTGGATAAAATGTAATTTCAATTAATTCTTATCAAATTTTCGTCGGGAGTTCCTAATCAACGTCACGACCTAAAGCATAAATAGATAGCGGCTTTCCTCACGAGCAGTACGGGGAGATTTTTTTGATTTTAGATATGTCGGTACCTGTCGTATGAATATAATCACGATTATGTAATATTATAAATTACATTACATTGTCTGTTTGTCCGGCTCTCTTCGAAATACATCAGATCTAATCTGGGGACACGTAATAATCATGACACTAGTATCCATGAGACGGGCGGAGAGCTCGAAGCACATGCCATCGGTGACAAATATTGACGCCTATGACGGTGCTATCACGAGTCACAGAAATAGACGTTCAACATTTTGGTTAGTAATTGAAAGGAACATTCACCTTGCTCTTGTTATGTTCAACTACCTGGATGACCGAGCCTTCCTTGGTATATTTAGTGTTGCTTGAGTACGCCATCCACTGAAGTAGTGTTAGGGTTGCTGTGTTGGTAAAGCAAGTAGTTGGTCCCAAAAATATATTAAAAAAAAGTAAAGTATCAACCCTTTTATGTCCCACTGCTGGGCACGGGTCTCCTACTACTATGGCCCTCCTCCTATTACCCTCCTCGCCTGATTTCGAGGAGAGTAATGGGTCATAGTTCACTGATGCGCTGGCCCAATGCGGGTTGGTAAACTTCACATACTTCAAAGATTTTTAATCTCATCAGGCATGCAGGTTGCCTCACTTAAAATACATGTTAAGGCCTCGAAGGGGGTTATAAAAAGAGTGGACTGTATTTAAATATATATGTTTATTGTGGAGACAACGAAATGCCCGTATGCTGGTGCGCAACAGCTGGTGGCAGTCTGGCGGCCGAGCGATCGTGCGCCGCTCACCGCTCCTCCCGTGCGTTGACCCCGCTGTCGCCCTGTCACCGCCCGACGAGGCCCGAATAGGCACGATAGGCGCCGACATACTCCCCGGGTTGACGTCAGTCGTCAATAGGTAGAGGACAGAGGCAGTTGAAGGCACGACGAATGGTTCCTTTCTTCGTCTTCACCTCTGCTACTCTTGTGACTCCGTCCACGCCCGGGTAGGTCCTGGAGACCCGACCGAGGCACCACAGCAGCGGCGGTGTCGTCTTGTCCTTGATCAGGACCATGGATCCCGTCTTCACTTCACCTCTGGAACTGAACCACTTGCATTTTTGCTGAAGTGAGGAAATGTACTCATTATGAAAGCGACGCCAAAAGTGAAGCTGGATGTACTGGATCCGCTTCCATCGTTCCAGAGTCGTTATTTTGGCGTCCGTCGTCTGAGAGCATGGCACAGACAAGAGTGGCCGTCCAATTAAAAAGTGAGCAGGTGTTAGTGCCGAATAATCAGTGGGATCGGATGATAATGGAGTAAGAGGGCGCGAATTTAAGACCGCCTCTATAAGAGAGAGACAAGTGACCATCTCCTCGAAAGTGAAATGTACGAGATGCAATAACCGTTTTAAATGATGCTTACACGATTTTACAGCGGCTTCAGCCAATGAATTAAAATGAGGACTGTAAGCCGGTGTAAAGACGAATTCGATACCCTCTTGCGCGATTTCAGATGCAACATTTGATGAACGTAAGAACCTGTAGATTTCGTTCGCGGCGCCTATGAAATTTGTCCCGTTATCAGACGTGATACTTCGAGGTTTACCCCGACGTGCCACGAACCGATTAAGAGCGGCCATGTAAGCTTCGGTAGTAAGATCAGTGACGAGCTCCAAGTGGACGGCTTTTACTGCCGAGCAAACAAAGATGCACATATAAGATTTTGTAAGTTTGCAGCCGCGTCCCTTGCGATCGGCCAAAAGTACTGGGCCAGCGTAATCTACATAGCAGTTCAAAAATGGGAATTCGAGACTAGTTCTTGAGCTAGGTAAATGACCCATTATAGGCTGTATGTTTTGTGCCTTGTGTCTGAAACATTTTATACATTTATTCACGACAGACCTAGCTAATATTCTACCGCCTAGAGGCCAAAACGACTGTCGAATGTGACTTAGAAGTAATTGAGGGCCAGCGTGTAGAAGTTTTAAATGTTGCATTTGAAATAATTTGATTGTGAAAATGTGCTTACTACATACTACGATGGGATGCTTGGTACTGAAGTCGTAGGGGGAGTTGTCGAGCCTCCCGCCCACGCGGATGAGATCATGATCATCAATGAATGCTGATAAACGAATGAGTTTACTATCACGAGCCAATTTTTTCCCAGATTTTAAAGTTTTGTAATCGTCAGGAAACATGTCTAGCTGAGAATAATGAATTATTAAATTGAATGAATTTTGTAGTTCTTTTGTCGACAGATTGCCACTTAATTTATTTTTATTTTTTAAATTGTAGATAAATCTTTGTAAATATGAGATTATGTTTTGTACCTTTGTTAAAGATGAATGTTTTTCTAATAAATTATATATGATTGATGAATGATTGGTGACGTCTGAATGAGGAATATTACATGAATGATTACTATTGTCACTAATGAAATGCATTACTACGTCCGGCAAATCGTGTTTCACTGTATTAGGCATTTTTGGCCATTCGTTTTCGCATCGTAATAAAAAAGATGGTCCGGACCACCGCAAAGATGAGTCTATGATATTGTTGGCGGATAGACCACGGGAAACAAGATCTGCCGGGTTGTCCCTCGACGGTACGTAGCTCCAGGTATGATCACGCGTGCTCTCATGTATCTCGTTCACTCTGCTCCTAACAAAAGGTTTTAATTGGTTAGAAGGAGTGGAGAGCCAGCCCAGGACTATTGTTGAGTCGCACCAGAATTTACATCTAAGAATGGGCATGGTAAGCGATTCTTGAACCCTAGTACACAACCTTGCACCTAACAAAGCTCCGCAAAGTTCGAGTCTCGGTATGGTAGTTGACTTAATGGGCGCTACACGGTTTCTAGAGACTAGAAGTTGTACGCCTATGCAACCCATTGTATTGCGTGAACGAATGTAGACACAAGCACCGTATGCCTTTTCTGACGCATCGGTAAAGACATGTATTTCGTGCATAGTAGAGCCTTCACGCAAAACCCAACGAGGAATTTTTAAAGTATTTAATGCAATTACCGTTTCTTCGAATGTAGACCATAGATTTTTAATGTTTAATGCTACTTCGTCGTCCCAGTCGTATTTTTCTATCCACAGTCGTTGCATCAGGATTTTTGCCTCAACAATACAAGGACCTACAAGGCCCAGAGGATCAAAAATCTGACTGATGACAGATAGGATGTGTCGTTTAGTGACTTTAGTAGAAGGTGTAATATTTATACTATAAGTCAGGGTGTCAGAATCACAAACCCAGTTAAGACCTAGAGTTTTAGATAGATAAGAATTTAAACCTTGTTCAGAGAAATGCAAAATATTATTGAAATTGTCGCTATTTGAAATTTGTTTTAGAATGTCTGGATGGTTAGATCTCCATTTCCGAAGGTTAAATTTAGCAGACGCCAGAACCGATTGAACCTGCTTTGAAACGTTGACAGTCTCTGCTATGGTACTCCCTCCACTTAAATAGTCGTCTACATAAAAGTCCCGTCTTATGGCAGATTGGACTTGACTATCCGCAATGTTGTCAGCCAAGCTCACTAAGCATTTGGTTGCTAAGTAGGGCGCAGATGCAGTACCATAGGTGACCGTATTTAACGTATAGATCTTAAGGGGCTCTGACGGATCAAACCGGAATAAAATTTTTTGCAGAGGTCGTTGTTCTGGAGTTAACTCGATTGCCCTGTACATTTTTTCGACGTCACTGGACACCACATATTTATGTTGACGAAAACGTGTTAAAATATTAAAAAGATCGTCTTGCACTACGGGACCGACCATCTGAATGTCATTCAATGACACTCCCGAACTAGAAGAGGACGATGCGTCGAATACTACGCGTAGTTGAGTAGTGGTGCTAGAACTACGAATAACCCCATGATGAGGTATATAATATTTTGTTATGCTGTTATCAATAGAACTGCAAGAGTCTAGTGTCATGTGGCCTAGACGTTCATATTCGCGCATAAACTGGATATATTTGTTTTTAAACGCGGGATCACGCTTAAACCTCCGCTCTAGTGACAAAAAACGTTTTTTAGTGTTTTCATAAGACTGTCCTAGAGTGCTGGGATCCCTTTTTAAAGGCATCGTGACGACGAACCTACCATCATTTTTACGAACGGTAGTTTCATGAAAAATTTGTTCACACAATCGTTCCTCAAGAGAATGTATATGCTTGGGTGACACATTGTCAAGCTCCCAAAATTGAGTAAGATCGGGAATGACATTGGAATGGAAGCATGGAGTATAAGAAAAATTAGACCTACTGTTAGGTTGTAGGGAAATACTACCTGACACTAACCATCCGAATTTGGTTTCTGATAGTTTTGGAAGATTTTTGCCTAAGTCAATAGTATTGTTGCATAATACATTCCAAAATACTTCTGCCCCTACCAGGATATCAACGACCGACGGAACATTAAAGTTCGGGTCCGCTAATTTAAGACCTGTAGGAATAGGGACATTATTGATGTTCACGAAAGAACGCGGCAGCAATTTTGTTATTTCGGGCAAAATATAACACTCGATATCAACTTTGAAGGCACAGCATAAAGACTCTATTGTGAGATGACAAGACTGTGTACTAGTGGATATGTGATTATTAATACCCGTTACCTTGGTGCTCGTACCGCGTCGTGACAAACCCAGTGTATCCGACAAGCTCTTAGTTACGAAGTTCGCCGTACTACCGTTGTCCAGCAATAGACGTGCAGTGTACTTCTTACCCGTCGCGCTGATCACGTTCACGAGCGCTGTGGACAGTAAAACATGCGCAGAAGTAGCAAGCTGCATAGAATTGGCTGATAGCACAACATTAGACGTAGAAGGCGAAGCCGAAAGCAAAGCAGATGGCAAAGGATCAGCAAATTTATTGGTTTCTTGTGCTTCTAAGTGTAAAAGCGTATTGTGTTTTTTATTGCAATATTTACAATGTGAAAGCTTGCATTGTTTAGCAAAATGTCCAAAGCGTAAGCAATTTTGACAAACATTGAAGTCATTAGTTTTTTGTATGCGATCTTCTATGCTAAGATTTCGAAACGACTCGCATTTAAACAAAGCGTGACCTTGGGAGCAAAGAGGACATTTATTTAATCTATGTAATTTTGTATTAATTTTTTTGTTGATTTGAGTGAGTTTTGTGTGGTTTGTGTGATTATTATTTAAGGCAACAATTGATTTATTTTGATAATTAGTATTCAAAGTTTGACTAACTCGAGCTGATGATGATGTTGAACTAATATTAGATTCAACGGATTCCAACCAGTCCGCTCGTCTATTTAAAAAGGTACAAAATTGTGATAAATTGGGATTATCAGAGGAAAATGTATTTCTGTGCTCTTCCCAATCGCGACTGGTTGTCATGTCTAATTTTTTAACCATTACATGGATCAGTATAGTATCCCAGTGTTCAGTCGGTTGGTTTAAGGATGTAAGTGCCCTGACATTCTTATTTATTACGTCGACAAGATTGCGTATTGCAATACTCGACTCCCTGCTTATTGGCTCGGTATCGAACAACGCTTGAATATGGTTACTGACAAGAAGACGATTATTATTGTATCGTTCGCACAACAAATCCCACGCAATTATGTAGTGGTCGCCTTTAAAATCTATATTTTTAATAATTAAAGCTGCGTTGCCTTGAAGTGCAGCGCGCAAATAATGAAACTTATTTATATTATTAATGCTAGGGTTGTCGTGAATTAATGACTTAAATGTGTCTCTGAACTCAAGCCAGCACTGATAATTCCCATCAAAATGAGGCAAGTCGATTTTTGGCAAACGTACAAAATCATTCCTATTGGAAATATGTGCACCTGAGTTAGCGTCTCCGAAGCCCGCCTCGGACCCTGCACCGTTCGATGAAGCACCGAGCAGGCTGCGCGTGAGTGCCACCAGGTCGAAAAACTGACGGTCGAAGTCTTCACGTTCCGCAAATGCTGCATCGGCATCGTCGGCAAGAATTTCAATGTGGGTCTGTAAGTCATCAAATTCTGAATGTAGGGTTTCGAATTTGTTAAAACGCTCCTGTAAGCCTAGCCGCTGTAAATCCGATACTTCGGGACCACTTTTAATTAAATTTAAAAAATTATTATAAATTGTAAGCTTTGATTTAATTGAACTACGTTTTTTAATTAATGTTTTAATGTTATCTGCCATTATTTAGGTAAATCGAATGTGAAAATATGAATTAAATCAATAAAAAATAGTAAATATTAAAAGTAGGTCACTTGAAATTCCTTGTCTAACGGTCAATCGTCCGTTACAATGCAAGGACAAAGGATTGCGGTCAAAGTCACGTTCAAGGACACGACAACTTACTCGATGCGTATACGACTGAACTAAACAATGGATTTGTAATGCATTCAAGTTATTAGTAATATTTTATTTGTAAATATTTTAATTTCTATGATTTTAAAGATTAGAAAGTCACTAATAATTATTTTCGGCAAAATATTGAAAAATTAAGGGAACAAACTTTTTAATTGGAACGAACTCACTCAAATACTGTAAATATACTCCCAGAGAAAGACACCAGCTTCTTGAATTGTTGTCTTGCTGCAGCTACGGGAACGACTTCTTTGTTCTCACTTGCTGTGTTCGTATTTTAACGGTCAAATCTGTCGATGTTGACGTTCAAAATTTCAACTTTCGCGTCGAAAACCCGAATCCTCTTCAAGGGCTCGAAGGACCAATGTTAAGGCCTCGAAGGGGGTTATAAAAAGAGTGGACTGTATTTAAATATATATGTTTATTGTGGAGACAACGAAATGCCCGTATGCTGGTGCGCAACAGCTGGTGGCAGTCTGGCGGCCGAGCGATCGTGCGCCGCTCACCGCTCCTCCCGTGCGTTGACCCCGCTGTCGCCCTGTCACCGCCCGACGAGGCCCGAATAGGCACGATAGGCGCCGACACTATCAATATAATATAATTTTAGGAGGTAGAGTAAGATTTATATATAAAATTGACGCTAGCGCGCTGTCTTTTCATAAAAAATATGTGTTTACCCATTGACAACCTACATGGGACATATCAGTAAAAGTATAGATACATTAGTAAAAGTATCACTTAATGTAGGAATATAAATTGGGAGATAAATACCGACATGCGTCTGTTAAGCGCGGCTAGAATTGATCACAGTATCGCAGGGCAGCCGGTAACATGATACGTAAATAGGCTGATAGCATTATGCAAATATTTCCTCTACTCGCACCGGAGCCGCTCCTGCGGTTAACTGGCAGCTAATAACGGCTGAACTACGTTTTGCATATTATACGCGGTTGATTGTTGATTGATGCCATTCTAAGCGATGCCCGTGTATGGTGACGTTAATTTTATGCTACAATAAGTTCCATAACGTTTAGTTTATTCTATGAGTATCAACTTTAAATTTTTGCCGAAAAACGATTAAAATGGTAAATAAAGGTTTCGAAGACATAATGATGTTGTGAAATGATCTTTATAAAGTAGTAACTCTGAATTATATATTTTTTTATATATCATAAAAGGGAAAACGAACAGTCGAAGCCTTGCGACTATCGACGCCCATTAACATCTATATAACCAGAAGTTATGCAGATGCGTTGCATTTCTTTTCCCTACCCCTCCAATGGGTCACCGAAAACTCACAAACCGCACGAAACGCGACAGCTTAGCTGTCACTTAACGCCGATTTCATGTGAGCGAGAGGCTCCTCCCGGTCGTGCCGGCCTAGTTTGGCTGCAAAGCAGCATGGCACTACTTCTTACTGACTATTACCTCTTAGTGTATAAAATTGTATGTAACATCTTCTTAGTCATCACATGAATCATATTCTGTGATTTTTAGCATTGTAACTTGTATGTTGTATGTTTTATTCCAGATCTCCTCATAGAAATGTTGGGTGTGCTGGCGAGCTACAGCGTCACAGTGAAGGAACTCAAACAACTGTTCATAGCGATGAAGGCTGTTAATGGAAAATGGGTAAGGGTTACATTTACTTAAATTTTTATTTGTATAAAGATAACTTTTAAAGGCGATCATTGTCTCACGCTAGAATCTGTGCGTGTACATAAAAATCTATCCATCTGGTTATCTATTTACATGATTTCAGGCAAGTGCCGAAGTATCAGTAATATCTGAAATCAGTAATCATTTTTTTTTCAAACTAGTTACCAACATGTACCTATGTTTTAAAGTTTATATACTTTTATAAACTTTAAAACTAATTTTTATTACTTCATTTTTACTTTATTCCTTATTTAGGATTACTTTGTCAGAAAGTTACGCTCTCATAAAAATACGATCAGAAAGTAAATATAGTGTAACTCAGAGATATCTTTTAATATTACATCTTAAAAGTATATGTATAAAGGATGAGAACTTTATTTCTACGAATGAAATAAAATAAGAAATTAACGTCCAAGCTCTGAGAACAGTATAAACACAAAGTAAGTGGAAATTCCTGCTGGCTAATTACCTCCCGCTATATAACAATGCAAATTTGAAGAGCGCTTCTGGTTTTACTAATTGAACGTAAAGCCGCCTCTTTCGTATTTGGCCGCGTTTCACAGTCTCTTTTACTTTATGTTTCCCTAGTACGCGAATGATCAAGATGCGGGGGAGGCTGTAAGTAGTACAAGCAACATTCAGTCCGGTCAAAATTAGTTTAATAATAAAGTATAAATAACATAATTAATAGTTTATTATTAAAGATAATATAGTAAGGGCCTGTTTCACAATCTCCCTTTAAGTTCCCTATAGGCTATTGGCAACATATTTGACAGATATTTGACAGATACTCCATACTCTATCTGTCAAACATCTGTCAAATATGTTGCCAATAGCCTATAGGGAACTTAAAGGGAGATTGTGAAACAGGCCCTAAAATTATTAAATAATAATAATATAAATTTATAGTAAGTTAATAAGCCAACAGAGAAAAAAAGACGGGTTGCACTCCGGGAGTGCCGGCAGAAGTGAAAACGTTGTGCATTTTTGATTTTTTTTAACCAATTTTAATGAAAATAGATTTTTTAATTAATCGAAACCCTTACAATCGATTAAAATATCGACCGTTGAAAGAAAACAATTGATTGTTCGATTAATCGATTTCGATGTTACAACACTACTCTCCAACCGTCTTATGAATTTTTGATCAGCCCACGTGTCCTGACGCGAGTTTCACAGTTTTACCAATCCCACAAAAGTGCTCAACGCCGCTAAAGAAGTTTTCACTTCAAAAATCTGAATTTCGTGAAGAACATAACTAACAGCAATCTTGCAGAACTCGCCAATGCAGCCTGGGTTTAGTGCAGCCTTAAATTTTGTAAATGTCCAGAATAAGCTTGCGCCTGATTTCGTTAACTCGCTATGTAATACGTTATCTAATTCACGTACATTCACAAACAAAGTCAAGTAATTGATAATATTAGATTCAGGTATATATTTTTTTACTTTAATATAGTATATGTCATACATTTACCAAATGATCTTCAAACTTCATTCAGTAAAAAAAAACATTCTAAGTTCATGAGGCAAATAAAATATCAAATACAAAATATATCGTCCTATTTAAGTCAATGTATGTATAAAACGACCAGAAAGTAATTCACTCAATGCTCAATGTGTAGATACATTAATAGGTCGCCCTTCAGGAATCACTTGCAATCTACGAGATTGCTAGTTATTCGTATAGCCATTACGTGGGTAAGAACGCCCTCGCTCAATTAATTGTAAATTACGCTAAGTTCAGGCGATCTATTCATTATATACGAATGACCACAAACCTCCAACCCTCTTCTACAAATTGATCCCTTTTGTCCATTATATAGTCAATGATTAATTTGGGTTGTGTTGCTGTACTTTATTGATTTTAAAGATGTTTATAATAATTAATCTACCTCTGATACTCGTTATTTATATTACGTAATTTTTTTTATAGCATAGAAGGGCAAACGAACAGCCGACGCCGGAAGCCTTGCGACTATCGAAGCCTATTGACATCCACATAACCAGAGGTTATGCAAATGCGTTGCCCTCATTTTCCCTATCCGCCCAATGTGATATCAGAAACTCACAAACCGCACGAAACGCGACAGCTTAGCTGTCACTTAACGCCGATTTCATGTGAGCGAGGGGTTCCTCCCTAATAATTACCCATTTTAAAATATTAAAATGGATACTTATTGTAACAATCACTAAGGGGTAGACATATGCTATCGCAGACTTTTTTGTACTCCTATTTAAGATACACAATACCACCATACATTATTTTGTAATGTTTCAAAGGGCTTAAGGCGTTTTCATTGACTTCTCCCAGACGGCTTATTTTTTCCGATAGTCGCGAGAAAAAACCACTTAGTTCCAGTTACCGTGGAACTAACCTGTCTTTTCTCGGGTCAAACTATCTTTGTAGAAAATTTCATCCAAACCGGTTCTGTGGTAATTTATACGAATAATATGTTCCCCAGTAATCGAAAATATATTAAACGTTTTAATATTAGTGAGGATAAAACTAATAATCATTTTAAACTTTGTTACAGCCGCGACACTCAGCAAAACTTCTCAACGTACTTCGGCAAATGCCTCATCGAAACGGTCCGGATGTGTTCTTCAGTTTCCCCGGCAGAAAAGGATCCGTGAGTATAGATTACCTGCTGATGAAAATAATTTAGAAGTAGCAATAATATTACACATATTTAGCTAAGTTTAGTTTCGAGTCAAATTAGCAATCTTTAAATCTTATCTAATTTTATGATGTATGTGATATGATACCGCGTTGATATTCGACGGCAATAAAATAATATGTGATGAAAGCACATATGATAGCGTATTCAATCGGAACGTGCTCTACAAATTCCAACATATCAGAGCTAATAGGAGTGGATGAATAATTACACGGTTTCATAATTCCACGCCGGCTGTTACCGTAAAATAAAATTATTTGAAATTGATACGTATGCCTATCATAATACATAATTAATAATATATACATAATATAATTAATATCGACAACTGGCTCTGTAATGTCGATTGAGACCCGGGTTTTATTAAGTCGCCCTCTTGCTATTGATGATACATAATATACAGACTAATTTAGAACCTCCTCTTTTCTGGTTTTCCAATGTTCACGCGAATTTCACTCATTATAATGAAACAACTTTTACTGTGACCATGGTTGGTGTAAAGTATCCGAAACGTTGGGCATGTAAAAAACTTAATAAACCGCGATAAAATCCGTAAAAGTTGTTTTATTATAACCTTCTCTTTTTTTTCTAAAGTCGATTAATAAGTTCAATCATAATGTATCTCGTAAGAAACTTAGGTGAACTAAAATATTAATATCATCACAGAACTGCAGATATTTGTCACAATTTATTACACATATAAAAGTTAAATCTTATGAGCTACTTCTTTTAAAGTTAACTTTGCCAGAGCCCAAGAAAAGCGGAGCGATCGTTTATATTTATTAAGAGGATTCTACATCCAGCAATTGATTAAAAACGGGTGATGTGCGGTGCTCGAGACATTCTCTATTTATCTACGCGAGAACTCTTGGTACTATGTACTTTGTTACAGTGCCTTCTAACTTCAAGTAGAAATAAGAATAACATCGAGTTAAGTATCTAGTCGTTTGAGGTTGCAGTTAAAACAAATAGAAAATTTGCATGCCACCGTAGGGAAATCATTCAAACCGACTATTTTAATAAATAGTAAACACATTCGTTTGGTATCCAAGTTGTATAGTACACTAAGGGCCTGTTTCACAATCTCCAGTTAAGTTCCCAATAGGCTATCGGCAACATATTTGACAGATACTCCATACTCTATCTGTCAAATATGTTGCCAATAGCCTATTGGGAACTTAACTGGAGATTGTGAAACAGGCCCTAAGATTTAGAAGTAAAAATATAAGAAATACTAGAAATAATAGTAAATACTAATAAATTAAAAACTAATACTAGTAAATTAAAAACTCATTTTATAATACACACATAAGTATGCGTTTTATGCGTGATGCTCTTAACAAAGTAGATCGGAACCTAACTATGCAAAATAAATATTGGAGGCGCCGGGTATCGATCCCGGTACCTCTCGCATGCTAAGCGAGCGCTCTACCATCTGAGCTACGCCCCCTGTGATGAATATATTAAATTTATTTTACACATTACTGTCGGTGAACGGCTCATGACGAAACTACGCCTCAGGCATGAACAACCGAAACAAATTGAAAGTTTATTTCGTTCTACATTATCTGTATTCTACGAATAAAAGTAAACTCTGTCAGGATTTAGACCGGCTTATAAAAGTTATTATCTACAATATGCCATACATTTACTTAAATTAAGTATATTATTAGTCTTATTTATAATCCACCAGATTAAATGTCCCTTAATTCGAACGCGGTTTTCGTTTTGCTTTAAAATCATTAGGTTTTCCGTGTGTGCATCTTATAATAAAACTGTAATGAAATTATACACGTCCACATTACATTTTCTAAAATATCTTATAGCGTATGTAAAATATTATTTTTATAAAATGTAATATATTCTTTTTATTATACAAATGAATAGAGTTCATTTAAGTCAGGTTCATTTATTCTCTGAAGGTGGTAGAACCTAATTTGCATTTAGCTTCTAATTTTAAGCTAGTAAAATTTGCTTTTTCATTTATAAAACATATGAAATAAAACTGAATATTTTGGCTGTATACATATTTTATCACCATCATCATCAATGTCACGATCAGTCTTTATTCGTCCACTGCTGGAAATAGGCCTCTCTCGATGAGCACCCAGACGTCCGATCCACTCGCATCCAATACGGACCGGCACTGAAATTATCTTCCCACCCTATGGTGGTCGACCTACACTTCGTCTATCAAAACGCTTCCTCCACTCTTAAACCTTAAAGGCCGCTGCCACTTCAACGAGTTTATTCTTCGCGCGATAACGGTAATTTAAGTTATCTGGCGGAGGTCTTCGTTTCGAATCCTATCTGCCCAAGAAACATCCAACAAAGCACGCTCCATAGTACGTTCAGCTACGGCTAACTTCCCGACCAGTTCGTAACTTAGAAGGTCACGTGATTTTTTCCTATGTATATTTCAAAGGGAGCCCACACGTAAAAATAATTATTTCTTGCCTAAATATACGTCGAGTCACTGGTTCAGAAACAACATTAGTAAGGAAATATCACGATTCCTTTTCGAGTTAGTGCTTGTTCAACAAACACTTTATTAAATCCTAAAAAGAATTTAACGCTTATCTTCTCTTTAAGGTTCGTCACTCCTATTACTAAGACTCCGCTGTGCGTCCATCCGCCTGTCCGTACGTCTGTCACCAGCCTGTATCTTATAAACTATCATAGTTGCATTAAAAAGAACAAAACAAATATGTAAGGGGGTTCCCATACAACGAACGTGATTATTTTTATTTTTTTTTGCCCTTTTTGCTCGATATTAATAACGGCAACAAGTGGGTGTTTGAAATATTCTCAGTATATTTGGTTGTATATTTACTTAGAATATAAATAAATAATTTAAAATAATATACGGTGCAGGCAACACCTATAAGTATAGCATTAAATCGGAGAAATCGTAAATAATGCTACGATCAATAATAGTCAAATAATCCCGACACTAGATGACGCTTTCAACTAAAATATGAAAAGCCGTATATTTCTTTACTTTAACAAAACGAACGTAATTTTTTATTCAAGTGTCCAATGTTGTATTGTGCGTACGGAACCATTCGTGCGCTAGGCCGACTCGCACTTGGCTGGTTTTTTTACTGTGTTAATAACAAATAAAATTAAATATTATTTTTGATACGAGTAGTTTTGTAAAATCGTTACTACTCGTACATTCAAAAACAATACAGGTTACTGGTATACTTATTATATTATTGTGGTTCACATTATCCTAAGAACACAATATACTAACTTGCAAGCTTGTTAGAATCACACATCATCAGCAATAATTTTGTCTATTTATATCTAGGCGTTGTGTTAGATTTTTTATTCCAAGTACACGAACTGAGTAAAACTTTTTTAATAAGATTGTTATATTATTTGGGATACATATAATAAAAGTATGTACTTATTTAACTTTAACAAGCTCAATGTTGACTTATAAATACGTAAACGTAATATTTTTTGCCTTATAATAATATATAAAGGAAAAAGAAATATAAGATTGTTGTTGTTCCAATAATAGATAATATTAGTTTGATACAAATTTAATATATTATTTCAAATAACACTATTTCCTGAAGCCTTACAAAGTTCCCGAGGAACATATTACCCATAAAAATATTCCGCCGGTACACGGCAATAAGAAAATAAACTTTCCGCAAAATATGACGATCTCTTTAAGAGAACGTATTTGTTGTTTCCTTTAAAATGGAATTTTCCTCCCGACGTCCGGCTCTCTGTTTATACTTTTATCGCAATCTTGTTTTGCTCCGACGCTGATATTGCATTTCCGTTATCAAGATTTGGTGATTTTCCCGCATCAACTCAGACGGAGAACTGAGTGGATTGGTTTCAAAAAGGTTTTGAAAATAAAATTGTTTGTAGGTAGTCGTTTTCTTGCTTTTAATTATTTTTTTTATATTATGTCAACATGTTTTTTCAACTTAGAAAAAATGTTTCTTAAAATAATAACATATAATTGAGTAGCGAAGGCTCAAAGGGTTTGCTTTGTTATATCTTGTCTGGTACCTTTTGATTGTAAAACGTTCCATTTTATTTTAAAATACGAACTAAACATTGTTTGAATTATTAACATAAAATTCTCGCTAAGCTGAAATGCGATGAATTTTAAACTATTATATATACCGGTTAGCAATTTAATATTCAGAGTAAAACTATCAAAACTGTTATATACGCGAATAATTTATTACGTGAATTTTCAACGATGCCACGATGGTGAAATTCCCGTGTTCCAAATTGGCACAATCAGTATTAAATTTGGGCGAAATTTGATAGTTAATTGATTGAAATTATACCTACTCGTATGTCATGAATATTTTCAGATGTTTGTTATATTATTGTATTCAGATTTCAGTTCCATTAGGAGTAAATAAATTCTTTTGAATAAAATTAGGGACTTGCATGTATGCCAAGTACCATGCAAAATTACTGGCTTGTCTCTATATCTTCTTTTAATTAAATTCGTTGTCCCAAGGCAGTTTTAAAAGCCCCTTGGGTTCTCAGAGGCATACTAAAGGGCCATAAAAGGCGCTGTGATGATCCTGACAGCCTGTAGTATATAAAATAGTTGTGTTAAAAAAAAATATGTAAGTAGAAATATTTGTTTCGGAAAATAGTTCTTTCATAAAAATATACAAACAAATGGAAAGTTTTGCATAGAAAAATGAACATTGCTTAAGGCAGTTTTGATACAAAAAAGTTTGTTAAAAAAGTTTTGTTACGATGCAAGTCGGAAACAAATTGTGTTGGAATTTAATAAGTAATGCCTCAGGGACCGCCTGCCTGCGACAATAACTCAGATCAAATGAAGAGTAACGACTAGCTATTAGTGCCTATTTGTTTTGTAGAAATATTTTTAGATATTTTCATTTAGATTTTCTGAAAAAGGGACGAATAAATTTATTTTTTGCCTCAACATTGATTCTGAATATACTTCGAATTTTCATTTACTTTCTCATTGTGGTCGGAAAGATAGGATGAATTTTATATACGCAATTTACTTTTTCTAAGCATATTTACTTTGAAAGCATTAAAAAAGGTTTCTCTAATCATCCCTTATCCGTCCAGTCGTGTGCAAAAATCGGTGTATCCAAATCGTAAAGCGTCCCATCGGATCAATACCAGGCGAGCAGAACATTTTGGGAGCACCGCTTAAGCCGCTTCCTTATTGGCAAGTCTTATTCAAATACACGGCCTTAGCTTGTGTCCGTTTTTGGGAATCCCTAACGTTGGCGGATTATTCTTGCAATAGATCAAACGCTAATGTTGACGAGGACATAGTATTTGTATACTTATCCGATATTAATGGCATACAAAAGAATATCATTCTGCTTATTTCAATACTTTCTGAACAATTTGTCACCGCATGTTGGTTATGCAAATTGTGCTAACACGTGATTAGGTATGTAGTATTTAAGTGCAGAAGGATCTTTTAGGTCGCATCCTAGATAATTAAACATGGTATTTATTTGATTATCCACGTCATGAATATAAATGTATGCGGTGGTATGTTTGTATATATTATGTATATGTATATTGTGTACTGAAATATCATTAAAAACAAAATGCCTTTGATAGTTTTTGCACCCTACATACAAAGTAATGACTGAACTTGAGATTTGATTTGGCTTTACTTGTGCGGTGCATACTATAACAACTAGAAATAGAGGAGTCGCCCCAACCGAAGCGTTGTTAGGTTTTAATATAAAACTCAAAACTAAAAATGTATATAAGACTAGGAAGAGGGCAGCCTTCAGAAAGTTAAGCCATGTTCTAGCCATTCTAGTGTAACCAAGTACCTGTTATCGTAACAACATCCTCGGACTTACGAGGTAGAGACATGGCCACTAACACTCGGACTTCTTAGAGCTGTATGGAACATCATCCGTTCCAGAAGTTACGTACAAGAGGTAATGGGCCGGCTACATACGCCTGTTAATACATATATTATTTTATTACACACAGGTTCGTAGCACTAACGCTTCCTTGCAGTGATGTACGGGAATCGTGCGATATTTTTTTCCAGACCAGATTCCTATTTTGAATCTGCCTTATCTGTTGATCTGATACGTTATAGATGCGTTAAACCCTTTCTTTGGACTAGTTTAGTTATTTGGACTCGAAACTCTTCACACTAAACCATATATGAAACGTATGCATGATATTCGTTTTAAAGGTTAGCAACTACTATTAATAAATGATATTACATTTAATAAAAACTGAAATGTTTACATTTCACTTCAAACGTATTCGCAGTCAATGTTTATTCTAGCCTGAATTTGTTATTAAAAACGTTATATTAATTACAGAACTAAAACTTAAAATAACAACTGGGGTTGGTTATTAATAATATGTTGGTAAGCCTATCTTTTTGCCTTTCATACTCTGTTATTAATTATGGTGATAGTAGAATATAGCCCTAAATTACAAAATTTATGGTTATTGAAAAATAAAAAATAAAAATATATTTTTTCGTTGCACATGAAAAATGAAACTTCAATATAGTATACCTAAATATTAAACATATCTCGGTATTGTTTTCTCGATAGTATATTAATTAAAGACGTCGTATTTGTTATTATGATTTATCATTTACTAATTAATTAACGCACTGCTGGATATTATTTTCCTCTCCCTCGTCAAAACTTATTTATCCATATTATATAATCAGATGTTTTCCAATAATCTGATTAGACTTTGCTTTGTGATCCAAATAAAATCAATATTCATAGCTACATTTCAGAGATTAACTCAAACAGAATTAATATCTGAAGTGTAGCTATGATCTATAAACTAAATACAGCGAGGGGAGGGACTGATATTTCCTACTGCTAATGAATCTTTCTGATCATATAAATTTTTAACGTATCCCTCGGGCTTCCTGAGATTGTTACAGAGGATGGTTGAGTAGTTACCGCTGTCGATCCCGGCTATACAGCCCCCCTCTACTACATGTGATTTGACTCAATGAATATTATAATGAGAATCGTTTTAAATGAACTACAAGTTTTTTTTTGTGGCCCACATGGCCATGAACTGAAAAAAAGTGTTTTTTTTTAAGAATGACGTTTTTACAAACAAAACCATATATTTTGTGTCTGAATGTGCGTTCGTCAAATTTTTCGCAACAACACAAAGGCGTTAGTGTTTTTGCAACTGAATAGATTCGGAGCGTTTGCCACTAGTCTGGGGGGCTGGAGTAGCTGCGGTGAGAACGTATAGTGGACCTGGCCCGTATATATTAAAGAAACTAAATAGGTACAAACGAGCGAAGATATTATCATATAAACTTAATGCAAGTCCCTATTTTACCACATTCTCGATTAATATTATATGGAACCAACGAAACTTTAGTGTAATCAATAAATAATTTAATAAATGAGTGTAATATAGAAATGTTAACATTATAACATCTTTTCCAATTATAAGTAGCTTTAACGTTTGTTTAACATGATTTATTTGACGAGTATTAAAAATTGTTAAGATTTGAAAATATCTAAAACTGAATCTCTATATACACAATTCTTGTGTAATATGCTGATAAAATAATAACTTAAATTGGTAATCCAAAATTACTTCAAGTTGTACGCTTAATAAAATATATTTATTTTTTTACTTTGTACTTACTCTAGTAAATAAACACTTTTAATGCTAACTTTGGAACAGTAAAAACCGTAACAAGTCGAAAAATGGTTTTTGATGGATTTTTAAAGGGAATAAATCCGAGCTTCCATTGCCACTTGAGCGCTGAAAGGGCCATTACACCCAGAAGACTCGAGCTCTGTTGAAACATAGCAGTGTTTCGTTACGATTTAAATCTACAAAAGAATAACTTTGCCTCCTCTAATGACGTCTTCACGCCGATAACAACTTTGTACTATAGCGAATTTGGGATTTATAACTAAATTTATCAATTTATTGCTTCGTTAAGCTTTGGTAATTTATATTTGTTCTCATTGTTTGACTATCTTAATTTAAATGCTAAAGTGCTTAGAGATTGTTTTATCACGAGTGGAAATAGTTTTGGTCTTATTATTATCAATATTTTTAGAAATTGAGCGGTTTGTTAGATAAATTAAAACTGAAACTGTTATTAAATTTCATAAAGATACACCAACGGAGAAACTTAACTAATTATGAACAAAGGATTTACAAAGAAAGACAGTAATGAGTCTAGCACAAGTTAACTAGTCGAGAGCTCTCTAAAGACTGTCTCTTCCAACGTGTTCGATCTTCCGTCGTGGACCGGTGGCATCCCCTCCTGCTTGCAACGTCTGACCATCGGCTGATATCGTAACGTCACATGAACGAAAGGGACACCTCGGTCGCTGCATCTCACTCGAACTTAATGGCGGAACACTTCTCTCCTAACAATATCATATTTTACTTTTAATAACCATTTCGTGTTGAAAGACCAGGTTTTTCCAGCAATATGTGACTGCGGTGCTGTTCAATCGATGGCTAATCTCTCACAATTCCCTGACTGTCCTATATCTCGAACCTTGGAGAATCTGTTTAAGGCAGCTGACAACGCCGCGATAAATTTGGCTAAAAACCGGTCAAAGCGTATATAAACAATTTTGCCTATTTCGAATCGACAAGAAGAGGAATTTTAATTTTCATTCTGTAATTATGACACTTATAAATGCTTTTTACCCTTTCCTTTACTATCATGATTTAATTAAATAGTCCTGGCACTAAATTATTGTTTCATATTTTATGCATCTAGGTATGTGTATTAATCGGAATTGAATGTAAATTTAACGTTGTAGGTGTGAAAGTGCTTTTAATGTAACACCCTAGAACAATTCCCAGCTTAAAACAATATTTGCGCGTTGGCGAAGTGTGTACCCAACTTTGCGCTTCAAAATAAATACACGTAAAGCAACTTTGAAATATGAAAACACAATCCACTTTTGGAAACTACAGTATTTTCGTAGCTATAATTCGTTCGAAGGTGTGATTTATATTGCAGAGGAAAAATAATCTACGGTTTGGCTGTGACAGCTGGGTTATATTATTTTAGCTCTGAGAACTTTTCCCCTATAAATATCCAAAACCTTGCGTACAATAATTTATTGCGAGACAATTTTAGAGAAATTTTGAGTTATACAGTTCGAAAATTTTGCGGCCTTTCAGCGCTCTTTTTTAAAATGTATATTTTTACTAATCTAGAATTCGATAAATAAGTAAAATACATTTACTTAAGTTTTAGAATTAATTTCTCTGTTCATATCTCTGTTAACTTTTGACCAAAGTATCCAAGTCGACCAATTTGGGCATTCATAATTGAAGTTTAAAAGCTTAAAAAGCATATTTAAAAAATTATAAGGTAATTTTCCATTTAACAGAAAATAGTTTAAGATTTATATCAATGAATTAAAGAAGTCTCGATAGAAGATTGATATAGTCCTTTTAAGAAAGATTTAGCACCGCCCAATAGTTTATCCCTTAGCGCCATATAAAAATAAATAGTGAACCGGATAATGTCTGGTCGAGGTGATATTTTATCAGTGAGTACTATTACCCACTTCAGAATATATTGCGAATGACCAGTATTTCTGCGTTAAAATTTCCGGAGGAAATTCAACATGCTACAACATACGCATTTTATAATTATATACCTAACGTTAGGTTGCTTGGCTTATTAAAATACTATAAATACATTATTTACGTAGTGTACTTGAAACTTCAAGCATCTAATCTCGGTAAGCGCCAGTTTAAAAAAAATATTACATCTAAAAATAGTCCATTAAACAAATATTATATTTATATAGAAATATTATCATTATAATAAGAGCAACATATAAATAAAGTCAATTCAAATCAAGTTTTTGTGAACGACTGTTTTTTTTTGAATATATTAGATTTTGATGAATTAAAATTAGTTATTATATTTCTTCTTTTTTAAGCCTAGATTTTATCCTTTCGACATTGGCAGCCCTTTGCAAAATCCATGACAATTTAAATAATTAAAAACGCGAAATATATGATTAACGCTACTAGTATAATTAGATAGGGATTATATAAAGCCTGCCTCGTCACACTATGTCCCAGTATGTCCCAGTTTGGCCCGACGCCCATAAGTCTCTTTAACATAAATTCACGTCAGATATAAATAATGTGCTAACGTGTTGCGTCCGGGAAAAGGCCGCTGTCGTGACATTTTTCATGAAAATATGATGTACGTTCCTTACAGAAAAAATCACCATACTGGCGTTATTGCCGTATTTATTAAAACGACTATAACGCGCCTAATATAATCTTTAACTTTGTAATTTATGTAATGTTAATGTGTACGAATATAGATTATTTTATCCTTAATGTGTGTGAGAAAAGTAATTAGAAGTAAGGAATTTACTGCGGAAGACCTTCTCTCCTAATGCTAAAAAACACATCTCTAAAACGATGACGTCACAAAGTAGAGTGGAAAAGAGATTACGATTGATAGAATGTTACTGCAAAGGAATGTTCGAGAAGTTTGGCTTTGCGCTCTCTTTATGTGTGAAATAACTTTTTATATAATGTCTAAGTTCGACTTGCTGGATGTATTTTGTATTTACAGTAAAAAAAAACATTAAAAAATTATCTCGTTTCTGATGGTTAGAAAATTGTATAGGCCACTACAAAGTAGAATAGAAACCACGAATGTCTTAGCAAACCGAAAAAAAAACATCGAACGAATTCCAGAACGTAAATTTTGATTTCATGTGATTTGCAAAATTAAAATAAAATTGCAATTTACTTTTAAATTTATATATAAGAGGGAATAATTACGAGAAAATCCTACACAATCGGTCGCTGCTAGTTAGACGTACGATTCCTTTTGAAAATGGAAATAGACTTTCAAGTTTTAGTAATTCCTTTATAAGAGTTTGGTGAGTGCTAAATTATTATTCATTGTATAATAATAAATATTATGTGTGTTTGTTTCAGGCGGTAGTTCTTCCTCCGTTAGCAAGGTGGCCATACGAAAACGGATTCACATTCACGACATGGTTTCGACTAGATCCTATTAACTCAGTGAACATAGAACGAGAGAAACCATACTTGTATTGGTAAGCCTAATTATTGTTCTTTCATGTATTGATGAATTTTCTGCATATTCGTTGCTTGTGCTTGCCGCAGGTAAAATACTTGACTGAAAATATTTTTTTTTGTTTACTGATCGTATCGTACGTTTTCCAATAGTATTTTATTTATATAAAATATGTAAATAAAATACTATTGGCGGTATAAAAAGCCATAGAACTTATAAATAAGTATTAGCTATAGCTAATTTTCCGCATCATAAATTTGATCTGGACAATATCAAGGAAAAACATGTTCCCGTGAAACTAAAGAATTATCCGGGGAACGCGTAAGTATGATGAACGTTAACTCGAGAGAGCTTTTAGACCAAAAGTGTAGTCGATAAAGCTCGAGTATTACCGTGAAGAAACGTGCTGTTGTTAAAATATTTACCTTATTTTGGACGGCTGTTTATTGAGCGTTTTATTAAAACAATTTTAAGCGGGTTCAACGGTCTCTTTATATTAAAGTGCCTTGTTGAAATGCACAGAGTAATTTAATAGCGAGTAAATGAATTTCTAGCAAAAGAAAATCATATTTTTACTATAAAAGAATCGAGGGATAATGTAAAATCAGGGTAAATTTGAACCATAAAATATCAATTTACTGAATATAATATTGCTAACATAATAAAATAAACAATCTTATATATGGCTGCATATAGAAGGATTCGTATAGTAATTCAGGATAGATTGACGTAATAACCACATGCTTCAGTATGTGCTAATACTTATGATTCACTATCCCTATAATTTTGATATTTAGAATTTTTTAGGATAGAAAGTAGATATATCAAACATGCTTAAAAAAAAGTATCAACCCTTTATGTCCCACTGCTGGGCACGGGTCTCCTCCTCGAAATCAGGCGAGGAGGGTAATAAGCCAATAGTTCACTGCGCTGGCCCAGTGCGGGTTGGTGAACTTCACATACCTTCAATGACTTTCAATCTCATCAGGCATGCAAATTTCCTCACGATGTTTTCCTTCATCGGTGAGGGAGCTACGGTCTCGTATTTGGGGTGCACTTAGAAATTAGAAAAACCCATTCCAAGGCACACATGTTAAGTACATAAAAGGCTGAGTCCATCAACCACTGGACCATCGTCGCTCAAACATGCTTAATTAATAGAAACTGTTCAGTATCAAGGAAATGACGTCTGTATGTCTCACTCCGACACACTTGGATTGGCTTTGTCTCTGTACGGGAACGGACATAAATGAGGCATTATGCGATCTCGGAGAACTTCGATATATTGACAATCAACTTCACATAGCGATACGATGATGTTTAACTTTGCTTCTGCAGTTGTACACATAACTTCGAGAGGACAACCGATAGGAGTCTCATTAAATTGGTGATCAACGGTGCGTCCATGATAGCCGCGTTTTAGATCAAAATAGTGTTTCGTAAAATGCAACGGTTACGTACTTATACAAATAACTTTGTGATTGTAACTAGTATTAGATTTTTGAAATCCGACCTTTGATGACTTGGAATTAATGGAGTTGAAAGTTGATGGACGCGAGTCGATGATGCTGTAACTTACCTATTGAAAATTGAGTGCGTTATTTAATAGTGTTACGAATATTACCTTTAATCTTAAGTTTATATTTATATGTTTTGCATAGACTAAATTAACTTCACCTGAAATACGGGCTAACGGTCTAATTCATTAATTAACTCAACGTATCATAACTGTCAGTCAGTGAAAACCACTTTGTTGAACAAATCAAATATGAAATTTGTCGAGTTTCCTCTATGTGGTTGGCATACCCCGACTCATTCCTGGCTGTCCATTAGCTCAAAGTGAATTCGAGTATGCAACATGCTGCCCTGGTGGCGATGGCGTGTTTGATGTGTTTACTCACTCGAACTACACTCGCATTCATTTGTGGTCCTTTTCGAAATAACAACGCGTCAACGAACATTTATTTTATTTTAATAATGGTTAAAACAATAATTTAATTTGAAATACTTCTATGAATGATAACTCTTATTGTTATTATTAAGATTACTGAATTAAAATTAAAACTTTAGGTTTGATATATTATGATTTTATTGTGCAGAATAATATTTTTGCAGTGTAACTAAAATTAATATCAATTTTTGCATTGTCATTAACAGAGTTGGGTTGTAAGGTGTATCTAGACAATTTTTACAGATAGTACGTAGAAGGTAAATATTTTGGTAGATCATGTCGGTAATCGAAGGTTCGGCAATTTGGATTTACATAATACCTTACCTTGTAGAACCGTTTCGGATCGATCGATTGATATTACACGCCGTAAACTTCGTAACGTTTTTACACACGGAAAAATGTTATTTATGAAGAGAAGGCAAAACGTAAGACGTTATAACATATTTCCAACATGCAATAAAAATGTTGCGTGCCTTAACTTGCAATGAACCTTTCAGATGAGTGAAATACGCTTGACGAGTGATTTTTATAGTAAACATGGGATGTAATAATAATAGCGATTTTTCTGTAAAACAACTTTACGATTTCTTCCATTATATTAGTATATAATGGAAGTGGGGTCGCATATATTACCAGCGCTTGTTTTAAAATACCTATTTTAAAATAACATATTTTAATAATTTTGTCTTTGTGGACAATATTTTTGCTTCGTTATAAGCTTTTAGAATTTTTTTCTACATATACTATTTTAAGCGAGGAATGCCTTATTATAAGTACTTGTTATAATTGACACGAAACGTTTGTACCTACCATTGATTTGATATTGGTTTGTTTTAGCTTTAAGACCAGCAAAGGCGTGGGTTACACTGCGCATTTTGTGGGCAATTGTCTCGTGCTTACCTCCATGAAAGTACGCGGCAAAGGATTCCAGCACTGCGTCAAATATGAGTTTCAACCCCGACGGTGAGTATACAGACGATTTTTTGTACAACCAAACAATTTTTTAACGTGGTGCTATTTTTGGTGTTTGAATGCGCATATATACACACGTTTACCGATGTATTGATGATATGATTTATGTAACAGCGATATGTATTATTTATTTCATGAGACATATTACGTAATATATTACGCAGTATGTATTACAGACAAAGGAGAATTTGTCAAATGGACCTCGTCATTAATTTCGGAGAGGATTCAATTAATTAAAGTAAACCGATTTGACTTCATCACGTGACCATTTCACAAATAAAATTAATCTTTGGGGGATTTTACCATACATGCATCGCCGGTATCGTTTACTTAGAATAACAGGCGTATTGGTAATTCGAAATTGAGTAAATACGTTTGCCAGTATGATTGACAATCCGTTTGTTCAGCGTAGACATTGTGAGTTATCTCCTCTGATCAGTGTTATTACTGAAAAGGATTAAACTTAACACATTCAGTGGTGCAATGGTAAAAAGGTGTTCAACCTATGTAGGTATATGTGGATCATTATGGCGCATGTAACACAATGCTACTTTACGAACGATTAATAATTAATGCTAATTATTATTCGATCTAATATTATGTATCTTATTGTATTAAATCCTAAAGAGTTAGAAGTCTAAAAAGTTACACTTATGAACCAATAATGCAAGAACTAATGAGGTATTGATTAGGAAATATTAAGAGGTAGTATCACGCTGCTTTGGGCCTAAATTGGGCCGGTACGCCTCTCGCTCACATGATACTGGCATAAAGTAACAGCTTGACTGTTTTCGTGCGCGTTTCGTGCCGTTTGCGAATTTCCGATGACGCATTGGGGGATAGGGAAAAGGAGCGTTATGCTAAAAAACAACTGAACAAATGTGTTCGTTTCCCCTCCTATGCCATTAAAAAATAAAAATCTTATATTTTGATAAAATGTTAAAGAACCAACGAAAGTATCTTACAAAGATCTAGGATGTTTTCGTTGGTTCTTTTTTTGAAAACAAGCTTTTATAAAAAAGAAATTTGTATATTTATCGGTTCACTCGATTCAAGACCTACTACTGTGTTACAAACAGATAAGCCGTCAAACAACATCTTTTGGCTTCGGGGCTTAAAACCACCTTCAATTATGTTTGTTTTCCTTTGTGTAGATGGTACGCGATAGCTGTCGTGTACATATACAACAGATGGACGAAGAGCGAGATTAAATGCCTAGTGAACGGACAGCTCGCCTCCAGCACCGAGATGGCCTGGTTTGTCTCTACGAACGATGTGAGTACTCTTTGTCTAAATTTCCTAATCAAGTGACCTACGCTCGAATTCTCAAACGCCACTTAAATATTTGGGGGCTTCTCAAACTGTGTACTAAGCACGCCTTAAATCCATATATCATCAAAATGTAAGCAGCTCCCAGATCTGAGTTGCGTTTGAGTATTCGGGTAATTTTGTGCGATTTTTAAATATTAAATTAAAAAATATATTTTATAAAATATAAAAACATAGTAAATGTATTATTTCATTTGGTCATATTTCGTATTTGCAATGCCCAACACAAATATTGTATCAGGTTTTCAGCAGTATGTTTTACATTTTTTATTCATTCCAATAACGTACAGTTGAATTATTATTAAATTCGGGTATGGTATAACGAATTTACCCCGAATAAAGGGCAATAAATTATTCCTAACGACATATACGTGACGACTACAGCGCAAAACTTATAGCAAGGGGTGGTGTTCTGTCAAGATAAGTGTACCGTGTAAGCTCCTATATAGTTATCGATGCCTGGTACTTTAAGAAAAGTTAAGGATGAGTTAAGAAAACTAAAACACGTATTTTTTTTTATTTGGAGTGTATTTTTTTACATTTCTGAAGATGTGTGTTGCTCACTTTTTTACATTTATACATTTTTTTTTTAATCAAAATGTCAAGAGAACAAAGTTCACCCCGAATCAGAATTGAAAAATTTTGAGTTTCAAAAGTCGTATGAATTAAAAATCGATCTTATTAAAAACAAGGAGTGAAGTAATAATTTCTATACGAGAATAGCTCAACTTTATCCGATACACTGTCTAATAATTTTGGATACATATTATTTGCTTAGGTACTGTTGTTTTAGAGAGAACGACGCTAATTTTGCTATACGTTATATTTTATGGCTCATTAATTTCTAATTAATTTATTAATAATATTTATAAAATAAATATATAATTAAAATCTACTAACCTTTTACTTTAAAGCAAACATGGAATATTATAAATCAGTATTCCTTTATTATGTTTGTAAGGTTGGACGATGAGAGGAGGAATGAAACGCTCTGACTGCTGGATAATAACTGATCCTTTGTTAATCATAATGTTTAATATATAATATTGGCTTACATACTACATGTTAGTCTTATAGGATAATGAATAGGAAAATATAAATAAACAGATTAGTCTGACACTAAGCCAGGTAACTCATCAAGGAAGAAACAAGTAAGATGGTCGTAGGTACCCGTGTAAAATTAAGCGCGCATTTTACAATCTAAAACTAGTAAATTAAAAAAAAATTGAATCGCACTGAATGAATCCCACTTATATATTTCCTAAATCCTACCCTACATAATCATTTTATGATGAACTGAATTTAGTGTCTATGATACGTACACAAGTTCTAGATATCACACTATTATGACTTAACATATTATATGAAGAACAATTATATTAAATTATAATTATAATATTGTTGTACTAAATTACTAATCATAAAATAATATGGAATAACAATTATTAGTGGAACATAATATTTATTGCTTATTTATCAGGAAATCAGATATCATACTAATTAATAGGACAACTAAGGAAAACATAATACGTAACAGTATAACATTATAGGGGCATAATAAATACAACTAGAATACTATCATTGTTTATTTGTATTTATTATATCCCGGTCCGCTATAGCGAGTTTTGTCCGCTAAAGCTAGTGAGGCTAATCTAGCGGAATCATACGAACCCGCCGAGCGTGCTTGCACACGTTAACCACAAATTTGTCCAATTTTAGTGTCATACTGTAGTTCCCTGTTAATAAGGTATTTAAGAAACTGCTTTAATTAAATAATATATATTATAATATAATTGAAGCTGCTGTTTAAGTAGTTAAGAGATTTATGTTTATATAAACATTTTTAAATATAATGCATGATTTTTTATTTTTACTTGATGGGAAATTTTCTTATAATTAGATTAAATATCAGGAAAATACTGACATCAATTAGCAGTAAATACCATTTTATTTACTAATTACCTATTTATCTCAACTCAATTGATTGTAATTTGGTAGAAATTATTCTCCAATCGATATTTTTAGTGTTTATGATAAAATTATGTACTATTAATATTTACAAATAAAAAATATATTATATTTGTTTTATATCTATGTCAAAGAAAGGATTTAGAAATTGCACTTCATTCAATTCCCCCACGAGCTCATACATCTTAATGTGCGTCATTTACGAGGAACCCGCGAGTTATTAATATATTTGCATAGTAAATTATTTTCGCTCTTAACGAAATAAGTCACTTTAAAGAGTGTCTGCTATCTTAAGGGTCTGTTTCACAATCTCCAGTTAAGTTACCAATAGGCTATCGGCAACATATTTGACAGATAGAGTATGGAGTATCTGTCAAATATGTTGCCGATAGCCTATTGGTAACTTAACTGGAGATTGTGAAACAGGCCCTAATTGTAATAAAAAAATTACATGATATTAGGTTTTATTGTACGAGACCGAATCACCCTCAAAAAGTAATAATGATACTTTTTTTGTCTCGAGTAAAACAATTATGTATCAACGAGCTTTTCGCGCGGCTTCGCCCACGCAACCACGCGAAGCGCCCACGCTTTGAAGTGAAAAGAAGTGGTTTTATTATTTCCTTGCTAGTTGCTAGAACTAAACGATAAGAAACGAGTAGTGTTTATCTTTTTTACTAATATTATCATAAAATACAAACGTGTGTCTAAACATTTTAAAAATAGGCTTTCGGTCAGTAAGAACACATAAATTCTGTGCGTTTGACAATTACGACGCTTTTGACATGTCAATTGACGTAAAATTACGTTTTATTACTAAATAAAATAATAAACTATATAAAAATATAATAACAAGGATTATAACTATTATAATAAGTGTTGCTTTTTAATCAGAATAATGTAATTCCCAAAGGAACTTGGAATTTTTCTACAGGAAATACAGATAAGACTGGGCCCTAAGAGCGCTTCATGCCTTGCGTTCGCCGCGTCAGCCTGTTTAAATGTACACGATAAACTCAAAAACTAGTAGATGAATTTTCATTCAGTTCTTAATATAATTCCTGAGGCCGTTTAAAATGTATAATTTACGAAGATTTTGTATAAATTGGTAATTATTATGAGAGAAATAATTATTGTACTTATTAGAATAATTTAAGTCACTTGGCTTAAAGGCTCACATTAAAAACGTTGCCTTATTTCCTTTAAAGATATAACAAAAAAATAATGTAGAAAATTAACAAAATGTAAGCAAACGCAGGCGAAGGGCGGCCAACGCAAAGTATAATACTTGTAAATAATAAGATTAGCAAGATATAGATAGGTACTACTGATTTATAATTAATAAAGCCTTATTTGTTGTAGCCGTTTGATAAATGCTACATCGGTGCAACTGCGGAATTGGATGAAGAAAGGGTATTCTGTGGTCAGATGGCTGCTATATACCTTTTTGGTGAAGCTCTCACCACCCATCAGATTTGTGCCATGCATCGCCTAGGCCCCGGATATAAGGTAACCAAATTAATCATCCTATAGGAGAAAACACACAAATGAACTTGGCCCTCCGACTAATAGTTTAACTTCATCCGCTAATGACTCGTCGACCGTATTGGATTTGACTAGCCAAACACCTACTTTCCAGAGTAGCGCGCGTATACCGCGCCCTCTGCGGGGCACGGAGGGAGGCGCCCCTCTACCCCTACCTACCGATTGAGCTTAAAGGCCATCAGGCCTAAAAGTCTAGGGCCTTTCGAAAAAAAAATAAACAAAAAAAAACGAACTCGTAATTTTAGTAGTTTTAATTTATTTCGATCAGATATACTTTTGATGAAACTGATTAATATTTAATGTGTACTTATTTTATTTCTTGCGTACCATGGACAGAGTCAATTCCGTTTTGACAACGAATGCAACATCAGTTTACCGGAGAATCACAAACGGGTGAGCGAGATGGCCGCTCCCAAGCTTGACGCTGAGACCTATCCCGAAATCCCGAACGCCCCTCAAATACCCGATTCCGAATCCTCCGAACCCGCTTCGCCAAGTGAAGATACCAAGGTCGCAGAAAATAAAGAAGCTTGCGTTGTAGTTAAAGAAGACGCTACGCCTAGAGGACGCCGAATGGCGGACGAGGCGCGAGAAGTGGCCGCTGCGCATGCATCTCTGCTCGTAGATATTGAAGCATGCAAGCGTGTAAGCATGTCGCGCGGCTCGCTATTTACTGTCGTCTTTGTTCTGCTTTTAGAGACCAAAATGAAATCGTTTAGTTTGCTTGTAAATTGTACTGAATTGCACAATCACAGACATTTTGATTAAAATATCCTGACGAACTCAACGATTTCTAATACACCTGCATTTGTTTAACGTTAGCACTATAATTATTGTGTTTATGTGTGGTGCCAGGGTCAATTTAGATTCGATGCGGAAGCTCGCATACCTCTTCCGAAAGCAGAAATCCGAATGGACCGCTTCGGGGATCTAGTTTATGATCCAACTCAGAACATTCACGAAGTAAGACAAATTCGTTAATACTTATGGGTCAATATTGGATTTGCAAGATACTAAAACCATAATTATATTACCAAGGTCTAGCATGCGAAAATTAATCACGGTATCACTTCTAAGATTGAAATAAGTTATATCATTACACGTTTTTATTTCTTAACAAATTTAACTTGGATTTAAAATAAGCTTTAAAGAACAGGATCGTTAGACTAACAATCGGTTGTAGTATTTGCTTCAAACATAATGATTGCTAAGTGCACTAATAGTAAAATATTTTAATCCTAGTAGAATTAGAAACGCACTAACTATGAGTGAAATGAAAAAAGTAAACAGTACGTCTTCATACGTCGGTCTTAACTCAAGAAGCGTTAGTTATTACATATTTGGCATCACAATATCCTCTTGCTACAATTCTTAGACTTGATAAAGATAGAAACAAAATTTCGGCAATAGATTTACGATAGCCGTAAATTGTGTACCGCTTCCATTTTCATATTTAGACACTAGTCTTGTAGATGTTGTCTGCTTCATATTAAACATCTTTATTCTTTACTCAAGACTCCTATTTGTAATTACATATTATACAATTACATTTTATAAAAAAAAATTGGTTGCCTGTAAAGTCGGTATACGGGCGAAAGTTTTACGTGACAACGACTTTGAGTGGTAAAATAATTTTAATGTGAATATTCATACGTATAGTAGGAAGAAGTATGAAATAATAGTAACAATGTAAAACATTTATTTATACAAAGAATTATATTTAAAACATTAATTTATACAAAGAATCTCGCACTGAATTTCATATTAACAAAATTATTTATGTCTGTCTCTCTCGCTCTTAGGCGGGCTAACCATGCCCGAGTGGAAGGGACGCGTGCCTCTCACTCGCTCTCATTGTGAGCGCATAACGTGAGCGGAGCGTAACGCAGTTTCTTCAAGTGTCACCCGGCAAACCAATTTATAAGACGTTGTCACGTCAAAATAGTCTTTGATATTTCCTTTGCAATGGGTCTCATAAAATAATTTATATAATCTCTGCAAACATTGACCCAAAGAAGTAAAATAATATACACTTACTGTATTCTATATTGTACATATAAATCAGTTCTATGGGTACCACGGCTTTATTGGCCCTAAATAAATAATAGCCGGGTCGCCGGTAAACAGAATAAGTTAACAGGAAGTGAGTTGAACAAAGCTGAATTAATTACAAGCGCAATACCAATACACATGTGGACGGCGCTCGAAATGAAGATCCTGTTTGTGCTTATAGATTGGCTAATCGTCAAAGTTTGGGCAACAATCGAGCCACAACCGATTTGTTGTAGCTTTACTTGGAGGAGCTTAAGTTGTTTACAGCAATGACAACTGTGACTCATGCGGTCTGGACTCTGGATATAGTTGAGATCATGTACCTAAATCAGTCCTACAGGCTACGACGTATTAAATATTGTTAAACTCCTATTTAATATAGGTAATTAAACTTCAGTTACAGATTGGGAACTGCAAAGCTAGGATCAAAATAAGTCAAAATATAGTTATTTTTGTTCTGCAAACAGTCCGCTCGTTTAATCGAACTCTTTTAATCCGTCATGATTTATCTACAAACTGTTTGGTCTTATTTCAACCAACGTTAATACTGTTGCGACGTCTTTATTTTCGTTCCAAAACGGACTTATGTAGACAGAAAAAATTGCAGAATTTAAAAACAGTATATTTGTTTCTATAAAGCACTTGTTTTAAAGTGTTTTGGGACATTACATAAAAATGCATAAAATTTGTCATGTTGCGGAGGCTGTGACCTGGAACATAGACGTGTATTACCGAGAGTCGTTTGTGACGCGTAATTACTTGCTTCCTCGGGAAGTGAGGTTCCGACCAAGGCAGTATCCGCCGTGAACCCCTCTTTGTGAGATGTTACATGTTTTGTATAGCATTTTGTGGTTGTAAAATTCTGACGATCAGGGGGGGAAGCCAATCGGATCTACATTATTTTCTGAAATATATAAAAATGCTACAGATGTTAAGGGTTTGGTGGTATTAACTCTAAATCCTTAAAAGAGACTTAAGCATGAGAACCTGCAAAACCGTGGAGCAGAGAGATGGAATTTCCATTAACTTATTTTTTTTTATTAAATTAAGAAAATGACGGCGTTATATAGTTCTAGAATTTAGTGCATACTGACTGCACATAATATTATGTCAGAAATCTTTAGAAAAGGTATCTGCTATTTTATTTTAACCTTTAATTAACATGATTGTAAATTTTATTTTTGATACTTACTTAAATATGCGCATCCTAGTGGATTTTAAACATATGTACCTACATAATTTCAGAAATATTAACCGGTTTAAAAATCTAATTAAGACTTATTTCGTAGGCCTATATTTTATATTTTATAAATTTTGAGGGGTTTTACTGACTATAAATTTTTCGCGTTACTCTAAAAAACCACAGAGTATAGATATAGAACAATTTAAATATTTGAGATGTGAGTGCTAAAGGATATTTTTATTTCCGTCTCTTTAAGAATTAAATCCCACGGGTTTCGTCTGGCTTGATTGAAACTTTTATGGCTACTAAAATATTCACAAAAGGCTTCGGATAAAACACTACACGAAAGGAAGCGTTCCTTACACGTTTGTGTTATGGTACATGATACTTTTTGTAAGGAAGGGGACTGAATCGTTTTTTTTTTACCTGTTGGAAGCGAATAAAATAGCGGATAAATACAAGTTCATTTTGCGTGCAAATTTTGTTTTCTAAAAAACATTTAAACATTTATGGTAACCATACTAGGTAGGTAGATCATCATCAGATTTTATCCGTCCACTGCTGAACATAGGCTAATCAATAGTTTTTATATTAATCAGTTCTTAGGTAAATAGTTAAATAAGCACTTACAACATATAAAATTGGATTAATTTAAGTCTTTAAAAATCTAATTCAATTATCAACATAAACGTTACAAGTTACTTTTATCAATAAAAACATAAAATAAATTCCAACGCACGTTTTCACGTATTAATCCTTAGTGAAGCGGACGCTCGCATTAAATCCACCGCCCTAAGTCCGACTTAATCCTACGGCAAAATGGCAGCCAATTTTGTAAAACACGCTTTTATCCAGAATTGGGTCAAAGATTATAATTCCTCAGCATGGTAATGCCATAGTTTTAGACCAAGAATTTATGACGATTAGTCTATGTATGGCTGATGTGTTATGTTTTCCGTGTCGATTATTGGAGTGAAAACTTCTATGCTGGTTCTCACACTTTAAGATACGGGAAATTTCATCATATACGAGTAGATTCGTTACCGACAGCAACTGTGACATTATTATAGGCTCGTGCTACTGCACGAGCCTATAATAATGTCACAACTTCAAAATGTCAAATAAGCCTGTCAGTAGACAGGCTTATTTGACATTTTGGGGTCTATTTTACGATCTACTTCAAATACAAAAAAAAAACTAACTTTTCCCTACTATCGGCAGTCTTCTAGGTAGGCTGCTATTTTTTATTATTTATCTATGTGGTATTTTTAAACTGGAAACAGTTGACCCAAAAAAATGTAAATATTTGGGTGACTTTTATTTTGGAAGTTTTATGCTGGCTTTGATGGCTGCAATATTGTCAAATACTCTATATTATATTTCTGTCAATTCCTGTCCTGAATAAAACTGTCAACAAACCAAGCGATCCGTGTTGCTTAGTTTGTATGTTTGTACAGTGCTTATATAGTCTTGTCTCTAGAACTTTGAGTTGGTGTTTGTGTTTTACGTCTGCATTTTATAGGGGAGTGAATGCGAACAAACGACCGTATTATAAGTTAGTTTGAAGAAGTTGTGGGTTAAGGAAGTTTAAATTACACGGATTGCTATTTTAACAAAAATAGTTTTACTTGTTAGAAAATAACTCTTTAAAAATATTATGTTCTTGTCGTAGATGAAACTTAAATATAGATGAACGTATGAAAATAAAGTATTGTAATTCTTAATGGCTTTTAATATAACTAAAGTTTAAAGGAATTTATTTTATTTTTCGTCGTTTCAGTATGCAACTGGATATTTAGCTGGAATGACAAATGTTGAAATTTGAGATTCAGAGGGTAAAAAGCTGAAATGTATATTTTAAAAGAAATATAAACAAAGTGTCTAAAATTAATTGCGAAAGTCACAAATTGTATGTTTTAGACAGTTTTCTAGAAATAAATAGGCACATTAAAATATTCGCTCTTTTGTCAGAAGTACGATGCTAAATTAAACTTTTATGAAAACAAGCTATTTGTTTATTTCATAACTTCAAAGGTACAAATACAATTACAAGTAAGTGACTGGGCGCGTCACTGTGGAGGGGTTTTATATTAAAATAAAAGAGCCCCAAGACAATGGGCTGTCAAGCGCAACTTTTACTTGTGTTTGTATTTCGTTGTTTCATTTTTATCAGATATATCTCGTATTTTATGAAACCCCCAGCAACGGAAGTGGGATTAAGCGTTTCTACGTGCGTTTCTATGTCAGATATATAGAAATAAAAATCGTTATATTAGTACCCTTACATGCGCCTTTTATATGCCCTGATATTTTTTTTTTTGCTGATTCTGTGTGTTAACATTCTTGCCAATATAGTTGCATAAAAATATTAAAAAAAAATCCACAAGTATAGCTACGCTTAAGGAAATGCTATAGTCGACAATAAAAACCCAATATAGTAATGGTTTTACCTAAATTGTCACCGTATTATTTACAATATGAATATTATTTATATAAATATTTGTATCAATATTAATAATACAAACAGAATATTATAAATTACTATAAACTTATACCTAAACTGCAAAGGGCAATTACGAGGGGCGATCAAAAAGTAATGATAATGAATATAATAAAACAACGATTCTAAATCAAATTTAATTTATTTTTCTACGTAGTCTCCTAACAAGTCGATACATTTAGTCCAACGTTTCTCTAAACCTAAAATACCCTTTAAAAAAAATCTTTATCAGAGCTCTCCCAAAATGCCTCTACAGCAGCCATCACCTCGCTATCATCGTCAAATTTCTTGCCCCTGAGGTGTTCCTTGAGCCGAGGAAACAAATGAAAGTCGCTGGGGGCTAAATCTGGAGAATAGGGCGGGTGTTCGACCAGTTCGAAGCCCACTTCTCGAATGACAGCCATCGCAACTTCGGCTTTGTGTGCAGGAGCGTTGTCCTGATGAAACAGGACTTTCGCTCGGAGTTTGCCGCGTCATTTTTCCTTTATGGCTTCTCGTAGTCGTCTTATTTGATCAGCGTAGTAGGAGCCCGTTATAGTAGCTCCCTTTTCCAGGTAATCAACCATTATGATTCCCTCAGCATCCCAGAAAACGGACGCCATAACCTTGCCCGCCGAGCTTGAAACTCTGAACTTCTTCGGCGTCGGTGAGGATGGCCTTTTCCAAGTCATCGATTGTTGTTTGGTCTCAGGATCAAAATGATGAATCCATGTTTCGTCCATGGTCACAAATCGAGACAAAAAATTTTCTTTGTCAGCCTGGAACTTTGCAAGATTGGCTCTTGAAATGTCAACTCGCTTTTGCTTTTGTTCGTCCGTTAACATTCGCGGTACCCAACGAGCGGAGACCTTTTTCATATTCATTTTGCTGGTCAAAATGCTTTGAATGCTGCCATATGAGATCCCTGTGACCTCAGCTAAATGTCTGACGGATACTCTTCGGTCTGCTAATACGATTTCTTCGACTTTTTTCACGTTTTCCTCAGTGAGGGACGAGGTTGGGCGTCCCTCGCGATGTTCATCTTCTGTGGTCCTTCTACCCAGCTTAAACTCTTTGCACCACCGTGCCACCGTAGAATATGGAGGAGCAGAGTCCCCTAATGTCTCCACCAAATCAGCGTGTATCTCTTTGGTAGACATTTTTTTCAAACAGAGGTACTTGATGACGCATCTCACTTCGTGTTTCTCCATTTTCGTGTTGTCGCTCCGACTGCTGGTATTCAAATGAATGTAGCTCCTGCAAATGACGTCCTATTTATACAATTTTTTAGCTGGGAAGTCATGAGGGACTGAGGAAGTAAAAAGCATTTTTTTTGGATTTTTATCTTCTTTAAAAATACCTGTTTATCATTACTTTTTGATCGCCCCTAGTATAGTGCTATTGCTGCTAAGTTTGTAGATAGATCCCGGTCTATGAAAGGCTTTTTGCATAGAAACTCTTGTTTGCCTTGCCTCTTACCGATTTTTTGCCCTCTTAACGCGAGGTGCGATCTTGTGCCCTGCGGTCTCATACTGACAGTAAAGTAAAAGTCTACTCACTCGTATGATCGTTATTTCTCTTACAAAATATTTATAGGCTTCTTTAAGATTCCCAGACACTTGAAACTCATAATGTGCTGAAGATCTCATTAGGTGCGCCCACATTATGCAGTTATAATGGTCCCTTTGATTAGCAGCTCTAAGCGCGTCCTACAAAAAATATAGGCGGAAAAATATTATGTCTGTATTTGTTTATCTGAATACATAGCTGGATGTTATCGCTGAAATTTGTGAGCTGGAAATATATTCGATGGACTAGATTAATTGTGTCATGTTTCGAAAATTTAAATTTATTAAGCACGTTTATATAATTTACAGAATTAGCTGGCTGCGCTAATTTGTGTGCTTGTGTTGGCATAAATTAATTCGTATTTGTTGTACCTATTTAAAAACTAGCTGAATCTTTTAAATTTACTTATAGACTTTACTACAGAATAAATAAAGTATTCGTGAATATGCCTTTGAGGTGTTAAAAAAACGTCTTAAAGTAGAGGTTACAGGTATACGTAACGAAATAAGGCTTTAAACTGTACTATTATGATAGTGACCTGAAAATGACTATACCCATTATGGGGGTTCAATTGTCTTAGCATTTGACTAAGTAGATACATTGCTCTTGTGGCTACTAGGCGTGGTCTAGTTCTGTGATTGTCATCCCACCAGAACAACACAGTGATTAAAAGCAAATTCGTTCATGAATTCAAACCAACCACAACTTGCTGACAAACTGTTTGTGTATGTCTGTGGTTTAGGCGTTTGCGGAGGCATATAAACAGAAGGGTGCTTAAAATAATTTTATTATGCTTGGTTATCATTTTTTTAAGTATGTCTTTCGGAATATTATTAATTTATTTATTATCTGCTTATGTATAGAAGTCTGCGTTTAAAAATTATTATCAGAGTTTACTCATATGAGCTTGTGTATAAAGCAATCTATTTTCTTTAACTCACATTCCGTGTAATATGTTGGATGTTAACTGAAAAAGCAGAAAAAATATAGACGAAATAAAAAGGTAGCTCGCAAAAAATATATACATATTTTTTATTTACAGAAAGGTAATAAATAGCATTGACCCAAATATTAAGTTATCTGGAAAAATCTGTAGTTTATTAAAAATACTTGAAAAATTTAAATTATTATATAATGTTACTGATATAATCATTGTTGGTTTAGTTGTGTGCTTTATTTGTTTTACATACTATATGCATGCACTTTAGCATACGTTTTTTGTGGTGGTGGTTTATTTAACAATTTATGTCGATTTTATATGTGGTGTGTGGGTTTTACCTTAGTTATCTATTAACAAACTTTTGTGCAAAGAATTCTAGTTATCACGTTAGTTTATGAAAAGTTTAATTTCATTTACCGATAGCTTTTTCTTTGCGCTTAAGCAAATTAATCGTAATAGTTGAATAAGTAATTATTTTTTCATATAAATGATGCTAATTTAATTGATAAATTTATACAATGATTTGTATCATGGAAGGCATAAAATGTAGAATATTATTTTTGTAAAAGTGCTCAATTATTATATATCAAGTAATTTTAATTTTCAGGTCCTTTATGACGGTAAACTGTCATCGGCAATTGTTTTCATGTACAACCCTGTGGCGACAGATGGACAGTTGTGTTTACAGTCTGCCCCCAAAGGCAATGTGTCGTACTTTGTACACACACCTCACGCGCTTATGCTGCAGGTACGAACAACCTTTAATACCGTATGGTGTCCTAGTACATAGTGAAATGATAAAATGCGCCTTCAGGGATTTTACGAGCGATTTAACGAGTGTAAAAACTTTTTTTTACATTTTAAAGATTCTTTCTTTTTCTAGTTTTAATCGAACTTTAACTTTGTTTGACGGTTATTTCACTATATTTTATTATGTAATTTGCCAGTGTATCCAAAGGAAGTTTAAAGGGTTTTCTTTGAAGAGATTTCGTGATTAGTTAGTAAAAGGCAATGGATTTACAAAATAAACGAGGCAATTTTGTTTCGTGTGGGAAAATGCGATAAGGAACGTAGACTTACCGGGATTTACAAAAACAGAAAACGCGTTCGTTCGTAATGGTTGCTTAGGGTTACCTCGTCACGTACGAGGGATCAACTGCCTTTTGAGTGAAGAGATATATAATATGCGTTATATAAGGACATTAATCATTCGGCACCATCATCATCCTTCTCAATCAATATTAAATAACTATCCAGTCTAAAGAAATAAAGAGGTTTATCAAATGAGATTGTCAAACTGAAAAAAAAAACATTGGCAAGAATTATTTTTATTCTTTTATTTTTGAAACACTTAAAACTACTTTAGCCACGTTTGGTAGGTTCGCGTCAGCGAAATGCTTATGTGGTGCGTCATAGTTCATAGTCAAGTTTTGAATTCTTTCAGCGATCTCTATGGCAGGAAATTTTTGAACTATGGCACCATATTATGTCTTCAAGGGGTGAATAGATTAGAATGCAATATTTTTTTATTTAGGTTAGGTTAGTAATTTGATTCGGCAAGAGTTTAATCAAAAAACTATATTATAGCTATGGCTATGTCGTTAATAATAACTTTATTTAATTTAACTTACCCATTTTTGGTTATATTCTTTCATAGATTTATTTTTATTTATTCATTTATTTTCATATTTTTATTATAATAGTTAATTTTTGTTTTAGGAAGTGAAAGCCGTGGTGACTCACTCAATACACAGCGCTCTCAACTCTATAGGGGGTGTGCAGGTTCTGTTCCCTTTGTTCGCGCAATTGGACCTGCCTCATGATGCACCGGCTTCGGATCCCAAACGAGATCCCATGTTATGGTATGTCTTATTTGAAAAAAAAACAAAATTTCTATTCTATTCGCATTCGCATAAACTGTTTTAAAATGGTATACAATAATAATATATTTTCTATCTTTTAAAATTTTATAAAGGTTTTTATTAAAAATAAAAGGCTTTGAAATTTTTACTCAAACGAATCATACTGACAACTTTGCCTCAGGGCTTTTTCTGTTAGTTGTCTGTTTCTGTAGCTAACAGGCATATGATAAAATTATTTTTATTTTTTTATTTATTTTATTTTTTATTTTTATATAAATAAAATAAATAAAAAATAAATAAAAAAATTATAAAGGAAAAATAATATATATTTATATAATATATATTTATGGAATGACTTCTATGCGATTTAAATAATACATGCTACATAAAGTAAATATTATAAAACGCTAATAGCTCTATTTAGTATAAGAACAGTCTCTGCAATCTAAACTACCCTGTCGCGCCAGCACGTAGACAAGTGACGTCGTTAAGCTCCCAAGATGGCAGTTGGAATCCTCCCGCAGCCTATCTGATGTTAAATAATGACTGTATTTAATTAGGGGATCATCATTTCAAAACTCAGTTGTTTTGCTTCTCACAGTAACATTGTATGTTAAATGAATGTGAAAAGAATTTGATTTATTTTTAGTCTACACTTCTACACTAATATTATAAAGAGGAAAACTTTGTTTGTTTGTTTGTTTGGTTGTAATGAATAGGCTCAAAAAGTACTGGAACGATTTCAAAAATACTTTCACTATTCGAAAGCTACATTATCCACGAGTAACATAGGCTAAATTTTATTTTGAAAAAAAAATAGGGTTCCGTAAGATATTTGGGTTTTTCGGACAGAAGGTGTAAAAAATCAACCAGAAAAGTTACTTATTTTGCGTACTAAGATCCCGTTGTAAATCTTAGTTAACGCAGGCGAAGCTGCGAGCAACAGCTAGTATAACATATTATCTTGATAAAAGCCTGTAAATTTTAAAATGTGAAAGCATGGCATGATTTGATGTACTCATGTGTCACGTTCCTCTGCATGGATGGCCATCATCTTTTCCGTGAAATTATTTTTCTATGTATCCGAAAGACCTTATGTCAGGATAGAATAATAGATGTCGTCGACCTCTTACGATTAGGTGCCTCGTTTTTCTGTTTGCCTCTGGAACATAAATATTTTATAATTAATTACAACATATTATACAATATAAAAAAAAACATTATTTTATACTTACTGATATTGCTGAAACGTACTTTTATATTGCGTTTATAATTGTCCGATTTTACTTAATTGATCACTTCAAAAAACCTAAATAAAAAAATGAGGTAAAAAAAAATGTTTATATAGATGATTTAAAAACTGCTGGTGTTCAGCTTCATTTATCAAAGCTACAAGAACTTTAACGATCAACTAACAAGATTCGCACCAAATATGACATTATACTCCAATTATATTAAACTCCAATTAAAACTTGCTAATTTCGATGCTTTGAATATTTACAAAACTATCTAAAACTTGCAACTAAATTACAATACCTGTTGTAGTTCCTTCATTAATACTCCAAGTAGAGTGGGTCCGGCGAGTAGCCCAACTAAATGCACTTCCAATGTCAATAGCCTAATCTCTTGCAAAGTTCGTGCACCACCTCAGTGACCGAATAATACTTGCGACTAACTCCTCGGTACTACTAATTGCCTGATTACGAGCTCGGGTATGCGAATGGACTTGCGAGAGCTTGTGGGGATTTGTGAGATGATTACGTTTTGTAATAAACTTTATCTGATACCTAAATTTTGTAATAATGTAGGATTATAACAAATCACAACGAAATAATGAAGGCTTATCTTGGGGTTTATTATTCAGTGTGATCATGTAAAATTTTGGGATATAAATTCAAATGAGCAGGCGTAGCAGTTACGTAAGATATTAATAAAATACAGTATATTCTATACATATATTGACGATAAGGGATTAGCAACCTAATCATTATAATGAACCTTTCAGTGATGTTTTTTCCATTCATTCAGATGAGAGCATTAATATAACTTAGAAACTAGGCATATCGCGTCTTCTAATCCTGTATGGCAATAGGTACGTACTCGTAGGTACATATATACATGTCCTTAATTACATAATTATTTGTCTACTAATTTATCTGCAACCTACTTGGCCTAGGTGTGATTATTCATAATGCGAAAAACTAGTTTTTCGTCGATATGTATCATTGAATACAGATAGTGATAATTATAAATGTACATTATAGAAATGATTTTTAAACACAATCCTAAATAAATATTAACAAGATAGCAAATTGGATTAAAAGGAATTTTTCATATATGTATAGTAGCACTTTCCAATTCTATTGTTAGTTTTAAGTTAAATTATTTTCTTTAGCTAGGTACTAGCGAAAGAAAATAATTTAACTTAACTGTTGAAAAGGTAGAACTAATTTATAAAAACGTTTCTTTTATGCGTGTCAATTTTTCCTTACCTAATCTGCTAGTATTGTGTTAGTAAAGCTACTACTGCTTTACAATGAATACGTATTGTATAGTTTAACTAGTTTCTTAGTATCAACTTCATCATACAAAGAACTCGATGCAGATCAATATTGCGCTACAGGGGAAAGCTATAATGGGGTGGTGTAAGCCGTAAGGCGCCTCTCCGTCGTCTCATCACTAATTGCGACTCAAAAACAAATATTTATCTCATTGCCATATTGTAAGCTGTTAGTAGTAGGTAATATACAAGTTAACAAGCTATTTATTCGTGTAGACGACATTTCGACATCAACACTGAGATGTGGAATCATGGAAAATAAATATTTATTTATTATATATTGATTTTTCTAATTACAGTTCTAAGCTCCTCGGATTCGTATGCTCATTGGTGGAGTCGTGTAGCACAGTGCAACAACACATGCTGCAGTGTAGAGGGTTTCTGGTAATATCTCACATGCTGCAGCGATGTGGTCGGGACCATCTCACACCAGATACGCTGGCGTCCTTTCTACATTTGACAAAACATCTCGTCACTTGTTGTTCCCCTAACTCGGATCTCCTATTAAAACAGGTATATTAATGTTGTTAATTTATTCTTTTTGTACCTTTTTACTTTTAAAATTGTTTTAGATTCGTTAATGAATATATCATATAATCATAAAAAATATTAATATTTACAAAGATTAATATTTTTTATGATTAAGATTTCAAAATGTAAAATTTAGTTGCAACAAATGCAAAATTTCACAAATTTGCTTTACCCGGCTTAGTAGAAAATTCCAAGGGTTCACAAAATTAGCAGCGTAAATTTAAATTAAACGCTCCCCAATATTAATTTGCCATCAAATCTTGGAGCTGTAGTAATTCTCTCGGCAGGGTTTTATGGTATATTACTTCATAAATAACGAGCCATTGCTTCGTAGAAAATTTTAGTGATTCAATTTATCCAAAGTTTAGCTTCTGTAATGCTTTTAGTGATATTAATATTCATCATAGTATATTTTAGAAAATATGTTTTAACAAAATATACAATATTCTAATTTAATTATCAATATAATATGTTCTATTAATCATATATTGATATATAAGTTGTTAATACTTATGAGAATTATATATAAATGTTGTTAAATGAGTTGAAATACCACAATCTAGCGTTTATCGATCTTATTGCTGTTTATTAAGTTTCATACATATACAAACTTAACAACAACCTTGTTCCGATAAAATTCGTAAATCTGTAGTTCTTTCAATATCGTAAGTGAAATTAAACACGGCAACATTATAAACATTATAGATAAAAATAATTAATTTATAACAACAATAATTATAGGTATGTAATTCTGAAATTTTATTTGCACGTAGTAGTTATCAACGGATCTAGATATTGAAACCAGCACTTGGGTTATCTGGTTACTTATTGAATGTAATAAAACCGATGATAAAACACGAACCATACACTTGTAAAAATGTCAGTAAACTTCTTATAGTAATCATCACATTCTCACTGAATATTAATTTATATATAAAATAGATTTTTACGGCCTATATTAAAAGGTTTTCGGATATAATATACCCGAAGGCTGTACAATATTATGCTCAAAATAAAATATATTAAAATGAGTATGTTCAAGTTTTTGCAAAAATATTTATTACGTTCTATAAAAGGAGGTTACTATTTACTTGATACGAACTAGTATTTCGATTTTTATAAACTAGATTTAAATATCCATTGATTTTTACATAGTATGATTTTTTATATAAAACCTACTTACTGAAAACATGTTATGAGGGTGTTATTATTGTCGGTTTTGTTTCTACACTCAAATATATTATTTTAATTACAACCTGATGGTTGTTAGCGCACGCTCCTTTTGCTTTTGATCTTTTTTTACTTCATCTCTTACACTGGATTTCACGATTTTATTACTCCATTCATTGTAAGCACAATATTTTTCACTTTTATTTTCACGCAAATTTAATGCTTTTAAAATATTCTAATAAAATGTATATCTAACTTTTAAACTGCATTGCTATACACATGTTGCAATTATATGTACGAAATAATATTATATATAATGTATAAACTCTAATATTGAAGCGATATTTATGAATTAAAAATTATTTAAATAAGTATAACTTTAAACTCTTAAAGCTAACTTCAGCAATACTATTTAGCAAATTTAAATTAACACACAAGCAAAGGAGCCTACGCTTTCAGCCATCGAACAGTTATAGTCTATGCTAATCACAGTCTTTTTGTCAATCCTTCCTGACCTGGCAGCTGTTGGACCACATCCTCTTCAACCCGTCTCTGTGGATCCACACGCCAGCGGCGGTGCAAGCGAGACTCTACTGTTACTTGGCGACGGACTTTTTGGCTGATGCTCATATATATGGTAGTGTGAGACGAGTGAGCACCGTTCTACAAACTGTCCACACGTTAAAATATTATTACTGGGTAGTGAACCCAAGAACAAAAAGCGGAATCACGCCTAAGGGATTGGGTGAGTTCTAAAGTTTTAAGTTTAAACGTTTTTTCTGGTTACTTAAGTTTAATTATAATGAAACAAATTTACGGATTTTATCGCGGTTCACTTTACAGCAACCATGGTCATGGGAGGACATGTTCCCCGTGACCATGGTTGCTGTAAAGTATCCGAAACGTCGGGCTTGTAAAAAACTTAATAAACCGCGATAAAATCCGTAAATTTGTCATTATAATGAGGGAAATTCGCGTAAACATAAGAAAACTTAAGTTCTAATTAACGACACGTTGTTTATGACTAGAAATATTTATAAGAAAACTGTATTTGATTAGTACATAAGCTCACGATGGCCGTCAATGCACCGTGATTTTTAGACAGACCTTCCCAGTAATGGACATATTATAACGTTCGCTCATACAATTATTTCAGCCCTTGTACCAGAGTCATAGATGAATGTGAGTACGGTGTAAGCGTACCGTATGAAACGCTATTATGCAGTACCGGTCATATTGATTCAAGAACAATAGACCCTACCCATTCAAATTGAGTCCTAATTTCATTATTACGTAGTTGGTAATCGTTTAATATGTACTTCGGTTAGGTTCCTTTATGTGTAACTAATTGGGCTAGCTATAACAGAAAGGTTTAATGTCCTTTTACAATAGTCATCATCATCAGCCTCAACCCGTCCACTAGTAAGCAATACTACGTAATATATATTGTACGCTATTCGGTGAAACTTTTAAATAATATCATTAATATAATCTCTTCGTCTCTATCACAGTCAACGGTTCGACAAACATCCCGCTGTGGAGCTTAGCAGTAAACTGATTACATTGAGTATTATTATAAGATTTACAATGTTAAATTTCAGATGGACCGCGCCCAGCGCATAAAGATATTCTAACCATCCGGGCGTACATCTTACTATTTCTAAAACAGTTGATCATGATCGGCAATGGAGTTAAAGAAGACGAACTGCAGTCAATATTGAACTACCTTACAACTATGCATGAGGTTGGTTTTTACGTATTAGAAGTTACATCATTACTCCGCTCTAATCTCTATGTATTTAGTCATGTCTGGCTGGTCGAGTTTTCAGGCAGGCGGGTTCGAATCCCGTTAAATTGCAGATAATTTGTATGATACTAATAGGCAAGGTTAAAGTGGTGTAGTTGTTGCATAATAAGTATTTATAAAAATATTTAACATAGCACGAAAAATTCAATATGTTCATTTTCAGGATGAAAATCTCCATGACGTTCTACAAATGCTGATTTCCTTGATGTCCGAGCATCCCAGTTCCATGGTACCAGCTTTTGATGCCAAAGTCAGTATACACTTACATCATATTTTATTCCTTTAATATTCAGAAATGATGTCGGTTTTTAATGTCAAAGCCAAAGTTATAATTAATTAAATTAGTTGGCCGAAACTAGCGTCGAAAGCTGGTTGAGAAAGGCTGAACGGTCGCTATAAATCTCTTTAGAAACGCTTTGACCTATACAAATGGAATAGCGAGACTGTGGTATTAACGTACGTAGGTATACCTCTCTCAAACCCCAGGACTATTGATCCTTGGCTAGCTCAAAGGACAAAGTCCGCTATAGTCCGTGATATATAATTGTTGACATTAATTTAATGAGTATCGTTGGTCAAAGTATTCGTAATATATAATACTAGTGACTTAACTTCAATAGTTATACACTTACTACCGCGACATTTTTTGTAGATATGTCCTTTAATATTGTGGAACATGTTTTTGTTCTATCGTCAATAGTTTTTGCAGCGCATGCCATGAAGGATGTTTTATAGGCATTTTTTTTTACACCTTGGGCAACATTATTGTAGTTTTAGTAGGGATCGTTATTTTTCTTACGATTATAACCTAAATTAATCAGTGATAATGTAGAATTTAAATTGTGAAAGAATTTTTAAAATCTGTCCAGTATTTCTTAAGCCAGTTCGTTATAAACATACATACAAAACTTTCCACTGCATAATATTTTTAGAATATTATATATAATATGACAATTGTATGTTATTCAATTCGATTTGTTTTACATTTCAGGGCGGCGTGCGGACTATTTTCAAATTGTTATCTTCTGAAAGTCAATTAATAAGGTTACAGGCTCTCAAGCTTCTGGGTTTCTTCTTAAGTAGAAGCACACACAAGTACGTATATTCACTATTTTATGAAACTAAAGACACATAAAACCAAACTTGTAATTAAATAAAATTTTCAAATTATTTTGCACTTTTAAAGTAAAATTAAAGTACACAGTAAAGTTTTGCTCAATTTGAATAAAGAATTAATGATATTCTTATTAGTATGAAATAATATTTGCATGTAAATAATGATAAGGGATGTCTGCACCGGGTCGTGGACGTTTATATATATATCATATTACTATTTATATGAATTACTTAAATTTATCCCATTCCCAGTACTTATAAACAAGTTCTTACTAACTTATTACGAGGATAGTTAGCGCGGTATGATTGTAGAATAATATTTATTTATTTATTTGATTGTTGTAACATTGTCTTTAAGGGTTAAAGGTTAATAATTGTTACACTACTTCCAGACGAAAATACGATGTAATGTCTCCACACAATCTGTACACGCTGTTGGCGACCCGTCTGGGCGGCGGATCCGGTGCTCTGGCTCTGCCGGTCTACAACGCTCTGTACGAACTGCTTACCGAGCACGTTGCCCAGCAGGTGCTCTACACCGCGCATCCAGAACCACAGCCTCATTTTCGCCTCGAGAATCCTAGTGAGTAGATTTTTTACCTAGATGAATCGTAGAGGAGATACAAATATTCAGATGTTAATAACCATTTTTAGAAGTTATAAGTAACCATCGATCACATAACTGGATTTGTCGTAATGGTTGACGTAATAGCAATACTAAACACATAACATTACCGCAATTTTCATAATATTACATGCGGCCCTAGTCCATTTATATTTGCTCGATGTAACTAAGTTATTAAAAATCTGATTTTTTCCACTAATAAAATACTTAATTTAACAAAATAAGTATGTACTTAATATTACTATTTATTCTTAAATATCAATTTTGATCATGGCGTGATGATAAAAGTAAATATTTCTAAGACCGGTTTAAAATTTTACCCGTCGATAAAACTTTTACTGAAATTTATATCATCAACTTTTTTAAACGATAAATTCTCAAAGTATATACACTATAGTATATATATAGTATAGTAGTTCTTTTAATAAATTATATCAATTAATTATTTTTTTAATTTGCAGTGATCCTCAAAGTAGTGGCAACACTGATAAGGCAATCAAAGCAAACTGAACAATTGCTGGAAGTGAAGAAATTGTTCCTGTCTGACATGACACTTTTGTGCAGTAATAACAGAGAAAATAGACGAACGGTTTTACAAATGTCCGTTTGGCAAGAGTGGCTCATCGCGATGGCTTATATTCATCCAAAAAACACCGAAGAGCAGAAAATATCTGATATGGTGTACTCGTTATTCAGAATGCTGTTGCATCACGCCATCAAACACGAATACGGGGGCTGGCGAGTGTGGGTAGACACTCTGGCTATTGTACACTCAAAGGTAAATTATTTAAAGTTCCGTGAAACATTATCAATAATTACGTATTTTATTTAACTCAATAATTGGTAAATATTCATAGAGGCCTGTTTCATAATGTCCGAATAAAGTTCCAAATGAGCTACTTGCAACACATTTAACAATAACGACTTCGCTTTACAATTGACAAATAGTACTACTACTAGTACTATCTGTGATAAAACATTTATCTGCTAAATTAGTGGACGGCTCTAATAAACATGCTTGACAGCTGTAATTTAAATAATTTCTAGTAACGCTTGTTTTGTTGTGCAAGAAAATTTGAAAATATGAAAACATTTTTGATTCAAGTTTTAGCAGTCAACCATCAATTTTCGCATATACGCTAGTTTGACAGTTTCACGCTTCGGAAACGGAATATAAAAAATAACGAATATTCTGTTTTGATCACTAAAGTATGAAGAGATAACATTATTCAAGTTGTTTGTAAATAAAACGTTTAAAAATAGTATAAAAAATACTAATTTTTAAGTTTATTTGTAACACTAAATGTTTTCCTATAGCGTATGTATCGTAAAATGGAACTGTGAAATTTTGAGGTTGCCCAAACTATTTACTAGAAAGTGGCAAACAGGTAATTATACTACCAAGTAGATTCATAGGTAAGATAGAGGTAAGATGATGATGAAACCCAAAAAGGACTAATCAGAAGTTGTATTTTTGACATATTTAATTTGTTAAATAGCTATAAGGTACTTCACTTGCACATTATGAAACAGACTCTAAGTAGACTAGTACTAGAAACTAATTATTCATGGCTGTAATTATAGGTTTCGTACGAAGAATTCAAGCTTCAATTTGCCCAAATGTACGAACATTACGAACAAAGACGTGCAGACAACATAACAGATCCCGCTGAACGACAACAACGACCCATCTCTACTATTTCTGGTTGGGATCGACACACGGATGGTCACGCTAAAGCCAAAGTTGTACCAGATACAGACGAAAGCGTTGATGGTACACCAGTATCTATTAGAAAACAAAATGTATTAAATCATGGAGCACAAACTGAAATAGGCAAAGGACTTTCTTTACGAGAGGTTGATTCATGTAGATGTAATAATTCAAGTGAGAGTGCTGAGGACAGTCGGACTACAGTAGTTTATAGTGAAGTGTGTAAAGTTCATAGTCCTAAGCATGTTAGTACCGAAGTGCCCTGCGTAGAAGGTTGTGATAGTGTTATTAGTAATACCGAAATAGAACATGCGGTCGACGATACCGAAGTAGACAGCGAAGACAAAGTAATCGATATGAATACTGAGCTAGTTGAATCAATTATAGAAAATCAATATCTCCAAAGCTCAGAATCGGGGATAGGAACTATTGAAATGGATTTACAAAAATTGGACAAACCAATGTCGCGTCAAGGTAGTCTTGATTACATTCCAGTAAGAGACATTTGTGATAATATTAAGGATGATAATACCGATAAAAGTGAAGGCCTACCGTCAAGTTTATCGATAAGTGAATCGGCTAGTCCGGAGAGAGTAGCAGATGGACTTAATATGAGTAATGAAAGAGAATCTGAGCTTTCAGATCCGTCCGAATTATATTTGACTCCAAGTGAAGCGACAAGCCCTAAAAGAATTCAAGATAAGACTGATATGAACATTCCTGATGATGCAACTACGATAGACGACCCTAAGCATATTGCCATTAATATTGTCAATGATGTGCTAACTATAGCTTTAGAGACGGTTAGGGTTAAAACCGACGATGACACGGACTCTGGTGCCATTTCTGGCGGTCAACATTCGGATGGTAACACTCCAAATGGTAGAGAAGATTTAGAACAAGATATTGAAGAAATTATTGATCAGACACAAAATGCCGAAACTATTGCAAAAGATATAGTACTAGATATTATTGCTTCAGTCATTCCTGATAGTGAAAGTCAAGAAAAAGATGAAGTTATTACTGACAACAATGATAATATACAAAGAGTATTACCTTCTGATCATCCACACGAAGGAAACGTATTACCTTTGGATGAAGAACTAATAACAGGCAAGACTGAGATTGAAAATGAAAGCGAACCTTTGGATATTGCATCTGAAAATATTAAAAACGAAAGTCATAGGATAGACACCGGTATGGAAGATCAAGAAATTCCAGAAATACCTCCTATTTCAACTATAAGTGAAAATATTTCTTTAGCCAATAAACAAGAACAAGAAGAAGAAGAGGACAGAAATAGAGAGAGCGAAAGAGATAAAAGAAGAGTGAGTTTACCTGGAGATAGTGAAATGAAACAGGACAGCCGCGGTGAAGGTGTAGCATCGCAGGGTACAAATACATCGACCTCACCGAAAAGGCCGCGAAGTGCTTCAACAAGTACACAAGTTGACTCAAATCACTTCGGTAAGTCTAAATTGGGACTTTTAATTAGAATAGTGTATCTATTTTAGTGTATAATATTATGTACACAATAGGTAACTGAACAAATGAAGTAATTTTTGAATAAGAAATACTATTTTTAGCCTGCTGTCTTTTAGGTCTATTTATTTATATAAATAAAGACCGTTGTTGATTGCTTCCAACTTGGATTGGCTACTTCCCTAATATTATCTTGTCATCTAGTAGATTTTTTACAGTCCTTGTTCGAAGCTCTGTAAAATTTGTGATATTATTTAAAAATATATTTGACTAATTTCAGAAGCCAAACGGCCATCAAAATGCAATCGCCCAATGTTTTCACCAGGACCGACACGTCCACCTTTCCGCATACCTGAATTCCGTTGGTCATACATACACCAAAGATTATTATCGGATGTCTTATTTTCTCTCGAAACAGATATACAAGTAAGTAACTTAATATTTTCTTTATTGTTAATCTGCCGATATGTTTGAGAATAGCAACATGCAAAAGTCTAATAGTGATAATATAACCTTTTAAATGATATAACGGGTCTGGGATATTTTTTTATTTTATTTTTAACTAGCATTTGTAACACAAGCTCTGTACGAGCTTGTACGAACTTAGCATAAGTCGACGTAGACATGATGTGTTATTAAATATTTATTTATATTATTTGTATGTGCAAAAATTTTTGCTCTTTCATTTTAGGTATGGCGCAGTCATTCAACTAAGTCGGTAATAGACTTTGTGAACAGCAGCGAGAATGCGATATTCGTTGTCAACACTGTGCACTTGATTAGTCAGCTAGCTGATAATTTAATTATCGCGTGCGGTGGATTGCTTCCCTTACTTGCCTCTGCAACGTCACCCAACGTAAGTTTATCTATACATAAAATACATTTCAATATTATTATTTTTACTTTTATTCCATCGTTATTACAATCAAACTGTTTTGGTCCAGAATGAATTAGATGTAATTGAACCAACACAAGGCATGCCCGTTGAAGTGGCTGTGACTTTCCTCCAACGTCTGGTCTCTATGGCCGATGTGCTGATATTTGCGAGCGCCTTAAACTTCGCCGAATTGGAGGCCGAGAAGAATATGTCCAGTGGAGGAATACTAAGGCAGTGCTTACGACTTGTAAGTAATTTATTTAATTATTTTATAGCATTTAAGGTCAGGAATAGACTTAGACATATTTTAGTGGTATAGAAATTATTCAAAGGAATTAATAAAATGAGTTCATTTTTTATAGTTACTAATAAGTCCATTGGTAAATATTGATTAGGGTTTCTAGATTTATCCAGTGTATTTTTTAATATAAAATCTATGTAGATTTTCTAAAAATATGCTTTATGATTTTGTTTGCCTACTTCGTTTAGTAAAATTAAGTAAATTAACACTTTTCCAACACTTTTCAATTTGTGCTTATGGAAATGTTGTTCTGGTAGTCTCGTTTTTTATATTACTAACTATTTTGTCGTATAATTAACTCTAGATAAGTATTTTAACAGACATTTCAATAAATATTCTTCTTTGCATGATTCCGATTTTGAAACTTCCTAATTTAAAAACTTGTGAATATTATACAAAAATACAAGGGCATGATAGTTTAAAAGGAGTTGAGACATTAGCTTAGCACACGAGAGCGTGTGTAGAGGTAGTGTAGTGAGTAATTGTACAGGTGTGCACGTGCGCCGTCCGCAACTGTCTCGAGTGCAAGGAACGCCAGCGATGCCGCGGCCCTCGCGCTAATCGCTCCGCCGACTCACCCTCTCCTAAGGTAAACTCTTCTCACATATATATTTTTATCCTTTTGATGTCCTGGTACTTTTATCACCAAAATTACACAACCAATAAGATGAAAAAAGTTCCTAACTCCAAAAGTTTTTTTTAATACTTGATTCTAGTAATGTCTTAAGTGTTTTAAGCTAAATGATAAGAAACACACTCAGATATTCCGGATCCTGTCACTACATTCATGTCTCTATCACGACTGGAGAGTTAATTTAACTTTTACTATTAAACTTTAATAACTACAAATAAATTTAGTCTATTTACTAGATCACCTGTCATCATTAAAATATTCCCTCAAATGTCACTCCTAAATTTAAGATGCCGGCACCGTTTATTTTATATACTCCTTTAATAGTAATTTATATTAAAATTAATTATAGATATAGAAGTATTACTAAAAAAATGTTTTAAAATGTATGTTGTTGTAAGATTTTTTTTACTTTGTATTTAGGTACATAACAATATTTTTTAGTTCTTATTTAGATCAATGTAATCTGTATGATATTGATGCATGCGAATTACAAAAAAACTTAAAACGCTGAATAAATTAGTTTTGCATTATTTGTGGAATATATTGTAATTTAGTTTTTGCTAGAAAATTATAAGTCTAATTTTATTGACAGAGCGTTGTGGCGAGTTTAGCTGATGCCTCAAGCCCCGTCAAAGACCCCGAGAGACTTCTCCAAGACATGGATGTTAATAGGCTACGCGCGGTTATTTATAGAGATGTGGTGAGTATAGAAAAACATACCCTTTAATGTAATATAATGATTGAAAAGTATTAAATAGGTAGCTGCAATCTACAAGATATATGACATGGTCGATTACGAAATTTCAGGAGGAAACAAAACAGGCTCAGTTTCTGTCGCTCGCGATCGTGTATTTCATATCGGTGCTGATGGTGTCGAAGTACCGAGACATTCTGGAGCCGCCGGCGCACGCGCAGCCCGACTGCACCAGGAGACTACATCACACACACGAACATCACGGTTCGTATACATCTTTGTAGATAAGCTCGATGTATGTACAATTCAGATAGATCCATTAATTTTTTACATTAGAATATAAAATAATTGAACTATATTGAAGAAAAAAATATGCCAAGAAGGCTTGGTATAAAGTTATGAAGTATTATTTCATTCAAAATTAGAAAATTACAGTACCTTTTATGTACAACGTTTTTAATTAAAATTTTGGATGACGTTTTCATAGGATGTAAATAAGTATTTTATTTTCAATATGTCTCGTTTATCATTTTTATTCATTAAAATCGCATCACATTAACTTACATGTTTAATTTAAAAAGTGACACAATTGTTTGCTTCTTTCTATTAGCTTCTTGCACTGTCAATACATTGTTTGTAACTTACAACATCAATAACAATAACTATTTAAATCGTATAATTAGGAATATTCAGAAAATAAGAGTGAGGTTATACCTATACGATCCGAAGTTTATTTTTTGCTTTCGCCTCAAGACACCACATGTGTATATTACTAATCGTATGAAACTCAAATGTGTCGTTTTTCTCTTTTCCACGCCGCTTGATAATCGCGTCACGATTTGGAACACTGGTAAAATCTACGTTACTTACAAACACGCTTCACGCCGACATTCAAATATTATTCGGACACACAACGCTTGCGTTTATATTTCGACTTATACTTTCTACAAAATATTGGCTCCTCCGTTATCTGTTTATTTCACTCATTCCTTCAACTTTTATTCACGCTCTGGATTTCTTTAAAACTCATTTCTGTTTTCCTGGTCCTATTCTTCACCTTAAATCCAATTTCCCGTTTCCGTTGGTTGTGTGAATTTATGGATCAGGATCCCGGCCATTGTTCCCGCAGTGGTCCCACCACGTGTACCCACAGTTCCTGCCTGGTGGGCATCCAGCTCACCGCCACACTCACTGCAAACTCGATTGCGGCCAACACGTTAACAATAACACGCACGCGCACGCACGCATCGCTAATTACCACCGCGCGCACGCAGGTAAACGCGGCCCCGGACGATCGCATCCCAATCACGACCCATACGCATGAATTAAATGTCAACATAGCTGAATATAGTTTTCGCTATGCTCATAGCTAGTCGTACGAATGTCATAAAGTAAATGCGGTTCCCTTTCTTTAAACACATCCGAAAATCCAGACATATTTCTATATACATAATATGCGTCGCTGTGCTTTAATGCGCTTGCTTAAGTGTTTTCTTGCTCTGAGAAAGACGTAATATTATCAGATTGCGATGCGAGCGTTTTCACGATAGAATGTGGTCGATGTTTGCAAACACTGTTTTGTCGTTAGCAAAATATAGTGTCATATTAACTTATCGGGACCTACAATCACGTAACGACCTAACACAAATTATAGCAATAGGACAAAACGGTGTAAATTACAGCTTAGGCACAGCTAAAAGTTTTTCGTTTCTTCAGTATAATTTGCTAAGTCATCTAAACATTGATCTTCAGTTGAACATTTGCATGATCGCAAGCAGTTTTTGATGTTTTTATTATAGGTATTGAAAAAAAAATGTGTAGATTTTTTTTCGTATTAATTGTATTAGAAATTTTATTCTTCTTATCTAGGTACTTTTTGATAGTACCGAAAAATATAATTTATAATATTTGAGGATTTCAAGACGTATTTATTTAACGTGTTTATTTTAAATTCATTTTAGAATACAGCAATCTCAGTACCTTCGTTGCTTTATAACGCTTGTTGATGTTGAAAGCCAGTGCTACTTAATTTTGATACTTGTATTACTTATTTGTAACAATTTTACAGAACACAATGGTGATGATGTGGAATACGCCATGATTGTTGTTGACGAAAACAATTCTACGATGAATGAATTAGATTCACCCTCCATGAAGGTAAGAATATGAATTTTAAGAGTCATTACGTATTTGCATTCAATTGGCATGATTTAATATGGATGGATCGTAGTAGTAATGAGACTAAATTATAAATTTTCTGATGAATATTTTTTTAATAGTAGTTCGATTCTGTATTGATTATTGGCAACATTTTAATAATATTACGTGTACACCTACGGTAAGTCATTGCCAATAAGGTATCTAAGATACAAAGTACAAATATGCATAGTTATTGTAATAATTCATATTCGTATTATATTATGCAGTATCCTTTCATAATTTTATTTCTTCGTACAAATGGATGTTCCATTAAATTCAGCATGGAAATTTTATTTAATAAACTGATTTTAGTAACGTAGTATACGTAAGAATCCTTGATTTTAAGAAACAGACTATCTGTAGGATTAAGTATAGTATTATTTGCATGAACTTATCCAGTTATCGTTCTCATACATCGTGTAGGACAAGTTTCATTTGCAAAACGCATTGCCCCTGTTCGTTTTTGTGCTCGCTGATATTCGTGAGGTGTTGTGGTGTCTTTGTTTATATCTACTGCTTTTTACAAGCGTTATTTTTTGCCGTCGCATTTAATTTGTAAAGGATGAAAAGGACGAGAACGTTGCCAAAATTGAAACCACTACGGACGAAGTTAAACCAAATTCAGGGGAAAAGGCGAAAGTGGAGGTAGAAGTGATACCGAGCTCTGAAAAGGAGGAACCCCTGTTCAAATCCAGTCTGAGGGTGAAGACGCAAGTGAAGCCAAAGGTCAGTTAAATCGAGGGTTAGGATTGATGTACCTCTATCTCTATTAGTCTTTGGATATTTCCGATCTGATCTGTTTGAAACTTGGTGTCAATAATATGTATAATTGGTGGTGGTTTTTCTATATTTATCATTGTTAGAAAATTTCTAGTTTAGAATTAATTTATTTATTAAGTTACCACCCTTAGAACCTCAAAAGTAGATTTAAAATTTGCATTAATTTAAAAGTTTATTTAAAAATATGATTTGCAAATTTAATTGAAAATACTATCTAATGACATTATATCGTGAAAGGGATATATCTGCTGATTTAATGATTAAAATATTTAATGTGTGAAATTTTAGTGATTATAGATTTTCTTATATTTAATCTATATTATTGTCCCTGTTATAAGCCTTCAAGCGCAAGGCCGAAAACATTGCCGGAGATTACTGTGTCGGTTGTTAATCTGGTTGGTACATTGTGTTACACACATTTTTATATGTGGACACCACTAATTGGTCTATGGAAGCCTGGTATCTGTTTAGGGTGTATTATGCTGTAAAACTTCTATTGAATTGTTAAAAAGTTTTTTTTTAAGGAAATGCATTAAAAAGTATTGAAAGCATAGATTTCATACAAAATGTTGTATAACATGCATCAATATCGCATACTATACCATTTCAAGTAGTTCAGTCATTTATTAACATAGTAAAATTGTATTTGAATTACTCTATCGACAAAAAAACTTTAACCTTAACTTAGTACGGGCTTCCTTGTACCAACGTTCACGAAACACATGCTTACTTTTGCAACACAAACAGCCCAAATAAAGCTATGCAACATGCACTACATAAATTATAAGATACAACATATATTTTATACAAAAAATGCTAGACAGTAAAAAGCACTTAATCACAGATTTAAGAAAAAATAAGCGTTTAGTTTCACTGCAGTATGTTTATAATAATTTTGAGCAATGTATTGTAAAGTGCTACATAATATTATGTATATTATTACTCTACGAGGCAAGATTCTTGTGTTGTATGTATTTTTTAACATTGCAAACGCTATATTATGTAAGTTTGATTTTTAAGATATTTTTAAGTGTACAAATACTAATTATAAGAATATTGTCGCCTGTTCTGTATATAATAAACATTTAATTCATAAAATAATGTAAGCTTAACTTTATCGTATTAAGTATTACTTATATAACGTTCATTATATTTATAAAGGAAGATTAGTATTTTCACATAAGTAATTTTTGCTCCGCGTTAAATATTAAGATTCGATATGATAAATATTACCGAGCAATAAAGTTTATAAAACACTTTCGTGTATCTGTCGCTTTAATAATATTAAAATATCGCATGTGTCCTGCCTTGCCTTTATGTGTAGTGCATGTCTTCACATACGCTTCTTGTAAAATGTTTAGTTTACTCACCCACTCTCTATCACTTTTAGTCTTCAATTAGTTACTAATGTTTGTTATTATTATCTTGTTGATGATAAACTATGTATTATTATTATTATTATTAGGTGCTCCATAAGAAGGTAAAGTAAGCATGATCAGTTAAATTAGTCGGCATTACATTAATCATCATAGACGTCATGATTATCGCAACGATTACAACATTATTTCATTTGGTCTTTTCGACGTTATTCCTGATCTAAAACCGGGTCTAGTTACTCTGAGCTGTACGTCAGATTTAAGAGTGCTGAGTGAGTGAGAATATATTATTCATAAATAAATATATTTTATATGTCGAGATGCATATTTGCATATTTTCCTGCCTAACAATCCAAGCCAAGCCAAATATGCCAAGATTACTAACACTATTACATTATATATTTATAATATATGTGATTCTTCCGTGCGTCTGTGTGTGACTGAACTCCTCATACACGGCTGGACCGATTTCGGTGTTTTTTCTTGTGTTCAAGTAGCTTCTAGAATAGTTGAGAGTCATAACTCGGATCTCTGTTGTTTTGTACAAGACAACGTGTGTAGGTACCGCTAGTATGTTTATGTATGCTCAGTGCTTACGAATTAGCAGCAATAAGGCTGTTTTACGCGACATAGTAGCAGTACTATGTCACTGTAAAATATATAACCCAATGACTATATACAATTCTAGATTGCTTGCTATATTGACAACTGATATTTCCAGAGCGTAGACTCCATAGAAGACGCCGGATCGTTCCACCTCAACTCGACTGAGACGACAAACAACGATCCCGAAACGTCTAGTGAAATAGCTTTGGATGATAACAAACAAGCTGTAAGTATGCCTTGGTGATACCATTTGTGTATTATATGGATAAACCAATTTAATGAATACGTTAAAGGTTGATTTGATAAAGATGTGATGCAGATAGCCTGTTTCCATAGTTGTGTAGAACTTTTGCTTTAGTTTAGAATTAAAGTTCTAGAATTAAGGTTCTATTACCCTACGTTTCAAAGTATGAAACCAAATGAATATTCGCTATGATCTAGCACATGACTTGATGCTGAAATTTTTCATCGACTAAAGCAAATGGCGTATCGTATTTATATTGTTTCTCAAATACACATATTATATTATATATCATTACATGATCTTTCATGGAGGAGACCCCTGCCCAGCAGTGGGACATGCAGCGGTTGATACTTTACTTTTTTTACACGATCTTCTTATGATATTACCTACCTCAACTCACTTCATAACATTAGTAGGAATTAGTATTAAATATTAATAGATCGATTATTATATGTTAGGTAAGCAATGATGAATCTTGGACGGACGTGAACCTAAACGAGGATGGTGAAAGGGGACCCGCCACCATCACGGGCAGAACGAGAGACCACGAAGGAAATATTCACGAAGGTAAATATTATATTGATTTTATCATTTTATATTATATCTCTTGATGTTATAAGTTTAAATTTATAATTTATATAAACATATAAAAACGACTGCCATTATGCTACGCAATTCACTTTAGCAGAATACATAAAACCTATTTTGTGAATAATTTATGTACCTACGTACCATATTTTCAGATATGGAAAAACAAATTCATATGAGAAGCTCAAATCATCATCACACGTTACAACGGAACCAAAACAGGAGTCTGCAGACGGCCCAGCGCCATTTACACCCAGTAAGTAGCCCAATTTAAACTAATCCTTTATAAGTACCTTTATTCAACAGCTACGACCTGTAAGCAATGCTAATTTTATATTAAACCTTCACCAATTATACATTTATAACGTTTGAACTCTCCCTTATACCTTATCTTTATTATATATACGTGACATAATTATAGGACAATATCAAAATGCGTCGGTCAAAATAAAACGAGTAGGCCTTAATGTGACGGTGTGAGTGAAACAAATATATTTATATATAATATTTAAATTCATTCTTTATATAAATCTAATACGAAATATGGAATAAAATAAAGAAATATAATATACACACAACGCGCGCCAATTTGCGCTAAATTTACATGATTCACATAAAAAATGACGGAAAATCTTTTTTTCAGGACAATGAAACATTAGCCGGTTTGAGTATGAGTGCCGGGCTCGCAGCGGGCAGCGAGGGAGCGTCCCGCGAGGCCTCCCTGACGCACAAGCTGGAGACCGCCCTGGGCCCCGTGTGTCCGCTGCTCAGAGAAATTATGTTGGACTTTGCGCCTTTCCTTGCTAAAACGCTTGTTGGAAGCCACGGACAAGAACTACTCATGGAAGGTACGTACGAATAGCGAAATATATTCATCATCAATAATATAGAGATATTATGTAATAAATAGATATTACTAATAATTATTGTAGTATACTCGGTGAACGTCACCGATACCACAATTACACGGGCTCGACAACACACTATACTTGTTGGTCGCAGGCGCACGTCCGCTCTCGCCCATGGCTCTCGCTGTAGTGACGCGCGTCTCACCCATACCGTTGAGCACGAGATCGCGACTATAACTATTTATATAGTTATACACTAATTACAAACACTACATCTATCATATTGAATTTTCGTGAATTACGCTTTTAATTTCAGGGTTACAAACATTCAAGACGAGCACCTCTGTGGTCGAGCTGGTAATGCTGCTGTGCTCGCAGGAGTGGCAAAACTCTCTGCAGAAACACGCTGGCCTGGCATTCATTGAACTTATCAATGAGGGTCGGCTTCTATCGCACGCCATGAGAGATCATATAGTCAGAGTTGCCAATGAGGCAGAGTTTATTCTTAACCGGATGAGAGCTGATGACGTTCTAAAGCATGCCGATTTTGAAGTAAGTAAATTTAGTGTTCACGATGCATTTTTCAATAGATATGTATGTATACGTAGAAAAATTGTCAATACAATCTGAAATTGCTGTTGAGAACTATTTTAGGTGGCTTATAGTTCATATAAGGTAATAACTGTGTATGGATTTGTGCATGGGTCACCAAATGTCGGAACGCGGTTAGAATCCGGACAGTTGTATCGTGCATACCTGATATAAACAACACAATATATAAGATATCATAAATGCGTTTATTATTGAGTGTGCCATTTAATTTGTGTGGCGGAAAGCATTCGGAACATAGAGGATATTTTTCGATAAAGGATAATATACTTAACCTGATATTACGTATCTTCAACCAATATGTGTCCCACCTACCATGTCCCATATACTTCCTACCCTGTGAGATGTAGGTAGGAAGGGGAGCGTGTAAACAAGTAGTCAATCTCTCGATAACCCCGTAGGTCGACTTCTAAACGGACCACAAAGGTCATATCATTCTGAAAATTGAATCTCAAATAGAACTAGTTGGTGATGCCTAATATAAGGGGTAATCTTTTAAACCAGTCAATCTAATTAAGAAATTGCCGAATACGGCTCCAAATGTCAATCAACGAAAGCGTAGCTGGGCAAACAAGTGATTCATACAATATAATAATGATGTGTACGTACGCAGTGCGTTTGCGCCACGACGAATGCGGAGCGCGCGGAAGAAGAGCGTACATGCGAGCGACTCATCGCGGCGGCCCGGCGGCGGGACCAGGCGTCCGCCGCACGCCTGCTGGACAAGTTGCAGCACGCCGCCGCCGCCAGGGCTGGGTGAGTCGATCATAATTACCAATGTCTTACACAGATGTATTGCCTAGCTCCTCAGGTGTCCGCAGGATGGTTAGTGGGTAGGAGGGACTCTGCACGAATGCAGTAAAAGTCAAAAGCCGAGTCTTATATAAACACCATTTCTTACTCAGGCAATAGTTATATTAGATTCTTAGGTTTTCTCTAATGATCAACTAGCAGGTTTTATTTTGTGTCGTATTTAGGAAAAGAAATGATTGATTTTTAAAATTTAACAGAGCTGGAGAAAGTGGTGGTCTCTGGAAGTTAGACTCGTGGGAGGACGACGCTCGCCGCAGACGCCGGCTGGTACCCGACGCCCGCGCACGCAGAGCCGCAGCCGCGCCCCGCCCACCCGCGCGTACCCCGCCGCATGACGCCATACTACAGGTACAAATACTAAGCTGACTGAAATAAGATAGATTTCGACATAAATTAGATGATACATCGGTGCCTGCAGTCTTACTCGAATGTTCTTGTAATTGAGATATTCAAAGTCGGTGGATGTTGATTGTAAATAAATGTAATCTTTTCAAAATCCTAAATATCTAAACATATTTTCATATTAAATGAAGGTAAACATAATATGTGATGAAACATAATATATTGTAATTATGGCGACAGGCGACAGAGGAGCTACACGCACGCATCGCCCAGGCCGGCGGCGGTGCGCAGCTCCCCTCTCTACCACCGGAATTACTGGATGATGCCGAGCTGCTTCTGGACGAGAGAGACGCTGAACAGGAACTACCAGGTTAGTTAAGTCGTAGGCATATATAACAAAATCTCAATATTATACATTAGGATCTAAAAAAGTAAAATAGTATTAGAACTTATTACTTACTCGAAAATAAATTAGTTTAAAAGATTGAGCAATTAATTTATCACGTGACATCTTTGAAAGGCGAGTCAAACGTACCCTATAAAATTCGGGTTCGGTATTGGTGCCATTGTAATGTGAATGTTACTCCTACCGTAATTTTTTCGTTGATACCGTTTTTTTTTTTTTTCGAAAGGTCTAGACTTTTAGGCCTGATGGCCTTTAAGCTCAATCGGTAGGTAGGTGAGCAGATGGCTCACCTAGTAAAATTGGAAAGGGGGGCGCCCCCCTCCGTGCCCCGCAGGGGGCGCGGTATATCGCGCGCGCTACTCTGGAGAGTAGGTGTTTGGCTAGTCAAATCCAATACGGTCGACGAGTCATTAGCGGATGAAGTTAAACTATTAGTCGGAGGGCAAATTGATACCGTACGTATTTCATGCCGTATACAAACTACACATCGCCTATAAGTCATGACCTGCAATCCAGTATTAGCTTCTTTATTAATCTTCATTAATAGAAACTCATAATTATGAGCCGAATCTTATAAGGTACGTTTGTATGCTAACGTTATAGATCGTTTTATAACGTCTGCAATGTTTAATAAATAAATTAACTACGGCATCTTGTGTTGAGGCATCCCAACTATCGATGTTTCATAATAGTACGACTGTCACAAGCGCTATTGCTATAAGAACATTACAGGCGCTTGACGAATATTATTAAAACTTATTTTAATCGAATTATCATTTAAAATATTTTCCCATAAATGTATTTAGTCTTCTTTTGCTATTTTTTGCCGTAATGCCATAAAATGTAATCAATCTTTTTATATATAAATACATCTGTACGTGTGTTTGTCACCCCGCCCCGGGGGATCTCTCAAATATACACACAGTTTGTATTTTTAAGTAGGTCACTAATCTTTTTAAGATGGCGTGTTTGGGTTTGCATTAAAAAACCGATTTGCTTAACAAAATGACAACCTTCATAGCAGCCATAAAAAATATATGACATACTTAAATATCACACAAAAAAAAATCAAAATGAAATAATTCTTTGTCCCGGGTCTTTTTTTTCATTTATTCTGCCAAAAAAAGTCCACTGCTAGACGTAGGTTTCCTCCTGCGCTGTGCGCATGCAGCGGGCTCTTGCGACCTTTATTTATCTTTAACTTTCCAGGCAGGATCACAATGTTATTTAAGTCTTAAAATTTTATGGCAAATATTTGGGAGAAATGGATATGATTATCATTTTTAGTATTATTAGTGTAATGTGGTAACAAAATGCCAATTATTATATAACCAGATGTTGCCCGCGGTTTCGCCCGCGTTAGCAAAAAAATCCTTTTTATTTTTAAGTATCCTATGTAACTTCTAGTACCTTCGATAAAATGTGTATAAAGATTAAAGTTTCATGATGATCGGTTGAATAGTTTTCACGTGAAAGCGTAACAAACGTCCCTACTTTGACATTTATAATATTAGTAAGGATAATAGTACTTTTGTCGGGTCCGCTTGTTCTCTTTAAATAATCATAATGATAATGGATGCATGTCTATATATTAATTTTAATATTTACTATTGCATGCGTAGGTCCAGTGAACATCAGTACGAAGGCGAAGTTGGTGGCTCCGGGGCTGGTGGCGCCGGGCACCGTTTCGCTCACCTCCACGGAGCTGTACTTCGAGGTGGACGAGGAGGACCCCGAGTATAAGAAAATTGACCCAGAGGTAAGTGAACTGTATAAAATGTATCTTTGAGTATTAGCGCTGTATATATATTTTGTAAGAGGTAGTGTCATGCTGCTTTGCAGCCAAACATGAAATCGGCGTAAAGTGACAGCTAAGCTGTCGCGTTTTGTGCGGTTTGTGAGTTTCTGGTGGCCCATTGGATAAGGATAGGGAAAAGGAGGGCAATGCACCTGCTTAACCTCTGGTTATGTGGATGTTAATGGGCGTCGATAGTCTCAAGGCTTCGACTGTTCATTTGTCCTCCTATGATATAAAAAATATATTTATTTAGTCACTACTACTTATAAATATAAGTAGTTATTGATCACCCCTGTGCTCGTGTCCGGCTTGGGTTTGGTACCCGGGCCCTGCTAGACACGACGTCCTGGGAACTGCTTGATAGCGGGTAGTCCCCCTATATATGAAGAATCTGGCCTTGCCTGGGGCCAGTCTGTTGCTGAGGTGATCCTGTTGCCTGCGGATACGGGCCGATGCCGATTTTGTGGATTAGTGCATCCCAATGCGAGTCCCCACACACATCAGGGTGCCTACCCGAGGCCCTGATATGGTGCGAGTCTCGCTAGTTAGTCAGTCATGCACTAATAAAATATGTGCCTGCGCAGATGACAACTTCCGTTTTAAACAATCTTTAACACAAGTTATATGAATCTTGGGTTGATCTCTTTATTGGACTAACAATGACGTTATAATTCGTCCCATAAAGTCTCTATCTGGGCAATTATATCAAATCACAAGATTAAGGATTGGTCTGTGCGCGCTAATAGAGTTAACATAATATGCGCTAGCTGAATAGGTACGGTTTGCCTAAAGTTATTTTGTCGTACCACATTTAGAAATAACGTTATTGATATTGATTGTTGTGTTTTGTTGTATCATTCTTGTATTATTTATTTATTATATATCGGTTTATCAAACTAACTAAAAAAATAATACTTACATTAAAAAAAAAAAAAGTTATCAACACGATCACCTAGGTTTTATTACATAATGTCGTCGACGTTAATTGCTATTTTACTATTATGTACGATATACTGCGGGTCATAATGTTTTTATTGGAAGGTCATTAAATAACATTTTATTAAAGCGAAAGATTAATGGTTTGATTGTTATTTTTTCTAGTAAAATAAAGAAAATGATATGTCAAGTTTGTGACAAAATCGATTTCAAATAAGGTGCGACGTTAGATCTTTGTTCGGTTATTTATTAAACCCTGTTGCTTGTTTCGGAGTAGTAAAATGAAAATTATGTTGCATTCAGGGGTATATAAACGTCACAAGCATGGGTCGTGTTAGAGATTTAAATTGATTTTTCATTGTTTTAATATAAAGTTTAAAATCATTTGTTGCTGGTTGGCATAAGCGACAATAGCGAATGAGATTCGGTGAGATATGGATAGGTTGTATAGGCGTGTAATATAGGCGGGTAACCGAATATGAGGCGCTGTAAACTGTACAAACAATGCAGCCCCGCGGCGCGAGGGCCTGTGAGGCGCCACGCTAGGGACGGGCCTGGATCAAATCGATATACGGATTTATAGCGAATACTTTATTTATTGTAAGACTAATGCCCGAACACACTTCAAATTTGGGAGCTGCTTACATTTTGATGACATGTGTTTTTAAGGCGTGCTTAGGATTTAGGAGTTTGAGGAGCCCCTAAATATTTACGTTGCGTTTAAGAATTGGGGCATTAAACCATTGCATATATATAGAATCGCTCTTAAATCAAAAAAAATATATAGTCAGGTCCCTTGCACTATTTTGTTGAGAAAAGTAGGAGCGATATTTTAATAACATGTATTATTATCAGTTTGCTAATTAAGTAAATTAACACTTGATTATTTTTATTAACCTATGACTTGTATTTTTTTAAATTCTTTACAAGCTTAAGAAGTTATGGCACATATGATTTCTACAATTCACCATGAAAATGTCTAATATAAATAAACACTTATCGGTTTCTGTAAAAAAAAAGCCAATTGAAACATTAGAAGGAGACATCGTATCGTGACGGGCTACGCGTAAAATTAACGTGCCTAGTTCTCAGCGGTGTGTGGCTCGAAGGCTCAGCCTCGGACAGCGGGACAAAGGCGCCCCGTGGAGAAAACGAGGCGGATTAAGAGAAGAGGGACGGGGCGCTGAACCCGTGCCGCGCCCGCACCGCGCGCCGCCGCCCGCGCCGTGCCCGCACCGCCGAGCGTGCGCGCACGCAGGACCGCAGCGTTGACACACGAAATTATTTGAATATATTTGCACAGACTAAGTTTTAATCCCAAACAACGTAATATAGATAAAGATAAAACGTAACCTACATCTGTTGTAACGTCGGCAGCATGACAGGCTGTTATCCAATTAATATACAATGTCAGATACAATCTATTTACTGTCGATTCCTATTAATACAAATTTTTTTGGTTACACTTTGTGAATAAAAAAATATATGTTTATGTTTTATTACGCACGGAAAATTTTCGACTAAACGGATGGAACAAACCAACACATTCTTAATTATAGTATGTAATTAGATTCACGGGTTCAACTCCTAGAAAAGTATTTATAATAAGTCATCGATTAATACAAAGTACCGTTGAGAGTTTGTAAAAGTGATCAATCAGTAAAAAAAATCGTGTAATCGTCCGATTTTATTTCGGTCGTATCTTTGCAAATGCTTAATTATTATTATTAATGATGTTATTTATGTAAAATTTTCGCCAGTGAAGCGAGTGGGGGGTCTATTAATTTATTACACATAATATGAAACTGTCATAAATGAAAATTAGCCGTCCACGTGTCTGTATGTAAACATCCGTTAGCCTATTATTAAAAACATAAATGCCAATAATAAAGAAATAATTCAAGTGTATTGTAATGATCCGATAATATAATTTAAAACACATTTGACTATCGGTATCGCGGCGCGGTATCGCTAGGGTGTAATAACTTACCTAATGTTACGATTAGTGTGGCCGCGGGCAATATTTGCTAAGCTGTCGAAATATAATAAATATATTGGTCGATGCCGTAGGTGCATTACAAGTCATAGCAGTTAGCATGATGAAAACTTATATAAAAATAAGAAGTATTTTAAGGTTTAAAGAAATATCAGAAAAACGTTTCTCCTCATATTGCTATAATTCATTTTAAATAATTTGATCGATAAAGCTCTTTTTTAATTTATATTTTTCGTGGTAGATAATATTTTTTTTTTCAAAAATGAAATTTGAAAAAACAAATTTTAGTTGATCTTCTTGTTTATTCACCAAAGATTATTGTTTACTTTACGTAAGGTCCCGTTCGCTCGAGCACTTTTTATAGAGCGCTAAAGAAGCGTTTGAATGACACAAATGGATGCCCATGTATCTGTTCACACGAAAGCGTTTTTAAAGCGCAACGCTTTTTATCGAGCACTGTTGGATTTTCGACGTTGAGTGTTGGGCGTTATATCTAATTGACCATGCCGAACTCTTAACTCAAACAAATGTCGGGTTTTAATGCGACGCTTAAATAGCGTGCGTCCGAATGGGGCCTTACAAGTTACATTGAATAACTTTTTTTGGTTGAGATAGTTTGACAACCAAGACAAGCCTTTATTTAAGGCTACGTTTTATACAAGGCATCAGAAAATTTTGAAAAAGATGGAAAATATATAATGATATAAATTTGTATTAATATAAAGCACTATTATTTTCAAATTAATGATGAATAAAAAACCAAAGTAGACTAAATCTAAATGAAATATCTTAAACAACACAAAACAAAAATGACTGCGCTAAAGTTTATCGCTTGGAACTCTACGTTATTATCTCAACTGTATCCGAAGATATTATTTACTGCGACCAATTCAAGAGTTTTCTGAGATTGTAAATTGAATTCGTAATGGGGCATTTTATTTGTTTATGCTAATGTAGGGTGCTTTAATTACCTGCATCGGAGCTATGGACGGCGAGAGACAAAATGTTGGGAATTCAGGATGTTTTTATTATACTATTGACTAATATTAGTCATATTTTATATACTATTTCAAGTTTTTTTTGTAAGTATGATCAATGTAACTTTACAGATATTGAGCATTGTGACTTTTTGATTTATCTTTTTTTATAGTTATTAGATGGTGGTTTTTGAATCTTCAACCAGATATGTGTAAATTAAATCCATTGCTATGTATGTAAGTGAATACATATTATATTAATAAACATAATTTTTATTTTTAAAAAATTTATCAAAAGTCATATTCTATCATTCGATAAAAATAAAATATATCGTAATTAAATGTTAAATTGGCAATGATATTTGCAAATTATGTATCATACTTTCACGTTTAGACGAGGCACCCGAAAAAAACTAATACTGCTTTGGAATGAAAATCTATCGGGGAAATTTTCACGAATGTTGAGTGTGTATCTCAACTTCGTTAAAATATATGATGAAAAATAGCGTGATAAAACTTTATTTATGTAGTTAACTTTGGTTACAATACTATAGTGAAAGGGACACGGGCAAAAATTGGATTGGTTCGTCTTAAAAACAAACATACATAATTTTAACCTGTGGTCACGTTCTTTGACACTGATAAGTTGTTCTTTGAATTGGATTCCACTTTTATTCAAGGGACGTCCTTGACATTAACAAAGTCGGCCAGTGTTGGCAAGGGTTCAGGCTTTATCACTACACGTATGGACAATAATGAGGTAAATGTAAATGTTATCGGTAGTAAAATTTATCGAAGAAATTCATGTGAACGAGTATCGCGCGCACATTAATAATTGATGTGTGCTCTCTAATGTTTCACTCAATAGGTATGGGTACCTACCTACTGCCAAGTATTGTAACTAGTAACTGACTTGATAGAATGCCTCTTTTTTTTTTAAACCAGTTGTTGAGTAGAGAGAAAGATGGTCAAAAATTCTAAAAGTTTTGAAACATTAGGTGTCGTCTAAATAGCACATTAATTAATGTTATTATTTACATTCATTTTATTTGTAACTTTAAAATATAATGTGTCTTGATATACCTACCTGCATTTCAATCTACAAAATTAATCTTTAAAGTGACTAGTATTTTTTTCTAAACTGGTCGTGTAAAAAATATTTATATATGTCGTAGTATGATTTGATAAAACGTTTTTTTGCGAAAATACTAGGGATTTTGCGAAAACACGGATAATTAGACATTGGCATTACATTTCTCAATCTTACTGAAAAAAGGTAGGGTTTTTGCAAAAATACCAGTCGCCTTAGGAAGATTGAAAATCCTTAACTCTGATTGGCTTGATTTTGGTTGACAGGAAAAATCTTAATGCGATTGGTTCATACTTTGCCTTGTAGGTTCGAGTATACAATAGGATCCCAGACAACGTTCAAAATCCTTCCATCAATAAATTTAAGAAATTTATTAAAGAAAGTTTGTTTTTACCACACAAATAGGATATAACAAAGTAAGTCTTAATGGAAGATACCACGCGATGGGAATAGGGCGTTCCTCCCAGGAATTTCAGGATAGCATTTAAATTTGTAATAGAATATATTTCTTCGTGGTACTATTTTTAGTAAGGTTAAGAAATATTTTATCCTATTGTTAGCTATTTTTTGATTATTTAAAGTAGTTAAGGTCTGATTAATTTTCTGTGATTGATGTGTTCCCCGGGTCACTAGTTTATATTTTAACTAAATTGTTTAGCAAAAAAGCAAAGAAACTATAAATCAAAGGCATCGCCTTTTCTTGCCCTTTAAAATTAAAAATTGATTTTTTTTATTCAAAATAGTACCACGAAGAACCGGCGAAGCAAAATCAGTGGAACTAATCTTTTCAAATATTCTATTACAAATTTAAATGCTATCCTGAAATTCCTGGGAGAAACGCCCTATTCCCATCGCGTGGTATCTTACTTTGTTATATCCTATTTGTGTGGTAAAAACAAACTTTCTTTAATAAATTTCTTAATTTTATTGATGGAAGGATTTTGAACGTTGTCCGGGATCCTATTGTATACTCGATCCTACAAGGCAAAGTATGAACCAATCGCATTAAGAGTTTGCCTGTCAACCAAAATCAAGCCAATCAGAGTTAAGGATTTTCAATCTTCCTAAGGCGACTGGTATTTTTGCAAAAACCCTACCTTTTTTCAGTAAGATTGAGAAATGTAATGCCAATGTCTAATTATCCGTGTTTTCGCAAAATCCCTAGTATTTTCGCAAAAAAACGTTTTATCAAATCATACTACGACATATATATAATATATAAACTGGCACTCTACATCGTTTGTGGCATGCCCGTCAGTTGGCTCTTATTTTAGTAGATTGTATTGTCCACACCATTTTCAAAACTAATGTTTATTGTTTATCAATAGAAGAAATAAATTGAATTACTTTTATTTTTGATAATAATATTATAGAAAAGAAAAATATAAAGATGAAGAAAAGAGACAAAATACACACCAGCCTGGTTTTCGGGTTCCCTTCGGGTTGTCCGTTTCGTTTCCACAATACTCCCACGTCATCGATGCTCCCGCGTCCGTCCGGCTGTCATAAATAAACACATTACGTCACTCTGACAGCTCCCGGGATACCTGACACGTGTCATCGTTACGTAAGATTTATTACACCGAATAGGCAAATTAAATTAAAGCCTATACGCTAAACAAGAAGGTTCAGGGTTCTATAATTGAAAATTGGGGAAGTTTGGTTTTGTTTTTGTATTCCTCGGCAAGGCACATGGTGCCTACCTGTCGTATCTGTATTATTTGATTGATTTTAGGATTTGATAAGAATTTTGTTTTTCATTTGAACAATAATATTGTTGACATTCCATAATTATTAAAAACAAAACTATACAGACTGGATACGACGATACGACATTAAATTAAACTGCATATGTAAAACAACTATAAGAGTCTGTATACAAAAAATTATCCAAAAATACCTCGTAGTTTAGGCACAGGACAATATTTACATTTCTATATCATAAACTTTTCACTGAGCTATCACCAAAATATCACGGCGTAAGTAACACGACACTACGCAGTACGCACACTACGTCACGGCCATTGTTATCGGTCAGTGAACCTATTCTAACATAACTGTTTTACAAATATTTTATATTTATGCTATTTAGTTTGTTTGAAAAAATCTTTTTTTTTATACATATGTTAGGACATTTTTGATAGATTCAGAATACTAGTATGGACTAGTATAGCCGTTAAGTTGAATTAATGTCGTATGATCGTATCCAGATTGTATACATATTAGTTTTAACTTTTCGATTTAAAAAACATAAAAAAGTTATTTAAGTGAACTAAACAATAACAATGACATAAATATTGCTATGATTAGATTGAAACTGTTTTTTCATCCATCAACCATCAACTTTAATTCAATGAAATATACCCTTAATTTTGCAATCGATATGCGCCTTTGGATTAACATACAAAAATATTTATTTGAAAAACTAAAATACAGCTTTTTGTTTTAGTAGTAACTTTTTATATTTAAGCTTTAGCCTTGTCCATATTAAGACCTGCAAGGCTGCAACGACTAGTTTAAGTTGCGTGTCAGTCAGTGGCGATTTGTATTTATGATTGGTGTGGGTTGCATGGAGGAATTTAGGCGCCAGATGCGGCCGATAACCACCCGCGGAGGTTGTCTATCTACCGAGTCATCGGTTATCGACAGCTTTCGCTTCCCTGTTCCTGTCCTTTGACATTAGCGTACACTATAGTGTTGCCAGGAGGAAATAGTAAATATTAATAATATAATAAATTATATTATATAGAGATATTTATCGAGTTAAAAAAAGACATCCAAATATCTAAAGGGTAACTAAAAATAAATATATTGGGGTTAATGATCATATTTTATTACTTTTTATGTTTACGCGGTAGCATTTTAATATAATTAAACCATTTTTATAAACTTTATCGTTGTTTAGTCATTAACTGACTAAACGCAAATGTTGAGCAAACCCCTGGCTTTTATAACGGAAGCATTTTATCGCCTGCTAAAACTCAGCGTCGTTATAATTGTGACATTATTTTAAGACTTTCAAACACCACCAGATACTTTGTTTTTACAACTATCAACATAAATCAAGTTAACCATCAGTCGAATAAATCAAAATTGTTTTATAATTAGTCACCAGACAGACGCACAAACATAATTACCGGGTTCACATACCGCGGTGGGAGATCCGAATATTTGGAGCATCCGGGCGCGACCCCGAGGGCGCCGTTGGAGCCCTAATTGCCGTCAATGGAGCACTAAAAGTAGGGCGGAACTACAGAACTGTTTCTAATTTAGCGGTGCAAAAAATGTGATTCACGTGTTTCTGTTTAGAGAGGAAGCAATATCGTCGCTTTGGTCCCTTGAGGGTTTTGAGAAAGCCGGTCACAATCATCGCTGTTTAACTATAAACATATTCTAATCATAAAGATTTTGTAAAAAAAAAACGATTTTATTGTTTGATAAGTTTGTAAAGAAATCATGCGATCATTGTCTTTATATTATTATTAGTATATTATTCAATGATTTAGTGATTAAAACGTGCAATTAACATACTGATGTTTCTGCTATTCATTGGGGTTAATAGTTAAGTCTCGTTTAGTTAACGAGTTACCGGTGTGCGCGGTGAGACCTTAGTCCTGCGCGCTTGCCTCTGCGGGTTACTACCATCCTGCTTATTAGGTCCTTGGAACAGCTTTGTTTTGGAATAAAGATGTAATTTACTCTGTTATGACCGATGCAGAGACTCACTGTATAGGAGATGAACGATTAATCGCGTAGCCTAGGTTGGAACCGTGTGAATTCATTTAAGGTCTTTTCAGTTACTACACGTACAACAGATAGCTCGTCTGCCATTTTGCCTATCTTATCTCAATTCTATACTAAATCTTTGAAATTCAATTCTATATTAATCAAATTAATAAATGCGTTGATAAACTACGATTAATGTGAATTTCTGTATTACTGTTAATGAAAAGTAATGCTCGGCACATTAACAGTGTATTGCTTTATCAAACCGGTACAAATAAATTTTATTTAGAATATTAAAAATGTATAATATTCTATTTAAGTATGAGAATTCACGCCAAACCTTTTACGAAGCTGATACCATCGTGCATTCTGATGAATGCCTTCCAATGTGTCCACGCTGTAAAAACAACCAGGATTCCTCATAAAATTAGTAAATGGTGTAAGTTGATTTATTTGATGCAAATGATCCACTACAAGTATTATAAAGATAAAAGTTTTGTAAGTTATATCATGTTTAAAGCCCTGTCACGGCAAAACCGATAACGGCAATACTGAATCTTGTAATAGTGATGGCTTATACCTTGAATTAGATCATAGACTACATTCTATCTACTGGCTAAATGCTACGAGTATTTTAATAATCTCTATAGAGATGTGTTAATATTAACAAGAATGAACACTACTTGCCTTTTGTTTCTATCTTTTTCTAGAGAGGAAATTCTTAAGCTACCTTTTCAAACTCTACGCGGGTGAAGTCGCTGATAGAAGCTTGTGTTCGTAAAACCAACTTGTATTTTATTAGTATTACATAACGTATTCGGTATTTTGTTAGTGTTATATTATTTAAAATAAGTATAAGATCTATATTTACGCCTAAATGTTCTTACTGTACATGAGTCGTACGTTTTCTCGAAAAATCTAGACTTTTAGGCCTGGTGGCCTTTAAGCTCAATCGGTAGTATAGGTAATCAGATGGCTCACCTACAAATTAAGAGACAGTGAAAATTGATTAATAACCAATTTTATAAATATATAATTAAATTTTAGGGCAAAAAGTAGATATACATAGTTCCAAAGATCCATCAATAGTATTTCAAATATTTTTATAGAGTTTGTTTCGCCGGTTCTTCTCGGTGGACTTGCTTTAGAACCGGTGGTAGACTCAATTGACCTTCAAAAAGATTACTATTTTGAATAAAAATTTTGACTTTGACTTTGACTATATTAAAACCCATGGATACCCTACACCACAGTGCAATATTTGTAAAGTATAGGCGCCAGCATTGATGCACGTAGTGATGTGAACAAAAAATACAATAGCCGATAAAAGACGGGCGTGCAATATCAAAATAAAGTCATCTTCGTACGTGAGCCGAAAGATAGCCGACACGGGGCGAATGGACGAATCAATGTCTAATATTCTTGGAAGTTATGCCCGTATTATGGACAACATTTAGAAATTTTGCATTCCTTTGCGTGTAGTGGATATTGGTTTCTATGAACTCCTAACTGCTCGTACGTGAATCATGTGAGAAATAGGAATGATTGTTTTATAGTTTAATAAACATATGACCCGGCTCTAGTAGAGATGTTTTGTAAGTAATAATTTGATATTATTATATTTTTGATCTTTTTTCCTAAAGAGGCTGTAATTGAACAATCACGCATATCTTTTTGGCTGAAAAATAAAAAGGTATTAGTCAAAATTATTGTGTATTATAGATTTTGTTTTCTGAATAAAACATATTTTATCCCTTTTATTTTATTTTCATAAAATTTGACGTATGTTACTTATGTCCGTTCTACTTATTATGAAATCTTATTATGAAATTAGCGTGACTTTATATCTGAAGCAATTAACAAATCTTATAAATTATCTATTTTCTTACTTATATGAAATAAAATTCATGTCCTGTTGTTACATACATCATTTCGGTCCTTTGTAGACTTGCCAATGTTCTATATATACTATTCACTTACTGTAACCCGATTTCTGCCAGACTCCGTTAGGTGAAACTAAGAGATCATAAACGAGGGTACCGTTGTTATACCCGAAGAGTAATTTACATGGTTGCAACAAAATTTGCGTGAGCGCGTGCTCGCCTCGGGGCGCTTGCGGGTGGGCCTGTACGTTTCCGCTAAAGACCTCCTGTCCGCTTATGACGGCCTAGTGTTATTGAATTTCATCTATTCTAACGGGGACTTCCTAGTTGTATCAAATTTTGTATCAAATTATTATTTATTAAATTAACACGTCATGCTGGACTTCAACACACTTTATTTAGAATATACCCCTTGACGAAACATCTTTAAATAAATTTTACTTAGGGCCTGTTTCACAATCTCCAGATAAGTTCTGAATAGGCTATCGGCAACATATTTGACAGATACTCCATACTCTATCTGTCAAGTATCTGTCAAATGGAGATTGTGAAACAGGCCCTTAAAGTGTGTTTTTGAAAGCTCAAAAGAATCATTCAGTTTACTTAATTGAACGCGTCAATTTAAGACAAAACCATCGGGTGAACATAACTGTTTAAAAGTGTACTGTCTCATATATTAACGTAATTATCCTGTATCATTAGTCATTATTAAAACTGGCTACCGTTAATAGCTTTCGAAAGTATACACACATAAATAATAGTTAGGAATCAATAATACGCCTTTAATGTTCAATATATGCAGAAATCGTATGTAACGGTAAATTATTTGTACATGATTTATGTTTATATAAATCATGTTGCTTACTTTTGTTTTAAAGTCTAACCTGATTGAAAAAAAATGTAAATGTTCTTCATTAAATCACTTTTTTTTTCTTAATATTCCTCTTTATATGTAATTCGTGTATTTATTTATTTATATTTTCCGATTTAAAGTTCAATTATTAACATCTTAAAGTCATATTAGGTATATTGTATATTAAACGTTAAAATACGTACAGATTAAGATAATATTCACATAACTGTATGATATAAATAAATTATATTGTGATATTTTAAAAATGTTATGTTACGTATGTCTTGCTTAAATAAACAAAATCGTTTAATTAAAAATATATCATAGCTTAATTTCACTTAAACATTATGCTTCTCCTACTCGTGATTTTTTTAAATTAATTAAATATATTTTTTTATAGATCGACTACCGACACTAGGGCGCCAATGAGTCGTTAACATTATTGTTTTAATGTTATAAATGAAATAAATATACCCACCGTCTGGTATGGTAATGCCCTGGACCCATGCCGCTTCTGTGAGGTGTTGTACTCTACGACGTGGTCTGCTATGTAATTTATATGTAAAACATAGCTCACGCAGGTGTCTCGTAGCAAGAGATAAACTCTTCTAGTTTATGTTTTAGAAGCTTTTGCTTATGATTTCAATCGATAGTTAAATTGTCAATGTTCATAAGTCAGTCGCTTGACAACTTATAGTGTCATCTTTAGGGCCTGTTTCACCACTTCCTGATAAGTGCCGAATAGGCTATCCACCAGGTATCCAACAGATAGAATATGGAGTATCTGTCAAATATGTTGTGGATAGCCTATCCGGACCTTATCAGGAAGTGGTGAAACAGGCCCTTAGAATAGTACTTTTGATACATAACGATATATTCTTTAAATCATTTTACCTACCTACCGATTGAGCTTAAAGGCCATCTGGCCTAAAAGTTTCGAAAAAAAAAAAATTAAATCATTTTATTTTTACCATCTTTATCCTTTACATTATCATCATATTTGTTCTTATATTGATGACTTAATAACGATCCTTCGCAGTGTAAATGCTACAAGTTTTTTGTTTCAATCTTTATGTAACATGAACCCAGAGTATTTGCGCACTTTTAACTGACTTTGCCCGCCCGGAGTATAAAGTTCAAACTTGTAAGTTGTTTAGCTTCTGTTGTGTACCTAATAGTTAAGTATGCGTATTGACTATAATTTTGGTAAACAGAATATTTAAGTTATTTTTGAAGTCGATTTGACACTTTTTATGTCTTAATATAAGTCGTAACTTTAGCAATAAATAAATATACTTTATAACTTTTGCCAATTTATTTGATTATCATGCCGCGTTACAAATTTATTTGAAGTTTATAAAGTATATTTTTATTTATTTTATCGCTTATATTGTCAGACGCTTTTGTGGCTGGTGATCAGCGGGGTCCACTTTCAGTCTTCAGTTGTCTTTTCTTTCTCGACCCAAACGTAGCAAATCTACATGGCAAATTCGCTACGTTTTGCTGCTGCTCAAATCCCATATTCATATTCTCCGATAAAATCAGATAATTCAAAGATTATAATTGATATTAATGAGTATGTGCTTCTATGTCTATGTATTTATGGTTATTAAGTTAAAACTTTTTGATTTTTTATAAAATAGGGATGAGATAATTTTTTTGGACTTAGTACATTATAATTTTGATGCATTTATATTTATTTGATTTTAAGGGCCTGTTTCACAATCTCCAGTTAAGTGCCCAATAGGCTATCGGCAACATATTTGACAGATAGAGTATGGAGTATCTGTCAAGTATCTGTCAAATATGTTGCCGATATAGGCTATCGGCAACATATTTGAATTCGGAACTTATCTGGAGATTGTGAAACAGGCTAGACAACTATAAACTTTAGGTCAATATTATTTTCAAATCGTTTTAAATTAAACCGCTGAATCGTTAAACGTTAAACTCATAAACTATGGTAGGTACGTTTATAAATACAAAAATGTCACCAGTCACCTTATTAATTTCTGTGAACGGTTCTTATTTATTAGCCAGTTTTGCTAATTGATATTCGATAATTGGTACCAATAATAATAGCACTAAAAGTAAAGTTTATTGTGTACCGGTCGCTATAAAACCTCGCTCATCTCGTTAGGAGTCGGGGAGTCGGGATTGCCTGAAGGCTGTGTGCTTGTTCGTGTGCCGGCATTGTTTGTTTCATTCATATGTATATATATTTATATCAATGATTTATTTTAGTAAATAAAAATCCATTCATCCAGGTACATTAAAACTCTCCTCTTTACATATTATTATTATAGATTCTAAAACATATTATTATATACTTATAGGCTACTTATTTTTTGGGAAAGAAGAAGACTGGCAGTGTAATCACAGACACAGAAACGTAAAAATTTTAATTTTATATCTCAGGATGAATAAGTTGCCTGGGTTAGTATCAAGTTATCTTGTTTATGTCACTTACCATGTAGTGGCACATCTGTCATTGCCTGCATTAAGAAAAAGAAATATAGTAACCACTGTTTAGCTGATCTTGTTCTGTGTACTTTTTCCTCGCGATGTTTTCCTTCACCGGTGAGCAAGCGATCATGTTAATGTGCATGTTTAAATTTAGAAAACCCCATTTCAAGGCAGCACAGGGGCTAGACGCGAACCCCGACCTTTTACTTACGAGGTCGAGTCCGTACCCACTAGACCATCGTCGCTTATATTTGCTTAAAACGTCATATATTATTTACGCATAATAGACTTATATTAATAATTATTACAGTTTCGTTATTTACTGCTTTGGGTATATTTACTATTATTATTATGTTATTAACATGATACATATAATTTTATAGCGGCAGTATAAAAGCTTGAATAAATTTAACATATTATGTTATTTTTTTTATTATTTCATTTATCAAATAAAAATACAACACATTTGTAGTGACGCATAACTTACGATTATTTATATGTATTGAAATAACATGTCTACGATGAGAGACGATATAATCATATTTTGTTTTCCAGTCCTATTAACTACGTTTGAGGAATACCCGATAACTCAAAAAACCTCAAAGTAGCATTTACGTAACTAGCATTAAATAAGCAATGACAGGGACTACTTTATCTCGTAGCAGACTAAATATGAAAAAGGTTATTTTTTAAAATTAAGGTATCAAACTAATTCTCCGATAATAATAATTTACTTAAGTAGTTACAGTAGGGGACGAATACCAAACGCATGTCACACTCGAAATAAACAAACAAAATTAGTTTAATAGATTGTTTCAATCTAGTATTGATTTAGGGGGTGTTATAGAACTGATTGGGTTGTTTCAGACCCGATACGACCACTTAACTTTAGTGTTTTATTGAATGTTCGGATAACCCTTTAATTACGCCCCATAATATATAACCGTTGCATTCACCGAGGAGCCTTTATATGGTCCACGTGAATGCTACGACATGATTAGGGATTATTTGTTAAAACTCAAAATAAAGCAATCGACTAACCAATCTACTCATTTATAACACATAATATATGTGACATATTTAGACAGGCTATGCTTAAAAACTGACGAGTGAAAACTGAATGCATTAGGTTCCTTATGAGTTACCTAGAATTGAAGTTATTCTCAAATTTACACAAAACTCAAAATTTAGCAACAAACTGATTAACGTCGATGTAGGACTCCTTAGTTCGAATTTAACTATTGAATATGTTAAAAATAATTAATTACGAAATTGTTCATCGACTCCGTTCTAATTTTACTAGTTTTTAAATTTTATAGTTAACGAAGAAAGCTCCTAAATACAAAACCTGCCTAAAATACAATGTCTCATTAGTGGACATAAATTTACATAAACTGCGGTCGTAAATTATCGGTCCGGCGAATAAATATACTGACAACAGCTGGCATTCGATGCGGGGACTGATGCTACTGATAAGGGATTGATGGAAAACCGTATTTTTGTTAACGATGCGTATTATGTATAGATACAGAGGTATTTTGCATATTACATGTATAAGGTTTTATATTACGACGGTTGGGATGGATCGTCAAATTGATTAGCTTCTACGCTGTGAATTTAGGGTCTCTAAATTATCTTCATGCTGACTAAATTATGTTCTTCATGTATACATCTGAACAGTGACAGTGGTCGTTAACACTAAGGCCCGGTTTCCGAAAGGCTGATCAACGCAAAAATTAACAAATCATCTGTCAAGTCTCTAGGAGACGCTAGAAGCGTGGTTAAATTACTTAATACAGCCTGTAAGTTGACATGACAACTACAATGAAAATCTATCAAAATTGACCCTCGAATCGTATGTTACCCGCTTTTAAAAGCCATGTTAGTTGACCATACACATCAACGTTTCAGATACCGGGCATAAGGCTGGCTTACATTTACTTAGAATACTTGTCTAAGTATTCCATCGAAATGTAAGCCAGCTTAGCATAGAAGCTACGCGTGATTAACCATTCACGCGCAGCTTATATTATTTAGATTAGATTCTACAGCAGCTTATTTTTGAAGTGCTTGATTGATACATATATTTATTACAATATATTTACTGAAATGTTTTTAAATTAATATATTTTTTTTACTGTAAACACTTACATTACCTTGCATTAGCTGATCACCAATTATTCATAAAGTTTTTATATTGACTAACTGTGTTTCAAGTTAATCGTTATTTAACGTTTTTATATTGACTAACTTTGTTTCAAGTTAATCGTTATTGACAACGTGTACATGACAGACGTGTCAACAAGCAGCCGTGAGCTTTCATAAAGCGCATTTCGTTTAATTACAATAAATTAAATACTTACCAATTTATGTGGACGTATTCGCCTGTATTTCTATCCCTTTAAATTGAACCGGTCATGAATATTTAAAAATGTAAAGAAGTAGTGTAGGTGTATATTTAATGATATTAAATGTCCTACTTATTGCCACATGCGGGCTTATTGAGCTTTTTATAATGTTTTAAATTAAGTACCTAATTCATTTAAAAAAGGTAATATAAGAAATTAACATTTTAAGATGCTTTGTTCAAATAACTTTCGGTTAGTTAAACAACAATAATAAATAGTAAGAGAATCGAAATTGAAAATTTCAAGGAGAAATTTGGAAATTTTATTTTAAATAAATCAATAATTAATAACAAACACACATAAATTTGATACTTTGTAAATATAGTAGCATACATATAAATATGATATGAATATCCGTACTAAGTTTAGGCCGTGAAGATTATGAATTGGAACCTCTAAATAATTTCAATATTCTTTTCAAACTGAGAATCTCTAAGTATACTTTTTGTTGAACGCTACCGTCAAAACTTGTTGAACGTACCCACTTAATAGTCAATCCAGCTTAATCCCGTTTGGATATTATAGAAAAAAAAGAATTCAAAAAAGTTTATGGTTCTTATGAGTTGACGTATTAAACAAAACATCGTTTAATAAAATAATATGCGCACGCGCACCGGGACCGCACCGGGACCACACCGTGACGCTACCCGGTCACGTCGCTCATCTCAGCGCGTTAACCCTCCGAATTATTAATTTAAATGTACTTTTAAACTTTCTAAGGAATGTCCGAATCGCCGCGGGGAATTCGGAACGAGAATCGTTTTTTATTTGAACAACTTCGAGAAAAAACGAGTACGATCTTATATGATGGATGAGGGAAGCCGCGGCGGGGCGGGGAGACATTAAAAAACAATAAGGCGGCGTGTCCGCCACAATTTGTGTGTTTGTGCACTTATCTTCATAAACCACTTACAAGTTCATTTTTACTTTACCATTGATGAATTAAGTTTGTTTTTCATTAATAGCCTCGCCTGTACTATGCGGACAAATTGTTTGGACAGCGTGTTGTTGATACGATTTTAATAGGCCAACACTTGTCTATTGTTGTTGGGTTGTTTTATTGTTTTAACAAATAGTGTTCACGTGTCTATCTGCTCAATTAACTATGCTCGTTTCCAATGAGGTCTATATAATATGTTTACGTAAAAACGTATACCTATAGTCAACAATTTAAAATTCACTTTTGAATATAAAAAAATCCAGAATGGAATTTTTTGTTAAAGGCCTATAACAGTTTCGTATATGTTTGTACAGATTCCGATAAATTTCCGTTGAATATATATTGCTGATAATTTTCAATAGTAAGATACATGTACGGCAATTAGCATTCCTACGTTTATAAATGACTGGTAGGTACTGATGAAGATATCCAAACGCTTTACCGAATTGCCGACTTCTGCAGATATATCGAATTTAATTACATATTAATTACTAGGTGTTGCCCGCAGCTTTGCCCGCCATAACTTATATTTACAGCTGTATTCGGAGTGATGATGATTATTTTTGTAACCTAAGTTGCACCTTACGATATTAGTTATCTGCTAGTGAAAGCCCCGTCAAAATTACTCCAGCTGGTCCAGATTAGCCGGAACACAAAAACAGACCCGACAGATAAAAATAAAAAGTTAATGATTTTTTGGTGCATCGTTTTTACTTTCATTTGCGCTCAGTGAAAACCTATTAATATAAAATTTTCTTTGTATTTATGAATATAGCCAGGTCAAGATGGAGCTATCTGTAGCGCAGGGATTCTTAGCACCTTGCTGCGTTTAGGTAGACGTTGGTCGGCCATTAACCAGATGGGAAAATGACGTGATGGATGCAAGTATCAAGGGATTGGTAGTCTTGGCGTTCGTTGAGGGAGACCTATGTTCAGCAGTGGACGGATAAACGATACCTGATACGTGAACACGTATAACTTTAGGTTTTCTGTTACTAAATTTAGGGCCGATTTTTCAATCGTCAGATAGACTGCTAGTTATGATTAATTCCGTAGTTAACAAGATTTTCAATTTTTCGACCGTAAGATAGGCTATAAATTTAGCTGTCCTTTTATACCCCAGTTAGCACGTTTTTTTTTTTTTGACGTTCTAATTATTTGATTTTGTGTACATGACTTTATGAGCGAATAAATTGTAATACGATGAATACGATTGATATTTTTAATTTATGGATATAATTTGAACAAAAAGAAAATATCAGCACAGTGCCAAGCTAGGATTATGTTAGAAATAACAATAATTTTCGTTAATATATATTATGACAACCGATGTCATGGTAACCAAGCCCGTCTCGCTCTCGCGTAAAGCTATCTGAATATTAACTGAAGTTTGAAAAATTGAAAATTATTATTCGTTCGATAAATTCTCTGATAAATTTATAAAATTGTTAGTTATCTGGCTGACTGTTTAATAAATACGAGCGAGATGCGCTTATTGACATTTACAGGTCTTAGAAAGAGATAGAACAATTCCTTGTTGACAAGCAACAATGACAGCGGTTGTCTTATAATTTGAAAATTATAATTATTTATTTACATGGAGGTTGAATAGGAAAAACTTTTTTCAAAATTTTAAATACACGAAATAAATAAATTTTCTTCCATTATTTCATGGTCATTTATTACGGTGTTTGACAACATTCAAAATACTCTATGAAATGTGGACATCCTGCGAGATAATAGTCTAAAGAAAACCATTATCACTTTTTTTGAACAAAATAATGCATAAATATTGCATAATTCGCAAAATAAAACTGATATTTTTTTAAATTTTTGATGTGAATCAAAACGCCCTGTGATTGGTGGTAACACTCGTGACGTCACACGCAAGTAAACAATATTTTGTACTACTGATTGTCGTTCGAGTTTAATGTGTTTTGGTTATTATTTTTACTTCTGAGCTATTTTTAAACAACTTTTGGACATTTTTTATAACTAGTCATTAATAGTGGTAAGTATATATAATCACAAAATGGAAGGAAATTTTGTGCAAGCGATGATGCGATAACAGCAACCTTGAACCTACATAATAATATGATAGACGCTTTTATGGTTTCACTTTTCTTTAAGAATAACGCTGATTATTATTCAGCTGAAGCTTAGGGGTGTTTGTTACGCTTTCACGCGAAAACTACTCAACCGATCATCATGAAACTTTGTACACATAATCTCGGAGGTACTATAGCGAAGTATATAACGATTTACAATACATTTAAAAGATTATGAGGGAATATTTTATGCGAACTATTTTTTTTTAACAGCAAGTAGTTATAGTAAATAAATATAAATTTAAGAATGATTAGTGTAAGTACTTACCTAATAATTTAATTTAAATAATTCATGTTATTTTAAACCTATAATATTAATATAATATATATTTCTTCACAATTATATATAAGTAATATGTAATCTATATCTATATCTATACTAGTATTATAAAGAGGAAAGATTTGTACCTATTTTTGTATGTTTGTATGTTTGTAATGAATAGGCTCAAAAAGTACTGGACCGATTTCAAAAATTCTTTCACCATTCGGAAGCTACATTATCCACGAGTAGCATAGGCTAAATTTTATTCTGATAAAAATAGGGTTCCGTAAGATATTTTGGTTTTTCGGACACAAGGTGTAAAAAATGTTATTTCGGGTACTAAGATCCCGTTGTAAATCTTAGTTAACGCAGGCGAAGCTGCGGGCAACAGCTAGTCATATATAAATATATATAGATTATATATGATTTTATAGAATCATATATAATTTTATTTTTCCAGGTACTCACAATAGTGATCTTCCCACATAAAAACATTTGTATGCATCGAAATACTGTTTGGCTCTCTTCGCGCCAATCGTAACCACAATTTACGTTTTTTGGGATTCGTAGGAACAGAAACAAATAATTTTTCTGGAGTTTTTATAGACGTATTTGTACATTGTGGTACTACACACCATTTATAAGCCATTTCTTCCAATAAATACTGAAATTTGAAGAAAAAAAAAGCAATGCACCTTCAGAAGTATACAAGATGGATTGGTTTACTAGTGTGTGACGTCACATGCTTCACGTGACCGGAGCCATTACAAAGACGTCGTTTTTGCCGCGATTTTTACAATGTAAATTTTAACATCGTTTTTTATCCTATATACTGTAAATTTCACAGAAAAATTATTACTGTACGTTTATAATATACTAAAAGAATCATTTAAAACGATTTCCAGAATTAGTCAAATACCGTATTTAAGAGCCAAATCATATAATAAACACGTTTATTTTTTAATCTACAGATAACGTGCTAGCTGGGGTGTCAATGGGCAGCTAAATTTAATCCTCTGTTAGAGAGTTTAATTGGCAGTTTGAGCCTATCTGTTAATTGAAAAATTGAAAATCTTGTTAACTATTAAATTAGCCATATATCGCTGTCAAAATGATGTCTGAAATAAGTAACTATCTCGCTGTTTATCTGGCAATTGAAAAATCGGCCCTTAATGAATTTAAGTTAAGCTATTAGTAAAAAGTCCTGCTACACTGACCTACTTAATATATATTGGACTTTATCCGTAGAAGTAGATAATTGATATATGTATCCTAAAAAAACAATGTACTCTAATGAAACTGTTATTTCTTTACAGGTAAGACGTGATAACAAGTAGTTTTTGATGAATAGTATAACTGGTAAGACTATATATAGTTAGCTTTTCATTTGATTTTAGTAAAAAATATTTTAGTGCAGAATCCGACGGCGTTCATATTTGTATGTATACATATTTGCATCAGTGCATACATAGTACACTCCAATTTCAATATTTGCCCAAAAATATTACTAAAAACAATTTTTATATACGCAAAAATAGCAAATCTAAGAACGAAATAAATGTTAGCTTGGCTGGTGACAGATTCATAAAATAGTATTATTCCATAGTAAGGTAAAGTATATTGTCCGTACTAAGTTCGTACATGTTTGAATTCACCACATTCATACAAATTTACTTGACCAAGCGAGTATTAAAAATTGATATTAATTGTGGTTTCGCAAATTATGCTAATAGTACGCTGTCAACGGTCTGTTAATTTGCACCGGTCTCAGCATCGATCACATAAACTGGACAAAGGGTGCAATTACTGTAATTGCTGTGATCTCGTAAGGACATGGTTATTTCACAAGTGGCTGTGGGTTGCGTCGATTTTGGTAGTTTTCACAAAAATTGAAATTAGTATTATTTATTACTAGCAGCGCCCTGCGGGTTCACCCGCGTATTTGCCATTCCCGTGGGAGTACGGTGAAAAATTATAGCCTATGTGTTATTCTGATGCATAAGCTATATATTTAGTTGTAAAGTTTTATGAAAATCCATTCAGTACTTTTTACGTGAAAGAGTAACAAACATCCATACTTACTATATAAATATAACACACAAAGGCTGCTCGTCTGTACTTTTTCTCAGCCTCTACTTTATTAAGTTACATATCTAGATTTAAAAATTAAACAAATATTTTATTATTTACTATATTATGTACACAATATAAATAAATTTAAAACAGACATTTTTACGAGTGTGTAAATTGCAATTGTTATTTTTTTCCATTGTTTTTATAAAAAAAATATCAGTTTAAGCTAAAATATATTTTATATGGATATATATTTTTATAAAATACACGAGCTGGATGCAGTCCAGCCGTTCCAGCGTACATTTAATATGGATGCTGGGGGCGGTCGAGATAACCACAGGCTGCGGAGAACTATCGCTACTGCCTTCCACTTGTGTGGTCCGTTGTTTGTTTAACATACGCGTAATTGACGAGTGCACCTGATGACAAGTGATCACGGCCGCGACACGGACACACCATATTCATCATGTCACTGTCATACCATCATTCAACAATTTTTATGTTGAATATTTATTGTCTCATCGAAACTTACTACTTTGTTCAAGGTCTAGAAGTAGATTAATATTAAAACACATAATCTCTGTGCTTACGATGTAGGGGTCCAATTTCAAGGCGTAATTGTACGAGTAAAATATCGTTTTTCAAATAGAGGCTGCGTTAGAGAAGGCTGTAGAAGAGTTCTTCGATGCACATCATTATGCGCACTGAAGAACTCTACCGCCAGCCAGATAGCCCGTAATAATAGGAGAGTAAAAGAGATAGCATACTTAAAAAGGGGCCTACCTGAAATGTTTGTTTTCCTTGAAAGAGAACCCTTGAGTTATTGTTAGTTTCTCGAATAATTTATAAAATATAATATGATATTTTTGTATATTGATTAAATTTAAGAAACATGCCACAAACATGCAATAGCATGTGTAATAAAATATATAATATCAATAAAAGTTAAGTAAAATAGCTATAAAATATATTTTTAAGAGAACACTGTTAAACACGCTAATATAGACCGGTTTCTTTTCAATGAAATTACGAAAATTGGCCACTAATAAATATAAAATGTAACTAAAAGTTATTGATGATTTAAACTCCTGTATTTGTATGTACATCAGCAAGTAAATCTTTATTTTTTTATGGATACATTATATAATGTTGTATTCATTTTATATCCGAAACTTTCATATAGCAGCCCAGCTAGATCATTTTATATTTTTTATCTCACATCTAGGCTCTGGCATTAAAATGTACATGTACTTACAAAAAATGTTATAATTTACTTATGACTTCCACAGTTTCTATAAACAATAAATAATAATTTAAGCTATATATCTTTTGACTGCACCTTTAATATGCAGTGTAAGGGACGATTTCATTGAAACCATCGTATCTTCGCATGCATGATAGGTACTTGTTACCCCATACTTTCTCTTGCACTCGAATATTTTGTACAATATTACAATAAAGTTCATAATCCATTATTTTTAAGTTCGTACAAATTGTTGGTTGAATAACTAGTTAGCGAAGTGCATATTAGCGATGCTGCGTTGTTGTTTTTTTTTTCTTCTTAAGCGTAATTGTAGGTTTTCGAAGCGTGTTATAAGCGCCACAAATATTTGTAGGGCTGCCATGCCATTAGTCAAATTAAATATATCTTTTTTTAGTTAATATTCTATTTTTATATTCTATGGTATAGAATTTTTTTATAACATAAGTTGGAGTACTTTACGGAAAGACCAGAAAATCATAAAGCAGCTTTTTCTGTAATTTTAAAAACGTACACAATTACTATGCAATAAATATAATATAAAATCTTAGTTTTATTATAATTTATTGTGATGTCCATTTTTCGGCTGATCATGTGATCAAAGCTGCGAGCAAAAGCTTATAAGATAAAGATTTTTATGGTATAATTGTACTGCTTTCTATAAGCAAATAATATTCGTAGATAATCATAGTTCAGCTGTTTAATACGCCCAATCAATAAATAATAACTATAAATTACACGTATCGGGGCTGATCCCTTACAAGTGTTCTGGCACATTGGGGCGTGGGTAATATGCCGTCGATGTGTGTGGCGGCCCTAACTCACAGTCCGGCCGACTGGCCTGCGCTGTTGACGGGTTAAATTGAAAAATAAACACTCTGAGTGATGGGCGAACGGTGTACGGGTTGTTGACTCTTACTTCGCCAGTTTGCGAAATCTTATTTCACGATGTGATGGTATAATTGAATCCGCATATCCTACAACACAACGCCGTATATATTTTGTATGTTTGTTTGAATTACAAGAAGTCTATCGCGATTACTTTTACCTTAATAAAGTACCTGCACAACTATTGTTTGTCTTGCTACTGATAGATTCTAGTCACTTCAAACATGGCGGCGGTCGTCATTCACGAATTCGTTTTTGGAAAAAGGTTCTAATGGTCCGGGAGCCAGGTGAAAATTTGGTCAATCATTTCCTCCCGCGAGACGTATCAGAGAACAGTATCATGAGGCCTCGTGAACGTCAGCTGGCTCTCGGTTGGGGGGATGAGCGGTGGGAGCCCCCGCGCATTAAGAAAAATAAAATAGCAATTCAGTCACTTCCTCTCAGCTCAAATATTTGTTAAATTGTAGTTAACCCAATATCTCAAAGAAAAAAAAATAATCAGCTGGTTATGACATGGTACCTTGTACGTCAGCTGCTGACTAGAACATGATTTTTTTTTTCACTTTCAGTGGAGTGGTTTATATGGATGATATCTTTATATATTACGCTATCTTTCGTATAAACCACTCCACTGAAAGTGAAAAAAAAAATTCATGTTCTAGTCACCAGCTGACGTACAACTCATACAAGGTACCATGTCATAACCAGCTGATTATTATTTTTTTCGTTGAGATATTGGGTTAACTACAATTTAACAAATGTTTGAGCTGAGAGGAAATGACTGATTTGTTTTTTCCACATGATTGGGAGGCTCCCACCCCTCATCCCCCCAACCGCGCGCCAGCTGACGTCCACTAGGCTTTCTTTATAATACTATTATCTGATACGTCTCACGAAATATCTCGCGGTAGGAAGTTGGTCATGAAGACCTGTTACTGGCTCCCGGGCTATAACAACGTGTTTGGTCAGAGCAAAGCTTATTTCCACATAAACATCTGTGTCTATCCGAGTTTTAGTGGTTCTAGAAGGAAAATTATTTTAAGACTAAAAGAAGAATATTTTTGTAATCTTGTATCTGATCTATGTTTATTTGGATAAAACCTTGCAAGGGAATCTGAAGCCAACTTATCCTCAATTGTTTGAAATGTTTTTTTAATGATGTATTCAACTTTTGCTTATGATACTCGGGTAACTGACCTACAAATTGTACCTGAGAAACATAGTTTGTAGGTCGGGTGACTAAGTTCAGTAGCTGTGTATTAAAATGAGTAATATTATTAGTGGCAGTTTTAGTTAGTTATAAAGGGATATTATTAAATAACTTAGCTAGACGAAAATTGATGTTAGCTTATTTAAACATAAATATTTCTATTATTAACAATAACATTTTTTGTTATTGATAGAAATAGCTCAATACACAAAAGTTAAAATTCATATACACCGAAACAACATACATATACGACTGGTCATTGGTGGTGCAGGTTGTGAGATCTCTGTGATCCCGAAAGCGCTCGCAATAATTATACCCGTTACGGGGGTGAGTGTAAACAAATGCGAGCGCGCATAAATCTCCCGGGGCCGCGGTGGACGGAGCCTGCAGTGCCCGCGCCCGCGGCGGTGGCGCCGCGTTTGAACAACATTCGATTTCGGTTCTTTAAGCATTTGTTTATTACCTCTGCACGATGATAGCTTTTGAAATATTAGTATTATTCACGTATTGAAAGTTCAACCGCTAAATATTTCGGCCAATGTCAATTCGCTAAACTTTTATCCATAGAAAGGGAATGTACAAAGGAAAATCATATATTTATGTTAACTTTCTTAGATCTAACTACCATTTGATTGATAAAGTCCAAATCAATTATTAGTTGTAGTCCATAAGCTTTGCTCTCGACTCAAAGCAAGTCAAATAGTACTTAACTTATTGCTATACCTAAACTAATCTTTGAACTCTTATATATTTTGAACGTGTTAAATTATTAATAATTTATAATTAAAATTATTAAGTAAAGATATATAAATTAAAAATGGAATTTAAATTATTCTGATCGATCGAGTCGATCTACACACCAACATCATAATGAGGAGAATAAGATAGCAGAGATAGCAACGGCCTGCTTCTGCCAAAGCCCGTCTTTCCAAAACGAACGAAACTATAACACTCTTATTTTATAATAATCTCCTATGCCCTTTTTTATTTTGCTTATTTTTCTCGTTTTTCTATTGATTAGATTGAAGGTCTAAAAATATAGGAATCGCAATAAATGATTCAATAAGACAGATTATAATTAGACTATTCATATCCTTGTTTCTTGTAGTATTATAAGTTATAACTTCTTATTAAAATTTCTAAACTTCTTATTAAAAGTCCCAAAAATAGTACATCGAGACTGTTTTAAATGGTTACTTGAAATTGAATTATATATTTTAACATTTATCTACTCTACAGTAAATCACAAATATCATACGATTACACAAACCGATTTGTAAAAGCCCTTCGAGTCAACCCTAAATTCATTTCGATATGCAAAAAGCACTTGGTTTGAGCATGGACTCGTCTTACAAATAAATGTATTCGATAACTTAATATAATGTAGTTTTCAATCGCATTTATCATTGCCATGAAGCTGATAAGATAGCTTTTAAGTGCAAAATTCTTTTACAAAAATTTTGCAACATTAAGTGACCATTGTTTATTAGAGCGATATCGCATTCGGATCCCTTGCAATTTGTATCTCTTGAACGTGAATTATACACGGAATAATGGATCTTATTTAAAGTTTGTGGATAGCTTATTTTCGTACGTTGGGAGCAAATGTGGGGCTTTCTCGTTTTCATTGTAAATCTGCAATGCACCTTTATATTTGCAGGTTACATATTCAACTCTAAGTCAAGGTATCGTTGTTCATATTTGTGTAAATAGTACTTTTTGTGTTTGCGATGTTGTTTATATGTGTGATTAGTGCGTTATCTTTTGATGTAACCGAAACGAGTAATGTAAAACCCACTAAAAGCGGTCATCTGTTAAAATCTGGAAATGATTATGCTATCTGTATTAGTTAATGGAATATAGATCCAAAAAATGCAACGAGAACGAGGCACAAAGGGCGTTTGAAAGGCAAATACTTCAACCGCATACGTACTAACTTCAACAAATTACCATGGCGATTGGATATCATAGATTGACTTTGTATAAGACATACTTCAAAGTACATTGGTGGCAATAGTCATGTAGAGTTATGAAGTTCTGGTCGACCTCTACCTAAACTCTGTAGTTTTTTTATTTTAGTACTCTATTCAAAACACATCATTGCCTTTTCTTAATTGTTATTGGCCCTTGATTTATTTTATTCTTCAATTCTAATTGTGTACCATAAATATTTTGTACTACTTCTGTTTTTTGATTCGTTTTGTTATAGTAAAAGTGTGCATTGTTTTTAATTGAAAGTGAATTCAAAGGACGAAGCCACTAAATGGGCGGTTTATTTTTATTTAACGTAGTAGTTTATTGCTTTTAAATATGGTTTGCCGTATTGATATTAAAAACTGTTTTTTCCACAAATAATTCTATAATTATTATATGAACTTAGTTTGGAGAATTATTTTTCATAACTAATATTTTACATAGATTTTAAAAATATATAATGAATCATGTATTAATCGAAGTTTAAATGGTTTCTATATCTAATGTTGTTACTACATTGGCATCAAATACTTAACCAGAGCAATAAACATTTTCTCGTATTTTTAATATCGAAATTAATAATAGATATTTAAAATGTGGTCTCAGATATTAGAAAGCGGTATATGGCTATGCAATGTCCTCTCGATGCCCTAGATATGATACGTATAGATTATAGATATTATCTTTATTATAGAAATATATTATTGTACGTAGCCTTAGTTGACTTAGAATTCTAGAAAACGCTATTTTAATGGCTTGACGTTGCTGGCACGCATTGTCTTGGTAGAAAGGGGAATGATTGACTGTTTCCTGGTTGCAAACGGTCGTTATTTCATAAATGATTCACTTTACTGCAAACTCTATGTTTTTGAAAGTCCTAGTGTAAGTACATATATCAGATTAAAGAGGTTTTGTTTTTATTTTAAATAAATAAATATGTGGCATTGATCGGTCACAAATCACAATATGTCTGACCAAACGAATGTGGGTAACCGCAGTAAACCACATTGCATTGCATATATAAATGTCATTTATATAATACATATAATTATATTTAATGATATAACTTAGAAAAAGACATAAACTTTAAAGGTCATACGAGAAAGTTTAAATAAATCATAGGTGTATAAGTATGTTATGTTGTCCAGATGTTTCTTAAGTTGCGCGTGCGCCGATACAAAAAAGAACTTACTAAATAATATTTAATTGATTTAGTTACCTGGTAACATAATAAATATAGTAATAATTGTATAACAAATAACTGTCCGCTCATCGGGTTGATGATTAATGACTTTTACTTCAGTTGGATCGTTTTTATAGAAAAAATTAATGATGGCGAGAAATTGTTTACATAAAATAAAAATTAAAGGGTGGTAGGATAAAGAATTGCCTTAAGGTGTGTTTTAAAAGGGTCACTTATAACGCTAATATTAAAAACTAAGTTTTTTTAAAGCATAGAAGAGCAAATGAACTCCTTTTCCCTATCCCCCCAATGGGCCACCGGAAAATCACAAACTCACTTACTTTACGCCGATTTCATGTGAGCGAGAGGTTCCTCCCCGGTCGTGCCGATCCAATTTGGCTGCAAAGCAGCATGACACTACCTCTTCCCAAAGTATAACCACGAAAATATTAATATTGCCTGTATCGATTCCCAATTTTTAATTTTTTATTATTTAATGGAGAGAACATGATACATAAGAACATAGTGACCAAAATTTATTTTTTAACATAGCGTTTTCCTTTTTACTAAATCCATCCATTTTTTTTTACTTCTACACTACCTACTCACTTATTTCAACAGCAAGTGTCTGAAATCTTGTTGAATATTAAAAATATATAAGGGGTCAGTCAACTTTTTTTCGCTTTTTTGAGATGAGCCGATATTTGTTTTACATTCGGGTTAACCGAAATTTGTTATTCCGCCGAAATCCGGCTTAAAAACATTTGGCACCAGAAAAAAATGCAAGCATTTTTTGACAAATAATCCTCTAAAAACATTATTAGGTATATTTCGTTTATTCCGGTGGTAAGGATGCGCTATGCCGCGATGCGAGCTGCATGGGTATTACGAATTATGGACAGTATAATTACTGATACCAAGACTACATCTTATGTCTCAGGATAGGCAACACAAATGAGTTGCTTGGGCAAGCTAGAAGGTAAACTAGTGTTATGTTCATAAGTGACATCGACCACTTGCCGTCTGCAAACATGCCTATCAAACTAATATAATTAAAAAAATATATTTAAAAAGAATCTACGTCATTCGTTATTTTTTGACTGTGTTTTTAACAATTAAATCAACCAATTTTTTTTATTTTCACCAAATGTCGGCCAAAGTTCGAATCACACTCAGCCCATCTCTTTTTTTTTAAGTTTTATCTCATCATTTTTGTCAGTCCATTTCGAAACCTAGGTGTTTTTTAATTAAAAACGGTCTAAATGGCCCATTATACGCCACTGGCATCCAACTTTTCTCTTTTTCTCTGAGCACTGCATGTAAGTAAATACATCATTCTGGCACATAGAATTTCATGAATATATGCTCGTGTGCGTAAAATTGTAACATTTGTAATAAAAAATTGTAATTGTTAATAACAATTTATATAAATATTCGCCTTAGCGAGCCGGCACGTCGGCTGCGCACGCACCGCGGGCGCATGTAATTGCCGCCCAATGTTTGTTTTATTTGACCCCTAGCCGTCTCCCTCGAACACGCACAACACAGAACTCTGTTGTCTCCCTCTCACTCATCGCTGTGATGCTACTTAAAGTTTATTTATCACGTTTAACTCTTCGTAGCTCTTCTTTAATTTTAATGATGACGATTTTAAACTTTAGCGTTATGACAAAGAGTCCGTATTAGCGTAGCTGGTGTGGTCTAAGTCAAGGCTTGTTCAGTGAATCAGAAGACGTCGATATGCTAAGATTAATGGTCGCTATTCGGTATATATATCACGTTGGTTATTATTGATTGTAATTATCATGGCGCCCTTACTTAAACACCGAGCGATCACGCAATGCTCGTAGGGCAAGGGATTTATTATGCCATTTTATGGCATCGTGAAGCGGTCGTATTTACGAGTGCGCCATGAGATATTGATTATTTTATTCTCCGTAACTATTTTTTGAGTAATAATTTTTAATTTATGCCACTCAAATGCAAAATTTAACAAGAGTGAAACAATATTATATTATCTTAAATTAAGAAAGCCTTTAAATGTTACGTTTTATAATGTATACCCATGCGTTTTTTTTTCAAAACCATAATATAATACTATTAATATATTGATAGAGAGTAAGCAGTAATACTTCTAGAACGATACGCAACTTATATGTCATTTCAAACACGAATAATGTTTGTGGTGAATATTGAAGAAAAAACAGACATTTATAATACTCTGTCGAAACTTTTTCAAATATCCGCAATTCAAGAAAATCATACGTTTGTCGATTTTGATAAAATTTGACCAAATGATAGATTTCTTTTAGAATTTAAATGGAGTAATACAATTTCATCTTTTTTATATTTATATCTGTAATATTATATTCCACAAACTGAATTTCACCCTTCTCAGAGTTACTGATTACTCGCTGGATAGTTACAACGTTGCATCCCTACAATATGTCTGTATAATCGCCAACTTTGCTACTGTAATTACACTTGTTTACTATAATGGTATGCATAATTTAGACGAACTAATCTATACACATTTTTGAAGTTTCGTCGGGTACGTCAGAACCGGATTGATGAAACATTTAAATATTTGCACAAGATTGCCCTGTACCATGCTGCGCTGGACACTAATAAATCATATATATATTAAAATACTAAAACCTGTTAGCATACTAGAATTGATTATGTTAAAATTTGGCACTGACTCCGGCTTGTGTTTAAATGCAAGCTTTTTTGTATTTAAAAAGGCGCGACTTTATTAAATCAAATAAATCTTTTTTTTTTTTAATTTAACAAGGTTATTCCGTTCTAGTCATCATTCATATATTAAATTGTATCTACTGGCGATTAACAAAAACATAGAAATAAAAAAATTCAAAACTAATATAAGATAATATGTTTTAATTGATATGTTACCGATTAAACTAACCTAAACAATAAACACGTTGCTCAGAATAAAAATTGAATAAGTTAAAAAAAATCGTTTTCAAAACTTATTTTTTTTTTACATTTATGTAATTCCATGTTTTATTTATCTTTAAGAATAATAATGGAATAATAATTGGAAATATGAGAATAATCTTCAAAATATATATTTTATCAATGCCTCTAGTATTTAGTAGGTTTACTTCTGAGATAAACAATGCGTCAATAAATCTGCGTCTTGTCCGATGCTCCCGCCAAAGAATTTTGAGAAGGGTTCGCGGTGACCGGTGGAACTCGAACGGTTCTTTCTTTGAAGTCCTTTAGGAATTAATACTAAAAAATATTTCATGAATTTCCTAAATAAAATAATTCTTCAATCTTTTATACTATATACCTAGCCAATATCTGGCATTTTTTGCAATTTCTTAGCAATGAGATGTTCCGTTACCACGGTTGTAGTTATCGAATCTTCGGGAATGCAGGCATATATCCGTAAAAATTTGCGCAAACATTCGAAGAACTAGAAGCTGTAACGATTGTCTCGTCACTTGCGCGCTTACTGACGTGGAATCGTAGTACTGTCTCATTTACAAGTATCATTGGGTACTATGATTAATTGCTTTAGTCTTATATATATGAATTTAGGAGTAGTAAAAATCAAAATAATTTTTTTTTATTCAAAATAGTACAATCGAAATTAAATACTGTATACTACTATGCAAGTATAGTAAGAAACTCTGTTGGGTTGCTCTTTTCAAAATATAGTTTAGAATTTTACACACTACACACTAGCCTAAGATAACATCTAAAACAAACTAGAGGATGTTAATAAAAGAAAAGAAAATCAGCTAGGTAGAAATCGCATAACACGACCAGCCACCACAGCATCACCTCCACACAGGCCAGGATGCGTGAGCCAGCGTTAACCTCTTGTTTGCGTATAGTGTATTATCTTATCTTATACCTTTAAACGAGCAATTCTTGTATATATATAGGTATAGAATCTGAATCTCGGAAACGGCTCCAACGATTTTCATGAAATTTTGTATACATGGGTTAAAAAGGGCGATAAATCGATCTAGCTAGGATAAATTTTTAGAAAACTGTATTTTATCCGTTTTTTGAGGCAAAGATAAAATATGATTAGAATACGAACGTAAATTTCGATTAGTGGCAAAATTAGGCAGTTAAATCCGAACGAGCCTGGTTCGAATCTTCAGTCGGATTTTTTCTTTCATTTTTTAAGATCATTTTTTTGGAAGATTAATTTTATCGTATTTAATCACTAAGGGTACCGAGCAAATGCTCGGTCAACCAGGTTCTAATTTATTATTAGGAATATAAAATATACTATACTATATAAAGCTGCCTTCAGTAGGGATAGTAAGTACTATATATAACTTTTTGAATAGCTGACATATATTATATTCGATGCATAATTATTTCACATGATTTACGATTCCGTGTGTCATTGATTGCTGGTAAATACCTACGGACATACGTACTTGCGGGAAGTAATTGTTAATTAAAACCGCTCGACAATATTTTACAAGTTTTACGATCTCGTAGTTTATCTCATATGTTTAAACGTTTCTTTTGATTAACTAAAAGTCACCTTTTGAATGCATCCAATTTCCTGCACGGGTTAAAAATACTTTTACTTTTTGTAACTAACGTAATAAAACTTAATTGAATCACAATCGTTGTCGTAATGGAGATAAGAAAAGATTCCGAGGCTGGTTACGCGTTTTCTGTTTCGACGCTGCACTAATAACAAATATCGGCGTAATTGACGAAGCAAATTGTTATAATATGTTCCAACATATAAAGCGGTTGCTGTCATATGATTTATTCGCCATTGTCCGTCCGTTTGTTTAATATTGACGAGCTTTTTGTGCGTCGCCATATTTGAGTGTTTAGAGACAACACGAACTGCGTGAGGTTTTGCGCTCCACGGGGCTACTGTAAAAAATACAGCTTTAAAGTTATTAGAATTTTGATTGGATTATCCGTGATGAATTTTTGTTTTGAGCTTTGTTAGAAACTTTTGAGACTCGTTATAATGAGTGAAATTTACGTAAACACAAGAAAACAACTTTTGAGAACACAAGAAAAGAACTCTGTGTTGTAATAAATTGTTATCATTTATAGACGATAAATGAAAATATTAAACAAATGGCTCTAATTAAAATAAACAAAAAAATAAAAAATCGGACACATAATGATTATGTACCGAACCAATTCCTCAACTTCTGTAAAAATATTAAAGAAAAAAATTCATTAATAAATAAATTTTAATATTCAATTTTAAAATCTCTGGTATTCACTATCTACCCCTCAGCTTTTGAATCAAGGACTAAGGATTTCCAATAATTTTAATAGTATGTAATTTTTACGCCATAAATTTTATTTAATTGTGTGAATAAATTTGGATTTTTATTTTTATGTTACTTCTGAGGTCAAGTCAGTAAATTACTGCAAAAATATCAACAATTTGAATTGTATATTTTTTAATGGCATGATATATTGTATATAACTGTCAGAGCGTATTTATACCAATTTGATGTAGCCTTTTTGCCAAATTCAAAGGATTACACTGTCTAGTCCTTCTTAATACTATAACTCAGCAGATCTACATCATGGAAGAAATATAGGTAGTGGCTAGTGCCTATAGGCAGACGCGACGCACAAATCCCCTCTCATTCCTCAATTAAGGATATCTTAAGAAATGGAAATAATTATATTGCTTTTAAATCAATATAATTAATACAACGCAATGATAACTTTAAAATATAATAGTGAGCAGGTACCGCGTGGCCTCCGCCATCGGCGGAACACATGTCGTTCATGTATTAAACATGAAAAATCATAAGGACGGTGTGGCCCAGTTCACATCACTACCTTTTTGTATACAGTCTATCTGCGTCGTTCATGTTACTAATATGTTTCATAAAATGTTTACATTTTTTCTACTTGTATAGATACAGGCTCTTAGTTCTTACGTAATGTACATTAAATAATTATATCTTTGTTATGTATAAAAAAATTGTGGTTTGAACGTAAATTATATAATAGTCTTATAATCAACAAGCTGGTACTGCGGTGTTCAGATTGATGATAATTATTTTTTACTTACTCAGTGTTATAGTAACGGAGAATTGATTTTTTTATGAGTTAGTAGAGTCGTTTTGAAATTAATTGGTTAGCAATAAACTTCACTCTGCTTCTATGATAAAAATATTGATATTTCATACTGATTAACATGACCTAGTTCATAATAAAGCCGCATCAAAATTGAATGAGCAGTGTTGAAAATATTGATGCACAAACAGACTACACAGAAAGGTAATCAAACGACAAAAATAATAATATTTCTTATAAATACCTTGTTATGTTAGAGGTTTATAAATTAAGATCAGATCATTAAAGAATATACAATACTTATTTTAAAGATTCTCACTAAATGCATAACCATGTAGTAATTAAAAATCTAGTTAGTTAGATCTTGTAAGTAGTTTGATTGTAAAATAACAATAGATTATGTTTTCACTACCCTTATTTCCTGGATACAAATTATAAACGCAACTAACTAATTGGGTTAAACAAAAATACGATTACTATACGCATATAAAAATATAAGAACAATAAAATTAAAGAAAGATAGCTCAGTGGCTTTATGAGGCGATTAAAAAGGTGCTTAGGGCGGACGCGGGTGTATTATATTATATAGATCCACACTCACGCACATTTAAAATTTAGCAATAAAATAATTGTATTAATAATTGTATAAATTTCGTATTTAAATAATAAATAATTTTCATTTATTCTTATTTATAATAGTGTAAATTCTTTTTGTTCTCGAACACTGATGTATACAATATAATGATTGGGCATAGATTACTATCCTAAGATATTTTTATATTTTCACACGTGTAAGTTTTCTTACTTTCACATTTGATATTATAGATAAGTTTTTAACATTGCTTATACTGATGTAAGCCAACTGGTCATATTGTATCAAAATCAAATTATATATTTTTAATCAAAGTCGTTAAACGTTAATTGAGTCTAATCGCCGCTGCACTGCCCGCTGGGAAAAATCGGCGAAACAAACTCAGTAGAAGTAATAATTTCTAATATTGCATGAAAAATTACATGTTGTTATCCTGTAATGCCCGAAAGGAACGCCTGATGCCCAAGGTGTGGTATGGTATCTTCTGTAAAATCTTTTACTTCATTATATCCTTTGCCACGGAAACGCTCTTCAATATTTTTTTTTTAATATTTTTATAAAGAATTACTTACTTTTGTGAGACTAATCACTTGTACATCTAGCCTATTATTTATTTATATATACTTTACTTAGGTATGTAAATGTTTTTACTATATTTTAGAATACTAGTAATGTGTACAATTGACATCCTCGATCGTTATTGGACAAGGGACTTAGGAGTAGCAAAATTATACGTAAAATCTTTGCACTCAATTGGGACGAAGAGCAAACACGGGTTATCCAATTACAATCACACCGTTGATGCCATATTGTCCGACTCAGATAGAAATACTACCTAAAATCAGTAGTTGCGAAACGACATTATATTAATGTTTGATCTGTAGGTATACTCGTATTTCTCTTTAGTAAGTAAATTAGTCGTAATTAATGATATCAACAAAATGATTAGTTTGAGGCTACTAAAAGTTGCCTATTTTGTAATGGCATATTTTTAATATTTTACTTCAACACTATCGAAAATGTCATTATTCTATAGTGTTGAACGAATGTTTATAGTGTACGGATCATATAGATTATTTACGTATAAGGTTGGATTGGTTATAAAAAATGGATGTATCTATTTAGTATAATATATCGTTTTCGCAACGGCATTCGAATATCCGATGATTTTAACGTCGCCAGCGCACATAACTCTGCAGCGAGAAATGTGGAAAAAAATCCAAGTGATACAAAAAGAAGTCGATTATCTGGCCGTCGTCATCTAGAGTTTCCCGAGTGGACGGAATTAAAACATTGCGTTTTACCCCGGGAACCGGCCCAGATTGTATCTGGTGGCGTTCACGATTTATTTTACGGTCCGCGAGCTTGTTTATAGTTGTGTTGATATATGTATATATACGAGAATCTGCTTAGTTTTATATACCTGTGCGACTACTAACGCTCGTTCATAAAGTTTATTATAGTCAAGAGTCTTTCAGGCGTTTCAATTTTATCAAATCACGCCAGAATGTTAGTACAAACACTTTTAAATATCATTGAAGTGAAGAAAGTAGTCTGTATCTGCGATTTTAAATCGAAACATGTCAGTTATCCTATTAGAGATGCCTGGGGCATATATACTAACATCGTGTACACAAAGCATTTCAATGATGAGATAAAGCAAATATTACAAACGAGCTAAGATAAGCTAAGATTTCAAAGTAGGTACCGTAGAGTCATACTACATAAAACAATTTTTGAGAAGATGAATCAAAGTTGTAGTAGTTATTCTTAAAAAGTGCGTACTAGTTACCGTGGTGTGATTAAAAAAAACATATAAAAAGACCATCTAAATTTTGACATCTCCATAGATATACACAACGTGCCGGTAATTAATTAGAGTAACCCACTAGTAGAGTACTAATTAATTATGGAGGTAAAATACACAGATTAAAAATAATGGTCGGCCATTGTACATTTTGAAATACGATTCTGATGCAAACGGATAAGGCAACTAGAGTTTTTGCATCGAAAGCCGCGGCAATGGCATGCGACGTGTTAAAAAGCTCCTGCGTTTTGGTATGTTGATAGCGAGAGGCGGACGACCGAGGCGTCGATGAAGTAATTATGTTTTTACATCAGTGTCCCAAAATTGATTTTCCGTGACAATCAATTCATTGCTTATAATTGAATTATATACAAAAACTCGTTGAATATCTGAAAGTTAAAGAGACTTTTAGCATTCGTAATTCGTTTATACCAAATTAGGCTTTTGGAATTCCGAAATATTCAGTCACCCAGAGTAAACAAAACTAAAGTGGGCAAAACTTATTGTTTTATGCCCTAAACGTCATTTGTGTTTTTTGAAGTCAAAATTTATTGAGCCGCTTGGTAGAGGAAAATCTCATAGGTTCGCGTCACCGACATGCTAATGTGTCGTGGGTGACATCATTATTAAATTTCAAATTTTATATATTTACTAGCTGTCCCGACAGACTTCGTTCTGCTAAAATCACTATTAAAAAATAGGGGTTGATCGTAGAGGGGTGAAAATTTAGGGTTGTATGTATTTCTGTATGTTGTATCATAAAAAAATAGAAATTAAAAATTTTGTCTAAAAAATAAAAAAATAAAATTTAGGGGTGGACTACCCCTAACATTTAGGGGGATGAAAAATAGATGTTGGCCGATTCTCAGACCTACTGAATATGCATATAAAATTTCATAAAGATCGGTCAAGCCGTTTCGGAGGAGTACGGTAACTAACATTGTGACAGGGAAATGTTATATATTAGATACATAATGTATTTCTAGATACCAAATAATATTATTTCTAAATAAGTAAAACATTCGTTTCACTTCTTCACGTCTAACCATTTTGTAAAATTTAATATTTGAGCCTTTGCTATCTAGGTTATAGGAATTGATTGATATACTACCCATGAGTTGTATCTCCTAGAGCTAAGTGAATTGCACGGCTGCTGCAGCAGGCAGCTGTGTCCCGTCACGTTAAAGTTGAATTACTATTTACGCTGGAGTTAAAATACCTACATCATTTTCTTATGTATATAGATTTAAGTCCATTGTTTGCGAAAATAATGTATTTTATATACCCACGTAAAGCTATCTGAGCTGTGACATCAAAATGTAAGATAAAAATTGGTACTTTTTCTTGTAAATGTTTTAAAAACAAGAAAATCGAATACAGTATTACGTTAATGTTATAGTTATTTTTCCTGTTGGTCTAATCTTGCTTGATTATTCAAATAAAAATTACGTTATGCGTTGATGATGATGAGTAAACTTAAAATTAATTAAATAGTGATTTCGACTTATAATAATTTATCAGCGTTTTTTTTTTGTACTAACATATCATATTGATCTTCTATGCGGCTGCTCATTGATTTATTTATTGTAATAATAAATCATTGAAGTGATCATTACTGATAGTTATTTATAGTAGACATGCGAGCGCGGCCTCATGTTATAAATCAATCCATAGGACTCTGTGACGTCACCTTACAAGCTCGATAGAGATGTTAACAATAATGCCCACATAAAACAAATGTGTGTAAGTTAAAGTCGAATTTATGTACTTTGTATGATATCGAGATACGCAAATTAGCAGACGTGAGGTGACCAGATGTCACATGACCAGCCTTGTCTTTAAGTAACGACGTAAAGGTATTCACCCGCGACTGGTCCTTTTTGTGGCAGGACCAGATAACTCATTCGCATGTGATGCAGCATGAAATAATGGAAATGGAAGAGGAAGTTGTCAGAAATCCTACTACCCATCCTTTCCTTCTTGTCACAGTTTCACAAAAAGATAAGGGTAGGGTAGGTACTTGTTCACATATAGGCTGAACAAATCAAATCCATCCTAGCGGTAAAAAAGTGGCCATAAATGAAATGTAAATAATGAAAAATGTACAATACAATAAAACAAATAAATAATAAACTTAACCTATTCAGGTATATCGCATGGAAATATTATGTTGATTGTTGATCTTACTAGATCGGAACCTACCTCTTATCCTATACCTATAGCACTTTACAGGACTTCCTGTATAGTGCTATAGGTATAATATGTTTATGAATATCCACAAATAGAGTGTGAATTAATTACATATTCCTGCAACGTTGGTGAATCTAGTTCAATTAAAAAAGGAAAAGGTTTGTTTTTATTAATCGGACGTTGATATAACGATATCTATTTAGTTATTAGGAAGGACGAAAATAAGTCATAATACAAAGCAGGGTGTAGTACTAATGAAATCGGAATTCGATTAGAGGAGGGCTAATGACCTGGGGCTGTAACGAGATTACTAGAGTGCACTCTTAAAGTGATTACACCGTGTACTGTCGACCCTCCGCGTGCCGAGAGACGGTCATTTGTGAATCATCTATGTTTGTATATTTTCTAATTTATAAAAACATTCCAATATTTTTGTGATTATAAATTAAGATAGGTAATTTAATGCACCTGATGATGAGGTATCAATGTAGTAGATGACAGCTAAATTAAATCGTCAATATAGTATTAAGTAAAGTATTATGGTATACAAGCAGCGTTCCGCAGTTTCACTCGAAAAGAGTTTACCTGAAACCAGCCCAGGCCAGCCATGCCTCAGCATCCCAAGTCTCACTTGGGATGCACTGTTGGTACCAGCCACTACCTCTGCTGCCCTTCTCTCCAAGACAGCAATACTTTTTCACGGCAGCCACAAGCAAGGCGCTATTCATGCAGACGCGAGCGCGGCACAGCGCATACCTTCCGCCGATAAAATTTACATCACAATGCAAAAATGGTTTAAAAGCGACGAATATTTTTGACATCAAAATAATATAATTATAGAATTAATAAATATATTATGGTGCGTAATTTTAAAATATAATGAATAAACGTCAGCGCAGTACCATCCGTTCTGCAACACTTGATGTTATGACTGGAGAGGGTATTTTAAATTAGATTACGTTAGACATTATTTCCGGCTCATGGCACTCCTCCCTCCATGCTTTAGCTTCCAACGACATTAGTTTTCATTTGCGGCCCTTCGCGCCAGGGTCATACGTAATGTGATTATAATATTGATGGAAGGATCCATCCTTTACGTATTTTCTATAGTAATTAGTTTTTTATTCTAGTGGTCTGTAGTGGTCTTGCTCGAATCACAGTATCTGCTAGACCACGATACTGAATCCCGATCATGTCATATGTCGAGATATCAGTTACATGTAATCATTATTAGATCCATCTATTAGCTATTAATCAACTTATTTCCTTCGCTTTAATATACACTAAGCCTTAAATAAGTATGTTTAATAATGTGTCTTTGTTTCAATTCTTCTTGGTAAATGGTTTACCATATTTGGTGTACATACTCGTATACATAGCTGTCAATTGTTTTTTCTAAGTAAATTAGTGCAGTGCGGCCATATTTCATTATTATAACAAATTAATAGGCAACTTGATGCCACTGTTCGATGTTACAGTATACAAATAGTAATTACCGTAGGCTAGTGTTGCAGCACGTGGCGACCGCCCGCCCTGAGCCGAGCAGCACAATCGCCCGCCTCCTCACAATAACGACATTCGTTTCAACGATCATTGAGTAAAATAGTCACACATGCATACTTAAATAAAGCGTGTTAAGACGAAATTTGATTATAAATAATAGAAAATTTGAATATTTTATGAGTTTTATTATAAAGATTTTGATGGTATAGATACTGAGTTAGATGATAACAAATTAATTACTGGTATAGAATATTGGCATTACAATAAATAGCCGTTAGATATAAATATTAAGTTATATAATAAACATTAAGTTGTCTGAACAAGCAATGGTAATAAATCTACACTTTCGTCATAATTCTTCAAATGCGGTTTAAGCTCGTTTTTTGAAAGTTGCTCATGGTAATAGGAAGTGTGTAAGCCTTTTCAATTCCCTATTACGGAACCGACAGCTGTACGCGACATGGAGCACCGCGATGACAGCTGACAGTACTATATCATTGGGTCACTAATCCTAGGGATTAGACGCGCTTAGATACCGACACCAATCTGTGGTTACGACTCGAAGAAATAAAAATAATGGGCTCATCATTACGTGTAGCAAAGATCAAAGCAATATATTTAACAAAATAGTTGATGAGTTTGATGAGGCTATGTACGTTGACAGTAAACTTTTTTGATAGTATACTTACTATGAAATAGTTTCAGTGTACAGTTTCTTTATTTAGCCATTTATTAGTAAAGGTTCGTCAAAAGTTGAGCAATTTTTAAAGATCATTTACATCAAAGTATAGCTTTTAATACAATTACCAAATTAACGATTGACTTACTAATTGTAGGTACAAAACTTGGTAGCTACAGAAAAATGCCATTAGATTTTAATTTATAAGTCGAAAAATAAAATTTTAGAAAAGTATCCAAAGGTTTTGGATACTTTAAAGTAGTCATGATCATGGGAGACAATCCTCCAAAAAATCATCATCGTGAAGTGTATTTTTTTTATTTTTTATTTTATTTTATTTGTGTGTAATTTGGGTAAACATTAGAAAACAAGAAACAATTGATACAATATCAAGAAAATAAAATATAACTTTTTACACAATTAAAAAAGAACAGTTTAAAAATGCTGCTTTATTGCGAATGCGGATTTTAAATAAAATGACTTTATAAGTGTTTTTTTAACGTTGTTAATCAGTCGATGGTAAGACTCAAAGCCTGCTGTACCTTTTAGTCGGTGCCGTACTGAGATATGAACTCGGATAAGATTACCTTATATTGCGGAACCATACGTCATGCACGCTCTAATTGAGTTAACTAAACATAGCGTGATAATTCTACACATAGAATGTTTCTGAACCGAGGGAAACGTATGCGGTGGCGGTGAGCTATATTAATGACTTTGTACCTTAACATGTACCTACATTGGTTAGCGAATGTACACGTCATGTAATCTTTTTATAGTTTCTTAATCGTAAAGTTTATGATTCACAGGGAATTTATTTAGCAATTACAATTAAATTAAGAACTGCGTGAAAGTCATAAAAGTAGACGAATTCATTGTTTTTAGTCTTTTTGCAGATGCTATAGCTTTATCATTGTAATAATATATTATAATATCAACACTGCCCACTGTGGGGCACGGGTTTTCTCCTCGAAGTCAAGCGAGGAGAATGTAGAGTCATAGTTACCGATGCGCTGGCCAAATGTGTTTTTTCTTCTTTCTCTTGGCTTTTAATACATACTATTTGGTTTTCTAAACTAGAACTTGCCATTATTTTTTTATTCTTATGCCATTCTACACATTTGTAGCTTGTAGGTTACCTTGTCAATAATTCCAAGAATAAATAAAGTTTTGTCAGTATTTTCGATTGTGTGACGTGACTGTGTTTTATCTGATACTGTCTGTATTTGTATAGCTTTAGCTTTAATTACTGAATAGAAGAAGCACTAGACGAAAGGGACGCACCAATACGTGCACGCATGTGAGGGGCGTGTCCAAGGGTGGACGTCAGATGCGGATAGATTACCCACCAAAACTACTTTACCGTAAAGGAGCAATTCTGTTCCTTATAAAATTAGGTGGCACTTTCTAAAATTGATAATAATTGGTAGCACTAAAAATTTTACTATATTACCTTTTTATAAAAAACTAGAATATGGACGACAACATACATTTCTATTAAAGCCTAATAGAGATGAACTAGTGACGTAAGAAATCTTATCTGGACTAGTAACTTTACTTGGACTGACTATAATAGTATTTAGCATTTAAAAAATCCTTTGAAAGTGACTAAAAAAAGTATTGACTATTTATTATGTACACGCAGATGTTAATTATAAACAAACATTACGTAATGAGACCGAGACCTATATCAGGCGTTAGACTACATTAACATATTTATCACGCACATACATTAATATGCCTAATATATTATCTTTATACGCCTGTAATAAAATGAATGGCATTAATTTAAAGAAAAAAAGAGTAATTTACTTTATTAACAATTAAAATTTCATGACATTATTTTATTACGGAAGTAATTACTGCTAAACTATATAACTATTGTTATCATCATCTACCTTTGTCTATTCATAGAAGGTAAAGTAACATTTCATGTAGGGATTTAGTTCTAGTATTTACTTACCATGTTTTTTTTTCTCAATTCATAGTGATAGTGCCATTGAATATTATTTTAAGTAAGATCGCTCAAACACGTCGAACAATTAGTAATCTTTGAGTTACTATATTACTGAAACTCGGGTTAAAGACAGGACATTTTGATCAAACTGCCATCAGAGATGATGACCATTTTAGTGCCATATCCGATAAGATGCGTCTTTAAGAAAATAAAAGTATGCTTAAAAGGATAGGATGCGATCGATATTAATGAATATGATGCGGTCATTGTATTAAGGCGTAGTAATAAAGAAGCTGAGCTATAAGCAGTTAAGCCTGGAGGCTGCAATTCTGGCCGGGGATCGCGACGGGGCGCATGTCTCTAGTAGGAAATTATTGTGGAAAATATTAATTGATCCACATAGTTGAAAGTATTTATGTTGCGAATATTAAGTGTACTTGAATGATTATAACCCTCGGGTCTCGGGTACATGTCGTGTCTTATGCACTATCGCTCGATAACATTTAATTTGCTACTTTAGCTTACAAAACCATGGTCTATGATTTGATTGTGTTAAACTATTTTTTACGTCTCATTAGCCAGGCGAAAAGTGAGCACATCCTAGACATCGAGTTCAATAGTTAAGTTAGGTTTATGTTGAGTGGCGCGAGAATAAACCAGCGGCACCAAAATATTTTTTTATCATATTTCATTTCATAAATTTCTAGCAGTCATCGTTTTTTTTTTTTTCAAATATGGAAAAATGGAAAAATTACATTCGAGCACAACTGTCGACGGCGTCATAGGAGTCCATAAATAATAGTAATTAAACCTTCATGATTCGTTATTAAAATTTTCCGTTTCGAACGATAAAATTCCTTAAATATAATAAAACGTGGAATTTGTATCCTACGTATTTCTGTTTTGGCTTGCAGCAATTTGCAAGTCTACCTAGCTATAGCTCGTGTTTGAATAACGTTTTCCAGATAAGGGAATAGAATTCCACAAGGGCCAACATAAATGTACTGCCTTAGGAGAATGTACGCGACAAACACTTACAAATGATATTAAGTACTGACTTTGTAGCGAGAATGTTCTTAGTGTTTATAAATTGTAGTTTTTCCATTTAAAAGACAAATAAATAAATACATTTTAATGAGTTCTGAACGATGTACAATTGATCGATGTTCTCAGTATATATAGAGAAGATGAAGTATCATATGCACTTTTTATCAGCAGCTACGTCAACAATCAATCAATAAATTATCATATAAGTATCATTGTTAATGACCGACGTAACCGAACGATGGACATAGTATTGAAAGCAATTAAGTTTCGTAATATGTAATATATTGATCTCCGTATATAAGTTTGGCCAACTTGAGATGTATTGAATGATAAAAAGAGTAGAATAATAATAATAATAATAATAATAATAATAACCATTTATTTTCAGGCTGCATAGGCCCATAGATAAATACCATAACCTAATAATATATATTATAATAACATTTAGTGTTAGTAAATAAAACTTAAAAGTATGTTAGTATCACTTCACTTGCACTTAAGTCTTGGTGCGTTCTGGTGGAACTTGTCCGCGGAAGCGGCGGAACACCACGCCCTGTGGCCAGAAGTCCTCCTGCATGACGAGGTGCAGAAAACTAGTCGGCATTCGCACCACGAACGCCTTGAAATTGACGTTGCGGCGCGACTCGAGCAGCTGCACTCTCACTGTGTATTTGGTCCTCTGACGCACGTACTCCACGATGTCTTTCGCCTCAGTGGTGTAGTGTAGGCGGGAGATATACACCGGGGTGTTCGGAGCTGCAGCACGTATAAAGTTGGACTCCAGGGGAGCCGTGCCGCAGCGAATATTATGTTGGTATAAAATATAGTTACCCATTACATTATACATGGGCAGTATATTGCTGGAATTCTGTATTTAATAGTCTTTAATTATAGATACTAACGAGCGTCCGAGATATCGGTAATCTCCGAGGTATTCTGACTGTTTATCTAATCTCCGTGAGGTGTAGACATTTTTCTATCGTGTCGTGTTGCGAATAGGCGATTCCCTGAGGTCCGCAGGCGCCGACGGCATTACACATAGTCTGGTGCGCGCGTGCGCTCCGTTGCACTTCACTAATCCGCTGCGCCGGCGTGCCTACGTGTAAGTTATAAGAGGTAGAGTTCTAACTTATATAATGGCTTCGATATTTAGTGTAAAATTCTTCTTCATTATCGTTACATTCTTCGAAGCAGCTATTGAGCAGAACTAATAATAGTTTTCCGCCCGCGCTACAATATGACACCACTCTCTCGCGGCTGCTTTTTTGAGCTTATGACATATGCAGTGGCGGCTGTACCTTAAGTGCGCTCGTGCGCTGAACCACCAATTTAAGATTTAAAAATTTCAAACATTACTTGATCTTTATTTATAAATCATGTTAATAGATATTTAAGTATTTTTATAAGTACATACAAAAATGTTTATAACTAATAAAATTTCCAATTACGACGACACAATTTGAGCGCTTTGCTAAACTATTAAGACTTATTTTCCATAATAGAAAAAATTTCGTGCGCTTCCGCGAGCGCACGAGGACTGCTAGTATAGCTTGTATGAGTTACGCGCTATACGCCTGACGCGTGAAACAAAAGATAGTTCATAGAAATGTACCGAGAAATTAGTCTGATTTCGTGCGCCGCACGCGCGTCCGAAGCCGAATTTGGCGAGAGCACCCGATGTTTAACGAATGTCGCCGGGCGCACGACTACGGCGGACATGATGTTTGCAAGTTGAGTTTTATTGTTTGTTTTAGTTATTGTAAAAACAATTACTATTTTTCTTTTCGTAATATTCTGTGTAAATTATTAATATTAAATTCGTAATATTCGTATTTTCGTACTGTGTACAGTGTTTGGTGTCAGTGAAAATGATTTTAAACAAAGATTTTAAAAGTGAAATGTTTAATAGAAAGAAATGGTTGTGTGGATGTGAGCGAGCGAACATTTCGCTTCAGAAAAATAATAAAAAATTAACATATTTTAGGTAAATTGTTGTTATTTCTAATCTTAATACTTAGTGAGCAAGTAAAGTGCACTACCAGTTCGATAACCCACCAGCCGCCACTGGACATATGTAAACTAGATATTAAAGTGGTAACCAAAGTTTGCTAATTTCTTCACTGTACTACGAGTATTTATTATTGTATCTATTTTGTTATTTATTATTTATAATATTCAGCTATTCAACGCCTTGGTTGGTTGGTGGGCTAAAGAAAAATATTCCATAAGTACTTGCGATACTCAGCACCAAGGTAGTATAAACTTTCCATTAGTCCTTTGCAGCCTGAAATCGTAAAAAAATTTGTCAACTGACCTCCGAACTTCAATATGAAGATGGCCCCTGATGATGATTAGTCTTTAGTATTTTAAAATTAAATAAAACACTATCGCTCTGTCTACAATCTCCGCTATAAGTGTAATACTTACGGCCACAATCAGCTGATATCTTGATTAGCAACAGCTTTGTACGGACCGACCTTTGTCTTCTCCAGTTATCGACTATCAACCAACCTCACTTCCACTTAAATGAACCACGTCATATTTTGAAGGATGTTCCGACCGATCCGATTTCATCTATCCTTTTGTATATCAAATTTCATGGTTTTAATTTTGTATATTTTACATTGACATGGATTTATCGTAACGTAATCCCATGGTAAATTACTAGCAGGGTACAATCTGCTGAAGTAAATGCACAGGTTAATGAAAATTTTATTAAATGCAAAAATAATTAGTTGTGACGGGACTTTGTTCTCTAAAATTAATATTAAAGGTCCTACTTCGACTTTATTAGTTGTTTCAGTAACAATTCACAATTTATGACTGGATGCTGTTATTAAAATTTCAATGATCTTAACAACATGTGCATAATGTCCATAAAAAATTGAATATTTAGTAAATATTTGATATAGGCGTATTTCTTATACATGTATTCAATTAAGGCGCGCGTCTGTTAGCCGCCTTTTTATCACGCATGCCAAAAAAAATCCCATTACTCGGTATTACGATCACACGCCTTTGCAAGCAAAGCCGACTCTAAAAAGAACCTTTCAAGTACTATAAGGCTCTTTCCTAAAGGTGTGGTGTCAGTGATAGCGGATTCGAAAAATATATTACCTTTTTTTCAACCCTTAATTAATTCTGTCGCTATCATATATGTTCTTTATTAGTTATAGGTAAAAGGCTAAATGTTATAACATGTTCCAATACAACAACAATGTTACAACCTATGTTCTAAATTTGATTTTTCAAGAACTTTACCCCCGTGGCAACATATTTCGCCGATTTCAAATCTCCTGTGTCAAAATTTTGAGATTTTGAATTATGTATTTTGTATTGTGCGATTTATGAAATAGCCGAAATATCGTATTTTTCATATGCTATGCTTTAGTTTTTTTTTATATTAAAACTCTATCTAATAATTTATCTGTTGCCCGCGGCTTCGCCCGCGTTAGCAAAAAAAAACCATTTTTTTAATGTATCCTATGTTACTTCTAGTACCTCCGAGAATATGTGAACAAAACTCATGATAATCAGTTGAGTAGTTTTCGTGCGAAAGCGTAAAAAACATCCCTAATTTCACATTTTTTTATATAAGTATAGATATCTAGGGCCACACCTTTACCCGTTGAGTTACCTCAAGTTCCAATTTTATAAAAGCCGTGCAGAAACAAAGAAATTCGAGGGCCTTTTGAATCCAAATCCCGTCTTAAATCTCTATTGACTATTGTTCGCGGCCCCGCCATTTTGTGCATTTTTTCCATATGCCCATTAACAACAAGGTAATGCAATATAGTATTGTGTCTCAAACGCGATCTGGTATCAGACGTGTTTTGTATTTAACGTTTCTAAATCTTTTCATGACTTTGTTTACGGTTTGTCTAGTAAGGGTATTTGCGAACGTTTGCACCTGGATTCCAAAAGATCTAAATGATTATGCTAGCTTTATTTTGCATCTAGCAATTATTGTTGAATTTCAACTGAGAAAAGTTCCATTCAATAAAAAGCAATCGATTCTATTTGTTTTTGATTTGATTTCTAATTATTCTGTGAATCAAGCATCAAAATGAGATTTCATTCACCTTTCTGATGCCGTATATCAGCTACACTACGTGAACCTTTCAGTCTTCTACTAACTTGAGAGGTTCGTCAAATATAACTTTACTTTGAGCTTTTCTTTAACAAGAAAAAATCCTACTTTCCATGACGTTACAAGTAAAGTTAAAGTAAAATTTATTGTTTTTCGACATATACTAGAATACTTATCGCATTGAAAGATAATAACAATAGAATCAGTCATTGACTATGACGTTAACGGACGCTTCCTAAAGGATCTATTAACTCATATGTCTTTCTAAAAAAACCATTATAAACGAATAAATAAACATCAATATTAGTTGTTTGTACAAGCATTAATACTAAAATACAACTCCCCAAGCGACCGCTAAGCGTTTGTTCTTTTGTCCGCCTGTCTGTCATCCCCCGCCTTTTGTCGTGTCACGGTGACATTGTGATGACAAGTATTGTGGTGCGCGCGCGCTACGTTTTTATCAATCAATTTTTATATACGGATCAAACCCTCTGTTTTATGCTATAACAGCGATTTCGAATAAATGATGATATATTAAATAATATAATAATAATTTTATAGTTGAGCAATTGTACTTTAAACAATTACAGTTATATATTTAATCGTGCCATCGAGATGTTACAAACATTTTAAGACCTTAAACATCATAATTAAAACATAAAAAAGATTATATTACATATAATATAATACGTTTACATTATAGTGTGAAAATTTTATATGTGTACAACCTCCTTGTACAGTATCTTTTGATTGCCTTCACCGTGCTCTACCCAACTTGGCTTCGTGCTGGGCGTTAAAATACAAAGAATACTTGTTTCTTGCTAATAAGGAGCATGCTGCATAAATAACGTTAGTAATGTGAGGTTATTACTTGTGATAAACCCTTTGTTTATGTTTCAATTTAATTCTTTGTAGAGAGAAACTCGTGTCTAAGTTTCAATTACTCGATCACATTTTGTTATATTTTGGACCACTGATTATGTCCCAATATAATCGTTTAGGAGAAAAAAAGACTAAATACTTAGGAAGAAACTATAGGCATTCAAAATAATCACCTACAATCAAATCAAATACAACTTAAAATAAATGCACACAAGCGAATCCGCGGAAAACCGCTGGATACACTAAATATGTCGCCGAGATGAGATGCTATTAGAAAACAATCGCATTTTCGACTAAAATTATTAAAACCCGTTGTGTATTTTATAATTTTTACTCACATACATAGAAATGGCTTATCTAACAATTATTACTTTGACCTTTTGACTTTATATCTCTCTGTCCTTAATTTCTTTAACGCTAATATCCAACATTAACACTTACCACTTATCTTGGATAGATTATTAGCTTCCTCGCCTTTTTCGAATAAAACATTTGTTTGTTGATAACATTAAAACGCAAAGCTCTTCCTAATATTAATAATGGTCATGGAAACCACTTAAAATGATGCGTTAATAGCTGGTATTCTGTTGATAGATAAAACTAATTTAATAAAGTAAGTCTCAAGAGTCGAGGACACTGGTGATCACGGACATAAAACTGTCGGGTCGTGTCCAATCAATCTTGGCTCGTACCTGGGCTCAGATCGGATCCACGAGATAACCCTTCCTCAATGCGTAATACCATTAAAACAACGGTGACAAACAAACCAAAAAAATAATCTTTTACAGCTCTCAAACTTGATTAAACACTCCATTCCAAATCTTAGACTACTTTGTTAGAGCCCACATTTGAATGGAGCCGACGTTTTTATGTCCGATGATTAAAAATGTGAGATGATGATCATTGCGGGGGCTCCCACTGTGAAGGTTTGTTTAAGGTCTTTGTTTTTCTGGAATCCTGGTCGTGGGTCCGTTTTAATTAATGCCCATCACGTATTTTTTTCGAAGCTCGTTTTATCGTGGTTTTTTTTGTAGATTCGAAGTTTTTTTGTTTTAATTTTATGAAATATGTCCGTGGGTAGCGTGTGATGCGATATCTCGATGTGTGCTATTGTTTTCGTTTTGATATATTTATGCCCTACCTTCCCGGGAGTGTTCGCTGCGTTATTTCTTATGCGGTGACTTGGTGACGTGGCACCATGGATCATCGATTGTTCCAAACGCCGACTGTTGATGTTATTTATATGGGTTGGGCGAATTTTAAATGTCTAGCCGTGTGACAGTCGCTTATCTTTGTTTTTGTCCATCGGTTTGTGTTTTTGTCTTGTTTTATTGAGTTGTGCCATTATATGTCGATCGCATAATATATGTTATATATTTTATCGTGAAATGTTTTATACCAATGCGGAATTATTTAATTCTAAGTTGATAGACTGAAATATTTCCCGGTTTTGTTTTAAAATAATATATAAATTTTCTTTTTTACAAACACAGATTTTGATTTAATTATATCATTCAAAGAACCTAATAGCTGCTTCGATGTCAGCCGCCATTAAAACTACTAGAAAATCGCCTAAATATGCAATATTTTATTACAATTTTATTCAGAAAGGTTGTTAACATTATGTTGAACATTTTATGAATCTGTATCGTATGTCCGTTAATAAATTGTATTTTTTATCTCTTCCAGGTAAGTCTTGACGAAATTCGAGCTGTTTGTACTTCAGATCATCGGTGAGTGTGAATTATGTTATGTTAGGAACATTATAGGTAGGGTCACCATATCACTACCATATCTAGTAGGAATTTGTGGCATAATATTATTTATCCCATACTAGTGACATACAATAACTAAACCAAAAAATAAAAGCAACAACTTATTGAATGATTTTTTATGAATATTTTCCTATTTGGAAAATAAAATATTAATGTTAATTATATAGTACCCGGTTGACCGAGCATTTGCTCGGTTTTTTTGTTTTGTTGATAATATTGTGATAAAGTTTTTCTTATAAAAGAATGAACTTGAAAAAAAAAATTCGGACTCGAGATACGAACCCGGTTCTTTCGATTGTAGCTGTCTAATTTCCCTACTAGCTATAATGACATTAATTCACAGCGAAATTTACGTCCGTATTCTAACGATATTTTTACATTGCCTCAAAACATGGATGAAACAATTTTTTGTTAAATATATCCCAGCTAGATCAACTTATCGCTGTTTTTAACCCGTGTATACAAAATTTCATGAAAATCTTTGGAGCCGTTTCCGAGATTCAGATTCAGATTGCTAGTTTGAAGATATTATAAGATAATAAAATTTTACGCAATAGGTATATATCATCACTATCGTTACCAGCCCGTTCTAGTATGGAATAAGTTTTCATACCAGAAATGGTCAAATAAAAAAAAATATAATATGATACCACGATAATATGTTCATTTTAAAATCCTATTGCAATGTTAATGACCAAAAAATTTCGTTTGAATTTTAAATTAATGATTGTATTTTAAAGCGTTATATATCACTTTATATCATAACCATTACAATATGTTTATTGCTACTGTTTTTTTTTTTTTTTTTTTTTTTTTCGGTTGGATCTATGCTAATGGTCCTAGTGACCGTTATGCGTCATCGGAAATGGGGTGATCCGGTTGGATCATCCTATGACGTTAAAAATTTGGGGGGTTGCCCCCCGCCATGTTCATGGCGTCGGGTTTGTACCTAACTTGGTAAGCTACGGTCGACTGGTTTGGAACGGGTGACGTTAGAAACCTATCGTGAGGGCCGGCCCTCCCCTCCCCCGGTAGCGGGGGAGGCGGGTCAAGCGCGGGACCCGAGCAAGCTGCCGATAGCAGAGTGCTATCGGTGATTACACGGTCTATATTGGTGTCGACTCGTAGCTGATCTGAGCCTATGCTGTCGCGGTTGATCCGGATCAACTGGTCAACGGAGTGTAGGGTTCGACGTCGCATACGACCCCGGGGCCCATGCGGTGTGAATATGTGCCTAACACCGGCTGTGTTATGTCTGAGTGTGTGTTGTAGCTTACGTCGCGCTTCAGCGTCGCGCTTTAACAGTTCTGTGATTTTATCAACAGGATCGGTTATGACATTCTTAGGTAACCTAGACTTATTAGGTGCTAAGCTATCGGGGGTGTAGTTTGCCGCACTCACGACGAGTGGGTTCGGGTGGAGAAGTGTATTGCTACTGTTTTATTGTCTCTAATATAATGAGTAATGAATTATTTAGATTTTATTACCTGGAGAATGTTTATGGGCGAAACTATGTGGGCTAGAAATACCTTGGAAGCATCGTTTTGATCACGTGCTTTTTATTATATTGCATCATTGATGTCTTTAGTCGTAGACACAGTACAATGATACATTTATCTATTCAATAACCGTTTTACACGTATAACGGTTATTCAATAGATAAATGTATCATTGACTGAGATGGCCAAGTGGTTTATTTGTCACTTCACTCATGACAAGTATTTACAGAAGTTTTAAACAAAGATTTTTTCAAAATCCGTTCAGTAGACCCAAAAATTACCTCTTTATAATATTCGTACAGATTATTTTATATATAAATATTCTTTCAGATACGGTAGACGTTTACGTTACGTTTACGTTTTATTATAACATTATATTAATTTTATAAAAAATTGCCATTGCTGTATTGACCCGAATAGGGCCGGCGCAGATATCCTGTCGCGTTTCGTGAGGCTCGTGAGTTTCCGGTGGCCCATTGGGGGGGATCTGGAAAAGGAGGGAAATAGGCGTAGACTCTACATAAGAATACTCAACATGTCATAAATATAAAAAATATAGAGTATGTGTTAATATTGCATTATTAAATAGAATGTGTTTGTTCCAGGATTTTGTATTTATTTATTTCGTCTCTATCTAGAACGATGATTTAGTAAATTACAACCGTATAATAATTATTATTTCGCAAGAACTATTTTAGGTACCTAACTACGTACCAAAACTCCAAATTTTGTATATATTTATGTTAACATAATAAGATGTTATTGAACAAAATATCTTGCTGACATTTTAATTACATCGTGATTAATAGACACAAAGTAAAGTTTCAAGTGTTACATTACACGTGGTTAACCTCGTTGGAGCTGATGCGGAGATAACGTTACGATACTCAAGTCCGGAATCCTCATATTAACTTATTTATATACCTACTAACACACCACGAGATCTTGAGATAGGCCTCTAATATATTTCTTCGTTAATTGTTCAACAGTTTTGTAATTCTTGAGGTAAAGACTGCTTTAAATGTTTTAAAATATTTCTGTAAGTAGAACGATCGATTACGGAGATTCGTTTTTTTATCCACAGCAGTTTTAAGTAAAGGCATTCGTGTATCTTTGCTAGAACCTTCTATAAAATAGTAGAATATAAAGTAGTACAAAAATGTGTGCTTGTTTACGTAGGTTGGGATAAAAAAAACTTAAACTAGTTATTTTAATTTACGTTTTAATTGAAACCTACAACGTTGATATAGTGGTCTAATGACTGGTGTCCACGCGTTAGTCATTGGTTCAAAGCCTACCTAATGCAAGTCATTTACATCATCATCAGCCTTTAGACGTCTATAGCTAGACTGAGTCATCTTTCAATGAACGCTATGACGGCTAATCGTCTTATTATCTAGTTAAAGGTCGATCGATCCTCCGTCATTTCTTTCCTTAATCAAGAACCTTATCCCATCCATCATCATCATAGCCATCATGTCGTCAGACTTGCATGGTTGATAAATTTCATGATATTTTATATACATAAGGCATTAAAGAAAACTTTGTATTAAAGGTTGAAAAAATTTAATAAATTGTGTGTGAAAAAATTCTAGAAGTATTTGGGTAATAAATACATCTCACCTAAAAACATGTTTATGCAGCTTGGCATTGCGTGTTCGTATCGCATGCCTATGTGATTCTACGCTTCATTTGATATTTTACCATTTGAAAACAATTTTCTTTCGCCACCTGTAAATACTGTATACTTTCTTTTGTATCTTCTTAATAGAGATATTGGCATTTTTTTGGTATCTTAAAATATTCCTTAGGTGCCAATTTAACTGTAATATGAATATTTCGTTGTTAAAAAAAACGAGTATTATATTTAATTTTTACATTTTTATTTTTATATTTCTGCTATAAAAATTGACTGGCATGGTGTCGCCCGTGACGTCAAAGATTGCACAACAAACATTGTCTAATTGAGTAAATTAGTAATTTTATGAAATGATATCAAGTGAAATGGATTCTAAATATTACTAATATTGTAATAGTACCGCAATGCGCAAGATGTTTTGATATTCCGCAATTTTATAGAGTAGAAGTTTGTGTTAGTAGCGAATAATACATCCAATGTTACAACAGCAATCTTGGGTATGTTAATGCACTGTGTTTTATTAAACCTTTTTCCAATGCGAAGAAAGTTATTATATAGGCTCTTATGTATAAACTAGTGGCGACAAGCCTTTTTTAATGAACTACGAGTCAGCTGGTACCAGAAATCTGGGAACCTAATTCTTACTTAAAACTGTACCAACTATCTATCTATAGATTTGTGTTAAGTAAATCTTATGTTGAAGAATGTTTCCTGAATACCTAATAGAAATCTTCTGAGTCTAAACCTACTATAAATATATTTTTTTGTTCCAATTTCTACAAAGTGTAGTCTTTTTGATCCCGTTCTTATATCCCGTTAGGGGGTTATGGAAATATTTCGAACTACAGTATAAAATTTCACCGAATATTAAAGCCATTTTCCCAAGCAAGGGTCGGTGCGAGGGTACGTAATATAGTGTTATTTGTGTACAAATTTATCTATTTGTCCGTCGGTCTCAAGTTACCATCCCCCGGGGCATTGCGGATTACAACCCCGGACCCCAGACCCCGAACCCTGGATCCGTGCCGACTAAATAATTCAGCGGCCTGCCGAACATGTATCTTGTTTGTTCTTGATTGCGCTAAATAACTTAAGTGTCGAATATTAAAAATATTAATACTTAATTAAAATACAATACTGGCGTTCATTGAGGGAGGCCTATGTTCAGCAGTGAACGTATAAAGGCTGATGAAGATGAAGATGATGATGATGATGATGAATGAAAATATAAATAATAATACTACTATATTTCAGCAATTTGCAAGTTTATCTAGTGGCTGGTTTTTTTTTCTGTGACTTATGTACTATACCTATTTCGGTGTAGCATGGTGCGGGTGACAGTTCCAGTAACGTTACGTTTTACTCTTGCTAGCCGTCGCAATTAAAAAAATATAATTAAGTATTTTATTAATACCTCATTCAAAAAATAGTAGATCGCCAATTACTGTGGTAAATTAAATCAAACTCAACCAGAATGTAATAGTCTCCAAATAAAGTCAAATGGAAAGAAAATTTAAGCAAAGTCCTATGCGTATAACGAAAAACCCTAGACGTGCTTAGTGATGGGATGTACTATACTAGAATGGAAAGTCGATGTTCTTTATAATAAAAAATGTATATTGGGCGTAGTTCAATTATTATTGTAAAAAGTCTATTATTATATTAATGAAACAACAGAATCTATCATTATCGTTAAAAAAGTTGTCACGAAAAAAATATAAACCTGATTTTGATTATTTAATATAAGTTCAAAGCTACTATTATGTAGCCCCTAAATATATACATTGAAAAGTTTATACACCTAGATACACTACACAACAGAATAAACACACTAACACACACTACTATGAATAAGAACTATACTTACGCTGCGAGTATCGTTAGCGATAAAAATAAATTGCATAACGTCACATCTCTAATCATGTATGTCAACGTCATATTGGCATGTGTCAGCCGCACCAAGCTACACCACACGGAGTATAGTTTAGTCTATCGTTGTTATTATTTATTGAGGTTCAGAGCGGGGGCCGCGTTCAGGTAGAGTGCTGGTTGATGAAGTATTGGTCGGACATTAACCAGGTGGGAAGACGGTCTCCGTGCAGTGACCTATTCGTGTTGGATGCAAGTGGCAAGAAATCGGTCGTCATTTTGTTCATTAAGAGAGGCATATGCTCTTGCATGAAGGTGACGATGTAATTATGTTTCTGCATACTCCAATATGTACTATCTTTTGATCGTTTTTTAACATGATAATAACTATGATTCCGCTAGCATGTGCAGTTTCTCTGCATGACAATTACAAACTGCAATCACGACCCGTCGGGGACCGCTGATCTGGAAAATTGAAACAAGGGTGGACAGCTCCTTGTTAAGATTCTACAAACTTCAATATACATTCTCTTCCATCCTAATTGTATATACTTAAGAGCGATATTGCTAGGACATCGTTGCTTTATAAGTTTGTCGGTGACTTGAGAGATGGAACGGTCGTCCCAAGCGATTTTTCTGGATTAAGGGGATTTTACAATGATTATTAGGGAATGAATTTTGACTTTGTTTTGTTTTGGAGACTATTTTATTTTGGATTGTAAGGTTATGTAGATATGTTTATGACTGAATGTTTTTATGAATGTAAAATTCTATTACAGGCGATATCTCCCTCTGTTTTCTGAAATATTTTAAAGTTTGTACGTAAATATGAAGTACTTATAATCGAACACTTTAATGCAACCATGGTCACGGCAGGAAAAGAGGTAAATCGTTAAAGTTGTTTTATTGTAATGAGCAAAATTCGCGTAAACATTAGAAAACAATACTAATATAATTAGATTTATGAAACCGCATTTATTACAATTTAATATACCAAATTGCTTTTTACAATAAATCACTGAATGGTTATAAATATATTTTTAAAAAACAATTTTTCGCCCCCTTACCCTCGAGAGCAAAGAAAATCGCAACACGATCGTCATTTCGAAAATAATGATGTCATCAAACACTAATCCCGAAGCTTTCATGTGGATTACACGCGGACAAACTCGGCAAGGGAGAACGAATATAACAAAAATATCTATTTTCATTCTTATCACAAAGCAATACTGACTCGACAACATTTTGGTGTACGCAAATATTATTTCTTTTAATCTTCTGCTCTTTTATAAATGGACCTCACGACGTATGATTTCGACGTTATTAACCAAAACCGAGTCTTATATTCTAGAAATAGAGTTGATTCTCATAAGAAACTGTTTCGTGCCAATATCAAAACGAAAATCCATTTGAGAAGTAATAGATGCAGCAAAAAGGTTTTTGTTGCACTTGAAATATGGTCGACAGTAGATCGGTGTCTTTCTAAAGGTGATTACACACTTGCGTCGCTGGTGCTTTCGTTTCGATACATTAGGCGTGTGATTTATGGGCGGGAAACGGCAAAGTCAAAACATGCGGGGAGCTCACTGCTCGATGTTTGCTTTACCCGCGTTATCTGCCAGTACCCGCCGCTAGGGATGTCACTCGTCTTTTTTATAGCAAAGGAACAGTGTAAGCCTTTTGGCGACTCACGACGCCCATACACATCCACACTATCAAACGACACGAATTATACATATGGCACTTGGATGTAATGATATATATTATAATATATAGAATATAATATATTTTAAATAGTTAAAAGCGGACAATTATTGTTTTCTTATGTTTACGCGAATTACACTCATTATTATAAGCAGACAATTATGATAAGCATTTTTTTTTCGTTATTTTACTCATGAACATAAACGTGTAAATAACCATTTTTTTAAATATAATATAGGTACTCCAGCTCAATCCATCAAATTAAAATCATATTATAATGACTTTTATTACCATAATTTTAACTTCTGTATATTGAATTTTCCTAAACATATCAAATTGAAACCATCGAATGCACATCCCTAATCCTATGCAGTGGGGTACTCCCGGGACAACCAGAGTATTCCCCGGAGTAAGTGGTACTTCAAGGGCTCTCTTCCGAATTAGCTACTCTAGTTATTAAGAGCGGATTTACTTTTTTGTCAAGGACACGTGTTTACAAATACCTACAATACATATACACGACATATACACGTCTATTCATTCTGTTTATTTCCACTTTGTAATCTTCCAAGTAGGTATTTATATAAACCTTACTAACAATAAGAAATGTAAATTTTGTTTCAGTAGTTAAAAGCGAAAGAAATCCTTTGATTGTAAGTTGGTAGAAACGTCAATGTTTTTGCACTAACAGATTTTTTTTACTAAGCATAGTCAATAAATATTCCTCCTAATATCGTTTAGTATTGATAAAATATAATTCCTAATTTAAGATAGAAAGTGGTAGGTCTCTGTTTCAGTCCCACCAGTGTCAGTATAATACGTATTCGCTCCGGTAGCTCAGCAGAGCAGCTGTAGTATGATATCTTACTAGGTATTCGTAAGCTTATGAAACCCATGCAAAACATCATTCGTTTCTCTTTGATGACAACACAAACTGGACAATTCATGTAAACGTTGCGGCTTTATAAAGTCTGTACCTGTGTGGCCAATATGCTGACGAATGTTGAACTAAAATAATATGAAGTAGGCATTATGTTAAGCTTACAAGAATAACTGTATAAATGGTTCGTAACGTAATTTATTTGTCCAGGATAAATATTATCGTAAGGGAAAGATAAAGTTTGTTAAATGCATTGTTAAAGTTTATTGATCGTAAACGTTTTACTGCTGCGGTGATCTGGAATCTTGTCTTCCGTTTAAATAGATAATAACTGAGATAGAATTTTCTGGAGTTTTTGATAATAGAAAACCGCTAGATCACTTTTATGTAATAACACTAGATCGAATTGTAAAAGATTAGGATCTATTTTTTACTTTTTTTTTTGTTTCTTTTATGAAACTTTACTCCATGTAGTAAATTAAAAAACAAAGATATAAACGTATCAACCCATATATTATGTCCCATTGCTGGACACGGGTCTCCTTCTCGAAATCTGACGAGGAGGTTTATGAGGCCATAGTTCACCAGGGCTCAATGCGGGTTGGTGAACTTCACACACATTTAAAATCTTTAAATCTAATCAGGCATGCATGTTTCCTCAGAATGTTTTTTTTTTCACCGGTGAGCAAACGATAGTTTCGTGTTAAAGGTGGGCTTTGTAATTTAGAAAAACCTATTTCAGGGCACACTGGAGGTCTAGATCGGATCCGGACCCACTGGACCATCGCCGCTTTCGTAGACATAAAGCTTGAAAATCTAAGCGAAAATAGTTTACATCACATGAAAGTGTCCACACGTATTCATTATATTTATTTATTTCGGTAACTCGGAATTCCTGGTCAACTATTCAAGAGTAATATTTCTTGCTAATGGATGTCGTATGTTATACATTCATATAAACAAATGTATTAACATCGTTGTAAAATATACTAGTCAGCAAATTCTAATGTATCATAATTTAAAAGCAGGGGGCGAGTCTATCAAACAAGAGCAAAGGGGTTTTAGGGTTAATTCGGATAAGTAATTTTATTGTGAGCAGTTTGAGCAGCGAAGGGTTAACAGAACGAATTGTGTTTTATGCGTTTTAATTTGTTGTACGCAAGCGATTTTTAATGCGGTACATTAAGAACAGATCATGAAATATAAGAAGGTTCTGATTTAACACGACGGCGAAGATAAACCTAAGATTAAATATATATTCAGACACAAAAACACGCAAATCTTTGTGATACACTAAATGGTAAGAACAAACAGCAATAATTTCTTATAAGTTTAAATTACTAATTATAATGTTATGTCGAGTTTCCAAAATACCTATCAACTACCAATCTACTAGTAAGCATAAAAATATTAAAGATTTAAAATAGCTTCCCAACCATCTTCTATTATGATGCGAAGTTGAATAAATCGTCACTTCGTATGATGTTCCTCTCATTTGGTAAAGTGGCCAGAGCTATTACGGTGCCACCTCGAGGAGCAGAACACCTGGCCACCAGTAATGCGCCTTTATTCTATTAATACTGTAAAACGTTTTAGGGCGCGTTTAATGTGCTTCTTCCATTAGGAGCTGTAAATTATAACTTACTTTGGAATTATGGCCGCCTGGTACCTACTTAGCCACTGTTTCAGCAGATGATAGGATTTATGAGACTTAAGAAATATCTCCCATGTGAAAAGTAATAGTAAAAAAGTGCACGCCCCATAATCTCAACTTTCACGATAGCAAAAGTTGTTTTGTAAAGCACACGTCTAAGCAATTGACCTGTCATATGCTTAGCAACGAATACAACAGTCCCATATTTATTAAAATTATGAGTTGCATGCTAGTTTCTGATGAATAATTATTATTAAACGACAGTGAATTTAACGCCCATATTTATTGGAAAAAAAAATCCACAGTGTGTTACTTCAGATAATGAAGAAATAAATATTCCTGTACGATATTTTTTTATTAAAAAAACCCAGAAACACGGACGTCCATAAAATACTATTTGTAATGTTTTTATTAATTATGTTAAACATAATATAAATGAAAATTGAAAATATATTTTGTTATGTGCCTAAGAGTTTGTTTGACTTGATAATATATTCACTCTTTTTAACCTATATGTGCGATATGAATATAAAGAATATAATTTCAGTATCGAGACAACTGCTTTTTTTAACATGTCTCGAGAATAGAAAACATTATTCGCTTATGATGCGATGGTTCGGCAAATGATTACCTACAGGCGATATTGATCATTATCAGCCTTATCCGTTGCCCATCATTATGTTTCCACCGCTGAAAGCCAAGACGACCGATCCCTTGCCACTTGCATCCAACACGGACCGGTTACTGCATAGAGCACGTCTTCCCGCCTGCTTAATAGTCGACAAAAATTTCGGAGTGGCTTAAACTTTATTGGCACTTCGGCCATCTTGGGTGTGTGACCAGCACACTTCCACGAGCTTATTCTTTGCATGGTATCGGTAATCGTAGTTGTCTGGCGGAAGTCTTTGTTTTGAATCATATCTACCAAAGGAGCACTAAGCATATCTCGCTCCATAGCACGTTGAGCTTCGTCATACTTTCGGACTAGTCATAAATCTAGAAGCCACGTTTCGGCCTTTTTTATTACCATAGGCTAAATCTTTAATTATTGGGCTTTCCCTCCACTTAAAGTTTTTATATAAACATATCAGTGTTTTCAAAAAGGAGCAATTTAAGCCTCTTATTTAAACCAGCATATTACGAACAATAGTCTTAATATTTCTGAAGCACTGAAGAGTGTTTCATGCAACAGCATCTCGTATAATTGAACATTACACGAAACGATATCATAAAACAACTTTTTGTAAAACAAAACATTTCAATCTCTTTACAACAATAAACAGCTGATTCTAAAATTCAATCTTCCCTGGTGATATTTCACTAGGGCGTCTTTGAGCTACTAAAAAATAAAATATTCTTTGAACGTTAACTTCGATCGAGCTCCTATTCTCGGCCGGCTATGAATTTCATTTTTTATGAGACACGAGTGTGTCTCTGTCATTTGTTTTCATTACGCGTTTTACCCTCAAGAAAAAATACGTGTCATTTTTTTATGATTACTAAAATGTACATTATTCATTGTTGTCGTGTTTTATAGAATTATAATTGAATTTTCAATTTAGTAATCTGTTTTATGGATATCAAAGAATGGTTGCACGTTAAACAAAACATACTTTATTAATATTTATTTTGAGAGCACTGTGTTAAAATATCTTGCTAGGATTCAACATCTTTACTTGCAACTTTTTTTTTTCTTTTACGCCGGGAAATGCACTGACGCATACCGCTGGGGAGTGGGTCTCCCCAGGCGGGTATGTGGGACTCGCTGCGCCCGAAAGATGGTAAGTGGACGCAGCTCTACCCACTAAAACCCGGCGAGTGCCACCAATGCCACCTTTGATGAGGTGCCCCGGATCTACTAGCAACAGGGCACCTTGTGAGTCCCTCAGGGGACCGACACCACCTCCACAGAGCGATTGCCCCGCACCACATAACAACCACTCCCAACGTCTGGACAGCATGATGAGGTGAGGTTCCCATCCTCACCCCCTGCCCCCTGCTGTGTTGTCCCCTCTTCTTATAAGAGGGGTACAAAGAGCCCCCTCGCATTCGGCTCAATTCGCTTCGCCCAAGGTATTGGGGTCACCCTGGGCTACTGAGCCCCACCGCCACGACAAGGCTCGAACCATGGTGGGGATCTTTACTTGCAACTGATCAGTTAGGCTACAGAAAATCTTACTTTTGTAAGATCTTACTAATCCATACATCACTTAGGTGTCGACATGGTGAATTGTATCCGTTTTAATATATTTAACTTTTGAGCATATTGAAAGCACATTACACCAAAGATATTAGATACGTCACTCCGGATGTCACCAAAATGACTTCTAGTCCAAAATGAAGTTTCTTTTAGATTAATTTAGACATTAGTACATCACTTGCAAGTCCCACGATAGAGTTCAAACTTTTTAGTTACTATTTTACCTTGCCAAAATGCACTACACGTCTTAAATAAGCCCCAATGACTTAACAACTGATATCAACATCAAGTGCCTGTCAGCGCCTGCGCAGCCACATAACAGCGTGTAATCTAAAGATACAACGATCATATTTGCTGTAATAAATTTAATTCAATACTTTATTGATTGTACAGATTTACAAAATAGAGATAAAAGACATGCGCGTGCCAGTCGCTTAGTGAGCTAATGTAACAATAATATTGTTTGAGCTGAAGTGCACTTAGCACGAGTGTCGTTGAGTGCTCGTACAGTCGGCAAATAAAACACGTCGAGTCCCATTCATCCAATTAAAGGGGATCCTCAGCTATAGGATTTTGCTAAATATATTTTTATAGAGATTTTATTGGTGTTCAGTGTATACTCATACGTTCTATTTTCCGTTTATTATTGACTGTGTTAACTCTTAGAGTTTAATTATTGTTTTTATTCGATTTATCTAATTCAGTAACATAGTTATTGAATTAATAGAGACAATTAATAGTGAACGTTTATGAAACACTTTGTTAAGTTTTACCTTAGATGTAGTCTAGTCGTCGCTAGTCGAAAAGTCGCTACTCACTACTACTCACACTACTACTACTACACTACTCACCCAAGAGGTAGAGCACATGCTCTACCTCTTGGGTGAGAGGTCAGGGTTCAATCCTGACTCCCCCCCCCCCGTCCTCCTCCTGTGAGATTAAAACTCTTTGAAGGCACATGTGAAGTATATTAAGCCACATTGACCCAGCACAATGATGAACTATGAATTATGGTCCAATTGGGTATCTCCTACACTGATTTCGGGGAGGAGACCTTGACCAGCAGTGGGACACATATGGGTTAATATAATTTATACTTTACTTATTTTCATGCAAAATATTTATGTATGTTCCCATAGAATAAAAGAACAAAATGTTTCCGTAATAAATTATAATAAAATTATGACTGACGCTACTGCTTTTATAGATTGGGCCGCTTTTAACAACTGATTATGAGCACCGGTAACAGAACCTCCCGCTGTTACCTAACTAAGCGTCACCTATTACTGTGCGCTATATGATAAGGAGCGTACATACTATGATTGTGTTGCAATTAAAATTCATTGTTAGTTTTACACCGTCATAAAATGTGGATACTAATTCTGATTTCATATATGAGTGGCGTAAAAAATTATAATTTGTGACTAGTTTATTGCCTACCACATTACAAAAACGTTTATAGTGTTTTTCATTTACGCAAGAAAAGCTTCATACTATTAAATTATATTAAACACTTGTTTAACAGCACCAGTATGACTACGCCATTGTGTTTCATCGCCTTCTAAGATGGACATAAAGTGTTCTCCACATCACATAAAATCCAAACCCGTGTGAGTTGGTTAATTCTTTAATATTCTTGTTTAGAAAGACAACCAACCAAAGAATTTGATAAATTTCTACGACCGCAGTTCGATGTGTAATAGCGACATCTACGCTTTTTGTTTATGATAGACATACAAACGTCTAAGAATAAACAGGCTAAAAGTATTTGTTCACAAGTATTTATGGTTCGGTTTAACGAGGGCCGGGCGGGTCTCGGCGGGCGGTAGGCGCCGGTACCGGGTTCAAATTCCTACCCACTAGGCATCGTGTGCATTATTTGTTATCCGTTTTAATCAATTCATAAATCATACCATAATACTTTGTTTATAAATATTACGAGACACTATTATTGGTTTTATGTCGATTTACATGACTCCGCTTCTACCGTGGTATCCCTACACCTGTACAAACGGAGTCAAATGTTGAATATATTAAACTATCTGATTTTAAGGTAGCTAAATAAGTAGGTGGGTAATTTTAAACGTGGTATAATCGTCGCGGAGACTGCTTAGTGGCGGCCGGGCAGACCCCCTTATGAGGACTACTTCAACCTGTCGCTGACCTCCAGGACGCCTAAAAGCGACTGATGGCGGTGTTTTCAGTTTAGGTATACATTGCCAAAGGTTGAGTGCCACATAGGTTCAGAAACCGCCAGGATAGGTATCTAGCTACGTCCATAAAGTTCAAACCCGAAGCCATGAAGCCGTGGAAGTCGCACTCCACGACTGGCGGGGGCAACCCCCCACTTCCTATATCGGGAAACCAACCGACTCACCCCACTACCGATGAAGCATTAGGGCCAATAGCATAGCTCCAACCGAAAAAAAACCTCTATAAAGATCCTAACGTTAAAAAACAGTATTAAGATGGAATTTAATAATAATAAAATGTTTTCTAAAATTTGAACTGTGAAGGGAACAACATGTTGTCTTTATAATTACTATTGTATGGTTATTACAATACATCTTATATAAAATTTCTAAATGTAGATTTGATTAAAATAGAGAAGCATCAATAACACAGTAAGTAACGTGTAATATACACTAATGTTACTAATGTACAGTCTGTAATGTATGTAATACATCAATTCTAAAAATAACGTCTTTATATTGACTAAGAATACTTAAATTTCTAAATTACACACATTAATAATGGGTAATTTAAGTATTGGTTAATTTAAAGTCTAATATAAAGATTACGTTTGTTTTTTATATGGTTAGCTGAACTAAATGCACTGTCTGAGCATTCAGTTTGCTTGATGTGCTCTCATACTCAATGAGATTCTGCAACTCTTGCGATTTGAGGTACGTTGACATCATTGACGAATATACAATATGAAAACAAAAGTTATAGCTAGTTATATTTCATAGTGTGTAATTAAAAGTATTATAATATTTACTGTTGATAGACAATAATTAATATAACTAGCAGTATTCAAAGTTATAAGCTAAAAATAATGTAAGCGAACTATGAACTTTCCATCTGCTTACAGTAAGACATAAAACTCATGTAATGAAAGGATTATGCTAACTCTACAACTGTCCAGTTATAAGTTTATATTAAAACACATTCGAACGGAAGTTTATAGATGTTATAAATATATATACAATATTATTCATAACTATCATAAAATATATAGACTTAATTATAAGTATTACTGTAATAATTATAAACTTTATAATCTTTCTTATTCCCATTTTACTTATTTCTTCAATAACCTTTTTTTCTAAATTGCAGCAAAACTAATAAAAAATATATAAGATATATATTTTTATGCTAAAAAATGGACACTGATATAGTCGATTTCTTTTGTATGAAAACAAAATGTACCTACCTAATATTTAAAAATTCATGTTTATAAATACTGTAGCATGCTATGCTACTAGAGTAGTAAAATATAATTTACTAAATACATAATTTTTATTACAGTAGAACTAGAATAACTCCAATTATGTCACCCCATCATTGGTGTCATGACACATCATCAGATTAGAGTTTAGACGGTGTCTGCACCTCGACCCCTGACATACATCCAAATGAACAATCCATGTGGCGAATACACCAGAAACACATGATCAAATTAAACATAACACAAATGTTCCGGCTTTCAGCTAAATAAATATTATCAATTATCCAATCGAATTTAGTTAAGTGATCGCAGTACGTTGGAACTTGAATGTTATTAATAAAAATAGGCGCGTTAATACGAGTTTCGAAAACCAGTTGTAATTCGAGGCATAAGGTAAATTAACAATATTAATTTTTGTGTTAACTAAAATGTCGTTTGTCATTTATTCGAATGTTCAATTAAACTCGCCGAGGTTTCCATTAATTTAACTGTTAATAATGTCATTAGAAATGTTCAAAACTTTGTTTCAGTTAAATGTTGTTGTTTTAATAATTACGTTTTTACGTTTTTTACTTTAATATAATGATGATAATATTAATTTTTCTAAAATAAAGAAGTCAAGAATAAAGTAGAAGAAGCGCGATGAAAATAGAATTAGGACAGGAAGATAAGAGATACATTCGGTAGCTTATTAAAACTTAATGGCAAATTTAAACGATTATTACTATATATAATTTTAAGAATTTTTATTTATTTACATCATAAAATTAGTGTTTTAAGCTAATTTATAAAGTTATTTTGTAACTTTTATTCTTAAAATTGTACAAATTAATACCAAAATAAGGCTATGCGTTAAAGAATCATGTTGAATAATGATGATGATTACTATCCTAATTATTAATGAAAAGTAAAGTATCCTTATTATATCCTCCTGCTAGGCGCGTGTCTCCTCCTTGAAGTCAGACGAGGGGTTTTGGGTCATACTGGGCATACATAATGGGCTGGCCCTATGAATTTCACACGATTTCAGAGACCTAACTCTCATCATCCATCCGGTTTCAGGGACTGGGATTGAACCCGGACCTTTCACTCTAGAGACCGAACCTATACCCACTAGACTATCGTTTACTTTATATATAAGTACTTTAAAGAAATTAATGTTTAGAAATATTCTTATATTTTTAGTTACCTTAAAGTCAGTTTATTGTTTCTTTATGATGGTTAGGTTGGCAAACTGGCGGACGTACCACCTCGTGGTAGGTATTCGATGTTGCGCATGAACATGATCTAGTTTACGTAGTTAGTTAATAGTGTTGCTAAAGCTGTTTTACGGGAGAAACCCATAACCATAGACTCCATAGCTACTAAGGATCCTTCTACCGATAAAGCGCTCAAACGCTCTTTGTGTGTTCGGTCGGGTAAAAAGCGTAGTATTATGTAGTATGTAAATCGATACGTAAGGTCAATTGTTGTTTGTTATTCATTTATGTACAAAATTTATTTGAACATCTGCCTGGTTTATTATTTTCACATTAACACATTAGAATGGTCTCTAAAGTTTCACTGTATCAGTATCTCAAAACTATCACATCATACGTACTAAGTGTAATAATGATATAATAAATAAGAGATACGCTGATGGAACTGTGTAGCGTGTGACGTAGTAATTGTAGTTTCAGATACATTGGCGCTCAGCTTTACTCGGAACTACTCGTGAAGTTCTGAATGAACTGAGATTATAAGGGAAATATCCTGTTAGCGTCATAAACTCTTTAACACAAATACTACTGAATGGATTTAATAAAAAATAAAAATAATATGGTCTAAACACCAGAATAACACATAAGTTATCATAATTTACAAGGATATTGTGTGAATTGACCAAAATCTAATCCTGCGCAAACGAATTCTCTGGCACCATCTAGTTTTAGAAACGCACTTTTGGAACACCTTCCAGCCACTAACTACCATTCGCCACTACTCTGACTTAAAACCCCTAAGCAGCAATTTCTGTATGCTCTATTATTCTGTTTTTGGTACATAAACGTGTGTGTAACGTTCATATTATATATGTCTCTACACATGCAATGTAAATGAAATATTTTCACTGTACAAATACATTTGACTGCCGTAAATCGCGCGCGTGTAAAAGCACACTCAACGGTGTGTCTTATCAGAAACACGTTTAGCGGCTTAGTAGCGGCCGCCCCAAACGAATTCATTCCTACTGTCGCCTTATCAACATATATCTCACTTGCACTGTATTACTACCATTTACTATAATATATCTGAATCAATTTCAAATTTGTTACATTTACATAATACATTAGTATGTAATAATACTTCTCAGTTCTAATCGAGATAGTTATATACCAACAACAGTTTTCGTTTTCATTACATTGGCTAGCCCGAATTTATTGAGCTACTATGATTCTCGTTTGCATCGTTCTAATGTAAGAAATAAAATGAAACGGTCGAGACTAGTTGGTAAAGTAAAGCAGCAGCCCATATAGGTCCTACTACTGGTCACGGGTCTCCTCGACATCAGGCGAGGAGGGTATGAGGCCATAGTTCACCGAGACCCAATACGGGTTGGTGGACTTCACACAGCTTGAAATACACTTTGATGGGCGAGCAATGGTCTCGTGTTCAAGGTGCACTTAGAAATTTAGAAAATCCGAATCCAAGGCACCACGAGGGTAGGGAGCGAGGTCAGGATTGAACCCGGACCCTCTCGCTCAAGAGGTCATGCCCATACCCCGGGACTACGGCTACTAAGTGGAACATTCTATGTACAGGGTTGTACATAAAAAATTTCACTTTCCACGTACCATCAAGTCGTTCGCCTGTACCTAAATAAAAAAGAACTGGTCTATCTAGGTGGCTACTCTATCAATCAAATAATATTTAAAGAAGAGACTGCAGGAATGTTAAAAACATTTATTATTTTAATTTAATGGAAATGAAGAGACTATACGACGACATTTGCGCAAAACGAGGTAGCTTAAGTTTTAAATATGCAAGTGCAGTTATCACTTTTTGATAACTACGCTTGCATATTTAAAAGGCGATAATTGACTTTAAACTCTGAATCGATAATAAGTTAACATATTATATGTTATAATATGTTTTCTAACATATTTAGAAATTGACTATCAATTTTCTTTTGCATTAGTGACGATTAATAAAACCTGTATTTTAGTTGTATTATATATTTCAATTTACGTCGTAATTGGTAACAATTAAGAGTTAAGTCTGATGCATTATTCAAATTAATTAATTTTCGGCTTTTCTGCGGGACTGTGATTACACGTAATTAGGGTTATTAATCGCTTACATCGCTTTCGATATTCTTACGTAAATTCCTCCTTTTAGGAATCTTGCTTCTAAAACTTTTTATTTTTATTTTTTGTAAGTAAAGGTAGCATGCTGAGCAGTTTTAAAGCATAGAAGTTTTAAGATCATATTATTATTATTATTAATCATTTATTTTACCTATGCGTATTCCCTATATTTATTATAAAAATTCCCTCAACCTTATTATAGCATAAACAATAGGAAAAAAATAGGAGACACTTTGTTAATGATCTCTCAGGAAGCCAGTAACGTGCCCCACTCAATATAAATCATCCACTTAACACATTTTAATGAATGCGACAAGGTTGGTTAAATATACCAGGCGGACATAAAAACCGAATGGTAGTTTATTTTGGTATAGGGATGAAAAAGTATGTGGCGCGGCTTGAGCTACGACTTACGTCGCAACCCTGCGCGCGCACCGTCCATCATACATATGGGTATCCCTCTCACACTTGCCTCAAAACTGTTCCCTCTCTTCTGCATCATGCGTGATGGCTTAAAACAATAACCAAAAATCCTGTTAAGATATGATTTCAAAAGAACGTCCTGCTTTTAGTGTATTTTTTTTATTGAAAATTTATCCCACAGATAAAAGACATGTCAAATAAAAAGGAATGCGATAGTGGGGTATATTTTAAACTTATATTTTGCCTAATATCCTCTTTTTGCGTCGATATTGAAAAATATCTTCGGATGCATGACGGTCCCGGAGTTGTTTTTTTTTTCGAACACAGAAATGCTTTTTAGCCTGTCTGCGTTATCGGACGAGGACGGTTAAAAGTTTGCGAATGATTCGATGCATTTTGTACATATGTCCAAAAATTTCATAAAATTTTTCGTTTTTTAATATTAAATAAGCAGTGCTTTAGCTTTTGTATAACTTACTTATTATTAATTTGATTAGCGAAAATAATTCTAATGACCAAAATTAAATTACAATTTTTTTTATCATTTGTATTTTCAACTTGAGCGAATAAACTCAACTTTATTTACCATTGTATTCATAAACGCAAAAATACAACAACAAAAACTTTTATACTATCGTGTTATTATAATAAGTATCAATAACACAATAAACTTTTTTTTGCTAAAAGTTATTCGTTATAATAACTCGTGCAAGATGATCCGTTTTTAGATAAATTTTTAAATCCTTATGTGCGCCACGGTGCGGTGTGTTTGTCAGCGTTTTTGACCGTGCAAACTTTATTCATTTTTCCATAGAACAGCAATTAAAACTTACTTTCTCATATTTACCTGGATAATGGAGCGATAATAGTGTAAATTAGATTTTAAAAAGAAAAATACAACTAGGGTGGAACTTTTTTATTGCACAAAATACATGATAAAGAAAACTAAATATAAAATATTTTAATAACCCCAATTAATAGGTGTATTGTCTATTAGGCTAGTTATAATATAAGATTCATAGAATGGATCGTACTGGCTACGTGGTGCGCTTCCCTTTCCGCCCCGCCGCCCGCTCACACTGGCACCTTTGATTTCGGCGTAGACGTCGCATCGCATTATACGCTCGGGAGGTCGCAATGTTCGGATGAATTATTAAATATCAAACTGTATGTTCCGGTGTTAGTTTACTCGCGGCACCGCGGCACCGGTGCTCACTCGACTATGGACGCATTCTATTTTCTCATATATTTCGTCTTTTACAATTATGATTAAAGGAATACTATTTTAAGCTCCCTCGAGTTTTTTCATTCAATGAGATTTGTACATTTCTCGCAATTTATGAAAATATATACTTCACCTATTACTTACATAACAATTCTATATTTTGTATGCACGGCAACGATCTTGTGAAACACATTAGACACACAAAAAATACATATACATATATACCGACTAAAATGCTTAATAATATTTTTTTTAATTGAGCGAATGCATATAATAAAAGTTTAAAACTAGTTATTGAACTCAAATTATCTTCAATAATTCGAATTAATGTATTGCTATGTATTGTAGTAATGAATTAATATATTGTATGTATGAAGTATTTATCTATCTTCATCAGCTCTTGTTCATTTGCTGTACATCATCTTATAACTTACAAGAACCAACCCAAAAAAACAATGATGATAGTTATTATAACATACATAATATAGGGGGCCATGTATACTTTACGAAACATGAATTTCATGACTGACCCCTACTTGCCTTGTCACAGCTAGCTGTAGCTAGGTACTCAAGGTTCAAATGTCACGTCACAAAATCTTAGACCCCCACGTAACCCGTGTTGCACAATGTCACACTCCGTCAAGCTCCTCCCTACCCCTTAACGTGTGATATAACGTATAATTCAAGAGAAGAAAGACTTTGCTAGGTCTTTATAATAATAACGCGTGTAATTAATCAGTTGCAACCTGCGTCTTCTCAGATCGTTGATGTCTTCAAATAAAATAAAAAAATACCTACGTTCGGTTGCAGGTACACAACCTAGATGGTGTGATCTGCATGACCAGGTATCCTGGTGTATTGGCTATTTAAATAAAGATAGTAACTAAAAGTGACGCAACTCTTTGAATCTTACAATTGACTTCTGAACAACTAACAACATAGTAACAAAACAAAGATACTTTAGAACTAGATAATAATATTCTAAATGTCTAGACGGTATAATGTATTCTAGAATTTGTAATACAATAACTGAACGAAAAAGACATCGACTTCCTAGACATCCAGGTTTTAAAATTTGCCTAGGTGAGATGTTCTAAATAATGCTAGCAATATTATTATGTGGGTACTATGATTTGTGAATGTATTCAAATGCATTTTGTAATTATATCTATAACATATATTTAACGACTAATACTTTTGTTAGCGCGAGTGTTGATTGAAGACTTGTGGCTAATATTAACAGCCGCGCGGGTCCATGCATCAGGTTAAGCTACGCTTGGCGGATTAGTCCGTGGATGGGTGACCATCTTTACATGCCGAGACTCCTGTCTGCCTCGGAGAGCACGTTAAGCGTTGATGCCTGCTGTCATGGATGATCATCATTGGCAATCTTACAACTGGCTATTATCTTTTTATTAAGCGTAGGTCGAAGGCAGTCGCTCCATGTAAATCACTGGTAATCAGCTGCATCCGGTTAGAGTCTAACGACTTTCAATCTAACCGTTAGACTGAAAGTCGACCCCAAAATATAGTTAAGGCTAAGGTAGTAGAGATAAGTATAGGTTTATCTGGATTCTGGAACATTAACAATTGGTGTTTTTTTATAGGAAAAGAAAATAAAAAAAATTTAATATAGGATAGGTATATTAGCATATTACTGAAAACCGATTAACAAATCCGTTTTAACTGTGAGGCTGGTTGTAAAAATATAATTACCCTGTACCTACAATATTATAATATGCAATAATCAAGTTCTAAGTCCGCATATGCCGTTTCTAGTAATTAAGTAGGTAATATAATATATATAGGTAGTGTTGGTCACTAAAATTCGAATCTTATTATATTTAGGCGCGGCGGGCGGCGAGCGGGGGACGCTAGACATTTACAACCACGGGCTACAAGCTCGTAGTGCTCGCATGTAAATGCAGATATTAATCGAATAAAGATGAAGCCGAGACCGCAATATTGAATAATTCATCTGGCAAATTGTAATATTATACAAATTACATTGGTTTTCTCGCTTTGGACTCTCACACGGCGATGGCATAAAACTGCTTGAATCACTGACAACAGATATTTTAATAGCGGATATCTATACAATTTGTTTTGTAGGCATAATCAAGCTTATGGGTTACAGTAGGGTGTGATGGTTACCTATTTCTTTGTTTATATATGTATATTGATTGAGTATTTGCTAAAATACTTGTGCGATATCCGAATTTTCTTTGTAAAATGAGTTAACATAAAGGCAGATATTTTTTTCGTAATATGTCTTCTTAATTTTTAAAAAGATTTCATTTTTTTATGAAAGTTAAAAATAAAGTTCGAATACCAAATAGAAAGGAATACCAAAGGTCGTCCCGGATATCGCTGGAAGGACATGGTGGAGGCTGACCTGCGTGAGCTCGGGGTTGAGGACTGTCGAAGGGAGTTAGAGGCGTTCGACTCAAGAAGAAGGCCGAGACGAAGACGTCGTGCGGTCAATCACGACGACCGCAATGTCCCGCCTTAGCCGGGGTACTCGGGGCGGCGGTGTGGGGACGCTGTCGCCCGTTTAATCGAGTCCCCGAGCGGACCACGATGCGCAAGGTACTCCTGCGCATCGGGGTAATTAAGAAGAAACGAGGGGGGCAATCATAAGCCTCGCAGAAAAAGGGTCTGCACTACCAGCAGACGCCCGTCAGCAGAGTCGCGGAGTACGCCAACGCCATCCCGCGGCTTAGTATGACGGAGAGAAGGAGTACCGCCGGGTTTTAGTGGATAGAGGTTGCGTCCATTTAACGTCTTACTGGGGAGCCCCCGCTCCCCCGCGGCATACGTAAGAGCATTTCCCTGGAGAGATTTCCCAAGGACTGGTCAGAGGTTGCAAGGAATGCTTTATTTTTTATTTATATAAACTATTATTATTTGATATTATTTTCATATTATTAACTTGCGTTACTTGCATAGCAGGGCACTGGCAGACGTACGACGTACCACCTGATGGTACCTGAAGCTAGTCCCGGAAACTTATTTATCTTCTGTCTATCCTGAGGCAGAGTTTGTAAGATACTTACACAGTCTTCTTCTTAGCATGTCCCCCTTATTTAAAGAAATCTGATATCAAATAATGGGATAGAGCTGATAATCATAATGAACTAATTAAAAGGAAACCATGAAACGATTATTTTTAAATCCAAGATAAAATTTCGTACCTGTTTACTTCGTACCTATGTCAGTGAAGACATCATTAAGTACCTACCTTGAATTAAGTCATGTGTTTACATTGCCTCATTTTAATTCAATACGTATAGTGTGTATGTTATTAATGTCATACGCGTGTCTGTGCGTCCCGCGGTGTAACGGTAGACTTCCATGCCCTCGTGGTTGGCGCCACCAGCAGTTACAGCGCATACTTACGCGGCTGCAATACACCAACTAAATATTAAATAATTTTGAATGTTCATGGGTCCAGAATATTAAATATAGGAACGGTAAATGATAGAAATCATTACAATATACAGTTCCAATTGATTTTATTATTCTGAAAACTGTTTCAACTACCACGTGGTGGCATTAGGGTGTTGTGAAAAGAAAATAATAATTTTTAAATTATTTAATGATCAAATTGCGTCGTCCCTCTTAATAAGTGATCACAAATGCATAATACATCCCTTTACGATATAAAACAGCTTGAAATCAGTAAAGGCAAAAAACCAATCCGTTAACTTGGATACCTACCCGTAGAATCTCAGCGTCGGGCGAAGTCCATGTCGACTGTCGCGATCTTCTATTCAAAAATAGGTAATTTTATTAAAGTTAATGTATTGAACTAGATGACTCGTAATTGTATGCCTTGTAGATACAATAAAAGTTCGATTCCCTTTAAAAAATCGTATGAGATAAAACAAACGCAACAACAACTCTAACCATAACTAAATTACTAAGAACTCGGCGTCGCTGGACACGGTGTGGACAATATAAGAGCAATAGGTTAAGGGCCTGTTTCACAACCTCCAGATAAGTTCCGGATAGGCTATCGGCAACATATTTGACAGATAGAGTTTGGAGTATCTGTCAAATATATTGCCGATAGCTTATCCGGAACTTATCTGAAGGTTGTGAAACAGGCCCTTAGGATAAAAGATCTTACCATCAGTAAGTAAATACACGTTATCGTGGCCGACTGGTGTGCCGCTCTGAGTACATCGCTCTCTCATACCTTAATGCAATAAGTATGGTATATTAAATGTGATGATAATCTATGAAAAAAATCGATCAATAGACAATAACTATTGCACAGTCAATAGACTGCGACACTCACACATACCGACTAGATTAGTCAAATCCAATTCTTCGATGGTAAATGAAATGTTACTTCCGAGTAGTATATCATACATATTTACATACTTATTTGTTTCGAGCTTAACATTACATAACAAAAAAGTTAACAGCGCACACATCAACAGATTCCTTAAATGTGAAGCCGTTATAGAGAGCTATTTTATATTTTATATTTATTCATTCACCACCTCAATAACATTAACAATGGAGCAGCGGTGATGAGGGCCCGGGTCTTTTACGGGCCATTTTTTTCACGGTAGATGTTTTGACGGGCCCGCCCCGTTTCACCTCCTCATTATTGCTATAATTTGTGTACTATTCAATTTTAGTAACGATCCGTCCGCCCATAATATTATTTATGCCTAATAAAAGACGTCATAAATATCGTTTCGGTCTGAAGTTTATACTACTCGGTAACTACGGCTTCCGAATCGGTTTATTATTATTTATTTAATTAGTAATAAAATCTGTGTGGAGTTTTTAATCTGAACCGACATAATTAACTAATTAGAGATGTTTCAATCGCTCCAAATATATTCTTAATCAAACCGTAAAATTTCGAAAGTTATATAATGCAATTAGAGTTTTATAATTAATCATTTATGTTTGTAGAGATTTATAAACGTGGGAAGCATAGCGTGCATTAATATGATGTTCGTAGCAGCAAGTGGTTTGAGAAAAAGAAAATATAGGACACGAATAAAATCATAGTTGCTTAAATGATAAGGTCAGTAGGTATTATTCGGTTTAATCAAGTCAAAACATTCACAAATAGTGAATTATATTAAACTAAAGAAGTATGTATATAAAGTCTATGTGATTTAATAAAAAAACTCTTTTACTTAATTTTTAAATAACTTATTAATTATTATTGGCCCATTATGTTCACTCTAAAATCCTACTAATATCATAAATGCGAAAGTTTGTGAGGATGTTTGTTACTCTTTCACGCAGAAACTACTGAATGGATTTTGATGAAACTTCATAATTATATATTTTATGCATCAGATTTACACCTAGGCTATAATTCATCCCCGTATTCCCACTGGAACGCGGGATAATATAGACTATATCATCCCTCTAAAATGCCATTGTAAATGTTAGTTAACGTAGACGAAGCTGCGAGCAACAGCTAGTGTCGTTATAAAATTAAACGATTAAGCTGATTTAACCATACCGATCTAAATCTTCGCACTATCTTAACGCTCACACGTTTAGCTATTAGTATTAAAGTTATTGACCAATACATATAAAGTGGAAGTCAATTTGACTATAATAGTTTAGAATGTACTTAATAGAACCGATAAAGATAGCGCGAGACAGTTGACGGTCGGTTGATTTTGTTATTAGTAAAGATAGAGTCTACAAACTGTTAAACATATCTTTTAATTATTTGCAGTTAAGTGTTTCATTCCTTAATATTAATAAATAAATAATTACCAATATTAATAGTAATTGTGATATGTTTGTTGCATTTTAATTAGTTTGATCATTATTTTGTTTTTTATTTAGAGTTTTTTAACAATTAAAGTAGACAAGCTGGCAACCATTTTATATTTTAATTTATTATTACATATTACTCTTTATATGATTTACATAATATTATGTAAATAAAATGTTAATATTTGTCCGTAAACTTTTATTTTGCTTAAGTGATTTCAAAAACATTTTTATCAGCAGCTGCTTAAATAAATTAAGATAACATTGAAGCATGGGGTCTCTTTGTATTAAGTTTGAATATAAATCCAATGCAAACAATTAAGTTTAAAGTGGTAGTGAGATATATTATTATATTTTGTATTTTCTGCCACCTGATAGGAAACGAATGTTCTTTTCGGAATATGTGTAAGACTGTCGTAATTCTGTGATCGTCGTCGCTTTTCTTCGTAACATTGTTATCGTCTTCATCATCAACCTTTCAAAAAACTTAAAAAAAGACCACTGAACAAAGGTCTCTTTCTATGAACGCCAAGACGACCGACCCGCCACCGCTCGCATTCAGACCCGACGATCGTCGTCCCATCTTGTTAGTAGTAAGCAGTAGTAGTTAGTAGGAAATCTACCGACGCCTTAAGGCCAATGAGGTTAGCACACGCTGGCACAAAGATTGCTTGTCTCGTCCAGTAATTACCACTACGTATCCTTTTCTACGATACAAACAGATGCTTGACTCTAAAAATATAATCTTTATATATTTTCAATGATCTAGATTTTTTAGGTAGACTGAAGTACACTGACATTCCTTCAGTAAATACGGAGATTGATTGTTTAATTAATGATACGTGTAGTAGACCTCCGAAGGATCACCTATAACAAGCTGCGGCCAAAAGCTAGCTTAATAAACCGTTCAAAGAAATAATAGAATCGAATCTTGTTTTTGTGTTGCATCAACGGCAGTGTTAATAAATTTTGGTGTAAAAAGCTAAAAGCTAAAAACGTCGTACGTAGGCGTGCGGAGCAGTTTATTGGTGGTCATTAATTGTTTCAAGTATTCGCTCTTTATTTATTTGAATGTCCCCTTTTTAACTTTAAAATGCAAACGAATTAATTATCGTTGATCATCTTTAGATTTTTAATGCAAGATGTTGATACAAAGATAAAGATGTTTTAGCCTGATGACGGCCTACGCCGGTCAATGCCTTTAGTAATTGTAGAAACACTTTATTGTTTCAATTTCCTGCTTTACATAAATGTAGGCATTGATATATAGCTCGAAACAGGGTTGGTTATTATATCTGAAAGTCATACGATTTGGTGTCCATTGTATGAAAAGATCATGATTACGATGGTGAATTTTTTTTAATGTAAATGAACTAAGGCTAAGGCACACTAATAAGAATATCAATTATTATAAAATTCCAAGCGTTACTTTGAAGTTAACGGAAATATATTTTATCCTAATTTATTCCTAAATACACCCCGTTTTTATATTTACATATTATATCTTCATCGCTCTTTCTATGTTTATAATCTTTTATTTGTTAATTTAAAAGATTTTTCTTTGATACTTGGAATTAGACATTACTAATTATAATTTATATAGGTACTAAGATTTGTAGATTAGTTAAGTACAAAATTAATATTGTCATCTTCACAAGTTTGCATCACATTTTATCTAATAGGTATATACAAGGATCTGAGCTAATTTTAATGATAAACATAGTTTTATATTTGTATAACTTTTCAAACTCAATTAAACGATTAAGATTAGACTCAGAAAATACCATTAACCACTTAAATATACCCATCACGGTTTTTTATTGGTTTCCATAATCAGTATAATTCTGGTAAAAACCATAAAAAGACATTTTGTTTAATGCTTCTAAAGTCCAGGTAGGTATAAGTTTAAAAAACATTATCCGTCGATATAATTGATTATAATAATTAATGCAAAACAAATAACGACCTATATGAATTCTCACGTTTAGTCATAACAACGAAAATGACAATTAATTTCAATGGCATATTCTTCGAAGTTGGAGTCATTTATATACCTTCAATGAGCATATTATATTTTAGTATTGGAAAGACTCCTCTTCGAATGGTACGAAAGACGGTTTTTGAGATTAGAATGGTCCACCTATATAGTATATACCACCTAAAGTGTATATACTCCTAGTAATACATCTTTATTCTTAACTTGCAAATAAAGTTGATACTTGCTTTATATAAAATAGATAGGTATATATCATATAGGGACAGATAATAAAACCGAAAGTCTTTAATCAGTGCACGGACCTTGTGATATGCTAAAACATATTTTATTACAAAGTTATGATAAATTGCCGTATTTTATTTGTCAATGAATCTATGCACTTTGTCTGTTGACACGTTACCATGCATCCTGGATGCTGTCCGTATTATTCGTCTTTCAACAGCCTTTGTATTATCTAGAAGAATAGATTTTTTCCCATAAAACGCGCATAGTGCGTTTCTTGCATTTGTGATGATGAGAGCTGAGATGATTTGATTTAGTTCTTTCTTTTTTTTAATATTATTCATGTAAAATACTTTATTTAATTTTTGCCCTCGTCCATTGAGAAATCGTTGATAGCTGTGATAGTTAGTTGACGAAACGAATGGATAATAAGCAAAAGTAAGTAATTGTATTCCTGGAGATAAAATAGATGTTAAAAATACCGATTTTAAATACCTTTATTTTGATATTTGTTACTCGATTTTATGTGACCGTATTAATTTCACATTAATTTTGACTACCTATAATATTAGATACGTGGAAGTCTAGTTTGATAAAAAAAACATCTTACTCTATAAATCTTTTTTAATGAGTAACATAGATATTTTATATTTATTGCAAGCAACTTCTATAATTCTAATAATAGAGACACTATTATTTTAGGTAACTTTTTATGATCAACATAAGTCATATAATATTACAAAGATAGAGAGTTTCTTTTGATCGCACTGATCTCCTGAATCATGAAAGTAACTTAAAGAAATGCATTTAAAAGCTCAATTATTTTAGAAATGTTTTTCTATTTATTTCAAAGGAAAAAAAAATGATGCGCTCACATTTTAAATTTTTACATTGTTATAGACAAAGGTACTACTTAATCCAAAAGAAGAAATAATATGAAAATGAAATTCTATAGTTAGGTACTCTTTTGTTTGAGTCGAGAATATTTTCCGAAGTCAGTTAAGCGCTGATTTACCTTGTGAGTGTGACACTAGGACAATAATTTAAATATGTTCAAATACTTCCAGAACAAAACGAATCCTTTATGGAGCTGAAGGTAAAATATGAGCCGGTAACATGATATACCCACGTAGGTCGCTCGCCTCGTAGAACTTGCCTTCGCTTTTATTGCCTTTATTTCTCTTTAAAAATTACTTCCCTCAATGTAATGCAGCTCCGAGATCAAATTACATTCAATGCTAGTTACCTGCACGTATCTTTGTAAGGTATATTAATCGTTCATGCAAAAATTTGAATCTATTTTTCATTCTTTGATTTCATCACCAGCCGATCAACTGAATAATTCAGATAGTTATAGACACGTAACAAAATAACAGTTTATTCTTCTATTGTCTCATTTATCCAAGACATGAGTTCAAAGGAGTGTAAAATATTGATATCACATGAAAATTTAATAATATAGTTTCCGCCTAATTTGCTTTCGGTAAATAAAAAATATTATTATAAAAATTTCTATTTTTTAGACTATAAACAATCACTATTAATAAAATAATAATAATAATAAATAATAAATCATTTATTTCAGGCACTATGGCCTATTATGTAATCGATTCCATTACCTAATTACTTAATTTGTCACAATCACAATATTACTTAGCTCTAATAAGATTTTCAAAACAAATCAAGTTTATTATAAAACAACAGTAATCTAAATATATTATAATACCAATCGTATAACATGGAAGTGGCGAGCCTTATTTTGTGATAGATAACTATTTGCTATTTTTTTTCTAATTAATGCACAAACAATTATCCCAATCTTATAATCCAGAGTATTTTCAATGTTTGATCTTCAAACTGACCTGTGTCGGCTAATAGGCAATTTTATTTATTTATCAGATCTTAAATGCGAAGTGGCCCACAAGATGTTAGAAAAAGTCGTGAAAAAATTAAGATTAGAAGTTCTAAATGTAATCAAATGTATTCTCATATATTTTGAATATTTACTATTACATTTTGTCGTGTTAAAATAAATATTAATATCGTTTCGAGGAATATGTGAATGTAGTATTGAGAACTTTATATATTTTAAAACTGTAAGTTGCACTAAGCTTTTTCATTAAATGTTCCGCAACTAATTATTAACTTTTGCGTAGCCTTGAAACATTTTATCATTACTTGGTGAGGATTAAAAAGAGCTTTGTTTGCTATTTTTAAGTTTATTACCCTTCTCCATGTTGGAGCCGATACAATCGTGTCACGAAATCAAGTCAACGCCTTTTTTTAATTGTACTCCATAAAAATACCCGTTCTCGTTTTGTTTATTTGTCTGGCTTAAACTTGTTGCAGAGATCCTAAAAAATCATTTCGTGATCATTAGGTACAGGTCGTCCCTGTAAAACTCGTTATAATGCTTTTATATTACTTTTATCACACAAATAAATTTTAAGGGGAAAAGGAGTACTTATTTAAACAATAAGTAAAATTATATGCACTCGACGGAAATGGAAATGAGATAAAAGTTTAAATATAACCTTTAAATAGGTACATTTACACAATACGGGTTTTTAGCTAGCTTTTTTGTTTCAAACAAAGAGAAAGAAGTAGACAAACTATAATAACTGTTACAAAAAAAAATCTTTATATAGGTAGAGTACAAAATTTATAAGAACAAGTAAGCTTACATAATGTATATTATATACTAGCTGTTGCACGCAGCTTCACCTTCGTCAACTAAGAAAGAATTTTTCAAATCGGTCAAGAAGTTTCGGGTCATATTCAATACAAACAAACAATCAAATCTTTCCTCTTTATAATATTAGTATAGCTGGTGAGTAAATAATAAATAAATCAACCATCTATTTTATTTATGTAAGACTGTCGTCGGCTATTGTTTAATATGGCAACTACTGTCTAGATTTATTTTCTCTCTTTATTTAAAGGGACTTTTATCCTACATAGGTATGTCAGTCTCATAACTACTGTCTAGATGTATGTGCTTCTTCAACGTACATACATAAAGAGCAAAGATGTTTTCAAAATGTTTCATCCTGCAAAGGTCAAATCAACTTAAGCACTGCAAGCTTTTTTTTAAATTTGTATGACGTGAGTAACGGCTTATTCAGTTCGAGGCGTGGGCGAGTATATTTTGCTAATGATTTTTATGCATTTATTTCGTTTTTGTTTTAAATCAATTATTAATGTAGATTGTATATTTATACAAAACATAAATTACCTCTTATCGCTAACTTGAATATTTTTACTTAATTTCGTAAATTCTGTTTATCTAAAAAATGACACCTCAAAGTATTATGTATTTACAAGCGAAGCGATTAAATTTTATAATAAATAACTAGCTGTTACCCGCAGCTTAGCCTGCGTTATCTAAGATTTATAACGAGATCTGAGCGGGATAATATATTGTGCATGTATTATGCATATGAACATAGCTCTGGAATTGTTCTATCTATTAAAAAAAACGTATCAAAATCAGTTACGTACTTTTAAAGATTAAAGCATACATACAAAGGAAGTGACTTTGTTTTATACTATGTAAAGATAAAGATGTAATATTCAAGAGGCATCTAAAGTTTATGTCAATTTATTTTTTAGTATTACTCGTACTAAATGTAATAGACTGAATTATTAGTGATAATTCAATGGATTTCAGACACAAAGTCGTTCTGTAATAACACCTGAAACAATAAATGTACTCAGTGTACGGACTCAACTACATATAACATATAATACCTCGTCTGCCAGAATAACAGCACGTTTTTGTTACGTTTATTAGGTTTATTAATTTATTATTAGCTACTTTGTTCATGGTGTTCTAAATTGTGTATTTAATATTCACTATTAAAGCTAGTAACTCACGGATAATTTTTTGAAGGAAGCATGTATTAGTAAGATCCTATGCCGCTCGAATCGACTTATAGACTTAAGTGAAAACATTTGTCATTTTATTTTTGTCGTAGAGACAAACTAAATCTCGGGCAATTCGGATTGTTGGCTGGTTTCAAAACAGGCTGCAGTTTGTTAAGATTTGTACTTATATTAAGAACTATATTCCTAACAAATTTTGTACAAATTGATAAGAAGGAAACAATGTAAGCTCTTGATTATTAAGTATTGTAATTTTGGTACAATGAAAGAAAACAAAGATATAACCACAATTCTAAATTATTTATTATAATATATGTTTTACACCTACTATTAATTTTTCTTCAGTCAAATAAATACATGTTTTTTTAGTTTCTTTAAAATAAATATCACTAAATTGTACAACGATTAAGCTATTTACAATATATCACAAATAGTGTTTAATGGTTCTATTCTAATAGTAGTATCACTTCTACTTACAGTCTGTCCCATCCATACAAACGATCGTGTAGTAGAACGTATTGGGTAGGTACCATCACTTCGCCTAACACGATTTTACAATAACTAACGCACATACCTATTCCGATAAAGCAACTAAATGACTCGAATAATTTCTTACGGGTACAACACTAGTTCACTTCACAACCGATAACGTTCACAGCTTCTCGAACGCTCTAGAGTTGGTCAGCATCTCTCTTGTTAGTCGCCATACTTGTTTAGCGGCGTTCTCCATTGCAGTCGGAGATTTTCCCTTAAACAAGTCGACGTGAGGAAGGAAATAATGTGGACATCTGCGGCACTGAAGGGAAGATATCAGCTGTAAGAAGATTCCGTTTATTCTGTCACCAATCGCTCCTTCATCCCATTCGTGTTCTCGCGGATGTTTCTCGCATTCGTATAATAATAATGTCTTCATATGATAGCAGGTGACAGGGTTCCCCGGAAGATCTAGATGGCGGTCCCGTATCGTTTTTAGAATGCTCAAACATTTCCTGCGGCACCCACCTTGTAGCAGTCGATTCTCAGCTTCGAAAAAACTTAGGACCCACGCATCACCTTCCATAGCGGAATTTTTACCTTGCAAAGTCAAACACTCTTTAGAAAGCAAGTCGAAGCCTTCAGTTTTTACTTCTGCGACGATATTCGGGTGTGGCCATGGAATAGTCGGCAGTGGCCAATGAGCCGCCGACCTTGGCCACAGACCGGCACACTTAAACGCCGGCGTGATTTGAACGATATATCGCTCGCGTATCCTTAACTTCACTTCCGTGGTTTCGGCAATCATTTTCACACAATCCCTGTACGAACACTTATCGCAGGCTTGCGCTACGAGGGTCTGGAAACGAGACCTTATTTTTCTGGCTGACAGATATCCAGAGGCAGTGATGAACTCGACCCACAGGGACATCGAGCGTTTCCTGCCATCGCTCAGCTTCAACACGGCACAACCGGGCAGGGATCCGTCGTCGACGAAATTTAAAACACCCATCTGATTGAGATAGATAATTATTTCAAATTCGTGCGGCGACACAACTTCCAATCCGTCAAATCTTCCATTGTAATCTGTCAATGATGAAATAAATCTGGGCTCCTGTAATTCCACTTCCTTGAGAACATCCTGCACAATCCTGCAGACTTCATGTATCGTTTTCGCGATTTGCGCCTTGCGGTTTGCGACACGCTCATTGTAGTACTTGTTCATCTGGTAGACTAGTTTGGATTGAGCTGCCATCATTTCAGGTGGCACTAGCATCGTGGCTGTGTGCCGTTACCCGGATCGCATGGTACGGTAGCGGCGTCACACGCACGCGCACGAAACACAGACGCTCTCGGACTGAGCGGTGCCGGCTCATGGAGCGACGAAAGACGGTGCACGCCCATGGGGATGTGTGCTGACGAATAAGAGGAGCGTGCGCCTTCTCTTTCGCGCTAGTGTACGAAACCGTACATAAAAATGAAACGGCACTATTTTACTCCCCCGGCAATTGTGTATTTTATGTCTCGACAGTATTGATCGCCGCCTGACTCCGCCTTCCTGAGATAGGTATTCGACGCTTTAAGGTCGAGGTGATGGTAATTATATGATAGCGTTGGTGATCCTCGTTAATTCAGTAGCCAAACGAGCCCAATACTATTAGGTGTCTGTGAATTTTTTGTATCGTTATAATTAAATTTGATACTAATAAGAATTAAGATAAGATGAAATATTACAACCGACATGCTAGCGATTACATCCGTTTTTATAAGGAATAAGTAATTAATTAATTTCTAAATGTAATTACGTTGCATTCATTTAACGTAAAGTAATTGTGTTTTATAAAATTTACATACCTACCTAATGTAATTTATTTTGCTGATATTTTCCTCTTTTGTAAATATAAATGTTATTCGATTTTCTCATTATTTTGGAAACTCGACTATCAATTTTAAGTTTTCGTTTTGGACATAAAAATTAATATTGAAATTTCATTTCACTGCACCAAATTAGATATTTTCTGTTGTGTTTGGTTATCGTCAGGAGTCCGGAAAAGGTTTGTATTAAAAATTGAAGCTAAACAATTTGCCTAAGGACATGAAAAGGTTTCCGCGGTTCAGTTTGTTTTAATAATTCCATACCTTGATATTTTTATATTCAAACCGATAAACAAAGAAATAATTTAATAACGTGTAGGTATCTACAATGCGAATTATGGGTACCTATATACCTACACACGTAACTCAAATAAAGAAAAATTGCTACGACAACGACATTGTAAAGAAATCAAAGAAAATCAAGAAATCAAATGGCTAAATATTTAAAATCTTTGAACGGATAAGGGCTGATTGTGTTAATTTTGTTCATATTAATAATAGTTGCCTCCTTTCATATTTTAACATTGCGAAGCAATATAACCAAAGGAATGTACTCAGATAGGTAGGTACCTACCTACAAATAAACACATCACAATTCAAAAAAAACTATTCGTTTTTTTGCTAAGGATTTAGATATAAATCAGTTTATAAATTATGGAGAGAGTTTTGTTATACCTATTCAAAAAAACAAGAATTCTTTAGACGAAAAGACGGTAAGATATACCTATTGTCAAAGTACGTATCTACATTTCGTAAGCCCAAGTTCAGGCTAGACAGGTAGGTGTAGATACCCACATAGGTATTACCAACATTTCAATAGACTTGAGCTCTTTAAGTACTTTTAGCCTCCCTATATAAATTACAGGAAGCTACTATATGTAAACCTACAATAGAAATGTGGAAAAAGACTCTACCTTTAAATATAAGTAATTAAAAATAACCTCTTAATTCTGCAAAACATTGCAAACATAACATAATAACAATTAGGTATGATGCTAATGTATATTTTAATAATAAACTATAATAAATAATACAAATGATATTTTTTTTAAAACCTGCTCATAAAAATATTTCTTTATAATATTATCTAGACGCGCCTCATCTCTATTTAATTGTATTTAACTAAGTTGCGGGCCCTACGTGGTCCATAATTGTTGCTGAATTTATATAAAATACATGTAGAGTATTTCTCTAGTTAAATTATGGTTTTGCAAATAAAACAGTACCTATTGAGTAATGAGTATGAAAAAAAATCTCGCTACTAGCTAAGTTTACTGATTATATTAAGATGAATAAAAATCAAGAATGTTGCGGGCAAAGATTGTTTGGTATTACAAAAAGCTCCTTTAACAACATTAAGATATTTAATAATTAGGTTATACACTATACTTACCTCCTTACCTTACCTGGATTTGCTTACTTACTCAGTATGAACAAGGATTGAATACCTTGTCCATACTGAGTTAAAGTGTAAAACTACCTCATTTTATTGCATGGACCTGTAGATAAACTGAACGGTAAAAAACCTCAACTCCTGAGGCTTAATCCCAGAGTGTAACTATTCCTGTTGTAGGTGTCTAATACCTAGTGATCACAAATTGGCAATCAGTGAAAGGTTAGCTGGTCTGATTAGACGCAAATATTTATGTAAGTCAAATAGACGTGTCGACACTAATGCTATTAGCACCGGCTCAATAAACTAGAATACAATGAGCCATTCCTCGGGTAGACAAGGGAGCCATTCGCTCCCAGTATAGGAATGCCTATTTCGGTCCCCACGATTGATGGCGAGCCGAGTCGTGATGGATGGGCTCACGCGGCTTGATTTACGCGACACGTCTCCCCGCGATTCATGCGCCCCTGGTACCTGGAAGCTGGGATTAAATTCCGCCGGAGAAATTTTGAAACTAGTTTTTGAAAAATGGCAGAAAAATTGAATTGAGGGTTTTTAATTAGGTTAGGTTTTGTGGAGGCAACATAAAACTTGTGTTACGGAAATCGTCAAGTGTAACTAATTTTATAGTACCTAAATTCTTTCTTGTTAAAAATTTCACATTTCATGGAATGATATTTTCTAAGAGCAAATTTAAAAAGTTATTTGGTCCGAATAGAAATCGGAAATTTATTTATCATTTTTCTTTATTTTTATAATGCACCTTTTTATTTCTAGATATATTCAATAAAATTTTAATTGTTTTATATACAGAAGAATAATAAAAGATTATTATTAAAAATATGTATGCTATGTATAATATAATGTTTTGTCATCGTGCATTTTCAGAATACGTTTCAAGCTAAATTTTATTTATTTCTTTTACAAACAGAGTTCCGCGCACGCGCGACCGCGTCAAAATGGCGGCTCCTTAGCTCCACCCACTTCCGCCGGATGTCCGCCATCTCCTCACAAGCCTACCCTTGCGTTACACCCAATGCGTTTGAATTTCAATTCCTATCCATTCTGTTTGAAATAATATATGTGGTTGATTAAGACCACAAAAATATCCTGAGATCAATGCAATATAGAAAAAACTAGAAGCGCCCCGCAGTTTTACCCGCGTTACCTTCGTGTCAAAATTATAGCCTATGTGTTAGTAGTAGTAGTATTATAGTAGTTAATCCTGATGTGGAAGCAAAAATTTTATCAAAATCCATTCCATAGTCCTTGCGTGAATGAGTAAGAAATATGCATACATAGATACAACCTATAAACTTTCACATTTATAAAATTAGTAGAATTAAACAGACAGGCTATATAACAGACGTGCATTAAAATATACTAAATCATTTCTTAAGTTTACATAGAAATGGTAATTTTTGTTACTATTTGTAAAGAACTTAATAAGAATTGGCATCGTCCAATATACCTAGAAATTATCTTTAGGTATCTCTTTAAAACGCCAAAATAGGCCTAAATCCACCTGTGCGTTCACCTTATTCGTAAACTAAACGTAGTAAGACTTTTACGGCAAACTGAGGGGAGATATTTTCGACATAATTTTTTTTTCATTACGTTTATTTTTTATAATCTTCAGTATACTTAGGTACCCATTTATCTAATAGGTAGGTACTTTATAAATTGTACCCATAAGGACTACACGAATAAATTCCAAAATCGATATAGTCAATGGTACATTTTTAATCTTACCTATTTAGGTACCTATTATGATATAATTTATTATTATTCTATTTCTATTTTACTTTTGTTTCTCATTTCTTTTTATTTGGTAATATTCAAACCATAATTATACACGTATAGTTTGGTTTCGTAACGACGCCGTTAATTCCATTTAAATACTTAAATGGGAGATTTAAGACAGCAGGTGCGTGACATCTCGATGGCCGCTCGTGAGCGTAACTGCGGTGATTTGGTATTTTAATAATCTTACACTTGGTACCTATAACATACCATCTTATGTATTCACATTTATTTACAATTATAAACATATGCCTATACCTAGGTATACAACGACCGATTTGACATGCCTTTAGTAAACGTTTTAAAACATTTGAACAAAAGGGGACCGATAATGATGATGATTATAGTACCTATTTAATCATTTCTTGGTAATAACTGATATTAGTTTAATCAATCAATTAATACCTGCGTATTTTATATTAAAAAAAACATGGTAGTGTAAAGCTTAATGCAGTTTATAACTCCCATTGGTTAATTTCAGTAACCAATGATGATTTGAATATATACGATTCAACTCGTGTTGATTACAATCTACTGTCCTTTTAGCTCAGCGATACGAATAATCTCAACAAAAAACTAAACATTTTAATCGATTCAAAATCAAATAAACTCAAAGCGTCGCTCGTCGGCTAGACGTCGTTAAAAATATGTAAATGTATTTTATTTTATACTTGTATTAACAAAACAAAATTGTTATTATCGTTTTGTAGTGTTTTGTTGCAAATTCTTGTCGATAACGTCTTAAATTTTAAGAAATTGTAAAGTAATATTGACAATCCGTCGTACCTACTCTAAAATACGAAAACGTATCTAAATCCGATAGATTATTTGCATAATAGATATTTGATGACTGTGTAGCAAAGTGTATGGCCTATCTTGGTGTCATATAAGTCTAGGAAGTTATGAAAATGTATTAGGGTCATGGTATTCCACCCACAGGTTGAATATAGGTACCTACCAATGATAAGAATAAAACTACTTTCATATGTTTAGACCCGTTACATACTTACCTATAGATAATAAAAATTCTTTAGACTTATCCATGACATTAGGTTAACATCATGTGATTTTTCATAAATATTTATTACAAAAAGTTCATTTCATTATGTTATAGTCTAAATAAATCGATAAATATCAATGTCGAATAGAATAATTCTTTCCCTCGAAAAACAATCCATGTGTCTTATATATTTACAATTCCGGTTTGCTACTTTGCTTCATAAAATAATACCAACATAATAATATAGAGACAGGAGTTGTCTATAGCAACATAAATAATTCAAACAGCACACAACACTACAACGCTAATGTCTATTAATCGGGCTAATATCGCCTAAACGTACACGATTAAACTGTTGAAATGTTGGCCAACATGTGGCTTTCAACTTCTACAAGTCGCCAGTTATTTACGACCACAGTATAGATACGACACACATTATTATTACGCCTAAACTGTTTGGATGTATGTCACTTATTATATCATTTAACTAGAGATAAAAAAAAACTCATCGCACGCCTGTACAAACTTAATGATAGAGAGCCCAGTAAAAGACAGTATGTTGTATTTATGGTGGATTGAATTTGCTATCTCGTTGTATGAAAGATGGACCCAAAGGGACATCTGTCTTCCCCCACCGTTGCACGCGAACTGACACGAGCCCGCCTCTCCCCGAAGGTGGGGAGTCAGCTCCGCCCTATTCGATTTGCTCCCCGAAATACGTACAGCGCATGTGTAATTCCACATTGTAATTAAATTTGGTATTTAACTCCCTTCACATAAAGCTAGTTTTCCATCGACTCCCAGTTCTGGATGCACATTAGTTTTGCACGACGCGTAACTTTTTTTCGATAATTATTTTTCTTGCAATGTCGAGATATTTTTGTGCGCCATACCGGTAATTGGATTCAGACGGTTTGTACGAGCAACGCGGTTCCTCACACCTAAACACAATCGTGGGACTAAGGGCTCTACTGTTTTGTAATAATCGCCAGAATGGTTTGCAGAATATCGATTCGATTGGATCGGTGATGGGTGTACGTATGCGACGATTGAGTTGTCATGTCGCGAATAATTATTATAAAGATCTGAGATAAAAGGAGCACGTCTCTGTTTTGTTGCGTTTCGGTTTTTGTTTAAATTATTAGCGGGCCTTTTGACTGCTTAAACTGTTTCAGCTAAATGTGTTCAGATTATTCAATTAGTGAATTTAAAATAAATACCTACATGTATGAATAATTATGGTTATTTTATAAATGCGTTGTGCTGTGCCATCGGCAGCACAGGTACCTACCTACATCTTACTTGTCTTACCGTGAAACAGCTTTGCTGTATTTCAGAAAGAAGACCAAGACTGGCAATGTAATTACTGGCACCTAGACTTAACATCATATGTCTCAGGATAAACAACACATAAGTGGCCTAGTCGAGTTCCTGAATTGAGTTTCCCGAGGTGAACTCGGGTATGTTCATGGGTGACTATTTACAATCAGGTGGTACGTCTGCCAGTTTACCTAGCCAAGTCAAATAAAAAAAGTCATGAAAGATAGAGTAGGAATGCGATAAAGCAATTCATTCGGGCGACAGTTCAATACCGAGTAGCTAACTTGAACATGACATAAAACGTAACTAAATTTTACTGATTTCATTGCGTTTTATCAGAATTTTTATTCTCTACGTATCGTATCCTTCTTCACAGACACTATGGACACAACTAAAAATAAAGGCACCAAGACATTATTACAGACTACTTAGTATTTACTGAAACAGATCTCCTTTCGGTGAGCAATGGTCTCTTTCTGCGAAACATTAGGTATTTTTTTTTAATAGCATAGAAGGGAAAACGAACAGTCGAAGCCTTGCGACTATCGACGCCCATTAACATCCACATAACCAGAGGATATGCTGATGCGTTGCCCTCCTTTTCCCTTTAATTGGGCCACCAGAAACTCTCAAACCGCACGAAACGCGACAGCTTAACTGTCACTTTACGACGATTTTATGTGAGCGAGAGATTCCTCCCCGGTCGTGCCGGCCCAATTTGGCTGCAAACCAGCATGGCACTACCTCTTACTATCTCCCAGAAGGGCTACTTGCGATAAATATTTTTATTATTATACCTACACACATATTTGTCCCCTGTTTAATTGAAATACTCACCTTGCTCCTCGATCAATGTTAAATTAGTTACAGCTTCGTCATCCCACTTAGTTGGAAGATAGAACGACCATATTTACAAAAGGCAGCAGCTAAAGACGAATAGTTATCAAATGTGGAAACATATTACAGGAAAGGAAATATGTTTTTTTCAATCTGGAAATATAAAATATCTATGTAATGTTAAATTTCTGCTCTTAAGAAAACGATGAACGTAAATTAATGTACATATGTACATAAAAAATCAGTATAGATATTATTACTTTGGCCATGTTACAAATTCGATATCGTAATATAATATTTTGCTTCTCTGAAATCTGATCACGGTTTTAGGATTTAAAATAAAAACGTGCTAAAACTAACAATATTAGTACCTATAGATTATAGAGATAAAGTCTACCGTTGCCAGTAAAATTTAAATCGGGGGCTTGATTTATCTAAAAAACACTCGGTAAATGTAGTTACTGACTGCTCCACAACAGTAAGTGGGACTATCATTGAATGAGATGTCATTTGATAACATTATCAACCCACAACTTTGTTGAACAAAAGTAAAAAATGTCTCTGGACTTTTCACGACTGCAGTAGAGTTAAGGAGTAAAACAAGTTCGTGTAATACGGATTTATATGAGGCGAAGTTTATATATCAATATAAAAATGCAAACTTTAATAGGTTTTTTCCTGACGTAGATAAAAACGTTTCATGTAATTATAATAGAGTCAATTGTTAATAACGTAATAGAGATAGTGCTTTAAAAACACATAAAATTGTCATACTTATGTAAAATATCAATGAATTTAATATCGACTTTATTCCCGTTATATTATACACATACAGCACACGTGTTGTTTCCAAATTTGAAAAACGAGGCTATAGCCTCATGAAATAGGTAGCTAGGTAGTCTATAGGTCCTACTCTATGTATGGACATATGACATATGGGGGTAGGAGATTGCTATTATTTACGTTTAAATTTATTGTAGGTCCTTTTAAAGTTTTGTTTTGCCATTTTGTAGAAATTTAGAAACATTCTTAATTGGTTTAAACTACATAGCGAGTTTTTAGTTTCTAAAAATTCTAAAAAAAAAAAGTCTGTAATATCTACTGCTCTACCTATCAAATATATTTATGTCTAGATCACTATTCAGGACCATCATCATCATCAGCCTTTGTTCATACACTGTTGAACATAGATCTCTCTCAATGAACGTCAAGACGATCGATCACATCTACCACGGTCTGGCTAACGCACAGATATCGTCCTGCCCTCCGACTAATAGTTTAACTTCATCCGCTAATGACTCGTCGACCGTATTGGATTTGACTAGCCAAACACCTACTCTCCAGAGTAGCGCGCGTGATATACCGCGCCCCCTGCGGGGCACGGAGGGGGGCGCCCCCCTTTCGAATTTTACTAGGTGAGCCATCTGCTCACCTACCTACCGATTGAGCTTAAAGGCCGTCAGGCCTAAAAGTCTAGACCTTTCGAAAAAAAAAAAAAAAAAAAAAAAAAAAAAAAAAAAAAAAAAAGATATCGTCCTTCCACTACCTAAGTAGGTTAACGCCCGACCAAACTTCATCAATCTAAAGTCTAAACGCTGGCTCCTCTCCGAGTTTATAATATGCAGGATAAATTCATAAAATTACTATGCGCTACCTACGGTATAGATAGATCTACCTATATAATAAAAAAAAGGTTTGTGTGCGATTCACACACGATAGAAGTGAAACACACGTTAAATGCTCAATAAATACAAGCAAGTATTAAACAGTGTGCAATATACACACACACCGACATTTGCTCTCTCGGTCTTTTGTATCTGTGTCTCTTACCTGTCGTTTTTTCTGTTGCATCCGGCTTGAAATCACTACGATTCTAAAGAAGTTTCACTTCAAAAAATATCTTATGTAAAAAAAAGGTGTGTGTACGATTCACATGCGATAGAAGTGAAACACACGTTAAATGCTCAAATACAAGCAAGTATTAAACAGTGTGCAATATACATGCACACTGACATTGCTCTCTTGCTCTTTTGTATTTGTGTCTCTTACCTGTCGTTTTTTCCGTTGCATCCGATTCGAAATCACAACGACTCTAAATAAGTTTCACTTCAAAAACTCACTGTATAAGCTTTCTTCGATATAATGACCATTTTATATGTATCGCTTTAGAACTTTATGTACATATTATGTAGTAGCGAATAAGTTATGAATTAATCGAGTATTATCGTCATATAATATCATCCATACCTATTATTCTCCTTTCACAGACAGTGCTGTTCTTGTATTCATTATTCCCAATATTCAACCTTTCTACCTAGTGCCTAGGCCTCTTCCAACTATATTATAGTATATTAATAGAAATATTTTAAAATTACACTTATTAATACTTTTATTAGTTTCAAAACGATATTCAAAGCAGTTTCTAAAAATATATCATAAAAAGACGCACGGTCTAATTCTAATTAAATAATTGTCGGAAACACAAACGCGGTATATAAATTGGTTAATCTAATACACGTGTTGTGTCCGTCTGTCCGCCGGACGCGAACATGTGCGGCTGCGGCTATGACTGTGGCTGCGATAGTGGCGCCACCACGCATTTCCGGATTTTTAAAAAGATCTGTTATAGAATTTGAATAATAATCTGTTATAGATTTGGGAGATACTTATGCACTTTGGTCATAGCTTGCATATATGGCCCGTTTCTGTATACATAAAACAGAAAATGCACTGAATAAACATATAGTTTGTTGTAGTGAAAGTAAATAGTCTTTTGAAAAGCTACTATTATTTAAAAATCGTTTTGTGTTGGTACACTGTTTCGTTATTTTAATACCTGTTGAATGATGATGAATATATGAATATAAGGTTTCCCATTTCTACTCGACATAAGGCTATCCAAATATGGTTAGTATTTTACACTTTCTCATATTCCATGCGACATCGAGCATCATTTTTTTTTATTTCCCAGCAAATAATTAGCATCCTTTCATAAGACGACACTATTCCAGAGAAGCTGTTTCCAGAGCGCTGATGATAGCAGTCATAAATCTCCAGGTAATAAACCATACGAACTGACATAACTTACCCTCTGCTTTGGATACAGCACACAACAAAACCTAACAAATGCTAGGAAAGAAAAGAGATTATGAACATGAGGTAGTGCGGAGTCGGCGGGAAGTAGTTAATCGCTCATAACGACGACACGACGGATCGTAACTCGAGCCGCGCCCGCTGATCCACAGTAAATCCCTCGCCCAGCTTAATGCAGCTCAGGTTTGATATACACCGACCTGTCAACCGGCCGTGACAGAATACGTAAATTCGACGTTTTTGGAAACAGCGGCGCAGGCGCGAAACGTTGTCGACTATTACATGTTCGTCTTATTTTAGATGACGAGCGACGAAAATCACAACTATCGTATAACTTTTACAGATATTCGTATTAGATTCGTAAACTATAGCAAATCTTAAGTGGTTTCAGTGGACATATACCTCAATGCAAATATTACATAGCAGCTGTATGGAGACAAATACTTCGTATTTTGTCATTTTACTTAGTAGACATACAGGATCGTGGCTAGTTGAGGCGATGAAGGCCTGATGATGATGATGTTTATTAAAATAAAAACTTTGGGTGAACCAAAATCATGCAACTCGCGTCATCGTCACCGAACGCTTTTCATGAGCTATACCTATTTGTAAGCTCAGTATACTTTTTTCATTTGCTACGAATCAGCGTCAACTTGGGAAGAAATCGTTTTAATGATAATTTTATATTCAATTTGACTGTCTGACTGAATTCGAATGTCTAGGTGGGAACTTATAAACTTTAACCAAAATTTTAAATTAACAATTAGAAATTATGAGTTATGCCAGTATCAACACCCGAAGTCAATCTTTGTAGTCATCGTCAGGTCGTATAATTTGTAGATTGTATATCGGCTCTATTTTAACGAAATTGGAATTTTCCTGCTGTAACCAATACTGTGATATTACTGTGTTGTTAGAATTTAAAAATTATTAAAATTTATTATTTAAATAGCACTTCAAAGGTATTCCCCAGACAAATGAATCATTTCAAATGTATCATATATTACATCCTAATAACTTGAATTTCATTTGGAAATAACAAAGAACGAAATATATTTAGAAATGGTGCACCGTCCCCCAATTTAACTGTTTCAATAAATTCATTAAGTTTAATAGTAGTGTGCAATGTGAACGCGTGTAAAAAATCCCATAACGCCAGGAATAGTCTGCCGCGGCGAGATGCGATGACAGGGAATTTATGAACCATTCGAGATGACTAACTGCGAAATAGGGACTGACAACCACTACTCCATGCTACTAACTCGAAATCATTTTGGTGAGTTTTATTACTAGGTTTACTATCGAGTCAATTTATTGGCTAGGTTATTCTAATTGCATTGAAAGTAATAATTGCATTATCGTATGTTTTGAAAAAAATAGCATCGTACGTCTGAGATGATTTCTATTTTTAAAACTACCTTTGACTTATTTCGCACTGGTAATGATGCTTCGTATAAAGTATATTTGAACTAAGTTTCAGATAATTTATTTTTGACCCATTAAATCGAGCAATACTCAGATCCTTATACTCCTAATTTGTAGGAGGGTCATGTAATTGATGATTTTGTTTTTAAATTTAATGTGGGTACAATGTATATTTATAATTGTCTAATATTTATTTTTTTCATTAACAATATAGTACCAATAAAGTGGTTAAATAAGAATATATAAACAATTAGAGAAATCATAGTAAAGCTGTTAATAATAGAGGCAGCGGGTTCGAATCCGAACGACTGTGATGTACGAGTATTTAATTAGTATTTCCTTTTGACGGCCACCGTTGCGTCGCGCGAACGTTTACTGGAATTAGTTTAAACGATTCTGATACATATTACTTACTTTCTTTTGGTGCGTCAACTAATGAAATGATTATTTTAGGAAAATTATTTTGTTTTCTATATTATTTTGTTTGCGGAGCGAATCTTTCTTGGAATGATGGATAATTTTGAATACTTATTTGAATTTAGCCAGTTGAATACTCCAGGTAGAATAAGTCTTGAAAATAATAGGCCTAATAAGAGTAATATATATAATAAATAGTGGAAAAAGTGTAATAAAGTTTCATAATAGTGGTTAAAACATGAATTTCCATCAAGGACCGACAGTACATTCAATCAATTATAGAATAAGCCATGAACACGTTGTTACTGTTTGCCTAAATATATAATATGTGGGATAACATTTGATTCATAAATATTACTCAAATTTTACCGCGTCTGCGAATTTCTTGAAACTTGGAACATTCCCATAATGTAAGTAGAATTTACCGAAATTCAATAATTCGAAACCATCTTAAATATTGAGAAGCGGGGACGGGCGGATATAGTTATTGATAGATCCCCGAGGAGTTCGTGGAAGAGAGCCGGTGTCTCGTGTCTCACGATCGTAACGTTACCGATCTGATCGCAGATACAGTAGGCTATTCTGTAAGGTCGTTTTCGAATCTCGAAAGCGGAATCCGCGGTAATATGACGAATTTTACGGATTTGTATTCTTTAAAACTCGACTCTCTACCTATATCAATAAAGATCATTTTCGAAGTGACGTAATGTGAGCTTTATCACTCAGGTGAAGCTCGATATTGAAATAGTTTCTTACAGAATAGCCCTACTGTGCTTTATTCATATTTGTTTTAACAAACTATTGCCATCGATAGTGTAACGTATAAGAAAGAAAAATGATAAGAGTTTCGAAATGTTTATCCCAGCTTAGTAAACTCGTATTAGCTAGTTACAACGCTACTAAAGCTTTATTTCGAAAGACATACTGTTTGGTATTAGTATTTCGAAATACATATTATAGTACAAGTAAAGTGTGTAAAGAGGTTGATTCCTCTTCACACACTTTATCCCATCCTATCCATTATTACCTCATTTTACGATGTCTACTCTACCTATCGTAAGAAGATCTAAAGTTCGTCTCATAATAAGCTAATGTAATTTGAATTATTTATCATTTTCAAAAATTCAAAAGCTTGTCCATTACAATTATTTATTCAGTTACATTAAAAATAACATGTAAATATTCATATGTTTTTGAAATATTGCAGGTTCACTGTTTGCAAAATTAATAAAAATTATTTAAATTCTCAATTCAGGTTTTACTTGAAAATTAACAAAATGCCGCTTTAAGTCTATTAGATACAATCTGCTGTTTTCATGGAATGCAATACATTATCAGTTATCTGTTTGAAATATCTAAAGTTTGTAGTAAAACAGAAAATTAATTAAGTTGGTCTTTACGTATGAGCATAATATCTTGGACGTTGATGTATAACGAGATAGATGCAGAAATTGTGTTGGTGGTGCGAGCTATTTTTTGCTAATAAGAAGGAGTGAAGAAGAAAGAAAGAAGACATTTTTTTTTTTAAGTGAGGTATTTTCATTTTGACGATGTAACGAGCGAGCGAGGCAGTAATTTGAGATAAATAAGAGACTGGTAGTCTGCATTTATTTTTTATTAATATTAATAGTTGAGTTGTTTCTTTGAGTTTGTTATCAACTGTTTGATAAGTATCATCATCATCATCGTCAGCCTTTATCGGTCCTCTACTGAACATATTCCCTCCTCTATGAACACCATATAGATCCCTCGCATCCAATACGGCCCGACCACCGCGTGTAAATCGTCTTCCTACGAGTACCTGGTGAGTGGCTAAGACTTGGTGTACCTAATAGAGGCCTCGTTAACTTTAATAGCCAATCGGCCATCCGTTCTCCAGAGTGTGTAACCAGCCCACCGCCACTTCAACGAGCTTCTATATAATATTTTGCAACGTTGGTTAAATTTATTATTATTAACATTATTGGATTTAGAAGTCATTCTGATGTTAAGAGTCACGTCTTGGAAATTAGGAGACGCGTATTATTGAATTATACTTGCAAAATAGAGTTCATAACATTATTTAAGACTTCCTTGTCTAGTGTGGTCCTTCTGGGTTCTTTCACATTGCTTGATTCTAATTATTTTAAATAGTCACAATAGTACGTAGTGAATGCAACAAATCAATTGATATTGAGAAAAAAAAGTTAATCGGAAATAAGGGACGCGGGCAGATGCGATGAATCCGAGTGTATTCAACACCTTTCATCTTTACATTATCTAAACAGTTTATAGTTTAACTAGTAAGTGTATTCGTTGACAATTTTCACGTTAAATCGTTTCGGAGGTAGAGTCCGCAGTAGAAATATGGTGTTTTGTCAAATTTATAAATTATCAATTCCATAACAATATTATAGATCATTTAAATTTTCTAATTATGTGATTAGTAGATTAAGAGTAGATTTCTTCATAAGCTTAGCTTCTACTTACTCATAGTAGGAGTAATTTTATCGTCTTATTTTTAAGGTGCAAGCTTCTTATGACCAAAAACTATATTTGCAGAACACCACCCCACTTAAGGTGAATCTTAGTATTTGTCATTGTTAGAAGTACGTCAGAATAAATAATTTCATTCTATGTTATATATATGTATTATGTATTATATTATAATATTATATTTATTAAAAGTTTATTTAATTGTAAGCATCACTTTTAAATTTAATTGGTAAGTGGAAAGTGTTTACAAATAACAAATACAGGATAGTACCTACAATGACTTTCGGGACTACGGGTATCTTTTATCTTATTAATATTGTTTTGTTAGCTGCTGACGGTACCACCGCCTTATGTTTTTTCGTCGTCCGCCCATCCTTAATGGGGACACTTGTCACCATTCTGGGGTTTATTTACGAGCCGCGATAACCATCGACGACGACTTACAGAGCGCTGTGTGCCTGGTACACACCAACCTTTTCTCCTTGGCGACTTGCAATTTTTTTAATAAAAAAAAACAGTAAAAAATTTACAAAAAAGCCAACAGGGTGACCTGTTGATTTTTTTTCAGTTTTTTCAGTATCACACATTACAATGAGCACAAAGTACAACATAGTACCTACCCATGTAGGTACTCGTGGCGAACATGATGTCCGAAAACAGCGAATTAATTAACGACGATAATTTCTAATTATTTTTTTGTAACAATAATTAAATGACAGCTGTTGTTGAGTTAATAATATGCTGTGCTATTTATGTACAAATAATAATAGACATCTGTTAAATTTCATACAGAAATAAAAAATAAATCGGATAATTCCAATAAGAAATGCATTTACAAAAATATAATTGTTTGACCTGCATGCATAATGCATGTCGTCTGGGGCAGAGAAGATATATCCGTCCACGTTTCTGCGAGCTCCGCACTTTGCGCATGCTAAAGAGATTCCAAGCTAATCGCTTGGCAATCTCTTCGGAAAGCTAGATTGTGACAATTTATCGCCTGACGATATCATCTCTATTCGCATACTAAGTACTTTTAGAAATAAATAATGTCTGCGATAACTGGGTGCCTATTCTGATGGGATTGATGTGAGAATCAAGGAGGATTCCGAACGTGTTGGTGTTCAACAATGTACCTACATGTTAGGCTGGATCTGAATCAGCATGCAGCCGGCAGGGACGGTTAGATGTGGAGCAGGCGATTGTATATGTGGGAATATTATTACGCGTTGGTTTTTGTACCTGTATATATAGATTGTTGTTGTACCTTAATAAATGAAGGGCGAGAAGAATCCGTATACATCGGTCAAATCGACCTTTGAATTATTCATTAACGCCCGGTTTCCAAAGGGCTGATCAACTCAAAAATTAACAAATCAACTGTCAAATCTCTTAAGTGTCAAATGAGTTGCTAAAAGCATGGTTAAATTAATTAATTTGATCAGCCTGTCAGTTGACAAAGCCTCTACAATGAAAAGCTGTCTTTGACTCTAGAATCGTTGTTAATTGACATACATTTTGACCAACTTTTCAAAAACCGGGCGTTAGTGTGGTTGCTGTGCATGACGACACTGCCAGGATTCGAAGCTGTAATGTAGTGATCTGTTAATAGAAATTTATATTTGCGGTTTGAAATTATTATTATCTAGCGATGACAATGGAGGAGCACGTGTGTTGTTCTCACAATCTCATGATCGCACTTATCCCGCGCTCATGACGTGACCAAGCCCCATTAGCGATGCTGGGGAATTGGCCACTCACACGAATGATTTTTCATGGGTTCCGTGATACGATGTAAACATCATATTTCATCTATGGCTATTGTAATATTTGGTTGTAATGTGTTCACATTTTCGTGTGTCCATACAATTAAGAGTAATTAGAAAAAAATTTAAAAAGTCAGTTAGATGTAGGTACTACTATAAACAAGTTATGTTTTGTCGTTTAAAAGGAAAAAAAAAAACCAAAACGTTAAGAAGATATTTTGATTAGATATTGCGTAAAATTTTTTTGTACTCACTGTCCTATGTCTAATATGACTATCGAAATAGCAGATGAATTTCATACTTTTATTATATAGACTCTAATAAAAAAACTATCCCCCAAATTGGTCACAAATTAATCTCCTCGTCGTTTTTTAAGAAATCTCATAACCAAATGTCTATTTCCCCATGGAAATGAAATGCGCATATTAGTGTATAAATAAACAAAAGTAAGGGTTCCGATTGCACCGGCGCGGCGCGGTGGAGGGCGCACAAAAGACGGATGACAAATTGTGTTACAATTGGACCGGACGCGCGCACCCCAACACCCCGACACCCCGACGTCTAATGAGCTCGAGAATAGAATAAAAAGGGCCATTACACGAACACCCCTTTTTATGGTAGGACCTTGTTTTACAATATTTATATACTGATATTATCGCAATTTTTTTCTTTTTTTACGGTGAACAAGCGTATTTTGTGTAAAATGAATTTTGCATAGATCTCAAAAACATAATTATTTATGTTTTCTGTGTTCTTTTTGAGATCTATGCAAAATTAAAAGCAAATCATTGTTTAAATACTCGAAGTCCAGCTTTTATTCACGTAATCTAATAATACACTACAGACTTAATTCGCATTACGTCGCATTCTTTATTAAAGTTGCATCGCAAAGATAAGATAATTTTACTAAAACACCTGCCGAATGTCGTAAAGTTTGTTTACTGAATATAAAATGCCAACATATTACACAATTAATGAAAAATACTTAGAAACAACTCGATAAGGGTCTAATTTATAATTTCTTATAAAATATGTGCGCTTGTGTAGAAAATGCCACGAAGTGTTGCTTGGCGTGTCGAAGACCATTTAGCATTCGATTATAAAAATGAATATACATGTATAATGCATAAATGTCCCCAATAAAGTCGGCACAAAAAATCCTTAAGAAATATGCTTCTATGTACGTCTGAATTCTTTGCTCATAGTAATTTTACCAATGATCTTTTGGGCTTGCATTGTGTTCGTAAATGTAAAGTAGATGCACCCTACGAGCCCCTAACAACACGCCACAGGGAAATAATGGATACACACATACACGGTATACCTGCACACCCGCACACACGTGATAAAATGTGTCTCTTATCGGAGATAGGTAGACAATTAGACGACTCACTCGTAAATTAAGCGAAAACTAGCACCTGTAGACCACACTGGGCAACAGATGCGATGTTTTAGGGAATGAGTGAAATTGCTAAACCGATAATATGCGACGTTATGTAGAAGGAATAGTTCCCACGACGTCAACGGTTACTAGAACAGGCGTTGCATGTATTTCAGTATACGTATTTTTTGAATATTTTCACATTTTGAAAATACAAAAGAAAGCTCTGCTTTAATAATTTTGGACTTTTCGTCTATGAATTTTTATAGTTCGCAAATTATAATTAGAATTGTTGAAATTTGAAATTGAAAGATGAGAAAACTAGGTTTAACATAGGTATTATCATAATTCGGCGGTAACTTAAAGAATATAAGTAGGTATAATAAAATAAGAGGAAATACAGTATTTATTTTATTACTTATCAATAGGTATATCCATGCATCCATCTATCTCTCATGCAGGTCCCATCTCACTAATATTAATTATATTAAAAAAACATCCTGTCCTATCCTACTCACATTAAACACGAAAGTTTTTAAGAATGTGTGGATGTATTTTACGCAAAAGACTGAATGGATTTTGATGAAACTTTACAATAATATATACCAATACTTCTATGGAGCTACGGGGCAGCTGCTAGTTATACGTCGGTAGATTGAATGTTATACATAGCTAAGTTATACTTTTTCCTGGCCGCCACAGGTCTTCGGTCCTCGGTCGTAGAGATTGTAAGGATTGTATTACCCGTTTTAATCAATGCATTATTCAATATTAACCTGAAACGCTACTCTAAAGTGTATGAAGTAGTATTTTTTATAATGACTCAATATTAATGATCCGTGTCTATCTTTCCAGGTATTGAAGTACTGCGAGCACCTGCACGGAAAATGGTACTTCAGCGAGATCCGAGCCATATTCTCCCGCCGCTATCTGCTGCAGAGCACGGCAATAGAGATGTTCCTGGCTAGCAGAAGTAAGACAAACATTCACTTCACTTACATATTTTAGTTAGTACGAGGTAGTGCTATGCTACTTTGCAGCTAAATTGGGCCGGTACAATCGGGGTGATACCTCTTGCTCACATAAAACCGGCGTAAAATGAATTTTTCACATATATTTTTTTTATAAGAGAAGACAGACAAAATATCTTTTTATGATGTGAATGGTTTAGACTTAATATAACTTTGTTTTATATAATATAGTTTACAACTAATTTACTTTCCATATGAAGTGATGATAATCCTATTAATCTTAGTTTACCTTGGATTTGTATATCATCATGTTAATTTTAACTCCTTATGACGGTTTTACACGTGCCTTGCGTACCGGATAATAACTGTGACTGGACTAGACTAATAACATAGATTTATAGCCGTATCAGGATTGGTTGTGATTATTTTTATAGCCTATGTCGGTGATAGCCATCGACCAGAATAGAGCGGGTAATGTTGTGTTTATTATGAAAACAAATTCCGCCAAATTCGTGCTGCAACGTTGCGCTACTTTGCTCTGATTGGCTAACAGATTACCAATGATGGATAATTGGCCGATGGAACGTACGCACATAGCACCGGTTGGTTGTAACTCAATTACTTCAGTGACAAATCACTAACCCGATTTTAATGGCACACATTACTGCTCTATCCGGTTATTTACTCGATGGTGGTGACTTAGCCCTTATATTATCACCTGTTAAGTTTGTCCCTTTTTAAAACATGCCTTTTCCATAATTACCAACTACAGTAGAAACTCGATTAACCGGACTAATTGTTGTCGTTAGGCATTCGGATATACGAAAATCCGGATAATCGAATCTATGAAGAATAGTGGGAAAACAATAATGCATGGCGTGGGCAGTGTTCCCGTGGGGCGCATGTGAGTAGGGTTACCAGGTCGCCAAACCTAATAGGTGGACAGACCAGCCAGCTTGGCCGTACATTTGGGTAGAAAGACCGAACACCCTACATTATTGAGGATTTTTCTCAGTATAGGTACCCGGTCGGTCGGTAGTTCGGATAATCGCGAATCCGTATAACTGAGGGCCGGATAATCGAGTCTCTACTGTACATTCAAACTTACAAGCATAACATCATTAAATCAAAATGTATATTTTTCCAGCGTCAATATTTTTCGCGTTCCCCGACCAGACGACTGTGAAGAAGGTGATAAAAGCGCTGCCCAGGGTCGGAGTGGGCATCAAGTATGGCATCCCGCAGACGAGGTAAGTCTTATTTATATTATGTATGAGCCTAAATCTGATATTGCTCATTATTTTTGCATTATTTAGTCACTGTGTCTTGAAATGCTCTGCTGTTTATGAATGATATTTTTAAAAATGTCGTCATTAAAGGTATACACCCTACATCAAGACTTACGGGATTACTTTTGTCTCCAAACGTATGAATACGTTTATTGTGTCTAATATAAAATGTTCATCGTGGTCAGATCATTCGTTTTTTTTTTAATAATTATGACAAAAAGTTTTCCAATTATAATTTATAAATTTATATAATAACCTTTTTTTATTAACGAAGGGGAACTTGAAAAGATGTCTCCTTGATATTTATGTCTTGGAGATATATTTTAATTATATTAATACTTCATGAGGCAGCGGACGGTAAAGTCTGTCTCCCTATATCATTAGATCATGCTAATGAAATATCATCAACAACAATAAAGCTTTTACATACAATATTAGAATCATGTAATACATTATAAGGTTATTTCCAAATTGTAACATAAGTATAAAATAGTAATAGTACTAATTAATAAAGATATGCTAGTATGATTTAAATAATTATTAATTATTTATAAGAATTATTTCATTTAACTGAGGATACAAGTGCTGACATCTATGAAAAAATAAGAGAACTTTAAGGCTTTGCAGGGCACACAAGTTTATCGATGCGTGATTGTTCTTGTACTTTAAGAGATGGCGTTAGATATTAATACATTTTAATCAATATTTATATATTGAATTTTAATAAAATAAACATTTGAATGAAAGTAAAAAATGTAAAAATAAATGAATAGGTCCGGCCAACTGATCCAATATTTTCTCGCCTCGTTTTATTAACATATTGACAAGTCTATAGAACAAAATAATAATTTTAAGGTGGTAATACTGTGGCAATGCTACAATATCACGGAGAATGCATGGGTATAAATTAAAATACGTTATTAAAACAACATTAAAAACTTTTAATCACACAAAATATGTTTTTTTAAATATCACAATATCACCATAAATATATAGTTTTAAATATTAACTAACACTTTAAATCATTTGTTATTTAATAACTATCTTAAATAAATAAATTCAATATCGTTCATTAAATTAATATAATTAGAATTAAATATCTTTAACTAAATTAACATCAACATTAAATACTAATCGTATTAAATGACATTACCTGTAGTACATTATCACAATGGAATGTGGTTTTCACTTAACTTACTCAAAATCACACAAGTATAATACTGATTGCATAACAATAATTGTAAAAATATCCTTAGAGAAACATTAAACTCGTAATAGGAAACAAAAATTTGCATACATCATTTTTAGCCTGTATAGGTTTTGTATCTCTTGCTCCGTTTTCTAGGCTTTACTCTACATCTAGCTTTCATTTAATAAAATACAACCACTGTAATCTATCTTTTGTCTGTAAATTTCTTTGATAAAGGTAAATAGGATACATTTTAACGAGCTCTCCCTAGATAATTCATATACTTAAATATTAGGATAACATAACTTGTGCAGACTCGAGTGCTCCTCCATTCCCACATATACGAATATCACAATCCAATCAGCAGACGACCGTGCAGTCATCGAACCGTTCATTCTGTAACCTTCTCACAGTATCTCTGCATCCATTGCTCGGCGAGTCCTTTGTTTTTCTCGAGCGACACCGTAGCCCCGGCACTATGCCGTCTTTGGACAGGTTTTCCTTCTATACTCACCCTCTTACCATAGCCTACTTCTGGGTCTACGTCCTTCTTTTCCTCGTCAAATTGTTTCATAATTTCCGTTAATGTCTTTCCCTTAGTCTCCGGTAGGAATAGAAGACAGTACGCAGCGCCGAATAGCGCACAAATTGCAAAAAGATACAAGGTCCCGTTGCTTGTTAGGTAGTATTCGAGCTGAGGGTATGTTTTGATGTTGAAGAAGATAAGAACGTAAGCGCAACACGCTGTGGCTCCGGACATCACTCCTCTTATATCCTGGGGGTAAAGCTCTCCAGACATTATCCAGGGCAATTGTAAGAATCCCACCATACTAAAAGACACGTGGAGTAAAACACAGGCTAGCTTTATTATAGGAGGGCCCTGCAATGTGTCGCACACTGCAGCACCGAGCATAGCTATGCCCAGCAACAGTCCTGACACTGCTGCTAATGTCTTTCTTCTGAAGCTGTTAATGAGACAAGCTCCAACAGCTCCCATGAACACTCTCACACCGCCGACTATAATGGAGGCGGTGAACTCATTGACGTTCGTTCCAACCGATTTGAAAAAGTCTACGGCATAATACAATATGACGTATATACCCGACATTTCTTGGAATAAAAAGAAGACAATTAGAAGAGCGAAGGGCTTCAACACGCTGCGCCGTTTGAACAGGCCGAGCTTCTGTTTGAAGCTCATGGCCTCGTCTTCTACTTTTCGGTCCTTTGTGAATTCCATCAGCTCTTGTTGTGCGGTGTTGTTATTTTGTCGGAGCCAAAACATGGAGTTGTATGCTTCCTTCATATGGCCTTTGGAGGCTAGCCACAAAGGTGACTCCGGGACGAAGTACATCAAAAATGGTGTGAGAAGCGATACACCGGCGCAAATAGCAGCTGCCTTCCGCCAGTGTATGAAGGCGCCGAGGGCGTACACTATGAATATCCCAGTGGACACCAATCCTGGACCCAGGGCTGAGAGGACTCCGCGTTTTTCAGGTGTCGTTATTTCAGCAACGTATATGTATGATACAGTAGACATTCCTGTAATTGAATACATAATAGATAACACATTGAACAATCTGTTATTAAAATCAACACACAAAACTAGTAACAGAACTTTTATCTCTGAACATACAGCAGACTTGTAAAATAAAGTAACCAGACTATATACCTAGTAAAAAATAAAAATAAAAACGGCTGTAACCATTCGCTTTATAATGAAAATTGTTGAATCGGGAATTGCTAAAATTCTTTAAGTCATTATGATAGCATCTCTACATATTCAAAAAATTGTTTGAGATACTAACCGATGGTAAATCCTGTTATGAACCGCCCCACGCATAGGAATACGTATGTCTCCGATAACGCGATGACCAGCCAGCCTATGAGATTGGGCAGCACGATGGACTGCAACAGCAGCCGCCTACCAACAGCGTCCACCATCATACCCCCCAGGAGAGCCCCTATGGGGTTTGATATCACGCCCAAACTGGCTGTAACACAAAACAATAAGATTTAATATGCGTCAATCATTTCATTCAAGTTACAACATTAGGCCATTATACTACACGTGGGCTTCATTTAATCATTATGCTCATTCGCTCAAAAAGTTTAATGACCGTTACGATTAAGATATTTCAATAGATAACAAGATAGATTTTTTGCTAAAGATAATTTAAAAGATATCTAATGGACATAGTAAATTGGCCACGGCTATTTACGCAAATAAATGTATTATGATGGAACACTAAAATGGTGGTCTTCATGTGCAAAATCAAAACAAAATCGTGTAACTCTCCGTCTCCTATGAGACCCCTAACTCTGTCTATACAGGCCCCTAATTCAAACACCGTACCCGCTGCAAGTGTTAGCGGAACGTGCTCGCCAATACTTTGTACGAGATCACTCCCTTATCTGAATAAACAGAGCACCAGTATTTGATGTATACAATACACAACAAACACCACTATCTTGTTTGAACACGCATTGATATTGATATATATTTATTTTTCCACTTTCAGTATATTCATGTAATAATGAACATACTCTTTTATTCACGGTAGTGTTGAAAAATATTGTATATCAAAAAGTTTGAGTATAATTGGAGATAAAACGAATATTCTGAAAACAATTCCATCGCTACTCGTAAGTCGTAGCATAGTGACTATGCTACGACTGCTATGCCATAGTCTCAGGTTAGATGTCACAGATGCGTAGTAAAGCATAGCTCAAAAGCTAAAAGCTTACAGCTGATTTAGGTCGACATTTAATGCAAATCGTTGACAAAACAGTCTCTTTATAATAAAAGTAAAGACTTTTCTCGTAGCGCATTAAAATTGGTGACAATAATAACCTCTAAAAAAAATGCAGACGACAAAGTGACGCAAGCATTTCACCTAGATCATGATAAATACAAGCCATAATGATCAGTGGACACCATCGTTATTCTCAAGTTTCGAAGAAATTCGCACGCATAGCTTTAGACAAGAATACTTATGAACTATTGGGGAAAATTGTCGCTTATGTACAGTTCGACCGTTTTCTCTATATATGAAATATTTTTATTTTTAAGAGAAAGGCTTTCGATTCTGAATACTATAAGCTACTATACTTATCTAATTTTCTGATATATATTTTCTTTATACATTTTATAATGAGGGACAAAAAAAGAGAAATGTAAACAACACGATCGAACAAATATGTTACGAAAACAATGTCACAGTGACGTACGATCATATTATTAGAACTGTACCAATACGTCGGGACCTTGGCGAGGGTATTCTTGTACAGTCGATGCGTAAAACTCAATATTACACGATATACTAATAAAGAATACATTGAGACATTATTAAAGATGTTCAGTCGCTGGGTGCGTGGCGGATGAACATACAGTCAACAATTATTGCATATCAACTATCAAGAACAATCCGCAAATAATGACAACTCTATTTTACAGTGTAAACAAGTTATTAATACGTCAACGAACAGAACCGTTATTATTATTCGAATTATATGTGTCGTGTTTAACGGAAATGATTTTAAAAGGAAATGTTAAGTTGTAATTAAGAAAAATGAGAGCATACAAAACTAGCTAGTTCTTATTATGATGACGCGATTTTCACTTCTCATAACCTTACCTATCCATGACGCCTGTTCGTATGAGATAGATGGATGTTCCTGCGTGTACTGGGGCAGCAGAACTGCCGAGAAGCCTTGACAGAAGCCGACAGATATGTTGATCGACTGCGCCGCCAGCGCCGCAAGGACCTGAAATTTTCAATTATTTGTTTAGATTTCATATCTTAGGTGAATTATATTAATATGCTTTCTTTATAAAGTAAACAATGCATATATTTACAAAGGGGATGCTTGTAAAAGATTACAAGAAATATTTATATATTTATGCCATTAATTAACTTTATTCCTTATTGTATTTAATAATTAAAATACTCTAGTATATTCGAGTAGGTATATTGATAATGACGTTTTGTTTCTCACATATAATATTTTCGTTTCAACGATTGTATTTAATTCATTCACTGTACCGTCGAAAGTACTTTGACACGTTCTTGTCAGGAGCGGTGCCAATTTTTTCTTAGCAAACATTAGAAATAGCCGATAAGCGTGGAAACGTGAGGGCACTGATGTGGGCAGCTCACGTGGACGCAAGTATTTAATGTGATGTTAAAAGCCACGAATTATCCGGCGAGCCCAGTCGTGAAATTACTATATATCTTGTCGCGTTAATCGATTTGACGTAACATCTAATTGATATATTCTCCAGCCGGCCATACTAATCACAGCCGTTTATTGTCCAAGAGCAATTCTCATAAAACCTAGCTCTAACTATCTGGTTTTATTTATTTTTCCATAATCGTTTGTTATTATGATAAAAGGTTGTCTGTATGTCGTTCGTCTGAAGAATACTAGGGAACAGATATTTAATTATAAAAAATAGCATCAATACGTTGATGTAAGTCCTAAATCACATAAATTAACCCAAACATTACGACTAATAAGAAGATACTAAAGTTGTTAAATCCAATTAAAATATGAATACAATTATAAACCTGCAATATCTTTAATTAGGAATTATATTTTGGGAAAATTTTGCAAAACGTGACTTGTCAAATGTGTAAAAAAGACAATTTTCGCAAAAGACAATAGATGGGTGATATAGAAATTGTCCTCATAAATAGCACAATTGTGGTACATAATATTGTGTCGTTTATATATAATGAAGGCGGGTAACGAGCGGAACGAGACCGACACGATATGATTATCCGATGTTGCCAGATAAACAACGATTATTCGAGATGATGTGCGGAATAAAATAGTTGACGTTACATTTTACTGTAAAAAAAACCGTTGCGAAAATTTGGTGAAAATTTTAAGTATACGCGATTATTTTTGTTATTCATATTTTTTGTTGTTTCGCTTTTTTTTCATTATCTATTTTACTTAAAATTAAGAACAGTTAATCATGCAAATGGACTTAAATAATTTTCGCAAAAAATTAATTTCATGTGACCAATTTCGTAGATATATGATATTTGGAAAAAAAATGTAAGCTAAATAAAATACGATAATGTAAAAAGTTATATTTGCTTATAATTTTGTGATATGTAATGTCTAAAATTGAATATTTTATTAATAGAATAATTATTATTGGTTTGTAATGTGACGAATATGAACAGTTTCTCTACTGAAAATTATATTCCATTTCGAAAATAGCAAACATTATCATCATCCACCATTGATACACACAGCCGTGAGGATGATGTAGATATAACGTCGCAGAAACGAATTACACTTTCCAAATCCAAAATTATGTGACATAAAACAATAGACTTATTAGTACCAATTACAATTGGTACTAAAATTATGAGTTCATATAGTCTTATTAACTCAAGTCCTAACTATTTTCAAATATTTTAATTGTAAAACTTAACTGTTACTAAACTACTTCACAAATATTTGTTAATATGTATAATATATCATTTACAAGTTATTTCTTAGCGTCAATTACTAATAACAAAAAATATACTTATAACAAAGTGAAATATAGGAAGAAAATACTATAAAAATAGTTTAGTTGGTAAACATTTTTCATAACTACATTTATGTACTAAATAGGCGAATGTAATAATGGTTTTGATATAATATTATAGTATTTTTAATTCCGCATCCATGTGCCGAGTGAATGTAAGGCCAAGTGTGTTTTTATTATTATCAACTGATATTTCTATATGCTATTACTGTTGTGTTCTGTGATAACGGTGCTCCAGTACGATAAGAGTGTAATTTACAACTGCCATGTACTTGAGGTGCTGCTCGTCGTATCACATGTAAAGGTCACGAGAGCACCAGCTGTGATTATTCTAATGAAACAACTTCTACAGATAAGTGAAATTCCCGTAAACATAAGAAAAAATACTAGCCATGGTTTACAGCAACCATGGTCACGGGAGGACTGAGGTACTTAGGCGTCCTAACGCTACAAGATTATTTAAGACTTCTTTATGATATCAATAGATTGGTTAGTCCCATCGAACACATAACCCAGGTTGTGTGGTCGATAGGTTTTGTAGTCAATAGGTTGTGTGGTCGATGGTTAGTCCTAACTCCTATCTACGCAGAAAGTGCTTGCTGAGTCATGTAGTAGCATGTGTACTAAATTTATGAGGGTCTGCTACATATTATCCTTGTATTTGGATTTAATCATTTTAAATAATGGAATCCCAAGTACGTGGCAAGGGCCAGTCATCTTGTCTATTGAAGTTAGGATTTTTTTTTTAATTTCCTAACCTAACCTCGTGGATTATTCGTGGTTTGATCGGTGTTCTTTTGCTAGGATTTGTGGTTTATAAAATGTTATTTAATGGCGATCCTTTTTTTGTTTTACAACACCATCTCTACCCTAAGTCTGCCATCTATGAACATAGTCTTGACAAAGCTCGTCAATCGAAAATAAATGAGGCTGTAAATACTTTATAATTAGAAGGACAGACAGCCTTAAAAAGGTAATGATAAAAAATCATTGTGATAATAACAATTAATTCAAGATATATCTAAAAGTTCCCAGACTCATGGCCTTCATAATAATATAATCTAATACAGATAGTAATAAACGACAACAGCAGTACGTTCTAGTACCTACCATTGCCCGACCTACGTAAGCCCTTTATGTCTTTTTGACCTAGATTATATTTAAGGTCAGATAAACTCATGTTATTAGGTTATTGGGTAAACTATTTTTATTGGGCCTAGTGTTCATTACAATATGGTCGGATAATCAAATTCATGACACGCGGCTCACGGCTGTGAATTATAAGCCAAGCTAAGGATCGCAGATCGAGGATCGGTCGTCTTGGCGTTTATTGTGATAGGCCTATGTTCAACTGGACGGATATAGGCTGATGATGATGATGATGATGATAGGAGACAATTTGTATGATGGAATAGATTAGCCCGTGACTTCGTCCGCGTACTTTAGCTATCAGGGTATATTATGTTTTATTTAACCTCTCTTTATTAATTGTGACATGCTGCTTCCTGTCTCCAGATCTTTGCCTACGCAAATATATTTTAATGCTAGCGGACCCGACAGACGTTGTCCTTTAGATACGAATCGATCCAACCGTTCAGTTGGAGCAGAGATAAATAACCTAGATACCGCAACGCCATCTCCTGGGCTAATTTGTGAATGTAAACCATCCAGGGCGCCATCCAAACGTACGCCATACAAAAATTCATTCAAATCAATTCAAGCCGTTTAGGAGGAGCTTAGTGACATACACACGTACGGCAGAATTATATATATATATATATATATATATATATATATATATATAAAGATTAAAGATACCAATTTTCATACTCTATCTTCCGAAAAAGAAATATTGTAATTGAAAAATTGTAATCGAAACCTCTAAGTTCAGTAATGATAAAATTCCATATTGACTTCGTTCCACTCTTTCACCCTTTAGAGGTATAATTTCTAAAAATCCTTTACAAGTCTCTGGGAAAAGTATTTTCGACTGTGATATATGTACCTATAGATAATATTATAATGTTTGTGCTAACCTCCTATTAGGTACCATGATAGCTCCTATCTCGTTGTTCCTATTACTAATAACACAAATTCTTTGGTCATGATTGACATAGAAGACCTCAATGTTTAATTTATACAGAATTATTATAATGCGTGTGGGCGGTGTAAGTATGTTTCGGTCCCAAATAATAATTTCTTGGTACATGTAAGTGTCATCGCACGGGCGTTGGCGACGTCAATCGATCACGATATCATCTCAATATTTGACGAGTCTGTCAAAGACAATACGAAAAATTCTAATATGGTCATATGGGACAGGTAAAAGTATCTGATATAACACACAATCACACCGTCCGATTCATTCAAATGTCTCGCAGACAATCCACACTTCCATATTTAGGTTGATAATTTATATGCAATTTGAAAATATACTGTACTGTAATATCTTTGAGTACACGTGAGATTAATAAACATTACTTTTTAGTCTTAATATTACTTGAAAGTTTAACGAGCTATCTTTCATTTTAAATTTTTCTCCACATGAATTGCAACCAAAGATCCATTACCGATGGACTATTTTCTTTGGCTTTTGTAGTAGATGCATAAAAAATCTAAGCAATGAGGGATTGAATCGTCATAGGTCGTATATAAAAAAAATTGTATACGACCTTTTTAACTTCGTACGTTTTACCAGTAAACGTAACGTTTCACGACTGCTGATACATAGGTAAGCAAAGATTACGACTGCCTAAATTTACAATTAAAGAATTAAGAGAAAGTATCTAAAAATCCGTGCCGGTGATAAAACTAATCTTTAATAAAACAGACAGGACCTATCATGGATAATGTCAGGAAGCTGGTAACTTGCTAATCATTAATCATTTTTATTGCCGCTGTTTTAAATTTATTAAACAGTTGACAATAACAAATTTGTCGTGAAACTTTGTTATTGATTTAAGGACGATTGAATTAATTACATGAACTAACGTGTATCCGGAACTGTCCGCTCCAAGGCTCGCATAAGTCGGAAGGATATGCTCTCGTAGTATTCCGTCAACAACTTAGACCTTGCTTTCATCTCGACACTCGAATACCTATTTGGTAATTTTCTGTCAGATTAATAAATCTTCCTATCCAATTCAAATTAATGCGAAGTTTGTAAGAGGCTATGTTTGTACGATTGTTACCTTTTCACGCAAAAATAACTGAATAGATTTTGATGAGACCTCATGATTATATAGCTTACACATCAAAATAACACATAGGCAATATTTTTACAGGGATCTTACGGGAATATGAAGCACCCAGGTAAAACGCGCTGCTAATAAACTTGTATAGGAGTTTTCCTAATAACTAAGCTTTGTTAGTCTATAAAAATATATACGTGAAAAATGTTTTTGGTTTTAAATATAAATAAGTAATAACATTACCTAACATGGGCACTATTTGTTTCTATGTTAGGTAATGTTAATATTTTAATTCATATGAAAAATATCCAGTGTTATTGTAATTTTTAATATTCTCGATCATTCTGGAAATTCTTACAGTTATACTTGAATCAAATTAACGTACATATACGAGTGAATGCGGGCAATGACTTATAAAAGCTAAGGACAGCAACTTTACATTACTGGACATTATAGTATACCTATCGAATATAATTCCAAATATAGGTTAATATTTGTGGTCATCTGAGGTTAACAAATGTATGGTGACTAATTAGTCTCACGCCTCACACGAACTCTTCAGGAGCCAACAATAATGGTAATTTTAATGTTATGCAACAATGTACGAACGCTCGGGCGCTAGACAACAACCAACCGGTTTTTACATTTATACACAAATTATTTTACCAATTACATCCTAATGTAACTAATAAACTATTTTTGATACGAAAAGCAGGTAATTTTAAATTTATCTAATTAACTAGCAACGATAAGAGGGAATACGTCACACAAACGTCTGTATATATTTAATGTTTATATAATTATTATAATATTATATGTATCTGTAGTACATAATTACTATAAGTACAATAATTTCTTATCGTTATTCGTTTTGTGCATACGACATACGATCTTACCGAGACACTGTAAGATTTTAAGTTAGCATGGCAATATTGTTATTTGACCGACGATGGTCCAGTGGGTACGTCCTCGACCTCTTGAACGAGAGGGCCCGGGTTCGATCCTGACCCCCTGTATGTTTAAATGTGAGTTTAAAAACAACGAAAACTTTATCTATTTCGAGTTTGTTTGTTTTTGTATTAAAAGACTACAAAACATTTAAGTACTTTTCCAAATATTTATTACAAGTTGTTTCTCGGTGCATGTTTTTTGATTTAGTATGGTCATATTTAGTGGAAGCATTTTTAATTTTATAATAGTTATTCACTAAGTAAGAACTAAGTAGGTATTGTCAAGATGTATAAATAACTAACTTACACAGCAACCATAAACTTATGCCTTGTGCATATATAATAATAATATAATATATAATAACATTATCACAAGCATGGTTCTTTTATGAACCTTCTTACAATGAAAAAAAAAGAGATATTTAACATGTTAGTTAAAAATATTTAAAAAATCCATATAATATCATATTGATAGTACAACAGAAGGTATTCAATGCTAAAAAACATAAATGGTTGTTTATCTCGGTTTATTAATACTTATTTTTACATGCCCGACGTTTCACGAATGGTCGCGGAAAGATAACCTTAAGAAACCGCGATAAAATCCGGAAAAGTTGTTTCAATATAATAAGTGAAATTTTCCCGCGTTAGCGAAGCCTTTTCGCGTGAAAACGTAGCAAACATCCCTACATTCACATTCAAAATAATAAAGTAAGAAAGTATAGATGTATCATGCCCCAATTTCCCGAAATATGTGTAGGTACAGTTTTTATTCATACTCTCTATTTATATCCATAAACATGTGGCATGTATAAGTTACAGCAGTAATTATGGTAATAACGATACGTTACGTGCGACGGCATTGAATCGCGCGGCCAGCATCAGTTCAAGTTCAATAACGAGCTCGCGCTTGACCGCGCACTTCCGCCCATACAACCTTCCAAATTACATTGCCCTCTGCGCAAGGTGCTACTGAAGTATGTAATAATTAATTTTTACTAGAAATTTCGGGCATATCGACGTCGTGTCCGAAAGTAATTCTATCTCTGAAGTAAGCGCCTTGGAAACTTGTAAGGTCAACAACGCTATATATTATTTTCGTTTATAAGGATTTAACGGCTTTGTAACCTAACTTATAAGTAAATAGTGGCTTAATAGCTATTGAACGTCTATATTCGTTAATTGTTAGACAAAGAATATTTTAATAACGGTTATAATCCTGGTTGTCACATTCAAATACCTATACTTGCCGTTGTGTTATTTTAGGGGTTATTACTTTCCCTGGAAGCGACTGCGACGTTAACACGAACTTAAAAACCTTTGGCTACGGCAGATTCGTGCTACTTAAACATGGCTTATGTTCGTTTTATTTATATATATATCTTAATAACTTCATTTATAATGGATACCTATGTATGTATTTACGGTATTACGCATTAGTTGAAAGTTTAAATACATCTCTTACACATATAGAATCTCGTATTAAAGATTACAAAATACTTCATACATTACAAATTACTTACAACACAAATTACATACCAAAAAATGTAAGTGGGCCTTAGATTTCGAGAACTCGTTTTCATCGCCTGACATTACTCCAGATTAGACAAGAGCACACGAAATTACCAAAAAACGAGCAATTTTGTGTATACTATATACGTTTATTTTATTTACTTATCACGCCTTTTAAATGAAGTTGTTGTCTTTATATCGAATACCTCAATACCTCTACCCTTTCACCTTCAAAGTCATGTGACAAGGCATAATTCAACACAGTCATACATAACATATTATATAGTACTAATGGACTTAATAGCTATGTATTATTTATTACTAGCAGCGCCCTGTTGTTTTGCCCGCGTACTTTGCATTTTTTGGTGTGTTGGCATATTATTGTAAGTTTTCCTTAAAATTAATTCAGTCCTTTTTGAAAGAGTAATTAACATCACTACTTACATTCTTACAAACTTTCACATTTATAATATTTGTAGGATTCTAACCATAGAAATCTAAATAATAATGTTTGTTTCCTTATTAATTAGATTTCTATGATTTTAACACAACATATACAAAAGCAAAAGCTCCGCTTAATACACCCTAGTTTGACGACTTTTATCACATATATAACCCCTGTAATATACTTAAACATGATTTCATGCAAAGATTAATATCCTTAAACTGGATGGTGTTGCAAAAACCCAATAAATCTATAAAATTATTGTTTTCAAGTTCAATTCAATATAAAATTCATATACATAATATAACATATTTAGGTATACGAAATAAATCCTGGTCAAAGTTCGTAAAATGATAATTATCATCGGCTGTCTAAAAAATATTTTTAATATATCTGTTCTATGGTGACCACAAATCTCCACGTAACACATTTCCGATTGATTTGCAATTGTTCCGACTGGTTATGTAAATTTTATGATTACGGAAGCAATCGATACATCTATTTCTTATGTATATCACTTTCAAGTCTCGCATTTAATGGATTTAAGTTGAAATATACTAATGCAATTTGAAGGTTTTTGCAGTTATTTTTTTTTATTGACCGGTGGGACGAATGCGCTATGACGTCCACTATGACGACTACGTATGACTCCAGCGGCATGGGTGGCACTATCTTGTTTTTTTTTCTACCATAAAACAGTTTTTTTTGTTTGTTTTAGAGACACTTAATATCTTATCTCTAAGGATTGGCCATACCTAAATGAGTTGCCTGGGCTGGTTTTAGGTAAACTGATTAACATCAGGTACACTGGCTCATTTGCCAGTTCGTCCAACTAAAAAAAATGTTTGCATGTACTTTACAAGCCAAAATTTTTCTTAGTCTGGTACACAACGACGATTCAGATATAGGACGGAAGTCAAATGACATTAGATGCACATAAATAACCGTTTTGCCATTTGATGGCTAAAAACGCTTAAGGCTATTATTTAATTGCTTACTTTAATTACACGTGTTGTTTTCATAATGAGAAAAATTATAATGTCTCTCCTATGGTGGATATTGCCCGTCGGTTTAAATTATAAGCGTGATGCACTGTCTGCTGTTCTTGCATCAGCACATAAATTAACATTAAATATCGAAACTTAATGATAGCCATTATCTTTAAACTCTTCCTCGTCATAAATAACTAGATTATGGAATGTGCATTAGAACTAAACTGCTCTTCTCATAGAGATAAATCACAATGTATAAGGATCGGTGTAATTTTATTTATCGGCTAATGTTATTGATGTGAAGCTAAAAACAAACACGTTTGTTACAGTTGTTTTAATAATAAATAAACGATTATATATTTTTTAATACAGTTGCTCAAAAAGTGGCGTATTACAGGGACGTATAGCGTTCGGAAAGTGGGCTATTAAACACTCGTGCCTTTTCTTTACCTTTTCCGAACTTGTGCGTTGTCTTTCCCAACTGTCAGAATGTATATTAAAAAAAACCAACTACGAAGTTTTTACAAATATTTTTAAAAAGAAGCTACTTATTTGTTTCAATATCAGATTTAATGATTTGATTAAATGAGTTAGGTTAGGTTTAATTTTATTTTATCTCATTAAATTTCATTTTTATGTCATATCAATAAAACAATTCTTCTGAAGACTTGGCTGTATGGGCATAGTTCCCTTTGCCTACCCAGAATAGGTGAAGAAAAAAATGTCTGCTTATATTCTTTTACGTTCGGCGCCATTTTGTATTTTTATAATTTTATTAAATAGCTTAATTTTTTTGCAACTGTATTAAAAATAGTCGTTCAGTACACGTGCGGAACCGTCATTGCAACTTGTTCCAACTGTCATTTGTCGGAACTCGTTGCAATGACAGGCTTTCCGCACTTGTAATGAAATATACTATTACGGTATAGATATTTAAGATTCAAAAAGCAACATGAATATGACAAAAAAGAGTTTCCATTGTAGTCTAGTAATTAAAATAAATACTTTTTATAGCTCTTTTTTTTATAATACGATTTCAAAAATTTGGTTTAAAGATTAAGTAACTACCTTAAAAAATCTTGGTAATGAACTCAAAATGATGTATATATTTTTTATGATTGTTACGTTTTCTTCCTTGTTACAAAGATATTTATCTATTACCAATTTTCATAAACAACAACAACAACTGATTATTATTAATTTATTCTCAATTTTATTTTAATAATCTTGTGCCTTTTTTTTAAGTCATTATAGTATTCATTTTTATCTCCATCATCTGCTCTTTGTGAGGAGAGCCTCTAGGTATGTATGTTTGTTCGACAATTACTACATAAAACTAAATTACACACTCGTCGTTCGGTTTGAAGTTAAAAAAACATACCGGGCCCTTGACACTATATTGTATTGTAAAATATAAATATGATTGCTATTAAACTAGAGCAATTTCAAAATTGACTTAAAATAACAAGGATGTGTATGTGGTAACAATAGATTTATAGTAGGGCTGTTTTCGACCAAAAATATTTTTATTTGAAGTCACCTTAAAGTTTGTTTAATAAAAAACGCAATGATTAGTGATAACATAGTAAATAAAAAAATATGTAAATACCCTTCATACGCACACTTTTAGACCCACTTTTAACCAGATAGGTAAGATTGAATTACATATCATGCCCTAACTATAATAGCTTTAAGAAACCATTGTTTTTTATCTTTGGTTTTACAAGCATTTTTTTATATATATTCGAATATAGAACGTGCTCTTGTTACCACGTGAATGTATTTAATACTTCCTATGTGTGTTACGTGTGTATCAGGTAATTAATGTACCTTCTATCACGTGCTACGATTAGCAGAACCGTCACAATGATGATTGTCAATCGAATTGTTCTAATAAAATCTCTTCAACTATCAGTTATTATTAATTTTATACATTACTATACATAACATTTGGAATATTATAATTGTATACCCATCAATGAGACGTGCAGGCATAGTCATCATACAAATTATCTGCACTTAGAGGGATTCGAATCCACGAACGCAGCGTAAAGTGTCCAGTAGCCTGACCTATCGGCCAACCAGCCGTCAAAAAAAATCTATTTTATTCATACAGTGAATGTTATACGAGTATATCTAAATTTTCATAAAATAAGCATTGAGACTTGTTGTGTATTATTTTTATTCCGTCCTGGCATTTATTGAAATAGGCTTTAGTCAAGTTACAAGTAGTGTACGAGAGAAAGTTAATAATGATGATGAAAATGAAATTATTCAGAAGATAGTATTTACCATGTACAGGTCACCATATCGCCACACTTTCCAGAAGCCCTTGATAGTCGCAAGCATGTTGAGCGCGCGCCCGCCGCCGTACCGCGCCCGCGCCGCTGCTACTCGCCTGCAAACACAATCGTCATTTCAACACTTATTCATCTTATAACTAATTTATTAAAAAAAGGATTAAAATAACATGTTTGCTGACGCGGTCAACTCCTAAGACACACATGTCTGAGACCGATAACATGTAAATTACTACTTAGAGGAAAAAAATAGAAAACTAGATTTATGAATAGCACACATTGTTGTTAACGATACAAATGTTTGTGCGCAGATTGATACCAAAACATCATACAGTCTCTGAAAATTTGCTGAACACAGATTACTAAATAAAATATGTGACGATAACTGATAATTATTGTGCTCTTATCATCGGCATGGTTTCATTTAGATGCAAATAGTCGAAACAATAAAATTAGAGAAATTCCTTTTAACTTTATCGCGCTGCGTCGTGAGAATATTTATATTTGAAAGTACGTACATCGAGAAGAGCGTTTAAAATGCAATACTTTTAAGTACCGACTAAATGATAATTATACAAATGAAATCACAAATGAATTATTAAAAATACTGAAAATTACCTCATTTTATAAAGTACACATATACAATTTAATTACTTTACAAGATACGGCTAATAAATATGTGGTCTACGTTACATCTTCGCTAGGCCTTTACACACTGAGAAAACTCAGATCTGTATATCGGATTTAAAAGTGATAGCTGGAGATAGCGTCAAGACTTTTTACGTCACATTCATCCTTTGTTCAAACATCTTGGGTTAAATAACCGATAAGGGGAATCTTATTTTGGTATATTATCAGTCCGTAGGGTCCATTATTTGACCATGAACTCTATCGTTATATCATATGTTATTATTATTATAAGGAATTTCTTCACTTGGCAATTGCAGAATGCAATCTTCCGTAGGTACTCACTATTACGCGTATGATTATAATTATCACTGTTTTATATAATAGTGTAAATTTTTCATGTCCCTGAAAATCTATTAGAGTATCAATGACACCATGACTGTGTTAACATGTTTTAAATTTGAAGACATTAAAGTATAATTTTATACATTTTTAAATAAGTTGTAATCGTATTAACGACATAATTAAGATTAACCAAAAAGATGTAGCGAATTTGCATGCAACAGCAACTTAATTATTTTCACATAAAGCTTATTATGTATAAGCTACGTAACAAACTAAAGAAAAATAAAGAAATGAATAATAAATAAACGAAAAAACATTATTAAAGTAAAGGTTCGTGGGGAAAATGTGAAACGTTTACTTCACTACGTAAGTTCTGATCTCATTATATATCTCACCTAAGACCCTGTCTATCGTAGAGTAGATCTACTATGTGAATATAGACACACGTTTATCTTTTGCTGATTGTCAAGAGCACTGCTTCATTTTATACATTCGATATATTCGTCGACAAAACTGAATGCTTGTTATAAATTGCGCTCAGCACGCACAAAATTCATAATCCATACATACCATGTCCCAAGAGTGTTTAATTACCGTTTAATTATTTATTTATTAATTACCGTTACCGTCGAACAGACTGACGGTTCAGAATAATTTAGACTATACCAACAACATAAACACTTTAACATCCACTATTGATCATAGAAAGAATTGTCACAACAAAAAAATTATGTCCGGTAAATTATTAGGACTAGTTTAGTCCTAATGGGAACTAATCGAGTGAAAAAGGGCCAAATGAGCTTACACTTAATATATTAATCAGTTATTTTTGATGAAACATTAAAAAGTACAGAACATTAAATGGCTGGTACATAATAGACTTAGAAAATGATATTTAGGGTATGACCCTAAATTCAGTTCAGAAGTTCAACTGATTTAACTAGTAGGCTCGCAAGAACTGCGTCGCGGATTCCAATCCCGCTAAATGCAAAAAAAAATTGTATGTTTTTTATAGATGTCTGCACCGAGACATAGGCGTGTATTAAATATGTATTAATATTAATTTCTAAAATTCATTTCCGTTCATACCCGTCATACAAGTTCTTACAAGCTTACTACGGTATTCGGTTACGTGGTGTGATTTTAGAGTGATTACTATTAAGTCTTAGCTGCTACGCTGACAAAGAAGTTTGCATAATATTGACAATTAAGTAAACATAAGATAAGAGAGTCTCACAGCGCGTGGCTAGTACTTGATCCGTTTCCATTATACAACTTCGCATGTCTATTTGGTGTAAACTATTTCTACCGCGCTGCATTAACTATAACTGTAAAAACGTTTATCTATAAATAATATCTGTTATTAACAAAACAAACGCGCTATTTAATCTATTAATTATTGCAATTAATTTTTGCAATAAAACAGATACTTTGTTATAATTTCAACATTGAATCTATAACAATTACTTATCTTTGACAGTGGCGGCTCATTGCCAATTATAATGTTTAAATTATTCTCCGTTATAATTATTTTTGCTGCTATTGAAAATTAATCGATTCTTCCTTGTTAATAAATGTTATTTTTACCGCGAGCGTTTAACATAAATATTACATAATCTAAATGAACAATAATTAATTATAATATAATAATCCTAAATTTAAAAAATAAGCAAACGATAATTGCCATAACGTCAAATACGTATACGTTTTTACATTTCCTATTGCTTGTATTAGCAAATCTTACATTCACTTAAAAAAGCTACAATTACCCATATAAGTTTAAATTTGTAAAACTACCCAAATCAAAATTTAGCATTAATACTAAAAAATATTGCATTATTTTATATTTCTCATTCATAGCATAAGGCTTTATTAAATTTTATTAAAATGATCGATTTGATTTGCTAAAACGTAGAATGAAATCTACAACAAATTTCCTATTTTTCATTGCAAACAAAAGATGATAACATTTCAGTTTATACATTTCAATCGCTTAAATTTGAAGATATTGTAATCTGCACTCAAATCAATTTAAATCAAATCGGCGAACCGCTCGATAATGTCCGACAGCATTAAAGTCATTGATATGTTATATATGATTAATCTTTTCTAACTTTTATCATGAAACGCAATATTAACGTCATGGCTGTTATATAATAATCTTCGCTTCGTAGTTCATTTACCTGCACCTGATTTAAAATACAATCTGATTGATATATACAATTTTGTATTTACTAGGCGATCGACGACTGCGTCACCGTCCCGGTAGGTGTAGCTCTAAAGAAAGTTTCTCAAAATTCATAACCATAAATTTATGGAGGCCTGGAATCAAGCATTCCTACAGGACTAATCCTATAGGAGTAAAATGTGTATGACTAAGCTTTTTGAATACTGCCTGCACTCTGTGTTTGCGTCGGTACTATATTTTTTCGCAATTATTCTGTAGACCTTCGACTATTAGAAAGGACACACGTTTAATCTCCTGATTATTGCATACAGGCTACAACTTAAGATAAACGCTGGGTTAAGATGAGTTCTGGGTTTGTCAATAGGCCGAATAGGCCGCGGCATAGGGGCCAGAAAATTTGAAACGCATAGGACTCCTAGATGACGTCAATAAAATATTAACAACATTCAGAGGCGGCAAAAATAAAATTGCCTACAGGCGGCAAATCTATAAATCCGTCACTGGTGGTAATAATAAGTAAATTGTAATTGCTTATGTTACATTATACACAATAATTAATAAAATTATTTTAACTCTTTCGTTTGAGCACCGTTTAACATTCTTATCTTAGGTAATTGGATTATAGTAAAGAGGCGTGAAGCGTAATCTATAGGCAGTTTTCAATCGTACGGCATACCTACTTAGGTACTATAAAGAAATTCATATAAAATAAACAACAAAAACTAAAACATTACTCTATATTAATACGTAACAAACCAGCAACTTGGTGGTTTTTTGGTTGGTTTCGATTTTTACATTTCATTTGCAACAAGCTAGTTTTATTATTATATAACCTTTTAAAATTAAAATGTACTAAAACATGATTAAAGGTGTCACGATTTTATTACTAGTACACGGCGTAGTAGTCTCTATTACAACAATGACGTAAAACTGTGGAATTATATAAAATAAGTCACGTAAAATAATAATTCAATAATAATGATTCATGGAACGGGAATCTTCGTACTATTTCCTCTATAGCAAATTGTTACTATTGGTATGCGCACGGCGGATTCAACGTTAACTCTTAGCTTTTCAACACGCTACGTATCTACCGTACCGTATGGCAACACTAGTAATACATAAAATAAAACCTTGCTCATCTCAAATTTAAGGAAGAGTCCTGTGCTTAGCTAGTGCTAGCTGCTCGCAAATATAATCAGGGCGGATCAGTGCTGTTGAAACAATATGGAAAATATTATAAATGATAATCAACTTTGACAATCCTGAGATTTACGTTTTATTAAGTCGTAACTGTAGAAATTAGTTATGATATCAAATTTACAATCTGTTACTAAATTGTGACCCAAATAGCCCAGGGCCCCTCAAATTTACCGTTCGCCCCTGCGCATAATGGTCACTTTGTCACTTGTATGCCAAATTATTGGACGGACAAGCAATCATAATGATGATAATACGCTTTTGAATGAAAACACAGACGTACAATATCTGGCTGTTGGCCAATAACTAGGCACCGTTTGTTTTTAAATGGGTAATATCGTCTTGATATCTATTTTTTCGGTCATTGCGAGGCGACTTGCGTATTGAAACACATTTTGTTTTATCGTTATTCTATGTTCCGTTTTTTATTAATTCAATTTTATTCTTTACAATTGAATAGAATATTTTCGCCAACGTAAAAATCAAAATTGGCGATTTTATATTATTTAACACTCACGTGAATAAGACATTCGTAGACAATGTCAAAATATCGAGCTCTCCCCTTATTAATAGTTGTAATAATAAAAATATTTAAAATCCATTTTTCTATTAATTTAAAAATCGATCGATTTTTTTGTGGAAAAAAATATTATTTAGCTGTAACTGACCTTTGTATATTACTCGTATATAAGATTATTATGAATTAGATTTATGGCTTGTGTAGTGTTCTAATTAATAGTGGCACTACACTTAATATGATTTAGTATTCCACTTTGTATTGTATTTTTAAACCTAGTAACATACAAAGTACTATTAATTTATACAAATTATTAGTACTTTGTATTAATATTACTTTATAAATATTAATCTATACAAAGTAATACAAATTTTAATTTACTAAATGATAAATTATTAAGTGTCATTATCATTCCGTATGTATCATTACTATGATGTCTATGTTATCAAGTGTAAAGGTGTTTCTAAATACCCAATTATTGGACTGAAATATGTGGCTACAACAGGATGGCAATATTGTCGGATAGCCAGACTACGCAATATTCTTGGGTGAGCCATCTGCCCACCCTCTGCTCCGATTTCGCTTAAAGGCCCTCGGGCCACAGCATAGGACATTTCGAAAAAAAAAATGTACGACATAATTTTGGCGTTAGTCTTTCATATATTATATGCTTTGCATGTTCCCTGTGTTTCAGGTTGATTGCTGCATTACAATATTTTCGTGATAGCCGGGCTATCGTAGCCAATATTGTAGACACATTTTGGTGTGAAAGTATAGCCCGTTTAGAAGCATCATAAAGGAATTTGACAATGTTAAATTTTATATTCAGCAGAAAAAGTGGTGATAAAAATAGAGGGATAATAAAAATGGGGATGTGAGGGCAGATTGATTTCGATCAGATGAGAAATAAGATGTAATAGATACTTATAATAAAAGGGTTGAATGTACATGTTTTACTACAGTACTGGTGTATGAGTTAATTAAAATGAAAATTATAAAAACTTCCGACTTATCTTTCACTTGAAAGCTCGAAAACGAATACATTATTTATAAACACACCTTATACTGAGTAATGAAATATCTGCACTGCAATATTTAACAACAGTTTTGTAAAATAGATTATTTTTACTCTTATTAATTTTTAGTTTATAGACAATAATTAACATCTTGAATCAAAATAAATTCAGATACATATAATATAACCTAAGATAATTGCTACAGTAAAATAATATATTGTTCGATTATTAACCTCACCGATAAATTATTTTGTATTTCACAGAAACCGTGTATTTGGCACGATTTTCATATATATATTTAGAAAAGTTAATAAACGCTAAAAGAATAAGTAAATAATGTTTTACCACGACAATGAGCAATCGCTAAGAATATTTGGCTGGGGTGAATGATATTTTTTTTATATCTGGACTGTTTCAAATTCACATACACATGAAGCGTACCTACGTTGTTTCAGAAGCTACTAATTAAGCGTTGCTACAGCACCGCTCAAGTCACCCATGAGCTTTCGCTTATAGTAATCCGCTGTGAATACTCAATAGAGCTAAAAGCTTTAAGTACTCCAAGGCCCAAGCATCATATAAAGTCGAACAAACCTTTGAAATAAAAGCTCTTATCGCCTCACAGATAAATGGATTCGATTGCTGTATATTTCCAATTAAATTACTTTCATGTCAAAATGTTCTTTCTACACTATTGAAAAAACACTCTCTGTTAGAATGAAATCGTTTGCTTATTGTGGAATAAGAAGCTTTACTTCATGCTGCCTGAAATGAAGTAGAAAATGACTTGTGGGATGACAAATTTTATTTACGGCTGTAAAAGTACGTATCTTGTAGGCATCAATTATTGTTCCCTTCTACGAAAATAATATATTTTCAAAGGGTTTTTTTGAGGTTATCCCAGTAGGCACAGCAAAAATGTCGCGATAAAATGCTTTGTACAAACTGCAGAATATAGAGTTCAAAATATTCATAATGTGAACCATTGAGTTTTTTTTTTTTGTTTGTTTACCATATGTTTAAAAACATTAGCTATTAGAGGGTTTTCTTAACATGTCATAACACCTTTGTTTTAAAAGGCCTAATGCGAATTGACCGAACACATTCGTATTATTAAACAAATTTAGTTACAATAATTTAACAAATGTTTTAAAACATATATTTTTTTTTTTCTTATAAACTGTGAGAATTTATCTTAAATTCATAATTTAATTTAGTTACATAATTTTAATGTAAGATCTACTTATTTCTGCTTAATATTTTTAACGAAAGCAAATATAACGCACAAGTGACACAAGCTAATTAGTTTTGTAACTTACTCTGAACTATTGTTTGGGGACCCCAACTTGCCGATTTCAATAATCCTTTTTCACAGTCAATGGAGTGGACATTAAATAAAATAGCACAATCTTATATATCTATCTGTACACAATGTTTACGCGGGAAAACTATCGGCCACTCGAAATTACGATTTATATTTGGAACGCGCGCGCAACACGTGTTTTTTTTTTGTCTATATACCAGGCACGGCCGGTCTGGTAATAAATGATTTTTTTTTAATGATTTAGATATCTGCAGCTATCATCCCAGATAAAGCCTGACGGTGTACTGTTTTGAAAAGAGTCTGTATGCTCTTGACCTTGCGCGGTTCTCGGGCGCACTGAAGCCGCTTTTCGTTGTCGCTGCCAGTTTTATAACGCATTATTGTTGTCATAACTTTTACTGTGCGCGCTGCCGATAGCCGTCCGAGATGAATGTGTATCTGAATTCGTGTGATTTTTTAAAGAATTCATTTTTGTGTTTTAAGTCTGTGTAGAATAATAAAATATATTTATCAAGAGAGACAGAGAGAGAGAGTTTTATGTATAGATATAAAATGCATATGATACAATAGATAGTAAACAATTAAGTAGATAATGATTGACTTGATTAATTTTAATTAATTATATCAACGACGATCTCAATTATTATATAATGCGTCTTGCATTGTAGAATAATTCACATTGTATCAATATGCGAGAGCTACTTGTTTTATTTTTGTGTTTATAATGACGTGGTTAGGGGTCTCGTGAACGTCAATTTCACGGAAAAATCCGTGACCCTTGTATCAATCGTTAGATGAAGATCAGATGAATATTTGCTCTTTTTACACGCTTTATATTAGCTTCACTTGTATGTCAGTTTGTCAGTATGTCAGTATGTAACTCTCCGTGGGTAATCTGCGCGCCTGCGGCCTTCCTTGGTTCCGGTAGCCGTTTCTCAGGCTCCCTCTCCGAAATCGAACTCTGATTCCCCGTATTTATAATATTTATAAATAATTACTAAAAAGTAAAAAATAAATAAAAAATAAATAAAATTAAAAAAAAGCGTGGGGTGCCTGGTGTCAATATAGTTATAAATATTTTATTGACAGATATGAGTAGAGTAATTATCATTTTGATAATATCTTAAAAAGCACCCCACGCTTTTTTTTAAATAAAATATTTTTTTTTATTTACACTATTATTAATTTATAGTTATTGAAATTTTTAACACTATTCTTAATTTAAATTTATTAAAATTTATTTTCAATTTTTTAGTTTGGGTTTCTATAAAAAGCGTGTTTTTAGTTTTTTTAAACTATTATTTATTACGACTGCTTACGTGCGTAATCCTAACTTGTACTCTTTAATAATCCTAGTAAATAATGTCAAATACTTAATTTGTTTACGTCGCTTGTGTATACTAAATCTAAATCATTATTGTATATATCTTGATTATGATCGAAATCTTATTATAATTAATTCTGCAAAAATATTAATAAATTTTAAATATTTCATATTTCGAATATTATAAATAGTAAATCTACAATGTCAATAGGAGGTTGAATATCATTTACCAGCGTCATAATATGCACTATCAGTGGGTACTGGTTCAAGTCATATACATATATCATAACATTTTTGTGTTTAATTCTAAATGATACATTTCATAATACATTTTAAAATTCGTTGCAATTTAAAATTCTTATGAGCTCATTTACTTATCTCAGACGGTAATTATAATGTTATTAAAACAATTTATATTTTTTATACAATGACACGTTAATATTATAATAGAAGTTTGCGATAACAAGCGTTTATAATAACGTTTATATCGTAAATATTGTATTTGTAATTAATCAAGGAAAGTAATTAATTTTAAATGAGATTTAGCTGGTGTTTAAAAGGCATTCGTGTGTTATATAAAAATAATAATAATAAAATACCATCTATTATCGGCAGCTTCATCGGCGTTTACTTAAAAGAAAATGTTAACCAAGTTTTATACTTAACAACATTTCTACCAAATTTCAAATCCTTAAGCCTTATGAATCCAGAGATATTATTAAGTTTCATCAGTACAGATTACAGATAATATAAAAAGTCAGCCATTATTTTAAAATAAGAAGTGCTTTAATTTTCATACTCTTATGGATTAAGTAATAGAAAATATAAAAAAGTGAATTAGTAGGGGGTGGCCCACAGAGCGCGTCTGATATTTCAGAGTTTGTCCCTTATAACTTACTAGCTGTTCGCCTGCAGTTACGCTTGCGTTAACTAAGATTAATATCGACATCATGTATTCTAAAAGATGAAGTCAACAAGGCTATCAAATCACAGAAAAAAAGGAAAACGCCAGGAGGAGACGGCATATGTAACGAACTGCTACAAGAAATGTCTGGAGTAACAATAAACAGTATTACCCACTTGTTCAACGAGATTTAATGCACGGAAATATATAGCACAACAGTAGACGTCGTAAACCATAACACTATTACACAAAAAGGGGGAAAAAAAGATAATATAAACAACTACAGACCGATCAGCCTGATATCCACATGTACAAAGATACTACTGCACCGCTTAACAAATACTTTAGACGAAAATCAACCCAAAAAGCATGCAGGATTCTGTATCGATTTTTCCACAATAGACCATAATATTCATACAATAAAACAGCTAAACCAAAAAAGTGATAAATGCGGAATCAATTACTACCTAGAATTTGTGGATTACAACAAGGCATTCGACTCAATAAAACACGCAATAATATGGGAAGCTCTGGAAACACAAGGAGTTAACAAGAAATATATACGCCTGGCAACCAACATATCTACAGAAATATGAAAGCCAAAATTAAAACAGTAAAAGAAGGTGACTATTTCGCTATAAAAAGTGGAGACATGGAGATCCTATGTCGTCTAAAATTTTCTTAGCTGTTTTGGAACATATATTTAGACGCCTGCACTGGAATTCTTTCGGACTAAATACTAACGGAATACAATTAGTCTTATTTTAATTTTCAAAAAATTTCACAAAGCTTACAAGAAAAGCTAAAGCAACTTGTTTACGAAAGCAAAAAAGTGGGATTGTCGATAGACACAACAAAAACTAAAGTAATGATAAACTTCGAAAAAAAATCGCAATTACCGTCAACGATACCACAATAGAATATTTAGAAGAATACACTTATCTCAGATAGATCAAATCGCCACACGACCTTACAACAAAAGAAACAAACAAACGAATAAACCTTGCTGGAAAAGATACTGGTCACTCAAGGAAATTATGAAAAATCCTAATGATCGACTAAAAGCAAAAAGATTCGATATGTGTATTTTACCGGTAATGACGTATGGATACCAAACATGGAATCTAACTAACAACAATACACGCAAACTAGAACAGGCCACACAACATGGAAAAGTATAATGTCAAAAAGAAAGACTGAATAAGACTAGATGTTTTAAGAAACGAAACATTCAGTCAGTCTCGTGAACATGACATTCGTAGACAATGTCGAAATATCGAGCTCCGCGAAATGATAACAAAAAACATGGTCAATATCCCGTTTTAATAGTTTTAATTTTAATTTTAATAGTTAAAATTATGAAAAAAACCATGTTAGTTTATAATCCTAAATAGTTCCTAAGATTAGCGCGTTCAAACAAACAAACTCTTCAGCTTTATATATAAGTATATTAATATAAAGAAGAGAGGAACACAATCAATAATAGTTTTAAAGTGTCTACAAATAAAAAAAAACACATAATATATGTTATAAAATCAACATACAATTTTAGCTGTAGTTTTAATTTCATGAATCTCATATATTATAAAGTTACATAACATTTATTTATTTTTTATTTGAATTATCATTTATTACACATGTTTCTTATAAATGGATATTATTTTAATTCGTAACAACGTTACATTACATAATGATTAATTTCATTACTTTTTTACATATTTTTTCAGTAAATACATATCATAATATAATAGTTTACAGGCTTTAATTTAACTCAGTGTTATTTTATTTAAATTTATTTAGGCTTTTTATAATATTTGGTTTAATTTGGACGAACTGCTCTTGTTTTTTTTTTTAATAATGTCTTAGACAAAGTGGTTTTTTACTTTATTTCTAAAACAATACTAAATCGTGTAACATATTCATTTTCTTTCTAATTTATAAGAAAATTACTTTTATTTATAAGAAAAACTAAATATTGTTCTAGAATTTTTTTTTTAATTTTTCTCACATATTTTAAATACGGGGATTTAGATTTTGTTAAATGAAGGAAGTGTAAACCTGCTCGCTTTATTTTATCTTCAAATCAATAAAAATATCATAGAATACGTCAAGATAAAATGAATAATATATCAAATTAACTTAATGATTTAGTCAATATTACATATTATCAGACCATTTTATTTAATAATTAATATCATTTTATCAGATTAATGCATTCTGAATTTGAAACGAATTTAAAACGTTCAATTTTAAACGTTTTATGTCAAATTGACGATGATCACAAATACTAACCAGAGTACAAGATTTATATAATGACAGATCACTTAGTGCACTAATTACAACTTACAGGTGTAGATAGATCACTTAGCTTACATACATGGAGTAGATCACTTAATACTTACTACTTACATTAATTTTGCGACAGTGGTAGAGCTATCTACCTACTGACGCTGTATCTATGGTAATGTAGCGAGTTACTTTGGGTAACTAAATATATACACTGTGCATATATTAGAGATGCGCCAACTAAATTATTGACTTTGAAAATTAAAATTGAATAGTTTGTAGAACTATAAGTTATATGTATTTTTTCGCTTCAATCATTCACGTATCGTCTACCGATAGAAAATACGGAAAGACAGTAGGAATATGTTTTGATGTATGTACGTAATAGATATTCCATAAAAATATAAGATGGATATAAATAACAACTTTATTAAATTGTAAATAAGTTATAGGGTTTTATCTCTAAGCCTGCTGGTAGAAGGTGTTTGATTTTTAACATTGCGCCATTCTGCATGTACCACCTTGCAAGTCTCAGAATGCAGGGAATTTATAAACTGTGAAAGTAAAGTATCAACATATATGTCCGACTGCTGGGCACAGGATCGCTTCTCGAAATCGGGTGAGGAGAATATTGGGCCATAGTACCCCTATGCACTGGCACAATGCAGGTTGAATTTTACTCGCCTTCAAACCCCTTTATTCTCATAAGGCATGCAGGTTTCCTTACGATGTTTTCCTGGTGAGCGAGCGATGATCTCGTATATTTAGAGTGGATTTAGAAATTTTAAAAAATCCATTTCAAGGCCCAACGTAAATAAAGTAGCAAATTTTGAGTGGGCTGTTTAAACTCTGCCTCTATTGAGTTTATCTACTATTATCCCTGGAATAAAGGGAAAGCAAGGCTTAAGGATAGTAGCGAAGACCATTTCTCGTCAAATTTCTTTCTAATTTATAACAAGTTATTAGATTTTTACCTAAAAACTCTTACTGTACTTAAAAAGTCTTTTCTATTTTTAATAATACAACAGTTTTAGGAGTGCATCTTACATAGTAATTGTGTGCATACATATATTTTATCAACAAGTTATTACATAGTTTGTGATAGTTTGTGAGCGATTAAACTAGTAATGCAAATTCTATATACTTGGAATTTTCTTATCGTTCTCTTTGTTCGAATGTTCATGAAATTGTGAATTCGACATTTCAGATAAGATAAACCAGGAATAAAATTGTTTTTATTTTTCTTTATTTTTAAGTATACTAAACGTATAACGTATAAAGTAAAAACATATAAAGTAAAAAGTATATATAAGTTATTTAAAATTTCTTAAATTTCCTCCTTTAAACTACAGGTGGAGTGAAATGAAAGCGTATCGCTGTAGAGTATAGGCGATAGTGTTACTCCGATAGTGAGCTTGCGCTCACCGTCTTCGAGGGTTGGTTATTCCTTGCCTTACACACCATTTGTGATTTTTCACGCTTTTTATGTCACCTTATTTCAAAATTAGAAGTCGAAATGAAAAAATTGTACATTTAAAACGTGACTATATACAAACTATTATAAACAATAGCGGTAAATCTTATTATAATTCAAATAAAATTTCAACAAAGCGACGAGAATAAAAATAAAATAAGTTAAATAACGTTTGTAAATTGTAAGGTCACTAAAAAAATATAGATCCTTCGATTACAGGTTGTAAAAGTTCATCTTATATATTAGACACACACTTCGACCACACAACCTATAGACTCCTATGTGTTTGATGTTTGATTTTTCGTATTAAATGCATTCTGGCAACTAGCTGAGGTGAGACGAAAGGGGTTGCAATGCTGTGATTAGCTAATTCAAGGTCATACATTACCAATCATGGAACTTTAAAATAAAATGGATATATTTCGCAACGGGAAAGAATGAGACGACACGATAGTTTGAGTACATTGTTTACGGCTTACATCGGAACTACAAGTCAGATGTGTCGCCAGAACCTGCAGTGCTATTCTGTAAGAAATGCAGCGCTGTCGCAACGCTGCGACGAGCTCGTCGCGCCCACAGCGTTGAAGTTGCTAGGGTGTTTGATATGGTTTGACAAGCTTAGTGAATACGAAGTTGAATTCACAGCGCTGTTTTTTCGTTGCGACAGCGCTGCGTTTCTTACAGAATAGCACTGCTGTTCCCCTGTTATTAGGAGTCTATGGGTTATGTGGTCGATGGACACACATTATAAAAACGTGTTCATCAAACTAAATACGTATATATTTCACTAACAATTTCATGCGACTAGGATAAATCACAAAATATGTCTACGGTACAAAGCATGCGGAAATACAAAGCGTGCGAGATAAGGAAGAGTAAAATGTACGCACAATATCCGGTCCACGAAGTTCCTAAACTCCGCTCCTGTTTAGCATAACGAGGCGCCGATTATTCGCGTACTGTATAGGAAGCTGAGCATATTTTTTGTAACTTACTTGATTTGAATTATAAGAGGGCGTAGAGGCAAGAAAGGTTACCCATTGATTTATATACCGTTAGATCCTATTTATGTATCGAGGAACAATGTGAACAGTAAAACGACAAGAGTCACGAAGTAATTTATTTTATGCCAGAGTATTAGAACCAGAATATATATCAGTGATAAAGTGCAAGCCACTTGAATTGTAGTAGAGTCAAAGTCAAAGTCAAAAATTTTATTCAAATTAGTACCATCAAAGTATCTTTTTGAACGTCAATTGAGTCTACCACCGGTTCCAAAGCAAGCCCACTGAGAAGAACCGGCTAAAGAAACTCAAATATTTTACAGGGTTGCTATTTTTTACAAGATTACTATACCTAGTACATAAAAACTCACAAATATAACTTATATAACAATAGTACAATTAATAAAGGAATATTTGTTATATACCTATCTAGGTGATCGGCCTGGTATCTCACAAAATGTGATAGGCCACATACACGAAACAGACTACGTTGATAACGGCCTAAATCAAACAATTGATAAAGATGTTAATTTCAGTATAGGAAGAAAGCAGTCTTTCTGGCTTTGTGAGGTGTCATACGAGAAATACATTTGTTTAGACTGATTACTCAATTTGATTACCAGTTCCACTGACTATAAGTGGAGATTCAGTGGTACAACACCATTGCAGGCCTCGGACATACCATCATACATCATACATACTACATATTATGTAGTCATCACGTGCTCTGGTTCGAAAAGTGCACCATAATGCAATTATGTATAACATTGGAAGTTTCTGAAGGTGCCTGTGCGTTGAAAGACGTAGGAGGTGCATGTCACGGTAATTGTGGTTTGTTGGCACGGTATTTACGCTGTCGTGTAATCCTAATTGTACACGATTCGAATGAGATTAGCAAAATATTGTATGCTTAAAAGTCGACTAGAAGAAAGTACTAAACGCACAAATGCATCAGTACTGTCGTATTTTTTTAAACTTGAATTATTTCATATTATTTTTTTATCAAAGTATGCTTTTTTATAGCATAGGAATTAGGATAGTTTAAATAGAAAGCATAGAGGATTATAATTATGCTACATACATACATTACATATCTACGACTGAAGCCAGCCAGCAATTTAAGTCACATACACTTTATGTACATCATCATTGTCAGTTTTTACCCGTCCAAAGCTGAATATAAACCTCCTTTGAACGCCAAAACGGCCGATTCCTCACCACTCGCTTCCAACATGGACCGCACACTGCAAGAAGATCGTCTTCCTGGTTAAATGCCGATAAACACGTCGTCTTTACTCGCACTGGTAATAAGATTGATTTTCCTTTTATGCCAAGATATTTTTGAGCATTCTGGATGTTTAGATACGATTGAACAGTCTGTACGCTAAGATATTTTTGAACACTAATTGCGGAGATGAATTTGTAAAATGTGTTGCTTAAATATATTGACATACAACAATATGACAATTAAATGTTTACATAGATATTATTAAATTTACGTCCATCACATATTTTTGAGCAATTTTGTTGTGATATTATTCTAAGACTGGCTGTATCGAAGCTGTCGGTACATAATAAGTTTGACAACAATTATCTCCACTCTAAATGCTAGTCAATATTGAAAATAAGCTTACAAACGGTTTTCCCAATATTGAAATGTTGTTATTTTAACTTTAAAATGGTTTTTTTTTTTTAAATATTTATAGTTTTAATAACCAACTAAATAACAATTGCTTATATTTTATTAACAAGTAAGCAAATTGTATGCAACTAAAAATTATTTGGTAGAATTTATTGCTGCAAGTATTTTTTCGTAGTTCAAGCTTAGTACTGTCGATAAAGAAAATGGTTTCAAAAAATGGCAATCATAGGGACTGCTCATAGAAGTTAAAACTTAGAGTCATCGCCACTTAAGAAGTCCGATAGACGCGGCGCTGCGGTCTCATAACTCAATGTTGCCAATTTCTAGTGTAATGATTTTCCACTAAGGCTAGTACAACAAAAACAAAAAATCATTATAGGGCCTATGGTCAGTAGTGCATTGATAAAGACTGATGATGATAATAACGATAAAAATAATTATAGCAGCAAATATCCCTGCCAGGTTTTAGTAAAATAAAACATTTTTTTTTTAATATTTCGTTTGTATTTTTTACGAATAACCGATTAGTAGAATTCATCTAAAACAAGCTTCTTCGATTGTGTTCGGCTTTTGACAGAGGTGACGATTTTCTCAGAAGTAATAGCTGCCGTTGTTACTTCTTTTGTTATTCGACCTTTTTTACAGAAACACCTAAAAATATAATTCATCTAAGCAAAGGTTTTAATTCTTTTACCTTGTAATTATATTCATATAAAATATCATAAGATAAATGTAGGTGTAGAATTAATGATAATATTTTAACCATAAATTAGGTAAAAATGAGTGACTCTGGCATCTCTAAAATTTACCTGTCATGACGGTGACATTTATAAACATATTATTCAACGGGGGTAATTGTTGTTTATTTTTACTTTCAAATTCACAAAATTATTTCTCTTTAATGATCATTATACGGCCATCACTTCTTACACCTTACTTTATATTATAGGCTCCATATTTCACGTTAAACAATTTAAAATATCACAACTTCTTACTCCAGACAGATGTCAAGATGTCAATCTTGTCAAATTTAGTTCGGGCATTAGTCGCAGGACTTCATAAGTGGCGCTGACTATATAACTTTGAATTATGACATCATAATGTCACATTAACATGTCGGTGTCGGGAATCGATAAGATTTATATCCTGAAGCTATAAACTTTTCACTTCAAAAATATTTAACTCTGTCACACTCTTTGTGTATAACACCTTATTACATTACATTAAATTTATCTGAGGCCCGTCGTACCAAATGGGGTATATTTAATCCAAGTACAAAATTACTACATAGTAATATTGATATGTGAAAATTCTCACGTTCAATGGACCAATAAAAGTATAAGGACTGTAAGGACAGTTTAAACGGGCATTGCACGCGTGTGACGTTGAGAATAAGGCCACGTATCGGAAGCGGATCGATAATTGTTCCTACTTTAATTATTCTATATATAATAAATCTATTTCTGTGATCTATTTCCTTATTGTATGCAAGTTTCCCGTCTCTATTCGCAGAACATTTTTATATCAATTCAAAAGTAAACACCCATATAAACTAGTTTCGCATATTATTATGTATTGAATTAAATGCATATATTAAATTAGACACTGAGACAAGAGAATCGAAGGTAGATAAAATTGATCGGAGAGTAAACATTAATATATTTCTATAAATTATACTATATTTTAATATATAAATATTTAATATCTGTCTGTGATTCACCTGTTGTGAATTAATTGTTATTACTCGACTAGTTGCTGTCTTGCTGGATTATAGTATGATGTGTGAAGATACGAATTCGCGATATCTGGAAAATCTAGCCGTAATTCATGAAAACAAACTTGTGATATAATTCTAGCTCTACATTGCCAAGACGTCACTTCTGAATGTTAGAATCGTCTCATCTTCAATGGTATCAAACCAAATCAACAGGTCCTTATTTGATATTTCATAATGAATTTAGATTTTAAATAAATTTCAAGTACTCTGTTCTATAGTCCTCTCCTATTTATAGCATATTGCCTCCATTACGCCCTATCATGATAGCTTATATAATATGTAATGGTATATCATCTATTCAACACCACCTCACACTTCGCTGCATACCAATGATTTAGCGTCTGTAATATCAACCAGTTATATACATAGCTTCGCATAAAGACAAACCATAAGCGTTCTAGGCTCTAGCCATACCTACTTTTTTACACTATTGACGACATACGACCAGCCAAAAATATTTCTCTAATATCTATTATTTTATATTTTTATATTCTTTTATTCATTACATATTTCAAAGAAGTTTACACATTTCAATTGTTCACTATAACTATTTCCGAGTTCTTAGTACGGCAAAGGGCTAACACTCTGTTAGCCCTTTGCCTTCTTATTTTCTTACAAAATCTGTCAAAATGTTAAGATAGAGACGATATTGAAAGCCGCCGTTAAAGAAACGATTGTGTAGCTTAACTCCCACCTGCGGTATTTCCGAAATGAGCATACTCATATTTGAAAGACTGGTGTAGCTTGTGTGTGGCTATCACTTACCGACAGGTGAGCAACCGTTCGTTTGCCCCCTTTTCTTTAAAAATAAAAATCTCCCTCGTAAGAAAACAAATAAAATGGACAAACGTGAGTATCTGCGGCTCTAGTAAGCGTAATATCGTAGCGGCATTGAACGTCGATATTTTCGCCGATCGTGATAGAAGAATCGTGTCAATTACGTGCGGAACGTAGATCATACGTCGCGATAGGCACCACGCCTAACATCTACATAATATATTAACACGATACACTCAAACACAAATAACGTATGCAATATTTACACAATGTACTTAAAGTTGTTGGAAACTTATCCGTAAACTTACCGTATTAAACATCTCAGAAGTGAAAGATTGAAAAGACTTACAGTTGTCAAAATGAGTTTTTCAATCAACAAGGCCATTAAAATCAGTCATTTTGGACACAAGATTTATTGCTTCTATCGAGTTTACAATACAATAACTGATTTTTATTATGATTATCGCGAAAGTTGGATTAAACCTTTTAATTTTCCGAAGTTACCGTACCAGTTTCACCCTATCCCTATGCCATCAAATTGATACCATAATAAAGTATTAAGTCTACACTTAGTAATACGTGTAGACTTAATACTTGACACTTGTACTTTAAAGTCAGACTAAATGACAAACATGCTAGACCACTATTTGCCTGGTAACACGTGCAGTAAATATATTATAGTTTTCCACTTAGAAAACACTTGTATCTACTAAATCAATGAATAACCTTTATTCTTTTCTTTAATGTTTCTTTCAGTGTCATTTAGATAAGAAAACTGTCAAAGACAGCTTTACAGAACAGCACTATTCAAAACTAAATTTTATTGTGCTAAGGCCAAGCAACTAAAATTAATAGAATTTCTTGTACAATTAAAGACCGGCTGGTCCAGTTGCCAGGCTACCGGACAGTTTACGCAGCGGTCGCAGATTCGATTCCCGGCAGATGCAGATAATTTGTATGATGAATATACACGTCCATGACGCAGTGCAGATGCAGACTGCACTTCTATTTATTTCCTTTTCTAGACCCATAAGTTCGTTAGAACTTGTGATATAAGCTTGGTGTAACTGTTGAAAAAAAAATATTGAGCTTTTATATCGCACATTAATTGAGTAAGCAGTGGCGGATGTCTTTTCGCTTTCTGTGAAGTTTGTTAATCATATTGAAAGTCGGTAACCGCAGACCGCAACTCGCCTGTCGCCTTGTAATAAGAATGATTCTGCGAATATGTACATTGACCTATTTCAAATCTTTTTCGCGTTATCGTGACATCTGTTATAAGCATCTATTTGGTTTTATTTATTTTATTACTATAACACTAGATTTTAATTATCACTATTCAATTTATTATTAGTGTTTGTGGTATTGAAAAAAGTTGGCATTGATAGCGTATATTAGCATTATACCAATCAATTCCTAATGATGTAGTATGGTAATTCAAATCGCATTTACATCTTCAGTTAGAAACGGCATCAATTATAACTATAAGTGTTATTTCCCTGACACAAATCTTAAAATACTCTAAAAGGAAAAACTTTATTCACGGATAAGCATAATCTATTTTAAAATAGGATAAAAAATAACAATGCAACATCGACGATTCGATAGTAATAAATAAGTTTATTCGAACAAAGTGTTATTTTACTGCAGACGTTTCCGCAGACATGTATCGACTTTATAATATCCTAAAGAATCACAACATCGTACACAAAAGAACTTTATATGCGCAGTATCAATAAAATATATAATTTAAAATACACACAAATGTCATGTATCAAGGAAAACTGGTATATATTTTTTGTTCAAATTACAAGAAGTCCTAATGCATCGAATCCATAACTATAAATCACTTGTGCGTGTGATAGTACCCACGTCAATGTCAGAAGTAAACGTGTGACATGAATTGTACCAATCGGCGAGTCGTTAGGCCCGCTGCACCCGCTGCAAGCGAACCTAGATACCCGTTCCACTGAGACCTGATTCACTGTTCATAACGATGCAATATGTCTGATCTTTCATTAGATGTGATTGAAATGGGAGATGTTTATATACTACACGTATCTGCGACAGCGTTGACTTCATTTTTCTTTACAAAACTTGATGTGTTTTCTTATCAGAAAATAGCCGAATATAGCATTCGTAAACATACCTACTGACACTCATTTTCGGATTAAACTTTAAAGAACATCCAAATTTTGCAGAATTAAAAAATCTATTAATGTGTATTTATTTTTCAAATTGCTCCTCTAAATGCAGATATTTTGATAGATGCAATATAAATGACGATTCATATAATGAATATTAAATTAAATGAGTAATATAATAATCCACTTGTACACTTTACACTTCGAATATCCACATGGCATTTACTTGTATCTCGAAGATAAACTTAAGGTCAGCCATGTATCTGATATAATTCGTTGTTTGTTCCTGTCCTCCACAGACCACACCTAACCACTGCTGAAACCAAATCAGCTTATGGCTACAAAATGGTTCATAAATTAATCTTATTTAAAATATATATTGTAAATGAGAAACATACCTTATTAGGTAGTTCCGTTCTAACGATTAGATGTAGGAAGTGAATGCTTCCTCAACACGATGTTGTCAGCTCATAAAAATGTATTCTTGCATAAAATTCATGAAATTTATTTCTTAATGTTATAATTACTAATAAATAGGTGATTTACTTATTCTGTAAGATTATTATGAGAGACTATTTTTCGTTAATTCTACTCAATCAAAATAATAATACGAAAGAGGCAAGTTCAAATCTATTTGTGTGAATATAAAATTTTGTACCTCGGTCATAAAATGTGTAAATAATTATTTATTTGTAGAAATGTGTATTTAAATAAACTAAAGGTCCTGCGAGGGTCGAAATTCAACCTTAATTTATTAAAGTTTAATCATATTTTTATTGTTATGATATCATTCATTATTAGATAAATATCCTTTTCGGGTACATAGAGAAATTAAATCCTAATTTGAGTCATGGATGGCAATGGATTTTATATGATTTTTTCGTAATATATTTTTGAATATCATATAATATTAAAGCTTTCCCTCCTCTCTTCTGTGGAACTTTGTCAATATCAATTACTGTTTTCTTATATTTACGCGAATTACACTCATTATAATGAAACTACTTTTACGGATTTTATTGCGGCTTATTACGGAAACGTCAGACATATAAAAAACTTAATAAGCCGCAATAAAATCCATAAAACTTGTTTCATTATAGTAATCTCAATTACTCCCGCGCACTGCCAATAAGTACCCAGTGGTCGCAGGTCATACAATAACTTATATAAATACACATTATTACACACTTATATCATCATCATCAGGCTTTATGGTCCACTGCTGAATATTGGCATCTCTCGAGAACGCCAAGACCCTTGTCCAGTCCTATCCAACAGGGACTGGCCACTGCACTGTGATTGTCTTCCTACCTGGTGAATAACCAACACTGCGTCTACGTAAACGCTGCGTTTTAGGTCATACAAATTGAAAACTTCAATAAATTAAGTAACCAGTGCTATTATTGAGTATTATTATATACATTATACACGTGAAGTAAAAAAGTATCATGATACCGATGTGCTGGCCCGATGCAGCTTGGTAAACTTAACACACCTTCAAAGACTTTCAATCTCGTCAGGCATACAGGTTTCCTCGCGATGTTTCTTACTTCACCGGTAAGCAAGCGATGGTCTCGTGTTCTGCGTGCACTTCAGAAAAACTCATGAAGAGGCCGAGTCCATAACCACTGCACCATCGTCGATGGGGTCATCGCATCGGAGGAAGTCACTCCTCGCCAAGCTGATCTAATTTGGCGAACCAATGAGATGAATATTTAAAGGAATTAAACACAGTGGCAGTCAAATACTATTAACAAATATGTATAACATTTTTACAATGACGACCTCTGTGGCTTGATGTTTTGCACGTTAGCGCTCAAGCTGGAGATAGCTGGTTCAAATCCCACTAGGGAATATTAAAGAGTTTGTGTGTTCCGGAGTCGTGAAATTTATTTACATTAAAATGTGTGTAATATAATAAAATGTATTTATATGAAAGAATTAAATATAATTTGTATTTCCCTTGTCTGGTTCACCAACACAAGTTCTTCGGAAACTTACCACGCGAACAGATTGACTCCGTGTAAAAGCGTCCATAGATATTATTATTACTATTATTTTAATTAAATACTTAATTTCTTGTGGGATTTATTACAAAAATCTTGTTACTGATCATTATTTGTTTTAAAATATCGTATTTTTCTGATAAAACATTAAAATTAACATATTAAATTACTTGTATGGGATGTTTTTATTGTTCATACCGTATTAATTACCTATGACATCGGACAAGATAATAACTATGGATTTAAATATTTAATATTTAAATCCATAGTTTATTTGGATTTTACCAACTTTTCATTTTTTTCTTCATTTATTTATCATTTTAATTCCGTTATTTTGCTAGGATTTGTTACTTTTATCTACGGAATTTGATTACTAAACTAACGAAGCGACTAAAAGTACGAGTTGTACAAACGACAGGCTCACATTATGTTATATAAGTTGCATACTGTTCTTATGAAAATAAGGCATAATGTGACCCTTAATTTAAGGTCCGAGGCCTTACTGTGTGACGTGTATTGTGCGCGCTTGGGGTCGACAACCGACTAACCATGACCTACTGCGGACAGCGCACCCGTCGCGCGCAGCCAAAACAAACAGTACGCCAAGTCGCCAAGTAATACGGTTCATTAAATTCAGGAAGTAATTCGTTAATATATGCATTTAAATTATAACTGTTATTTATATGCCCAAAGAAATAAATAATTAAAGACAATTATTTATGTAAAATCTATAGAATAAAATTTTATTAAAATTATTTTTAATTTTGGATTCAAATATTCAAGTGAAAATACAAGATTATAGTCTCATTTTATCACTACATATTATAAAACAAAGTCGCTTTTTCTGTCCCTATATCCCTTTGTACGCTTAAATCTTTAAAACTACGCAACGGATTTTGATGCGGTTTTTTTTAATGGATAGAACAATTCAAGAGGAAGGTTTGTGTACATAATTTATTAAGTTTTTATATACATTGGCTAAGATATAACAATAATTGTTGAAGGTGTCGGAAAGAAATTGGCCGTCTGGGAGTTTCCAACGAAAACGCTGCCTAAACCCTTTGAGATATATCAAAATAATGTATGGTGGAATTGTGTGTCTTAAATAGGTCTACAAAAAAGTCCGCGATGGCATATATCTATCTCTTAGGTATATCATACTATATCCATTTAATACTTCAAATAAATGGGCAATTATAACGCGATAATTTGAAAGTTATTTACACAAATACGGTATGAATCCTTATCATTTTAAATTAGTTAATTAGCTGGAGCACTTAATGAAGATTATTTTTACCCTTTACATCATGCAAATTAAATGAATACTTTAGAAGATATGGCAATATCAAAATAATACGCAAGAAAATAAACCGTCTTGCCGTGATTTGAGAGGGCAGTGTAATATGTAATAGTATCCTAAATAGTAAATATGCATGCAGAAAGTCTGCGAAGGAATATAATATGTCTTTATATTCAAGATACCATATTATATCCATTTTAATACAAAAACTTAGTCATTATTGAAATGAAAAATTATCGTCATCAAACATGATAAATCCGTAAACCTAAGTTCACGCGGGCGAAGCTGCGGGTAACAGCTAGTTATTTAATAAAACACAAAAAAAAAATATTTCTTGTGCTATAGGTATATATTTTTAAAAACGTATAGCATGAATTAAAATTACTCATAAAATGTTTGTCATGTGACAAATGAATAAAGCAATAATTTATAATTAATTATATCATAAATATTAAATGTTAACGTACCGTCCGTTATCTTTACCTACGCCGCCGCGGATTTGCGGAAGGAACTACAAAACCTTGGAATAACTCGCTTTGTTTGTTATTTACTTTGATAAGCGTATGAATTTGGATAATATAATAATTAATATTGAATCGTAAACATAATTTATTTGTTAAATGAAATAAATATTAAACCAAAATTCAAGCTAAATACATCATGATTTTCAGCCCGCGTCTTTCTGTTAAATGGGCAGGGAAAAGGAAACCAATTAGAAGTCGTTTAGGTGAAAATATTAATACAGTTTCAAACTTTGCCCAAAAAAACTTCGTAGGTACTCTCCATTTTCTTTACTTGGTAACATGAAACATATGATTCAGCATAGTAATTTATATGTATATGTATGAAACACTCAAGAGTTTTTATCGGTGATTTCAAAGAATACATTTAAATAATTGCATGAAAAAAATGCTTTTTTTCGTCGTCGTTTACTGTACGTTTTTTGAATAAACACTTATATATATTAATCGAATAAACACTTATAGATATAATATTTATCCATTATCAAACATGAATACAAATGTTTATGAATGGTAACGATCGTAAAGTCTCTGTTTATGTTAATCGTTCAACATTGGGAAATTTTGAAACCGCGCAAATGCAGTTCAAGAGCATCAGAGCAGATGTCAAGGGAGATTCAATTAAAATTTCCACCAACTGTCATTGATTTTTCATGGCTACCTTCTTTTAAGGTTAAATGGAAATTGGGGTCTTGCCCTTGCGCTGCGAGTTTGCGACTTATTAAAATCATGGTTCTGGTTTCGCTGCGTTTTGCTTACCATTTTTATTTTGGTCGAATTTAATCTACAGAATAATTCAAGTATTCTATTTTCTTCTACCTAACCTAGGTGAAATGGTATGTTGACCCGCTCTACTTACATCAGTTATCACTTACCAGTTTCCGCCATTGTGACGTAAACGTACATAAGTTTCTATAAATCTTTAATTGAATTCAAGTTCAAGTGCTTTGGTTTATTTTTAATGCCGTCCCAATTGATATGTTTCGGTGCTATCGTATATTTGTTTTTTTGACCCTTACGCAATTTTTTGTTTCAAATCGACGTTTTTTGTTTCATCATCAGGATGTTATCGCGCCGTGACGCTCATTTGTTTGTTTGTTTGTTCCAGACGCGCGTCAATGATGTCGCCACGTCAACTCATGCGCAACTCGAACATGACACAGAAGTGGCAGCGACGTGAGATATCCAACTTCGAGTATCTCATGTTCCTGAACACTATCGCCGGTGAGTATTGATTCGAAAATTTTCCATTGTTATAAAAGTAAGTCTAGGTACAATAATAATCCTGACAGATTTTGGCTCTTGCGACGATATTCTGCTATGAAGTGATGCTGCTTCATTGGTGAGCCCTTGCCACATGAGCTATGATAATTTATACGATTTTGGTCCAATAAAGACGAAAACTGCAAGATTATAAAAGAGTTTTCCATACTGAAAAAGCAAAAAATTGCTATTATGTAACAAGCTGCAAAGATTAAGTAAATATAAGAAGAATTAATTTATTTTATATACGTATTTGACGCCCGCCTGGTCGAGTGTTCAGACTACCGTACACGTAGGTCCTGGGTTCTAACCCCGCCAGATTCAGATAATTTCTATGAAATGAATATAAAGATCTGCTCAGTGTCATAAATGTGTATGTATGTAATTAAATAAATTTCAAAAAAATATTTACCGTGATTTTTAATATAATGTATTTTAAATGATGAATATAGCCAGGCTAATTTAAAATCGTATATAAATTTCTTAAATAAAAAAATGAATAAAAAGACACGAAGAGTTCTGATGAATACTCAAGGTCTTTTCTCGTTTAGAAGGTCTACTTTCATCCAACTTAGACAATCTGCCGCAAGATGTGGCATATTTTACAGTTTAGATAACACTTTGTATGTAATATGTGAGACTATTGTTATGTTGTATAACATGCAAGTACAGATTGTTGTGTAAAAAATAAATTAGCGTTCTGCCACTGCGAATACGTTTTCAAATATTGAGTAGGAACAACACACAAAGACCAGATTCATATTATTATTCTCTTGACCTGACTTTACCCATAAAATACACCACTAGTACTTATTATAATATAAAATCTATGTAGAGCCCAAATATTTAATCCAAACACAAAGGAGTCGTGATTTTCTTATTTGATTATTCTGCAATCTTCACCCTTTTTTTTTAAAGATGGTTCTCGGCCTAACTGCCCTTATAATTTAATGGCTCACCTAAAATATATTAAATTAGTAAATAGAGCAAATTGCTAGATAACCGCGATAAAAACTTATTACCATATTTTTTGTCATTGGATGGTGAATAAAAAATATCGGCGAATATTATAATTGAGGCTATATTTCTGGAATCTTCTAAGTGCTGGCTAGTAAACACGCAAAAAGACAGTTGTATAAATAATCCCCTAAGGCACATCCAGTCTTCTAAACACTGCACATTATGTTGCTACATCTGTAAGTCCCGGATTGCCTTATTAAGCCACGAAAATAACTCCAAATATTTGACGCTGTTTTAAATATATGCTAAGTAACTATTATATACTATATACTATACTAAGGAAAAGCGTAGGGTACAATAAGGTTTTTTTTTAGAGTGCTTGAAAAAATAAAGTTATTATATTCATTTATTAATTATATTAATTCTTTGTCATATAAGGTCTAGGTTTATGTTTATTTCTAGGTCTTGTTCTGGGAAACAGTTATCGTAAAACACTAATAATATGAGTGATGTGACCTCATTACTTTCTCACCTGTACCCTGCTTGTCAGGGAAGTGAGTGGTATGTACATAACAAGAGATACACTATTGGTACGTTTATTGCATCCCGCATTCTCGTCTATAACTGACGCTAATTATTGATATGTCAGCGGTGTTCGCACCTTGACACATTTCCCTCATGAGTAGATAGTGTTCTATTAAATAAATGTTCTTCAATGTTTTACGTATAAATTTTTTATAATTAGAAATATTTGCAATCAAAACGAGGCACCTGAAAACAATGTCGACATACTCTCTGCCTATTCCACATAGTTTCAATTAGAAAGAAAAGACTTAGCTTAATTTACTTCCGGGAACAAAAAAAAATGACAACACTAATTATGGATTATCTTTTTATTTGTGGATGCTACGGTACTACTTGAGCAGTAACAGGAATTCAAACGTCATTTTTGTCTTAAGTTCAGGTAACTCGCGCGGTAAAAATGTACATTGACGAATTGACGATTATGAATGCTACTAGTCTTTCTAATATATATATATATATATATATATATATATATATATATATATATATATATATATATATATATATATATATATATATATATATATATATATATATGTGTGTGTTTGTCACTCTTTCACACAAAAACTACAGAATCTTTTTAATTGAACCTTATTAAAACCTAGAGCTTATTCATCAAAATAACGCATAGGCTATTATAATTAATTTCCGAAATCTAATCCTGCGCAGGCGAAGTTGTTGAGCTAGATAGCTAGCTCTACAATTGTACAATAATACTCTACAATTGAAAAAAATGCAGTGTTTTACTTATCAATCTATTATAATATTAGCATTAGGACCTGTTTTACAATCTCCAGATAAGTTCCGAATAGGCTATTCACAACATATTTGAAAGATACTCCATACTCTATCTGTCAAATATGTTGTGAATAGCCTATTCGGAACTTATCTGGAGATTGTGAAACAGGCCCTTAATATAATAACTTGCGGACCGCCCTCCTTCGCACATGTAAACAAATTATAGAACTTATAGCTCACTACTATTAGCTACTCGCTGGTAATTTGGCTTTCCATTCGTGTAAGAATTTTTCAAATCGGTCCATTAGTTTAGAACTTTTTCAATAAAAAACAAAACAAATAGAGTTTCATTACAAACAAACAATCAAATATTTCCTTTTTATATCAATATAGATAGACAATGAATTAATCACTCATTAGTCATTATATCTTCAGTATGTTATCAATCTTAGAGCAGAATTTTTAATACGTGTATGTAGTATTTAATAGTCTACAATTATGCGTATAATTAAATTACGCAATCGCTATTACACTACGCTCCTACGTCACAACTATCTGGTAAGCCAACGATCTCAATATTTTAATAGAAAATAGAAAAACGGAATAAAACCAAGATAAATGGTACACTTTTACTTTGCACGGCGTAAAAATAAGCTTTCTTTTGTGTTAAAGACAGTTTGAAGTTTCTAAGGTAAACCTTATGAAATATGCGGCAATGCTGGTTATAAGCTAATGGTCCTTAATAAAGTAATAGGCTAAATCCACGAATGGGTATGTTTGAGTAAGACGTAAGGTCAATTTGTTAGCCATTAATGAGGAACTTGCCGTTTTGCGTTACACGTAACTATGAAAATGTGATAATTATACACGTTTAGCTTCTGCGTGTCAGCGCCGTGTCATTGTTGATGTAAAGGATACGACGTTACGTAACGGTGATCGACTGGAGGGAATTACAATATGATCGCCTTAATGATCGTGTCAACATAATTAAATGTAACTATACACTTAGAGGGGACTAGTGGAAATTTTTAACGTCCACCTAAGTCACTTATTGCAATATTATATTATGGTTACTTGGGAAATTTCAATGTGATATCTGATAACTATACTATAAGTATTTTTGGACACTTTATTTTTTACTTACTAAATAGCTGTTGCCCGCGGCTTCCAGCATAGAGTACGAAAAATAACTTATACAGTATTACTTTACTAGAATGAGATAAAAAAAAAACAAAAAAGTACTTTGTATTCTTTACTAAGTTATTTTAAATTCAAACGTGTGCTTATGTCACATAACTTTATACTATGTATGAAATACTTTCTGTTAAATTAGTTATGTTCGGCCAGTACTGTAGTAATGTATTTCTCACCAAACAATATCAATTGTATAAATTTTATAGTAAACAATTTATTTTTTCATTTATCATAATCGAAACAAGAGGCATAGTTTTTCTACCTTCTTTTGAACTTGTTTGTATTAATCGTATAGAAAAACATTAAAAACAAGGAAGAATTCCTTTAATTTACGTTTTATTATTTGTGAATAATCCTACAATAATACATATGTATGTTTTAAAATACGCATATATTTGTATTTTCAAATATCAACAAATTATTGTAGTGCTTAAAATGAGGGGGAGGGGAGGGCCGGCCCTCCGACTAATAGTTTAACTTCATCCGCTAATGACTCGTCGACCGTATTGGATTTGACTAACCAAACACCTACTCTTCAGAGTAGCACTATACCGCGCCCCCTGCGGGGCACGGAGGGGGGCGCCCCCCTTCTAACTACCTACCGATTGAGCTTAAAGGCCATCAGGCCTAAAAGTCTGGACCTTTCGAAAAAAGTGTGCTTAAAAAAGGGATTCGTTTTAAAAAGACTAATAAACTGGATTATGAAACGTCTTAGTTGCACAATATAGACAAAATGTACAGTACGTAATATAGTCCTCCGGGTACTGAACCAATAATGCATTATTAATTTGTATTTAAATGAAATGTATTATTTACTTCTAACCGTAAACGAGCTATAATGACTCCCGCGACCATAACAATCGATGATTATGCAATACCTCCTAATAACCCCATAGTACTTACGTTATATAACAGCCTACTCTTGCATATTATTGGCAGCGGAAGACATGACACCGTTTGATTACATTTTATCCCTTATATGTTTATAAGTATTGATAACACACTCCCAGTCAATGTTAAAAAGGAAAACAAAAAATATATAATATTTATTTTTCATTTACTATAGAGTATAGGAAAATATAGTAAGGAAATCATTGATAAAGATAAAAATTCGTTAAGTTTGTATGATATATGTAAACCTTCCCCGCCCTAGTTCACGCCCATTTTTTTATTTACTTATTATGATATTATTATTAGCTAACTTGTTCTAAGCCATGTTGTAAGTTCTAATCATATTTATTTGATTTACTAACTTTTTTATGTGTCTTTGAAATTTTATAACTGTCATTTTGACAATGATATCAATTCAGCGACGGTGACTGCCGGCTGGATGTCACAATCTTCAGTCGCGCGGTTTCATCATGGGTTTCCAAATCGTCCGTTGTGGTCTAATAACATGGTGACAGGCCTAGGTTGTCTTTACGTAGAATTAAGATATTATAGTTGAGGCCACGAGAACGGCCGTCGGCCAATTAGGAAAGCGAGTCTGCACTTTCTTGACAGTTTCAGCCGCTGTCATGTGCGAGTAAATATGTACTTATGCTATATATACATACAAGATACTTAAAAGAGAATACTAAATAGAAATATACTAAAAAGATTTCATGGTCAAATTTTACTGTCGAGAGTCTTAAGCTTTTAAAAATATTATTATGACTGGTGTTGAAATGCCATCCTACAAAATTTCAAAAATGCAACGAATATTTTGACACCGAACCTTTTAATATTCAATATCATTTTCAAAATAAGGCAACACCTTAACGATTGATTGTCTTAGATATTGGGAATAGATATTCTTTACTAGTTATTGCACGCAGCTTCGTCTGCGTTAACTAAGGTTCGAAACGGGTCCCTAACTTTTTGAAAATTTAATATAGCCTATGTTCACCGGAGATAGTGTAGCTTCCCAACAGCGAAAGAATTTTTCAAATGGTTCAAATGGTTGACCGAGTTTCTTAGCCTATTCAATACAAACAAACAATAAAATATTTCCTCTTTATAATATTAGTATAGACTAACTTGTATTGGAATAATAACGACTTTTCTTTTACCAAATTTCCATTAATAAAGACACAAGGTTTTACAGTCAAGACATTACTATTTTATAATCGTACTTTCAATCGCAACAAGCTGATACTTATCACACAATATCTAAATATGCCTTATTTAATATAAATAAACATTATATTATTAAACTTTACACAATCTTAAAAAGCGTATTGTATTATGTAATGAAGGTACAGTCATAAGGTTTGATGAAAGAAAGTATCATATTATAAATAAGTATTTTCAGAAAACTTAACAGAACTTATTTTCGCGAGAAAACATATGTTTTCATACCTTTTTATGTACTCCGTAGACTTTTTCATGTCACTTAATTATAAAATATATAAGTTCAATATATTTTTTAGTTCTTGTAGGCTCGAACTTTAAAACACTTTACTTTTTATGAACAATAAAAAAAAAGATATTGCCGCCCGAAACACTAAGCGCCATGGCGTCTACTGTCAGCGTGACACATTCGGCTTTCGTTCGGAAACGCTTTCACAAATTTCAGCACTTTTTTTTAATTTATCACAAACGACTACGAAAGTAACAGACCATTTGTCAAATGTCTCGGCGGGCTCAGATAGGAAAAGTATAGGCGGTGACGTGAATACAACAATAGGTCTGTGCATTAAGTGACGAGATAATGTGACCCCGCGCGCCGACCAATACAAACATCGCCGGGTCAAAGTGCAATAGATTGCAATGAAAGTTTACGAGTGACAATAAGGTACAAGGAAACTTTCATTACGTATAATCGTTTACGGCAAGTCACATATCTGTTGTAGTAGTTCCACCGTAGATTACTTACTATAGAAACCGCATATTCGTCTTGCACTCAATATTTGATTGAAAACATGTGTTAAGAGGTAGTGCCCATGTTGCTTTGCAGCCGAATTGGGCCGGCACGACCGGGGTGGTTCCTAAATTCAGGTTTATCTTACTTCGGTTCGGTCCCTTCATAACGTCTGTTCTGTTAATTTTATCTTCGGTATGCTATTTTAATTTTCGTTACTATTTCTACGATCGTGTTGGCTTGTACGCCTTTTCCACGTGCCAAAGCCTTAAATCCAGCTTCCTAAGTTTAAATATTATAAACGAAAAAGTTTCTAAGAATGTATGGATGTATGTTCGTTATTCTTTCACGCAAAAACTACTGAACTGATTTTTTATGAAAGTACAAAAACATAGCTTACACTCAGAATAACACAGACTATAATTTATCCCCGTACTCCCACGGGAAATGAGAGTACGCGGGTAAAACAGCGGGCTCTGTTAGTATGTAAAATAAGGTAACGAAACTAACACCATAATTCTTTTTGTACTAGTTGTTTATGCTCATATACTTTTGGTGTAAAAAAAAGTAGCAATGATCATATCAAACATGATGAGAGAGAGTTTCCGAAGGATGTATTGGCAAATGGTGCTGATTACAATCGAGTGCGCAACGAGGCCGGCGCCACGCCATGGTTTCCTATTATTTGTCAACCGAACTTTAATAGGTCAATATACATTTCGACATGTTACCACGGGGCTAAGACAATGGTATTGATAAGTAACCACCAATTTAAAATCTTTGAATGTTAAAGAAAATTAAAATTTACTATTAAAGAAACAATATTATACTTATTTTGTTTTACTCACATTAAGTGAACATCATATGATCATGATAAAGAGGCGAAATGTAATTTAAAACAAATGTAATCTAAATTCCTACACTAGTATTTTAAGGTGGAAAGATCACTATTCAAAAATAAAAGATTTAACTCATAAATTACGCTGATTTTATTATTTCATCTGCCATTAGAATAGTGGCATATGGTACTATGAAAATTATTATAATTAATACGAAAATATAAATAAGTAAAGCAATGGACACCAGGTAGTAAGATATGGAACCCATGTTCCAATAATAAATGTGATCGTAAGGATAAATCTTATAACCTTGTATTGTATTAAGTACTAGAGCACCTAACAGACGTAGTCCTTTAGATGCAAATAATTGATCCAGTTGTTTAGTTGCAACCGACTGCAGCGCCATCTGCCGGGCTAATTTGTTAATCTATACCATCCTCCAATCCACTTGAAGACACAAAAAATTATTCAAATCGGTCCAGCCAGCCAGAAGAATTATATATATTATAGAGATAAGTTATTTAAAAAACAAAGATTATTGATGACTATTGTTTAATTGTTCCCAGGACGTACATACAACGACCTCAACCAGTACCCGGTGTTCCCGTGGGTACTGACCAACTACGAGAGCGAGGAATTGGACCTCAGCCAGCCCTCCAACTACAGAGACCTGTCCAAGGTACACATAACAGCCTTTTTATGTCACCGCCAAAAAGCAAATACATGTAGATAAATTGGTGATACGGGCTAGCACTACATAGGTATTTATTGTATACATCTATATGATCTATATAATTTTATTATTGAGATATTTTTAAACACTAGAATTCTATGGTGCATTGCAGCTCGTCTCCTGGCTATTGTATGTTCTAGACTTATGTCATCCTTGTACTACTTGTAAAAAGAAACTAGAAGTATTCCTTCGTCTAAATTCTTCTGTTAATCTCGAATGTTAATTAAATAGATATACTTTAATGATAATTCGGTGGTCGTCGCGATCGATATTGACTGCAGAAGCAGCAGCGGCGAGGACAAGTTACAGCCTAGCCCGTTTACAGTTTTCGTTCATCTTATAACTTGAGTTAAACTAAGATTGTGTCTATATTAGGGTATCCATTATATAATATTTGCCATATAATGATGATGCAACATAACTTATATAAATGCTTAGAAATATTTGAGCAAAAACAATATAATTTTAATAAATACTGTTTCATTTCGATTAAAAAATAGGTATGTTATTCTCCTGATGTATTTTTTGTACTCGGTGTACGCCATGCTTGGCTTACTCCAAATTAGTTCAAATATTGTTTTTCTATGGCTAAGCTACTACTAATAATCTTATACCCAAAAACGTAGTAAACGACACTGCACAGTTAAATGGTGCAAATACAAAGAAAGAAAAAAAGTAGTTTCCAAAATCATGACTACTACAATCGCTCGTACAATATTTAATAATAGTAAAAATGGGGGATAAAAATCCCTAAAATATCGCCAAATTTTGTATCCCTGATTATTAAGAAGCCGCTAGGTATATGTAATAAAATATTTAATGACATTAAAAAAATATTGAAAAAGAAAAACCGAATAATAATTTTATGTTACGGAACCACCGGTATATATGTGGAAAATTGATAATTTATTAAAATCTATAAAGAAATATGTAATAAAGTGCAGAAATCGTCACGCTGTCGTGACATTCGAATTGATTTTACTACGCCCGTATAAGAATCTTGGTAAACCACTATAATTAAGTATGAGAGATTGTGTCCGCAGCCCATCGGCGCGTTGAACCCCAGCCGTCGGGCGTACTTCGAGGAGCGCTACAACACCTGGGAGCACGAGTCCACCCCGCCCTTCCATTACGGAACCCACTACTCCACCGCAGCCTTCGTGCTCAACTGGCTTGTTCGAATTGTAAGTACTTAACACTCTCACAATACCTGACTTCCGGTAGGAGATGACACTCTAAGAAGAAGAAGAACACTTTCATAGTATTTTTTAACTACTTGATTACTTCGACTTCAATGGCGCAGGATTCGCCAATTCACAAAATATCTTTATAAACTATAATATATATTCATAAACATGTTATTCATCAGAATAAAATATGCATGCAAATACGCATAATGCATCAGCATAGACCATAACATTTAATAATAATAATAATAATAAACATTTATTTACGAACATAATACACTGTTAAACTTACTTAATCTAACACACATTTCAAACGCACACGGCACATATACAAATTTTAGCTTTGAAATTCTTATAAATTAAAAAGAAAAAAGAATATAACTACAATAATACAAGAAATAAAATTGAAAGTATAGACATAAATATGCGCCGGAAAATGCACAACAGTGTAATATAGTTCCTTAATAGGACACCACTCAATATAATATAATATTACAATATAATATTAGTTTCATAGAAACCCATTTAGTAGTTTTTGTGTAAAAGAGTGACAAACATACAAATTTTCGCGCTTACAATATTAGCAGGATGTCATATGTTAAATGACGAACCTCCATCACTCATAACATTGCATGAGGAACCATGATTTTGCGATTACACCATATTAATAACTGTTATGAAACAAACAATGCTATATTATATAGTCTGCATTAAAAATAATATAAAATAATAAAATTAAAATACGAATACGAAATAGGATATATATTTTATATAAATATTATTACAATACACGTGATAGCGCACTTTCATATTTATCCTCGCTAGCACGATTGAGGGCAATTTCCATGATTAACCCACTACAAAACGGAGGAGGTTCACAATTCGTCAAAATGTATTTCTTTCTTCATAGTCATGTTGCTTATATTCATTTTTTATTGTAGGTTGGTAATGTGTACTCCATTACATCAATAACTAATTAAAAATAATACATACACGAAGCATATAATTTTTTCCCTCATATAATACAATAAGTATATACCAAGATTTGTACTAATAATACTTTGCTGGTTTGTATTTAAAGTTTATGTAATGTCACTTACTTGGAATCCAAAAACAGACAGATTGTTTGCCTAACAGAATAAAATATAATATGAAAAACCAGTGCAGACAAACAAATTATTTTTGCAAATAATTGGTATTTATTTACATATAAAATACCAACCCTCGGTCCATTTTAACGGTGACATAGGATCCAGACTGCGTAAGCGCAATTCGGAATAACTGTAAGAATTAAATAATTAAGAAAATTTATTAATTATTTACAAGTAGACCTCATTGTTGTTAAAACAGCATCCATAGAAACGTTCAAGCCAAAGAACGAAACAGATGTATGCAAGAAATAACAAATCACAAATTCTTTAAACGCATAAATTTCAACAGATTGCTAAAAGTATGTCTTTAATAATCTGAAATAGGAAGTTACGACACTAAAACATAGCAATCAGAAGAATAAAACGTGATTACGTTTACTTACATGTTTATATCTCTGTTCACGTAATAGTAGCTATCTACTTACAATTTGTATCTACGTTAAAGTATCTATGTTTTTAGTCTATTTATGTTTTGAATGTTCTTAATAATTAGCACTTAAAAAATTAGCACTTAAATTTTATTAAAATTAAATTTCTACTTTTTTACTTTTTATTTTAATCATCTTTATTATCATTTCCGTCTACTGTTACATAATGGTTCGACTGTGCTAAGGTGTTCATTAAATGTCAAGTTGGCTGGTCAACTCTCATTTTTTATACCAAACCAAAAAATAACAAAAATATAGTCGTATATTTTTATCACACAATTGCACTTACTTAACTTAGTAAGGCTTAGGATGTCACATATGCAACTGTAATTCAAATTGTGGATTATGATATTTAGAGATCGAGATCGCTACTACTGCGACCACAAACACAAAAAGTGGTCTCGCCCCATAAAATTAAAAGTGTAATGATGTGTGAACTCCTCCATGATTTACGACGAAGGGAGTTGCGATCTATATTTTAGCTGTCGCAAAAATATAATGACATGTCACTTACTAATTGAGAAACAATTAATAACAATTATGTTAAATAAATTAAAGCACAGCTTTAATTTATTTTTCCTTGCTAAACACTTTTACTTCGTGTTCCGCTACACAGGTAATACATAGTGTTGCCCTAAATATAGTTAAAAAAATAATTTTTCTATTGCATAACATATATTACTATTACAGTGTGTTAGTTTAATACATCATTTGAGCATTAAAAATATATAAAGCTTATTCGTTATGTTATGCTGCAATACAATCCTTTAAACGTCGAGGCCGTTCAAATGTTGTTAATTCTATACCTATTCAAGTCCACTAAGACTAGGTATGTCGTGTATTTAGGATGGTAAAGACACTGCTGCAGTTTCTTGGTAATTTTGTTACGATAATAGACATGAAGGAATCATTAATAAACCGCGGTGATAATAGTAAAATTAAATTTCATTGCAAATACTGTAAATAAATGTAATAATTACATGATCTCAATAAATTAAGTGGTAACGTTTATTAATCATACAAAATATGTACAAAAATGGGCATGACTATACACAGAATAAAACTTTTGAAAAAAAGCGCAGTGTAGCCCTTAAAATATTTTAAGTGTGTTTATGTTTATGCCCGACAACAATGTTAATGCTGTCTTAAATTGTACCATCAAAGCACACGGCGAGAGAGAGGGCACCGTCGCTGTGAATTACTGGCAACATTAACGCGATGCGACGACGGCGCGTCACAACAATTGCGCACACACGGAGACACATAGTAACAGATGCGCGCGCATGGACAATTCGATGAGACACATTAGAAAAAAGTTTACATTCTAAATTCGGAATTTGAATGAAAATAGAGATGTTCAATGTTATTTACTCCCGGTATAATGTAGTATACTTGAAAGATGAAATTTTAGGCAATATAAATTACATTTATACCTACCTACCTAGGTATACAATGTCACATTAAAGCATTTTTAAAGAACACTTAATTTCAAATGAAATAAGCGTACAATGGTGGCATAGCAAAGAAGTAAATTACATCTTGTGATATGATTACATCACCGAGTTCAGAATTGCACCTAATTTGCTTGATTACACCACGTTAGCCTAGGTCCGTAATACGGTACGGATAACGTATTATCTTAATATATATATATTTCTTGTGTGCGTGTGTATGTGACTGAACTCCTCCTAAACGGCTGGACCGATTTGAGTGATTTTCTTTGTGTGTGTTCAAGTAGATTCGAGGATGGTTTAGATTCACAAATCAGACCGGCAGATGGCGCTGCAGTCGGTATCTAGGTTATTGATCTGTACTGCCACTATCGATTCGTATCTAAAGGACAACGTCTGTGGGGTCCGCTAGTATAATATATATGTATTATATGTATAAATATAAGATTTTCATAAATATATATATCTAATATCATCCATCTGTTAGCCTGGTTAATAAACTGGTAAAACGATTAAATATTATAATAATTTATAAATGAAGATTGCTCGTAGAAAGATTCGAATATCGAAGTCATGGCCCGGCGACTAATGGACAAGTCATTTTCTCTTACACTAAAGTATCAACCCTTATATAATATGTCCCACTGCTGGGCACGGGTCTCCTCCTCCAAATCAGGCGAGGAGGAGGTTTGATGGGCCATAGTTCACCGATGCGCTGGCCCAGTGCTGGTTGGTGAACTTCACATACCTTCAAAGACTTTCAATCTCATCATGATTCATCAGGCATGCATGTTCAGGCATGCAAGATCAGGCATGCAGGTTTCCTCCACCGGTGAAGGAAAACGATGTTTTCCTTCACCGGTGAGCGGTAAAACGATGGTCTCGTGTTTGGGGTGCGCTTAGAAATTTAGAAAAACCCATTTCAATGCACACACGGACGGGTCAGGATCGAAACCGGAACCTCACGCATAAGAGGCCGAGTCCACCCACCACTGGACCATCGTCGCTCTCTCTCACTCTCTCACTCGCTCTCTTACACTAAACAGTTGTACAATGATAATAATGTACAGTTTATAACAATCATGATAAAAAGTTTCAAGTTACTATAACCTTATATGACATTTACCCTTTTTTTCTTTCAGGAGCCAATGACCACGATGTTCTTAGCTCTGCACGGCGGAAAGTTTGATCACCCTAATCGCTTGTTCTCCTCCATCGCCATGTCGTGGAAGAATTGCCAAAGAGACACCTCTGATGTCAAGGTACAACATTCAGCTCATTAATATCCAAATATTTGAATCGCCTCTTTAAAAGTAATACCGTTTTTCATGAAAACTTATTAAATATTATAAAACATTTAATATGTAAAAAAATAGAATTGTGTACTACAGTAAATTGCTGCATTAATGATCGTGCTGTACTACCAGGACCGGATTTAGGGGGGCCCCAACCCACACACGAGGGGCCCCCTTAAAAAAATTCCGGGTTTTTTTTTTAAATTCCGACTAGTAAGCACCGGTAAACAACTTTTCCTTTGATATGTTTTTCCGCTGTCTTACGTTTACCTACAGTATTTTGTGTAAACATTATTATACCTATTGTTCTTAAATATTAACAGAAATCGATCTATTTTTATATTTGTATACTCTAATATGGCGGTCAGTAAAATACCAAAATCTCTAATTTAAAAACATCTACTTGGTTTCACTATAAATTATTTATTGAAAAAAACTCGACTGCTCAAATTGTCTATTTTATTTAGAAAATAATTCTGGTCCAAGATGCCTCTACTCATTCATTGCCCCGAAGCCTCCAGACCTCTAAATCCGGCCCTGTGGACTACTAAACTACTGTAAAAAGTATTTATTTTATCATACCTGGCTTCAAATTCACTATCATAGATTATAGACAATAATGTCAAAACTCCTTTTTAATTTTCAGGAGCTGATCCCGGAGTTATTCTTCCTCCCTGAAATGCTAGTGAACAGCTCGGGATATAAGCTTGGCATCACCGAGTCGCCCTCGGGAGACGTGATATTGCCGCCCTGGGCCTCCTCCGCAGAGGAATTTGTGAGGATCAACCGAATGGCACTGGAGTCGGAGTTCGTTAGCTGCCAGCTACATCAATGGATCGATTTAATATTTGGCTACAAACAAAGAGGTATGTAATAGCAAGAATTTAAAAAACATTTGAAAAAAAATATATGTTTTACTATCTCACAATCATACTAATGGCATAATGGTAAAACGGTATAAAAGAATAATAGCAAATGATGATAAATAATATAATTTATTTGTAAACTAACATTTATAATTATATTTCACATATTCAGTGCAAATTTAGTACCTAGAATTTAGAAATTATGGTAGTAAACTTCCTAGCACCACGTTTTGTGCCTTCCGGAACAATTGGGAGCTTATAATAATAATATTATGTAGTCTCTGGTGAATTAGAGCGTCATAAAGCGAACCCTCGAAGGATTTCCTTGAATGTTTAGGAGTCAAAGGTTCATTGTGTAACTGCGAAGGTCTCTGCTATACAGCCCTAAGATCTGTTATAAATCTAGGATTTTTTAAAAGCAATCCGCGTATCCCTAATTATAACATCGTTAGGAATGATAGGTTGCGATCCCGACTCGGAGGTACACTAATTTATTACAAAAGAACACTCCATTGTATCCCATTAGACACACCGCCTCTAGCTTCACTGGAGGCGTCCGTCTGCCAGGTGAGCATGACCGGCCATCAGTCGATCATCATCGCCTCGGTATATCAATCGTGTAATAAAACATTACTCTTCAGCGATCTCAAATCGCTATTAGAACTAGGCAACGCCGTCTTTATAGCCGGCGACCAAAACAGTAAAAATCAGGCATGGGGCTGCAGAGAAAACAATAAAAATGGTATAATTCTCTGCCGCGCCGTTGATGATCTAGCCTGTACAGTAGTCGCCCTAGATGAGCCAACACGCTACGACTTCGCAAACAGCGATAGGAGTAATGTGCGGCCATCCATATTAGACATATGTATAATACGCAATGTATCCCTTCTGGTGCATTCTATTCAAACAGTACACGAGCTTAACTCAGACCACAGACCAGTATTAATTCAATTAGGTAACCCCGAGAATAATACTAAAAATCAAAAGAAAAAGATCATCGACTTTAAATTACTAAATGAAAATTTAAATTCACTTCGCTCGAGTCAACTCGACAACATCCCGGACACTATAGAGAGTCCCGAGGCGGCCATTGCGGCCAGTTCCGACCTTACCGACCATCTGGTAGCGACGATGGAAAAGTCATCTAGGGAGATCTCAACGTCCAGCGATGGACACTGGGAGCTCCCGGATGACATTAAAGCACTCATACGCGCCAAAAACACCGCAAGGCGCAGATACGCTCGCTACCCGGCGGACGAGTATCGTCGTGACCTCCGTAACCTCGAAAGAGACGTTAAAACACGCATCTTAGAGCACAAAGCCGAAAAGTGGGATCGCCTCCTTAGTGAAATCTCACCCTCCCATGTGGCCTACTGGCCACTCGCTCGTTCTTTTAAAAAGAAAACGGAGGCATCTATGCCGCCATTAAAAAGACCAAATCGCGCGCCTGCACTAGAGGACGCCGACAAGGCGGAACTATTAGCCGACACACTAGAGAGCCAGTGTACCCCCAACATCACTACCCCCTCACCCTCCATAGGCTCCCACGTAGAGGAGGTAATTAGGGTAGTAGAGTCGAAGACTTCTGCGCCGCCGGAGGGGGATCCTATCCCTCCGACGGATGTAGAAGAAGTCCAAGACATTATCAAACGACTTCACTCCAAGAAGGCCCCCGGGCCGGACGGGATTTCCAACAAAGTCATTAAAATACTCCCACCCGCTCTTGTTTACCTCCTGGTTAGCATTTTCAACGCCCTCCTAAAGGGCTGTAGGTTCCCAGACCAATGGAAAGAAGCTACGGTTATCGGCATACCTAAGCCCGGCAAACCGGGCACGGAACCGTCTAGCTATCGGCCCATCAGTCTACTAAGCTCGATTGGCAAAATCTACGAACGGGTTCTGCTTAAGCGGCTCAAAGCCGTTATAGGCGAAAAGAACCTGTTCATAGACGAGCAATTCGCCTTCCGCGAAAACCACTGCTGTCCAAGGCAAGTCCACCGTATGACGGAAGACATACTCAGAGGTTTCAATAAAAAGAACTCCCGCGATACGTGCGCCGTATTTTTCGATGTAGCTAAGGCCTTCGATAGGATATGGCACGAAGGCCTCGTGTACAAACTGTACAAGCTAGGAATACCGGATAGGCTAGTCATCATCATCCGCGACTATCTGTCAAACCGGTCATTTAGGTATAGGGTCGAAGGCACCCTCTCTTCCCTGAGACCTCTGAGGGCCGGAGTCCCCCAGGGCTCCGTGCTGTCCCCAACTCTATACAATCTGTACACATCAGATATCCCCAGACCTCCGGACGTCAAACTGGCTCTCTTCGCTGACGATACAGCTCTATACGTTACCCACCCTAATGCTAATAGAGCATCGCTATTTCTCCAACGTGCCGTCACCGAACTAGGCAACTGGTTCGCAAAATGGAGAATAGCTATTAACCCCGATAAAAGCGCGTCGATTCATTTCTCTCGTAAAAGAAAGACACGCTTACCTAAACGCAGACAAACATGGTTCACGATGAAACCAATCTTACTAAATAACGTCGTTATTCCCAGAGTTAGACAGGTCAAGTACCTGGGGGTCACCCTTGACAGGTCGATGTCGTTTAGACCACACATCGCCGCGATTTCTAAAAAAGCCCGTTTCGTCAGTAGTAGACTGTACTTCCTCATAAACAAAAAGAGCAAAATGCCCCTCAGGCACAAGCTCACCCTCTATAAATCATGTATCCGCCCCATCATGTCATACTCCTGTGTGGCATTCGCGCATGTGCCTCAGCATAGACTCAGAGGCCTCCAAACGATCCAAAATAAATTCTTACGTGTGGCAACCGGTTGCCCGTGGTACGTAAGAAACATCGACCTACACCGCGACCTCAGACTAGATTCGATTAGGGGCCATTTCAAAGCGATGTCAGAACGTCACTTCGAAAAGGCACTTCTCCACCCGAACCCACTCGTCGTGAGTGCGGCAAACTACACCCCCGATAGCTTAGCACCTAATAAGTCTAGGTTACCTAAGAATGTCATAACCGATCCTGTTGATAAAATCACAGAACTGTTAAAGCGCGACGCTGAAGCGCGACGTAAGCTACAACACACACTCAGACATAACACAGCCGGTGTTAGGCACACATTCACACCGCATGGGCCCCGGGGTCGTATGCGACGTCGAACCCTACACTCCGTTGACCAGTTGATCCGGATCAACCGCGACAGCATAGGCTCAGATCAGCTACGAGTCGACACCAATATAGACCGTGTAATCACCGATAGCACTCTGCTATCGGCAGCTTGCTCGGGTCCCGCGCTTGACCCGCCTCCCCCGCTACCGGGGGAGGGGAGGGCCGGCCCTCACGATAGGTTTCTAACGTCACCCGTTCCAAACCAGTCGACCGTAGCTGACCAAGTTAGGTACAAACCCGACGCCATGAACATGGCGGGGGGCAACCCCCCAAATTTTTAACGTCATAGGATGATCCAACCGGATCACCCCATTTCCGATGACGCATAACGGTCACTAGGACCATTAGCATAGATCCAACCGAAAAAAAAAAAAAAAAAAAGGATTTTTTAAACTTCATTCTTCGGTTTCATAGCAATATAATTTGGGGGCACACTTATAAATAATAAATGACCACATAATATAATATGTCATATGGCAGGAAACTGGTTTAAAAGCATTAGGTATATAAGAGTATTACATTTAAATAGATTCCAACAAACTTAGTGTACAAATTTTACAAATATACTTGGGAATTTTCTTATGTAAGGGATGTAACATTTGAAGTTAAAAAAAAATGCTGATAGTAATTAGTCCATATTATGATTCATAATAATTATTGTGTGTCTAATTTTTTTATTAAATCTCAAATAGGATAATAAATACTTTTTTTTTTATTCTCAAAGGTCCCGAAGCTGTGCGAGCGACAAACGTGTTCTACTACCTAACGTACGAAGGCGGTGTGCGACTAGATCAGATCACAGACCCCGTGACTAGAACAGCGATAGAGGATCAGATCCGTAGTTTCGGGCAAACCCCGGCCCAACTGCTGAGCGAGCCGCATCCGCCCCGAGCCTCCACCATGCACCTAGCCCCTCTGATGTTCGCGGCGGCACCTGACGACGTTTGCCTAAGACTGAAACTACCCTCTAATGCGGCTGTCGTACACGTCTCAGCAAACACCTACCCACAGTTGGCTATGCCCGCTGCTGTTACCGTGAGTAATGAGTATAAACCTATATAATGTGTAACTGTGTACAGAAATAGAAGAAAACGCAAATCTACATTGGTATCATAGCGATTTAGGGTAAAATTCCATATCATACGGCTGCCGTCGCTGGATTTGTTTAGTAAAACCATATAACGCAATTTTGAAACATAATATTTAAAGTATATTTTCACGTACTCAGGTAAGCGCAGCGCGTGCGTTCGCCGCGCACCGATGGGCGGGAGGCGGCTGCGCGCACGCTGCAGCGCGACACGCCGACCACGCCCCACCGCACCACCCACTCACCATGGACCCAGTTTGGGGTGTGTACTATCATAACTTCTTCAACCTGGAAATATGAATATTGATAGATACACTTTTCAAGTTAGTTCAATTAAGATTTTTGAAGTGAAACTTCTTTAGAATCGTTGTGATTTCAAACCGGATGCAACGGAAAAACGACAGGTAAGAGACACAAATACAAAAGAGCGAGAGAGCAATGTCAGTGTGCGTGTATATTGCACACTGTGTAATACTTGCTTGTATTTGAGCATTTAACGTGTATTTCACTTCTATCGTGTGTAAATGCACACACACACCTTTTTTTTTTACTACTACATAGCTTACATAAATGCGACACTAAGAAAATATAAATGAAAAATTGCATAATATCATTGTTTTCCTCAAAACATACATTTTTTTTACCAGCGGCTGGAGGCGCTGCGGCGGCAGCCCGTCGTCAACTCGGCGACAACTTCTCACAGCGAGTGCGCGCGCGCAGCAATTGCTTCGTCACCACCGTCGACTCGCGGTTTCTCATCGCGGCTGGCTTCTGGGATAATAGCTTTAGAGTCTTCTCTACTGAGACAGGTAAGCTAACCTTTAATATAAGTAGATCTCTACAAACAGAAAATAAGACGTCACTGTAGGCAATCTTCAAATCGATTCTTCTACAATCAGGCACATGACAACGTACCTAAATATTTAAACTCGCACTTTTAATTGAAAAAGTTTACCTCAACTGTCATATTGATACTTGAACAAGGATATGCCAGAATCTCTATGATTTGCAATAAAATTAATTGACAGTAAAACTGACTCTAATGATCACAAAAAATGTATATTATTGCTAATAATACCAACTCTAGTGTCGTGAAATGGCAGGACGCTTTCTTTTCTTTATTTTTTTGGATTTTAATATTAACGTAAGCTTTACATTTTTCGCCATAAATTCCCTACATGTTACAATGTATTTGTTCCAGCTAAAATAGTGCAGATAATATTCGGACACTATGGCGTGGTGACGTGCGTGTCGCGCTCCGAGTGCAACATCACGTCCGACTGCTACATCGCATCCGGCTCGGAGGACTGCACCGTCTTGCTGTGGCATTGGTACTTTTACTTAAACTAGCAGACTCGACAAATCTTTATCTACATATATTTCTTTTGTGCGTGTGTTCGTCTCTGAATTCCTTAGAATTATTCAGTACCAAAAAGAATATTAAATAAATATTCTTTATATCGATATTTATTATTATAAGCTATTTTATAAGAAAAGCTTTTATAAATGATCTTGAATTTTCTGGCTAGTATATTTATATTGTGTATAATGTCGCTAGGTCCGCGCGCCATGGCGGCATCGTGGGCGAGGGCGACACGCCGGCGCCGCGCGTCACGCTCACCGGCCACGACGCACCCGTCAACGGCGTGCTCGTGTCCGCAGAACTGGGCCTCGTCATATCGTCCTCCCTCAGTCAGTACCCTTATATTATTCTTTTTTCATACTCCCATGAGCATGTTAAATATCCCAATAATTATTTTATTATTATAGCGTTAGAAGGCTCATTGCGACTGTCTTTAAATGTTGTCAATTTATTTTACGTATTATAATTATTAAACAAATGCTTCTGTAAGTAACTAGTAAATTAATAATTTACTTTAATTAAATTATCTATGCAATTTTATCACTTTTTTGGAATTCCAATTGAAATTTTATTACCTAGCACCGTTTGATGCGTTGTTGATATTATATTGTTTTAAACTATTTAACACTTTTGACGATGGCACGCAGACGGGCCGGTACTGATCCACACGACGTTCGGCGAGTTGCTGCGGTCGCTGACGCCCGCCGCGGGCGCAGCCAGCCCGTCGCAATTGGCACTGTCCCGCGAAGGCGTGATCGTGGTCGCATACGCGCGCGGACACCTCGCTGCCTTCACGCTCAATGGGCGACGCCTGCGGCACGAAACTCACAATGATAACTTCCAGGTTGGCAACATTTTATTATATATCATGTGACTTATGGACAGGTAACAACAGCACACAGACGACCGCCACTTTGGGGACTAGGAAAAAAGGGTGCAACTAAGACCAAGCAACCAAGATACATAAAATGAAAAAATTAAAAGTCTTCTAGCTTGGTCGCATGCCGAAACACAGGATACGACAATTTCAAGTTATGAAGGAAAAAGGTGTCATGGTCAGACGAATACGTTCAGAACAAGTCTATGTTTATATTTTTATTTTTTGTAGGCAAAACTAGCACTAAGTTGAATAATCCTCGTTCGTGTTTCAGTGCCTGGTGCTGTCCCGCTGCGGCGAGTACCTGGTGTGCGGCGGCGACGCGGGCGTAGTGGAGGTGTGGCGAGCCGCCACGCTCGCGCCGCTGTACGCCTTCCCACCCGCCGGTGCGCCCGTCTGCAGTCTTGCCCTGTCGCACGACCAGAGGTGCGTACTGTAATAATGCGCTACGTCTTGCATGTGTCCAGTATTGCCTTTTGTGACATCCACTAAAATCTCTTTATACCCGGGAGGGACAGGGGTCAGAATATGAAATTAATATAATTGTAATTTGTAGTTGCGTCCATTATATGTATAAACTATTGGAATTCGCAGAATTCTTAATATAATATTATTAACTGAAGTTTTCGACAATCGAATAATTAATTCTCAGGCTCAGGCAAGGATTCAAGAATTTGAGTATTTTTTCTATTTTAAATTTTCCAAATTCAATTAAGACTAATATTGAGCACTATCAATTCGCTGCTTAATAATAAAACTTTGTCCATAAACGTATCAATTTTCATGAAAAAATCATATTATAGCTTATTTTTAATTTTCACTGATTGACTATATATTTTGGCGCAGTTATATTACAATCTGTATTTAATTTCATTAGTTTTATAAAAGTCCATTAGCCGACCCTTTTACAAAGGTTTCCGAATCAATTTTATTAACATACGTATCTTATATGTTATATTTCCCTAATTTAATTATTATAATTTGATACAGGCACATTTTAACGTTACTTATATAATATTGGCTTTTGCCAGCTTTTCGAATTATTGAACTATTATATAGTTTATAATTATCTCAAATACAACGATTCTATTTTATGTACTATTGCGTAAATTTCCTTTTCAGGTTCCTGTTAGCCGGTCTCGAAAACGGCTCTCTCGTAGTATTCCACATTGATTTCAACAGATGGCACCACGAGTACCAACAGAGATACTGAGGCTTGAGATGCTATAGTTTCGATTTATAATCATCAAATTTGACCTGGTGACTGTGTTCATTTGTCTATTACCTCTACTTTGTACATATAAACTCGATTAACATTACAACGGTGTCATAATTATTATGTACCGAGTAGACGTCACACAGTGTTGCCCGTTAATTATATTATTGGTGCACTAAAGTAACCAAAATTAATTATTAATCAAATAATGGTGTTTATTGTTATTCCTAAATTTGTTGTGAAAATGTAATTTAATGGTGGAAAACATTTGACGTAGATACATTAGTTTTTTACAAACTATTTGTATGGTCATTACACTTATAAATACTAGTTAGTTTCTCCACCGCCCCATTTTATTATTATTGAAATTATAGTTTAACATATTAATTGTTACATAATTAATGATTCCATTATGAATTTAATTCGAGTGAGGCAACTCTGTATATATATTTTTTTTATTTGAATATAATGAATGATATTTGACAAATCCATAATTTATGTGTAATAATACAAATCATGTTTTTATTGTTTTTCCCGATTTCCAATTTACGTTACATATATAGATGTGGAGGTTTGCTATAAAAATATTGATAGGTGTTATTCGTCATAGCTTATTATCACACCCTACAATAAACAATGAATTAACTCATAAAAGGACAGGACTAGGAATATTTTGAGTATATAGATGATAAGTGTTTTTAATATTACATTCCAATTTATTTAGCAATAATATATTTGTGTTTAAGATTTATTGTGAGATTTTAATTTTTGTGGATTTAATTTTAGTGCCATAAGCGGAACGAGTATGTACTTAAAGTATCTTATATTTATTTTGATCTCCAAAATGACGTCCATTAATGTACTTATGCAAATTCATTAATTCCTTTCGTGTACTTATTTTAAACAAAGTGCAATATCTTTACAATGACCTAATATAATATTTTATTTTTCTATTTTTATTTTAATTCACTATTATTTATTATTTCTTTACATTGTACTTAATTTTTTTTGCAACTATTTCAAGCAGCTCATTTCACTATCTTTTCTTACTTTGGTGATGGGTTAATGTTAAGATTATTTTGTATTTACTATATGGTATTATTTACATTTTGGTTTTATTAAATAGTCATATTGACTTTATTTGCTTTTTTATTTCGCCATACCCCTTTTACTTTGCCACAAACATATGTCATAGACAAATATTGATTAATAGGCTTAAAATAGAATTGTGTAAAAATGACGTAATAGACGTCATTTTCTTAATTAAATTAATGTCAATAAACGCATAGGAGGAGTTTAGGTAATTATAATCTTAAAGCTAATAATTATGTTACGGCTGGAATTAAACCAGTATAGTTTTTTACGCAAAAGTATTTTAAAATCGATTATAAATTATATTTTTGCATCACCACACTGGCACCGCTCCTTCCGTTCTGTGATTTAGGCTTTAATAATGCACTAGAATAAAATATATCTCCTCTTTACTCTGTGCCAAATATTAGTAAATACAGATAAAAATTCAATCTAAAAAAAACAGATAAAATGTGTTGTTAATCTACTTTTGTTTTCAATTATGTATTATATCTGTTAGAATAAATAATGTTAATAGACAATCCTAGTGAAAATCCTAATAGTAAATAGAAAGTGTTCGATCCCTTATATCTCACGTCCCAACGTAGTTACTCTCTTGTAGATCTATAAGCGTCTAGCGGGGCGCTTGTAACCTATATCCCCTTCTGTAGGCCTTTAGTAGATGTAGTAAAAGTAGTTTTTACCACATCAACTAGCTTGATCCTGCCTTACTTATACTAATCTTTTTTTGTCATATAACACAATACGGTACACGTATAATATTTGTTCGTAATGTTACAACAAATAGTTAATATTATTTGGAATTTACATTTTATTTTAAATTCGTAAAAGGAATATTAAAATGCTTCAGCCGCACAACGTGGCTTACGTTAATAAAAAACACGCTCGCCCTGCCCGCGTCGCTCCCTTGCAATATTACTGGCTCTATCATCTATGACGTAACAATGGGACGGAAATCTGGAGCGGCACACAACATTTTAGGCAAAATAATTAATAATTTTTTCGTGTATTCCTCTCAGCAGTAGTACAATCATCTAAAAAATCATTTAAAAAAACCTTTTTTTTGTTGGTCCTTCGCACTATCTTTTTTTAGATCTATTAATCAAGCCGAGGTAGATGGACAATTTTGAAATGTATTATTATTCATTATTTTTTACAAATACATACTTTACCCTATATTATCATTTAATACATCACTTTTTTTAATTTTATCAAGAATAGTTTCTAAATCACACAGATACAATAGCTAGAGTGTTAATTCTAATGATTATCTAATGATTTTTGTCACTGAGAATTTTGTTTTTGAAAATCTGCGATTTTAAAGATTATCAAATTGCAAAATCTTTTAGATCTATTAATCTTTAAAATCTTTTAGATCTATTAATCTCCTCTAAGGCCTCTAAGCCTTTAACTTAAAATTATAAATTGCGTCTTTAGACAACACATATTTAAAAAAAAAATACGTACTTGGTTGACTCAATTTCTCTGTGCACACTTCGCTTTAGAATCATTAAATCACTACAGCACGCTAATAAAATACACGCAACACGCAATTCTGTCCATTAAGTAAGAGTATATATAAGTAATAAGTCGGTTATAATAATGTAGTCTAAGGTTTTATCTTAATTTTCGAGTCACTTGTATGATATAATAATCACTTTGCTGTCCATATAAATATAAGAAACATTCACTGTATGTACCCTAGCTGGCATTTATATAAATATAGCTTAAATATAACTTTAAAGCTTACAAACACTAAGTATCTACAGCCTTCATATTTATAATTGCCTTTCAATGCATAATTAATTATCTATCTACTGCTTCGGCAACCACATTAGAAATATTACAATGAAAATGTTTTCAAACAAACTGCCTTTCGCCTCCTAACAGAACGATTAATTTAGATAATAACTATTATTATAAAATGTTGTTGAGCGAATATTTATAGTTAATGAAAAATAGCATAGAATAATTTGTAGAAATGTAGCTGATGTAGCAAATTTGAATGGAGTTTCAGAAAGATTGTTGCTAGCTTTTATTATTAAGCTTTTATTTAAAATCGAATATAATAAAATATAAGAATTATTGATACGTTTTTAATATTTAACTATTTTAATATTATTAACACTTAACTTAAAAAATTAGGAACGTTGAAAAGTTTATGTTCAAATCGTTTAATCCTTTGATAAAAAAATACGCAGAGAGATCAAGAGAGTTGTAACGCTAGAAGAGTTTGAAAATATTGCACTAGTTAAGATACGGATCAAACGTATTTGAAAAAACCGTGCTCGGAAAATGTTTACATTTGCCAGCAAAAATTAAATGTACTCCTCCCTCCCTCAATGTACGCCTCTCATCTTCCTCCTACCCGTGCCTCAGGTAGCATGCATAAAAATCAAATGTTGGTTGAATTTTAAGCGCGCTTACAACAAGTATTGCTAATTAGGTACTCCGTACTAGCAATGTTGCGACGCACTGCTACTTAATAATGAAAAGCTCAATAAAAGCATGCTTTTATGCTTGTAATGGGCACGTCGCGTCTGTCCGTACCTCAATTAGTAAGTACTAAGTACCCTATCTAATAACTACTATACTTCTGTTTTCAGTCTATTCTAAGCGTTCAACAGCTGTTGCATTCGACGTCCTTTACGTCGTGCTTTTAATAAGAACCTAGGTTCTTATAGTCTTAGGACAATAGGTATATGAATACATTTTGATTGCTTATAAGACAAAAATTACAAACTATCTACGTTAAACTAACGTTAAATTTTCGACATATAATAATAAAATACATATTATTTACTTAAAACTTTTGTGACGTACCTAGTTCTCCTAAAGTAAAAATGTAAACTCAATCTGTAAGAAAATATACAAGTCACACGATAATTCGATAATTAGCAGTTGCATTTTTTATTAACAAATAACATTAAACAAGTGTAAAAACACAATACTATTAATAATTTTATGTAATTTAATACTAAATTCCTTTGCATTAAATGTCAATAATTTAGGGGTGATTTCACTGATTTCCTCAATTTTAATTGTTATGCTAAGTATATGGTGCGTTTGTATGTAATGAAGAATTCGTGAATAATAAATTGCATTGAATAAATAAACAGAACCTTGTTTTATTTAAAACTAGCCGTTGCCCGCAGCTTCGCCTGCGTTACCTAAGACTTACAACGGTATCAAGGAGGGAAATGGGACGGCTATAGCTTTCCTCGATAAATGGGCTATCTAAAAATGAAAGAGTCTTTCAAATCCGACTAAATCGTTCTTGAGATTAGCGCATTCAAATAAACAAACTCTTCGGCTTCATATATTAGCATAAGATAAGATATCAATATCCATATATTGAGGTGGTGGGGTGGTATAAGGGGGAAAACACCTCGCGCCCCAGACTTGTAACAGGCAAGAAAGACTTGTCTAAAATCAAGCTTTTTTAGTTTTAAAACTCTTATTGTCATTTGCTTTAATTCAGTTTTGCATGCGGCATTTGACAACTTTACCAGGCCTGTGACTGAACAGCTTCTAGCTATTGAGCATAATGCATATATAACAAAATCAAATATGTGCTATAAAAATCTGTTAGTGTTTTGTCACTGATGTTAAACCAATTCAACCAACCAGTGCCAATCATCAACACACCTACTCTCTGCGGAATTTATTTAGTTGTTTGACTAGGGACGCGATTTGGAATAACTTTTTTATAATGAATAGCTGTTGCCCGCAGCTTCGCCTGCGTTAACTAAGATTTACAACGGGATCTTAGTACGCAAAATAAGTAACTTTTCTGGTTGATTTTTTTACACCTCGTGTCAGAAAAACCCAAATATCTTACGGAACCCAATTTTTTTTCCAGAATAAAATTTAGCCTATGTTACTCGTGGATAATGTAGCTTTCGAATGGTGAAAGAATTTTTGAAATCGGTCCAGTACTTTTTGAGCCTAATCATTACAACCAAACAAACAAACAAAGTTTTCCTCTTTATAATATTAGAGTAGAAGAGTAGACTAGCTGTTGCCCGCAGCTTCGCCTGCGTTAACTAAGGTTTACAACGGGATCTTAGCGGGATGATATATCTTTACCGATAAATGGGCTACCGAACACTGAAATGTTTCATTAAAATCCGACCGATAGTTCCTGAGATGAGCGCGTTCAAATAAACAAACTCTTTAGCTTCATATCTTAAGGATTAAAAGCATGAGTAAAATAAACGCGTTTATATGTAGTCCAAAAAAATTCAAAATATCTAAATAGAAAAATGGTATAACGTGTCGCGGACTTTTTTGTAGATATTTATAAGATCCACAATTAATTAGAACATTTTACGGTTCTATCTTTTATAGTTTAGGCAGCGCACGCAAAATAAGTAACTTTTCTGGTTGATTTTTTACACCTTGTGTCCGAAAAACCCAAATATCTTACGGAACCCTGTTTTTTTTCCAGAATAAAATTTAGCCTATGTTACTCGTGGATAATGTAGGTTTCAAATGGTGAAAGAATTTTTGAAATAGGTCCAGTACTTTTTAAGCCTATTCGTTACAACCAGACAAACAAACAAACAAACAAAGTTTTCCTCTTTATAATATTAGTGTAGAAATGGTATGATCCAGAGTTGAACCTGCTACTGAAAGTTCTATTATATATAATTATTAAATAATACGACATAGCCAGCCAGCACCTTCACACGTCCTATAGATTAGGCTGTAAACTTAGGTATATACTAATATTCCCCCTCCACAGAGTGGTTATCCCACACCACAGAACAACCAGCCCCAACGTCGGGACAGTACGATGAGGTGAGGTCCCCATCCTCACCCTTTGCCCCCTGCTGTTTTGTCCCCCCTTCTTATAAGAGGGATACAAAGAGCCGCCTCGGCTCAATTCGCTTCGCCCAAGGTGCTGGCTTACCTACTGAGCCCCACCGCCACAACAAGGCCTGATCCATGGTGGAGACGGGAGGGCTGTCCTCCCGTGACATAAATTAGCCATAATATTGAATTTATTCATACACAATAGAGCCACATGCCCGCATTTACCTACCGATTGAGCTTAAAGGTCATCTGGCAAAAAAAATACATGCCTGCTGCTCGACTATGTACCTTACTGCGTTTAAATGAGACAAAATATTTGTAAGTTTCATCCTTTCGCATGTTTCGCTGTGTGTTTTCGTTCAACTTTTAATAGTACAAAGTCCAAAATATAAAACTGGAAGTGGCACCGATTGATTAGGATAATCCTATTATAGGATTATCCTAATCAATCGGTGCTTATAGGATTCCTATAAGGATAATCAGGATAGCACACGTGTGGTTTTTAATCTCTCACTTATTTTCAAGTGCGGAAGGTACATATAATTTAATAAAAAATAAATAATAAAAAAAAATAAAAAAACACCACTATTTTATAACTACCAAAAAAAATAAAATGATGGTGATATGTAAGGCACACGTAATCGGATATATTATGTAGGTATAATTTTTTTTTACTCAACAAAAGTTACGAAGTGACGAAGTTATTAAAAGTTAAAGTTTTCCTATATTCAATGCAAAATCGTGGACACAATTATTAACAATAATTAATATGAACACACTTACCTGCTTATTCAAGAGCTAAAGTGCTAAAAGTATTTTAGTTATTGTTCAAAATGTCCACCGTCAATCGTCATTGTCAACACACACACGAGAATAAGAAATAAGAAAGCGCGGATACGTTACGCCGGTCGCCGACTACCTACAATTTACGAATCATAACAATCATAAGCCAGCGGCCCGACTGGCGCCGCTTCATACCTAAATTCTCAATGAATGTTATCCCTAAGAGTTGTTGCGCTCGTACGTTCACAAATATTTTATTTCATTTGTCCAACAATTAGGTATAATGTGGGATTTTTTAAATAACGATTTTTGCTTTTTTTAATTCAGTAATGTGTTCAGTAGCGGCGACTGATATAAGTACCCAATTTTTTTTTTATAATTAAAAAATAGTGGTGCATATCTAACATAAATAGCGTTGTGTATTTTAAACTATAGGTATTATTATTTAAAGTATAACTACTTTATTACGAGAATATTTAATTATTATGAGTTCATAAATATCAGTAGCAACTTTTTTTAAATCAATCGAGGGGGAACAATAAAATTGGTGAAAATATTTTCACAACTGGCAACACTGAGCATTTAAACAAAATGTTGAAGAGTGGGGCCTAGGAGTAGGGGTTCTTATTCTGAGAGTGGGGCGAATCGTCAGAGCGCGTGGTTGTTTTTTTTTCGTTAGTAAATCCAGCTAGCAAAATCAGGGCACCTCACAAAGGCGGCATTGGTGGCACTCGCCGGATTTTAATGGGTAGAGCTGCGTCCACTTAAAATACCAGCTTTCAGGTGCAGCGAGTACCACATACCCACCTGTGAAGACTCTCTCCCCCGCATTAAAGAAAAAAAAGGCTTAAACTCTATAGTCTTTTATACCTATCTACTGGCACATATCACGTGACTGTAGACGCCAATAAGGCGATGACGTCACTGAACATTGAGCTAGAGTCATCGCCACTTTAGAAGTCCGATAGACGCGGCGCTGCGGTCTCATAACTCAATGTTGCCAATTTATACTGTAATGATTTTCCACCAAGTCTAGTACAATAAAAAATTTAAATAATTATAGGGCCTATGGTCAGTAGTGGATTAATAACGACTGAGTATGATAATAATGACAAAAATAATTATAGCAGCAAAATAAAAATCTCCCTGCCAGGTTTTAGTAAAATAAAACATTTTTTTGTAAATATTTCATTCGTATTTTTTACGTATAACCGATTAGTAGAATTCATCTAAAACAAGCTTCTTCGGATGTGTTCGGCTTTTGCCAGGAGTGACGATTTTCTCAGAAGTAATTGCTGCCATTGTTACTTCCTTTGTTATTCAACCTTTTTTACAGAAACACCTGAAAATATCATTCATCTGAACAAGGTTTTAATTCTTTTACCTTGTATTTATATTCATATAAAATATCATAAGATAAATGTAGGTATAGAGTTAATGATAATATTTTAATCATAAATTAGGCAAAAATGAGTGACTCTGGCATCTCTAAAATTGACCTGTCATGGCTGTGACATTTATAAACATATTATTTAACGGGGTTCATTGTTGTTTATTTTTACTTTCTAATTCACAAAATTATTCACTTTTTATTCAACTTTTGCACTTTAATATTACTTTATCATTATACGGCCTTAAATTTTTACACCTTACTTTATATTAAATGCTCCATATTTCACGTAAAACAATTTAAAATATCACAACTTCTTACTCCAGACAGATGTCAAGATGTCAATGTTGTCAAATTTAGCTCAGGCATTAGTCGCACGACTTTAAAAGTGGCGAGGACTATAAGTACAAACTCACCTAACATAGCGCGAGCTCTGTACGCGGTGTGTGACGTAATGACGCTTGGAGCGTTTTAACGGCAATTTTAAAAATTATTTTTCTTTATTAAATTTTTTGTTAAAATTGGACATATTTCTTTACAAAGTTTATTAGTTTTTATTCTATGTTAAGCATACATTCACATAGTAAAAGAGCCAAATTTTTATTTCATGAAAACAATATCTACATTTTAAGAAATAAATAAACCAAATTAAAGAAATATTCTAAATCTTTTATTTAATGTTACTAGTGTCTAAAAAGTAGGAGAGTCATAGTTTGACATTGACGTGTACATTCCTGTTTTCTGTCTTTTGAGTTCTCTCCGCGACTTTTGCAATCATGGCGGTGAACAACATTTCTAAAAAGCGAAAAGTATGTTGGTTTTGTTACTTTTAAACTTGAAATACGTTCAGTGCTCCATCTATCTGATTTACGTGAATATGCAGATACATTAAAATATGTAATTATACAAATGATAATCGTGATGTTCCTGGATAGGTTTGAAAGTGGTTATTCGTGTAAATAAGTTTTATTCAATATAAATGCTGACCATTGTATTAAATTAGTGATATTATCATCTAAGATTTTCTGTATAAATTATATTCTAACATTCTATCGTAGTGTACTTGTAAAGAATACATTAAGCCACAATTACCAAAACATAACCTGTAAATGAACTTTCAGTTCGTCGGCGATGGAGTTTTTAAGGCTGAATTAAACGAGTTCCTTACGAGAGAACTCGCTGAAGATGGTTACTCGGGTGTGGAAGTTCGCGTTACCCCAACGCGTTCTGAAATTATCATCATGGCAACCAGAACACAAAGTGTGTTGGGAGAGAAGGGACGCAGAATTCGTGAACTAACTTCTGTTGTACAAAAGAGGTTCAATATTCCTGAAAATTCTGTTGAACTCTACGCTGAGAAGGTTGCCACCAGAGGTCTTTGCGCTATTGCTCAGGCTGAATCTCTGAGATACAAACTTATTGGAGGTATGCCGTTTTTTTACTGATACGTGAAATATAATTTTAATAGGATAAGGTATCTGATTTATAAATATTGTTGTAGCCATTTACAGACAGCAGATATAACCACATTATCGGTCATTTATTACAACTTGCAAAATGTATTTAAAATTAAATAAATCTACTAATATCTAATTATGACTATCTTTGTATGGGTTACACACAATATTTTGTGCATCCTTCTAATTCTAAATTTGTTCACTGAAAAGAATTTCATTGTATTAAACATAACATTATCCTTCATACTAATATTATAAATGTGAAAGTGAGTATGGCTTTTACGTAAAAACTACTGAATGGATTTTAATGAAACTTAATAATATAGCTTATACATCAGAATGAAATAGGCTATAATTTATCATCGTCCCACGGGAATAGGAAGTATGCGTGTAAAACCGCAAGGTACTGTTTGTTATTAATGTTATTCCAATATTATAAATAATTAATTTTTGGGATAGCTGCTGGACACATTGCTAATATATTATTATCTTTTACTGCAACTTTAAATTCCATATGTTAGTAGTTGAGGAGAAATAAGGATTACTTATAAAAATTGTATATTTATATTCTTTATTTTTTCAATATTGTAATCATTATACTACACATAATTCTAATTTCAGGTCTGGCTGTGCGTCGTGCATGCTATGGTGTACTCAGATTTATTATGGAGTCTGGTGCACGAGGTTGTGAAGTAGTAGTGTCTGGCAAGCTCAGAGGGCAGCGTGCCAAGTCCATGAAATTCGTAGATGGCCTCATGATCCACTCAGGAGACCCATGCAATGACTATGTTAACACAGCTACCCGTCATGTCCTTCTCAGACAGGGTGTTCTGGGTATCAAGGTAATTTTAATTTCTATAGTAATTTATTATAGTTTCAGAACAATTTATCATAATAATATAAACTTATATTTCTTGCATCTTATTAACAAACCATACTGGTTTTTAAACACTTGTAAAATCTGTAAAGAATATAAGTTGGGAATTATTCATCATTGTTTTATAAAGTTTAAAAACAAACAAATATTCTTATATGCGGTAAATTAAAAATATAACCACAATATCAGGGATTGCAGGCTTTACAATGGCTTGTTGTCTAATATTTTGTGGTAGATAAAATCTACTTGTTTATTGGAGGGTTTGTCATATACAAGCTCTTGTACGGTGCAAGTAGAACATGTGACAACCAAATAATGTGAGTAGTCTGTGACTCACCCTAACTGATTTGGTTGCTATGAAACTACATATAAAAAATTCGCTTGGTAATAAGTGGCGAATACTTAATAGGAAGTGTTTTCAGGTCAAAATCATGTTACCATGGGACCAACAAGGCAAGAATGGACCCAAGAAACCACAGCCTGATCACATCTTGGTGACTGAGCCCAAGGACGAGCCTGTGCCTTTGGAGCCAACATCCGACGTGCGTTCGCTGGCGCCAGCACCGCTGCCACAACCTGTGCCCGCTGTCGCCTAGGCTAAGCTAAGCTAATAAAACTATAAAACCGACTTAGAATTTCATTTCTCAGCATGAAGGAATGCATCAAGTAAGGCCTAAGGCCAATAAATGCCTTCCCGCAATTTTTCCAGGTAAAAACTTTTTAGTTTCTCGAGCTCTATAGTTTTATTTTCTAGAGCCTAGACTTTTTAAAATTGATATACAATCAATTTTAAAAAAGACCACTCAGTCGACCTACAAGTATAAATGCTTTAATAACACCCACTTCCAGTTAAAGGCTGTGTAATACCAAAAGCATAGATTTCAATAGAAAACCAAATTTTGTTTTATGCTAAAGGAAGATAGATTTTTGTAAGTATTTAAATAGATGTTACAATGCTAAATATTGGCTGTCGTTTTATATACCATCATTCTACAAAAAAAAACGTAGTTTACTTCTAAATATTAGCAATAAGTTGGTACCACATCATGTGGACCGTCATACGTACCTAGTTCATTCTATACTAGCTGTCGCCCACAGCTTTGCCTTTGTTGATTGATGATAATTCTTTCTATAAACTATGTCAGTGCTAATATACCGTTTTAAAGATGCAATGAGTTTGAAAAATCGGTTGAGTAGTTTTGAATTAATTCAAATGGTCAAACAAAAAATTTAATTATTCCTGTATACCTAATATTAGTATAGAAAAATAAATATGCATATACATTTATTTCTAACATCATAACAAATTTTTGTAAGCAAAACGCACGACAAACATTTACGCAGTGCACATATTCTCAAAATGTTTTTTTCCTCTTTTTTTTTAATATAAACTTCTTTCGATTTTGCGCTATTTCACATATTTTCATTATCAAATTACAAAATGAAATGGGGTGTTAAAGAAAATAGGATTAAAGTCGCCTTGCACAAAGTGGCTATGAAGCCGTAGTTCATATTCCAGACACTTCAAAAGCGTGGTATCAGCCGTATGTTCGTATATCGTACTATCCACTGATGCAACAACACTTCGTCTGGACCAGAAAAAAAATCATTTATTCATTTCCCTCGTATGTCGGCGTCAGTTAAGACTTAATGCTAATTGTGTTTGGAAATATGTTTAGCGAATAGGCAATCGATTACGATTAGAGCCCAGAGGACGTTTTTTAAATAAAAATACAATATTATTTTTATATTTTATTAAAAATCCAGACTACATTCATCCCAAACCACGTGCATTTTAGTACAATTCATGTGTAGTCAAAAGAATTAATAATACCCCATTGCGCACTAGCACGACATTCTGACGATGATTCTTATTCCACTATACTAAAAACACAATTATTATACAACCAATAATGACCAGTGAATCCTCATGTCTTGTTAAAATCTTTAAACAACCAAGTTTTAGTAAAACAGTCATTGCATATTACTTAATTCAATTTTCTCGAAAAGAAAAATCATACCATTGCTAGTGCTCGTTGGAGAAAAAATTAAATGTACTGAATGAAGTGAATTAATACTTTCAAACATAATATTGACATTATTTACAATGAAATAATTACAATTCTCAAAAATAAAATATAACCAGTACTTATATTATTATGAATGTACTTCTTGAAAACATTTAAGAGAAGTGAATATTATTTGCTAAATGCAAAGACTTGCTTGTCTTACACTATTTTACATCTAGCATCACTATTCTAACATAAATTGGACCAAAAATCTTCACTTCTATAAACTAAACGTTCTCTTTAAACTTAATAGAGTACCATTATTATCCCATAATACTAAAAAATACAACCAATACAGCTTGTAAAAATGCAAAGTTTCGTAAAAAGGTGCTTAGTTTGTTGTGACTTTATGGTGGAAACATTTTGTTTTATGCTTGCTGTCACTTGGACGCAATCTTTTATTCATATAATATATACTATAAAATGTGTATATTAATTATTTCACCTAAAATAAATAACATAATTAGATATCATACAAGTTGTGTAATAAAATGTACGTCAATATAATTTGTCCTAGTCTCGTTACACACGGTGTAATCGTGTCACGCGGGTGAATGCACCATTCAAAACACAGAGCAATAGTTTGCATGTAACAGTGAGTGATGTAAGTCCTCCACCTGCTTTCTTGCCTTGCGAACGTTATCTGAAAAAAAGAAATGGGATGTCATTACAACAATATTATAAAACGACCTCTGCCACATCCGTCTGTTCGCGATAAACTCCGAAACGACTGTACCGATTTGCATGTTTCATTTCAATTGTGTATAGAGTGGTTATCGGGGTAGGTTCTAGGGCATTCATTATTAAGGTTTGGTGTATATTTTCTAAAATATGACTGTATTAGCTGGCGTCTAAAAGTGAAAACGCTGCCTATTTAAAAGTTAATTTTAAATAAAAAACCAAAACCGACTTCAAACTATACCTTAAAATTATGTACAACTAAAAATTTTTAAATAATATTTAAATACTTCGAGGTGAAGTTAATTAACAAAAATAATTAAAAAATAAATATAATGAAATTTATATGGCTTACTTATACTTTTTAAAATTAGTTATTTTGGGAGTCGGTGCCAGCCAATAAGGACAGTCTAATCACAATTCACTGCATTTCAATACTGTATATTATTATATTATAAATTTCTATGCAATTATTGTTTTTGTACTCATACAAGTACACAAAGTATTAAATAGATGTCTGTTAAGGTTATTTTTGCTTTGGCTTGAATTGATCACAAAGACGTTACGTTAGACAAATATCTGGATGGCATATAAAAGATTCAGCCGAGTATCGTAAATTTACTCCTAAGAATTGAAGAGTTCCGTCACTTTATTATGGATCCCATGATCAGAACCTAACCAAGTTTTCATCATATTACCCTTGAACTATATTCTTTCAAATAAACTAATAATCATCGAAATCGGCTGGCGTGATATTCAGTTATTCATCTATTTGTCGCGCACGTACACAATGCAAATTTAAGACTTATATGCTTTTCTCATGGATACCATCATCAGAACTGGACTAGATTAAAATGGGACCACATGGGGAGCATCAGCTTTCTAATAAAAAAAGAATCATCAAAATCGATGCACCCAGTCAAAAGTTATGAGGTAACAATTATAAAAAAAAAAACAGTCGAATTGATAACCTCCTCCTTTTTTTGAAGTCGGTTTAAAATTAACGACGTTCGGGCTTTGGCACGTAGCTCGAAATATTATCGCGATTTGTTTATAGCAATATTGAAAGCGATACTTTGATCATGGCAATGTCTTCTATACATAATGGTATTAGAGACTTTTACAATTAAATGGAAAAAACAAAAATTACAGATTTCTTAAGTAAAATTTGAAAAATGTAGTACTTGCAATTTTTATTTTGATTTAATAGTCTACGTTTCTCTAGTAAAATAAGTCCTAATCCAAAAAAGAGATGGTTATTTCTTTCACAAAAACGCTTTGTATGACTTTGATAAACAATATCAATTTACTTCGATGTCATAGTAAAAGCATTCTACTGTATATACATCAAATGAGTAGTCAATTAGGTACACAACACTCAAATGTGTAATATTTCAAATATCCAAACAATTAAACGCATTTTTATGAAAATATTTTAATGAATTGCGGTGTATTAATGTACTTTTTAGAATTACTTATAACTACTTTAGTTGAGTAACCAAATACTTTTATTCGTTCTTTTAGTTTGATTTAATATTTGTTATTGTACCTAATAAGGTATGTCGGGGTAGCTTAGCTTACACATGTCTATATTTCGTTTGCCTCCACCCTTTCCAACCCTCCTCCCTTTAAGAGCCATACCAAAAGCAAGTGGCCCTAATAAAAAGACGTAAAAAAATTTACGCAACTGCATCCGACCATTCCTTAGCCCCGTAGCCCTTTTAAATTGATATAAATCTAACGTTTCACTCACTGTGGTTGAGGTTCAGCGGGCGGCGCGAGGCGGCACACCAGCGCCACTGCTCCGAGGATGGCGGGCTTGAGTGGAGACAGCATGGGCCGCTCGGCAGTGCGCTCGGCGAGCGTGCGCAGCTCGCGGAACGTGTTGCGCGTGTACGGGTTGCGACGCGACGCGTAACGCCACGTCACGAAGTAGTAGTACACGAACGGAGTCATCAGCCCACACGAGCCCCTGGAAAATTTAATAATACATTATAAATCGGCCCATAACAATGAATATATTTACCTTTTCTCCGTTCTATTTGATATTATAAAATCATTTTTACTTTGTTACATCGCGTGGCAATTAGGTAGGTAAGAAAAACGAGAGTATAAAATATGTCGGTCGCTATAAAAACAAAAAAATATATAAATATAAATCTTAGATTCCTACTTGAGAGCCACAACAAAAGATGGATTATCTTATATAGTGTAAATTTATTTATTTTTCATTTGAAGCATACGAAATTATTACAATAGGTGTCCGAACCTTGTGCTTCGATTTACAATTAACAATTGGTATTGTACATGCTTCAAAAATCTTTTCTCTTCAATTACATGAATATACTCACGTCAAGGCCATAAACGCGACGACGGGAAAGAGCACGATCTCAGCGAGCGCCGCGACGCGCAGGATAGTCCTGGACTGGAACTCCACCAGAGAGATGAGCAGACGGGCAACCCACATCGAGTTCTGCCCTAGAGTCTGCAAATTATTTCAAAACTTATATTAGTACAAAACTGACTGATAGATGAAATCCTAATACATCGCGCTGCTGCACATAGGTATATTGCTTGCTAATGCGGCCACAGTGGTTCTAATCCAACTTAGCAGGATTGCAGGATTGAATCAGGGTGAAACTCAAACTTACTTCCAGACGGGGCCTATACTAACTAGGCCATATTACTTTTCTGTGACTAGGTTTTAATTAAGAACCATACCATCTATGAAACTACTTACCAAGCAAATATTTTTTTTATATATTACATACACATAAGAGGTACCAAAATATAAAACAAAATAAAAATGTACATAATAAATAATTAAATACTATTTATTAAAAGCTGATGGATGGGTGTAAAACCAACACATTAATTAACATTATGGTAATAATAGTATTTTAAATTTTAATTTCATACTTTGGAACCAGTTAAAAATAACATTTGCAGATTCCTTTGCAAAGAAAAAATTACTCTATATTCAACAAGATGTTTTGTAGCGAAGATAAAAATTATTTATTAAGTTCTGATTTTAAATTGAAACTGGTTCATAACATATAATAACACTGGTAACCTGTTTAACTAACTTGGCGAAAAATTGAAGGGGATAGATGTTTAGCTATAGATGGATAAAGGCTGATGATGATGATCGAAGAGGGGTACGGGTTCCACCTTGACCCTGGCAGTGCTTTGAAATGGGCTTTTCTAATTTTATTTAATTTAGCGTTGGTGCTACTTGTATCAGGAGGCCGATGAGATTAAAAGTTTTGGATGGTCTCTGAAGTTCAGAAAGCCGCATTGGGCCATCGGAAAAATTTGGCCCAACATTCTCCACGCCTGATTTCGAGGAGACCCGTGCCCAGCAGTGGTACATAATATGTACATACTTTTTTACTCTTAAGACTCTTCATAAATTACATCGAATGAATGATAATAAGACACAATAGTATAATGAAAAAAAGATTTGTACTTACGTCGAGAATTGTCAGCGAGTAGGAGGCCGCGTGAAGTAGTGCAAACAAAAATATCGGAGTCAAGATTACTGTTGCCGAGTCAAGGAACTTGCGGGTGGGTATTGTTGCAAGATATAAGTGGCACATAAAAATGATCATTCAATGACCTCCATCTTTGTGAGACAAATACAAACTTATAAAATAAAAACAATACTATGCATGTGTAATGTTCTACAATCTACACGATAGACAATTCTCTAGAATAAAATAATAATTATTGCGCTGTGATTTCGTTAGTTCTAAATTTTGATTTTCATGTTGAGATTAATAGATTCTGTCTCCACTCGTATGCTTTAATTTAAATCTCAATAATGTTGGCAATCATCTTAAAGAAAAGTTGTAAAAATATATTATGTAATTTAAGACTTTATCTCAAACAGAGATGTATCAGATAGGTACGTATTTTTTACAACTAGGTAGGTACTTTTTACAGTGCTTTTCTTTTTTCTGAACGCTATATTACTTTACAACTTAGATAACCAAAAGATGTCCTTCGAATGAACAAAATCAGAATTCCATACAAAGGTATCGAAAAAATAACTCATGATAAAGTTGATGCATAATATAAGCATATGAAGTAATAAATTTAGAAAATGGTACGAAGAAATACCTCGGATTATTAAGATGAATCTTCGCGATTTTTCGCGACTTAATGATAGACCAAATATTCTAAGTTTGATATTGACTATTGTTTTGTAATACGCAATCTGAGTATCGTTTTGTATAAAATATTATAGATTATGCTAACTTTAAACACCCTTGGACATGCAAAAAATATAAGAATAAAGGGGGTAATTATATGTGAACAATATAAAAATAATTATTATTTATTCGCTTGGCCTGATCACCTTGACATAAAGTCGTTAATATTACAGTGTTATGCCAAGTTGTTTTTAAGCGGCTTCGTTGAGTAAAAAAGATTCTCTGGATTCTCTCAGAATCTTTTTAGTTCTCATTAGCTTGGATGTGTGAAGGCGGTGCGATATTTAAGAAGCGCTAAAACAACAACCGTTTAGTTTGATAGTAATCATGACAAATATAGATAATTATTGGTAATCTAAAATCGTTTACTCAATGCACGGTCTATGACTTAATAAGGCCAAAGAATTATTTGATAAGGCACAGGCCGTAGGTTTGACTAAATTATTATTACAATCGAAAAACTCAAACAAACAATTACAGTCATATTCTACATTGACTTAAGTATATAAATAATATTAAATATATTATATTATGTATTATAAGTTATCTACATCCATACATGTCTATCCCTGGAAGGTTACAAAGCGTAATAACTTTTTTATATTTTTAATTCATAATAATGCGAAAAATAAATATTTAAATAAGTAAATAAATAATCATATTTTAAAGTTTGCACATAAAGACGAAATTTATATACCGTTGCATAATAACATTACATATTGCAAAGATGCTACGATCATCACTATTTTCGTTTTTGAATAGAGTGAGATACCTCATTGAGTATAATTGTTCCATAAATAAATTTATATATAAAATCATAATATGTATGGAGGTCCTCAGCACAATTAGTGAAAATTCTAAGAGAGTTTCATCATATTCACCGTCATTTAGTTTTTTACCAATCATGATTATAGCGCTAAAACTATTCAGGAATTAGGCATCAATACAAATGAAAAGTTATGATGAGCATGCAAAAATGCATGACAAAACAGACTATTGAATGATATTATCAGTGTGTTGATAAGACTTGGCGTAAACTTTTAAGCTCCTTATCAAACCTAAATTACCAAAATTATACTCAAAATACCTTCAAATTTATACTAATATATATGTATTATGATTATACTAAGGCCGTTTTATTCATGAATTTAATTCTAATACATAAGTGTAATGCCACTTAATTTACTTCACGACTTAAATACCTATTCCACAATTACATACTTTTATACGTATTACAATTCTTTACATAGGCATAAAAATATTTATATTAGCTAAAATGTAATAAAAAGTTGTAAGCGAAAAATTCACGTTATATGATTGCGTTTACTTGGTCGTAACAGGTTAAAAAACAAGCACACACAATTGTCGAACAGATCACAAATAAATTTGATTATTATTCGCATTAACCTAAGTTGCATGTATTTTTTTTTTTTGTTTTTAATGGTGCAAAATTAGCTGCTACGTGAAGTTGGCCGATCATTTTATAAATTCATCAATTGTCATTTTGAGAGGTAAAAATAGCAGAGGCATTTGTAAAAAGTGCAGGAAACTATACAACGCAGCTGCATTTACCAATTTTTGCATTTTTGCAGACAAAATTTACCTTTTTTTTATATTTGGTGCAAAATGGTCTGCCAGGTGCGTGAACTTAGCAGACCATGTTGAAAATTTTTCAAGCGTCATTTTTAAGGTAAGAAAGTCAGAACTACTTGTAAATGTATCAGGAAATATACAATTTGGCTGCGAGCGTTGAACAATGATCTGCGTTCACAGGCTTTGTGTTAAAGGGAAATGATTCCTAAAACTGTTGGCCTAGTAACAAAACGCACGTTAGTAATTTCTGAACCTTATGTTTGCGATCGATAAATATCGGTTTTGATTAAGATTTATACATCTACGTTAAGTTTATTCGACACATGAAATATTTACGTATATATATAACGTATTAAGAAATTTAAACTTGCCGCTAGTGACCTTAACACACAACCTAACCGGTTCATAAAATCTGGTCAGTAGTGTATAATAATATATTATCATAATCATAGCTCTTTTATGCTAAATAAAACTTGAAATTACAAAAATAATCGAATAATGTTACGGGGTTGGAAGATGTTTGGATGAATTATATAATAATACGATTCTAGGTTCCCTTTTTCACAGACAGAAAGAGCCCCTTAGATCCGCAGAGAGGAGTGATCTCAAAATATCACGTCACGTCATACTGCAGTATGGTGTCACGCCATCGATTAGAAACTACGCGATAAAAAATTATATCAAAACATTTTCATCTTATCTTTAGAATTTCTAATTTCTGTGTAAGTAGGGTTAGAAGCGCTATTCTGTAAAAACCATTTTGATATCGAGCTTCATCCGAGTGATAGAACCCACTTCACGCTCACTTCGAAAGCAAACTTTATTGATGTAGAGAGATAGTCTAGTTTAAAAGGATACAAATTCGTCATATCACCGTGGATTCTGCTTTCGAAATTCGAAAACGACCTTATAGAATAGCCCTACTGATCGCCCATGGTACCTTGGTAAACGTGTAACTAATTATTACGCCATTTAATATAGGTACTTATTAGAATTATTCAATTATTACACAATACTACTGATACCGAGATAATTTTCGATATCTGCCTACACAAATGATATGCTTAATGCTATCTATGACTATGTTAGACCTATATTACGATTTATTATTACCGATTGTATCAATTGATTTCACGAGAACGTACGTTAACGAAAGAGATAGCTTTCACTGAAAAACTCACGTCCAGAAATCCGAACTTTTCTGTGAAAGTCAAAACGACCAACTGGTCTGTGGGTAACGGTTGATAATAAACGCGCAGCACGCGATATTCTTTTTCTAAACATGACTGGCTGAATCGCATCGCCTCGCAACGATTATATTTCTGTAATTTTGCCATCAGTTTCTATATTTTACATTTGTAAAAACTAACAAAATACGAGGTTTGCGTTATTCGTTTTAGGAATGGAGCCGAACTACCTTAGTTTCGCAGTTCGATGATTTACGTATTTAGAAATTTCTTATATTATGGTTTTTTATACTTGATGGCTTCGAACTCTTTGTCAAACCTATTTCCTATCAATTTTGACAGCAACAGTAACGAAGAATGTTCAGCAAGTGTGTGTCAATCAGTGTTATCTTATCTGTGGACAGACTGTCAAACGACATAATGTGTATTACCTATTTGGTCGTCTAGCGGAAAGATAACTTTGCACTCTACTTAACATGTTATCCACTGTCAAATGCAGCCCTATCCAGGCTGTCTCATATTTATCTGGTGATACGATTATTTTTTCTATATTAACATAGTAAACTATTATACTAGACTAAAACCTGAAGAGTTTGTTTGTTTGATCGCGCTAATCTCAGGAGTTATTGTTCGGATTTTAATAATTCTCGTAGTGTTAGATAGCCTATTTATCATCTTGCTAAGATGCCGTTGTAAATCTTAGTCAACTTAAACTAAAGTAATAATCCTAGCAATGGCTGTTTGCTTATCTGTGAAATCTAGAAACTATAGTTATGAATCTCTCTATAATTTAACGTTGACAAAGGAAACATAAATGGTAACTCTATAATTGTCAATATCAAACAGTTGCGTATCTTGCGATCAATTAGAGTTCAATTGTTTTGTAACAAGGAATACAATTTAAATGTACTTGTAATGATCTCGTTTGCTCATCTATTGTTGCTATCTGTGATGTGCTGCGTAAAAATCTATGTGATGGTATTTTTTTTTTACCTTAATTTCGTAATAACAAATAAAATTATGTTTTTTTTTTAATTAAAAAAAACATATTAGAAAAATATGAAATATATTTTTTATCGCGTAAACCTAACTATAGATTCATGGCACAAAGAGAAGAACTACGAATTCTATGTAAATTATCAATGTAGAACTTAAAATTGAGAAATATACTTGGTTGTTGTAGTTCTCTTCTCTGTACAACAGGCACAGTGAAATATCTGCAGCTATTGAATTATCTAATCGATGTAATAATCGTAAATCGATATACACAAAAACTACATTTATCTAAGACGCTAGATAAAACTTATACATTAAGGGCCTGTTTCACAATCTCCCTTTAAGTTCCCTATAGGCTATAGGGAACATATTTGACAGATAGAGTATGGAGTATCTGTCAAATATGTTGCCTATAGCCTATAGGGAACTTAACGGGAGATTGTGAAACAGGCCCTAAACCTATTACATATAGTATTTATTTTTAACATTAACACTTCTTAAAGCTTATATTTCACTTTTAATTGCAATATTATATTTTTGAAATACTCTTTTGGTCGTTGTATAATTATAAGCAATTCTTTTCAAACAAGGTTGTTGCCAATTATTTTAATTTACGTTCAACAACTTATATTCATGTCATATAAATTTGATTTGTAAACAAATAAATAATGATATAAAAAAAGTTACATTAAGATAACCTCTAGCAAGTCATTTCTGCAGTCAAGTGATGACAGTTGATGTTTTATATTTAACTATCTGCCTCTTTTACTAATTGATATAAGTACCTAAGGCATATAATTTACTAAAAACTGTTAAAAAGTCAAAACGCCATACGTTCCTAGTTTTGTACTTTGGACTATGAAAATTTATAATAATATGTTACAACCATACTACACTTTCACTCAGTTGCAACTTTGTAAAAGTCAATGTTGGTCAATTTCCTCGATGGAATAAAACCGTTGTGTAAGAAGAGCAGGTTTTCTGTGAAGCAGGATTTGCAAACATAAGGAAAGAATCAGTTGTTTTATTTTTATAGATACCTTTTATATCGTATATAATATGTGAAATATATAAATACACATATAAAAAAGTTTTTATTATTTACTAAATAACAATAGAAGTGACGCAACGCACACTATTTTTAAATATATGTCATATAGGTATGTTTATTTCAATAATGCACGTTAAATCTAACGGGTGCTAATTCAAGCATAATATAGTTTAATGCCTTTAAGCATTTTTGTATGAAAATGCTTAAATGCCGAAGTCATTTTGTAGTGGACCGGATTGAGAATCTCAATACATTCTCGAAGCCCTTATATACAACCCCCCAAATACCGTTGAACAGACAATTCTTTTATCGAAATCGGTTAAAGATCAAAATCAAAGCTGTTAAAGAGAAGTTTAGTCATATACACAGTACACACGACTAGAAGAGCTATACAACATATAAAGATTGTCGACTATATTATTAATGACACGGTCAATAATAATAACGCATTGTTTGCGGGCCGCGGACAAATACGTCGCGTCGTACAAATATCGATTACTTGGACAAACTTTCTCGGGCCATGGTAAAACTTTCACTTAAATATATCAGCAAGATTATTTGGTATATTAAATTAATATAGCATGTAATTAATTTAATTCCTTGGAAGAATAGACAAAAAGGTCTACAGCTGGTGATTAACACTGCTTATTATGCCCTTATATCCCCAAATCAAACTCATTGGCGAAAGAAATAAACAGACTATAAAATATTGATATCTATGCAGATGTGCTCTCCGTACTAAGACCACACACCTACATCGTTCTAATTTATCCGTGTGAATGAAGTTTTAAAAAGCAGCGGAAATAAGCAATACCGTCTTCACCATAAGAGCACACGGGGGCCCCGAGGACCTACAAATTCTTTCACACATTTACTCTCAAAACATTTTTGTCGGGCACTTTTTTACAAATCAGTAGGTAATCTTATCAGAAGGTCTTTACAACTAAGAAGGTATTTACTTTACCATAAGATATAAAGCAGAAGAGTTTGTTTGTTTGAACGCGCTAATCATAAAAAATATTGGTCAGGTTTAAATCTTAGTTAACGCAGGCGAACTATTGATGTTATTATAATTAGTGTTTTCTAGTTTCCAAAAGGGGCCCACAATCTAGTGTGCCCAAGGGCTCCAGCCTAGTTTAAGACGGACTTGGAAATAAGCGTATGGAAAGTACGCTGCTCTTATATTAAATATCGTATAATCAATTAAACACATACAGGAGAAGAGAAAAAGGGGTGTTTCAGATCAAGCCACTTTAAGACGCGTATAAAGCGTATGTTTTGCTCCAATAACGATCAGAAAACAAATCATAATCATTAATATATTAATAAGACTTACTTTTGCAGGAATCGTTTTCACATCCATCAGGAAGACACTAAATTTCAACTTGTAAATCTAGTATCTATATACTTCCTTTGTCCCATGTCTCAGACTCCATTTTCTCCATTCAGAGTTCACATTATATAAATACACTATAGATATATTATTGAAATCATTTGCAAAGGATACATAGATTAGGAACAGTGTTCATGAAGATGAGAGAATAGAAGAGGTAATGGGCGCTGTCCTCTAAGAAGAAACGGTTGAGGAACTCTCTTGAAATGGAGATTTCTCTGGCCGGTATCCGTTGATGTAACCGTAATGCAGATGTTGCTGCATTACCAAGAACTGCCTTGTAGAACGCCGACGTGGGACTGTAAAGAAAACACCATTGAGCCTATCGAATCGTAGAGAAACCTACCAATTTATGTATTTGCGTTGTTCATTTTCATTTATTATTCGTGAACTCTATAAATATAAGACCATATAAGATTACATGAGGCAATAACAAATTTAAAAATAAACTACACATTTTTTTTATCTATCTAAGGAGTCCTCATTCTTTAAAAAAAGGGAAGTATCAACCCATATTTGTCGCACTGCTGGGCACGAGTCTCCTCCTCGAAATCAGGCCAAAGAGGGTAATGGGCCATAGTTCACCGATGCGCTGGCCCAATGCGGGTTGGTGAACTTCACATACCGTCAAAGACTTTCAATCTCTTCAGGCATGCAGGTTTCCTACTTCTACTCAATTATACTATTTTACGGGTAGCCATAGCCATACACTAACTATGGCAACGAGAACACAACCAGCTGGTTAGGTGTGCTCATTGTCATAGCTAAAGTGAATTTTATATTTTACCGTTATACAGACGTTATCTTATAAAACGAAGTGGCTACAATTCTCAGAGAAAGCTGATAGAATCCCGTTGATGGGATTATGTGAAAATTATAAGGGCTTTCGTTAAGTTGTATAATGTGTATGGGACGAAGAATGGACTCTGTCTCGTTTGTACAAAAGGTATCCTACGGGATATAGTAGCATTACGTAGAATAAATAACATAATACACAATATAAAACAAATAAATTAATGCCTAATTCTCTGTTATTTATTAATACATAATTATTTGTTATCAAATTTGACAAAGTTGAGCAAAGGATAAATATTATTTAAAACTAAAAGAATCGCATAAAACTCTAATCGTTTAAAAATTGTAAAGGTTAGCGAAGAGCTGGCTTTAATCGAAGTCAATAAAAACAACAAAACAAACCTACGTTATTACTTTTTTTTTAATATTTCAATGTCAATTAAAATCATGTGAATCCAAACTACTCATTTACTACTACTGACTGACTACGCATCGGTCATAACTCATACTCATTAAAAGACTATGATAATATTAGTACATTCCCCAGAGAGAACAAAAAAATAATGAACAGTTCAAAAAACTTAAAAACACGATTTTGCTTTTGCAAATTGAAAAATAGAATCTTATCGAATTATTTTGTATTTTTATCGGTCCTCGATAGACACAAAATTTGAACGATATTTGGCCGTTTTAAGTGGGTCAAAACTAAAAATCGCGATTTTTGGTTTTTTAATTTTTAGTTAAACATACATACAGGTGAACCTAAAAAAGCGTGTAAAATGACTACGCTAAGTACGTTTAATATGGGTACACTTATTTACTGAGTAAAAGTGGGCGAGAAATACCTTGATTTTCCGCGCCCTTTTGCTCATAAAAAGTGGTAGAAATTATTATTCCAATATGCATTTTATATTTAGTATCTTCATAACAATAATGCCAAATTGGGATACAGTTGGGCGTAGGAAATAGTTTTATAAAACAGAATGTTCCCCTAAATAGTAGATAGGTTTAAATAGAGGTCTTCACCACTATTACAATAAAACCTCTTAAACACGTTTATAACTACTCATTGTAATGAGAAGCTGCATTAATAGTTACTCCAAGGTCAGTAGGACAGGTTTTTATATTGTTCAACAATACAAGTACAAATTCCAAATACCTACATACCAATATTATTTTTAAACCTTTTTAAAATTAATTATATGTATTTTAATTTAAAAAAAAAACATAAATTATTGTTACAATAATACATATTCATCAGCAGTTTAAAAAAAAATACATTATCAAATTCTCATATGCGGCAATAGCCTGCACTCAGCTGCATACAAAAACCCAATTTTTAATGTTTATGAAGTTTCACATTATTTAAATATAAATGAAGCATATTCAAATAATAAAGTAAGGAGCCACCTTTATTAAAAATGCTTAAAAGGTTGACACAACACAATAAATAGTGGTATGTAGAAATATTTCAACTCAACTTTGCTTGCTTGACATTGTACAATAACACTTTAATTATGTTTGGCGGTGGATGAAGACTGGCGCGGCACAAATTAAGGCTTTGTAATAACAAGTACATGCACACATAGTACCAGATGGTTCATAGCTTTCTAGTTATATTGATTCATACATACATATTTTAATGCTCCTACTAATATTTTTAGCCTTGTGTTGCCATGCTTAATAAATGTGTATAAGATATATTAAAATAATAACTTACTTGTTAAAGATTGGAAACACATAACCAATAGTGCACATTACTGTCAGGATACGTATTCCCCACAAAGCAACATCGATCTTGTTTGCAATAATGTGGGCTTTTAAGGCAGGCATGCCTTTGGGTGGTCCAGTGTCTCCAGCTTGAGTTTGATCTGCCATTTTCTACAGCAAAATAATAAAAGTATAAAGATTAAAAAAAATGACATATATGATTTATTTGTAGTACCATGGTACTAGAATTCATACATAGTACCATAGTAGAACAGTTGGATGAATACTACTCTACCAAAATAATTCGGCACATACCATGTGACCCCTGACCTTGCCTTTATTCCACTCTTTCCCTAATCAGGACGTTCAGGCATTGTTTGCCATGTGCCTAATTGTTCTGGTTGAGTAGTACAAATAATTATTCATCCATTGGAATTCACATTAAATAGGAGACAATTATTAGTTGTGTTATGTAGAACAAATTGGCAAATATTGATCCTATATGGTAATCAATTTTTGATTTCTTAAATGTACTAATGGATCTAATAAAGATTTTGAAATATTAATAAGCACAAGAAAATGATCTATGAATAACAACAATGCAACACTTTCACTATCAGTGCATCATAAATGTAAGCTCACATTATGAAATAACAAATACACTCATTACTTATGTAAACACATTTTAAAGAATAACACTTATGCCTAATTCAAATAAAAAATAATAATTTTTAGTTACAAAGTGTACTTTCACATTTTTTCTGTACCTCAGTAACTTTATTGTACTTAAATTGAAAGTATGTCATAGAAAGCTATGAAAAAGTACTTTCTTTTTTATAGTTTATACAATAATTTTCATTTTATTTCAATTTTCATTTATTATTTACTCATAGTTGTTCTATTTATTTTGGTTGCTTTTGTTAATTGTACCTTTCTGGGATATGTAACTATGTATAGTAAAGGAAACAAAATACTGCTGTGATAGTTATTTAGATTTCTAATAATTTTACTACATATTTAATTCTTATTTTTTCAATGAAACAACAATATTTAAAACTGACATTAGTAATAATTGAAACCGATAAGAAATGATATCACTAGATAAACATTGTTTTAGATAACACAGCTACTAATAAGATTTATACAAAAATGAAGCCACATATACGCTTTAAGTAATTTCCTCTAATTTATAAAATAGTTAAAAATTCTACAAATTTTAAAGTAACCATAAAAGTTACGCTTGAATATACTGTGGTATATAATAGCTTTTCAGGTATTTGCTTTAATAATTTGCATTTACATTCGTAAATGGACATGACGTACATGTACTAAAGTTTAAGTAATAACTGGTTCCGAAAACGAGACAGACAACAAAAAATAATTGGTACTCTTATGTTAAAATATTTCATAAAATGATTTGATTTTAATATACTTACAACACAAATCCGAAATTCGAGAAATACACACTTATATTTAATTTATTAATACTTATTTATAATCTAGTAGTTATCACAGCACGAGGAAATCCACGAACATGATTTGCCAAAGTGTAAAAATGACAAATTGGCAACTGCACTGCATCTGACATTTGACAATGCTTGACATTAGACAGTGTTGCTATTCTATCTTAAACATTCTCTAATATCGTCTCAACACGTTTGTAGCTTGCCGCCAACTCCAAACCTCTACAAGACACAATCATGTGGACGCCTCGCAAGCGCTTGCTGCTAATTTCCTTTGATTTGTGCACAATACCGACACTCGTTAGATCGGCCACAAACCCTTTAAAACCTACGCAAGCCAAAACAAACTCTGTAATCTGTATCCACACGTTTGAATTTGTTAGGATTTGCCAAGGCTTGCCAACGCGCGAATTCAGCTATCTAACTGCTATGGGTTGGTGGAGTTGGAAGTGATAGTAGATTGATGGGGACGTGAAGGGCGAAACCGCATCCCTTTGCGTTTCCCGCTGTTTTTGTTCCATACTACAAATTAAATATATATTTAGACAGACATGGCAGTAAGGCCTCACGTCTTAGCCTTTTCCAACAGAAACAGAATAAAAATAGACTACTTTGAAGTTTGAAATAAAATATCTGTAATTTAATGAAAATTTAAAAATTATTAATTTTAATATATAAAAATGAAAATGTGGTGGAAAAATGCTTGCCTTAATTTTAGAGCGTATGAGAAGTTGATCTACAATAAGCCTTTAATTAAGAAATACAGTGTTATTGCATCAATATTAAATAAATCACAACTAGGCGAAATAACTGAAATTAAGGTTTTTTTTAAAAAATTGATATTCGATTCAAATTTAAGTAGTAAGAAATTAACCTTGTTTATTTATATTGCTAGGGCTGGGTTAGGAGTCTACGAGTACAGAAAGATCTTATATTTGCCGATGTTAGCGACGGTTCATGTGCAGAAAAGCTACAAATAATAATACCTAAACATCTAAAAAGCGATGAAATATCATATGGGTGTTCCGTGCATATCATTGGAAAACTGTCAAGAAGTCCTAGAGGTCAACTAGAGTTGGTAGCCCAAAATGTGAATGTTATTGGTAAATGTATAGTAATGGATGGCTACCCTTTTAATCCTAGAACTGCTCACCCTCCAGAGTATGTTCGACAGTTTTTACACTTAAGATCAAGAACAAATTATATGTCATCTGTTTTAAGAGTTCGCAATGCTGTAACAAGCCATATACATAATTATTTTAATGCAAAAAACTATACCTTTATTCACACACCCATCTTAACATCTAATGATTGTGAAGGTGCTGGAGAGGTATTCAAAGTACAGCCAGAAGATGAGGATACCATCAAAGCAATGATGCAAGATGGTAAAAATAGAGACACTGTTTACTTTGGTACAAAATCATATTTGACAGTTTCTGGCCAGTTGCATTTGGAAGCAATTTGTAGAGGAATGGGCAATGTTTACACTTTAGGACCAACATTCAGGGCAGAAAATTCCCGGTCAAGATTGCATTTATCCGAATTTTATATGTTAGAAGCTGAAATAGCTTTCTGTGACACACTAGAAAAATTAAAATGTGTCACTGAAGATTTATTAAAATATGTATTTATAGAAACAAGAAACACAAATGAGGCTGACTTGTTTTTAATAGATAAGAATAATAGAGCTCCTCATTGGCTAGATAAAGAATTTATTACTGTAACATATGAGGAAGCAAAAAGTTTAATACAGAAAAAAGGATTGAATGTAGATGACGGAATAAATAAAGAACAAGAGCTAGCTCTGATTGATATGTGTCAAGGTGTGCCAGTGTTCATTGTTGAGTGGCCAAAAAATCTGAAGTCATTTTATATGAAGGAATCAGAATCTAATAAGGTAAAGTACATGCTTATAATAATTATATTATGTATAATTATATTAGTATGCAATGAAATAAAAGTAGAATTGAATACATTTTCCTGCTCAATATTTATCTGGGACAATATTTTATACTTTAAAAGTCTTAAGTTAAATAAAATCTCACTGTACTGTTATTATACATGAATCGTTAATATATTAACACAAAATTAAAATAATTTCAGGTAAGTGCTTTGGATCTACTCACACCAATCACAGGAGAGATTATTGGAGGAAGTCTTCGAGAGGACAACTATGAAAAACTAAAACAAAAACTACCATCTGAAGCATTGAACTGGTACTTAGAATTAAGAAAGTTTGGAAATATACCTACTGGAGGATTTGGCTTAGGTTTAGAAAGATTACTACAAGTTCTGTGTTGTATACCAAATATAAAAGACACATTGCCCTTTCCAAGGTGGCCACATAACTGTGATATGTAATCTTTAAGTGACACAATCATTGTAAATAAATTATAATTCTAATTACTTGTTCTTATTATTCCTCCTTTATATGACATATTGCTTCACCTTGTTGTACTTAGTATTAAAAGTATGTGCAGTTGGCAGTAGAACATAATTCCTTAAATATAACTAAAATAAGCTGTATATAATTCTTTGGGGCTTTCATTGGCCTAATTGTGAAGAAAATTTTTCATAAAAATTTCAACCCTTACCTTGAACAAAATTTTGAGGCTTCCTTAATAGAAGTTAGTCTCGTGTGGAAGTTACTAGTTTCTGAGACCTTCATACATAATATGGTGGTGGTGTTAATACTGGAACCAATTAATTTTTCCAATCTGTTGATGTACATTATATACACAAAAAAGAACAGCCAAAGTGGTGGCAAAGCAAGTCATCATCATCATCAGGCTTTATCCGTGCACTGCTGAACATAAGCCTCCCTCAATGAACGCCAAGATGACTGATCCCTTGCCACTCGCGTCCAACGCGGACAACCACTGCACCGAGATCGTCTTCCCACCTGGTTTAATGGCAATAATCGATTTTAATAGATAGAGTATTAATGCTCATTTATGTAGTTTTCCAAAAAAGTAAACCATACATTAATTATGCACTAAATGGTTGAACAGTCACACTTATTGAGCAGTTATATAACTGGATGATGGTTAGTGATTTGTGTGTACGGTCCCATCGACCTTCATCAATGGTCATCAGTCGACTAATCAGATTGCAAAGCCGATCCAGCGTTGCAGCACAAATTTGGCGGAATTTGTTTTCATACAAAACACATAATAAATAATAATACTGCTCTTATTATCATCAACAGTCTTTATCCGTTCACTGCTTAACATCCCTCAATGATCATCCCCAAGATGACCAAGCCTTTTTTTTCTTTTTTTTTTACGCCGCGAAATTCACTGACGCATCTGGGGAGTGGGTCTCCTCAGGCGGGTATGTGGGACTCGCTGCGCCCGAAAGATGGTAAGTGGACGCAGCTCTATCCCCTAAACACGGCGAGTGCCACCACTGCCGCCTTTAGTGTGGTGCCCCGGATCTGCAAGCAACAGGGCACCTCGACGGCTAGTCAGTCCCTCAGGGGACCGACGCCACCTCCACAGAGCGGTTGTTCCGCACCACATAACAACCACTCCCAACGTCGGGACAGTACGATGAGGTGAGGTTCCCATCCTCACCCCTTGACCCCTCTTCTAATAAGAGGGGTACAAAGAGCCCCCTCGCGTCGGCTCAATTCGCTTAATCGCCCAAGGTGTTGGGCTCACCCTGGACTACCGAACCTCGCCGCCACGTCAAGGCCTGAACCATGGTGGGGAAGATGACCAAGCCTTTGCCACTCATATACAACACGGTTACCTTGCTGACGATAATTTATTCAAACATATTGAGTTGACCTAAGAAGTTGTTCTTAGGTCACTCGAACGCGTTGATTTCATAACACGGCCCGGAACAAGTGGGTGGTGCGAGTACAGTACCACTCCAACTATAGGGTGGCAAGTCGGCAAAATGCCACGGGCCCCCAGCTGAAAGGGGCCCCCGGTCGGAGGAGAATTCCAACTCCCAACATTTATTACTACACATTTAGTAAAAAAAATTGTGTCTTTCCTAGCATCAGTAGTATCCGATGAATTTGCCACGGGCCCCGAACGGTATAGTTACGCCACTGACACTATTGTTGGCTTGATACAGTTAAATAAAACCAGTAATATTTTAATTTAATGTTTATTATCGATTGAAAACCAAATTAACAACTATTCTAATAACAATTTAAAAACCAAAAACTTACCATTATTACAAAAAAGAACCCTAACTTTCATATTAGTAGATACATTTATATATAAATAGTACATACTCAAGTGATGCGTATTAAGTTGATTAACAAATTCTTTATATACAAATACGTTTAATTAACATCTATAGTTTAACTACTTACAGATTTTGAGCTTTGTGATTTCTGATACTAACAACTAGCTTACTAACACTTAGCAAGTTGTTAGTAAGTGTTACAATATCCCATTCGATTTTTATTCTTAACATTAAATAAATATGTACTAAATGTGAGACTCAAAAGGCCAATAATTGATTATTTAACAGCTATTATTTAGTTGCTCTTATATGAACTCCAAATGGCCAAAAAACAATCATTATTTGTTATTTAGAAAAACACTTCAAGTATAATTGTTAAAGTAAAAATGGTTTGTTAATCATATTTTTTTATTAATTATTTAATTAATCTTGTTCTACAATATTAAGCCGAAGTTTGAATATGGTTTATCAAATTTAAGAATATGTGAATCTATCTACAGAAATGAATACACCATTACATATAAATAAGCTTAATATTTATTATCACATTTTATTAAAATTTATCATCATACAACCTGTTTTAATATAAGCTTAATTTATAGTCAATGGACAATACAAAGTACAGACTAATAAACAAATTACTTGCTATTTATAGGGTTCCATACCTCAAAAGTAAAAAAAAGGAACCTTTAAAGACCAATCTTTTTTCTGTCCGCGTGACCGTGTCACCACTAAATTTCTCAGGATCGTGTGTACATTTTGAAATTTATACCAGGCATGATAAGTGTCAAAAAATCAAGGCCCTGAATCAGTACAATAAAATATAATATGGGTAAGTTTAGATTTTTGGCTAAAACTTGTAAGTATCAAAATTAATCTTAATTTCAAACTTTTTTTTTATTTTTCGACTTGTCCATTTACTTATGCTGTAAGACCTGGCTTGTAACCAAAATTAACAATTCTAGGTCAATCGAAAGTACCTACCCTTGAGGTTTTGAGTCTAAGACTAAATATAGTTCCTGTGATCTAGATCTAGAAGAATCACGAAATTTGTTCCCATCCGTACATGGTTGACAGTTTTTGTTAAAGTGTATAATGTTGTTTACATAAATACATCCATGCATACGGAACCCTGCATGCGGGAGCCCGATTCGTACTTAGCCGGTTTTTGTGTTACATTAACCAAACTACAGAATCATAATAACGTTATAATTGTTTGTTACCAAGAAGATAATAAAATAAACTAAATTTACAAAATTCAGTTAAAAGTATTGTCAAGTTTAAAACTTCAAACCAGTTAGTACACCACATTTCTGTGATTTTCATAGGTCTACTAACTAACGAGATTAATAATTCGTCTTTTCTGTTATTTTAAGTTTCCAACATATTTAACAACATGGCATATGAAACATACAGTGACCATGTTTTATTAATTATTATATTTCGGTATATAATAATATCATATTCATTTTAAATGTGTTATAAAACACAAAATGAATAATTGTTGACATACAACCGACATTCTAAATGTATATAATGAAAACTTACCATTTATATACATTATGGCATTGTAATCACTTAAAGAATATTGATACATTTATACAAAAAAGACAGAAATTAAAAAAAAATAGATTGTTATTTCATTTACACAATTCCACTAAAATATTTTTGTCTAATTAATTATTATGTCTATAATGAATAAATTCGGCACACAAACTTTAACACAATTTATACAAATTAGGGACTAATTACACCTTTAAGTAAATTTACTTAGATATAATATAACTACACAAGTAGACATACTAATTTTACAGGATATATTTTGATGATAAGTATATATAGTCAAAATGTATTTATGTGACCTAGCTTCTTAGATATTATTGATAATCCTATTTTTTACATATAAAATACTTCTTTGAGTTGTCAGGGCTGAAGTATATTTACAACTGAATACTGCAAATTATCCTAAACTATACTTAGTATATATTTACATAATAGAACACAGTCCCGATAATTCTGTACCTTTCTGTACAGGCGGTTGTCGGCTAAAGTGTATTCCTTCTAAGGTGGGCTTTAATTTGTACTCCAGTTCCACCTCTTCTCCTGGTGGCAAGGGCTCATCGTCCGCGCTCACTTCGTCTAACATCTGATCGTTGAGCGCCGGTAACGTCGGCAGAGCCTTGGATATGTTAATGCGTATACCTCCTATCGGAAGAGTCGTGGGCGGAGTAGCCTCCAGCTGGACGTTACCGTCGATGGAAGAGGTGACGGTTTTATTTATAGTTTCTATGATAGGAATGATGGGTTCTTCTTCCGCTGTTATAACGGGCTCATCGTCTGTGGAATAAAAACATATACTTATTTATTTTTTCTGTACATCAATCTAGTATTCTTGTGACAAATTCAAAAATGTACTAAGTTACCACATTTCATGTCACACTCATGTTTCAAATTTAAATAATTTATTGTACAAGATTCATAAAATTTTGGAAACAATAAAATTGATATTATGTAAAAAATGTACCTATAATACATTTTATATTTTTGGATAATAGCAAAGTATATCTATAATATATAAATATATCATATCTGATAAGGATCGAATAGATGTCAATGAACATAGCTTATAATATATATCTTGATAATTTCCAACTCTAGCCTAACCAGCTAGCATTAAAAAGGCTAAAGGTTAGTTAATGCGAGCTACCGACCCGGGTCCACGGGCTCGATCTTTACGCGCACGGCGCTGAAGTCCACGGCGCGGTCCCGCTCGGCGCGCTGCGCGGCGGTCTCGTCGTCGGTGTCGTCGTCGCTCACGTCCAGCTGCTCCACAGGCTCGGCCTTCAGCACCACGTCGTCGTCTCCTTCGTCCTCCGCCTCGTCTATCTGTACATACAACCGGATCGTCTAAATTAAATCGATATCGATAATATATCTGTGGCCCACGGCTATAAGGGCGTAATGCTATTCGTATGGCGCTCGATTAATTTAATTTCTAATTTTTACAAAGCTACAGATGTCTTAGTGCACTAAAAAGACAAGTGAAGAATGTAGGTAAGCTCTCGTTGTTCACTTGACATTTTTGTGTGTAAAACTGCTTTACGCGCATGAGGCTAAAATTTTTACGGATGAAACGCGTCACGAAGATGTGCAACGATGTAGAAGAGGGAGAGAGCGATTGAGAGAGAGTGAGAAAGGGCGAACCTAGCATGAAGCAAAGCTATTGGTTGGTGTATTCGTTAAGTAGTTAAATATTAGAAATTAAAGTTTCACTTCTGTCATGTGTACTTTGTACGCACCCACTTTTTGTATGATTGGACTTGGATTTGACAACCATTAAAAATGTCATCACGAGCTGCCTCTGACTGTGGATGTTCTTTGATGTTAGATAGGAAATGTTACATCGTCAACATTGCCTGTGAACACTGACAAGATCACCCCAGACCAAATCTTTACCGGTGGCCGGTGGGAGAGACGACCACTCTGCTTATTTATTCCGTCAGACAGGCTTTTTGTATATCCAGCACCAATACTTATGATCATACGTCTCAGGACAGGCAAAACATGTACGAGTTCCACGGGCTAGTCTCAAGTGATCTTGTTTGAGCCCATAACACACACGAGCGCGCGGCTCAAAATATTTCTCCTATCATTCTTTGATAACATAAATAGAGAATAAATTTCTTTCAAGATAAATATATGTATATTTCTTTTTATTGTAAGATTGTAGTTTGTATTTTCAGTGAAATCTCAAAGGTTTTATTTACTTTATAGTGTCTCGATAAGTTGACTGGAGAAAATAACTTACTTCAACCGGTTCTGGGTCGGGCTCCTTCTCGGGCTCTATAACCTCGACCACGGACTCTGTGTCTGACTCGTCAGCGTCGTCGGCGTCCTTGATTTCGATAGCTTCTAATGGTTTCTCCTCATCAGGTACTTCTACCAATGATTCCTCTACAGGTTCTTCTTTTGCCTGATTTGCCTATTTAAATACAATAATTTTAGTATTCAATGGACACTTACTTCAAGACCTGTTGAGTGGTCAAGGAATCCAGTGTTCAAATTTCGCAAAGTGAATATAATATGTACGGTATTATTATGTAAATGTACCGCACCCGGTGTATGCACCGTTTCATAGATGTGCATTATAAATTTCATAAATACATCTCAGTTCCGAGTACCCGTGCACAAGTTGTTAGGGGTAATATATATTTATTAACTTAAACTTTAAGAAAAGAGATAACGAGTGTCATCTCTAGTATCATTAAACGTGATATAGCAGCGGTCACCTTGTAGTCCTCTAGACATAGCGGGTGGTAGTAGGTGTCGTTGTGTCGCACGGAATTACGAAGGTGCCACTCCTCGTGGTCCTCGTTGTAGAACTGCTGGAACCGGTCTCCGCAGAGCGCGCAGTGGTGCTGAGCAGCCGGCGCCCAAGCACTGGGGCTGCCCGGCGCGCTGCCGTCACCCGCACCCCCCGCCACCGCCGGCGCCCCGCCCTCACCAGTCTCGAACCAGCTCTTTTCTATAAAATGAAGAATAAAATCCTTGTTCCATGATTTCGTATATATATCCATAATATCAGTTATACAATATAGGTAATATAAAAGTGGCTGGAGATTCCAGTCAAGCAAAAGAAATGCCTCTATTATAAACGCGGGTCTTCTTTAAATATTGTGGTTTTTAGCAGACATAAATCCAGAGAGTATAGATAAGCTTATGCGTACGCGCATGTTATTATTAAACGCAGTTTATCCTTCAACCCTCGCCTGTGCGTGCTAAAAAAGATTATTTTGCAATAAGACCCGAATACTGTATAATAAGTATAATAAAGATATTTTCCGAGGCGGGTAGTGGTAGCGGTAGGTAGGTGGTGGTGGTGGTGGTACTGACCGCGCTCCTCAAGGTCCTCGACCTCCTCGTACTGCAGCCAGTCGGGCAGGTCGTAGTGCCAGCGGCGCGAGTGCGCGCGGCGCGCCGAGTCCCGCTCGCGCCGGTTCTGTCGGAAGTGCCAGTCGAGGTGCTGCGAGTAGCGCACCGTGTGCTCGGGCGGGAAGCGCGCGCCGCAGCCGCTGCACTGCATGCCTCCGTACAAACGCGCCACCACGCCCGGTTGTTTCCTGTAAAAATATCTCATATCTATATTCTATGTCTTGTATGTAATAATTACAATTACTATAACGATAATAATTTTGACAATCATGTAATTGCGTTCGAATTGCGTCCAGGGCCAACATTTATAATATGAAAGCGTAAAACTATTTGTATATTCTATTTCTCGATGCAGTACAGGTTATAGTAATTTAAAAGAACTCTAAGAATATTAAATACTCGTATACTAATTATATTGGAGTTAAAATGTTTGTGTACATAACTTTATATGGTTTTTTTTTGTTATTTTATGACTTCTGGCTAATAATAAAAACTTACACTCTTAAAGTTTCTGGTTTTAATAGGTCCACTTTTTGTATAACACTTTTATCTTCCTTGGGTTTTTGCTTGGCTTCTTCAACTTTTGGTTCCACTGCAGGATCAGTTTTTACTTCCTTGAGCATTGGAACAATTCCAGTGGCTACTAATTGTGCAAACAGATCATTAACATTAATGTTGCCGAGCAGAGGAATTGCATTTGTAGGTTTCTCGTCCGATGGCGTCTCTAGGCCTGGTATTTTTTCTTGTTTGGTAAAGATTGGTTCCGCTGAGCTATATTCAGAACTGGACGCTGGTGCCATACTTGTAGGCATTAAACTTGCAAGCATATTCAAACCTGTAAAATATTATATATCTTTAGTTGTTAACATTTTTTTTCATTTAAATTTAACATTTTTTGTTATTAATCAAATATTGTACCTTGGCTAACACCTTCTGGACTTGGTGTTTTTTGCGGTCTTCCTATAGAATCTTCTTCATTGGTTTCCATAGGAATGTCAACCTCTACTTTATCTGGTAATGGTAATGAGTTACTAGGTGGCGCTACTAGAGCGTGGCCTTCCATGTTAGCGATGTTAACGTGCCCGGGCTTTATATTTTTCGGTAGGGCTGAGAATCGGATAAAGTATTTTTCTGTGCCTACAAAAATTGGCTTAGGCAAATCACCAAACTCAACTTTAAATGGTTGTTCATTAATCAAAACAGTCCTTAAACAATCTACGAAACGAATCGTAAAGAATTGTCCGTTTATTTGGAACTTTTGAACTTTTGCATCCAAATACACAGGACAGATTTGGGTAGCGTTTATGATCAAATTAATTTTTCCAGCTATAAGATCAGTTCTTTTAATTTTTCCAATATCCACTTGAGGTAGAGGACCCTCCAAGTGAACTAAGCGAGGTTTTCCATCAATTATTACGCCTACAGGTTGCCCTCCAAAAAAGCATTCGTACCATCTTCCGTTTATATACATTTCTCTTGTAGGTGCACCAAATCTTATGTCAAAAACTTGTTCATCTATTTCTACTTGCTTATAACCTTCATTGAAATTGAGTACTATCGAATCTTTATTATCAAATGTAACCCTACGACATCCCGGCAAAAACTTGATTTCCCTAGGATCATCCCAATCAAGCATAATAACAGCAGTATCTCCATAAAATCTGATTTCTCTGGGTATACCGTCGATTTGAATAGTTTTGACAGGATCTTGATCAATGTATTCCAAAATTTTAAAGTCAGTGGGAGGGAGCTCGTATCCTGGAGCACCGAGTGGAGGAGGTGAAGTAGATCTTTTGTAAGGTTTTAATGGACATTCACCTTGACACATTCCTAATTTCGGAGCAGGAAGAGGCATTGGCATCCTTGGATCAAAAGGTATTCTTGGCATTCTTTTATCGAATTTCCCTCTGAAGAAAGGTGGCATTGGGCCTCTGAATCTCCGTGAACCAAAGTCTTCCATCCTCATCCGGGGCTGCCCCCTCCACATAGGAAATGGGCCCATAAATGGGGGCATCGACATCATAGGAGGTAGTGGTAAAAGACCTGGCTGTGAACAGTCCATCATATCGCTATGATTGTTAATTCTCATATCCGAATCTTGTGGTGCATTTACATTATCGTTTGAATCAGCGAAGTTTGGCTTAAGAACTCTCTCATCAATGTCTCCGAAATTGTTTCTGTCGCTTGGTGATGATTTTGGTGAGATAACCTTATGGTTTTCTTCTTTAATGTGAGCATTAAGTTTACGTTTAGATATCTCCAAAGATTCTCTTTGCTTTGCTTCTTTCAACTTTAATTTCTCGTTGAGTTGGAGCACTTGATACATCAAAGTGTTGTACTGATTCTTATCCATTTGTCCATCATTATATTGTTCTTTAGCTTGGTTCATTATTATTGATATTGTCTTTTTGTGGTCCGTAGCATCAAAGTCTTCTATGTTATTGGTTCTTAAATCTATATCTTCTGAGCTTATCGTTCTTCGGCGTTCTCTTTCTAAGCCTGTTAACAAAAATGTAATAATATTTTTTAATTATTGTATGGTATACTAAGGAAAAATTAATGATATTATGCAATATAATATGATCTGAAGAAAATGAGATTATTTTTAACCAGCAGTGCTCGCAATTTCTACCAAGTACTTTCCGTTAACGTGAGAGGTGGGGATAACTTATACGATATTTAAGCTACATATATTATTATTGTAAAATGTCATCATAATCCATTCAGTAAATTTGGCATGAAAGAGTAACAAACACATCTATACTGAATCTCATAGATTCTTTCAATATTTTATGTTTATCGTAACATTGGTAGAATAGTAGGACTATAGAAATTAATATAGATAATTCATCCCCGCTTTGTGTGCGTTTGCTTGAATTTTTTTTTCTATTGCATTGACGCGGTCGTCGTCGTCCGGGCAAAGATACGCGTCCATTAGCTCGCACGATCAACATCAGCCTTTATCCGTCCAAAGGTAAAGATAGGATGAAGAGGGATGCGACAGTTATATTGTTTGTAATTAATCCATTTTGCAGGATAGTTCTAATTTTTTAAGAGAACGCCGAACGAGAATGGCAATGGGGACATTTTAAAAGGTTTACACACACTGCTGCGCACAATGTTGAGTTGAACTATCAATATAATATAACATACACACTTTAATCAAATATTGACTATGTAAAAGTGAAATCGGTTGATGGTAATATATTTTAAAAGAAACATACTTGGAGATTTACTGAAGTGCAACGGACGACCGATGCGATCTTTTCCTTTAGTGGCCTCAGCTAATTTAGCTCTAACGAGGTCCAGCTTGGTCGGTGTTTTCTTTGAATCACCTTTCTCTTCCTTTTCTTTCACTTCATTCCAGTCTTTTTTCGGTGATCGAACCGGTGAGGCCATTGTTACGTCGGAATTTTCTAGATCTTCGCCTGTGTTTGTTACTGAAATGGACGGTGGTTGAGCAGCATCTTCAATTTGCACCAGTTGACGGAGATCCACGTCTTCATTTCCGAAAAGGCTAAAGAAATTGAATAAAAAACAATTATAAGCACTATTCTTAGACAGAATGCACATCAAAGATGTATTGTATTACTTACATATCGAATTTATCGATTTTATGTTTTTTAACTTTCCCCTCTAGAGCCTCCGTAGACGGTCGTTTTTGTGAGACAGCTGCAGCAGATTCAACGGGAGGAGGTAAAACACGTAAGTCAACGTCTTTAGTTTCAGCTACAATCTCGCCTATATCTGAAAATACGTTTCTATTAATTGCATCGATGAATCAGATGATTCGTTGCTCTTTCAAATTACTACAATACCGTTTTACCTGTTCCGGGTACGCTGTTTTAGTAACTTATGGAACGACTTTTTTATGTGTAAGTTTCTTTACCACTTTTAAGCGACAAACATAACAAGCAAGGTTAATTTGTTTGCCATAATATCTAGTTGTTATGGTATATTTTGTATCAGGTGAGTTATTTTTTATTTATTTTTTGCCTTTATCATACACAGCCCTTTCCTCGTGTCCTCCATGATGTCTACTCACACATAGCAAATGTATATTGCGGTTTATTAGCTTTTTTAAAAATGTGTTTACAGTATTTTTTTTATATAGCGAATCGTTGAGGATGTCGAGGTTTTCTTAAATGTTTTATCAACAAAACCTTATCTCAGTGAGCTGACGTAATATTTTAATACGATGAGACGAAGTTAGTTTTAACGAAAAATATTTCTACACACTTAGAATTATCAGAGAGGTATATAAGAAAATATATGTTGTAACCTATGTGAAGCAATTGTGCAAAAATTAAGTTTTAGAGAGAGAATTTAAAGACTTAATTACTCATGTAATATAGGCAGAACCTTTCTAAATTTTTGGACGTAGTTTTAATTCAGTGTATCTTTAGACGAAGGTCCAGACTTTATTTTAGAAATCAACATAACAATTAAAACTAATACAGCCTTTTTGTACTATGTCCAAAAAAGCAGTCCACATATCCAAACAAAAATTAAGAATTTTCAAATGGTATGGCACAAAAATAATAAAGAATAACAAATAAAAGTCGTTATTTTACAATGAATCCCTATAAGAAAAACAAATACTTACAGAAACTCCATCTCGAACTAAAAGTCGAGTCGGAGTGACCGAAAACCATATTCCTCACACGTACTAGAATGAGTCTTATTTACTATTATATAATATTCAAGTTCATTTAAACAGAACATTCATAACAGAAAAACTTAAATTACGCTTAAGCTTATATTCAAAACTTTAGTTAAACACGAACGAACGACGAAGCTCAGGATATAAGATTACTTTAAAAGGTTATAAACTTAAATTTAAAGCACTTGAACACTTAAAATAGAGGATCTTTTTCTTTCGTACGCTTTACTCAAGGGAATGGTGGTACCATGTTAAACGATTTTACTGATTAAAGGATAGTATTTTGCATATAATTAAACCCATTTCATTTCATCCTGAAACAATTCAATCTTTCGTATTACTGTTTCCGATCAATTTTTCATGTCTTATACTAGTTTTGTTGCAATATCTTCAGTCCATAAAAATGAAACATCAATTTCAGTAAAAAAAATCCTCAAGCTGGCCTTTTTTTGGTCTCGAGAACAATACATGGGTAGATGCAGAGTGTAGAAATATCGAGCTCAGCTTAATAAGTGAAAAACCCGGTGAATATCCCGCTTGGCAAGTACTGGTTTATAAATCCACGTACGCTAAGGTATCGCGTCAGAGTTAACGTTGCCCTTCGGGACACGCTATTAATAGTGGTTTGTTAACATTCAGGTTTTGCTGGTTTCAGATGACTGCATCTTGCTGCATCAAGTACTGACCTGCAATAAACAGTAGCTTATGACCGTCATATCTTCGCAACGTGAACATCTGACTACAATTTTTTCTTTTTCTTTCATCAGTTCTGAAGATTTTTCTTGATTTAAGTCACCAAGTTTCTCTTCTCGGACCCACTCCTTGTAGCGTTTTGTAGTAAAACGGATCTTATTAATATTATAAATGTATATCTACATAAATATACTGATTTCCCGGAGAAATGACTACAAGAAACTTTTTAATTATCTAAATATGTTATTTTGAATCATATACTTTATCTTAATAATTAATATACATATTCGATTGGGTAATATGAAAAAATAGGTTTTTTCATACTACTAAAACTTACTTCTATTTCTTTATTTTCTAAAAAGTCATATTTACGAGTTATTGTTACACATTCCCGTGTGGAATTTTAAAAAAGTTTGATCCAACTGATTTCTTCAAATAACCTCCTTTTCTTTTTTTAAACATTTCAGTTTTTGGTAATTGTCATATCCGATTAATGAGAAATAAATCGGATATGTATCCTTTTATTTGTTTTATATTATTCGTGTTTTCTAAATTGAAAAATTAATAAAACTCATAAACTGCTATGTATTAGACTTATCGGGCGTATACTCTAAAAGACTAAATAATAATACAAGAAAATAAAAACAACCAGTAAAAAATTACAAAGCTATTAAAAGCAATGTATTTAAATACTATTAAAAGAAGACACTTTTGATACGGCCACTGCGAGGGTTTTCCTTTTATCATGGTTCAAATTATATTTAGTTTCATAAACATTTAACGCACCTTGCTTTTACTTGGTCTAGAAGTGGTTATTCCATTCCTTCGTGTTTTTTTTTTATCTAGGTCGAAATGTCAAGTCGTAGGAAAATATTTTAAATTACCAACGTAGCGAAAAGAATAAAATAGTATGTATTATACTTACTTAAATGTTTAGAAATAGCTGAGTCAATATTTTCACTTGACTAAGAAGTCGCCTTTCAGCATAAAAAAATAGAGACAAAGAAGTCGCAAATATCTCGTTTAAGTCCTTAGGAGTGTTAAAGTCATTTTCTAAAGCGTGTTATTGTATTTTTAAATATTTAAAAAAGCTTACTTTTATCTAACATACTTCATCATAACCACTTTTTAATAGTAGCGTCAGCTCACTGGAGTTACATTGTGTATATTATGTAAATGACAGAAGGTTAGAAATGTGCAAAAAAACATTAACTGGATCATGTGAATCTAGAAAGGGTGCAAAATCCCATACATGGCAATATGAATACTCCAAGAGTTAAAAAATATTTTATTTTTCTTATGCTGTAACTTAAATCTAGTATCACATCTTGACTAGATCGTAGATATCACAGACTAAAATAGAATTATAAGTTACCCTCGTAGTCTAAAACATGTTGTCTTACTTTTACAATCATCGGGGCACTTAGTCTCTTCTTTCGTGGTTGTTTCTGGACTTTCCGATTTCTCCTTGTTCCTCCTCATGTACCGCTCTTTATGATAATTTTTCAATTCCTTGAAAGCTACGACTTCCGGCTCAACAGTTTTTTCATCCACTTCCATGGTCTCCTTCAGTTTAACTTTTTTCTCCTTAGTTTTTGATCGCTTCTCAGGTGACGAACCGGAGCTGTCTTTTTCTTTCTTCTTCTTCCTTTCGACGTCATCCTCCTTTTTCTTTTTAGACGGAGGATCTTCCTTATCCTCCCTAACCTTTTTCGGTATAGGGGGCAATTTGCTTATTTTTTTTGTATCAGGTATTTTAAGGCGGATGTACATATCTACCACTTTTTTCTCTTCATCACTTTTCTCTGATTTCTCTACTTTATCGATTTGCTCTTTCTGTTTCTGTCTTTCTCTTTCTGCCCGTCTTTCTTCCACTTTCTTTCTCATTCGCGAACGGTCCCGTGCTTGACGAGGATCTCTCGCATCTGGACGTACATCGATGGTGATTACATTTTTGCGTTTCGTAACACCCCGTTCTAGAGGTCTTATGTCGAACACATTGGGTGCTATTGGTGGTACCACAGTGGGTGGTACCGTAATGGGTGCACATTGAGATGGGGGCACATGAGGTGCAGGGCGAGGAGGGGCGCGACGCGCAAGTCTTGGATCTCTTCTAGCTGACGCTAACGCTCCACTGACAGGCGCGATGCGGCTAGCACCCGATGCTCTATTTACTGGCTGTAACAAAATAAATTACTGATAAATTACTCCAATGAAGCTATCAGGACCTTCCATCGGATAGCTAGACAAATAACGGCTAACAATACAAAGGCAAGAAGAGTGGAGCGTCCACTCGTTGATATAAATTGCCTTTACTCGAATACCTTAGCCCAACATGTATTGCAATTTGCAACCTATAGAATTGTAATTAATTTCCTTCTGCAATGACATAAATATATCTCATAGTTACGAGTATCTTTGATAAATTATTTGATAATGAAATGTGTTAAAATTTCAATACATTTAGCCAAGAAATGACATTGGGCTTTTGAACTAGTCATACATTAAGAACACTTATGTGTATGTCCATAAAAAATATAAAACACGTTATTGCATATATTTTGGCATTACCGCTCAATGATTGTATTGATAGTGGTGTAGTACACCACTATCAATACAATCATATAAAATATTGCACACATATTCTATAGATCAATGGGCAGCTTTTCAAAAAATAAAAACCGGCCAAGGGCGAGTCGGACTCGCGCATAAAGGGTTCCGTACTAGAAATAAAGTAAATGTATAACCATCATATTTCTAGTGTTTACGTTTAGCCATTAATAATATTGAGCAAAAAATGGTAAAAAAATTACTTTTGTTGTATGCCTTTAAATATTATTTTGGGAAGTAATTAAATGAACGGCATTATAAATTTTGGAGGGGAAAAAAAAATTGGCATTTAAATAATTTGGTTGGCATACAAAGATTTTGTACGCAATAAAATAAAGCTGGTAGCAATTCTTGTTCCGCAAATAATTTTGATAATGGTCGAAAATTAAATCATAAATAAGCAGCTTACAATATTATGACCTCGCATAATAAACATTCATCGGGCAAAATAATTACTTGAGCGGCACATTTCTTTGCATTACATTTTATGTCCTGTGTTCACACCGGTGTAGGTTTGCGCTATTTACCGCTAGATGGTGTTGTAAGTATGTTATTGAACAAAATTATAAAAATTGAAGAAGAAATTAATAAACTATATTATCATTCTTAATAAAAGACTAGTGAATTAATTCAGGTCATGACGTCGTCAAATCCTGTGTTCAGCAGTGGTCCGTCCACTAAAGGCTGATAATATGATGAAATTTTTTTCTTCAAGATTTTATTTTGTTTCAGTTTCGTAGATTTATGTAGATAGTAGATAGATTATGCAGGTATTAAAAATTGTAGGTGGTGTGTAAAATAAACAAGCAGTTCAAAAACTTGCAATATTCAATTCAATCATTACCTACAAAAATCAATTCAAATTAAAACATTCAATACGCAAGAATGGATCCACAATTTTAAACTTATTTGTAACAAGACGTACAGCTCTACGGTTAACACTGTCCGCGCGCGCTCAGGCTGTACGCCGTCGTTCGTAAGTTCAAATCCTCTTCATACCATTATCTATGAATTTCTTCTTTTGTTTGTTTATACATTTTTAAATAATATTTTTTGATATTACAATAATTATAAATACGATTTACAAACTAAAATTTTGTATAAAAATTGAATAAGAAATTAATAAATTATATTATCATTCTTAATAAAGGACCAGGGAATTAATTCAAATCATGACGTCATCAAATCCTGTGGACTGGGCTATAACGCAGAATTTAATGAAAAAGAAAGTTGCTTGAAGTTATATTCATGCTACTTATATAAGCAGCACAAAATTATTTTTTTTGCTTACCCTCCGAGTGCTTACCAAAATTTTATTAAACAGGAGGCTTCTCCTGTTTAATAAAATTTTGGTAAGCACTCGGAGGCCATGTGCTTACATGGCCCCTCTTTTAATTATTATGCCTTTCAAAAATAATTACAGCCATAAAAAATGACAAAAATTGCTGCTTGATTATAAAATGTTTGCTGAACATAAGTTGCCGCTCAATTAGCTATTTCTGCTACCAGATTATATTTTTCTGCTCACAAAAATACGAATATTATGCTAGTCGTTTAAATAACACCCTATTATTTTTATTTTATTTTTAGTATTCGTTATTATTGTGGCAATAAAAATAAAAAACAACAGCTGTGAAAATTTTAATCTCCTTGCTATTACGGTTCATGAGATACAGCAAAAAACATCAACAACTACTCTGTTGTATGAGAGCCCCCCTTAATTATTAATATTATTTTGTTTTTATTGTTTGTTGTTATAGCGGCAACAGAAATACACAATCTGTGTAAATTTCAAATGTCTAGGACCTAGGTCAACTGTCAACATACATAACTTAATACTACAAGGATCTGTAGTTTGCTCTGATCATTTTTTTCAAGTGTTGGCCAACAACAGAAAAAGTTTGGTAGAGGCTTTTATTCATACTTTTCATAGATTATATCTACCTAGATTATTTCATATTTTCTATAGATTTCACTTGTTAAAAATTTCACTAAAAATTAATCTTATACCTTTAAACGAGCAATTCTTGTATATATATATAGAATCTGAATCTCGGAAACGGCTCCAACGATTTTCAGGAAATTTTGTATACACGGGCTAGAAACGGCGATAAATCGATCTAGCTAGGATAGATTTTTAGAAAACATTTTTTTATCCGTGTTTTGGGCAACAATAAAATATGATTAGAATGCGAACGTAAATTTCGCTGTCGATGTGTATGTCATGATAGCTTAGTGGGAAAATTAGGCAGATAAATCCGAACGATCCAGGTTCGAATCTCCATTCCCAATTTTTTCCCCTTTTTTTAAGATCTTTTTTTTTTTTTGGAAGAAAAATTTTATCGTATGTAATCACTAAGGGTACCGAGCAAATGCTCGGTCAACCAGGTTGAGCAGAATTTGATTCTATTAAAATCGGAATCTATTCTTTTATGATCTAATCTATCAAAACTTAATAATTGTTCCGGCGTACACCATAGCATGATACCTCCATTGTGTCAAACTCTTATTTTTATTTATATAGAAGAAAATTCAATTTTTTAGAATGTTATTTTAATTGCTGTTCTGTTTTTATTCACATTCGCATTTTATATTAGCTGTAACATCTATCTAAATTATACAAAAGGAATCTATCTAAATTATACAAAAGGAATTTTATTTTGTAATCGCAAATCCTGATGTTGGGATATTAATAGCGTCCCCATCATTGCTCATTTTATAATTCTTTACTAGCAGTGCCCTGCTATTCCCATTCCCATGGGAGTAGGTATGTTGATAAATTACTATGTGTTATTCTGATGTATAAGCTATATTATTGTAGTTTCATTAAAATCCATTCAGTAGTTTTTATGTGAAAGAGTAACAAACATCCATCCATACATCTATCCATCCATCCATACTAACAAACTTTCGCGTTTATAATATTAGTAGGAAGTAGGATTATGTAACTTATTCTATATGTAAATTCTTATATATGCAAGCAAACTTTTTGAACAGACTATAAATGATGAAATAGAGATTTTTGTGACATCATTGTATAAATTTAAATAAAACCTGATTTTCTCACGCGGAGGGAAATTGACAAGTTGCGACAGCTGTGACAATTACTACTATGCATTTATCAACCATCGATATTTCGGTTAGAGCGTTTTCACACTATCCGATCCGATATCTTCACCTCCTCTTTCACCCGTTCATCGGCCTCCTTCTGGGACATCACTGTCTCGCAGAAGGACACGTACACAGTTGTCAGCCGTAGATGTGTTCGAGTTCACCTGAGTGATAGCACTCATTTTTGGTCACTTCGAAAGTGAACTTTATTGATATAGATAGATAGTGGAGTGTGAAAGAATACAAATTCGTCATATCACCGCGAATTCCGCTTTCGAGATTCGAAAACGACCTTACAGAATATAGCCTAAATAGAATAGCCTACAGTATTCCCGAAAGCGGGGGATTACTAATAACAATTTGTTTTAGCAATAAAACAAAAAATAGCTATGTCTGGTAAAGTGATCATACCTATAATAATGTAATATTGTTAAATGAAACCAGTAAAAGAAAATAATAACATGGATAATTTAATATTTCTTTTTTAATCGAATGAAACAGTTGCAACGCAAAGTTTCATAGTAAAACTTGTAACTTGATGTAATATATCAATTATTAACGTGAAAAATGGCATGTATGGATTGTTTGTTTCTTTTTTTACTGTTTGTGTACAATATCATTAAATCACACAGACATATTTTAGAACACATCACATTCTGATAATGTTTTAATATTAATGAAGGTAACAAAATCGGTCAAAATATTTTCACAATCAGGCAACACTGAGCATTTAGCAAAATGTTTCTATTTAAACCTAATTATAGTCGTGGCACGATAATAAGGCCGTTTTGACGTTTGTCCGCTCATGAAGTTTCGTAATTATAATAACCAAATTTGAAGCAAAAAATTGCTGTTCTTTATTGTCACTAGTGACGGGCAGTTAATCATAAAATTTATTGAATGTATAATTTTAGGAAACAAAATTTATTTATTATATTTCTTTATAAACTATATATATTAGGGTCCCACGAACATTTATTTTTTATTTTTATAAGATTATAATTATTGGGGTACTTGTTTACTACACAACTCAGCATTTCTTTTTCAAAAACAATTTTTTTTTTAAATTAAATCTAATACGATTATCACAGAATAATCAATAGGAGACAGAACAACTACTAGTTTCGGTAAACTTGCGTCAAATTTCTTAAAATCTTAAAAACTACTTAACCAAGTACTAATTGCAATAAAAACCTACAGATTTGATTATAGTTTTTTCGAGAGTAAATTGACATTTACATCACTATTGTAATGTGTCAAAACGGCCATCATATCGTGCCGCGAGTATACATATAGTCCTCGCCACTTTTAAAGTCCTGCGACTAATGCCTGAACTAAATTTGACAACATTGACATCTTGACATCTGTCTGGAGTAAGAAGTTGTGATATTTTAAATTGTTTTACGTGAAACATGGAGCATATAATATAAAGTAACGTGTAAAAATTTAAGGCCGTATAATGATCGTTAAAGAGAAATAATTTTGTGAATTAGAAAGTAAAAATAAACAACAATTAACCCCGTTAAATATTATGTTTATAAATGTCACTGCCATGACAGGTAAATTTTAGAGATGCCAGAGTCACTCATTTTTGCCTAATTTATGGTTAAAATATTATCATTAACTCTATACGTACATTTATCTTATGATATTTTATATAAATATAAATACAAGGTAAAAGAATTAAAACCTTCTTCAGATGAATGATATTTTCAGGTGTTTCTGTAAAAAAGGTCGAATAACAAAGGAAGTAACAATGGCAGCAATTACTTCTGAGAAAATTGTCACTCCTGACAAAAGCCGAACACAATCCGAAGAAGCTTGTTTTAGATGAATTCTACTAATCGGTTATACGTAAAAAATACGAATGAAATATTTACAAAAAAAAAAAAAATTTACTAAGGGCCTGTTTCACAATCTCCCGTTAAGTTCCCTATAGGCTATTGGCAACATATTTGACAGATACTCCATACTCTATCTGTCAAATATGTTGCCAATAGCCTATAGGGAACTTAACGGGAGATTGTGAAACAGGCCCTAAAACCTGGCAGGGAGATTTTTATTTTGCTGCTATAATTATTTTTGTCATTATTATCATCATCAGTCTTTAACAATGCACTACTGACCATAGGCCCTATAATTATTTAAATTTTTTATTGTACTAGACTTGGTGGAAAACCATAACAATAGAAATTGGCAACATTGAGTTATGAGATCGCAGCGCCGCGTCTATCAGACTTCTAAAGTGGCGATGACTCTAAGTACAAGATTATATAAAATATTGAAGACAGTTTCTATCAATCGTGATGTTATTTCATTTCTTTTTATTTTCAAATGTTTCGAATAGAGAGAAACTTAATATTTAAAAATTACTTACTGGTCCAAGGCGTTGCTTCACAGGTATAGGCACATTTTCTGGGACTGGAACAGCACTGAGAGCTGGCACAGGACTGACCATAGCAACTGGGGCACTGACGTTTCCAGTTACCGCAGCTGGAGTTGGGGCATTTGGTTTCTGAAATAGTTTTGTTATTACTATTCATATGAACAGATTTGCGGAAATAATTAGTTGTAGTAGACTGATGAGTAAAAGGGCATTCTTTTATTACGAAAGAATAATTGTAGTACAATTATATATCAGTTTTTGTTAGAACATAATGTAGCAGTCTCTAGTAGTAGCTTAAGTGAGTAAGCGTGGGTAGATAAGTGATATAAATTTTTTTAAATTATTTTTCCACATCAAAGACAACTACAACTCAAGTCAAGTACAACTTGTATCTTAAACAAAAAGGATTTAATTGGACTAGAATTAAGTAACATATTTCCTAAGCATCAAACAAAAAAAAAGACTTACATTATTTATTAGCATTATTATTATTATATCTTAAATAAACATAACTCGAGAACATTATAATGAAATAGCTTTTACGAATTTTATGGCGTAATAAACCGCCATAAAATTCGTTTTTTATATGATCGACATTTTCGGATACTTTAGCGCAACCATGGTCACAGGAGGACCATTTATTAAAATCAATATCATAGACTTGAACATTTCTCACCAACAGCAAAATATAAAATTTCATATTTAATAAATAGAAGAATCATCATCATCAGCCCTTATCCGTCCTCCCTCAATGAACACCAAGACGACCGATCCCTTGCTACTCGCATCCAACACGGACCTGCCACTGCACGGAGATCGTCTTCCCATCTGGTTAATAGCCGACCGACACTTCGTCTACCTAAACGCGGCCTCCACTCTTGAAGCTTAATGGCCAAATAGAAGAATAAGCTTGTTTAAATGGTAGTGGGCTGGTCACACACTCAGGAGAACAGAAGGCTGATTGGAAGGTTCAAGAGTAGAGGACATAATATTTAGTTAGACGAATTGGTTGTTGGCCATTTACCAAGTTGTAATATTCATGCAGTGACTGATCCATATTGGATGCAAGTGGCAAAGGATCAGTTCGCTAAGCATTCATAAACCAAGGTCTGGGTTAAGCATTGGGCAGATAAAGGCTGCTGCTGTTGCATGTTAATGATGATGGTGGTGATGAAAAGTATATTCGAATTCTTTTACAATATAAAAAATTACCAAAGTAGTTTTCTCAGCCATCTGAAGTTGTCTCCGAGTTTGTTCAAGCTCCATTTCCACTTTCTTCCTCTGCAACATCAGCAACTCTTGTTCTTTCTTTGCAAGAATGTTCCTCATTTGTTCTTCTTCTTGAGTCAAGGTTGTTGCACTGGTTGCAGTTGTTGGGGCAGGCTGTTAAGCAAATAAAAAAAAATCAGTTTATTTTGATTGAAACTATTAACATTTATTGTAAATACTTGGTGACCTTGCATTTTTATGACATACATTTTCCACTAAAGTAAAATCAAAATGTGGGATCATTATCATAATAATTATTAAACAATGTACATTTCTTAATATAACAAAGAATATGTTTGTTAAATAAATACAAGGTCACATATATTCTTCTAGTATTTTAGAACTATTGATTATATCAGAAATATAACAATATTTGAATAATATTTTTAAGCTATATGAGCTGAGTAGCTATTTAGTGAATACTAAATATTTAGAACTGCTATCATATTCATTATACAACTGCAAACAGATTTTAATAGATAAAAATATGACAAATAAAAAAGTTGCCTTAAATAAAGATGTAACACAATAAACTAAAAAAAACACCTTTTTCAGAAAATTTGGATTTACATGGATGTTTGACTGGTGAGGGTGAGCTTGGATCGGCCATGCTGGATCTATCAGGTTCACTTTTACATCTAGTTGATATAACTTGGTTGACGGGAACACTTCATGCCAAGTCTCACGCAGTTTAAACATTTGAGCCCTGACCTTTTCATCAACCTGTAGACATATAACAAATGTTACATATAAATCTAGCATACATAAATTTTGTGTTATAAACTCAATATTAAATAAAAATAAAAAAAACATTAATGAAGTTACATTTTAAATTAAGTTTCAAGTATTATCACATAAGTAAGAATATATTTACCTGTTTAAAAGTCTTTGTAAACATATTGACAATACTCTGTGAGAACTTTTGAGTATATGCTCCACCAACATTCTTGATAATAGAGTCGACTAAGTAAAGAACCGGCAGCTTGATATCAGGAGATACCTGTATGGAGGAAAAATATTCTAATCCATAGCATAGAGGCATACCACTTATTCTTTGTTTACATCATTTATCACATTTTTATTGTGGTTATGGGAAATAATACAAAGTTATCATTTTCTTACCCCTTTAATAAAAAAATTATACTTGAAAAATAAGAAAAACACAGTTTGTAAAAACCTTTATTGTACATGATGTTGAATAATATACAACTGAAAAAAATCAGTAAGGCTCTCTAGCTCATAACATTTGATTTATAGATAAATTCTTCTGCTACTGCTATTTTAAACAGGCATCTCCAATTGAAAATATTATGTATGCATCTTGCAGTGAGTTAGATTAATTTACTTTTATACAAAGAAAGGATTGAACAATTAGAATTTTCAATTTATATTTTACTTCAAAGCTAGTATTTTATCATCTCTTTTTCAATTTCAAACAAAAGCAATGTTACAAAACATATTAGTTGAACTTCAAGATAATAAGGAAATACCTGTTTGTCATCAATATGTGATTAATACAGAACATTTATCTCCTTGTAGCTTTCGAATGCAACATACTGTTATTGCGTTACCGAAACTAACAATTTCCAGATAAATCACGTGATGGTTTTTCCGAAATTTAAATAATGAAAATTCACCTTCTCCAGATGCTTCTCCACTGTTTCGACGATAATCCCAGCATGTTCGATGTTTTCTTCAGCCAGAATCGTCAGCATATTTATGAGAGGTTTACTGTTAACAGTCAAGTCCGATAGACTAGACGCGTACTCGTCCGCTATTTCCTTCGCCATCTTGAGCGACATAAGATTGTTTTCTAATTTAACATGCCAGGTATTCTTCAGTAAAGCATCACTGCAAGAAATTTTAATCGGAGGTTATACGTGGCTCATAATTCAAAATGGCGATTTCATAAGCATCGCGTAAGTTTACAACTTACATTATCAAGGAAATTATAAACGAGGTATTAGAAGTTTCACAATGTGATATTTCTTCACGTACAACAAGATAACATTTGGTTTCATAAGATATTATCACGTACACATTTTAAAAATCATATTTTTACACTTAAAATCGTTAAAACCCGATGTACTGTGTGGTCAGTGGTACTCTGGATAAAGTGTTCCCTACTCTAAAAAACTTACCTCCCTAAAGATGATAAAGATCAAATCAAAAACCTCTAAATACCCCACATTTACTTGAAAACTCCCCTAAAAAATAATAATATTAAAAAATAAGTACATAGATATTATTAAATAAGTAATTAATTCATAATAATAAATAAATATTTTTTTAATAATTCAAATATTTTTTTACAAATTATTCAGAACTTAAAAATATATAATTTCATTTTCTTCTGGTTCTGTCACAGACTTACTAGAATTCTAATAGCGCAACACACTTTTGACTACTAGGCCAGAGGTTCGGGCTGAATAATAAACTTTTCTTGATTCAGGATTTCTTGAATCGCATTGATTTTTAACAAACTATACATGAAATTAAAAATGAATCAATTTTGTGTAATTTAAAAAACAGGACTAAGTGCCGAGAATACGGGATTTGTATTGTAATTAGTCGGTGAATACTGCGGAAAACAGTTTTGGAGCAATTTTATATATTTAGGATTGTTCTGCCGGTTTTGTTTTAATAATTTAACCCACAATATTATAAAATTATGTGGGTTAAGTAAGGAATAATATTCACTAACTAAGTAAAACTAAGTAAATTCTTCTTCTTTACTGATTTTGTTACCTTATACCGGATCCACACGTTTGCGACTTGCCGCAAACTGCAAGGCACAAACATGTAGACACGTCGCAAGCGCTTGCGGCAAATTCCCTTTGATCTGTGCACGGCCACAAACCCTTCCAAACCTACGCAAGCCAAGTCTACAAACTCTGTGTGTGTTTTTCAATTACAGAGCATAATGCGACTCAGTGCCGCACAATGCTGTTGCTTAATTGGAACGCGATAGTTTCAAAATGCACCAGCAGAGTGCACTAAGTTCAGGGTAGAATAAAAAATATTCACAAAAGTTAGCAATAACCTTATTAATGTAAATAAAGTGGTATACATAATAATTGGTTGAAAGCCATTTACGGTTATTTTAAGTTATTTGGATTTTGATTATTTTATAATTTTTTTTTGTTTTGAGATTTTTTTTAATGAGTTCTAAAACAATTATATTATACCTTTAAATTAAATCATCTCTTTATCGACTATTGCATATCATCTTATAAACTGTACATATTTTAAGAATTCATATTTTGGACTTTTAAGTATTTATACTATATAATATACTAACAGCGCCCCGCGATTTCACCCGCATACTTCCCATTTCCGTAGGAGTACAGGCATAAATCATAGCCTATGTATCGTTCTGATGTATATAAGCTATATTATTATAAAGTTTCAATAGAATCCCTTCTTTTCATCATAGTTTTTACGTGAAAGAGTAACAAACATCCATACTTTCAAACTTTCACGTTTTTAATATTAGTAAGATTACTAAAACTTTTTTTTGTAGATGAACTTGAAACATCGAATTTTATTGCCAAGTATTCTTGGAATGAAACCCATCAGCGCTGAAATAAGTTTTTTAATATGTTTGTGCACGTACGCGTATTTTTTTTAACAATAAATAATGTTAATGAACGATAATACTTAAATAAAACATTTCGATAAATGAACAACTTAAAGAAAAAACACTTGTTAATTTTCTGTCACAGTTGGCAATGCACGCATTTCGCGAAAGCACTACTTTTGAGAGTGCTCAAAAATGCAATGCGTTGCTGTAATTGGAACACCAACTTTGAGCATTGTGCCGCACAATGAGCTTTTGTGGTGTAATTGGAAAACTCTCTGTATTTGTAATACCGGTTCCACACGTTTGTGGCTTGCCGCAACTACAAACCTTTGTGGAGGTTTGTAGTTGTCACAAGCTGTTGTGGTCACAAGCATGTGGACGCATCGCAAGCGCTTGCGGCAAATTCTCTTTTGTTCCCACATTTTAAGTTTTTTTTTTGTTTTTACTCACAAACTTGTGAGTAAAAACGTTTAAATTTTTTTAAATTAAAAATTTGTGAGGACTTGCCGATGCTTGGAAAGCGTGCGGTTTCGGCTTAACGTTTGAATTTGTGAGGGTTTGCCGAGGCTTGCCAAGCGTGTGGATCCAGCTTTATACCGGATCCACACGTTTGTGGAATGTGGCTTGCCGCAAACTCCAAACCACCTTCAAGTCACAAGCATGTGGACGCATCACAATCCACAAGTGCTTGCGGCAAATTCACCTTGATATGTGAACAAAACCGACACTCGTCGGATCGGCCACAAACTCTCGCAAACCTACGCAAGCCAAGACAAACTCTATATCCACACGTTTGAATTTGTGAGGGATCGCCGAGGCTTCGCAAGCGTGCGATTCCAGCTTTAAATATTATGAGTAAAAAAAATCATGAGTCGTGACTGTGGTCGTGACTGACGTGACAAGTGACTGACTTTGACTAAGGGTGTGTTCCGTTTTATACTGCGAGCACTGCCCAGTGCTCAGTACTGGAAGAAATTCGTTCCGTTTTATACTGACAGTATACTGTCACAGTGCTAGTGACGTCATGACTAGGGCGCCATTTTTCTACTGCAAGCACTGTCACCAATCACAACGAGAGAATTGTTCGGTAATGGCCGACAGTATTCAGTCGCAATATGACGTCACAATTTATGACGTCATAAAATCGACGCCATTTTTGTACTGTGAGCACTGTTTTTTCGAGGTAAGGTGCTCCAGTACTTTGTCTATGGAAGCACTTGCTTGCTTCAAGTACGACTTGTGAGGTCTGATAATGAATGAATGCGTACGATTGTTGAATGTTGTTTTCCCGATTTTTTATTTGTTATGTTGAGTTCGTTTTAAACATAAATGTGAATGGTATAATTGCTAGATACAAGGTTCAACAATATTAATATTACAATGAAACAACTTTTAGGGATTTTATCGCGGTTTAATATTAACATTTTGTTAACATCTTTGATTTGTTTGTATGTAGTTTCGATTATCGAGAAAATGCGTATTTTTTTTTTAGTAATAATTTGGCGCGTATCGTATGTATGGTCAGTGAGTTTTGGAAAGTTAAAGTAGTTTATAGTAAAAGTTTATTAATAAGTATTCGATATTCAATATTGTTCGATATTCATATTTCATGTTTACTTATTGTTGTTATTTAAATGGATATCAGTGAGTGAACTCAGCAGCCTGACGCAACTCAGGAACAAAAAAAATTTCTATGAAGTTGGCCACGAAAATAATGGCGGACAATTCAGTGCTGCCAGATTGTATAATCAGAATGGACGTAATAATATATAACAGGACCGCTAACTCGTAACAGAAAAACGAGCCGACAGAGATAGCCAGTGTTAGGGAGTGTGTCCCTTTCTTATAGGGTGACAATAAGATTTAGCTATATGGGACAAATTCATATTTTTCCATCCACATACAAAATAATTAACTGTCGACATATCATCATCATCATCACCAGCCCTTATCCGTCCTCTGCTTAACATAGGCCTCCCTCAATGAACGCAAAGACGATCGATCCCTTGCCACTCGTATTCAACACTGACCGGCTTATGCACACATAGATATTAGGTATTGAATATTTTTGCTACCAGTGAGATCAATAATTTACTACATAATATTATGTAGTACAATACCGATCTTACTTACATTATATTATACTAGCTGTTGCCCGCAGCTTCGCCTGCGTTAACTAAGATTTACAACGGCATTTTAGCGGGATAATATAGTCTATAGCCTTCCTCGATATATAATATAAAATAGGCTATAGATTATATATGGATTACTGATTGATTAAATATAGATATATAGACCTGACTAAGACCTGTTTTTAAGATTAGCGCGTTCAAACAAACAAACTCTTCTGCTTTATATCTTATTATACATGTAGTAATTGAAGAATTTGTAGTTTGAGTAGAACCCCTCTGCTGAACTGAGGCTCCAGCCCCAGCGCGTAGGTAGTATAATATAGTAATTTTTCAGCCTTCCTTGAGAAATCATTTTTTTAGGTTACTTAGCTTACTTAGCATAGTACGTTGAGCTACGGCAAAACTTTAAACTAGTCGTAAATTAAGAGACCACGATTCTGCCTAGCACGTCATCCCGGGGAGAACGCATTAGTTAAAGACTTTTGTCTTCAAACTGTGCGGTATAGACGAGATGAGAATGTTCTAAGCTTGTCCTGAATTCTAGCCACCAAAATTGAATCTTTCGATCGGCTTCTCTTTCGAAGTTATGTCAACCTAGCTGCTATGTATGTCCAATATACTCTTGCACAATTTCGAGAATTGCCATCGAAGTTAACGGCCTAGGGAGAATGTGTCCGTTATACATGACATTTGTGTCTTTTCTTTTCCAAGTTAATTCTAAGGTACACACGTCGAGAGGATTCATTTAGACTATGTAGCATATCTCCTGAAAATCCTCCAGCGCCTTGGCTAATATAGAAATAACATTTTCTCTTACCGTAGGAAAAATCGTTGGTATAGCGTTGGTCTTTAATAATTGACGTGAATTAGCATTATAAAAGCAGGAAGGTTCAAAGTGTTTACTGCATATGGCTGAATATTTCGTAACTTTTTTCTTGAATTGTATACTGCTAAGCCATTTATGATACATTTCTTCATTTTTTGGAAAACTGTAACAGAAGCTCAACTCTCGACTACCAAGGTATGCAAACTAGGAACAAATTTTAGTTTGTATATTTGTAGGTAATAAAACTTATATAGGTATATAGACATTTTTAGTAGGTATTTTATATCACTACATAGTATAAAACATAGTATCCTAAATATGCCTACAGAAAGTCTGCGATATATTATGTCTTTATGTTCAACATAACATAATATATCTATTTTAATACAAAAACTTAGTAATTATTAAAATAATCCGTAAACCTGAGTTCACGTGGGCGAAGCTGCGGGTAACAGCTAGTATACACACACACACACACACACACACACACACACACACACACACACACACACACACACACACACACACACACACACACACACGCACGCACACACACATACACACACACACACACACACACACACACACACACACATATCTTATATATTTAAACGAGCAATTCTTGTATATATATATGTATATTATTATATAGAATCGGGATCTCGGAAACGGCTCCAACGATTTTCATGAAATTATGTATACATGTGTTAAAAACGGTGATAAATCGATCTAGCTAGGATACATTTTTAGAAAACTTTTTTTATCCGTGTTTTGAGGGCATCGATAAAATATGATTAGAATAAGAACGTAAATTTCGCTGTCAAATAATATGTCATGGTGGCTTAGTGGTGAAATAAGGCAGATAAATCCGAACAAGCCTGGTTCTAATCTCCAATCCATTTTTTTTTCCTTTTTTTAATCTAATTTTATCGATGCCTCAAAACACGGATAAAAAAAAGTTTTCTAAAAATGTATCCTAGCTAGATCGATTTATCGCCGTTTTTAACACATGTATACAAAATTTCATGAAAATCGTTGGAGCCGTTTCCGAGATCCCGATTCTATATATATAGAATCGGGAGATATATATATATATATATATATATATATATATATATATATATATATATATATATATATATATATATATATATATATATATATATATATATATATATGTAAATAAAGTGTTACACTTCATTTAAATAGGTTGTATATATATTTAAAGATAGAACTCGTCTCGAAATATAAACGTAAATAATAACAATTGTAAAAGAAAACTTATAATATAATACACACCTGAAAATAATAGAATCTACATTAAAAGCCTTTATTTCAGGTCTTTTATTTCAACATAACTAAATCAATATAATATACTTTCTGCATTTAATTCATTAAATATAATAAAATATTTTGAAAATCTAATGTCACTGTACATTTTTATTCTAATTACAAAATTCTATATAACTAAACAAAGATTATATATATATATATATATATATATATATATATATATATATATATATATATATATATATATATATATACCTACTTAAATGTCTCATTTATGTGGATAGAAAATAAAACACGGTATTGACATAATTTTTGTGGGTATAATTTATTACAAAAATATCACAGGCATAGATTTGCATTGTTCGTATAATTATACGTTTTTAGTTGCACATATCTCAACTAGATGGTGAAACATACCGCTTAAAAATATTTGATTTAAGGTTCCAGTCTATTTTAGGTTGTACAATAATAGTCTCTGTCGACTACACAAAATGTAACTTATCACAAAAAATCATGGTCACCGTAGTTGTAAGATTTAGAATAATGTTATTTATAGCTTACCGGTGGAAAGATATATTGCAACCACCAAATGAATCACTTGGACAAGCATAAACACAACAATTTCTCACCATTTTCACTGTAATAATACTTAAAATTAAAACAACGTACTTAATTCAAACTTAATTTGTAAACAACGGACGCCATTATGAAATTTAACTGGGCTACCATATGTAATAAAATAATTAAGCAAAATAATAATTTATGTTTTCTTTTTTAATTAAAAATATATTCAAAGAAATAAATTTAATTACAATTTCTTGACTTAAAATTGTTAAAATGACATCAAAAAGACAATTATTTAAATTAAGTTTTTGATCACGCCATAATTTATAATAAATTACTTTTGCAAGCTGGCAATATGAAAGAACGAGACACATTTCTTACTTATTGCTATCTCGCTCGGCTCGGATCGGCTTCTGTGTAATGCGCAATAGAATATAATACTTAATGCGTTGAGTTAGTGTTCACTTTCGTAAATACATTTTTTCCGAGTACGCCATCCTGTTATTATACTACATCCATGATAATCAGATAATCAGATACAAAATTTGTATAATATAGTTATTTAATTTATCCAGTTCGTTTAGCAGATTACCTCGTATAATTGGATACAAAAATAAAAATTTGAAAAAAAATAAAGACTCAAAATAGAAACTGGTTAAAAACATAAACCGCAATGGGTTTGATGGCGACAAAACAATCTACGAAAGTAAATTATTTCGTTTTTTTCATATTTTAGGTAAGTCAAAATAACTAAAAATAAATACTTGTATTTTTACAGACTATTTTTAATAACGTTGTCGCTTTGTATAATAAGATTTGATTCGGTATAATTTCAGTGACCGAGCGGTATAAAATAAGTTGGCTCTACTGGCAGCCCTGGTCTCTCATTAAGAAAAAAAAAATCCTGCAATATTTGTCAGCCATGTTTGTTTAAACTTAATTTCGCTATGTGTTTTAAATTAGTCTTAGGTTTTAAATAGAATATTGCTTGTTTCGATTTGGATTATATTACTAATAATAAGTATAATTTTTCATTCAAATTGTAACGAGTGATCAGAAGTGTACTTTGATACAAAGTGCCACCAAAAACGGCTTGTTACTTGTAAAATTTGTGGGAATTGAGCAAGTCGTTCAAATGATGAAAAAGGGATTATTATGGCAAGTTATCCTTTGATTAAGTCCGGTAAGCACTTATTTAAGATACTTTGTAGCCATATGTAAGTAAAGCAGGCAAGGATTAAACAAAATTAACAAATTTATCTAATTTAAATTTTGTATTAGTGATGTACTACTACTGCAACCGTTTACATATCGATAAAAAAGTTTATCATTGAATAAAATATATTATAATGTTGGGTGACATAAATGAGCAAGGATCGTAAATCAGAAAGATGAACCTAACCTAACCTACCCAACTCTCCTTTAAACGCACTTACCTTCGACCTTTGCTATATTATATATTTATGATTTTAGTCAAGAAACATTAAATTAATTCTACTTAAAATGATTTCAGTAGCTGCAAACAGTGGATCAAGTTTCTGAGCAAAGAAGATTTCATATAATATTATGTTCCCATTGACAAGTTGCATACATATATATGTGGAAACAACTTTTACAACAGGGCATTTAATAAATGAAGTCTTGAAAGAGTTTTATTTAATTTTTATTTCATAATATATGTACCCTCATTAATATTGGTCTTATTACCCTATAAAACCTGTCTAAAATTATTAAAAAATATTATTTAGAAGCAAGCCCGTTTTTACCCTGCATATATTATCGATATCGATAAAAAGCTATTCGAAAGCACTACGTATTAGGTTTGATAGGTTGGTATTACTGTTTGACATTTTTGAAATATTGGTATTGAAATTGTTGCGAAACTGATTCTATTGGCTAGTATGGGAGTCCCGTCTCTTAAACGTAGTGATTATATTCTCTTGGGAACTCAGTACCTATCTACCAGTAGAGGGGCTCGTTATATCATTCATTTCAATGTTTTAAATTTTAGAACATCAGCTTACCTTACCGTATAATATAAGAGCGACCCGCGACTTTGTTTGGGCAGTATTTGGACAATTCACACAATATCTTTATAAATTATGTGAATGGTATACTTAATTGCTAAATACAAGGTTCAACAATATTAATATTTTGTTAACATCTTTGATTTGTTTGTATGTAGTGTCGAATATCGAAAAAAATGCGTATTTTTTTAGTAATAATCTGTTTGTGTATTTGTCGCGTATCGTATGTATGGTCAGTGAGTTTTGGAAAGTTATATAGTAGTTTATAGTAAAAGTTTAATAATAAGTATTCGATATTCAATATTATTCGATATTCATATTTCATATGTTTACTTATTGTTGTTATTTAAATGGATATCAGTGAGTAAACTCAGTACCTTTCTACCAGTAGAGGGGCTCGTTATATCATTCATTTCAATGTTTTAAATTTTAGAACATCAGCTCACCTTACCGTATAATATAAGAGCGACCCGTGACTTTGTTTGGGCAGTATTTGGACAATTCATACAATATCTTTATAAATTATAATTTACTCTGCCTATTTGTTATAAGGTGTTATTAAAATATACATAAGATATCGTAATGAAAAATTTCATTTACCAAATAACATAAGTAATAAAATCAAAGTAGTTTTGTGTGAAAGAGTTACAAATTCCATACTTACAATCTTTCGCATGTTTATTAACGTTAGTAGGATTAAGGATATCTTCCATCTCATATCTCAGGTCATATTAGAAAATAGCATAGCAATAAGCATGCTGAGGCTTATGAATTCGCATACTAGTGAAATGAATGCGAAATAGCATTAATTCCCATTGTTTCTAGGAATAAACCCACTTCATAGATTTTTTTCTAGTTTGTTTGTTGGTCGATGATTGATGAAAGAAAAATATTGTTGGTTAACTATCAACATTTATTTTCATTTTTTTTTGTCTGAAGATTTTACTGAAACATGGCTCTAGTGGCACAATGGGGATTTCATTACATTGATATGTACATTTTTTTTTGCTTTCAAAATTTGAAAGCGTAACGAAACCTTCTAAATCAATGCTGCAATGTATTGCTTTCGTGTTTACAATTTTAACTTGTTGGGTATTAATGGAAATGTAAAAGTTAAAGATGGTTGAATTCTTGAGGGACAAATCCTACGGTTTTCCGGCATTTTTCAAAATTAACTAAATATTGCTTACTTGGTAGCATGGTCTCTGGTCTTAGCCTGTTCCAATAGGAACGAAATTAAAAAGAGACGTCAGATGGCAGCTGTCACTCGTGCGTGTAGGATTCATCATCATCAGCCTTTATCAGTCCACTGTTGCACTTAGGCAAACCTCAATGAACACCAAGACGACCAATCCCTTGCTTCCGGGTTCGATCCGGACCTTCTTGTATCCTAAATACCCTAAACACAAGACTATCGCTTGTTTACTGATGAAGGAAAACATCTTGAGGAAACCTGCATGCCTGATGAGATTTAAAGTCTTTGAAGGTATGAAAAGTTCACCATTGGGCCAGTGCATCAGTGAACTATCAATGGCCCATCATCCTCCTCGCCTGATTTCGAAGATACCCGTGCCCAGTAGTGGGACTTGTAAGGGTTGATACTATACTTTTTTCACAAATATCTTTATCACATAAGTACATAGAAATTACTGAAAATGTTGATGAGTTATATTTAAGAGTATTTTAGTCTAATTAATTATTTATTACATATTTTTCTATAAATCATTTTTAATACACTTTTGTTATTTCTTTCTTTATTTACTACTCATTTCTAATATTGTCTAAAAAGTTAGGTGCAAAACAGGCAGTAAAAATTATTAAGGATGTGTTGTTGTATTTTCTTTAAATAAAGTTTAATGTTTCTAGTATTTTATTATGTACGCCTTTTAAAATTATAGTATTCAAAACAAATCAAGGGTTTTTATATACTCATTTCTAGTCTTATAAGCTAGGTATAAGCAATTACTGGCTGTACTTAGTGCAAATATTAGAGATTACACATTAACAGGTACTCAGTACCTAAACCTGATTACATACTGAAAATGTTTATTATTAACATTCAAGTTTTTTGCGAGGTCAGGGCTATATGGTAGATGATCCAGTAATTCCATGCCTAACACCAGCAAAAAGTTGATTTATTGTTAGCTTGGCGATGATGTCGTGGTCAAGGGGGACACAATTGGAACATCGTTTCTTCTGATCTTTTTTAAGACAAGTAGCAAATAATTACATATTAGTGTACCACCCTGCAGTAACTGCCTTTAAATCATCTGAAATATTTTTTCCGTAATGCAATGTCCTTCCGAATAAAGAAGCCACCATCTTTTTTTCCCATGCTTTGACCTGTCTTCTCTTTTGTTGGCAATTTCTCACACAGCAGGAAGGAAACAGCCACTCAGGAGACTTAGTAACCTCCGTTAAATCTTTATACCACTTCACGACACCAATAGACAGATAGATGAAGTTTTTGAGCCTCTGCCAAATTATGAGGTATCCACCACAAAGCTTCCTCACCACTAAATGTTGATGGAGGGTTTTGTGCAATTACTCAAACCTATGCCTAAGTTTGTCAGAATCATGTAATAGGATACCCTTCTGTAAGTCTCTGTCATACACTCCATAACACTGATGTCATCTTCAGTCGTTGCTGTAGACGGTGTGCGTCACACAGATCACCAGTGAGATTTGTGCTTTTCTTGTTGACTTAAATGACATAGAAAACTATGTCAATCATTGCAGAAACATTATCTGAAGTTAAATACATGCTGATGCATGACACTTTATTTTAATTTGCCATCACACCTAAAAAAAGAAATGACAAATGAATGAAATTTGATTTAAAATTCCTTTATAGTTGTGCCGGTCAAGTGATATAACACTTTTTTATTATAATGTTTACAAGTGGCCAGTCCTAAGAACTTTTAATGTCATCCTCTTATATTCCTATAAAATCTACAGTGAATTTTTATATAATCAAATTGTATGGTTCATCATCAGCCCTATCCATTCACTGCTGAACATATAATATAGGTATATAACTATTCAAGTTGCTCATTTTAATTTGTCGATAAAGTTATGCATCATCATCCATCCACTGCTGAAAATAGGCCTCCATAACATAAATGTAATAATATAGACCTCCATAGCATAAATATGCATAATTTAGATTGACTAATGCTTTGAATTTGTCTTCAAACTTGTTAATTGTTAACATTTTTTTAAATATCCTCTTTTTTCCATCCCCACAAATTTCATGGCATTATTTCCATCAATGTTCACATCAAGTGCAAGAACATTATGATTCACGAGAATGGGGACTTCAATCATATCACTTCTGAAAATACAAATATTGTGCAAAATGCGACAGGCTAAAACATTTTATGGAATTAAGTCAGTGCTTTTGAATGGTAGTTTTTCCAATAAACTATAAAATCTACCTTTTAAAGAAGCATTAGCTTATTCTATAATTTTATGCAAACTTGAATGTGCAATAATGTATTGTAAGCAATCTTGCCCCAAATTACCATTATTTTGGTAAGGTGTCATTCAATAAGGCTAGACACTGTAAGCTTTGTATTCTAATAAATGAGTGTAATAATGCATGAATAATTTTCAATTTGTGGCCACATACTAGAAATTACAATTTTTTTTGTGTAAATTTTTTTTTTTTACAAATTAACTACTTATACATTTTTTTAATACCTGAGTTTGAATGGAATGAAATCCATTACTATTATATAGCTGATATAGTGTTCTTTGAGTTGACTTAGTCTAATATGTTTTCCATCAACTGCTTTTAGAATACTTGGAAACTCATACTTTCAATGTATATAATTTCATGTTCGGCTAGCTTCCTTGCACATAGGCCATTTTGTAGAGATACATGTAGATATTTATAAATTGATTTAACTACTTTTCACAGTTTTACATGCTGTTTCTTTTACAACATCAAAGCAATCACATACTTATCTATAAACAAAATTGTCATACATTAAAATATGTCTATATTTCAATGATGTTTTAGGGTAGAGAGGTCAGTTGTGGCTATAGTCCTGATACTCATACGAAGCTATTTGTACAGTAATGTGCTGTCTACCATATCAAACAGACTGCTTGTGTATGTTAGGTTCAAGTAAACTTATTAGGAAACGAAGAGTATCTAGCCACATACTATAGTCAATTAACAAATGGAAATGCAATGAACAATCCAGTTACGTCGACTTTTAATAAGAAAAATTAGATAAATAACTTAATGCCTTACGAATCTGACTTTTAAATATATTTTTTTAATGACTGATATTCTAAAATTATTATATTTTGTTCAGCGCGATTTCTAGATATATGTTTTTATTATAAGGTCTTCCTCATCATCATCGGAGTCCGAAAAATCTAATAAATATTGGACAGCACCAGTAATTGTTACGTTTTTCATTAGCTAAGGATATAAAAAATCAGTTATTTAGCTATTAAATCCAGTCTGTAAGTTATTATTATTTAGTACATTTAATTACTTGAAAACCAATATTTTCTTTTAAGATGAAGTATACCTACTTTTATTAAGCAATTACTTCAACCGCCAATAAATAAAAACAATACTTTCACAATTAAAACACAAACACGTGAAAACTGAAATTGTTAATGACGAATGTCATAAGTTCTTAGCTCATATGTGATGGTAGATGACAGTTTACAAATCCTGTACTGCGTTTCGATTTACAACACTAACCAGTATACATATTTATAAAGGAACGGCTTCGCTGACAGTTCGCAGTATACTGTAGTGACGTCACGGTTTACAGTGCTCCAGTGTAAAAAGGAACACGGCCTAAATATTTAGTAAATAGTTTAATGCAAATTACAATTGGTATTCAAATACAAGATTGAAGATAAAATTTATCTTATCATAATAACACTTTATGAATAATGGATATTGTTCATACAGAAGAGTTACTTAACTTTCAGGACTACAGCCCCGAACCAGACGATCGAAGTGCACGTATTGATGTAGAAGCTGTTCATACTAATCCATACAACTCTGCAATGTCAAATCCAACTTTTAACTATGAAGAAAATAAATCAGTAGACGAACCACCACCTCCTCAAAGTAAGCATTTTTTTAAAATAAAATGAAGTGATGACATGAAAAGCATCTTGTAAATACTTCTATGCGCTGGTTTAAAATTCATAAGCACAGGCAGCAACATTAGCATACATTTTGTTTTTGATGTTGTGTGTGCATGTTAAGAGTCTGCAATTTTTAATCTTTTTCAGCTAATCATAACTTCTGGACAATAGAATATTATCAGAAGTATTTTGATGTACAAACAAGTGAGGTGGCAGAGAGAATCATATCTTCTGTGCTCCCACAAAAAGTATCTCGAAACTATTTTGATGAAAGAATCAAAGGAAAGCCAGATCTATATGGTCCGATATGGATATCAGTGACTTTAGTAAGTTTTAAATAGTAGACATTATTTAATGGTATTGTGAAATGCCCCAAGTGTGGGATCTCCGACCAAGTGAGGTGCTATGCTCGGCCAGGCCTAGCCTACTAGCTAACATATCAGCCATTATATATATATATATATATATATATATATATATATATATATATATATATATATATATATATCAGAATTTGTACAGAAAGTGTAGAATAGTGCTTTAAGGCAGAGGGAGTGAGGGGGAGGGGTAGGCTTCCCTTTGGTACTACTTGAACACCGAGGAGATGCTTAGTTTACGAGAAATTCAAGTTAGACCAATAGACTGAGGTCTATTGGTCTAACTTGAATTTCTTGATTTCTCTTGAGCTGAGGCTCAAAATTAGACCATTTATTGGCATAATTTTGTTTTTTGAAGTCTCCAGTGCTGTAGGTGCAGCCCCTTCGCCCTTGCGTAACAAACTATTAACACCCATGCTTGCTGAGTGTAAATGATTTGTAACAGCACGTGGGGGCTGCCCTTCCTTTGCACCTCCAGCTTCTAAAAATCACTCTAGGGGTAGGACATACAAGATTGTGCAGAGTCAGGGTAGGCTGATTCTGTTCTGTGACAATTTTAAGGCTTAAGTCCTTTCATTTTTATTAGACTGTTATTTAATGTCAATTTGTAGTTCTATAGCCCACCCTAAACAAATAAGTAGTATCAAACATCAGGCCAATATATTTATCATATAATCTGCGTCAAGATTAGAACAAACAATTCTTCTGTGAAGTTGCATATTCCTTTGCCAAACCAAGTAACTGTAATAATCTTCTGTATCTAGAATAAATTAATGACCATAGATTAGAACATGACAATCAATTGAATAACCAATAACATACAATTAAATTAGCTTTATTATTAAAATGTTTCAGATATTTACAATAGCTGTGAGTGGAAATATTTCTAACTATCTTCAGAATGCAAATAAATCACTGCATTGGAGATATGACTTTCATCTCGTCTCTTATGCAGCCACTGCTATTTTCTGCTATGTGTGGCTGGTACCACTTGCTCTATGGGCTGCATTAAAGTGGACCGTAAACCCTGATGGTCAAGATGAAATAGAAACTCAGGTACATTTTGTGGTACTTAATAAATTTTTATGGGTAGTTAATATTTTACTTCTATATTTATGATTTACTATTTTCAGGAATCAAATTCTCCAACAATGATGTCCTTATTTTGTCTGTATGGATACTCACTATCAATATACATTCCTGTTGCAATTCTATGGACAATTCAAGTATCTTGGTTGCAATGGCTGTTTGTTCTAATGGCTGCTTTTGTTTCTGGAGCAGTACTTATATTCTGGTTACTACCAGCACTGAAAAAGTCAAAGTATAGTCTTATTTTGATAGCATCTATACTGGCTTTGCACTTTTTACTTGCAACAGGATTTATGTTATATTTCTTCCATGTTCCTAGTACTGATGTTTAGTTTTTAAGGGTAGTTTTTATGCTAAGCCAGCTTCTTAAAAATGAAATTTATTGTATTATCATATTAATCAATATAAGTAAAGTAAGAGAACTTATAAGATATTAGTTTATTTTACTCATTATAATGAAAAATTGTCAGTTTATATGTACATATTTAATAAATCTTAATTATATTTAATGTTTTCATAGTAACAATTTTTTTTTTTCATTTATTACCTCATATCATCAGTTTTCAATAATGACAATATGTGGCAATAAACCATTGTCTAGAATTCTCTGAAATATATGTATTCCATCACACATAGTACATAACACTTGTGTTTTATATAATTATTAAATATGTCATACCTCAAAGTATCATTTGCTTTTGCCATCATATTGGCTTTTTCCATTCCCAACCTTATTTCTATCTGGAGTTAATTAAGATGATAATAAATATAAAAGTTCAAGAAATTAAATCAACAGGATTTACAAAAACCTTTACCCTTCTGGGTCTCACAATCAAAACATTTATGAATAAATAGTTGAGAGTTTCCTGAGAGAATAAACCTGCTTAGGGATAAAATTAGGACCAAGAAGTAAAATTATGTTGTCACTATGTAGAAGGATAGACTAATAAAATAAACTATGGACTAACAATAAGGCTCTTGTCTGCTTGGTATCCTTCTTTATGACGAAAAATCTGATCTATTTACTTTTTTAAATAAAAAAATTATATTATTATTATTTATACTTCCTGAGATTTGTGTTTAATCAGTGTTTGAAATTTAACTTTTGTTAATACATATTAAGATGTATGTTGAAATATTCAAAGGGAATGGGATAATTTTAGAAATTATAACTTTAATGAGAAATAATTATTATATTTACACATGTAAATCACAAAATATCACTGTATTCTTGGAAGCTAGTCCGTAATTGAAAAAGTTTGGAAACTCTTTAACCAAGCCTGACTGTTGTAGTTGGGTGGCGTATCTTCTGATGCAACTTGGAATGTGCTCAAAATCTCAGACAACATGCTTCCTGGAAATATAAAAAATACGCTAGAATACAAATAAGTTTAAGTCTTTAAATACACTACTTTAAAATAAATTGCAGTTAAATAGATCATACAATTAGTTCTCAAGCTAGGGATAGCAGGTGGTCTTTTCTTTTCAAATCAATATGAATATAGATAAAACATATTTATCTGATATTGAAATAATATATAAGGCTTTGTTAATGTTGTTCCACACATATTATCTTCATCTCATTACACTAGCGGGCCGCCCCGGCTTCTTATGTATGAACAATTCTTGCTGATCTTGTGACTTTCTATATGTGAAAGAATTATTCAAATCGGTTCTGTAGTTTCGCAGAATTTTTAATGAAAACAAACCTTTATTAAGTATTGAAATGTGTTTCAAGTCTATGTTGTATATGAAATAAAGATACTGTTATTTATCACTGCCCAGTTTGGGCATAGTACGATATTACTGACCCAGCAGAGGCGCGTCGGCGAGCCGCAGCAGAAGACCGCGGTGGTATCTCAGCCGCGGCAGGCGACACGAGCGCCCCACCAGCGCGCCCGCACCTCCCACACACACGCGCCGAGCTGCTGACACTACGGCGCCATCTGTGATAACAACTTACAAAATTCATGACGGTATATTTACTTACCACGTTTTTCACTTTTACTTCGCGGAGCCCGATATTTTCACATAATTATAAAAATAATAAGTAATAGAATGGGCGAAACAAAAGTGATAACCATGTTTAATATCCTGTTAAAAATATTTTTAGAAATTAAAATAAACATAAACTAAATTACAAGTTGTAAAATACGCGCTCTTTAACTTGGCCCGATTGGAGTTTAAAAATAATATGATCCAATTGACAACATTTCAAAATTGAAATGACCTTAAAATAAAAATACCATTCCTTATTTTTTGTATCCTGAGTTCAAATATATTTTTTATATATTTTTTTAGTTCTTCATTCCTGAGAAAAAAAAAAAATAAAAACCAAAAAACATGTGACGACGTCACTTTTGTGGTATAGTCATCGCCACTTTAGAAGTCCGATAGACGCGGCGCTGCGATCTCATAACTCAATGTTGCCAATTTCTATTGTAATGATTTTCCACCAAGTCTAGTACAATAAAAAATTTAAATAATTATAGGGCCTATGGTCAGTAGTGCATTGATAAAGACTGATGATGATAATAATGACAAAAATAATTATAGCAGCAAAATAAAAATCTCCCTGCCAGGTTTTAGTAAAATAAAACATTTTTTTGTAAATATTTCATTCGTATTTTTTACGTATAACCGATTAGTAGAATTCATCTAAAATAAGCTTCTTCGGATGTGTTCGGCTTTTGCCAGGAGTGACGATTTTCTCAGAAGTAATTGCTGCCATTGTTACTTCCTTTGTTATTCGACTTTTTTTACAGAAACACCTGAAAATATCATTCATCTGAACAAGGTTTTAATTCTTTTACCTTGTATTTATATTCATATAAAATATCATAAGATAAATGTAGGTATAGAGTTAATGATGATATTTTAACCATAAATTAGGCAAAAATGAGTAAAAGTAAAAACGTAAAACAATTTAAAATATCACAACTTCTTACTCCAGACAGATGTCAAGATGTCAATGTTGTCAAATTTAGTTCAGGCATTAGTCGCAGGACTTTAAAAGTGGCGAGGACTATAGAATGAGGTATAGTCCTCGCCACTTTGAAGTTGTGATATTTTAAATTGTTTTACGTGAAATATGGAGCATATAATATAAAGTAAGGTGTAAAAATTAAAGGCCGTATAATGATCGTTAAAGTGAAATAATTTTGTGAATTAGAAAGTAAAAATAAACAATAATTAACCCCGTTAAATAATATGTTTATAAATGTCACAGCCATGACAGGTAAATTTTAGAGATGCCAGAGTCACTCATTTTTGCCTAATTTATGGTTAAAATATTATCATTAACTCTATACCTACATTTATCTTATGATATTTTATATGAATATAAATACAAGGTAAAAGAATTAAAACCTTGCTAGATAAATTATATTTTTTGGTGTTTCTGTAAAAAAAGGTCGAATAACAAAAGAAGTAACAATGGCAGCAACAACTTCTGAGAAAATCGTCACCCCTGGCAAAAGCCGAACACAATCGAAGAAGCTTGAAAAATCAAACGAAATATTAAATAAATGTTTTATTTATAATATATATTACTATAATTATTTTTGTCATTATTATCATCATCAGTCTTTATCAGTCCACTACTGAACATAGGCCCTATAATTATTGAATTTTTTTATTGTACTAGACTTGGTGGAAAATCATTACAATAGAAATTGGCAACATTGAGTTATGAGACCGCAGCGCCGCGTCTATCGGACTTCTAAAGTGGCGATGACTCTAGTTTTGGCTTAGCGTTCCCGTATTTTAGATGAAAACATCAATGTCAAACAAGACATGTCAATTGTCAAAGTCTTGTTTATTTTCGACAAATTTTTGCTATCCGCAACTAGAAATACTTTCGAAAATGTTATATTTACTTAATAAAAACAGAATGAGATTAATAACACTGGAAAATAAGAAAATTCACGAATTTAATTAAAATCAAACAAGTTTGACAAGCTGAAAAATAATGACAACTCGAGATTTATGACAGTTTTTTGACGGGTTACAGGAAATCAAAAGCATTATGGCAATTTCACCATAAGTGTTACGTCATTTGGCGCTTCCGTCTCTCTAGAATACACCGAATTTCAGAGTTAAAATTATTATGAATGAAAAGTTCATAATTTCTAAAAAACGGAAAAATACGTGTGCCCTAGTTTTGTATTTACTTTCATATAACGTTAAAATATATGCAGCTTAAAAATATGAAATGTTGTCAATTATATTCACTCATTGGGAACTACGACGCCACAGACTACCACTCAGATTGGTTCTTACTATCGGACTAAATGCTAAAATATAAAAACTTTTATATAGAATCTTCGAAGTTTTTCTGGTATGTACAGTATGTACCTACATTAATATGCAATGACACATAAAAAAATATCTTATATACACACATACCTATACCACTATCGGGAATGAGGTAATTGGAGCAGACCTGAAGCCCATGAACCAACACTTGCAGGAGCATAAGTTGGCATTCGCATCTGCAACAACAATCACAATAACTCACTACGCGTTTTATTACGCCGCCTTTCCTTCTTGCACAGTGGTCTGTCATGGTATGAAAATAAATAAAATTATCGTAATCTTCTTTACATAGTAAGAAGTCGCTTCCTTTGTATGTATGCTTAACTCTTTAAGATTACGTTACGCATTTTGATGCAGTTTTTTTAAATGGAAAGAACAATTCAAGAGGAAGGTTTATATGCATAATACATGCACAATATATTATCCCGCTCAGATCCCGTTCTAAATCTTAGTAGTGGCGATGCTGCGGGTAACAGCTAGTAACATATAAAGCATATAAGTGTCCGTTTAGAAGCATTTTAACAATTACATTAAGTTAAAACATATTAAAGGTATAACATACTCATTTTCGTCATCAGCCATCGAATTAGCATCGTTGTAAAGTAACAATACGTCGCTCGTGATGGCAATGTTCGCTTCGGCCAAGTTCTGTCGTTCAGCACACTTAAGCGCCGCTTCTACTTGTTTGAAAAGCACTTGCAAAGTACAAGAATCTAGAACAATTGTGCAGTATTTACTTCTGTTGTATTAATCGTCGTAAAATGTTACAAGTCTAGGCTTGCATGTACTAATTAGGTTCTATTACGAATTGCTTCCCTGTACAGAATTAAAACGAACTATTTCGCAAGCGTATTTCATTCTCGTTCATTTAGTACGTCGAACTGGCCTACCTCGCTCCGTATACTATTACGCAAAGGAATAATCAATGTGTTGTCTTGCTCACACAGAAATGACAAATATATGAGTGAGAAATGAACACCAAGATGAACGATTCCTTACCACTCGCATTCCGACCAGCCACTGCAAGGAGATGTATTCCCACTTAGTTAATGACTGACCGACACATACGTAAACCTAACACATACCTAAATCCTTTCTAATCTAAATTTTTTAATGTCAAAATCAATTATTTTTTACATAATAATGTCTTCATGATGTAATAAGATAACAAATACTAAATGTAAAAAGAAACAGCTTGTAGCGAAAAACTTGTAAAAACACGAGTAAGAACAATTATGCCATTATGGTGGCGAACTGGCAGACGTGCAAAGTTTACCAGTTACCTGTTACCTGGACCTAGCCTAGGAAACTTATTTATGTCTATAATTTACTTAAAAATACGCATGTGTTGGTACACATTACTTCTAAACCTAAAATTAATATTGTTAAATGATTATTATTTTAATAATAATTAATAACATTCATTAAAAAATATATTAGCGAGACGTCATAAGAATACATAGTTCGCTCAAATAGTCGAATTTTATTGTACACAGGACATAATGTTACATATGTATTCTTAAATTATTCTTACTTACCGTTTTTATACAGTAAGACTCCTTGATCGTAGTCAACTTTTAAGTTGCCACCTTTCACACATAGCTTCGTGACGTCATCCGCAAGTGTGAGCGCGTGCAGTATCTGACATGACACGAACAACATCGGGCGGGAGTGTACGATGTTCTTTATGATTTCCATCTCGGTCGGAATAAGGTCTAACAGGTACAACATAGATGACAGCAAAGCACTGTATAGTAATGCGCAACACTGAAAAAATATGTAGATAGGTTGATGATCATAATGTATCATACTAAAAACGTTGTTTCATGGAGTACAGAAGTACTACTATACTCGATGGGTTGCTAAGAACGAGTGACGTCATAGGTGTTTGCTGTCACGTGACTTATTTAAAATTTTGACATTCTATTTATAAAAGCTTGACAGTGCACTATTAAATATGAAACAACTTAAAAAGTATATACTTACAGTAGTATTTAATAATACACATATGTTGCTTATTCCGTGTAAAACATCCTTGATGGGGGATTTGTCTTCTGTTAACTGTCTGAATGTATCAGAGCTTTTACAATCTTCTAAAATATACATCAATATTGTTAATATTCGCCTAGCCAACACTGCTTGTTCATCTTTAATAATAGACCTACAAAGATAATTGTTTTCAATTAAAAAACAAATTCATTAAGAGTTTATGTTTCCATGAACTGTATGTCCACAAGTTTATTTTTTAAGTAATAATAAAAACCAAATTAATAATAGCCGCCGGCCACTCTATATACATGCAATGTCATAAATAAGTAATTTAAGTTCCTAAGCAAGGCAACTCTAGACATATTATTATTATAAATGTGACAATGTTTAACAACGTCCCTATATTTAGGGAACTCTAAACATATTATTATTATAAAAGAGACAATGTTTAACAACGCCCCTATATTTATTTCTATGATTGTAATTTGTTAGTTTACTGCCAAACACTAACCTGCTACTTAGTAAGTCCATCTTATTGACAACATCAAGTGAATTGGTAGCTCCTATATATCTCTCGTCCATTTCTTTGAGAAATGCAGATGTCATCATTTGTGAAATTGTGTTTAACTCGTCCTCAACATCTGTCAGAGCGTCCTTAGCCATTTTTATAACCTGAAATTGTAAACCGATGAAATAAATCTTAAGCTACATACTAACATAAAAGTATATTGTAATTACTTTAACTCTACTAAACTCAGAGTGGCCTAAGTTACACAAACTATACAATCGTCATAGTAAGTCAGGGCTGCATTTTCATCTTATGCAGCTCTGTATGCAGCTCAGGGCCCCATGAATATAAAGGGTATAAGATATCCACGTCTTCGATTAAAAACAATAGGAAATAATGAGCTTTTGAAAATTATAATGTTTTATCATATTCAGATTAACATAGGTACTATTTTCTTGTTACTATAGAAATTAGTTTTATTATAAGATGTTGATTAGATGGGCTTCAAGTAGCCTACAGCCCCACAAATATTGACCAACTCTGTAATAATTCCTTAAATATTTCTACCTAACATTAATACAAATAATATCTACTACAAAGTATTGTACTCTTAACAATTTGCTATGAATTGAAATTTAGCTCATTACCACTTTTATATAATTTTCTAGTTTAGATTCTTTACTACATGCCACAATATTTGCTATATCATCATATATACAGGGTAAAGATATTTTAACTTTTTGGTCTCTTTTCTTTGATTGTGGTGCTGTCGGAAATTGATGTAATGTGTTTAACATGCTGCATTTGTTGTGTGACATGTCAATTGGTCTTCCTAATTTCTCATTAAAATCCAAAAGGGAACATTCGTCCTCAGAAGCCTCCATTATTAGAGGCAATATTTCTTTTAAATTTGTGGATTCTGGAAACAAAATATAAAATAATATTTTACACAAAATCACCATAGTACTGTAGTCTCCATGTTATAAACAGACTTGCTGCCCATCCTGGATTTGCATGCAATATGTATCGAAAATATAGTAATCATATTTAGTTGTAACATTTATTTATCATCGGCATTTTAATAATTAGGTTCCATTTTTAATGGTGAAAATCCTTGAAAAATTTGCATATAACTTAGATTATAACTTAGATTTATATATAATAGTGTAGTGATAGTAGATGTTATTGAAGCCTGTCAGAAATTACAATCTGAATCCCCTAGTTTAATAGTTCTTACCCTATTTATAAATTTTAAGATGAACTAAATTAAAAATCTTTAAACAATTACTAAAGTCTAAACATTTCACTATGAGTTCTAATATTATTTTACAACAATTTATCTTGTGTGCTAAATTAATAATCATAATAAAGTAGAAAGATATTCTATAACAATTATATATTGTAAGAAACAGTTGTTGCTAAGTAATCGGGAAATCAGATGTAACACTATACTATGTTACTGGTGGGATGTATACACTAAACCCTGCTATTGTTTTCTAGGGTATCACCATCTTGCTTATTTCTTCTGTCAAACAGCTCTGTGTTTGGGAAAGAAGGATAGGACAGATGGTGTAGTAACTGGTTTTATGGAGTGGATATGGTATTTTGGAGATACATACCACTAACCATCAGGTTAATGGTAGGTTGTATATCTTCTAGTTAGCCTATTCAGCTGACATAGAATATATACTTTAAAACAGTAATTGGACAAAATAAAATTCATACCTAATCTTAGCACAGTATTTAATTTCAGAAAATGTGATTTTCTCTCTGTTTGTATAGCATTTGATACTGTCCTCACTCTTTTATTTTTATTTACATTACATAAATGTGGCAGGCAACTGCTATTGAATTTCTGGCTGAAAAATGTATGGTGTGAGATTCAACTAAAAAGACATATACAATAAAAAAATTAAACTGGAACAGTGTCAATACCTGGCTGCCATGTCATTGCTTGCTAGAGTAACTTGTGTTAATTTCACTTTGGCATTTTCCAACATTTTGCATTTCTCTTTAGCACTTATTATTTCTAAATTCTGAAAAAAAAAAATCTTTTAAATTGGATATATTATTATTATAATTCTGTAGGTGTCTTTCATATTCTTTGTACATCACAATAATGTTTGAGAGTTTTTTTTATAATGTAATAAATTGTAATGTACCAACATTTTTATTGTGTATCTAAAGGGGGCAAAATTTTTCAAAATGAAGCATCATGCAGTAAAACAACTAAATTTTATTTCTTAATCTTCATCCAATATATCTTTTTGATATAAACTTTTTCTAAGCAATATATGTTTAATACATAGATAATGATTTTTTACAATTATCTCAATACTTGAAATAGGAATCCAGAAAGTAATTCATGAGTGGTCTTAGATACCTTAAAGTCTAATTGTGTTCGCAAATCTTGCAATTGATTATTGGCTGTCAAGAGTTTATCTGACCATTCCATTTGAGCTTTTTCTTGTGCCTTTATCTTTTCTATCCGTGCATTATCAACTGCAGACTGACAATTTTTTAATTGACTCCGTAAAATTGATGCTTCACCTTCTTTGGTCACACATTTTTCCAAAAGTTTACCATTTTCTGATTTTAATTTGGCATTCTCTTCTTGTAACAGAAGTAGCTGTCTATACACATAATTGGGGTCTTGGTTTTCACAAATTTTGTCATTTAATATTAAATCATCACTTATGTTCACCCCATTGTTTGCATGTTTAGAAGATATTCCAGGTAGAGGAGATGATATTCTATTACAGTCATTAACTTTATGTGTTATATTACTCGGTGTACATGGCTTTTTGAATGAGAATGATGTCTTTGAAGTGCTTGCTGTAGGTTGGTATAATTGGGTACTTGTAGATGGAGGAGGCATGATAACACTGTAATCAGGTAATGTACTAACGTTAACATCACTATATGCCTCCTCACAAGCTTGACTAGCCAGAAGAAGAATTTCATCATCATTATCATCACCCCATGTGGCAGATTCAGTCACAGCTACAATTAATCATAGTTTGATATGTAAGTAAATCTATTATGGAAATTATCATTAATCACTCTCCTGACTGTATGACCATCCACCTTGTTTCTCCCATTAAACAGCTTTGTTATGGAGAGAAAAGCAGTACAGGTAGTGTAATGGCTGGCATCTTGTCTGAGCATGTGTTGCTTACATGAATGAGTTCAGAGTTGTCTGAGCTCAATCTCAGGTTAATTGATAATTTATATATGATGGACGACACTGACCACGTACCATCACGTGGTTCGTCTGCCCGTTTGTCTATCCAACTATCAATTGAAAAAGACACTGTTGAGTAATTTGAAAAGAAGATAACTGGACAAGTAGTAGTAGTAAAATACTTGTTTGAAATGACGACTGATCCATAAAATTATAGTCAGATCTAGCGATTACAATAGATTTTATTTAATTAATTTAATATTTATTCCTTTAGGCAATGAAAAATAACTTGCCATTGCTGGATCCACCAACTTTTTGACTGAGAGGGAAATTGTGATCTGAAGCAGAAAGATCCAACTTTGCTTTTTTTCTATCTCCTACTTGCTGTTGAAATATGAAACGTTTAGACATAATTGTTGGTGCCGAAAGTTGATTTCAGTACCTAAGGTTTATTAAATAGTGTTTAGTGTTTACATCAAGTTTACATTCTTATAATTATAGATCTGTGTCAACTGTCAAGTAGTGTTTATAAACTCTTTGGTCTATGACTTATAAAACTGGATCGGCACGCTTGGCGAGCCTCGCTAAAGCCTCACAAATTCAAACGTGTGGATACAGAGTTTGCCTTGGTTTGTGTCCGATCCGACAAGTGTCGGTATTGTGCACAATTCAAAGGGAAATTGCCGCAAGCGCTTGCGATGCGTCCACATATTTGTGCCTTCTAAAGATTTGGAGTTTGCAGCAAGCCACAAATGTGTGGATCCGCTATAGAATACAAAATAATTCTTCTTTATTTGTTCCCGTTGGAACCACCTAAGGCCAGAGGTCATACTACCATGTCTGTCGTAAATTACGTTTAGTCTGTGGACAATCGGCGGTAACCGTCAATTTGCGTGGTTTCGCCATGGATGTAGTATAATAACAGGATGGCTTACTCGGAAAAAATGTATTTACGAAAGTGAACACTAACTCAACGCATTAAGAATTATATTCTAATGGGCATTACACAGATGCTGATCCGAGCCGAGCGGGATAGCAATATGTAAGAAGTGTGTCTCGTTCTTTTATCTTGCCAGCTTAAAAATGTATTTTATTAAAAATTTGGGCTGATCAAAAATTTCATCGAAAAAAAATGTATTTTTAATATTATTTTGACAATTGTATGTCTAGAAATTGTAATTGAATTTATTTATTTAAATATATTTCCAATTCAAAAAGAAAACATAAATTATTATGTTGCTTATTTCTTTTATTTCTTATGGTAGCCCAGTTAAGTGTCATCTTGACATTTTGTATTGTAATGGTTGCTATGGTTACTTAAATAACATAATTAGTAAATCAAACTAACGGGAGAAAAAGCGATTCGACGAGATTCCGTACTCCTTTTTTAAGCACGCTAGTGATAATATTCTATCATATTATTTGGACTTGGTTAACTCAATGTTATTGTCAGGCAATATTCCTAATTCTTGGAAAACCCAAAAAGTTATTCCCATTTTAAAACCCGATAAACCCCCCGCTTCCGCTTCCTCATATCGCCCCATAGTATTATCTTCTGTTTTATTAAAAATTGCTGAACATCTTGTAAAAAACCGCTTAGAATGGTATATAGAAAATAACAACCTCCTGTCAAAAAGTCAATATGGATTCCGTAAAGGCAAGAGCACCATAGACAATATTGCGCTATTTACCACAGATGTTCGTATCGCCTTTTCAGAAAACAAATCTGTTCTTGCGGCATTTTTAGACATAAACGCGGCCTATGATAACGTTAGGGTAGATATACTAGAACGAAAGCTACATTCATTAAACGTTCCTGTTATATTAAGTAATTTTATTATAAACATTTTACTAGAGAGATTTGTCACTCTGCCATTGCAAAATTCAACGGAACTGCGGGCTGTTAATAAAGGATTACCTCAAGGCTCAGTGATAAGTCCGCATCTGTATAATATTTATACAGCGGATTTAGAGTCACATATAATATCTGAAGATGGTGAAATTAATATATTGCAATATGCTGACGATTTAGTAATTTACACTGTAAACCAATCTAGCCATACAGCTGCTTCTCGACTAACTCGCTCCTTAGCGCGTTTAATGGTTTGGTTAGATGCAAACGGATTGGATGTTTCAGTTGCTAAAAGTAGTACAGTTCTATTTACCCGAATGCGCTTACCCCCGCCCGTAGCGGTTGAATATAACGGCTTAACAATTCCAAGTAACAATCAAGCAAAGTTTTTGGGGATTATTTTAGATTCAAAACTAAATGGTTCGGCTCATATGGAATATATCGTGTCGAAGTGTGAACGAACCTTAAATATAATAAGATGTCTATCGGGAGTATGGTGGGGTTCTCATCCATTTAACTTAAAATTGTTGTATAACGCTTTGATAAGAAGTATTTTAGATTACGGGACTTTCCTTCTCGAACCTGGTAACGTGGCTGGTTTTAAACGATTGGATAATATCCAGGCTAAAGCTATGAGAATTATTTGTGGAGCCATGAGATCTTCGCCAATAAATGCGTTACAGGTAGAATGTGGCGAACCGCCGCTCTATCTAAGGCGTCAATATCTAGCCGACAATTTTTTTATTCGGTGTCTGCAATTTTCGAACCATCCCCTTATTCCTAAGCTCAAAAAACTTTTACATTTAGTAAACAATAACAAGTTTTGGCTACACAAATCTCGTCCTTGTTTAGTTAATAGTTATGTTCGTTATTTATCCCTTGATGCCCCTACGTATAGATTACCTGTATATCCTCTATTCAACTCATCATTTGATTCCCTTATTTTAACCCCGGATATTCGATATGACATAGGTTTAAAAAAATCGGACAAGTGTTATGCAAAACCATTTTTTAACTATTTAACAAACAACAATTGGAAAGGCTGGCATCAAATATATACTGATGCCTCTAAAATCACTGTAGATAGGAATAATTGTGTAGGAGTTGGTATTTTTCATCTTCAATACAATATAGTTCAAAAAGTAAAATTGCCTCCTCAAACATCTGTTTCCACCGGAGAAAACTATGGTCTATATAAAGCAGTTGACTACATTCTACTAACAAAACTAAAAAAATCTTTAATTTTTACTGATTCTTTGAGTGCCCTTCAATCATTGAATAAATTTACATTTAGTTCAAAATGTTCTCCTATAACCATACAAATTAGAAACCTTTTACAAAAATGTAGTGACAATAATTTATCCGTTACATTTATTTGGATACCAAGTCACTGTGGCATTCTAGGTAATGAACTAGCTGATAAGCTCGCTAAAGACGCTGTTTTTACTGGAGACGTCTTTCCTTACATAAATTACTGCCAAGACTTGCTACCCCTTGCTAAGAACTTTCTTCAGCTAGACTGGAATAAGGACTGGTCAGTTAGCAGTCAAAGAAAAGGGGTTCAGTATAAATATATACAATCTGAAATTCAGTTTAAGCCTTGGTTCTTCAAAATTAAACTATCTAAAAATGCAACTTCCTCTATAATCAGAATGAGATTGGGACACACATATACACCTTCGCATTTAAAGAAAATTAATATGCGCAACGATGATATTTGCGATTGCGGTTTGGAAGTTGGTGACTTAAATCATATTATTCTTGCCTGTCCACTTTATGATCATTCCCATCTTTATTATAGCCTCTCATCCATTTCTATTCCATTTCCTACATCTATACAAACATTATTATATTCATGTAATAAATTAGTCTATTCATTATTATCCCAATATTTAAGTAAAAATTCATTATCTTTTTAATGTACTTATATATTATACTGTAGAGAAACTCCCTAACTTGACCCTAAATCCAAAATTCCGAAACACAATACCCTTTCAACCGCTTATTCCCTACCTTGTCTATGGCAAAATACACAAACCCATGTGTCAAAGCCAAAAAAAAAAAAAAAAAAAAAAAAATCAAACTACTATGGTGACCATAATTTTTTGGAACGAAGTTCCTTACGGCAGGCTTGGAGGGGAATAATAGCAATGCGAAAAGCAATGGTCAGAACGTGAGACAGAGTGACTCCGTACTAAACTTCTCACGTTCCTAATTATTTTAATCAGTTTGAATCCATGGCATCTTTAGTTGTTTTGTAATCTTAATTCAAGAATGCGTTATTATGAGAGTAAACCTAAGATTTGCAGTTAATATTTTGGGATGATAATGATATCTCGACCACCTGATGACGGATTCCCGTCAAGTATATTATACCTGGAAGTATTTGTATTATATATTTCGTAATCCATCTAATATTCTTTAGATTTTAACCATTGCTAATGTTGGTATTTTCGTTTGTAAGTATAATACTTGTGTCAGATTTTTCAAGCACCCTAAATGCATCTAAGCTAGCTTGCGATATCTGTCGGGGCTAAACGCGCCTTTTGAAGAACTTAAAAACTCGAGATTTATAATATTATGGCAGTCGTGGTAAACTCATGCAGCGCTTAAAATTACATACATCAAGTATGTACTGGTAGAATATCAACCTTAGTGCAATTAAAATTTTCAATTTTTGTAAGACAAATTTGAATTTGTCCCACATGTCAAAATCTTATTGTCACCTTATAAGAAAGGGACACACTCCTTAACACTGGCTATCTCTGTCGGCTCGTTTTTCTGTTACGAGTTCTCAGTCCTGTTATATATTATTACGTCCATTGGTTTCGCCCTTTACGTCACTATTAATTAAATATCACTTCAAAATATATCCATTCAAAACAATCCGACACAATATTCACCAACTTTTATATTTACACCACATTATAATATTATATGCAATAAAATAAACACTATAGAAAACCGCCAGAACAATTTTCCGCAATATTCGCCAACCAATTACAATATAATCAGATTGCATTTTTAAAATAAACACTATAAAAAAAAACCACACCGAACAAAAAAAATAGGAAATAATAATTAATTGACGGAAAACAGAAAAAACAACCGCACTCTGATCTCTGAAATTTACCTTTAACGCTAAATTCAACAGAAACAATAGTTGTTTATTCTTACTTTTAAATTCACAAAATTCTTTCACTTTAAGGTTCATTGGGTGTGTTCCGTTTTATACTGCGAGCACTGCCCAGTGCTCAGTACTGGAAGAAATTCGTTCCGTTTTATACTGACAGTATACTGTCACAGTGCTAGTGACGTCATGACTAGGGCGCCAATTTTCTACTGCAAGTTTTTTTTTTTTTTTTTTTTTTCGGTTGGATCTATGCTAATGGTCCTAGTGACCGTTATGCGTCATCGGAAATGGGGTGATCCGGTTGGATCATCCTATGACGTTAGAAATTTGGGGGGTTGCCCCCCGCCATGTTCATGGCGTCGGGTTTGTACCTAACTTGGTCAGCTACGGTCGACTGGTTTGGAACGGGTGACGTTAGAAACCTATCGTGAGGGCCACTACTGCAAGTACTGTCACCAATCACAACGAGAGAATTGTTCGGTAATGGCCGACAGTATTCAGTCGCAATATGACGTCACAATTTATGACGTCATAAAATCGACGCCATTTTTGTACTGTGAGCACTGTTTTTTCGAGGTAAGGTGCTCCAGTACTTTGTCTATGAAAGCACTTGCAGTTGCTTGCTTCAAGACTCAAGTACGACTTGTGAGGTCTGATAATGAATGAATGCGTACGATTGTTGTTGTTTTCACGTTTTTTATTTGTTTTGTTAAGTTCGTTTTAAACATTAGCCTGGTGAATGGTAATGTTCATTTTAAAATATAAAGTTCAACAATTGATGCGTTAACATCTTTGATTTGTTTGTATGTAGTGTCGAATATCGAAAAAATGCGTATTTTTTTAGTAATTATTTTTTTTGTGTATCGTATGTATTGTCAGTGAATTTTGGAAAGTTATAGTTAAGAGTTTATTAAGTAGTATTAAGTATTCGAAGTTTAATATTATTCGATATTTAACATTAAAATTTCATATGTTCACTTATTATTGTTATTTAAATAGATATTAGTGAGTGAACTCACTCAACCTATCTACCAGTAGAGAAGCTCGTTATATTATTCATTTCAACGCCTAGAACATCAGCTCACCTTATCGTATAATATACTAGCTGGTGCCCGCGACTTTGTTTACGCAGTATTTGAACAGTATCTTTACTCAGCCTATTTGTTATAAGATGTCATTGGAATGTTAGAATGTACATAAGCTATCAGAATTACACATTTTAATGACCAAATAACTTTACCTAACCTAAGTAGTTTTGTGTTAAAGAGTAACGAATTCCATATTTATGATATTATGATCTTTCGCGCATTTATAACATTTATTATAAGCGCGCGAAAGATCCTATCGATCGAAGTAGAATTTCTTCCATCTCATTACTTAGGTGAATGGTGATATTAGAAAATAGCATAAAAATAACAATTAGCAAGTTGCGACTTAAGAATTCGCATACTAATGAAATTAATGCGAAATAGCATTAATTCCCATTGTTACTAGGAACAAACCCAATTCATAGATTGGTTTTCTAGTTTGTTTGTTGGTCGATGAAGGAAAATATTGTTGGTTAACTATCAACTTTTACTTTCATATTTTTTTGTCTGAAGATTTTACTGTAACCTGGCTCTAGTGGCACAATGGGGATTTCATTACATTGATATGTACATAAATTTTGGAAGCGTAACGAAACATTCTAAATCAATGGGTATGTATTGCTATCGTGTCTACAATTTTTAGCTTGTTGGGTATTAGTGTAAATGTAAAAGTTAAAGATGGTTGAATTCTTGTGGGACAAATCCGTGCCCTACGGTTTTCCGGCAGTTTTCAAAATTAACTAAATATTGCTTACTTGGTAGCATGGTCTCTGGTCCTTAGCCTGTTCCTATAGGAACGCAATTAAAAAGAGACGTCAAATGGCAGCTGTCACTCGTGCGTGAAGGATTCATCATCATCAGCCTTTATCAGTCCACTGCTGAACCTAGGCCAACCTCAATGAACACCAAGACGACCGATCCCTTGCTACCGCATCTAACGCGGACCAGTGGTGGTGTGACTCGGCCTCTTATGCGAGAGGTTCCGGGTTCGATCCGGACCTTCTTGTATCCTCAATACCCTAAACACAAGACTATCGCTCGCTTACTGATGAAGGAAAACATCTTGAGGAAACCTGCATGCCTGATGAGATTTAAAGTCTTTGAAGGTATGAGAAGTTCACCATTGGGCCAGTGCATCGGTGAACTATGGCCCATTATCCTCCTCGCCTGATTTTGAAGATACCCACTAGTGGGACTTGTAAGGGTTGATACTATACTTTTTTCACATATATCTTTATCACATAAGTACATAGAAATTCTGAAAATGTTGATGAGTTATATTTAAGAGTATTTTAGTCTAATTAATTATTTATTACATATTTTTCTATAAATCATTTTTAATACACTTTTGTTATTTCTTTCTTTATTTACTACTCATTTCTAATATTGTCTTAAAAGTTAGGTGGGCAGTTTTATATACTCATTTCTAGTCTTATAAGCTAGGTATAAGCAATTACTGGCTGTACTTAGTGCAAATATTAGAGATTACACATTAACAGGTATTCAGTACCTAAACCTGATTACATACTGAAAATGTTTATTATTAACATTTAAGTTTTTAGCGAGGTCAGGGCTATATAGCAGATGATCCAGTAATTCCATGCCTAACACCAGCAAAAAGTTGATTGTTTGTTAGCTTGGGGATGATGTTGTGATCAAGGGGGACACAATTGGAACGTCGTTTCTTCTGATCTTTTTTAAGACAAGTAGCAAATAATTATTAGTGTACCACCCTGCAGTAACTGCCTTTAAATCATCTGAAATATTTTTTCCGTAATGCAATGTCCTTCCGAATAAAGAAGCCACCATCTTTTTTTCCCATGCTTCGACCTGTCTTCTCTTTTGTTGGCAATTTCTCACACAGCAGGAAGGAAACAGCCACTCAGGAGACTTAGTAACCTCCATTAAATCTTTATACCACTTCACAGCGCCAATAGAAAGATTTAAGATAGATGAAGTTTTTGGGCCTCTGCCAAATTATGAGGTATCCACCACAAAGCTTCCTCACCACTAAATGTTAATGGAGGGTTTTGTGCAATTACTCAAACCTATGCCTAAGTTTGTCAGAATCATGTAATAGGATACCCTTCTGTTAGTCTCTGTCATACACTCCATAACACTGATGTCATCTTCAGTCTTTGTAGACGGTGTGCGTCATACAGATCATCAGTGAGATTTGTGCTTTTCTCGTTGACTTAAATGACATAGAAAACTATGTCAATCATTGCACAAACATTATCTGGAGTTAAATTCAGGCTGATGCATGACACTTTATTTTAATTTGCCATCACACCTAAAAAAAGAAATGACAAATGAATGAAACTTGATTTAAAATTCCTTTATAGTTGTGCCGGTCAAGTGATATAACACTTTTTTATTATAATGTTTACAAGTGGCCAGTCATAAGAACTTTTAATGTCATCCTCTTATATTCCTATAAAATCTACCGTGAATTTTTATATAATCAAATTGTATGGTTCATCATCAGCCCTTATCCATTCACTGCTGAACATATAATATAGGTATAACTATTCAAGTTGCTCACTTTAATTAAGAGTTGTCGATTAAGTTATGCATCATCATCCATCCACTGCTGAACATCCTCCATAACATAAATGTAATAATATGGACCTCCATAGCATAAATATGCATAACTTGGATTAACTAATGCTTTGTATTTGTCTTCAAACTTGTAAATTGTTAACATTTTTTTAAATATCCTCTTTTTTCAATCCCCACAAATTTCATGGCATTATTTCCATCAATGTTCACATCAAGTGCAAGAACATTATGATTCACAAGAATGAGGACTTCAATCATATCACTTCTGAAAATACAAATATTGTGCAAAATGCAACAGGCTAAAACATTTTATGGAATTAAGTCAGTGCTTTTGAATGGTAGTTTGTCCAATAAACTACAAAATCTACCTTTTAAAGAAGCATTAGCTTATTCTATGATTAAACGCAAACTTGAATGTGCAATAATGTATTGTAAGCAATCTTGCCCCAAATTACCATTATTTTGGTAAGGTGTCATTCAATAAGGCTAGACACTGTGAGCTTTGTATTCTAATAAATGAGTGTAATCATGCATGAATAATTTACAATTTGTGGCCACATACTAGAAATTACAATTTTTTTGTGTAAATTTAAAATTTATATTGTTATGCATGTAAGTAGACTAACTATACATTTTTTTAATACCTGAGTTTGAATGGAATGAAATCCATTACTATTATATAGCTGACATAGTGTTCTTTGAGTTGACATAGTCTAATGTTTTCCATCAACTGCTTCTAGAATACTTGGAAACCCATACTTTCAATGTATATAATTTTATGTTCGGCTAGCTTTCTTGCACATAGGCCATTTTGTAGAGATACATGTAGTTATTTATAAATTGATTTAACTACTTTTCACAGTTCCACATGCTGTTACTTTTACAACATCAAAGCAATCACATACTTATCTATTAACAAAATTATCATACATTAAACTATGTCTGTATTTGAATGATGTTTCAGGGTAGAGAAGTCATTGTGGCTATAGTCCACATACTCATACGAAGCTATTTTTCTACAGTAATGGGCTGTCTACCATATCAAACATACTGCTTGTGTATGTTGTTAGGTTCTAGTAAACTTAATAACAAACGAAGAGTATCTAGCCACATACTATAGTCAAATAATGAATGGAAATGCAATGAACAATCTAGTTACGTCGACTTTTAATAAGAAAAATTAGATAAATAACTTAATGCCTTACGAGTCTGACTTTTAAAAACATTTTTGAATGACTGATATTCTAAAATTATTATATTTGTTCAGCACGATTTCTAGATATATGTTAATATTATAAGGTCTTCCTTATCATCATCGGAGTCCGAAAAATCTAGTAAATATTGGACAGCACCAGTAATTGTTACGTTTTTCATTAGCTAAGTATATAAAAAATCAGTTATTTAGTTATTAAATCCGGTCTGTAAGTTATTATTATTTAGTACATTTAATTGGTTGAAAACCAATATTTTCTCTTAAGATGAACTACTAATGACCTACTTTTATTAAGCAATTACTTCAACCGCCAATAAATAAAAACAATACTTTCACAATTAAAACACAAACACGTGAAAAGTGAAAACTGAAATTGTTAATGACGAATGTCATAAGTTCTTAGCTCATATGTGATGGTAGATGACAGTTTACAAATCACAGTATACTGTACTGCGTTTCGATTTACAACACTAACCAGTATACATATTTATAAAGGAACGGCTTCGCTGACAGTTCGCAGTATACTGCAGTGACGTCACGGTTTCCAGTGCTCCAGTGTAAAAAGGAACACGGCCATTTATTCGTCTTTACACTCTATATTTCACGTAAAACAATTTTAAAAACCACAATTTCTCACTCCTGGCAGCCGTCAAGATCATCAGATTATTATCAGATAGTGTGGTTGGATAAAGGCTGACAATATTGATAATTGTTTATGTGTATTTTGGCCTGTTTCACCTACTATTAAGTGACTAAGTCTACACTAAGTCGCATATTTTCTATTAGGATTGAAATAGTCATTTATTTTGTTTATTACAAAGTTTACTTTTACGAGTGATTTTTTTGATTGTATCAATTTTTAGTAAGCCAAAAAATATCGATTTTCAGAGCTTAGGTTACAACACTATTGATAACCATAGACAAAAATGGGACGCGAAAAGTTTTTAAGCCATAAGCATAACTATTGTTTCTGGGTTAGTTCGTCGTGAAAATTTGTTGGGTGTAGAAGTGCATCATGTCTATAGCTTACAAACTTGGAGATTTAGTTTGGTATGATTTAAAATGTTGTGTAAAAGAGTTAAATATATCATAATATTTCTCTATGATACTCAATATAACGTTATTCCTTGTTTCAGGGCAAAAATGAAGGGTTTCAGCCCTTGGCCCGGCCGGGTAAGTTTGATTAAACTATTTTTGCTGAAAAAAGCATACACTGTTTTTATTAACACATAATATTATTTTTATTATCTTTTATCTACTTCCCAATTATTTTGGTAAAAGACCAAATCAAAATTTTATTAAATTAATAATGAGCGGGAAATTATTAAAAGTATGCTGACGCCAACTGGACCTGTTAATGACACCATGCATAATAGTAAGATTTCTGCAATTTATCGGTATTATATTAACGGTTACGTACTTGTTATTAGTAAACATATAAAGTCACCTCTACCTTTTTGTACTCAAAATGTAAATAAATATGCATGTGTTTAATAATAAAAGAGGCAGAAAATAAATATACTCTTAAAATAATTTAATGCTTACCTAGTGTGATGATGGGTTTCAGGTAGCCATTCCTACACCCGAACTGAAGCCTATGCCAAAGAAGTCCATGAACGTCCAATGCATCTTTTTCTTTGGATCAAATAACTAGTAAGTCTACCTTGTCATATTGTATTGAAATTACAAAATAACTGAAATAAAACTAAATAAATAATTTATTTGATAAAATCTGTTCAATTAATCTGCTAACCTTTAATTGTAGTGATAGTACCTTGAAGGTTCCGCCAACATCCTTTACATTTCTCTTTAAAATTTGTGACACTTGGAGGTTCATGATTAAGTGTATTTTTTAATAGTGTTTTATTAAGTATACAATTAAATGCAGGGTTTCTTTAGTTTTTTTGTTGTTGGGGCACTTTTAATTAAATGATACCTGTGGTCCACCTCATAATGAAATGAATTATGCATGCTTAAGTCGACCAAAGCTACCAAAACTTTGTTGTTTTTATTCATTATTCAGTCTTATACCTTGCCTTTTTATACCACATAAAATCATCTCTGTTATGAATAGTTGTAATAAATTTTTCTCACATACTACAGACCCACTGAATTTCATTCAATACTATTCAGGTGCCTCACATGGAGTGTAGTTTATGAAACTCTGGGTTAAAGTACCTGTACATTAAAGTGAGCCTAAAAGTATTTAAGTAGGTTTCTAAACTAAGAAAATAATTAATCAGTTATTGTCAAGTGATGATGGATACTCTTTTGATGCAAACTGGTTGTACTGTCTAGTAACTAACTAACTGTCACTGTGAGTGTGTGTCTGACTAATTAAAGATTTAAGTAAAGAAGTCTGTTTTTTGTTTATTATTTATATATTATTTAACAAATATGTAAAATAAATGTGTAATATTTTTACCAGTGCATGGATTGAGGAACATAACATCAAACCATATCATGAGCACAAGGAGCAGCTCATAAAGTCGAGTAAAACTGCTGCTTTTAAAGAAGCCGTTGCACAGATTGAAGAATATATTGTTCATCCTGAGGTTTGTTTAATTTTATTTCACATTTACATGTTCTGTGTAGTTCCTATTCCCATATTATTACATGTAAAGATATATCTACACTAATATTATAAAGAGGAAAACTTTGTTTGTTTGTTTGGTTGTAACGAATAGGCTCAAAAAGTACTGTACCAATTTCAAAAATTCTTTCACCATTCGAAAGCTACATTATCCACGAGTAACATAGGCTACATTTTATTCTAAAAAAAATAGGGTTCCGTAAGATATTTGGGTTTTTCGGACACAAAGTGTAAAAAATCAACCAGAAAAGTTACTTATTTTGCGTACGCTGCCTAAACTATAAAAGATAGAACCATAGAATGTTCTTATTAATTGTAGATCTTATAATTATCTACAAAAAAGTCTGCGACATGTTATACCTATCTATGTCGAATGAGGCACAATAACCATTTTTTTATTTAGATATTTTGATTTTTTTTGGACTACATTTAAACGCGTTTATTTTACTCATGCTTTGGATCCTTATCAAAATAAATTATTTCATCACTAAGTACAGTTTATGTAGATAATATTTCGACTTTGAATGATTAAAATTGGACAATCGGTTTTGAAGTTATGGCGAAACCTATCTATATAATATCTACACTAATATTATAAAGAGGAAAACTTTGTTTGTTTGATTGTAATGAATAGGCTCATAAAGTACTGGACCGATTTCAAAAATTCTTTCACCATTCGAAACCTACATTATCCACGAGTAACATAGGCTAAATTTTATTCTGGAAAAAAACAGGGTTCCGTAAGATATTTGGGTTTTTCGGACACGAGGTGTAAAAAATCGACCAGAAAAGTTATTTATTTTGCGTACGCTGCCTGTTTAGGCAGATTTTATATAAAAGATAGAACCATAAAATGTTCTAATTAATTGTAGATCTTATAAATATCTACAAAAAAGTCCACGACACACTATATCTATCTATGTCGAGTGAGGCACAACAACCATATTTTATCCAGAAATTTTGATTTTTTTGGACTACATTTAAACGAGTTTAGTTTACTCATGCTTTTAATCGTTAAGATATGAAGCTAAAGAGTTTGTTTATTTGAACGCGCTAATCTCAGGAACTATCGGTCGGATTTTAATGAAACATTTCAGTGTTCGATAGCCCATATATCGGTAAAGATATATCATCCCGCTAAGATCCCGTTGTAAATCTTAGTTAACGCAGGCGAAGCTGCCGGCAACAGCTAGTATATTTATATGGGGAAGATTAATTTTGGGAATTATGTATTTTTTTTTTAATGTAAGTTGCTTAAGCAAATTGACAAGAGTCATCTGAGAGTAAGTGATCTTAGCAATGTCACTAAGAATTAAGCCTAGGGCTAATCCAGGCTATAATACAGTAGAACCTCCATAAGTTACAAGTCCAAGGGAATCGCAAAATATTATAAATTATAAAGGTTTTAAGTTATCAAGGGCCATAGTAGTGATAATTTAAGGGAAGGGAACATATTATTTTTTGAAGTTATAAAGGTTTTTAAGTTATCAAGGTTTGAGTTATCGAGGTTCTACTGTACATTATCTACCCCGAGAAGTAACATGATTATTCTTAGCGACAGTCATCATACTCCTCTTGGTGAAATTACTATACATAAAATTAAGTATTTATTATGTAACAGTTGTGTTCACTTAAAAATTATATTGGCACGGTTTGGTATATCTGTAATTTTTTGTATAAAAAAAAGTAAAGTATCAACCCTCTATGTCCCACTGTTGAGCATGGTTCTCCTCCTTGAAATCAGACGAAGAGGGTAATAGGCTTTAGTTACCTTTGCGCTGGCCCAATGCGTTTTGGTGAACTTCACATTTCGTTCAAAGACTTCCAATCTCATCAGGCATGCAGGTTGCCTCACGATGGCAAAGGCTTCGAAAAAATACTAAGTAATCTAGTAATAGTATACACGCGAAAGAAGCTCTATTTGTTAGTCGGTTTTTTTCGGCCAAGGCACAACAGATTTCAATAAAATTTTACTTAGTTAGTTTGACACCTGAGAAATGACAGTATATATACCCCGTAAAACCCACAGGAACGGGAACTGTGCGCAGTCAGTATGAATTTATGGTGGAAGTGTATCCTATATGTCTACAGAAAAGTCAATGACATATTATTAGGTCTGATGTTTTAGATAACAATATTTACTAACTTTAATTTGGATCTACCAAATTAAAGTTAGTAAAAAAAATATCCGAAATAAGAAGTGGTAATCTAAAAGCTATTCTCACAAATATAGTCTTCATTCTTATTATCATTACAGACAATAAAACAAAGTCCTCCCCGCGTTTTTTGTATACGCGATTGACTCTAAAATTATTGATTACCCCCTAACCCTTAAGTTTTTTTTACCAAGATTTTGTATAAGTTACTTATTACGGCGCGGTGAAATAACTTTCAAAGGATCTTGAGGGGATGAAGTAAATAAAGTGCTGGACGATTCGCTCGCGGAAGTCACCGCCCCGTCGAAATGATAGAGAAGTAAAAAAAAGCCGCGATTTCATTCGAATTTAAAAAAGTATTATTTACTAGCTGTTGGCCGCAGCTTCGCCTGCGTTAACTAAGATTTACAACGGGATCTTAGCGGGATGATATATCTTTACCGATAAATGGGCTATCGAACACTGAAATGTTTCATTAAAATCCGACCGATAGTTCCTGAGATTAGGGCGTTCAAATAAACAAACTCTTTAGCTTCATATCTTAAGGATTAAAAGCATGAGTAAAATAAACCCGTTTAAATGTAGTCCAAAAAAATCTAAATTTCTGAATAAAATATAGCTGTTGTGCCTTACTCGACATAGATAGGTATAGTGTGTCGTCAACTTTTTTGTAGATATTTATAAGATCTACAATTAATTAGAACATTTTATGGTTCTATCTTTTATAGTTTAGGCAGCGTACGCAAAATAAATAACTTTTCTGGTTGATTTTTTACACCTCGTGTCCGAAAAACCCAAATATTTTACGGAATCCTGTTTCTTTCCAAAATAAAATTTAGCTTATGTTACTCGTGGATAATGTAGGTTTCGAATGGTGAAAGAACTTTTGAAATCGATCCAGTACTTTATGAGCCTATTCATTACAACCAAACAAACAAAGTTTTGCTCTTTATAATATTAGTGTAGATATATAGTATAGATAGATTTCGCAATAACTACAAAACCGATCGTCCAATTTTAATCATTTAAAGTCGAAATATTATCTACATAAACTGTACTTAGTGATGAAATAATTTATTTTGATAAGGATCCAAAGCATGAGTAAAATAAACGCGTTTAAATGTAGTCAAAAATATTCAAAATATCTAAATAAAAAAATGGTTACTGTGCCTCACAAACTACTAAGGGATACTACCGTATCAGACGACCCACTCCCCTACATTCAAACTAGCCATTAGCCAATAAGGAATGTCGAGTTTAGAATCTGACAGTTCTTTTTTTTTTAAATTACTAATGGCATATACAGGCAAAGGCGCAGTGTTTAACAGCCAATTTGTACGAAGCACCTTAGCCTATCAGTAGTGTTTTATGATTTATTCCGAGTATTCCTATTAATTAGTAGGAATACTTGGCATACACCTAGTTTATTCATTAAATAAATTTTTAAATAAAACAAACATTCATTATTTTAACTTTTTATTATTTTTAATTTCTTCTTGTATTTGCTGACACAGTTTTGCTGAGTACTCTCGTACAATTCTGCACCTGTAAGGGCCTGTTTCACAATCTCCCGTTAAGTTCCCTATAGGCTATAGGCAACATATTTGACAGATGTTTGACAGATACTCCATACTATATCTGTCAAACATCTGTCAAATATGTTCCCTATAGCCTATAGGGAACTTAACGGGAGATTGTGAAACAGGCCCTAAGAATAATAATAATTATTGTGATGACTGAAAGGCGAACGGCAACACTAGGCGCGAAATTCAAACTTTTTACAGTTTTTAATTTAATGTCGGGAAACTTTGTAACTTTTTAACATACACATACCCAATGTGTACTTGCGGTTGTAAAAAAATAAATGAAAATTAAGAATTTTTATTTCAGTGTTGCATATTTTGACATTTTTCATGCATATTCATCACATTATATCATATTTGCATGCATATTTCTAGATTTTTATGTTGCATATAATCCAGTCTCTACTAATTAATTACTGACCAGATGAAGTAGGTATTATACAGATATCGTTTTAGTATTGGCTTAATCAAAACAAAATTATAAAATACTAGGCTTATAGGCATAACCAGGCTTATAAAATGAATAATTGTATAAAAATAATCGTTACTTGTTTTCCTGGAAGGAAAATTATAGGATTTTAATATTTACTTACTTTTGGTCTCGGAAACTACTGCTGGTACGCCGCTTTCTATCTCATTTTCCGAAAATAGTGTTGGCTATGCACCATAACGCAAACGAGAGGTGGTTTTGATGATCCTCGTTTCAAAATGCTCGTGATACACAAACATCTTACGAAGGCTCTGCGAACTACAGCTGCGAAGGTGAACATTACCAATGCACTGTAACCACTTTTGGAGTCCTATCTCAGATTTGGGAAACTGATGCATTTTAACGTTCTGTCGTCTTACTTGCACAGTTTTCAATGCAACACTTGTTTTACATGGTGATAAATACCACAAGGTACAACGAATTACTGGTTTAGCTGAGAGGATAAGCTCGGATAAAAATCAACGTAACTTCACTCGATCAACGTAAACAAGTTAGTAAATAGTGTGGGTATCTTCAAACAGCACAGATGTGTCAAATGTTAATCAGAAATTTTGACGGGAGAAACGGCCATTTTGAATTTAAAAAAAACACGTCAGATTCTAAACTAGACCCATCGACAATACCATAGACATAAGGCCCAAACAATTGCTATGAAGATTAACAGCCGTGCTGTGCCTCACTCGACATAGATAGGTATAACGTGTCGCGGACTTTTTTGTAGATAATTATAAGATCTACAATTAATTAGAACATTTTATGGTTCTATCTTTTATAGTTTAGGCAGCGTACGCAAAATAAGTAACTTTTCTTGTCCGAAAAACCCAAATATCTTACGGAACCCTACTTTTTTTTCAGAATAAAATGTAGCCCTTGTTACTCGTGGATAATGTAGCTTTCGAATGGTGAAAGAATTTTTGAAATCGGTCCAGTACTTTTGAGCCTATTCGTTACAACTAAACAAACAAACAAACAAAGTTTTCCTCTTTATAATATTAGTGTAGATTATTCCTTACAAATGTTTTCAAATTCAATGTATCAATAAAAACATTTTGCCTTACTATTGCCTTACTATATTATAATATAATATGAATCTGTATTATTTACAAATAATACAGATACGCATGCTAGAATGTTAATTTTAATAGTTAATTTATGATTTTTTTGCTTTCGAGTTTTTTCTTCTAAAATGTGTCCTGAATATGTGTACCAATACCACACAAACAAATATGATCAAGATTAACATTATTTTATAATGCCCGCAAACGTACCTATATGTATTTTTCCCTAAAACCTTAGCTGCATCATTATTATAAGTGTCCGAATAATTTAAGCCGTTGGAAAGCTTGCATTGAAAACCCAAAAATATCTTTCACAACAAAAGTAGAAAAGCGATTATCATTAGTCCCAGATATGTCCGTAAAGTCCGTAAAAAAATGTTAAAGCGATTAACGTCATTGAGTATACTTGAACGTTACTCAACCCTGTCACTTAGCTGAAGGCCTCATACATTTAAGCATATCCTAATTTTAAATAGTATACACAACCGCATTCAAGCAAATCAGTCCTGAACGTCGATGATCTCTTAAGAGGAGTGGTCAGACCTTCGCCGGGCTAGCCTGTCGCCGAGGTGATGTTGGCCTGGCCTGTTGCCTGTAATCTGATATAAAAAAAGTGACTGAAAGCGCTCGCGAGCCTGGTTTGGGCACTCTCAGGTACCAGTCCCATGTAGGGTCAGGAATTACGCGTGAGTCCTGGATACATCTATAAAGAAATTTCCTGCTCTCTTAAGGCAAGCAACATTAATAGCTTGAGCTTATTTCCTAAAAATAGGAATAACATTTACGAAAGAAACAAACGAAATGACGAAACGAAACAAAATTGCCACAAACTCAGAAACATGACCTTACTTTCTTATGAACTGAAAACAGTGCATTATTACTACCGAAATCACATATAAATATGCTATTATAAGTAATTAAAGAAGTGCTTACCTTTTGATAACATTACATGAGGGAATGACATTAAAAATGTAATATTTAAAAAACTTGTTGTACTAAAACTCTAGTATGTACAGTCAACGTTCAAAAGTCCAGTAGCATCGTAACGACCGTATTCGCTTGCCGGTATAGTGCGTATTCTGAATGTGTGCGCCATGTTACCATGCACACACTTAAATGTCGTACAGTATCAATACCAGAAAGTATAAGCGTGTAGTGGATGCAAGACAAAGATAACGTTATATCGTTTGTCCTCTTCATTCATTATTGCACTGTGTCAATAATAATGCAAAAATTTCACAAGCTACGTAAGATAGCTCGTAGCTCCAACGGTAAATAGTTGGCCTCGCATCGACGCTAGTTGAAATGGTCACGGTTCAAATCTCAGTTTTGCAAAGTCTTTATCTTAACATTCTTATAAACTCATTTATTTTTTAATGAAATGACTTTTTTAAAGTTTTATTTACTTAAGAATAATATTAATTATATATATATTAAGTAGTATATAGTAATATATTACTATATGCTACTATATATTATATAATATAATATATATTAAGTAGGTAATATAATAAAACAACACTTTCAAAATATAAAATATATGTTATATTTATTTTAATGAATAATAAAACAATTGAATTGATTGACGTTAAAATCTTTGATCCATAGATCTATCAAAATAAAAATATTATAGATATCTATTGTGTTACCAATATTTCATATTATTATTGAGGTTAAAGTTTAATTATTCATTTTCTTGAGGAAAAGAGGATTAAAACTTAACCTCAACCTTTAAATATTAAACCTCCTAATCATTGGCCAGCACGTCCCTAGGTAGAAACTAGAATGCCTGATTGAAACTAATGAAATATAAATATTATAACAATTAATACTTAGTGTGACACAGAAACATATATTTAATGTAATAATATTGATTAATATTTTGTGTGTATAAATTCAAGATCACCCGGCCCTTGCGCACTAATCCATCCCCACATGTTCACACTTATTCTGCCAGATTCGGTGTATGACACTACGTTATTTTCACTTTATATACTATTATCTTTACGCCATAAATGTAGTCTTCCTGCCATTCGTCTTTATGCCTTTGAGTCAAAAACGGTTTTTTCGCCGGCTTTCGGTGATGTAGTCCCTCGTCATGAAGTGCACGACGAACGGTTACCAATGAGGTGTTTAATTCATCGGCAAAACGTCTTGTCGGTATGAAACCACACGTTTTATACTCCGCTGCCATGTAACGCCGTTGAGTCTGGTTAATAAGAAGTGGCCTTCCACTTCGTTTACGACTCTGCAAGCCACCTTCTTCCTCGAATCTCTTCACCCGTCGAGTTAACAGTATTTCTCTAAAAAAAATTAACAAATTGTAAAAGACAATTTTAACCATTGAGAAAATATGCATCACAATAATATAATTAATTTCTACTTACAGAGAAGCCAGTTTCGTTATAAATTTGAGAAATATTCAGGTCATTCGAATATAGGGCCACAATATTAGCTCTTGATTCGATATTAATATTTGCTTGCATATTGGACACCTAATTATTATTTTAAATTGAAACAGTTAGCACACAATCACTCGTAGCTGAATTCACCAACCAACAACATTTTAATATTTTGTTTTTTCTAAGCCAGTAATCATTTTATTTTAAATCTACCCTCACATTCTTTGCTCTGTTTAGAATGTTATGTTTCTAACTAAGTTTTAGTTAGAAACATTCGTAATAATTTATAAATATTTCAAAATTTAAAACATTACAATTTAAAAATGAAGAATCGACGCAGACCCAATGTGGGATGGATTTGATCCTGCAATTTAACAGGTGATCGTAGAATAAAATATATGCACTTGCCACTGGGCCACGCTATGCTTACGCGTTGAGACGAAATTAACGATATGAATTTATACAGACAAACAAAGTGTATGTGTGTGTGTGAATTGTCTTTATGGAAAAAGGTCACAAGTAACGTTAAGTGTTGACGCTATAGCTGCGTTCGATTGCTACTGGACTTTTGAACGTTACTGTACGTTATCGAGGCCTATATTGCCAACTATAAAAAAATGAAGTGTGGCTTGGTTGGCCTTCTAATTTCGCTCTAATCACACTGTTTCAACGGTGAGGGAATGATTGATTTTTCAAGGAAAAATTTCGAATTGTATTTAAAAATATTTCCATTCGCGTTTTTAAACTATGACCTCACGGAGGTACAGTCAATACTATCCTATATAAGTAAAAAATTAGATGACTAACAATTAATAAGGAATTTCACGTTTAAAGTTAATAAATACTTCGAATTTAGCAGTTGGGACACAGTGAGGGAATGATTTTTAGGGTACTTTCTTGGACATATCTTTTTTGTTTCTCATACAGGAAATAAATTTGTTCCATAAATTTGTACAACGAGCACAGTAGTTTTATTTAAAAATAAAACTTTTCATAATGGTTTATAGGAATCATTAAGGACATCAATTTCGATTGTTTTGAGAATCAGCCTAGAGCAAACAAATATTCGAAGACTTTTAGCGACTCTGCGCCCATAAAGTATACCAATACCCATAACCAGAGGTTATGCAGATGCGCTGCTCTCATTTTCCCAATAGCCCACCGGAAATTGATAAACCGGGGCTTCCATACAACAAAAGTATATTTTTTACCGTTTTCTCTGGTAGAACACTTAGTGCGCGAATTTAACTCGCACTTGGCCGGTTTTTTAAATTTGTTTGTAATTTGTACTGTACAGGTAGGTAATTTCTATAATCCATGGTGCAAGCCGTGTCGTGGCGGTAGGGCTTAGTACCCTAAGTTAAACCTGGCACCTTGGACGAATCAAATTGAGCCAATGGGGCTCCTTGTATCCCTTTTAAGAAGAGGGGACAAAAAAGCAGAGGGCAAGGAGTGAGAACAGGAACTTCTTCCGTTGTACTGCCCCGACGTTGGGAGCGGTTGTTCTGTGGTGCGGGACATCCGCTCTGTGGAGGCGGTTTCGTTCCCCTGAGGGACTGACTAGCCGTTGAGGAGAACTATTTGCTAACAGATACCAGGCATCTCACCAAAGGCGGCATTGGTGGCACTCGTCGGGTTTAAGTAGGTAGAGCTGCGTCCACTTACTACTTACAGGGAGTCCCACATAACCGCCTGGGGCGACCCACGCCCCCGCGGGATGCCCCAGTGCATTTCTTGGCGTTAAAGAAAAAAAAGGTAATTGACATAATAGGAAGGGAAGGGTCTACATATTGTATTTATTGTTTTACTTGCCAAGTTTTTGTCTCAACTGCGTAGCGTCCGTATGGTATACAATTATTATTGTATAATTTCATTTGTCGTGCTCAAAAATCCTGTCTCCTATTCTCGTTCAAGGAACTGATGCCTGTTATATTCAATGTTTGTTTGTTATATAATGCGTAGTTGACAATTTTTGGAAAATAATTTTAAAATGTACCTTAGGTCTCAAACAACATATGAGTATTTAAAAGTAAGAAACCAGCGTTCTTTCTTATTTTTATATTTTTTAATGTATCTTATCTTATCTTATACCTTTAAACGAGCAATTCTTGTATATAAATATATATTTGGGATCTCAGAAACGGCGCCAACAATTTTCATGAAATTTTGTATACATGGGTTAAAAACGGCGATAAATCGATCTAGCTAGGATACATTTTTAGAAAATTTAGTTTTATCCGTGTTTTCAGGTAATGATATAATATGATTAGAATACGGACGTAAATTTCACCGTCTAATATGTCACGATACCTAAGTGGAGAAATTATGTAGTTATATCCGAACGAGCCTGGTTCAAATCTCCAGTCCGAATATATTTTTTTTCCTTTTTTTAAGATCATTTTTTTGAAGAAAAATTTTATTGTATTTAATCACTAAGGGTACCGAGCAAGTGTTCGGTCAACCAGGTACTGATAATAAATGATGATAAATATATGATATTTCGTCTGAGTAACGCGTCATGGTATCACTCATCACACTTCACAAGATGCACAACAAACATTGTTTGGTTGAGTGAATTAACTAGATCAATTAAATTTATTAAGTACTAGCTGTTGCCCGCGGCTTCGCTCGCGTTAAATTCGGAGTAGCGTAGTTCCGTACGTACGTATAGTGAACACAGACAGATTTTTTTTCAACTACCCTTCGAACTTTTATCTCTTATTTCATGCTCATTTAGGTAAAAACCTTAGATTATTAATATGTCTAGTTGGAGTGTCGCCCTACAATCGAAACAAAAAGAATAGACCAACATTTTCAAACATGTTTTCGTGAATAGTGACACCAGCAACTACAGTTCTCCCATAATTATACTTTTTAATCTCGTTACACTTCAACACAAACCTTCATTATAAATAAAAACAATAATGCGTAACAATTCATGCGTATTCTATGACAGTGGGACGGATACTAAACACGGAGAAAGCATTTAGAGGCCAACAGTTGGACGCTATTTTTTTGGACGTGTTTTCCGCGCGACACTCTATCTAGATATATTATTGATCTAAGGACCTTAAAAACGGTGGACCAATTATTAATGGTTATTTAATTCTTATCAAGTGCCTAAATGCAAAGTTTTATGGCGTCATCTTCTATGTATAATGACGATCTTCCATACAAACTTTCAGCCCCTATTTAAACCCCCCAAAGTTTTTTTCGCAACAAAAAGTATCCTATGTCCTTTCCCAAACTAATCTATCTCTGTTCCAAATTTCATCAAAATCAGTTCAGTGGTTTAGGCGTGAAAGCGTAACAGACAGACAGACAGAGTTACTTTCGCATTTATAATATTAGTAAGGACTAGTAAGGATGATGGGTTTTTACAAATAATGTATAGTACCACAATTTGAAATCATGACTGTTAAAACCAGAAAAGGTTTCTATCCACGTAAGAAGGCTCAAATCCACAAAAAGTGACCACTGCTTCAAGGGATTGCAATATTAGTAAATATTTTTTATAAAATAAACAATGAAAGGATAATTTCACGAAAATATTACCAACGCCAAATCCAATATCTATTTACTGACAAGTAACAAACTGCATTGCATACTATGACGTCATTAGTTCTGGATTCGCGTCCATTGTCACGTGATTTTCGTAAATTTATTTCTCAAAAATATTAATAAATCTTATATATTTTTGATAGGATTTAGATACTTGGCAATCTTCACACACACAGATTTAGTTTATATAGTGGATGAAACGGTTTAACCGATTTTGATGAACTTTAATATGTACATTTAGTAGGTCTGAGAAGAGGTTTATAACAAATTCTCATACCCGTGTTAAGGCTCATCCAAAAAAAAAAAAAAAAAGAACCGACAAAGTTAAATTTTTTTTTATTAAGTGTCATTAAAAATACAGTACCTGGTTGACCGAGCATTTGCTCGGTACCCTAAGTGATAAAATACGATAAAATTTTTCTTAAAAAAAAAAATGATCTTAAAAAAATGAAAAAAAAAAATCCGGACTGGAGATTCGAACCAGGCTCGTTCGGACTTAACTGTCTAATTTCACCACTAAGCTACCATGACATAATTTTTGATAGCGAAATTTACGTTCGTATTCTAATCATATTTTATCGATGCCTCAAAACACGGATAAAAAAAACTTTTTCATGTCATTGAAGTCGATTTTTGAACGTTGTTTTATTTTTATTTTCTGTGTCTCCTACTTTTATCTTTAGCATTTATGTATGGCCTCATCGGAAGATTATTGCTGGAATCACCGCCTGCCACATATATTTAAAATAAAAAGACATGTTATTTCATTAAAAATATACGAGAACACGATATCGTTAATTCTCTCCACATAATATACAAATTACAATTCATAAATAATAACGTTTTAACAAACAAATATAAACCTTATGTCTTTATTAGCAGCGCTCATTCAACATGTACGGTAGATACGGATCGCACGTCTCCTAAGCAATCAATATTAAACCTTATTGTGTCAAAATAATGCTCAATCTTAGTAACTTAGGTACAACCATTTCTTTCTTGTCTTAATAAAACAAAAAAAGGTGTTTACCTTTTTTTGTTTTAGTGTCTTGTTAAATGTTTGATTTCACTTCTGTTCTTACTCCACTTCTCCTGTTCTTAATATTTCATGTCGTTTTGACAAACCTAAACTTCTTTGAGCTCTCGTTGGACCACAAATCGATGGAAAGGTAAAGGTAGGTCACAGTAGGCAGAGCTCTATTTAGATCTTACTCATGATAAACTTAAAAAAAATGCGGCACTGCGATAGATTTTTACTCGTCATTATCAGCCTTTTCATCAGGATCTTATTTATTAATTTCACATATAGGATCTTGATAATGATCACCTAAGATCGTCTTAGCGGCTAAATTTATAATGAGGGTTCGCAACGCGCCCATGTCAGAGAAGCTACCCACAAGAAACTCTGCTGGGTTCCTACCATTCTTTTAATTGTGATCATTATTTCACAAAGTCACTTAAATCTAGAGCAATTCATTTCCAAGCGTTTTTAGTCATTTATATATTCTTTTACATTATAATAGGATTTTAGTACAAGCTTCTGTTTAATGTTACATTTAAATTTAATAATTGACAACTGCTTTATATTGTCGAGAAGTTTATTATAAAAACGTATACAATTATCCGTAAAGGAGTTACTAATTTTATGGAGCCTAAAACTGCTATATTATGTACTAATTTTTATGAATTAGTTTTAAATCTTTTTATTTTTTGGTTTAGAAATTTGCCGATTTGGATGATCACGTTCGAAATCCTGAGGAAGAGTTTGATAAGTTGAAAGATCAAATAAACGAAGAGGAGGCATCAGAAGAAAATCAACCGGAGGCTGAAAATGCAACACCCGAGGCTAAGAAAAAGAGCTCTACGCCCAAGGTAGAATATTACTATATATTCATACTAGAAATTGGATTTCCGTAGGATTTATTACTTCTATTGTAACACTAACACTCGAGCTTTTCAAGCCACAGATGTTTCTAAGTCATGATAAACAATAACTTTCTATGTTTTTTTTGTTATTTTTCCACTCATTATAATGAAACAACTTTTATGGATTTTATCGCGGTTTATTGAGTTTTTTTATGCCCGTCGTTTCGGATACTTTACAGCAACCATGGTCACGAGAGAACTCTTCCAACCGCGATAAAATCCGTCAAAATTGCTCCTTCTCCAATTGAAATTTAAATAATGTATTATTATAATTTGCCTACACTATTTCCTTTTATATAATATAATTTTTGACATTAAATAAATTATTTATTGAGCTTAATTTAAGATTTTTTTGGATAAAATCGTTTATTCGTAAATTACATCATTCATCAATATTTATAGATACGTTTGGCCATTTCAAAGGTGAAATCCGTGAAACGGTCTTCATCGGCTGGACTCAAATCGGTCCCCCGTAAGAAGGTGAAGAGTATTTCAAGATCTTTCACCGATACGGACTTGGATAACGAGAAGCCCTCCATGCTTAACCACTCATTCTCCAAGAAGTCCAGTTTGTTGCATCGCCCTTCCAACATTCTGAGACCTGTAAGTGAATAGTTTTTTTTTATTTGCTAGTGTTAAGCGATCGATCAATTGATGAAATGGTTACGTGGCGTGCCCTATATTATCAATACTAATATTATAAAGAGGAAAGATTTGTACCTATTTTTGTATGTTTGTAATGAATAGGCTCAAAAAGTACTGGACCGATTTCAAAAATTCTTTCACCACTCGGAAGCTACATTATCCACGAGTAACATATGCTAAATTTTATTCTGATAAAAATAGGGTTCCGTAAGATATTTTGGTTTTTCGGACACAAGGTGTAAAAAATGTTATTTCGCGTACTAAGATCCCGTTGTAAATCTTAGTTAACACAGGCGAAGGTGCGGGCAACAGCTAGTTTTTCATATAAATCTTAATTCGTTATTTATGTCGCAGTAGATGCAAGTTATTTTGAAGCTGTAATGATTATTAATTTGATTTATCTTTACACTGATATGGAAATATACTAAACATATTTTAATGTACAAACGAAAAAGCCAAAAAATTGCTGTTTAAGGAATAATAGATAGATAATAGAGATAATAGAATATATAGATAATAGAGTTTGAATTTGTATTATGTAGTGCACAATAAAGAATATTTCATTCATTCATTCATTCAATAATAATAGAGTATTTAGTTTTTAAGTATTTATTTCAAGGTAAGACATCATTGACAGTAGTGTCGATATAGTAGTTTTATCTTTGGTGGTGATGGTTAAATTTTTATATAATTTTCTAATTATAATGTGTTATAATTAGAAAATTATAAAAAAAAAATAACAATTTTAAGAACACGTATTGCATAATGCATTCAAGTCGTAATTTATTTTGGAGTCGAACTTTGGTATATTTTAAGTCAAATAAATAATCGCCTTAATATTAATATTAAATAAAATAATAACGATTACAGTGACATGATACGAGTACCCAATTCTTACTACGACGGTTTTATTTTATTAGCATTTCTAGGAACTAAAATTTAACACGGTATAGTTATGCCTAGTATTAACAATCTCCGGAATTATTACGACATTTTTTCTGTAATTATGCTTATGAATAGGGATGTTGACAATTTTTTTATTAATTATTTTATTTGATAGTTATACCATAGGTTAACTAGAAAAAAGTCTTTTGTTAAGAAATATGTCCAATTTTCAAAAAAAAGTGTAAAGAAAAATAGTTTTTAAAATTGCCGCTAAAACGCTCCAAGCTGTCATGTAACCGCGATTACGTCACACACCAATAAGTAACCTTTATTTTAGGAAACACCAACGCTAGACCTGGAGAATGTGTCTGAAACGTTGCTGGAGAAAAACATCAAAGCCAGCCAAATGAAGTTCGGCTTTCTCGGCTTGGGCATCATGGGCTGCGGTATTGTGAAGAATCTCCTCAATTCCGGACATAAGGTTCTCATCTGGAATCGTACCGCGGCAAAGGTCAGTGGCATTGGATAATTTATAGGTTCAGGATGATTAAAAAAAATGTTGAATTGTTACTGTGGAATCTGCATACAACTTGATGTATAGTGGATGACTTTGGCAACTACTTATTTTTCTTTTCTCTAGGATTTCAAGCAATATTGAATAAAAAATGTCGTCAGTGCACATTTAAAGTTAGTAGATCATTATAGATAAAAAAGGAGAAGATAATTTGATAAAAAATCATAGCAATTGAAAAAAATCTATTAAATATTTGATTTGAATACAGTAAATTGAATCGTATATTAAATAATTTATATTATGTTGTTGAATTTTACTGATACTGAAATACATGCTACATGGATGAAAGTATAGAAATTAGGTTGGTTCGAGCGAGACGCGTTTATCTTATGTTACATTTATTAATAACTCCTTTTTTGGAACACTTTTTTTCTTACTTCATATAATATCTAAATAGTCTTCCACCGTAGTCTTTTACCGTAGAATTGTGGAATCAATATTTCAAGCTATTAATTATTATTTCAATCATTTCATCATATTTAATAAGAAATCTTTAAGCCAATGTGGAAGGGGTCAGTACTTAGGTTTTTACATCATAATGTAAAATTGTATCACTATACATAAGCTATCGTTAGTTAAAAAGATATCATAAATATTAAAAAATATATCAGGAATAAACGAGCAATAATAACACGTGAAAACAAGGTACACATTTCCAAAAAGTATAAGATAAAACATAATATTAAAATTTTTACACATCTATTTTAAACTATAATTAAATGCATACGGAATCGACATCATAATGATCAAAAAGCATATAAAAATAATACATACGAAAATCCGTAGAGATGTAACAAGCAAGAAAAGTATTAATTATAGACTTATATTATTAAGTATTATTTTTTTCTATACGAAACGTAATATGTAGTTATATTAATTTTATACTTATCCGTATATACCTATATTCGCATTTATTTATTTAATTTGGGAAAACGTGGGTTCATTTCATGTGAGTTTAATGAAATTATGTATTACTAAACTCGTCTTAAGTATTAAAGGTAAAATATAAGTAATATTATTTAAATAAGTAATATTATTTAAATAAAAATAATTCTTACATTTATTAACTGTCGAAAAGAAAAATATATTTATTTGATGAGGTTATTACAATAGTTGGTATACTGTTATACATATATACATATATTATCCAAAAGCCATTTGCGACTTGAAGTTTTAAATATAAAGCTGTGGGCGTAAGCATTAACGTGGGCGTACAGGAATAAATTACAATCTGTGTATTTCTCAACTAATTTTAATAAAAATTGCTAAATATTTGTCGTCACACTAGTGAGAGGGGAGTGTCACAAATCCGACAAGGACCTGTGAGGGGTCAAAATATCTTGACATTGTGTGACGTAATTTAGGGATGGTCCCTAAATGATAGGAATTGAACATAATACATATATTTCAATATATCATCATCATCATCTTCCTAGCCATTATTATTCCCATTCATTTGGGGTCGACTTTATATGTCTTGTGACTCCATTCTGGCCTCATACTCGTTAGTTCCCGCGTCACTCCACACTCCTCCATGTCTCTCCTTATCCCGTCCAGCCATCTCTTCTTCGGTCTTCCTCTTCCTCTATATCCTTCCACCCGCATGTCCATTACCTTACGTGTTACGTGATTGATTTCCTGTCTACAAACATGTCTAAACCATGCCAGTCGGTGACTTCTGATCTTCTCCGGCACCGGTGCTACTTTAAGACTACCTCGTATGTGGTCGTTCCTGATTTTATCCATCCTGGTCGCTCCTAGCATCCATCTTAGCATTCTCATTTCTGCCACGTGTAACCGCTATATTTAAATATATATGAAACTAATAATAATACATGCTGTGAATGAAATATTTATCTAATAATCCTTTATAATAAAAATATCTATTTTGTCTCTAAGAACTACATAGAATGAGAAATAGGGTTAGTTGTTATTAAAATGACTCAAATTTTAGGAACCAAGTCGATTACATAATTTATCCTACTAATATTAAATAAAATGCGAAAGTTTGTTAGAATGTATGTCTGTTAATAATTTAATCTGGAATACCCGTACCCCATATGGGTACGATATGATAGTAATATTTATTGCTAGCGATAGAAAGCACTGGAATATTCTTTCAAAGAAACAAAGGCAAATGTACAAATTAGATTCATCAATCAAAATCACTTTCAGAGATTCAAATGCTTTATACTCGTACCGTATCCAACTCTTTTTTAAATTATTTGTTAAATAAGTATCATTAGATCTCTCTCAATAAGCACCTCTCAAATATTTACATACGATTGGCGGATGCCGAAGCCACTCGGTCCTCACATTGTCTGGGAGGCATTCATGAATAAAACAATAGACAGTAGACTATCTTATTTCGCTACGTCCACATTCGTAACCAAATTTTCGTAACTGGTTACGAAAAAGGAAATTTTTTCCCTGTTTCGTAACCAGTTATGAAACAAGACTTTTTTTCCATTTTCATAACCAGAGCCTCTTAGTCATGTATGGCCTCCTGGTACTTTTTCCTGGAACAATGATTTGTATTGTGAAAACATCTTTTAAAACGTGGATTTATTTATAGTTAATTCTAAGGCCTCGCCCTCGAATTTAGCGGGCAGCGGGGCGGCGGCGGTGGCGGCGCGGGCAACGTAGACCCGCGCCGCTGCCGCTCCGCTGTTTTTAAGAACTGGTCTATTTGATTTCTACGCAAAGATCCTGCCGTTCCCGCGCTGTCACCGCTTTTTTTTTCGAAACTAGTGTTGTCACCGCCGCCGCCCAGCTGCGCGCTAAATTCGAGGCAGAGGCCTTACTGTTGTTTCTGCTACTTTTTCTTGAAAACAGCGGAGCGGCAGCGGCGCGGGTCTACGTTGCCCGCGCAGCCACCGCTGCCGTCCCGCTGCCCGCTAAATTCGAGGCCGAAGCCTTAGAGTTAACTATAATAAATAAATCCACGTTTTAAAAGATGTATTCACAATACAAATCATTGTTCCAGGAAAAAGTACCAGAAGGCCATACATGACTAAGAGGCTCTGGTTATGAAAATGGAAAAAAAAGTCTTGTTTTATAACTGGTTACGAAACAGGGAAAAAATTTCCTTTTTCGTAACCAGTTACGAAAATTTGGTTACGAATGTGGACGTAGCGTCTTATTTCTTGTGGTTGATTAAATTCGAAATAAGTTCTTATTTCTCCGAATTTTTCGCATAAATCGATGACTACTAAAAAAATCAAACTTCTTCTTAGTTTAAAACTATCTAATAATAGCTCTAAATATATCTTTGAAACAATTGAGTATTCACACTAATTAACGATTACGATACTTCAATGCCTTGTGTTCGAAAATATTTCATTTATTTTGTTACGAATGTATTTTTTATTGAAAATAAATTCTTAATATCAATTGTGGGTGTTTTATTTTTCAGAATGAATACATTTCATAGATAAATAGTTTATTAGTAATAACAATTTACTTCATCCAAGGATTTAAAATTTGATGATAAAGCTTATTATAAATCTTTTATATGCAATGATGATATAATTCTAATAAACATGTACTTATCAAAAATAAAACAAATAAATACATTGAAAAATAATTTATTCCTCATAATTTCCTATTTACTTTTCTTTATAATATTTAGAAAATGTTCAACAATATTTGTATATATTACGAAACGTTATACAATAATAAATAATCATTGCTGGTTTTTGTAGTATTTGGCATATCACTGCAAGACTCGTCCTGTTCAATGTATACAAATAGAAAATAAAATATATAAACATATATAAAGTCACCAGGAATCAGAACGGGCTATTTTATCTTTAATATGGACAGATGATATACGTTAATATGATATACCAATGTACGTGAACCATGCAATAATTATAATAATTAACAACTTCCTTACACCACTTTTAACTAACATCATTTTGAACATAAAAAATGCATAATGCTCTAATAGTTTTATTCTAGAGTACCATCAAAATTGTAAAATAAATGATTGAAATAAACAGTCATATTTACATGATTTTACGCGTTTTACGTGATTTATTTAATACCCACAAAATACTTAAATTAACTTTGATTCACTACGAGAACATGATCCACTTAACACTAGATGAAATGAAATAGGCGCTAAAAGTACGTAATTCAAATCTAATCTATCACAGCTTACTTAGAAGTACAAGCATAACTCATTAACGAGCGTCCCACAACGCGAACTTGCCCTTAAACAGTGCTAGGAATAAGTTGGGATAGCCAGATCGTGCTTTGATTTCTAAACATCTCAATTTCTAAGCCAATTATTTTATTTACAAATTGGTCATAGATTTAAATGGACCGATCGAATAATAAATATCTGGCAATCCTGGGCAAGAAAGTCATACATGTCATGTCGCCATCATACATAGGATGGCGAATTGCTATAATCACAGAGTTGTATGTCTTCGGAGCATTGACCCGGTTGGGACTTCAACGCGTAGATTTTAAATACGCGCGTTAAAAGCCTGTACTACAAGGGTGTATTCTCGCACAGTTTAGCACATTCTCCGCACACTAACTGGCCCGCTGCATGTCGCACTTGACATTCAGGTTTCGTAAATTCCACAGCCAGCAACACCCTGGATTGTTCTTTTCCGGGTTCTTTTTCCAGGACACCAAGCTCTGGAGAGCTTATGCTTGCAGACATATTGCCTTTTCGTTTTTTATCTTCTCTGAATACATCACAATGACCTAGTAACGGCTCGCTCGATGGTTTGGTATCGTCAGTATACTTCTCTTTTGCATTTTGCGCAGAACTTCTATGGATGATAGGTGTTTGGATTCCTGAAGTTGACTCAGTAGGTGGCGGGACCGGAAAAGGCTTTATCATCGCAAGTAAACGCGGCGGTGGAGGCGGCGCCCGCTCTATCATATTGATGTGAATATTTTCGGGAATTGTAACTATAGAGTTCTTTCGAGATCTTTCCGTCGGTGTGTAATATACCGATATTCTACTTTCATCGTCTAGTATAGGGCTAGGAAGTTTTGAAAGTTTCTCTATTTTAGTTTTTAGATACATATCAATCACTTCGACATCGGGATCGAAGGCCATCGAGTCGCTTCGTCCACAGGATCCACTGCGACAATTTTCAAAGTAAAAGCTGGGTAGATTTTCAAGAACTTTGTTCAGTGTCTGCTGTTGATATTTGTAGGATTCGCGAAGTCTCAATACTTGATGTGCACTAAACTTCCGGATCTTATTTCTTTGGAATACATAATTCTCTCGAACCCAATTCAATTGACAAGTGGAATAGTCGCGTACGCGTTTCACCTAAAACAAGCGAATAATTTTAATATATAATAAATATTTATTACTTTCTGAATTTAATTATAATTAATAAAAAAGAAGTAATGGTTGATTAATTGGTTTATTTAATAAAAAAGTGAATATCGTGATAGTAAATAGAAAGAGAAGAACAGTTTTTTATATAGGTCTTGTATTTTTTTATTACTCTACACTATATTTTAAAATAACCGGTATTATGCTTATTTACTTTGATTTATTTGTTCATTGTTCTATTCTTTTATGTGATTATTATTTTTGAAATACATACCTGGTCATAATACTGGTCTTTCATGGCGGTCAAATGATTTGTTCCTATGTCTCTTATGTTGCGTAAGTGGGTTGCTTGTGATGAGTAGCTGCTCTGAATCCACTCCATTTGCTGAGTGCAATTCTCTTTTATTCGATGAACCTATTGAAATACACAAATGTAATAATGTTGCTATAAAAATAAATTTTAATAGTATTTTAAAAGGCTACTCACTTGAACTGCATAGTTTTCACGTAATTTTTCTAATTGTTGTCGTTTATATTGTTCGATGTTATCCAACATACTGTATATTTGGCGCGTTCGAGGCGCATCGCGATTGACGCACGTACAACAACTGCAGCAAGTTTCCAAAAGGCGAAACCTAAAAAGTTAATAATCACATTTTAATGAACAAATATTTAAAACGTCATTATTTAATATGTAAACTTTTTCATTACCTGTGAAATATGTACCGCAACGCTTGCACTAACAAAGTTAGGCCTAGAAAACCTACTGCGCAAATCGCACCACATAATAAACTGTACATCTTAATTTCAAACATAGTCATAGGATCGATATTAAGTATAACTTCTACAGTTTTATTAGCAGAAGGATTTGAAGCAAAGCATATGTAAGTTCCACAGTCTTCTCTGTGGATGTTAGTAATGAGCAGAGAACCATCATCGTGAACTTTCACTCTTGATTTACTATAATCAATGGGGCGGTAATACTGATCATGAGCGATACCGTGCTTGTGGAATATATCCGGTTCTGGTTCATTTGGATTCCAATGATAAACGTTTCTTGTTGGCGTTATCCAAGTAATGGAAGGCGCTGGATTGCCTTCGAACTGACATTTCAAAAGAGCATCTGTCTGAAGTCTGTGCAATGATAAAGGGCTGCTATAAATAAGATTAGGAGGTTTGCAATTTGTGTTGTTCAAAATGGTTAACATTTCATCTGGGTAGGTTAGTCTACAGCTCAGGTCTGATTTTATAGTTTCATTTCTCTTTTCAACCCATTTACCAAACCATGCCATTCGGCAATCACAAGCCCATGGATTTCCACCAATACGTAATTCTTCCAATTTATTTAACAAGTTTAAAGATAATGGTAAATATGTCAGCGCATTTGAACTTAAATCCAAATGTGTTATGCTTGGAGTATCTTGAAACACAAACTGTTCTATTTCCAATAACATTGAATTGTTTCTAATAAAAAGCTTTTTCAAATTATGCAAGCCTTTAAAATTAGTATTTTGAATTACTGCTATTTCTGTATGATCGAGGTAGAGTGTTTCTATATATTCATTATGTTGGAAGAACATCGACGGCACAGCCTTCAATCTATTTCCACCCATATTCAGCCATATTAATTTATTGAGATTTTTAAGAGCATCTTGTGATATGTTTTGAAAATTATTGTAGCTTATGTTAAGTTCTCTTAACTCCTCTAGATTATCAAATATAGCTTTAGGTATATTGTCTAATTTGTTGCTAGATAAATCCAAAACTTGCAATTCCTTTAAGTTGACTAGAGCGTTAGATGTAATTTTGACTAGGCTATTATTATTTAGGAACAGTTTTTTCAGTTGGCGATTAGGTTGAAAATAGTAATCTAAGAATGTAGCTAATTTATTGTATGATAAATCCAAATGCTGCAAATTTGTCATCTGCCCAAAGACTTGGAATGGTATTGCTTGAAGATTATTATATGAAACATCGAGAAATTCTACACTAATCAAATCTGCAAATGTAAACCTAGGTATATCTTCGATTTTGTTTCTTGAGATATTTATATGTTTTAAATCAGTCAGTCTTGCAAACAGCCCGTGGTCAGTCCTCTGTATTTCGTTTTTACTCAGATCGATGTATTTAAGATATTTTAGCCCGTCAAATGCACTAATTTCTATGGAAGTTATGTTTGAATTTGTCCAGATTATTTCTTCCAATTGAAGCCCATAATTCAATAATATTGCTTTCGTAAGCTTATTGCCAGGAACTGGTGTATTGGAGCACCTTAAACTTGTTTGTGTGCATATGCAAGTAGATGGACATTCTGCTGCACATTCCACAGCTGCGCAAATTATTGCCAGCGTAAATATTTTGTGCAGCCACTGCATCATTTGACTACCCTCATAGTCTTATTGACTGAAAGAATAAAATAGTCATATTAACCATTAAAAAGATTTTGTGTACTCAATATTTTAATTTATGATTTTATAAAAAAAATATATAATTTTATAAAATATAGCAACTGAACTACCAAACAATGACAGATAATAATAACCTAGGTACTCAAATACCAAATTAATATAAATATGTATATAATGTAATCAAAAATATTATATACTTCATTAGTCAACATCTAATAAAGAACAATTTTCACTAACAGGCTTAATGTATAAGAAAATAATTAAATATAATAAAATGTTATTTTTTTATTTCAAATAATATGCATGATGTTGCGAGAGTATTTTGGAATATTATATAGAAGGAATGAATAAAAAAATCTCTATATGAATTGGCAATATTAATAATCAAAATTGAAAATAAAAAACAAACAGTTTTCATGCAATCACGCAAAACTATTTCTTTTTTTTTGTATCTTTGTATTTATAATGTATTTTTCAGTGCCTTTCATATATTATATATTACTGCCTCTTATTTATATTCTCATTTCCATTAATAGTTATGGACAGTGATGAATGTAAAGATTTGCTTTGCATTATAAATTATGAATAACACTTGAATAAATTCCAAAGTATATATACATTTGTACTATTTATATACGTTAATGCGTTTCTTAAAGTTCTATATTTGTTAAAATTTAAAATAAAATATATTGGATGTTCTGTTAATTGTAAAACTAACTTAGTGTATTGTTTACTCATACTACAAAATTAATTAGAGTAACAACATGAGAAAGTATTAAACAAAATATTCTTTTTGTGTGTAGGTGTAAAACTTATGAGGTGTGATACATTTTTATTCCTAAAGTTTTTTTTAGTGTTGTATACTTGTATAAACAACACACTTTAATTCAAACTAAATGCATGATTTCCTAGATGTGACTACTCTCAAATACTTTCATTGACATGCTATATTTTACTACATAATATTGCTTATTAGAATGTAAAAAAATATGTGAAGAATATTTTTTTATATTTGAAGAATAAGTATATTTTTAATAAATGCTTTATGAATAAGTATACAAAGGACACAATATCCCAGAATATCATACAATTTTGCGAATGTGTATAAGTAAATTGTTACAAAATAAAATAAATAAAATATGCTATAAGCTTAATCGTTTATAAGGTTATTTACGTTATTTATCAGCTTATGGAATTTTCTGTTAGAGTAAATAGTAAATTTCATTGAATTTTGCCGTAATTTATGTTCTTACAATAGGTTCTGCTAACGTTTATATGTAATATGTAGTGGTTAACTTTATTTGTGTGTATTCTGCGAGGTAGTTACATATTAATTTTAGTGCAAATTACATGTGAAATGTCTTCAAGACGTTCATTAGATCTAGCTCACCTTTACAGGTGCTGTAATTATCCACCACGTATCCTCTCAAAACATTTCATTCAACTGCACCATTTTACATTTAATAACACGGGTTTTTTTTACCTAAATCTCGTCCAAATATCATTCCAACTTGCATAATCCACGTTATTTCGTGTTGACAACAGATGTGAATACGCCAGACATACTTGTGTTCTAACACGTCACATTCTAGGCATCACATTCACAAATTTTTACTATTAACGTTCACTAACAGCATACAATGGCACTTAAAATATATCTTTGGAACTTATCATTTAATTTTCACACATAAAAATGTTCAAGCTCTCGCGAAATATAAAACAGTGTCACTACGTTGGAGTCGAACACTAGAAAGAAATTAATGGCGGCGCTGTAAGCTGCGCGGTTTTTTGTCCTTGTCTATTACGTGCGTAACCGCCATCTTGCTATTTCACTCAAACATTAGTCTGTCAGCTGTCGGGAACGATCGTTGCCGACCATTATCGAATGTAGGCGAAAGTGCTTCGAAACCTCGCTTGATGTTATAGTATCTTGTATGCGTAATTTTTCATAGGAACTTAGACTATTATCTATACGAGAATGCAATGATCGTGGTTTGAAATTTGTATGCATAGTTATGATTTATCAATCATTACCAACAAGTTCATTGTAAAAAAATGTTCTCAGCGCGCCTAAAGAAGTATTACATATTTTATCATCAGCCTGGAGCTGGATTATAGTTTCTTTCAATAATGGTTAGGATCTACTATCTCCTGGTAATTTCATGTCCGTTTTCTAAACTCAAGGTTTTAGAACTGAAGTTCATCAGAATTCATAAATGGAAAACCGTGACCTATTGAAAACACCTAGTTCTTATAGACGTTGTCTACAGACAGCTGATAATAATCAAAATTGTTGCTAAGGTACCGTATGTGCCTAGGTACCGCCTTCCTGTTAATTTCTAACATCCAGTAGCAATAGATATTATATTCCAGGAAGACGACTGGCAATGTTATGACGCATTAGAATATTTTGTTTATAATAACGTAAATAGTTTTTATTTTAAGGTCGTTTTATAGATTTGTAATAGAATAATTTAATATATTATGACGATGTATGATGAAGCATAATCTAATAAATCTTTGTTCTAAGATTACTCGAGTAACCTTTGGTGGTCACAATGACCTTTGCGTATTGGAAACCCTAATGTAACCTTTAGGTATAGGGTTACGATCTTCGGGAAATGGTTTAATTTAGATGAGTATAGTGTTCACTGTGTTTTCTAATTTTGTATATTATGTACATACCTACAACATCTCATTATGGAGGTATTAAATAAATTCTTCATACTATGAAGGTCATTGTTATGTAATGTTCTATGGGCCATCTTGACGTTCATTGAAAGAGTCCAGTAGGCCGTATATGACAGAAAAAACGTTTTCATTGTGATGACATCCTCCATTCAGGCAGACAAGAGTTAATGACAATGCATAAAGAACACTAGTAATACTATCATCTGTTCCATGTTTAATATAAAAGTTAGAATTAACTAGAGATAATATGCTATCTCCAAATTCCAATAATATACGGGCTAGCGTATATTGCGTAGGCTTACCCATTCGTCGCTGAGGGTTTCCCGTGCTAACCTACAGATCCTGGTTCCTCAGGTAGCGGCTGAAGGCTCACGCAGCGGTTTTAGTAGGGTAGTGCACCCAATGAGAGTCCCCACACACGCCAGCGCGCCTATCCAAGGCCCTGGTAGGGTCCGAAAAGAATTTCTGCTGCGTCATCAAAAAAAAAAACAAATGCTTACCCCTTAGATCAATAATATGTCTAGATAGAGTGTCGCGCGGAAAACACGTACAAAAAATAGTGGCTAACTGTTCGCCTCTAAATGCTTTCTCGTGTTTAGTATCCGTCCCACTGTCATAGACTACGCATAAATTTTTACGCATTATTGTTTTTATTTATAATGAAGGTTTGTATTGAAGTGTATCGAGATTAAAAAGGATAATTATGGGAGAAGTAGTAGCTGGTATCACTATTCACGAACACATCTTAGAAAATGTTTGCCACTTCTTTTTGTTTTGATTGTAGGGCGACACTCCATCTAGACATATTAATGATCTAAGGCTTACCCATGCCAGTTCCAGCAACAGATATTAAATATCAGGAATTTGACAATATTCTTGTAAACAAAATGCTAATGATATATATATAATCCATATTTTAATGTGCATATATTTCTATAATCTAAGAATCGAAAAATTATATGATACTGTTAGAGTCTACTGTTAGAGATCGTACACATGAGGAACCCTTTTACATGTTAGTCTTGCTACTTTTTGTTGTTCCAAGTCTTTATTTTGAACAAATTTTAATGTATTATATTTTAAAGCTTATAGGTATACCTAATATCTATCTTCTATCGACAAATTTTATATAAAAATACGTAATATATTCAATTATACAACGCTGTAGTTATATGCATGTAACAATAGTTACTATCATTATCATGACCCTTTTTCCGTCTGTTGCATTAGGTATAGTATTAATTATTTATCATTATAACTAATTAAAAATATAATAAATTTAATATAAACGATAATGACGCATAAAATAAACAATGTAGCCTGTCTGTACTCTGTATGTACATCGTGCGACAGCTGGCCGTCTGACCGGCTTTTAGTTATTTATACTTCGCACGTGAATTTTTACCGCGCTCCTAAACCACATGTCATCCCTACTCTTCTTACCATACCTGCAATTATTGAGATAGACAAAGATAGCTGTTTCGAATTTTGAATATTACGTATAGATAATACGTCATTTAATTTTAAACGTGCTTCTAATGTTACGTATGTATTTAATAGTGTAATATTTTTTTGCGGAAGTTCATATAAATTAGTGAGAGTGATTCTGATGAGATCGTATTTAAAGCTATGGGGCATATTTTATTATAAAGACACATTTTATATTACATTACATCGTACATATACCGACAAATTACGAGTCATAAAATGAGTCTGTGGATTTTGTCGACGTGGTGATTTTTCAAGACTAACTATACTACGACCGCGGATCAAATTACTCTCTTGTAACTTCTATGATACGATTGTGGTGGTACATATTTAAAGTGAAATAAAAAATCTTTCTTGAATATAACAATCGTTTGTAGTGAAATCCAAGCTTATTCATATAAAATTGTTTTTAATAAGTACATGTTGCTTACTTAATCATGTATAGGTACTTAATTTATTAAAAATACTTAACTTACAGTTATATTCGATCATTGAGGATTCAATTGGGATAGGTAGCATTCAGAAAGCCTAGCCATATTATCACGTCGTATACCGCAAAGTTTGAAGACGAAAGTCTTCAACCAATGCATTTTACCCGGGACCACATACGGGGCCGAAATTTTCCTCTTAATTTCCGATTGGTCTGAAAGTTTGCCGTAGCTCAAAGTGCATGGAGCGTGCTGTGCTGGTTGTTTCTTTAGCAGATAGGATTCGAAACGAAGACCTCCACCAGAGAACTACTGATATCACGCGAATCGTTGAAGTGGCAGCGGGATAGGTGGCAGACGAACAGATGGCTGATGGGCCAATAGGGTTCAAGAGTGGAGGCCGCGTTTATGTAGACTAAGTGTTGGTCGACTGGTCTGTGTTCGATGCAAGTGGCAAGGGATCAGTCGTCTTGGTATTTATTGAGAGAGGCCTATGTTCACCAGTGGACGGATAAAAGCTGATAATGATGATGATGATTCAATCAGGCACGAAACATAAAAGTTACGGTGAAAAATTATAATATGTATTGAAATAATTCCAAGAAACTTAAGATGCGCCGCATGCCTTCATAAGTTCTACTATCCCGTAACCCGTTTATTATTTTTAAAAAAAGTTGCTCTGTTTCGCCAACAAGGGTAGCACAGATCGTGCAATATTTACTATCATAGCTCTCATAGGTACTATCTCCTCAAAGCTATACCTACTACCTAGACTCTCAGTCTAGGTATAGCTTTGAGGAGTTGCCTGAACGTCTGGCAATTCGGGCTGGTCTTGGACAAACTTATTGACGATCACAGTAAACGTTGACCATTTAGCATTCGTCCTTTAATTTAACCAAAGAAAAATCAGCAAGGCTATCAAGATATAGTTAAAACCAAATTGCCAATTGGAAATTCACATTAATATACAATATACATATAATATACATATACCTAGTGCAGCGATCTAAAATCGGATATTTTTTCTAGAAACATAATGAAATACTATAAATAGTTGTTGAATCTGGTATACGAGTATTCGATTGTACGTGTATGTTTTGTCTCCCTTTCGCAAATTCTTTAATCGATAGTTTAGAAAGAGAGAATAAACAAATTTAAGGGATTGTCAACTAGCATTGTGATCTTGACCTTGTCTCTGTAGGGTTTCGCCTACAATCTTGTTTTCAATGGACGTTTGAATGGTGAAGACTTATAAGTTTGTGTATGAAGCTTACACGCAAATTGGGATTTAAATAATAAACCTGACGGGAACGTGACTGAGCACGAGGTGAATACATCAAATTAGAAACTAATATTACAGCGAAGGAAAATGTTAAATTTGCATCCTGAATTTATCTAGCCATTATCTTCCAAGTTTCACTGCACATGCCTGTTCTAGAAAACCCTGTTCTTAAATTTTGTGAGTGAAATCAATATCGAATGGAAATAAGGAAATAGACGTTTTGTGCGATGGAAAATTCCATGACGGTCAAGAAAATTAACGTTTAATAACATAAATATACAACAACAAAGTTAATATTTAGACAAGCATTACAAATGGTGATTTTATGTACGTTTTCATTATTTTTTGTACTATAATACCATTTCAGGGGTTTAGCGGTTAGCACCTAGTAAAGTTAATTTTATTGATATGTATAAGCGGCATATCATAGTTATTATTATTAGTCTTAGTTTAGCGATGACTAACTAGTTCGATAAGTTATTTTTTCATCATTGCAATTTCTTTAGTGAAGTTTTAGTTTCTTACGATAGATAATAAATGAATAAGTACCCACTTAAAACAATAAAATTAAAGAAACTAGAATTTTTTACCTGTTTGGTATGTTTTGTTATGTTGTAAAATATGTATGTAATTAACATATTTAATTAATATCTGAATTATTTTATTTGTCTCTAGGTGCATATTTTTAAGTTGCACTTGGTGGGATACGGTGGTGAGACATTTCCACAGTTCGCTTTTTTTTATTTGAAGGTTAGCAGAGTGACGTAAAAACCTTAATTTTTTTATGTTACTTTAAATAATTATGCTTGATACGCATGTACCCAACACTATAACGTCAATCGGGCAAGGTATGTAGCATTTTATACAGTATTTATTAGAAGCCTCGCGGCGCGTTTGCAATCATGTGTACAAGTGACTCGTCAATATGTATGCAAATTTTTGCCCTTGGAAGTTGGAGCGCTTTTATAGGCGTCTAAAAATTGACAATGCTGCCTACTATAATACTACTATCATACCTCGTAACTTCTAATCTACAATACCTGTCATACAGATAGATGGATAGATAAAAACATTATTTACAATTCCACATACTTCCCAATACTAGAAGAGATACATATTATTATATTCACAATTATAGAAAAGGAAGAAAATAAATACAATGTGCTTGGCTTACAGCAGTTACAATATTTCGCTTTATTTCATATTGTTTAAGTCTGCTACAGAATCGCAAAAAGGTAGATCTTACTTAAGTCTCTTAGTAATAAAAGGACAAACCGAGAGGAGAGACCAATTTTTAGTTATTAATTTATTATCATATAATACAGGGTTAAATATTTTACCGGATATTGTGAAAGAATTAGCCGAATGTTAACTTCCTCGCAATAGTACGATAGGATAGATGATTAAGATGCCTTCACTATTCATGCCTTGTTCTCTAATTCCGGTCAGTAATTCCGATATAGTTGTAGCAAGTCGCAACATTTTGTAACTACACGCGTGCGTTATCTGACACAAGGACGCTAGCTTGAACGCCCACCTACCGTTATGGACTTATGGTCTCCGAATAACTGCATACTGCAGTGTTAGTAACACTAAATTGGCGCATGTTTTTTTTAAATACACGTTTGAATGTAACACGCGCGGGGCAACTTACCAATGTTAACGTTTTCAACTAGTATGTAATCAATTATGTTTACGTGAATTCCACTCGTTTAAATAGGACTTTAGGATCTGACAGAAGCGTACTAATATTTTTACATTCCCGATGTTTCGTACATTTTACAGCGTCTATCCATTACATAACAACATATCATAACAGAGGAGTCCTTCATTCAAATTTTTAATATTTAGGATATAAAAAGAAATCGTGCAAAATTTAGATTTTATCGATGATAGAAATGCATTGTGACCGTGCCGCACTCCCGTCTGCATGAGAAATGAATATAGGTGTTTCATCTCACGAAAGCGAGTTTTCACGAAAACGATTTCACGTGAGCCATCCTTGTGTTTGTAAATGTACATGCACGTTGTCTTTGTGTGCGTAAGCCCGGGGGTGCAGAGTTCAGAACGCTGATATCCTTCCTGTAGCAACGCACATAAGAACACACATATTATGTACACATCACAACTACAAGACATTATGGCCCACCGTTTGCGTAAAATAAACCAACTGTACCATCGTCCTGCTTATTTCATTCGACATACAGCTTTACTGTTTTTTCGAATACAAACGCCGGCATCTATATTTATATTTCTAATTATCTTTATCATTATTATCGTTGTAGGATAAGCATGTTTCTAATTATTATACTTACTGAGAGAAATGTATCCGATATCGTTGGCGTCTATACTCCATTTATCGTAGACCGTACATGGTGTTTCAATTTCTAATCGATTTGTTTAATACGAGTACGCTTTCCTAGTAATGTAAATATAAGTTCAAATTGAGAAGCAGATTCCACACAAACAAGGATTTCCCAATGGAAACCATGCAATATGTAGCAAACAGGGAAAATGGACCGCAGTGCGTTACATCATCGGTATATGTTTCATGCTTCGTTACTGTCTAGGTATACAAATCTAGAGCGATACTTTCATTCTTCATCTTTCTTCTCGAGTTAGGATTTTGATCGTAATAGATCAACTACACGAATTGGTATAGATATATCTAGATAATATTAGTTTTAGCTTTTAAAATATTCCATGACGTTAAAGTCGTATTAAAAATGCGTTTGAAAAAAAATCAATACACAACCATTATTTATGTTAATTAAACAACAATTACTTAAATAAAAGTTTTGGTTACCGATCATTTAAATCCTACTTATCCTTAAGAGTTTGTAAGTAAGTATAGATGTTCGTTACTCTTTCACGTAAAAACTTCTCAATGGATTTTAATGAAACTTTTCAATAATATTAGAGCTTATACATCAGAAGCATAAGCTATAATTTATCACCGTACTCCCACGGGAACGGGAATTACGCGGATGAAACCGCGGGACGCGCCTAGTTAAATAATAATATTACGCCGATTTCCAACTATCTATATGTATAGATATACAGAGAATACACAAATGTCAATGCTATAAAAATTTACTAGGTAAATAAATACTTGATTCTAGATAATTCTATTCATGTATTTTATAAGAATTTTTATTCTTTAAGTATAATATTCCATTGTTATGGTTATATATAGTTGTTTAAAGGTTTGAAGACATGACGTATGTAATATCTTTATTAGGTCACTAGGTATTCTGAAAATTCAATTACTTGTAAGGTAATTTTTTTTAACCAATCGCTAAGTTTACTGTTTTTAGTTTTTACTGGCTTATTTCTTCCAAATATACTAAAAATAATACAATTTTGTTCACTTTTGTGCTACTGTAAACGTGTTTATTTTTTTAAATATTTTATTTTAAATTCTAATAAAACTTAAATTTAAAATCAACATTTTTCTAAAATCTTCATTTTAAACTTGCTCTTTTATTTTACGTTCTTAATGTTTTTGTTGATGATAAAATTCATGCTGCGGATCAGCGATGATGCATTAACAGAGATAATGATTTTATTAATAGATAGTTTAGGCTATAACGTCATTAGGAAGTTATAAGTATTGATGTTCAAAACCACAGACGATACATGTAAAGAATATTTACCAACTTATTTCCAGTATTTACTTTACAAAATAAATAGAAAATGATGACTGTTGTATTCATCTGATGAAAGTGAAATATAAAAAAAGGCTTAGCAGCTGCTAACGTTATCTGCATTCGACGCTTGTAGATAAAAATATTGGCACATGAAAGAAAAAAAGACCATCAAAACATTCCAAGAATGTTAACGAAATGTCCTTCAAACGAGGTGACTTGTTAGATAATTTGGAACATACAATACAACTTAGTGTTGACGCATTATCAGCTTGGACGAGGAATGTATCTATAAATATAACATTCTTTATGTTGAAAAGTTATATTTATTTGTTTTATTGACACAAATATGTATAAATACGTAATATTAAGTATATAAAATATAAAAATATGATCCTGAATAATGCATGCAAAAGTGTTATAGAATAAATAATATAAAGATTTATTGTATCCGTATAAGTCTAGGCAACTTGGGCAAAATCTAAAATATACAACGCAATTATTGTCACTGAGAAAAAAAAGAAAAGTATAAAATTCTTAATTTCATCGTTTCATTTTTCCTTTGGCGCCTTTGCTAATATGCAAATTAAATATAAAAAGAGAAAGAAATATTCATTAGTTTTGTTCTAGAGAGTGCTCGTTTCAAAGGCTAACATAATTATTTTTAACACTGTAAACTTTTTGTGAATTCTAAATTAAACGGAAAAAAAAATTCTAGTTTAACAATGTGAGTTGTGACGTCTTAAATATTTTTGTTAAGTCGCTATGCATTGTCAAAATAGGAGTTTTTAGTTAAATTTTATTGACAGCACTAACCAACCATCATCACGTAATAACGAACAGTGTAATTGTTGATTTGATAATAGGATATTGACACACCATTACCCTTAGTACGCCCTGGTATTGCGTGATAACTTCAGTGCATGTGTACGGAAGAATGTTCATACAACGCAATCAAATCGAAGCGTGGAAGTATATATGCAGTTTGATGACTCCGGCAAATATAACAAAATCCAGACTGGCTTCGTGTACTTACCTCTGTGTGTCTGCGATGAAATCGTGTGTGAGGTAGAGCGGCGATATATGACCTCATTGTACCCTCTGATATCTAAAACGGAGATGAGAAACGGATGCTTGAATCTAAAAATGTACACACGAGGAAATGTAACTAGTAAATAATTACAGTACATTCCGTATTATAATATCTCTATTATGTAATACCTAAACAAAAAGATCTTCATATAATCCTTTAGGTCTAGATATAAGAGTTAACTAGTGATATTCTATTTGTTCACAGTGCAATTCTACGTTGTCGCTTAGATAGGGTATCTTATCTGCTGTAGATAATACAATGGATAGCTATGTTATCAGTACAATACTCTACAGTCTACATATATTAAACTTCCTTATTTTTTAACCCACTATCGTTCTTAAAAGAAAACAACAAAATAATCTATCGCTAGGATGGCTGGCATAAATTTGCTAATCTATTTACAGTACTGTTTGGATATTCAAGAAAACATCTCGCTTCCACTATGAGACAGATTCGTCACAAAACTAAGGTTCGAAAATTTTGCGAGGTATCACGTGTCAAAGGATAAGTAGGTCCCCCATACATTGGTATTGAATCATGCATATAAAGTTTAACCAGATTATTGCAAGTCTTTTGGTCCATATGGATGTAACTTTTCAAAACTGGCCACCGCCGCGCCGCGCCGTTAACTCATTTTAACTGCCATCCTACATTATGATTTAATTAGGTAAACGGTTAGAATTTAACAAATTTTGGATGAATAATAAAAGCCAAAAAAAAATAATTAGGTAAGAGAGGAAAAACCAGTTTTTTAATAGGCCTCAAATTTTAAAGAAGTTTAAAATTAACTTCATGAACGTACTTGGCCAACAAATAAAATACCATATTATCAAGAATTCACAAATACAAAATTAAGTTATACATACTATTATAAAAATTATATTTAAAATTATGTTTCAGAAAGACGGAATTAAATGATTTTCGTAGAAGTGTAGAATGTAAAGTTTCTTTTTGCTTCGTGTCTCAGGGCAATTAATATAAGAATGTCCCATTTACATTACAATAACAGACTGAATTACATTTTGTTAGCTGACTTGAATTTAGTTTCCAATACCAGTGTATCATTTATGTTATCTAAAAATTAAAAAAATCCATATAATATTGCATTTATTTTGTTTCATCATTTATTTTTATTCATGGATTGTTTGTGTATTCGGAGAAAGTTGCCGGATTGGTACTAAGTTTAGTTTTTAATATCCAATATGAAATATCCTGTTAATGGCGACAAAATATCGCGAACAGCAATACTCTTCACCATTGGGACTTATCTCTCTTAGCACTAATCCCGCCAAGTTTTAAAGGTTTGATACCGACGCTATAGGTCGGTTTTACTTTAGCAGTCGTTACTCACATTACGAGAGCAAAGTAAATGATTCACGGTTCTAACCTAAGTAAGGATTTGCATTCTTAAAACACTAGCGTTTATTTTATGCTAAAACTAACTGTTGCTTGCTCGAGTTAAATAATGCACCGTCCACCGAGCACATAAGCGACCTAGGTTTATAGTCCTATCGGGATTGGTGATGATTATTTTCGTGAACTATATTATATTTATCGTCTTAGGCGTAAAACCGTAAGAAAGAAACAAATTCTCATTTAAAACATTAAGGATTTCGTCTTGCGCTTCAGTCTTTGTAAGAGGTTTCCTTATTTTAAGTTGCCAACTCTATGTCCCATTTCTACTGTAAACAGACTTGGCGATCAATTTGTTCGGGGCTACACCGTGCGTCACTTATTCATATGCTGGCGACTCTCGTTTATAGAAGTGTTTTGGAGCTCATCGATAATGACGTCAGCCGAGAATAATCACTCCTATACTATAAAGTTTATAATGCATATCAACTTGTAAACATATACACATGAAACCATAGACCAACATACATAAATATTAGTGCATGACGACCGGCCATTGCGTAGGTATGTCACTGTGTAACATACTAAGAAAAAAATTTGCAAAAATAACAGCGCTAAACCGAAAATTGTATAACTGTTACCAATATTACCGAGTGGAGCACTTGAAACTATTTTGAGAATTTGTGTCAAAAATATGAAACCGACGCCAAATTTGCTAACGTCATTAGAACTTTGGAAATGTTTGGAAGATAACAGTGATTCATATCCAAGAAATGAATAACGCATTTTGGAATTGTCATTAATTTTACTCAAAAGACCGAGAAGCGATATAATTAATTAACTTATTTGTGTAAAAAAACAAAATAGTTATTTAAGGTGAAACAAACTTAAAAAGTCAATGTTACGCTTAACAATGCTTAAGAAATTAATATTAATTTATTTTTTATTTATTTTTTATTTTTTTTACATTTCACAGTTACTATAAATTATGGATTGTGTATTGACTAATTTAATGGTTTACTATCTAATTAAAGGTTAATTTCGGTAGGGCTGCATTTAGGACGATTCTGTGTTGTCAACCGTGATGATATAGTCGTCACTGGTCATCTCCGTTTAGTAGTCAGAGCGGGTTTGTTAAATCGATACGAGTATCCGGAAATCGTTAGTTCGGATGCGCTAAAGATTATTAGGAATTAGTATTGTGCGCAAAGTGCGAGCGATAGAGCTGCGGGTTTATAAGTACGTACTTCATCTTGCGTGTGCAATTGATACGAAATAAATTACATAAAACCTTTAAATACTACATATATCTTATACGTTGTATAGCTTGATTTGTTTTATCTTTATCCGATTGCTATGTAACGTAATATACATTGATGCAAGGTACATTTTTCTTCACTACAATATTGCCGCATTATGCAGAGCTGGTGCCAACTAAGCTTATCATTTCCATGTGTATTTATGTATCGTGATTTTACTGTAGATAGTCGTATTATAATTTCATCTATCTAAATTTGTAGTCCATTTGCTGGACTATAAATTTTCAGTACGCTCGAAATTAACCAAACCTATGTACTAGGTAGTAGGTACATACCTATTAACTATAGCCATTTGGTAGACTAACGAATAGTCAACGATACATGTTAGAGGTATTCCGCTGTGAGCCTTATGTAATCGGGTTAAGGTATAGTGTGACGTGGGCTCTACATGTGATCCTATTGTTAGCGTGTCCTTGATAGGAGTTTAACGTTAATGTATTAAAGTATTCAGAAGCCATCAATACCTCGGTTCATTGGAAATACAAGTCTTTCATTATTGTTACATTGTTATATTGATTGCACTGATGAAATACAGACACATCCTGGGCGGTAATGGCCTCTTTCTGCGAGACAGTGATGTTCCAGAAAAAGGCCGACGAACAGTTGTGAGAGGAAGCCGCCGACGTGCGCAGTAGACGACGAACGGGGGTGCGTCGGAGGCGCTATTTAATGCGCTTCTAGTAACATCCATGTGCTCGTGTCGGGCTCGGGATGGGTACCCGGGCCCCGCTAGACACGACGTCGTGGGGACTGCTTAGTAGCGGCCGGGCAGTCCCCGATAGATATTACTAAATATCGTGGCGACAAAAGATACTGTACATTAACGGTAATACAGACCACAGACGAGGCATATTTTAGGAAATGTGTGTGTTAACCTCGCCTATGAAGAAGTGCATCCTGAGTTTTTTTGCTATTTTATGTCTAGACGACCTGTCTATTTATCTAGAAATAAAGATCCATCCTCTTTAATAGGTAAAATACTATGCCGCCACATAAAGGTTTGGCCTTGCGTTAAACGTAGTAATTGATATTTATCATACTGAGCAAAGTGTAAGTTTGGATAACAAATCTCAAGTCCGCATTGCGAATTCGTGGAAGCTTCTGAAAACATACTTGGCAATGATATAAATTTTCAACCCTAGAAGGGGTAGGGGGCAAGTTGACCTTGCAACTAATTAACTAACACTTACTTTACTGCGCACTCTTGGAACACAGTCATATGTTAAGAAAGGTTTAATTGCTTGAGTTGTAATTTATTCGGAAATATGTCAGAACAACGACAACTATAATAGATGTAGCTTAAGATAACACTTATACAACTTTTATAATATACGTTTAAATAGTTTTTAATACTACACGACTATAAGAAGAAAATATACCTAGCCATGTTATGTTATAACAGATAATGTAAAATCTTATCTCTAAACTAGCTATATAATCAGATAGTTTCGTCTGACGCAGACTCCGCTTAACCTTCTCTCCTGCTAGCTTTCTTTTAAATATCTTGAAAAGAAATTAGAATCTATTCTATAGTTTTTTAGCTTTTGCATAAAAAAGGAAGATAAACATTAATGGTGGGTGTTGTTGAAGTAACGCCTGCAATTAAAAAGATTTCGATATTCAACATATATAACTCGGCTCGGTTTATTTTTATCAATTCCAAAGTAAATCAATATCCTGTTCTAGTTCTAGTTTGGCTACAAACAGTTGACGCATTCGAGACACAGAGTTATATTAATCTCCACTTACATCCTAATAAGCGACCGTCTGACAGCCTGAAGCACTAACGTACCCGTATATTGTTACGTTACCGCGTTAGGTAATTTGCAGACGTGTATTTGAGCGATTGTTTTCTTTGACCCCGTTCGTGAAGGCTAAACTGACCCGAATTATACGATCGTTATCAAAATGTTTTAATTAGGAACGTACACAAATTATTAATTCGACTTGTGAATGGAAAAAAACTTTGTATTTCATACAGCCAGTAGCCGAAAGTAGAATGGATAAATACTAAAATAGATAAATACATGTTATAATATATTCAGTGGTGAACGTAATATTCAGACGAATCTGGAAAAATATTTCTCGCGTATAAATAGTATGCTTTTGTCACAGTTTACTGTATCTAAAAAGATTACGATGGATTTGGCGTTGTCTTTTTTGATATCCGACATAATAGTTGTTGTTGATTGTATTGACGTCGCTTAACATTAACATGTTCAATAGGAATCGATAGTGGTGAATTCATAATTGTGATAATTAATTATCTAGTCCATTAATTAAATACGATGAAAGCTAAAATAATACTAATACGTATTTATTTAAGGTTTCTAAGGATTATCTCGATGTTAATATAATTAGCATATTAAGATCATTAATTATATTTTTGGTTATAATAATTTACCTATATGTTCTAGCTTTTTCTTTTTGAATGTTTATGTTTAGTATAAATATAGAAAACATTTGTTTCCTTAAATGACGTCACGAGGGATTGTTATGTAACGACTTGACTGAGCAGTCCCCCTTACGAGGAGTGATCTGGCCTTAGCCGAGGCCAGCCTGTCGCTGAAGTGATCCTGTTGCTTGCAGATCTGGGACCCACAAAAGCGGCTGACGGCGCTCGCATTTATTTTATAAGTGTTTATGTAACGACTAATAGTTGAAACTGGTTTCTATTTACTAGTGAAGATGATCGATGTTTTTTTTATTTCTGATCTTTGCATCATCGTACCTACGCGTTAATTTGCGTCATTTCCATTCCGTTCCTTTGTCGCCGTCATTATACATCACACACGAATAAAAACGAATACTAGTTAGTATTGCATAGTATATAATATTTATGTAGTATTGAATTACAACCGTATTTTCATATTGATGTTAAAAATAATGAATGTTATTTTAAGCATATTGTATTAATTGTACCATCGTCCAAATAGCCTAGAGAATATAAAAAGGTAATTAAATTAGTGCCACTCGAGCTAATGACGCCACTACGTAGGTAACTGAGGATTCTTATAAATATTATAGTGAATATTATGATCATTACTCCGTATTCGTTCATTGTTATTGCTGCACATGCGTCCTTATCAATAAAATCAACACAACCATTAATATTTTACGACTCACGAGTAACAAATAAGATTCAAATCCAAATTATGTTTTATAAAAGTAAATTAGTTATGTAATATAACATCTAAGTAGTAGTTACTAGTTGTTCCTCATGGTTTTACCTGTCCTTAAAGTGAAATAACTTTCTTCCGGTTTAAATAGGCCTGCCGGCTAGGCCTTTTCCAATAATCGGGCTTATAATATGAAAAAATATATATCTTTAATCCTACTTTCAATCAATTCAAGCAAACTCTTAAAATTTACTTTATTGTCGTATATTATAGATAAGTTTGAACTATATAATAATAATAATAATAAAGCCTTATTTATTTCTTGCAAACATCTTAAAAAACAGTAATTTTTTCTAAGTGTTAGTTAGTGCGTTAGTAAAAGTTTGATCTATATACTCCGACATAAATAGTCCACATAACTTATATAATGATGATGCAAACAAATTGTATAATAGAAGGTTAAAATCCTTGTACCGTAAGGTCGCGTAATAATACTTATTTATGTAACTATATGAAAGATATAAATTTTATATTTGATTTAAAAAGCTGGGAAAATTCCCGGATGAAGCACTGTCTGAGTTATGTTGATATAATACCCATAATAGACCGGCTGGACGAGGGGTCAGGCTACTGGACAGTTTAGTCAGCGGTCGCGGATTCGATTCCCCGATAGTTCGTATGATGAATATAGATATCTATTAGTATAGTAATATGTATTTATATATTAATTACTTAAATTTATTATCGTGCTTACCCGTAGCACAAGTTTTATGAACTTACCTATTTAATTTATTGATTAAATAATATTTATATTCATTAGCTATTTATAAAAAAAGACTTGGTTTAAGAAATATAGGTACCACTAGTGAAAACAAAATTAGAGCCGCTGATGGTTCATTGTGTTTTATTTACTGTTGACAAACACTTAGTATTCCGACTGCATTTTTTTTTTAAGTAGCCATAGTTTGATACTTTATTGGAACCACTTGACTACCCTATTTTAAAACTCATTCAGAGTGAAGTTATTGTCAAGAACAGTTTCAAGTTTTATTTTCCTACTGGCTGAATTTACATTTTGAGTGCATCGCAATTCAGAATATTGTATCACTTAAGATTCTTACAAATTGTATCTAGAAACAGGATCTTTTGTCTATATATATTTTGTCTTTCAACAATTATATGACATCGCTTTCCTCGGCACGCGGCATCCGCTTAACTCTTTCCCGTTGTTTGCTTCCTATTGTTAGTTAGTCCCCTGAGATGCACATCGCATTAGCACCCTAAAGTTCACTGCGGTTGCCAATTAAGATGCTAGATTACATTAACTGTATCAATACAAGAATCACCAAATCCATTCTTAAACAGCGCAGCTATCGTGTGACACACATACAAAAAAAAAACATACAGACGAATTGAGAACCTCCTTTTTTCGAAGTTGGTTAAAAAGGTATTGTTACTTAAGGTGAAGTTCGAGCTATATTGGTTCATTGGATAGGCAAAATGGCAGACTTGCCAGCTGATGCTAAGTGGTCGACGTCGTGCATAAACGTAACCTAGTATACCTGGAACTAGCTTAGGCAACTCATTTGTGTTGCCTATCTTGAGACAAAAGATGATAGGTCTCGGTGCCAGAATACAGTAAAGCTGTTACACGGCAGAAATAAGTAAACCGATAAAATGGCGTCACTTATAAGAAATTCTGACACTTGATACTCTTATGCCTCACATGATAGTATCACTAATCAGCTTTTAGCAGACTGAGATTATATAACTTATAAATAAATTAAATTAATTAACACACCAGAACAAAGCTGACCTTGTATACAATTCATTTGAATATTTATCGCTAACGTCTGCATTGTTCAAAATAATTTAATTGATTTTTATATTGTCTGCCGATCGGTCGTCTTATCGTTCGTCGTTCATGTATTCGTCTGGCAGTAGCTAGATAATAAGTGTATAAAGAAACCATGATGTCTTACTCTCACTGTACACTTGAAATAAAATTTGCGGGCTAACAATATCCTTTTTATTACATAATGAAACTATTTATAAAAAATAAGGAGACTTTTCTCTAACTGTATTTGGTTTGTTGAAGATTAATCTTGTAACGTTTTGCATAAAAAAATAATATCATAACATCTAAGATTCTTCAATGTTAACAGCAGGAAGTTTTAGAACTAATAACAGCCAATTAGCACAATGGAAAAATTGATTTTGAATTCTCGATACATTTTATAGTACACGAGGTTAAGGTATTCCGCACATGCACAAAATAATGAGACGTTTTCACGTAGCTACATTGAAAAAGAAGTGTTTTCCTTTTTAGGGTTCCATACCTCAAATTATAAAAATGGGATTATGAGATCACTCTCTTGTTCGTCTGTCTGTCCGTTTGTTATCACCTTGAATTTGAATGGTCCTACCCGTTGGTAGGTCCACATCTAGCAAGTTGTTTATACGAGAAATTAAGGTCTAAATTATAGCCCCATATTATTTATATACAAATCAAGCCCCTTTTTTAATAAAAATCTAGCTCCTGGAGACACACTATATGGATAAATTTAGATTTTACCTCTAAATTATATTAATGTAACTATAATATAATAATAATTAATTTTTCTTTTTATATAATATAGTCCTCTGCGTTGCATGGGCGTTCGTTCAATTTATTTTTGTGTCTTATGTTACAACATTAGAATAGAATATAGTAAGGAATCTTTCGTCCGGTCCGATTCGCACTTGGTTGCTTTTTCCAATGATCTGTGCTCGATTAATCTGTGAAAGCTGCGGGGTACTGAAGGAAGGCACCATTGTAATATTGTCGCTGATTGACCTTCGTTGACTTTAACATTCTATAGAGATTCGCGCGTGAACAACAGATGCGTTTACTATAAACTAACAAAACAGACGCCGTACAGATGGAATTAAAAAAAGTTTATGTTTGGACATGAAACATAAACAAAATAGGTACCTGCTTATTTTTTGCATAATGAAAACTGGCCAAGTGTGTGCGGGGATCGGTAACGTGGAATTTATTATAATTTGTTATGTTTTACTATATTTTTCTACTCTTTCAGTCAATCATTATCACTAATTTAATGTCTTGTGAATATATTTTTAAATAATTATGATTTCCGAAAATTCAATAATTTAAAATATAGTCCACGGCATTGTTTGTATGAACTTGAAGTCGATCACTCCTTATTGCGGGACGGAAAGTGACAGAAACGTAGACCACATTTTTGTATCTTTTTCCAGCCGGGTAATCTATTTTTGTGTAAAGTCATATTTTATATCAACAATATACCAGTCGATTGGAGAACTTCCTCCTATTTGAAGTTTGGTTAATAATATTATGATTTCAATGAAAATCTTTAGGCATCAAGACTTTTTAGTAATAAGCTATTAAAAATGATAACGATATAATAATATACGACTTTTGTAGGTCATCGTTAACCGAGTTATGTACCTACATTACAAACTTTGCCTTGACTAGATTTGCCCTAGTTTAATCAATATATGTTATTAGACCGTATGTTTTGACTGTTTTTTGTATGAATTAGGTAGGTACTATTTTATTATATTATATAAGTAGTACAATTCTTATAATAGTTACTACATATCTTCCTAACATGGGTACTTATAATTATTTTTAATATTTATTATAAGTATGAATTTAGGTACTCGATACCTTGGTTTTGAGCAATACAATTTTATTAACATATTGAATCTTAATATTTCGCAAAAAAACTTCTTTAAGTACCTAAATTATTATTGAATCTAATCATTTTGGTCTGTATCCAAAAACAATATGTAAGTATATAAACAAGATAACATCTCTGTTCTATATACTATACAGACAGATTATCATTTTACAATTACAATTTCGTCTCGCTCTCATTAATCTCTTTTAAATACAAACAAAACGTATTCTGGGATATGCTTTGCCTAAGGTCAGGTATAGAATGATTAAAATGCCATCCTCCGCGGAACAGACTTGTATTGTTCGTTTCACGGCTGTGTGATGAGAAAAAACCGTTATCAAAATGGCGGCGCTTGGCTTGCTGAATGCCGGCCATTACGATTTTACAAACGTGGGGTCGTTGACGTGACTGTAATGCTGGCGTGGCGCGCTATTGATTAGAAGGCAGAATAAAAACAAGTAGCGCCATCTACATTTTTAAACGTGAGACTAAAATTATATAAACTGAACTAGATGGCGCTAAATATAAATAATGCAACAATAATTATTGTTTGTCTTTTGAAATTATTTATATTTTCGGTAAAGTAAACGTTTTAGACCGCTGCATACGTGGGAATAGATATTTAAACCTTATTAATCTATTATCTCAAGCTAATCACATAAGTTGATTTTAATACTATTATATTATTTTTGAACAATAAATAAACGTCTCTTGTAACAGTTATTTATGATAAAATTAAAAGGTTTTGGAACTATAATAAAAATTCTGTATCTAAAATTTGATATTAACGTGCTCGATTACCCTCAAAAATACTTATACTTATTAATCTTTATTTTCTTTTTTACATAAAATAAAATTACGAAGAAAGTTTCTTGCTAAATCTTAAACAATAAAAAAATGTTGTTTAGGTAGGACGCAAATGCCCAAGTTGATTCAACAACCTCGAATTGTAACAATAAGAAAAATATAACGATGTTTTTTTTTGTTTCAGTGCAAAGACTTCGAAAAGGTTGGAGCCACGATAGCAGTAACACCATGTGACGTGGTGGAGGAAGCGGACATCACATTCTCATGTGTGGCGGACCCACAGGCTGCCAAAGAGGTGGGTTATTAGTTTTTATCACTTTTTACCCAATAAAAAAAATGTCCATGAGTAGGTAGGTATGCCATTAACATTAATAGGTCTTCGATGTGTTAGATGCAAACAGACGTACACGTTTATGATTTTAAATGGTTCGGCACTTCCTTAATGAGTCACATTTAAATTGAATACTTAGTGAATTTTTAAATTCAATTCTATTATATACTGAAAAGCAAACATCTATTAAACGAGATGGCATTACAGTTCCACCGGCATTTGGTGCCGATTTCAAGTGGCGGTCAGCCAAATTTCATAGTATATTTTCACTTCCAGACAAAATTAATTACTTTAAATCAAATATTAATTTTAGTTGTGTATGTCGTCGGTAGGTTCTCAATTCTCTCAAAGGTCTGTATTTTAACTTTTATCTTATAAAGAAAAAATATAAGTAAATCGAACTAAAAATTGATTGAAATTAAATGGATTAACAAAAATTGATGTTGAAAAAAGGTTCGAGGTTGCTTGCTCGCTAATTATTATTAAATTACGCGCCTTATGCTTTCCTTGACATACAAGGATGATATATATATACATACATACAATCAGGATGCCTGTTGGAAAAACTTAAAAAATATATTGTAGTTTAATTTTCCCTTGAAGAGTATCTGTTACATAAATAGACAGTTAAATAGATACAGGTGATGCTAATAGAGGCGCGTTAAATATTTTTTTACGATATAGGTTTACTTTTATATAATTTCACTATGACTTATGTTGTTTTAGTAGAGGTAGTATAAAAGCAAATAAATTACATGTTCTAGACACTGAGCTAGAAAAAAATTTATTAACCCTAAATGATTTATTTTCAGATGGTGTTCGGTAACTGCGGGGTGCTACACTGTCCCACCCTGGAGGGTAAGGGCTACGTCGAGATGACGTCCATAGACGCCGACACCTCCCATGATATTGTGGAAGCAATCAGCGGGAAGGGAGGCAGATATTTAGAAGCGCAGGTTTGATATTTACCGTATTAATTTGAAAGCTCAAAGCCACACCTATATTGATAGCATTAGTAGAGGCTATTCAGTAGAAAATAATTTTCAGACAAGCTAAGTAAAAAGCGAAATTCATATTTCCATCATCATCATCATTTTAAAACTGCTATATAAAAAAAATATATACGAATTAGATATTATGTTAAAGGGATCAAAATAATATTTATTTCACTAAAACGGAAAAAATAACAATAATAATCGGACGGAATCGGTCTACTGGTTTCGTAACTGTCTGATTTTACACCTGATATATTATAAGTATTATTATTACATTGTTGATAAAATTTACCTTCGTATTCTTATGATACTCTAAAAGTTTTTCATTGTCTGAAAATACATGTTATTGCCTTCTAAAACGATATATATTAATATGTCGCTCTTAAAAAACTTCCCTGCATGCTAAATTTTGTGAAAATGGTTCGAGCCGTTTTTTGAGATTCAGTTTAAAGATTTATTGATGTAGTATAAAATTTTGACTTATAATTTAAGCACTGTTCTGAACCGGGTTGGAATAGTCAAATGTAGAGCAACTGTTGCTTTTTATTACATATCTAATTACTTTACGTTTGATTTCTAGATCCAAGGATCAAAAACACAAGCGGAGGAAGGTACCCTTATTATTCTAGCAGCGGGAGACAGGACACTGTTCGACGACTGTCAATCGTGTTTCAAGGCGATGAGCAAGAACTCCTTTTACCTTGGTAGTAGTCAGCTTGTCCATTTTGAGCCGCGAGGAACGTTGGTCGTTGACAGTTCGCATGACTTTATATTTCGTTGCCATTTTATTAAGTGCTGTTTTACGTGTTATTTGCGAATGATAGTAGTCTGTTAGAACCATGAATGGTGTAGTTTCGAGACACGCTTATAGATTTTGATGCTCAATTTTGCTATAAAATGTATGTGTGAAACGACACATTTTTTTTTTCTAAATTTTTATTTATTTACCATCTTTTTATTTTTGTCGTGCACATCGTTTTGGATTCTTGAAATTATGATTCTTCCGTAACCATAGTGCCTGTCAAGGATGCAAGAAAAGGATAGCCTATAATAAGACCGTCGGTGTTGGAATTGCACTTCATCTGCTTTTACAAAGTTATTAACTATGACAAATATTTTTTTTTTTTTTTTTTTTTCTTTATTTAAACAAAAGGCTTTTGTCACATAGTGAGCATGCCAGCCCCATAAGAGAATTCACAAAAAATGTAAACTTAATCTACATCGCTTAATCTACTGTTTAAAGCTACAATAACAATTTTATATAAGTTTTTTGCTTCTTCCGATAAAGGAGCAGACAGAATACTATTACATACCCCAATGGAACAAAGTTTAGTCTTGTTAGAATTCTCAAACTCCGATCTTTCGACCTCGTTGCGGACACATTCAACTATAATGTGGTATACGTCTTCTATAACGTTACATCGACTACAATTGGGTGACGTTACTCTTTTCACTAAAAAAAGAAAGCTGTTCAGGGGAATATGTCCACTACGAAGTCTTAAAGCCGTCACTAGATCTCCTCGTGACAGATTACATTTTCCTCTATCAAACCATAATCTTCGACTGGGGTATGGTTGCAAAGTTTTATACCAGATGCCTTTAGACAGAGACCTCTCATCAAAGTATTCACTCCACATTTTATAGCAATTAAATTTTATCAAACCAAACAAATCCGTGAAATAAGGTAAATATGTAAAGGGTATTCCAAAAGAAGTCGATTGCCTGGCTAACTGGTCCACCTCTGTATTACCACCCAAACCAATATGCGAAGGAATCCACTGTAAAACAATTTTTTTGTTCGTCTGAATAAGTTTAATAATAGACTTTAAAATACAGTAGGCTATCGGTGTTCCTCGAATGTTCGAGGTACACCGAGCCAAGTGCTGCAAAGCTGATCTAGAGTCTGTAAAAATGACAAAGTTTACAGCTTCTATCGATTCAATATAGGAGATGGCTTCAGCAATAGCTATCAGCTCAACATTCATAATGGACAAATTCTTTGTAGTAATTTTAAGTTTAACATAATTTCTGGTTTGGGGGTCCAAAAAGGCTGCACCTGCCATATCTTTAACTTTAGAACCGTCCGTGTAAATACTATAACAATTAGAATAGGCGTTACATAAATACTTTGAACATATACGATTTAAAATATGAATGTGATACTGACGTTTAGCTTTGTCTAATACTTTGATGAAAGGCCTCACCACATTGGATAAATTCACATTGCATGCCCAAGTATCAAGAGAGAAAATTTCTAATGCCTCGCTTACATGTAATGGAACTAATTTAAAATCCACACATGCCGTAAGGAGTAGAGGTTTTCTCTTACGTCTCCACAAATTATTTTGGCAATGAGAGTGAAAGTATTGAATAAGATTAACTATATCGTTGTTCGCCAAGGACCTTGATTTTAGCCAAAATTTGGAAGCCAAAAAGTACCTCCGCACATGCAAAGGAGGAATCAAGAGTTCACTTTCCATTACATGTACCGGGGTACTTCTCACGAATCCGCCAATCAATCTTAAAAATTGATTTTGCATCCTTTGTAACTTATTCAAATGAGTAGAACAGCTCGAACCATATAAAAAACTGGCGTAATCCATTCTACTGCGCACTAGACTTAGATACAAGCGTCTCAGATGTACAGGATGAACACCCCACAATCTACCGGATAAAACCTTGAAAATATTCACATAAGCAGCCGTCTTTAGGACAGTCTCGTTGATATGCTTAGACCATCGTAACGACCGATCCAACCATAGCCCCAAATATTTGACGTTATCGACCACCTCTAAAGTCACATTATTAATCATAAGCTGGATATGATCCCTGATTATTCCCGATTTAAAGAAACAAACTTTACACTTAGTAGGTGAAAGGTCTAAGCCAATATCCCGGAGCATAAAATATATTTTAGTGACACTCAATTGTAGATTATGTTGAATATTACTAGTTTTGTTTCCAGAAACATATACCACAAAATCGTCTGCATATTGTGAAATAAATGTGTTATTAGAGCCAATACTACGACAAATGTTCCTTGTGACGATATTAAACAATAAAGGGGACAGAGGGTCCCCTTGAGCTAAGCCTCTGGTAGTGCGTCTGCATATATATGAACCGTCTATTTTAATGATAAGGTTCCTATCTTTTAAGAAATTCCATAAATAAGAGCATATTCGTGAACCAATGCCGATACTGTCCATCATATTCAATAAACATGAAACGTCAACATTATTATATGCACCATCGATATCTAGGAAACAAGCAGCTGTTGAATGCTTTTCCATAAAACCTACTTGTATTTTACTGACTAAAGAAGACAAATTATCAAACGTCGATCGGCACTTACGAAATCCTGTGGTAAAATTGGATAGATAATTATTTCTTTCAACATACCATTCTATTCTATTAAGTAAGATGCAGTGAAAAATTTTACAAAGACAGGAGATCATTGATATGGGACGCAGTGATGAAATATTTTCAGTGCTTCTGCCCGGTTTGGGTATCGGGATAATCTGTATAGTTCTCCATTGAGAGGGCACAAAACCATTTAACAGAAATTCATTAAATAAATGAAGTAACAAAACTTTTCCATTAGTTGGCAGATGTTTAATCATGGAATACGTGACATTGTCATCACCCGGACTAGTATCTTTACGTTTAATACATTTTTCAAGTTCATGCAGTCCAATCGAAACTTCAATATCTGCATTCATAGAATTAAATTTCATATCAGGTGGTGTTACAAAAGCTGGAGTTAACGTTTTGAGGAGGCGATACGCCATAGATACTGCCTGATACGATCTCTTGTACCCCTTCAACCATCGCATCTTATTCCATAAAACTGTAGAAGAACAAGATTGATCAACACTAGAGCAAAACTCTTTCCACGCGATATTTTTAGCTTTTCGAATTAAATTTTGTGCAATTCTAGTTTTGTTTTGGAGAATATCATGATTTTGGGGTATGGGGTTCCGCCTGAATTTCGATAGCGCCAATCGGCGTTCAGCTACGGCTTGAGAAAGTTCGGGCGACCAATATGATTTGGGGGAAAATGTACTTTGGGGATTTGTATTTATTTTTGTATAAGGGATGTGTGCTTCTGAAGCTATATAAAGATAATCTACAAAAATGTCGTAACATTTTTGCAAATCCTCAAAAATAATAAAGTTATCAAAAAGATCTTTTAATAATGATGTGTATGATTCCCAATTAGCCCTTTTAAAATTTTTAAATATAACCGGTTTAACTGTTTTTTTGATATGTGTGTATATTTTAATTATAAAATGATCACTGCCTAGCGTTTCATTGAGCACAGACCAATTTAATTGTAAACTAATGTCTGATGTCGCCAAAGAAAGGTCCGGAGCTGACTGCTGTAAAATATTATTGACAAGTTTAAATCTTGTAATATGGCCATCATTTAGAGTCACATATGGATAATCCAGTAACGTATCAAACAAATGAACACCCCTTTGATTTGTATTAGTCGACCAATTTGTATGGTGGCTATTAAAATCACCCAGTATTAAAGTGTTTTTATGAAATTTTGCCAACAATTCATCCCAATCATTTTGCATAATGTTTACGGAAGGAGGACAGTACAAAGAAATTATATTTTGAATATTCTCACAATTATCTAACTTTATGCAAATCAGTTCAATACCAGGATTTCTACAACTCATAGGAATAACATGAGACTTAATAGATTTATGAGAGAAAATCGCAACTCCTCCATAGCCATCACCTCTGTCCTTTCTATAAATATTATATTCATTCATTTTTAAATTATCATCTGGCTTTAACCAGGTCTCGCAAATGGCGGCAATGTGAATTTTTTCAAGGATCAATGTGTTTTCTAAAGACAATAATTTAGGTTTAATACTTTGAGAATTCCATTGCATTATATTAAGCTGTAATGAATTATTATTGTTAGCCATTGAAAAATTCTAGAATTTTTATCAGAATCGGCCAATCAGAAATATTTTCAACTAAAACTAAAATTAACCACTCTACAATACATTTTATACTACTATGAATTTTTTCTGACCAGGTACATTTTTTTAAAAAAATAATTTCTTTTAGTCTTGATAACAATTCTGAAAAGTTAACGTTTCTTATTTTGGTTGCGCTAACAGTTGGTTGATCCGGTGTTGTATTAGTTTCGTCATCTTCTAATTTGACACTTCCCTCGGGAGCACAAAAGTTTGTAATTGAATCCTTCTTAATTTGTTTTTTTTGTCTAGTTTTTTTAGCAACACTGGCGTAAGTGCTATTGTTTAAAATAGGAGAATCATTTATCTGAATTTTTGTGTCTTAAAATTCATTATAGTTTGAACCTGGGTCAGTATGTTCTTGAGAAAATTTAATATCCTCCAGTAAAGGAGCAGGTGATTTCGGAGGGACATATACTGCCAATGCTTTTTTGTATGTGCAATTAAAATCAGCCATTAACTGTCTGATGGATTTTTCTTTGATATATGCTGGACAAGAACGATCCAACGACATGTGGTCGCCCTTGCAGTTTATACACGTAAATGACTTTGCTTCACAATTTGGATGGTTTTCAGTGCATTTGGGGCAGACTATTTTACTTGACGGACAGAACTTCACGATGTGGCCCAATCTCCAGCATTTAGAGCATTGAGAAACCGGGAATACATAGGGATCTACTTTGATACGTGAATTTTCGACTAAAACGTATGCCGGTAAATAGGAACCTTTAAAAGATAAACGAACGGACTCACTATTTGACCACCCTTCTTCATCAATATTTCGACGCTTGAGACGTTTCACAGCTACCAACTGCGCAGGGCTAGGGCATGTAATATTTTTTAATATGTCTTCGTCACTTATTTCCAAATCGATGTCTCTAATCACCCCATAGGATTCATGTTTTTCCAAAGCTTTCTGCATTTTCCAACCCTTCGAGATTAGACCTTGACATGATTGTAATTTATTTGCACTGTCTTCATTTGCCATATCCACTCTAGCCTTAAAAGGGCTGATATATTTTAATTTTACAACATTAATAATACCATTTTCTTTCAATAACTTGCCCATGGCAAATTGTTTTGGTAACTTATCTTTACAGTAAATATATATTTGTAATAAATTTTCATCTTCTTTAAGCTTCTTTTCCTTTCTTTTAACCACCGACCATTCCTCCCATTCTTCATCCCTAGACTCTTCTTCTTCCCTCGGTCTCTTAATAGTATTAAAATAAACCTCCTTTTCATTGGAGTTTACCGTTTGTGTAAGTTCAACTAAGCTTTCTTCTTCCATCACCTCCACAATTTCATCCTCTTTTAAAGAATACTTCTGTACCGCGTCATTATATTCATCACAGGAATGAGTTATTTCGCTATCCATTCGAACGTATGAAAAAAGCGTACATCGTTTATAATAACCGGTTCGATTTGAATAGACTCGTTACGTAATGCGACACAATACTGCACGTAAACAATTGATAAGCAATGTATTTTAAACGCAGCTAGCTCGTACGAGCGTTGCATCGACACTCATATGACAAATATTTATAGCAAAGCAATGAAGAGAATAGGGTGTGTGAAAAAGAAAAGTATTTTGGTCAACAACTAGAATTATAATTTCAAAGGATAAGTGTTTGTTCAGCACAGCTTTTATAAGTAGTTTTTGATTCGCCTTTTATATTTATTTTAACTGTCAACGACTAAAATCTGAGCGTCTGAAAGAAATGCATGTTTTGGGATGGCATGCTGGTGTGGTTTTATTTTATTTATATTATAGTTAAGTATACATTTTTAGATAAACGAAAAGGCAATCCAACAACAAAGAAGCGAAGAAGAAGTGTGTTGACAATGTAAAAGTATATAGTGAAAAACTTTGGTAAAAAGTTAATATGTACCTACCATGTTCTATTTACAGTATACATTTTGTTATATTTTATTATAAACTAAATATCGCAGATACAGCTCATTAATTCCAATGCATTTGTGGGTATTATTAATAGATGCCGTTAAAATTCGGCTTATCCGTTTAATTTTTTAAATTTCATTATTAGTATATCTGATATACCTACATCAACATTAACATTGGGTGAAATTAACTAAAAAATATGTCTAGCAATATCAAAAACTATTGTAGTAATATTTCTAGAATGTCTCAGATTACTAGCAATATCCAAAACTATTTCAGTAATATTTCTAGAATGTCTCAGATTACTAGCAATATCCAAAACTATTTCAGTAATATTTCTAGAATGTCTCAGATTACTAGCAATATCCAAAACTATTTCAGTAATATTTCTAGAATGTCTCAGATTACTAGCAATAACCAAAACTATTGCAGTAATATTTCTAGAATGTCTTAGATTAAACTTTAGTTGTCACGAATGTTCAAATTATTGATCATAAGTAACATTGTTAAGTTTTTACCCAAATGTTTTCTCGTGTGTAATTGCTTTATTTCTAATAGTATTCTTGTACTAATTTTGTTAAATGTATCACGGCATTAAATGTGTAAGTACGAGTACGATCAGTGAGGCAGATATGAGATCTTATATCGTGATGATTTACGAATTACGATGCACGTGCTGGGCTAATTTCAGGATAATGGCGTCATTGCCACAATATTTGACCTGACCGAGCACACCGTCTTACTCGGACGAAGATCTTGACGGAGAGAGACGTGGCACATCTTTGAAACCCAAAATAAAAGAACTTAAATATAACTTAAAGCTAACTAGCGACTTGGAGTTCAGTGAATAACCCTATGTATCTTTTACAGGTGACATCGGAAACGCGTCGAAGATGAACTCTGTGCTGCAGGTGGTGGGCGGAGTGTCGCTGGCGGCGCTAGCCGAGGGGCTGGCGCTAGCGGACCGCGCGGGCCTGTCGCAGCGGGACCTGCTCGACGTGTTAGCGCTCACGCCGCTCGCCTCACCGCACCTGTTGCTCAAGGGGAGAGGTACGACAGCACATTACAATACCACAACGCCACATCACCACACCGCCACATAACCACACCGCCACATCACCACACCGTCATATCACCACACCGCCACATCACCACACCGACACGCTACCGTTCTCCGCACCGCCACCTAAATACACAATACACAGCTGTAACAACCAAGTTGCGGGTTCGAGGTCAGGGAAGGGCTTAGTATATTTCTTACCTTAACGTACAATACAGGTTACGGGACAGACACTGGCCCAAAACAGGTTAGATGTATAGGTTTTCTTCCATTGTTTAACGATTACTGGTAAACAAGTGTACCTCTAGTTCCAAATAGCTGCTTCTGAATTTCAATAAATTATGGCATTGAAAGTGATACAGCCACGCGGGTAGATCTGCCAAAATAATAATAATATCCCAAAGTTTGCCTATAAAACACCAGTAGTGTATATTTTGAGCTACATGGAGATATTTTACCATATAATTGATCAATACAGTAAACTTGACATTCACTTCCAGCGATGATCGAGTCGTCGTACTCGACGCACCAGCCGCTGACACACATGCAGAAGGACCTGAAGCTGGCGTTGGGGCTGGGGGACGCGCTGGAGCAGTCCCTGCCGCTCACCGCCACCACCAATGAGATCTTCAAGCACGCCAAGCGCCTGGGCTACGCCAATCATGACGTGGCCGCCGTTTATATCCGCGCGAGGTTCTGATCCTCGCGCTATATTTTATATTACAATTTTATGTCGCCCCATAGCCCTCGTGTGCAGTGAATCATTTTCAACCTGATGATGACACATTGTTTGGAAAAAGCAAAAAAAGAGAATATATGATTCTATATCACCATTCGGAATCGTTCTTACTTGAATTGCTTTATTGCGTGAAAATCTGTTTTTTCTTCTTCTTGCAATCTTAAATTTTATAAAAAGATAACGGGAATTTTCGTTAGTGAACGTTTAATATCGTATGTGACGTAACAATAATTAATTACCAATATTCTGTGCTTTTAAAATTAGCCCTAGTGAAGACATGGCGGGAACCGCGCCGTTTCAGAACAGCTTGATTTATAACCGTGCGTCAACGAACCCTCCTTTCAAAACGAGTCCTAAATAAATATCAACATTTAAAAAGGACCTGCGCTACTAAGAGACTATAAAACTGCGCGCCGCAGAGTCTGAACTAGGGTTAAAAAGTATTAAATTACATATAAAGTTAAAAGTAAACTTCAAGATAGTCAAAATAATACATTTATCAAAACACATAAAGATTATACAACAAAATAGTAGTTCAAAACAAAATTTAATTAGTTACACTTAGAAAAGAACAATAAGATATTGATATAACGTTAGTTTACATTATTAAAACCATATTAAACGTCCACGATGTTATTGTATATAATATATAGGGTAACTTGTTGAAAATCCGACTAATATGAGAAGGTAAGACATTCCTTATCATTAAAAGAGCACCATTAGAAAAAAATACAACACAATATGGCATCATTTAAGAATTGACTACTTATAAGTAATTCTTACTTGTAAACTATGCTACGGGACAGTTAAAATTATAAAATAGCATTAGTGAACATATTATGTTTTATTTAATTTCAACCAGTCGCCCTTTATATGGATAGCAAAAAGGTTTTGTCTCAACGCGCACTAGCATTAGTTAATGTTAAGTTTAATTATTGTGTTAATTTGAACGACATTGATAAATAACGTTGACACGTACCTATGTGACATGTTACGACACGTATTTTTATATCGTATGTTAAGGTAGGCGTAAACAGTTTGTTCTGACGGTAGAGTTGATGGCAAAAGTCTGCCTTCTGTTGGGATAGACATAATATGTATGTAAGTTGAATTATACAGAGCGGAAATTTCGTCTTATTTGTTTTGGGCACATTAATTACAACGATCCTGTCATCAATAATTCTTAGCTACTCACTTAATTCTTAGTTACAATCTGGGACCTTGTTCCTTCAAGAAGCCCGCTTTATAAAGCAGAGTATTACACTTGACATTGGCGAAATCTATAAGGAAACGCCATTAACTCAAGAGATTGATTGATTGAGCGGCAATTTACGAGTTGTCATTTTCAAAGGCTAAGGTAGGTGCGGACAATAAGACCTGCCTGAGGCAGATTTGAAAGAAAATCAAAAAGATGTAACTGTTTGATGTTTCTACAAATTATAATATCTATTAAACACAAGGAATGATTAATATATAATATGATCAAAAATGGTCTCTTTTTCGTGACAAACATATAAATAAACATTTTAAAATTTGTCACTATGTATTAAGAAATGAATAATAATTTATTTTGTGGTTTAGCGAGGTGTAGCCATGCCTACTGTTGACACACGTTTCGATAGACCACCGCCCATATGTAATATCATTGTGACGCACATCCACTCTCACAAACAAACATTGGTTGCACTTTCCTTACACATATATTTTAAAAAAAAACCTTAAATATTCTGTAGCCGCACTGCTCAGGTTTAGATCCTCAACTCGAAAGATAAAACGAGTAATTGTCACGACAATGCCATGGAATTAGACCACAACGTATATTTTAAATTGTATATTTGTTACGATATATTAGGCGACAGGCCTTATACCCGCACCTACCTTTGTAGCCAGGACGATGTTATAAAATAAAGAACCGCATTTTAAACATTATGTTGGTGTTTTATTTGCACAAGCAAAGACCTAACTATCTCAAATATACTAACGAGGACTATTTATGTCATTTTAAATTGGATTACGATGAAGAAGGTAGTGTACTAAATTTAAATTTGATTTTAATAATCATTATTATGATGACTTGAAAAACCTCACGTGGATTTAAAGAAAATGTTTTTATTTATTTATAAAATTATGACGCTCTGAATAATTCAGCCTTCCTGTTGGTAGTACTAATACATCCAAAGTAGTTTTGCATTTTTTCTCATTTATTATCTCGAATTGTTGTCAGTGACGATTTTAACGATAAATTATATTTTAATAATGTTAAAATAGCCGCAGTGTGTCTTAGTTATGTATTGACAATTAATTTAGGCTTTGCTTATTTTTTAGGAATAAATGTTGAACGTTTTTTTGGCGTAGTGTCTACTTTGTACCTTAGCCTTACTAATCTACTAAGTGTATAATATAATAATGTGGCGCAACTTACTATATTATGTGTATTTTTTCATCTACCTTTTGTGTGTAAATAGAATCACCTTTTTAAAAATCTGTGTTCAAAGAAGTACCGTTGTTCTGAAATAAAAACAAGTTCTTGGAAAGTAGTATAGATGTAGCCCACTAGATGGGCATAAAAATATAAATATGGTGACTAAAATAATATTTTCGTAATGACAATTCGTTAAGCGATATTATCCATGAAGACTAACTTATTTCCAAAGAAAAATCTTAAGCGATAAATATTATGTATAAGACGCATCAATGACTACACAAACATTTCTTACTAACTAGTATAGTCCTCGCCACTTTTAAAGTCCTGCGACTAATGCCTGAACTAAATTTGACAACATTGACATCTTGACATCTGTCTGGAGTAAGAAGTTGTGATATTTTATATTGTTTGACGTGAAATATGGAGCATATAATATAAAGTAAGGTGTAAACATTTAAGGCCGTATAATGATCGTTAAAGTAAAATAATTTTGTGAACTAGAAAGTAAAAATAAACAACAGTTAACCCCGTTAAATAATATGTTTATAAATGTCACAGCCATGACAGGTAAATTTTAGAGATGCCAGAGTCACTCATTTTTGCCTAATTTATGGTTAAAATATTATCATTAACTCTATACTTACATTTATCTTATGATATTTTATATGAATATAAATACAAGGTAAAAAAATTAAAAGCTTGTTCAGATGAATGATATTTTCAGGTGTTTCTGTAAAAAAGGATGAATAACAAAGGAAGTAACAATGGCAGCAATTACTTCTGAGAAAATCGTCACTCCTGGCAAAAGCCGATCACATCCGAAGAAGCTTGTTTTAGATGAATTCTACTAATCGGTTATACGTAAAAAATACGAATGAAATATTTACAAAAAAAATGTTTTATTTTACTAAAACCTGGCAGGGAGATTTTTATTTTGCTGCTATAATTATTTTTGTCATTATTATCATCATCAGTCTTTATCAATGCACTACTGACCATAGGCCCTATAATTATTTAAATTTTTTATTGTACTAGACTTGGTGGAAAATCATTACAATAGAAATTGGCAACATTGAGTTATGAGACCGCAGCGCCGCGTCTATCGGACTTCTAAAGTGGCGATGACTCTAATACCCAACTTAGCTGTGGAATAAGTGGTAGCGACACCGTCGATTTGGTGTTGCCCGGAATTTGGTATGTTTGGCAAGTGGGTATTTAACATTTCACACTATTTATAATAGAACTAGCTGCTCCTACAGACTTCGTTCTGTCAAAAGTAAATGTCGTTGTTAAAAGACGGGTTGATTGTAAAAGGGTGAAAATTTAGATTAGTGTATTTTTTAATGCCACATCTTAAAAATTTTTTTTTTCAATAAATTAAATATATTTTTGGGTGGGTAACGATTATCATTTAGGGGGAAGAGAGGTTGATGTTGGCAGATTCTCTGTTCTACCCGACATGCACGTAAAATTTTATAATAATCGGTAGAGCCCTTTCGGAGGAGTATACGTTACCTTTACGTTAAACAAAAGTGATGATATTGATAAATATCGGATAGTTAAAAAAAAATTGAAATATGTATTGAAATGTAGCAAATGTTCACGTAACCGCATTCTAGTTCCCATTTTCGCTATTTCACATAAGTTTGTGGGTCTGTAATTCTAATTGTCATAGCATTACTGAGGCCGCCGCTGTATATTAACGTAAATATCACGTTCAACTAGTGATTTAATATATTTTATATTCAAATGAATTATTTGTTTTTGTGTAAATTTAGTAAGCACCTACTGTAATTCGAGATCAGAGTAAATAATATAAATAAATACCAATTAATTTTTATGATCTTGTTTTATTTATCTCTTGTCTAACATAATTATAAACAGAATTAGCAAGATCTACTCATATTGGGAAAAAGTACCTGGTTGACCCAGCATTTGCTCGGTTCTTTTTTGTTTTGTTTTATATAACCTTAGTAATAAAAAGAAAAAAATATATTAAAAAAGGGTGCTATTTAAATGGCTAGCATAATATTCGTATTTTTGTGAGCAGAAAAATATAATCTAGTAGCAGAAATAGCTAATTGAGTGGCAACTTATGTTCAGCAAACATTTTAAAATCAAGTAGCAATTTTATGTCATTCTGGATGGCTGTAATTATTTTTGGAGGCATATTAATTAAAAGAGGGGCAATGTGCTGCTCCCGTTTAATAAAATTTTGTTAAGCACTCTGAGAGTAAGCAAAAAAAATATTTTTGTGCTGCTTATATAAGTAGCTTGAATATAACTTCAAGCAACTTTCTTTTTCATTAAATTCTGCGTTATAGCCCAGTCCACAGGATTTGATGACGTCATGATTTGAATTAATTCCCTGGTCCTTTATTAAGAATGATAATATAATTTATTAATTTCTTTTATACAAAATTTTAGTTTGTAAATCGTATTTATAATTATTGTAATATCAAAAAATATTATTCAAAAATGTATAAACAAAAAAAAAAAGAAATTCATAGCTAAGGGTATGAACTTACGAACGACAGCGTACGGCTTGAGCGCGCGAGGACAGTGTTAACCGTGAAGCTGTACGTCTTGTTACATATAAGTTTAAAATTGTGGATCCATTCTTGCGTATTGAATGTTTTGATTTGATTTGATTTTTGTAGGTAATGATTGAATTGAATATTGCAAGTTTTTGAACTGCTTGTTTATTTTACACACCACCTACAATTTTTTATTACCCGCATAATCTATCTACTATCTACATAAATCTACGAATCTGAAACAAAATAAAATCTTGAAGAAAAAAATTTCATCATCATATTATCAGCCTTTAGTGGACCACCAAATTTTTTAATTGCCGTTAGTTTAATTACTTCCCTTAAAAAATGAACTTGAATAAAATTAATTTTTAATAAAAAAAACCAAAGACCGACTTCAAAACTAGGTATATCTTTAAAATATTATGTACAACAAAAAAATTTAAAATAATATTTAAATACTTCGAGATGAAGTTAATTAACAAAAATAATTAAGTAACGAAAATATTGAAACTTATATTATGTTTTACTTATACTATTTAAAATTAAGTATTTTTGGAGTCGGTACCAGCAAAAACAAAGATGGCCTACACAGACATCTACTCAATACTTGGTGTATGAATGATGATGATTAATCATTAAAATATCCTATTTGGCTGGCACCGACTCCAAAAATACCTAATTTTAAATAATACAAGTAAGACATAATATAAGTTTCAATATTTTCGTTAATTATATATTTTTGTTAATTAACTTCATCTCGAAGCATTTATTATAGTACCTGCACCTGTGTCAGACGGAAGATGAGAGGTGTGTCTTTACGAAGCATATATATTCATTTGTAAGTTCAGGAATGGACGAATAGAGGTTGATGATGATGATATAACTGAGAAAGCACAGTTGGTTTTTGGAAGTGTTTCAGGTATAATTTTAACGCACGCTATCTATACTTTTACAAACTATACCTGTCATATTGTTTATTATTGGGTTTAATTATCATCATCAATCATTTTAAAACCGGCTAAATGTGTACACGGCACATGCGCCGTCGACACTGACACAGACTATGTCGACCTTGCGAAACCAATGCAGATTTACGACAAATTAGTGGTTTCGCTAAAAATACGGAGCAGTGATTTACGTCGCTCAGTCACGCCATCCGCCGCGGGCTTATAAAAATATATACACGAAAAAGTATGTAATGCTCTATGGCAGCGTTTCTCAAACTTTGTTCTGCCATGGCTGCTATTATATTTTCAGTGACTCCGACTCCACTTATTACATTCTATTGCCGATTCTAAATGTATGAAAAACTTATTGTAAGATGTTTTTGTCCATTATGAAATTAGCAAGACACTAGGTATGAATATATATACACACTATTTCACTTACATTTACTTAATCCAATTTGGAACCATAATCTGCCCCTCTACACAAGTGGCAAACGCTCCGAAACTCAGTTGCGATAAACGCTAAAAATATAACGCCATAGGGTTTTTGCAAAATCTTTGACGAACGTTTATTCAGACACATACTTTAAGTATATGGTTTTTTTTTAAAACGTTTATAAAACGTTTGTAATTCGTCCCCCCTAGGCAAGTGGCCTATACGCTAAACGAATATAATAGAAAATAATACTTATTGTATGGGAATGACACTAGCTTATGACATAAAACAACCAAGAAATATTATAATAATAATGTTGGTTTTAAATGAAGTATAGACGTTGTTAAACGTTTTTACAAACAAAACCAGAAAAAACTTTATTTGTCTTAGTAAACGTTCTTCAAAAATTTTGCAGCAACCCTATGGAGTTAGCGAGAAAACGCAACTGCGTATGCCACTTGTCCAGAGGGGCAGTTCAGTAAAGATACATTCTTGATAGAGTATTTATTAATGGGTTTCTTTATTTATATGTAACGTGTACTAGTGTTTGCTCAAAATAAAGGGGCGATGGTGCGACACGGTATTTTTTTTCATGGCCCGTTACATGGTCGCGACTTACCAAAAGGGTACGCTGCTCTATTGAAAGGGTTAGGATCTAATGGGACGTCTGGGTGCTAATATTAGAGCCATGTAGCATATGATATGATACTATACGATTTTCCCAGTTCGAACACATCTTTAGGGAATATTAAAATATTTAAGAGATAAGGCTTTGAGGAACCCTTTATGTTCTTGTTCTAAGGACTTCTTGAGAAGAAAATTAAGGAAGGTCAAAGGCAAAACATACTTATAAGTTATAACTAATCTCTCTCTTGTGTAAAAATTGTGACGGCGTTAGAAAGAGGTTTATGAATTATTCTTCATCTGTTTTGACTTAATCTGTCTAATTAGTATTGTAAAGCGTGAATCTTTCATTATCACCATTCTAGACTAAGGGCGTTCGCTGCGTTAAGCGTGCGCCCGGCGCGGCCACCCGCGGGGCGTGCTTGTTTCATGTCATCCCATAGAGCAGCGCTGCGTTAAAGCGGGTCAGCCGACGCACGCGGCGCGTACAGCGGTGCCGCCTCGCGGGCGACGAGTCCCCGCGCGACGGTGCACGCGAGCGGAGTTGTAGGGCTATTCTGTAGGGTCGTTTTCGAATTTCGAAAGCGGAATCCGCGGTGATATGTCGAATTTGACCAATTTGTATTCTTTAAAACTCGACTACAATCTATAACAATAAAGTTTACTTTCGAAGTGAGCTTTATCACTCAGATAAAGCTCGATATCGAAAAGGTTTTTACAGAATAGCCCTACTGTTTCTAGAAAATCAGTGAGCGCCGCTACATGGCCGCCTGCGTGAGAAGGGAATCGTCGCAGGCGGGCGCACGGCGCGGGCGGCCGAGCCGGGCAGCCGCGTCGGGCAGCCGCGCCGGGCACACGCTCAACGCAGCGAACGCCCTAAACTAAAAAGTGTATAAGTTGTACGATGAAAAGTGAGATAAACAAATATCCATACACTTCAGACTTAAGAATAGACTTAAAATAACATAGTCCAAATTGTTTAGAACCGCTATTTTCAAGAAACATGCGATGCCGTGATACCGTGAACTGAGCGGAAGAATCTTATAAAGAAAGACAATATCAGTCGAATTCATAATATCTAAGCGTAACATCATGTTCTTTTTTCTAATATTTATTATAAAAAATGTTAACATGAAGTTTTTCTTTATGTCAATTATATTTTGACAATATAACATGTCGAAGTACTGAGTACCTAATAATGAAGTTATAGCTTTAATTTTAAAAGTATTTTTTTAACAAAATTTTGTGTACTATGTCTTTTGTAACCGAATATATAGACGAATATCGTCCAATTGCTATCAACAAGACTAAAATGTAAGTACTTAAGTATAATAAGTTGAATCAAAATTGCACAAGTAAAACTTTTCTGCTAAAAGTAAGCTTTAATACGGCAATGGGCTCTAAGATATCATCATACTTCATATTTAATTGCCGCTTGCTTATAATACTATCGTGGCTGAGTTTGAAATAGTGTATTGAATTTATATAGTTAGTATATTATGATAAATGATTTATATTATGTACATTCAGATGTAAGCCTGAAGATAGATGGGCGAAAGTGGAAGGAAAATGGTTGGATCCAAAAATAGGTTCTGAAAACGTAAGTAATTTGACATATTTTTATTTAGGCACTGTATGGAAAAAAGTTACAAATATCTTTTAAAACAATCCTATATTAATTTATGAAGGGTGGCCTCACTAACATTAACATATAGCACATACCTAATTGTTGGTACCGTGTAATCAGATATAGATCTATTTTTAGAAAGAATGGACCGAACAGGAAATTGAAAACTTCATCAAAGAGACAATGAGAAGCCTTCGCGGTCAATCCACGTACTACAACGATTACTGCGCTCAACTTTCTCAAGGTATTTTTACTATTTTTTAAAATAAATTTGTATAAGAATTAAAAATTAATTTAAAATAAATAAATTTAAAATAAGAATTGAAAATAAATATAAAACAATTTTTACGCCCATCGAAGCTTCTACTTCGTCGTTCTCACACTACTGACGAATGTGATGTTCCACTGGACACGTTCTTGGGTTGAGTGGACACTTGGACTGGCCGGTGCGAATTGCTCCCCCTTTAAACTTCGCAGCATCGGATCATCTCCTCTTCCTATCTGTCAAAAAAATGAACGTCATCTCCAGATCATGTCTTGGACAGTGTAAAATGTGACCCACAAACTACTAAGGGATACTAATGTGACCGAAGAAGTCCAAAATCTTTTTTCGGCATATTGTTGAGATATAAATTAATTTCACAAAAATAAATGCAAATAAATGATTAAAATGAATCCTATATTTCGCACTGTTCGTGAGTTTTTCTTGCGTTATGTGTATATTACTGTCAGCTTTACAGTTGTAGATTGAAACGAGAAAATTTATTAACCGTTCTTAGATTTTAAAACTTGGCAGTGAATTTTCATTTGCCGGAAAATTTAAATGGAGTAATAGTGTTAAAAATAAAGTGATGTATTACTAAGGAAAATTTTGTGGGCACTTCTTGGTAAAGATACTTTTGAGCTTTTCTTAGTAAAAAAACTTATTATAATACCTAGATGACGGTTTAGGTTTATTACAAGATTCAAATGGGATTTGAAGATTTTTCACGTGGGTTATAATTGTTTTTAAACCAGTCAGTTTTGCTTCTGCCAGATCTAAGTGAGGTGTCCAAGATTTGTCTACCCTGAGATGTTTTAGCTACTTTGAATTGATACTCGATGTTAATATGCATCACAAAAGATGCTGCAAATACAGTTCAACAGATTTTATTGATAGTTACGGTACCATACATAATATTATAAACAAAAGGTAAGATAAAGTAAATCCGATACACACTTATTTAAATGTTTTAGAATTTAAAACTCGACCATTCAAACCTCGTGAAAAGAAGAAGCTATGTGCAGAAACGGGTATTGTGAAAGAAGAGATTCCTTCGCCGGCGGCGCCCAAGCTGGCGATCAAAGATACGGAGCTGATGAAAGTAGCCCGGGAGCTGTATGAACGAGATATGGATAAGCCAACGTTGGAGCCTCTACCGACACATTTCAGAAGTTAGTAATAAAACACCATACGTATTTATTTAATTACTTAATATTTAGGTAGTAAATAGATGAAGAGTATCTAACGTTACAAGTTGCAGTGCTTTCATTACGGCGAGCACGAATAATTTGCGCAAAAGTAATCTAGCTGCAGCCAGCTGCTAGCAAATTATTGTTATTTATTGTACAATCTTCAGAGGCCATGGATAAAACTTTTCTAGTTGATTGAAAGTTTCAGAAGTTAGTTTAGTCATTAGTTATTAGTTTAATAGTAAGTAATTACTGCTATATACTCATAATGTTGATTCGCTTATAAGTCGTATTTATACTGGTTGAATAAAGTTAAAATAAAATATTTTTATGCCATCACCCCGCGGACGGACGTAGAAGACAGTGTAAGTATGTGTATTAATTTGAAAACACAAACCAACAATGAACGCAAACAATGCCAACGACATAACATACACCACTATATTAGTCACACTGTATTTTAATCGAAATTGGTCGACAATTAATTTTATACACATTATGTTCTATTTAATGTAATTAGGTTAATTAAACTTATTCAACCTTTTTATTGTTTTCTTATATTAACCGCATTTACTCCTTGTAATAAAGCTTAGAATAGTAACTTAGCCTAAATGCGTGCCATTTCATTATCCTTTTGAGACATGAGTATTAGCTGCAAGTATTTACGCCCCTCGTCGCCCCCCCTCCCTCGGACGTACTCAAAAAAATGAGAAAATAAAGCCAAATAAAGCTCATTTTCACAGCATGTGGGACTCGCTGCGCCCGATAGATATAGAGTAAGTGGACGCAGCTCTACCCACTAAAATCCGGCGAGTGCGACCAATGCCGCCTTTGGTGAGGTGCCACGGATCTACAAGCAACAGAGCACCTCGACGGCTAGTCAGTCCCTCAGGGGACTGACGCCACCTCCACAGAGCGGTTGCCCCGCACCACAGAACAACCCCTCCCAACGTCGGGACAGTACAATGAGGTGAGGTTCCCGTCCTCACCCCTTGCCCCTGCTCTTTTTTCCCCTCTTCTTAAAAGAAGGGTATGTACAAAGAGCCGCCTTGGCTCAATTCGCTTCGCCCAAAGTTTTGGGCTCACCCTAGGCTACTTAGCGCCAACGATATGACAAGGCCTGAACCATGGTGGGGAAATTGACCCGCTAACGTTGGCCAATTCGAACTTTAAGTTGTGCTTCTTTGTGTGGGGTTAGGCAACGCAAGCAACAGTGTTGTGTGGATTATTATTATATAATGACGATGACTTATTATAGTAGGTATAGCGGCTTGTCTGTCCATACTACACTCATTGTAAACGAAAAATATAAATTTCCTGAAATTTTTCACCATAAATGCCACCAATATCTTATAGCTTTGACAAAAATTAAAATTATGTATAACTTTTAGTTTTGGGATATGTCCGACCTTGTAACTTCAAGATTGGCATCACCGAATATCAGCAAAGTATAGCCCGCTTGGCATATGAAATGGTGAGAGACGACAGGATACCTCGGTACTGTCCACATAACGGTGGCAGACCCAGATGGGGCTTGCTTCCCGAGGGTACCAGGCAATCAGAACTTGATGTGGTACCTTTTGACGGAGAAAGACTGTATTAAAATATTAAGAGAAATTTTAGTTTTTTTTGGTATTAAACACTTCGGTCTTTAGTGGCTTGTTTCATTTTATTAATTACAAACTACTATTAGCATCATTCAGGAAGCTATTTTTATCAGAAGTAGATGAATTTAATTTGTAAATACAAAAACAGAATTAGCAAGAGTCGAATTGTTTCCTGAAAACAATATCGATTGAAGTTTTTATCTGCTACAACGAACGAGGAGAGCTATAAACGTCGCATAAAGGAATCTTTTAGGAGACGAATGATCTTTATTGTTTGCTTATTTAGCACTAAATTTAAACTTTAAATCCAATCTTAGATTGTTATTTTTATCAATATAGTAAGACATGAAATAAAATGTATGTCTTAATTATGCAGCGCTCCGCGGCTCCACCCGCGTACTTCTCATTCCCGTGGAAGTATACGGATAAATTATAGCCTGCGTGCTATTCTGATTATTGTCAATTGTTATCTAAAACCATGCAATAGTTTTTATGTAAAAGGGTAACAAACGTCCATCCATATATTCTTACAAACTTTCGCGTTTATAATATTGGTAGGATTTCAGTTATAGATCATTAACATCATTATCATGAAATTATATCCGTCCACTGCTGAATATAGGCCTTTTTCTAGGAACGCCACGTTAGACGGCCGATACCTTTGCCGACTCGTACTCCCATCTGGCTAATCCTGCCAACACTTCGTCTTCGTGAACGCGGTCTCTGCTCTTATTATCTTACTCGTAGTTATACACTTATTGTATGCAACCTTATAGTAGCGGCACGATAAGAAGGCCGTTTTGACGTTTGTCCGCTCATGAAGTTTCATAATTATAATACTCAAATTTGAAGGAGAAAATTGCTGTTCTTTATTGTCAATAGTGACGTGCAGTTAATCATAAAATTTATCAAATGTATAATTTTAGGAAACAAAATTTAGTTATTTAATTGCTTTATAAACTACATATTATTTTAGGGTCCCGTGAACATTTATTTTTTATTTTTATGTGATTAAAATTATTGGGGTTCTTGTTTACCACACAACTCAGCATTTCTTTTTCGAAAATCAAAAAAAAAAACCTAATAGGTACTATCGTCACATAGAAGGATTCGTAGGATTCGATTATAGCGTCAAAGTTCAATACAAAACACCTTTTCGTTTCGACCTGACGTTACTGATAGACTCAATGTTGCCAATTTCTAGTGTAATGATTTTCCACTAAGGCTAGTACAACAAAAAAAATATTATAGGGCCTATGGTCAGTAGTGCATTGATAAAGACTGATGATGATAATAATGACAAAAATAATTATAGCAGCAAAATAAAAATCTCCCTGCCAGGTTTTAGTAAAATAAAACATTTTTTTTTAATATTTCGTTTGTATTTTTTACGAATAACCGATTAGTAGAATTCATCTAAAACAAGCTTCTTCGATTGTGTTCGGCTTTTGCCAGGGGTGACGATTTTCTCAGAAGTAATTGCTGCCGTTGTTACTTCTTTTGTTATTCGACCTTTTTACAGAAACAGCTAAAAATATAATTCATCTAAGCAAGGTTTTAATTCTTTTACCTTGTAATTATATTCATATAAAATATCATAAGATAAATGTAGGTATAGAGTTAATGATAATATTTTAACCATAAATTAGGCAAAAATGAGTGACTCTGGCATCTCTAAAATTTACCTGTCATGGCTGTGACATTTATAAACATATTATTCAACGGGGTTAATTGTTGTTTATTTTTACTTTCAAATTCACAAAATTATTTCATTTTAATGATCATTATACGGCCATCACTTCTTACATCTTACTTTATATTATACGCTCCATATTTCACGTTAAACAATTTAAAATATCACAACTTCTTACTCCAGACAGATGTCAAGATGTCAATCTTGTCAAATTTAGTTCGGGCATTAGTCGCAGGACTTCATAAGTGGCGCTGACTATAGTTATAGTCTACTCGTTTGGCACAGATATACTTAAGTATGATTTGTTAACATTTATTATATCACGTATTCATTGTAGAGTTAAGGCACCAACAAAACCTTTAGATATCAGCAGCACGTATTCAAAAACAGAATGCGTGAACTTTTATTGATCACTGTAACATATGTCCTAGATAACAGAAAATGGCGTGTCTCCTACTCTTCTATCTATTGTAAAGTTATGTGGCAAAAGACAACTGAGATTATGACTGTCGCTGCCAAGCAGAAGAAGGGATTTACTAGGCTATCGACAGCAGCAGTAAAACCGCATCCACTTGATTACCTCAAGCAGCAACCAAAACAAGTCGTAACGAAACTATACGAGCTGACGACAAATCAAGATGTTGAAGTCTTGACATTACAAGCATGTAATATTGAATGTCACTCTTTTGATCAATTAAGACTCGATGAAAGATGCAAGCTGGATTCTCCAAAAACCTAACAATGTCTCAATAACAGCGCGCGTGAATTTTTGGCAAACAGCCAGCCTAGAAACAAAGGACTCGCTTCCTTTGTATCTGGATATTGCTATGGAGAGCTTCACACAGAATGCGATAAAATATTAAACATACTCTGATTCCTTTCCTTCGTTGGGCGCACGCAGTAACGCACGCCCACACGCATAACGCGCAAAACGATCGGAACTTATCACTATTAAAATAATGAAAAATATTTTTTATATTATAATTATTTTAGAATCATAAACTAACATATAAAGCTAAAGACTATGTTTGTTTGAAGCGCTAATCTCAGGAATTATTAGACGGGTTTAAAAGATTATTTCAGTGTTAGATAGCCCATTTATCAAGGAAGTCTATAGGCTAAGATGCCAATGTAAATCTTAGTTAATGCAGGCAAAGCTGCGGGCAACAGCAAGTGTAATATATAATGAGTTAAAAATCATATTTATACTCTCTCTAATCATCATAGTGCCGTTTGTGTATTGTTAAAAAAAAATTAATTTGGTAACAAATGTGCATTTTTATTTTGATCGCAGTCACAACGGTGTCGTTACTCACATGAAGTACCGCGAAGCATAATGAAAGAACTAAAGACAATTTATGTTCCTATTGAGTGATTTCGATTCTTGGTATCCATTAATGATGTTTGTGGGTTTGTTTCTTCCGCATCCTTAAACGCGTATTTTGATGTTAGAAAAACTCCTGAAACATCTCCCTTTAAAAGTTTTGTTCTTATTGAAAATTTTAAGGTTAAGATTATATTGATTTAAGATTATTTTGTACAAGCAAATTAACAAAATAATCGATTTTCTTATAATTCAAAGAAACGTTTATTCAAAACAAATAGAAGTATAATATTTTTAATAGTAAGGTTAAGTGATTTTCCATGGCTCCAAACATCACCACGTTTTAGGTGCCAAATGGTGGACGACCACGCCGAGGTCGGCCGCGAAAAAGATGGCGCGATGATCTACTTACCAAGCTGACTGGCCTAAATGGATGCAGCCTCTACCCACTAAAACCCGGCGGTACCTTATCTCCGTCATACTACTGAGCCATGGGATGGCGTTGGCGTACTCCGCGACTCTGCTCTGCTGACGGCAGTCTGCTGATGGTGCAGACCCTCCAGTGCAGGGCTTAATGATGCCCTCTTTGTTTCCTCTCTGTTGCCGTGATGCGCATTACCTTGCGCATCTCGGTCCGCTCTGGGACTCGTTTAAATGGGCGACTGTGTCCCCACACTGCCACCCTGAGATCCCTAATTAAGGCGGGACGTTGCGGTCGTCAGGTTGACCGCACGCACGTCTTCGTCTCGGACCTCTTCTTGGATTGAGCGCCTCTACCTCTCTCCAACGCTCTACCTCTCTCCGACGAAGCTGACTGGCCTGCGGTGGCGCAAGAACGCGCGTGGAGGAGCCTGAGGGAGATCTTTGCTCAGCAGTGGGACAGTATAGGCTAGGAAAAAAAGGTTCAGTGCTTGATATAAATGTATCGGTCTGTATGTAACAACTCACATCTGATCTTAGGCGGCCGATGATGCTTACAGCTAAAAAGGTATGTATAAATTGACCAGGAAGACATAATATAAAGCTATGTCTGTCTGTATGTTAGTTTTACGCTACTGTCTAAAACATGTAAACATAAAAATAGTTCTCAGCGGATGATAGAATCATTTCAGCAGTTCAACCAATTATAGATGTAATACAAAAAAAAAAAACAATTATTATTCATGGTCTTTATCATGACTAAGCAAAGGTTCTATTTAAAGCTAGGAACTGGAATTTCTAAATATGCACCTTTAATAGGTAGTTAATATATTTATAAACCAAGTTTAGTGTCATTAAAATTTGTAAATGGCTGATGTTTTAAATGGACGGTACTCGCTAACAATGATGATAATTAATTGTAGTTTCTAATAAGTATATTATAGTAATTAGTGGATATATTAAATAAGGATTAGGTACGCAAGACCAGTGCTCGTTTTGATGTGGCTTAGCTCTTCACTAATTGATTTAATCTTGACCTTAAAAGTCAGCTTCGGTGCAAACTCGGTGCCAATTCATGTATGAAAACGTTTATTTGGCGGCAAAGTGCAATTTCAGATACTTGCTGAGTGAAGTTGGTGTTAATTAATAACATAATTTACATCAAACAACTTTGTGTATCGTTTGGTGAGAGAAAACGCGTTTAATATTTTGGTGGTATTTTAAGAGAATTTATTTCAAAATTAATAAATATAATTCGATTCTACCCTTGTTATAGGCAGGCTAGTTATAGACAGTAAAGTGCTGGTCATTAAAAATGTGCGGGTTGATAAAGTTCAAATGCCGCTCTAGATTTCTAATCCTGTTAGAAATAAATCTGTATTGTCTAGGCACCTATTGCATAAAGTTTAAAAAAATTACTCTATTTTCTAAGCCTAGATTACGAATCTCATTTGTTTTTATGTATAAAAAGGAAAAGCGTAAATCATTGCGCTTGTTGTTTTTATTAAAAATAAAATTTTCGAATATAAAATGGTTTTAGATTTTTTTTTAAAGAGTTGGAAGCAAGTGTTAATTTGGATTTTTAAAGAAAATTGCGTAACATCTGCCACATCTTCTGCGAACTTGTAGTTTTGTGGTACATATCGGCCGATGATAATATTTCTGCTTCAGTTTTATGACACACGCACTTAACAAGTTTCCGCGAACACGAAGCTTCTGTGAAAGCTTCAGGTCTTTGTTCGCATCCCGGAAACCTAATTGGAATGATTTACTGCTCGCCCTATACAAACAGTGCAGCGGCCATGTTGAGTTATTTATTACTTAATTGTTAAGATGTGATATTACACCGATCTAAAATTAGATATTGTCAAAGATTCTTTACTGTGCGTGTGATATTATTAAATTTATATTATTGGAAATTATTAAATTACTCATACCAAAAAATAGTACCTGTCTATACCGACTTATTATGAGTCAATACCTACATCCGAAGTAAAATTCAATAAAAAAATTCAATAAATAATATATGTATTATAAGACTAACCCCCCCTTTATCCTCCTCGCCTGATTTCTAGGAGACCCGTGCCCAGCAGTGGGACATATAAGGGTACTTTACTATGACTAAACGAATTCCGCTTATTGTAAATATTCTCTATTTCATAGCTGTAACCGTTGATTAACATTTTATCTTTACTATGTTTCAGATACTTTACAGTTAGGTATACACTTAAAATTTTACTGGCGCCCAATATAATATATAATATACCACTTCATACTTGAAGATTTCGATCATTTGAACGTTGGAGGTAATCTTCAAGATTACTCCGTATATTAACATAGTAGTAGTAGGTGAGTAACATAGACTTTAAAAATATATATTATTTTATTCCGTATAAAGGGCTGTAAATGAAAGTTATTGCGGATAAAACTGCGGCAAACAGATTATTTTTAAATAAAATAAAACTTCGGATCGGATTCGTACAACACCTTTACCAACAAACAAAAATGAAGCTTATATTAACACACTGGGAAAAAGGTTCAAAAGATACCGTCCTGTAAAACTTACAATATTATGTCATATTAATCTGTTTTACATATTAATCGGAAATGTACAAATTTAGTATGTATACTATTTTGTGTAATTTTACCCCCTTTCTATTCGTGTCCCTGAATAAAGTTGGGCCAATCAGTGTCAATCGGACATTGGCACATTTGCCAAATCCTCCCAGTGACGTGGTTGTGGCAACGCTTGGCACGGACGCCAGTTTCGTTTGTAGTCGCGCGTGCGTTAGACTGCCCTACGGATTTCCCGCCTAAACGCGAGTGACAATTTGACATTTTAATTATAAAGTGATAAAACTTTTTGTGAAGAATTTAAATAAGTTTTATTATCTGTGACTTGTTTATTAACGCTTCCTGTTGTCGGACTTTTTGGGGGTAGGTACACTTCTTTTTTTTAAAACGTTTTTGACACCTAGTTCATAAATATAATTTTATGTCGTACAGAAATATTTTTTATAGAATTATCGTGTCCCGGTTTTACTTCCGTATATAATCGAATATTTTTATTCAGAGCTTTTTAAATAAACATGGCAAGGGATCAAAGCTCTTTCATACTCCATGTTCGGTTCATTACTTCAATTATAAATAAATATGGGCTGTTCTGATATCCAAAACATATTTGCCGATGTATTAATGAAGTATGGCAGTGCGTTTAGTTCGTATTTAATATGCATTTAATGTATAAAATACACTTTTTCAAATCTATCTTCAAAAAGAATTATGATCACTTTACAAGCTGTAATACTGGCAAGTTTTGTTTTTTTTCTTCCTCAAAATGCCTATCTACCTATGCTTTAGGTCGGTTTGGCCCTTTAACTCAATCTGAAGTCGGAACAGAAGGTGGACGGGTTGAAAGTAAATTATGTATTTACAGACTTATTAATATTTCATTTTTAATATATTTTTTTACTTGCAACTATAAAAACACATTATAAAGCAAAAAATCTACTCATTTGAAATTCTTAATAATATTTCCGCTTCAACAAACAGCACAATTGAACTAATGGTAAACCTTACATACAAAAATTACAATAGCAGATTCATATAGTGTATCAGAAATGTATCATATAGACCATTATAAGTTCAAGCTTATCCTCGAAATAGAGCGGGGAGAGAATTAGAGCGTTTATGCGCTAATCAATGTGGAACTTAACATACCTTCATTGACTTTTAATCCTATAATATACCCATGCAAGTTTCCTAAAGATATTTTCTGCGAATGATAAGCAATATTTAGAAGTACACCGGTCAGGCTGAAACTTATTACAGGTCGTTTAAATTTAAGCTATTCATAGAAATTATCGAAAGCTGACCCCGCGTACCTGGAAAAGGCGAGGCCAAAGAAAGAAGAAGATATAAAATATTTAAATCAAATGTAGATCATAAACAAAATATGCTCTTGATAATTTAAAATTTTCAGAAGACTCCAATAAAATGGGTATGAAAACTAATTTTCCACTTTTTCATTTTAGTTATGCTGCGTTAAAATAAAAATTGATATATTCCTAATATTTTAGTCTTTTTCAATTATTGTAATACAACTAATATATATTTTTTATCACAAACAATCACGAGTAGTTTTAAGAAGTAGCTGTAACAGGTAACTAGTTTAATTGATTTGGATTATCTAGAGCTTAAAGGGTATTTGGTCTGACTCTCTATGATGTATTGACTGAAACTCAATACATAATAAATGGGGTTTTTGATAAATTACCTTTTGTATTCAGTTTAGTTCATATTACTGATAGATATTACAAAGTGATTGACGAAGAAATTTCCCTCGCTCATAAAAACATTACTACAACAATGTAGTTTAGGTGCTACAAATATTCCACGAGATGGTACGACGTGACAAGAATTCAATAACATCGTTAAATAGTATATAATATAATATGTAGGTATATATGCATTTTCAACCTGTGACTTGTGATCTGCATGACTTCCAGTGAATGGAATCTCCTGTATTAGCCTTATGTATGGAGAGCAAGCACTTAATGGATAAACAAGTGCTGCACAGTCAATCATGATAATGAAACAACTAAATTAGTTCCCGAAAGTTGGCGTGTTGGTCGCTCGTAAAAGATAACATCTATGTAGGCCAAGATTATTAAATTTAAAACGGAAATCTGCCTGGTTCTAGACTTACGACTTCAATTTGGGAATAACAGAGTTTTTGTCAAAGTAGAGCTTTTACAAACAAGTTTTTACTCGGTTAGTGCGCAAATCCTTCATATTATGCTCATATTTGATATTCTTTATCATTTATGGGTAATCATGGTTTTTAAAGTCATTATAGATATTGATACATTGATGCCCCGTTCGCACGGGCGTTCGCGGCAAAAACCGAATTTGGTTCGAGTTTCAATATTGGCATGCTCAATTCGATTTAACGTCAAATACTCAACGGTGAAAATCCAATAGCACTTGACAAAAAAGCGCCACGCTTTAAAATCGCTTTTGTGTGAAGAGGTCAGAGATAACATTAATTTTGAATAAAAAACCAAAAACCGACTTCATAACTATACCTTAATCTAATATGTACAACTAAAAAAGTAGAAGTATACTATTTAAAATTGGGTATTTTTGGAGTCGGTGGCAGCCAAAGAGGATATTTTAATGATCAATCACATACACCAAGTATTGAGGTCTGTGATGGGCATCGATGTTTTGGCTGGTAATCAGACGAATTGATAACCTCCTTCTTTTTTTGAAGTCGGTTAAAAATAAAATAAAACGCAGCTGCATTACCACTAGTAGTGACTGACTGTTTGTTTTCCCTTCTATGCTACATAAAAATGACATTTATTATAGACATATTTTTATTAAATTTCATTATTTAAATATTATTTAAATATTTACTAAAAAGTAAACATTATTATAAACCACCATAAATATGAAAAATATATTGAATAGTTTAAAGTTATTGACACGAATGTTAGTAAATTGCTTACAAAGGCAGCATTTGGGAAATAAATATTTAAATGGATTTAAGAAATGCACATCGACCGTTGCCAACCAGGCATAATAAAATCAAACTAATGCTATTTAAAAATAGTCGTGATCACAGCATGCGATAGTCTCATCGTTTTGTAAACGAACCAGATACTTGAGTTTTTTAATCTGTATAACGCATTAAAATATACCGATGATTAAAGAATGGATGCACAGACACCAATGGTCAGGGTCGGATTTAAACTCATCGACGCCCCTGGGCAACTTAAAAAAAAAATAACGCGCCATTTTTGGGGTTAATTATGTGGGCCTCTTTGCAAAAGGATGATAAGGTAATCAAATCACATCATCGCAAAATCTAAGCCCAGACCAAGACTGATTTTTTTTTACTTTCTAAATTTTGCCACCTTAGAAAATTTGCCGCCCTGGGCACTAGCCCCGACTGCTCCTTTTGTAAATCCACCGCTGCCAATGGTTGCATACACAAAAGAAGAAACGTTAAAAGTCCACAGCAAAGGTTTTTGAGATAATACTTTTAGACAGTAATAATTGTTGTTTACTTACACATACAGTTTACAAGCACATTACCAAACAGTCGAAAAGTAGGGCGCGTGCCGGAACTGACAGAGTATGTTTTACTATCGCGATATGGATACCTTTTGATCTCTCACTCAACTGGCAGCCAGTGTGATCTCTTACAACATTAAAAACATCGAAATTACTATCATTCTTTGAAATAGATATAATTTCTATTAATAATGTGGAATTCCGATGTAGGTCAAATTTGTTTTTTAATAGATCCAACGAAAATAACATTTATGCGGAACTGTAAATTTAGTTTTATAATTTTAAGGCCTAAGTAAGACAGAGTGAGAATATCACAGAATTATTACGTTCATTTTTGTACTTGTTTCATATAAGGTTAGTCCAATAGGAGTCTCGAGTCATAAATTGTTAATGAAATGCGCATACTTTTTTTTGGAAATGAAAATGTGTATTAATTATTAGATTAAGCATAGATCGATAGTATCTATATATTTTTTATGGTCATCGTAAACATATTTAAAAAATATTATTATGTATGTTCGGACGCATTTTACTCGACACAATGAATAATACTTGCCATTTTTCATGACCACTATAGTTATACCAACCATCCGTAGGAATTATCCAAGAAAGATGTTTATTATAAAATCATTATTGGAAAGCAATTAATGTAATATTACATAATATAATGTTATGTTAAGGAAATAAAATGAAATTTACCGAAAAAAAAATGTTACACAAAAAATGGCGTGAAATCACATATCCCCAAGGTAGTAAGGTGGAAGTAGAACGGGTCACGTAGCCATTACTGAATGTCAAAGTGGATACTGTATACAAAACAACGGTGTAAGCGGAGACCTCGAGTCAACGAGTAACACGGGCTTGTAAACAAGCCTCATCATCATCATCATCATCAAACAGCCTACATTCGTTCCCTGCTGAACATAAGCCTAATAAATGATAAAAGAATTTCTAGAGACCTATTTTTATCTATTGTTTGGCAATCGAATATAATATAAAGTGTGGGCTTCCGTAATGTATTATAGTTGGGATATTACAAAAAGTTATTGATAAATTATATAAATGTTGTTCAAAACTTTTGTTGTATCGAGTTTTGCGTACTTTGATATGATTAATTGTTTTTAGATTTATAAAAGATTAGTGTTATTGTAAAAGATTAAAGTTATTTCATTTAAGTATATCTAGCGTAAAAAGATATAGTAAAATTGTTTACTGGGAGCAAATATAATCTTTTCCTTTGGCTATTAAAAAAGTCTTGGGAGTCGCTCGGTCGCGGGTCAAAGTCATGTATTACTGCATTATCAATCTGCTGTTGTTGTTGGTTTTGTCCGCATGGAATAATATGGAATATGGATATTAATATCTTCTATATTGTAATACGCCCGTATCAATGTTGTAATGTTTTTTTTTTAATAATGTTTAAAAAATAATTTTATTAATATAGCAATATTAATAAAATTAAATTTTAAACATTTAATTTTATTAATATTGCTATATTATTATTTTTTTAAATAATGTTTAAAATTTAATTTTATTAATATAGCAATATTAATAAAATTAAATTTTAAACATTATTAAAAAAAAAAAATAATATAATAGGTAACAGTTTGAAGGAGTTGCCACCTATGATTTTGTACAATTATTTTATTTATATATAATTTAACATAAGATGCCTATATGAGTTCGTATATTGTATTAAGCATAGTTAATTAACATGTAATAAGCTGAATTGATTATAATTATGACCACCGGAAATGTATGTATCTTATTCAAATGCAAATGAATATTCTATTCTATTCTATTCAATATGGAACATCGACACTTTCTATAAGCGGTATTTTTAGACATACAGTACCAGATATACTAATACTATTCAGGTATTTAAGATATATTATATATACACTCTTTGGTCATTTACGATTAGGCATACAAATAGCAGAAAAAAATAGAAAATTAAAAAAAAAATAAAAACTAAAAATTAGAAATTCCTATAGCCTCTTCAATTTATTAGTACCTAACAGTTTTTGTGCAGTTTTCGTCTGTGAAACCAATAAAAGTTGATGATGAAAATTAACGTAATAAAAATAATTATTATAGAACCCCAGATACAATCTATATTTATATTGTAGTATCTTTATTAAAAGTGTAAACAATGGTTATATTTGTAGAGTTCTAAATATATGTTGTAGTATTAAATGTAGTGCGACTGGTGCGTTGGCATGTCGCCATGAACTAGGCACCGTAGTGGATGTCCTAAGATAATTTAGGAGGCGGAGCTGGGAATCTCATAATTTTTTGTCAGTAAAAGAACATGATCACTTCTATATTTGTTTTTTTATGTCGGAGGTAACTGAGTAATCGGAGCCCTTTGGGGACTATTGACGCCCATAATAACCATTTATTATCAGACTGCATAGGCCCATACATAAATACCTTAACCTAATCTATACTAATATTATAAAGAGGAAAGATTTGTACCTATTTTTGTATGTTTGTATGTTTGTAATGAATAGGCTCAAAAAGTACTGGACGGATTTCAAAAATTCTTTCACCATTCGGAAGCTACATTATCCACGAGTAACATAGGCTAAATTTTATTCTGATAAAAATAGGGTTCCGTAAGATATTTTGGTTTTTTGGACACAAGGTGTAAAAAATGTTATTTCGCGTACTAAGATCCCGTTGTAAATCTTAGCTAACGCAGGCGAAGCTGCGGGCAACAGCTAGTAATACATATAATAACATTAAGTGTTAGTACACTATGTCAGTAACACTTCACTTGCACTAAGTCTTGGTACGTTCTGGTGGAACTTGTCCGCGGAAGCGGCGGAACACCACGCCCTGTGGCCAGAAGTCCTCCTGCATGATGAGGTGTAGATAGCATGTCGGCATTTGCACCACGAATACCTTGAAGTTGACGTTGCGGTGCGAATCCATTAGCTGCACTCTCGCTGTGTATTTGGTCCTCTGACGCACGTACTCCACGATGTCTTTCGCCTCAGTGGTGTAGTGTAGGCGGGAGATATACACCGGGGTGTTCGGACCTGCAGCACGTATACAGTTGGACCATAGACGTACGCACGGCCAAAGTATATACTGATGCGTTAATTTTTCCTGTCCCTTCAATAAAAGTCACAAGCCGCGCGAAACGCAACAGCATAGCTGTCATGTTACACCGGTATTATGCGAGCGAGAGGTACCACCACGGTCGTGCCGGCGCAATTTGGCTGCCAAGCATGGAACCTCTTTTTACCAAAGTAAGTAACATATTATCTAAATAAAATTCTCGCGTCACGAAGTTTGTATGGCCGTCACGAGATATTGCTATGTTATTAATTTTGATTTTGGTTAAATTACGCAGACGTGTATACAGTTAATCCAAACTGGAAAGGCGGAGCTACCGCCGAATCAGCCTCATCACTGTTACTGGATCTGGCTGTCAGGGCAAACGTGTGTAAACAAACATCTTAAACCCATCCAAAATCTCAAGCTACGCCATTGCTAACCTGAGAGAGTTTTGGTCACGATAAGGGTAACTCCACACTGCTTTCTATGATAGAACGTTTTCCAAAGTCACTACCACAAAATATATGCACGTGCCATAGTATATACAAATACATTTATAAAACAAAGTTGTAGACTACAATAGGAATTGTTAGCACATAATAAAGATTGCGCATACCGTTGTAGAATGATTAGATCACTAGCTGATGCCCGCGACTTATCTTTTTTAGCGCAGGATTAGATTTACAAAAAAAATCACACATCTTTATAAAATATAGCCTGTGTGAAAATGATCTATTATTGTAGTTTCATTAAAATCCATTTACTAATTTGTGTGAAAGAGTAACAAATATCCATATTATATACAAACGTTCGTGTTCTATCTAATAGAAGGTACAGACATTAATATTTGTATCTCCGATAACGAACACCTTTATTTATAGTTAGGACCAAATTAGCGGCCACATCATAGTGCATCGTGACGTCACGGGACCGGCCCTAAGCGTCCTAAATCAATAAACCTCCCGGCAATACTAAACTGTATGTTAGTGGTTGTAAATTTAAATTCGCATACACGACTGATCAGATTAGTCCGTGTTAAATTGAGTTATTGTGACGCTACAGTTGGACGTGGCTTTGAACACGCGGCCAATAAAATAAGGTGTTATATTTACATATTAACACTAGATCCGAGAAATTCGCGATATTTCTAGCAGTGGTTGTTTAAAAACTGCCTATAAAATTGCAAAATATGTGGGAGTTTATTTACGTAAAAAACCCTTTATTACACACCTTAAAAAAATTTGCCGACGCAACGTAACTGATTATGTACAAGAATAATGAGTGTGCAAGTCCTTAAAATGAAGTCGTTTATTTACAATTCTAGGTCTAAGTTCCAACCTCATACATCCATTATCAACATCGATATAACGTTTTCACAAATATAAGCACATTACCGCGTTTTAGTTAACAAAACAAGCTCACTAGTGCATTAGCTTTATGATTCGTATATTTATAGCATTCTGTGCATGTCTTGAGACTTTATGAGTCTGTAAAATTTTGTCAATGAATAATATTCTATTTTAAAATATTTATGTCTGCTATAAATATTAACACTGACTTTTGTAACTTTCATATTTTTTTGAATCCCATATTATTAAAAAACCAATGAGATATGAGCCAAATTTTCGCTATATTAAGTTACAGTCGTTTGATTTTTACACATTTCTTCAAAAAGTTTTGTCATTTCAAAATTCAAATTTGTGATTACAAGTTCATGCAAAACTATTATTTATCTCTTTTTTAATCATTCTCAATTATCAATTTGATATTTTTTTAAGTACATCAATATGTATTTAATAATTATCGTTAATATAGTATTTACATATTAAACAAATGACATTCTGTCCGTCCATCTAGTGATGTGCTAACCAACGAACATCATAAACCTTTGATTTATGACATCTACATATATACATGGAACAATGCAAACACGTTGTTTGTCTGTTGTTCGATCGTTAAAGTTATTCGCGTTGCCAATGCCGCTGCAATTGTTTCCGTGTACCGCGATAGACGTCTCTCAGACCCGGCGATTAGATCACTCGTGAATCGACTCTTACCGATATTACTTATTTTATTTTTAAGGGTGTTTACGAGCTTGTCCATCCTTACAATTGGTGGTTTTATGAGAGATGTCCAGACCGAATGACTTAGTTGTTTAGTTATTATAAATAGCAATAATGAATTCAAGTGTCTGTCTCTGAATTCACAGTTCATTACACCATTTTCATACTTTATTGTTCATACATCATATACTTTATATTTCATACTTTATAGCATTAAATTTACCTTTTAATTGATATTTATGATGCTTAATCACAAATAATTATTTTAAGATGATTAATAGACTATTGAGAATATTGGATTCTGTTGTCAAAGTTTCAAATAGACTTTGAAACGGCTTTTAAAAATGGAGTTTTAGGGATTCCAATGTTTATTTAAATTTAAAAGTTGTCTGTGTATCGTACGTATCGAACTGTATATTATTTAATAACTTGTGAGGCCAGATTTATTTTTAGTAATAAATTGCGTTTTACATCCAGTAAAGGATACATGTTCGTAGACTATTAACATTTGATGTCGGTACTTATAACCTTATTATGTCTGTTACTATATTACTTTTATTTTATACTAGCAGTTCGTTATAATATGTGATAAAAAATAACACACTAAAATTTTATTCATTTAATTATCTTACCTTTCTGTATACAATTTGAATGCCTTAAATGTTTAAGATTTATCATTTGTTCAAATATTATACTGATTAATTTTTACTATAAGCACTTTGTCTAGGTCAACCTAGCTTTATTTGATGGTGATGCTCGTTTTTCCTAACGTAAGACACGAACGTGTTTGATGTAGTGAAGAAACAAACTCAGGAAACGGCGTATTTATATTATTACTAGCAATGACGGACGCGTAATTTTAGATTATAAGCGTATTGCGATCGAATCATTTGTTGTAATATGTAATGAAGAAACTAGTCATATTCATTCCGAAACTGAATCTTTATATATCACAAATACACGAAGTTATCTATGTATGTACAACTTTTTTAACGTCATTTAAATGCCTACAATAAGAAAATTAGATGTTAGATCACATAATTTTTTTGCTTTCAAAATATTCATTATTCAGTACTTTTGTTTCTACTAGAATGTAAAATTTAAATTGTACTTAAGGAACCGGTAACAATGATATAGGGTAATACTAATACTTTTAAGATTGACCTGCAAATTTATGCAAAATAATCAATTTATCACAAGCAAGATAGCAAGAGATCTTTGAGAGACATCGGAACATTTTTTTTGGGAGAATGATAATAATCGGCGTTATCGTTTAGATTTTATGATGACTAAAGTTTATAAATACCACCAACATGTTCTTCTGTACGTGGATTTTACAGATCTATGGAGGAAATTTGTCCTTAACTTCACACGCAATAAAAAATCGTCATAATAAAATAAAATAAACCACTTTCTTTTTTTTCTTCACGTTATTATTCTAAGCCTTCTGCCTTCATTATTTTTATATTAGGTAACGTATCTAGTTCGTATGTGTAACTGTGCTGTAGTAAAACCGGGCCAGAACACAGCAATAAATATCAATTAGACTATTGTTATATCAACGTTTTACGCGTTCAACATGGCGTGTATTTTTATTCGCAATAAAATAATTATTGCACTTGCTAAATGTGGATCGCGGTAATAAACTGCCTAACCTTTTACTTGGTGACGTCAACGCTACGTAGATTTGGGTAATAAATTAAACGCATGTGTAAAATTGGGAACAGCAGATCATATGAACGGCTGCGTATCAAGGAACGGTGTGACAGCGCGAACGTATGAATAATACGGTATTTGACTAATTCTGGAAATCGTTTTAAATGATTCTTTTAGTATATAATAAACGTACAGTAATAATTTTTCTGTGAAATTTACAGTATATATGATAAAAAACGATGTTAAAATTTAAATTGTAAAAATCGCGGCAAAAACGACGTCTTTGTAATGGCTCCGGTCACGTGATGCATGTGACGTCACACACTAGTAAACCAATCCATCTTGTATACTTCGGAAGGTGCATTGCTTTTTTTTTTCTTCAAATTTCAGTATTTATTGGAAGAAATGGCTTATAAATGGTTTGTAGTACTGTGGTACTACATTGTGATGTACAAATACGTCTATAAAAACTCCGGAAAAATTATTTGTTTCTGAATCCCAAAAAACGTAAATTGTGGTTACGATTGGCGCGAAGAGAGCCAAACAGTATTTAGATGCATACAAATGTTTTTATGTGGGAAGATCACTATTGTGAGTACCTGGAAAAAAAAATTATATATGGTTCTATAGAATCATATATAATCTATATATATTTATATATGACTAACTGTTGCCCGCAGCTTCGCCTGCGTTAACTAAGATTTACAACGGGATATTAGTACGCGAAATAACATTTTTTACACCTCGTGTCCGAAAAACCAAAATATCTTACGGAACCCTATTTTTATCAGAATAAAATTTAGCCTATGCTACTCGTGGATAATGTAGCTTCCGAATGGTGAAAGAATTTTTGAAATCGATCCAGTACTTTTTGAGCTTTTTTTTTTTTTTTTTTTTTTTCGGTTGGATCTATGCTAATGGTCCTAGTGACCGTTATGCGTCATCGGGAATGGGGTGATCCGGTTGGATCATCCTATGACGTTAAAAATTTGGGGGGTTGCCCCCCGCCATGTTCATGGCGTCGGGTTTGTACCTAACTTGGTCAGCTACGGTCGACTGGTTTGGAACGGGTGACGTTAGAAACCTATCGTGAGGGCCGGCCCTCCCCTCCCCCGGTAGCGGGGGAGGCGGGTCAAGCGCGGGACCCGAGCAAGCTGCCGATAGCAGAGTGCTATCGGTGATTACACGGTCTATATTGGTGTCGACTCGTAGCTGATCTGAGCCTATGCTGTCGCGGTTGATCCGGATCAACTGGTCAACGGAGTGTAGGGTTCGACGTCGCATACGACCCCGGGGCCCATGCGGTGTGAATGTGTGCCTAACACCGGCTGTGTTATGTCTGAGTGTGTGTTGTAGCTTACGTCGCGCTTCAGCGTCGCGCTTTAACAGTTCTGTGATTTTATCAACAGGATCGGTTATGACATTCTTAGGTGGAGGACTTATTAGGTGCTAAGCTATCGGGGGACTTTTTGAGCCTATTCATTACAAACATACAAACATACAAAAATAGCTACAAATCTTTCCTCTTTATAATATTAGTATAGATATAGATTACATACTACTTAGGTATATATAATTCTCAAGAAATATATATTATATTAATATTATAGGTTTAAAATAACATGAATGGTAAGTACACTAATCATTCTTAAATTTATATTTATTTACTATAACTACTTGCTGTTAAAAAAAATAGTTTGCATAAAATATTCCCTCATAATCTTTTAAATGTATTGTAAATCGTTATATACTTCGCTATAGTACCTCCGAGATTATGTGTACAAAGTTTCATGATGATCGGTTGAGTAGTTTTCGCGTGAAAGCGTAACAAACACCCCTAAGCTTCAGCTGAATAATAATCAGCGTTATTCTTAAAGAAAAGTGCAACCATAAAAGCGTCTATCATATGTAGGTTCAAGGTTGCTGTTATCGCATCATCGCTTGCACAAAATTTCCTTCCATTTTGTGATTATACTTACCACTATTAATGACTAGTTATAAAAAATGTCCAAAAGTTGTTTAAAAATAGCTCAGAAGTAAAAATAATAACCAAAACACATTAATCTCGAACGACAATCAGTAGTACAAAATATTGTTTACTTGCGTGTGACGTCACGAGTGTTACCACCAATCACAGGGCGTTTTGATTCACATCAAAAATTTTAAAAAATATCATTTTTATTTTGCGAATTATGCAAAATTTATGCATTATTTTGTTCAAAAAAAGTGATAATGGTTTTCTTTAGACTATTATCTCGCAGGATGTCCACATTTCATAGAGTATTTTGAATGTTGTCAAACACCGTATTTGACTTTTTCAAGTCTATTTGAATATTTGTTTCCCAAGTCTATTTTATTTTTTACCTATATCTCACTTTTAGAGCTATGCTGAAAAGCTATGCTAAAAAAATATATAAACTTTAAGTAGCTACATAAAAATAATAATCTAGAATAAAATGTCCTAATATTTACAAATAATTAGATAATGAATATAATTTTTTTTATCGATGATAAGAAGTTTTTAAAATGAGCATTTTTATTTGAATTTTTGATTTTTATTCACATTTGTTCTGGATTCAGTATTACAATACTCAGATTCCGGAACAAATTCCGAATAGGAGGAATGCTTGAAGGTAATCAAAAGTTTTATTGTATTGTAAATATTACTGCACTATAAATTTGGTGGTTTATTGAACGAAATTGGTTTACTTTTTATATTTATCCTAGTAAAAAGTCATCTACGACATGTGTATTTTCAGAAACGTATCATACATACATCAACACATAGTCTACAGTTAGTTTTTAAAGAATTTGATAACACATACATTTTGAAGTACCTATAAAAAAGTATCAACCCTTTATGTCCCACTGCTAGGCACGGGTCTCCTCCTCGAAATCAGGCGAGGAGGGTAATGGGCCAATAGTTCACCGCGCTGGCCCAGTGCGGGCTGGTGAACTTCACATGCCTGCATGCCTGATGAGATTTAAAGTCTTTGAAGGTTCAAAGACTTTAAATCTCATCAGGCATGCAGGTTTCCTCACGATGTTTTCATTCACCGGTGAGCGAGCGATGGTCTCGTGTTCGGGGTGCACCTAGAAATTAGAAAAACCCATTTCAAGGCACACACGTGGGGATCGAACCCGGAACCTCTCGCATAAGAGGTCGAGTCCATCCACCGCTGGACCATCGTCGCTTTGAGTACCTATATTATTATTTTTTACTTTGAAACCCCCACGCGCTACAAGTAGGTTTTTTAATGACGCATGAAGTATCGAAACCCTTACTCACTACTCAACCCATAATGAATCACTCCGCCAGTTAAAGCCGTGTAAATGCGACGTCCGACCGATTTAAATAAGTTTTTGATTCCCTTTAATGTCTACACTTGTAATGATGTCTCTTGAAGTCGTAAATTAATTACATCAAGTGCTTAATATCATTTGCATATTACAAAGAAGAGCCAGATGGTAAGCTGTTGCGTCTGCCGAGTTAAGATTTACAATTTAATTTGGTGTGTGTCTGTTAAGGAATCAGTTTATAGACTTGCTATATAAATAGTACATGTACAGTCAACGTTCAAAAGTCCAGTAGCATCGTAACGACCGTATTCGCTTGCCGCTATAGTGCGTATTATGAATGTGTGCGCCATGTTACCATGTACACTTTACCCACACTTAAATGTCATACAGTATTAATACCAGAAAGTATAAGCGTGTAGTGGATGCAAGACAAAGATAACGCTATATTGTTTGTCCTCTTCATTCATTATTGCACCGTGTCAATAATAATGCAAAAATTTCACAAGTTACGTAAGATAGCTCGTAGCTCCATCGGTAAATAATTGGCCTCGCATCGATGCTAGGTGAAATGGTCACGGTTCAAATCTCACTTTTGCGAAGTCTTTATCTTAACATTCTTATAAACTCATTTATTTTTTAATGAAATGGCTTTTTTTAAGTTTTATTTATTTAAGAATAATATTAATTATATATATCCTATTTAATATTAAATAATATAATATATATTAAGTAGGTAATATAATAAAACAACACTTTTAAAATATAAAATATACGGTCACGGTTCAAATCTCACTTTTGCGAAGTCTTTATCTTAACATTCTTATAAACTCATTTATTTTTTAATGAAATGGCTTTTTTTAAGTTTTATTTATTTAAGAATAATATATATATATATATATATATATATATATATATATATGTCGGAGAATTATTTTCTTCACAGTCACTCATTGTGGGCGATAGCAGGGATCCGGGCGAGAAATAAAGTCTTCGTAGAAATCACTTGTTAATTTATTACAAAGTAATAATAAAGTAATTAAGAAACACAGTACAGTTCCTCGGCAGGTATCAACACTTAGGCGACCAGTACGAAAATCATCCTCCTCACTGACCGCACAGGCTTTATAGAGTTTCACCACCCTCCAAAACAGGCTCTGTACACGTCACTATGACGTTGTGTTTTAGTTTTCAATTGACTTATAATAACCGGATGCGACACGGCCATCCTGCGTAACACACGTCCTCGTGTGTGCTAGTCTGAAACCAAAGAAATACCACACAGTATCATTCACGTTCGGCTATACCTGACCTTATCTATTCTGTCTCAAAACAATCTCCTTTTTATTATTAGTCATTTAATTTTTTTTAATTTTTACTGCTTAAATATTACTACTGACTTTTGCTGCAAACTCTACTAGCTAATACAATTCTTACAAATAGAAAAATAGTCATCTCTGACCATGAAATTACACACATGTAAACACACTTAAATCAACCCTGTGACTATAAGTGTTTAACAATAGTCAGCCCTGTGACTATTAGAACTATGTCGGACAGTCAGCCCTGTGACTGAAGCGCAAAATATCGCACACATACTCGTCAAGCCTGTGACTGTATTCAATGATAGTCATCCCTGTGACTTAGTGTAATACACAAATACACACATACAGTCATCCCTGTGACTTAGTGTAATACACAAATACACAGATACAGTCATCCCTGTGACTTAGTGTAATACACAAATACACACATACAGTCATCCCTGTGACTTAGTGTAATACACAAATACACAGATACAGTCATCCCTGTGGCTTAGTGTAATACACAAATACACACAAACAGTCATCTTGAGACTTTTCTTGGACTGACAATCTATATGGGCGTCTTTGGACAGTTTCACTAGGATCCTTTAAGCTAATCTGTAACTCCTGTAATCTGTAACACCTGTCGTGAAACAAGTAGTCGGCATGCCGGTTATAAAATAGTTTGCATAGTGATTTAATATCTCTAAAAGTTTTGGTCTATATTCAAAAGCGATACCTGTATCGATGCAATTCAAATCGAGAGAAAAGTTCTGGATTGTGCAGCTATTAACAACATTTTTAACAACTGAAAATTAGTACATGTCATCATAATCGAAATCCCTAACTTTACAATTTCACAACCAACCATTATGTCACTACGTAAACATAAATATCAGATAACAAATGTAACAATAATTGTCAAGAGTGTTCATAAATTTTAACCTCAACTAAAACTTGTTCTTTGACACAGCTTTGACCAATCTCAGTTAGGCCAACAATATTCCATTAACGCTTTCCAGAAAACTTTGTTGCTACACTTTCCTTTACTAATGAACATTCAGCGCCAGAATCGTAGTGAAAAACGTAAGACTCACCGTGGTGTTGAAGTTATCTAGTAGAAGGTTCGATCGCACACAGGTCGACTCGACGCTCGGCCTGCGCGCTAGCGCTGGTACTGCCGCTGCGTCCACGATTTCCAGAAGTACAGCGGCTAGCCACATGTCCTACCTCCCCACATTTGAAACATCGAATGCTTGAAGGTTTGTCTACACATTTAAAGGTGATAGGCACGTCTAACCTTACAGGTGACCTTGACTTGTGGTTTTTTGGCTTTAATCTGCACTCAGCCTGTCGATGGCCCAATTTTCCACAGTTGAAACACTCTGGTTGCTTATAAAGCTTTTCTCGTTTATTATCAGGTATCATAGTTGCCTCAGCTACCGTTGCTCTTCGTTTAAGATAGGAAAAGGCCTGTAATTCCTTTTGTAGTTGCTGCCGAGTAGTGATTTCATTTGTAAAAGCAAGGCGTTGTAATCGCGAGTCATGTTGAGAAATATGCGCAAGAGCGGTAGCTACAGCAATTTGTTCCTTAGTACAATTCTTCCAGCGGTTCATCAAGGTAGTAACAATGCGACCCGCACAAGCAGCCGGTGACTCGTTATCTTTTAATTTTTCACTACGTAAATTAATGAGGGTACCTGCACAAGTTTCTGTGGATATAAATCTTGCAATAAAAAGATTCTTAAACTCCATCCACGTTATTCCAGGGTATGATATCTGAGACAACCACGTTGATGCAGAACCTTTCAGTGCCTTGCTAATGATAACAACTAGTTGACCGCCACGTGGTGGGTTTTCTTCGAAACAAATATCCGCTGTTGCACACCATGACCTTGCGTCGCTTTCTTCTTTATCAGGATTAAATTCCGGTAGAGAAAAGCGATCATATGATTCTTGCGGTTGTAATGTAGAAATTAATGACATCATATTTTGGTTCTGTTTTTCGATAAGTTGTCGCCACAAATCGTCACTATTTAATAATTTCTCAGCCCGTTGACATCGCACTTCTGATGTCGGAGAATTATTTTCTTCACAGTCACTCATTGTGGGCGATAGCAGGGATCCGGGCGAGAAATAAAGTCTTCGTAGAAATCACTTGTTAATTTATTACAAAGTAATAATAAAGTAATTAAGAAACACAGTACAGTTCCTCGGCAGGTATCAACACTTAGGCGACCAGTACGAAAATCATCCTCCTCACTGACCGCACAGGCTTTATAGAGTTTCACCACCCTCCAAAACAGGCTCTGTACACGTCACTATGACGTTGTGTTTTAGTTTTCAATTGACTTATAATAACCGGATGCGACATATATTACTATATACTATTTAATATTAAATAATATAATATATATTAAGTAGGTAATATAATAAAACAACACTTTTAAAATATAAAATATATGTTATATTTATTTAAATAACCTAACATTAAACAATTGAATTGATTGACGTTAAAATCTTTGATCCATAGATATATCAAAATAAAAATATTATAGATATCTATTGTGTTACCAATATTTCATATTATTATTGAGGTTATAGTTTAATTATTCATTTTCTCGAGGAAAAGAGGATTAAAACTTAACCCCAACCTTTAAATATTAAACCTACTAATTATTGGCCAGCACGTCCCTAGGTAGAAACTAGAATGCCCGATTGAAACTAAGGAAATATAAATATTATAACAATTAATACTTAGTGTGACACAGAAACATATATTTAATGTAATAATATTGATTAATATTTTGTGTGTATAAATTCAAGATCACCCGGCCCTTGCGCACTAATCCCCACAAGTTCACACTTATTCTGCCAGATTCGGTGTTTGACACTACATTATTTTCACTTTATATACTATTATCTTTACGCCATAAATGTAGTCTTCCTTTTCGAGAGGATTTAAGTCTATTCATCGGAAAAAAATATTGTGCGATGCGTATCCGTTCGTCTTTATGCCTTTCGAGTCAAAAACGGTTTTTTCGCCGGCTTTCGGTGATGTAGTCCCTCGTCATGAAGTGCACGACGAACGGTTATCAATGAGGTGTTAAATTCATCGGCAAAACGTCTTGTCGGTATGAAACCACACGTTTCATACTCCGCTGCCATGTAACGCCGCTGAGTCTGGTTAATAAGAAGTGGCCTTCCACTTCGTTTACGACTCTGCAAGCCACCTTCTTCCTCGAATCTCTTCACCCGTCGACTTACAGTATTTCTCTAAAAAAAATTAACAAATTGTAAAAGACAATTTTAACCATTGAAAAAATATGCATCACAATAATATAATTAATTTCTACTTACAGAGAAGCCAGTTTCGTTATAAATTTGAGAAATATTCAGGCCATTCGCATATAGGGCCACAATATTAGCTCTTGATTCGATATTAATATTTGCTTGCATATTGGACACCTATTATTATTTTAAATTGGAACAGTTAGTACACAATCACTCGTAGCTGAGTTCACCAACCAACATTTTAATATTTTGTTTTTTCTAAGCCAGTAATCATTTTATTTCAAATCTACCCTCACATTCTTAGCTCTGTTTAGAATGTTATGTTTCTAACTAAGTTTTAGTTAGAAACATTCGTAATAATTTATAAATATTTCAAAATTTAAAACATTACAATTTAAAAATGTAGAATCGACGCAGAACCAATGTGGGATGGATTTGATCCTGCAATCGTAGAATAAAATATATTCACTTGCTTAACCACTGGGCCACGGCATTGCTTACACGTTGAGACGAAATTAACGATATGAATTTATACAGACAAACAAAGTGTATGTGTGTGTGAATTGTCTTTATAGAAAAAGGTCACAAGTAACGTTAAGTGTTGACGCTATAGCTGCGTTCGATTGCTACTGGACTTTTGAACGTTACTGTACATTAACTATCACATGTTCGGTAGTGTTATAGGTTGGAATTATACTAAGTAGAATTATGAATTATAATAAGAACGCATGAGAACTGAGTGAATGACTGTGCGTTGGGAATTGTATTGGGGTGCACTAAAACTACTGCGAGCGCTTTCAGCCGCTTTCTGAGCGACCCGGATCTGCAGGCAACAGGAACCCTTAGCGACAAACTGGCCCCGGCAAAGCCAGCTACTAAGCAGTCCCCAGGACGTCGTGTCTACCGGGGCCCGGGTACCCATCCCGAGCCCGACACGAGCACAGAGGTGTATTACTGTAGCGCCTTCGACGCACCCTCGTTCGTCGTCAGTCTCTCACCCGTTCGTCGGCCTCCTTCTGGGACCTCTGAGTGAATGACTGGCCTTTTGGTCTAGTAGTTAGTGACTCTAGAGGTCCTGATTGCTAAACCAGGTTTTGGGTTCGATTCCCATCCAGGACAAATGTTTGTGTGATGAGCATGATCATTTGTTCTGTGTCTGAGCGTTATTTATCTGTATTATGTATGTATTTAGATATAATATATCAATGTATCAATTGACTGGTTGCGAAAATATAGTTTCTGCCTAGTTTGGGCTCAGATGGCCGTGTGTGAGTTGTTAGAAAATAAAAGAACTATAGAAAAATACGAAACATAAACCTATTTGTAAAAAAAATAGTCCTGGTAATTACCAGGAATAAAGAAAATAAAATAATGAAAATAAAAGTGTTAGCTTTATTTAAGTTAATATTTAGGACATAGAGTAATAACTCTATGTGCAAAATAAAGCTAAATAAAATTTTGTATTGGGGTATATGGCATTAAGATTAAACGTTGAGGACTCCAAAATCTAAAGTCATCATCATCATCATCAGCCTTTATCCGTCCATTGCTGAAAATAGGCCTCCCTCAATGAACGCCAAGACGACCGACCTGCCACTCGCATCCAACAAAAAACAAAAGTTTATTTTAAAGGCAATTTGTTATGTATTTCTTTGGAGCCTGTACTGTTACTTAGGTGTGTAACATAAACTAATCGCGTGTTATCGACTATTTCTGATTTTTTTACTCGATACACCGATTTGTATAGTAACAAACGTAGTCAAATTTTTAAAATCAAAAAAATGAATATAATATAATCATAGATATACATTAAAAGATGTTATGATAAATTGTAATATAAACGGGTATCGTGAGTCAGGCGTGACGCAGGCGACTCTGTCAACGCGTTTGAGTCATTTCTTGTGGCTTTAATATAAATGTACTCTATAAAAAAATGTCTGACTGTTTCATACTAGAACATTGATGTCCACGTCCATAATATGTGTAAGTGATATGCGTATAACTCATCTAAGAAAAGTAGACTTTGCTACTTTTGGTATTTTGTGGATTTTCGTGTTTGTATTACAAAACTTAGTTTGTATGAGCTGGCTATCTCCTGCCTTTATCAACATAACGAGTTTGCAACAGTAAGCTTCCATTGATAACTTAGACCTATCCCAAGGAATGCTAAAACGTCTGACTTAATTTTATTAGGTCATCAGATGAAGTTATTTGGATCGAACTGAGTAAAATAATTCTTCCTTAAAGTAAAGTTTAAAAAATAAAATAAAGGCGCCATTAGATGGCACCTCTATCAGTGTGCCTTCTTTGCTCTGTGCTTGCTTATTTATTCCGTGGTGATAACTCAGCGACTAGTGGTTTAGACTCCTTGGTGGTTGTATCTTGATCACCCACAACAAGTAAACATATGTACGTTTCATTGATAATATAGTACCCGATTTATTCATATACAATATGAATTCTAATATATAAAAAAAACTGATACGCATTACTTCCACTGCAGACCACGGGTTTCCTCGAAATCAGGCGAGGAGAGTATTGGGGCATGTATCACCGATGCACTGGCCCAACCACAGATATTTGAAATAAGTTCTTAATATTTTTATGGGCACAACCTGCGGTTGATGAACTTCAAACATCGTCAAAGATTTTCAATCTCATCGGGCATGTAGGTTTTTACACGTTTTTTTCTTCTCTGGTAAGCGAGCGACGGTCTCGTCTTTAGACTTTAGGTGCACTTTAAAATAAAGAAAAACTCATTTCAAGGCACAACCGGGAGACAGGATGGAACCCGGATCCTCTCACTAAAGAGCCCGAGTCCACACCCACTAGAACATCGTCGCTCATCATCTGCCTAGCCTTTTTGCGAACTATATTTTGGGATCGGCTTCCAGTCTAACGGACTCAGCTGAATACCAACATTTTAAATGGAGCGACTGATTATATCGGACCTTCACAACCCAGTAACTGATACGGTATCCGCGGTAAAACTAGCTGTCAGATTCTCGGGCTTCTGACGACCCATAACGACTGTCAAAGATCCACGAACGACAGCCAGGACCAAGGGCGTAGCATGCTTTCCGAGGCACGGAGTAGACTCGGTATGTAAAAATATTCACCCATCCACTGACCAACCTCGGCAAGCGTTGCTTAACCTGGTGGATCGATCCGCGCGGCTGTTACCACTGAGCCACGAGCTCCTCTTTTGGTTTATAAGTATTAATTAAAATTATACGATGCCCGATATTACCGACTTAATTACACACTAGTATGTCCAGCTGTGATAATATCTTGGTAATATTATATCCAGCCCTTCTTGATTAACGTCCAACTGGCAATTATTTTGGCGCCTGCCATAATATGTATTTTTGTTCTGTTTACATGATATAAAGATGTTTATGAGATAAAACAATATTTACTTCATGTTTAAGTTTCATAAGATATTATTATCTTATATTTATTGGGATTAGAATAGGATTTGAGAGTTCGTTTGTACAGAAATTAATGTTTTTTTTTTTTTAATTTAAACCTAAGTTGGTATGTTTTTGTACATGACTTTCATTAATAAACGTCGATTCAACGTGTAACTGAAACCACTGATTCATCTGAGGCTGACATTGATAAAGTTTCAAAGGAAAAAATAATAATATGAATACAACAAACAGAAAGAGCACCAAGAATACATAAATGAAAAGAAATGATTTTATTGATTAACATAATAAATACATATATATGTAATAGGGTACCTATTACATATATATGTATTTATCATGTAGAATGCTGAATGCTATACGCTTTTATAAACTTGTACAAAAGTGTATCATAATTTTTTGTCTAATCCATTGGAATTAGAACATTTATATAAATAATCATATTTATCTAAAGATAAAGATAGTAAATGCAACTGATATTTCACGTTTATTCGCGGGCTCCGACAAATTATGAGAAAAACTGACACATTTAGTACTTGATTTGTGATTCAATTCTGTTACATAACTGCGTGCTTTTTTGAGAACGTGCGACTGTTTTTTAAACTAGAATATTATAAGATACGATGTCATAATTTCCAAAATCATGAAATCTTTTACGGTGATATGAATAATTTTCTATTTGTGTTTATATGAGTTTATAGTGTTGGTTATGGTTTAAAATGGAAGCAAGTAGTTCTAATTTGTGGTATTAACTATAGGGAATGCAAATATCCTATTTCAGGGCTATGGAAGAGCTAACCTACAGCAATATTTGCGGTTTGAGAGTGTAGATGAGGCTATACATGTATTACGCGTCTATACAAAATATGTATGTGGAAAAGTTTGTTGAGTGGCTATTGCCGGCCAACAGTGCCTGTGTTCGCCCTGTTCGGTGGCCCATTAGCGCCGACACTTGATGTAGGTAACAACATTTTACTGGCTCTATAATTAACCCTTAATTACTCGCATGGGGTCAAAGCATTTTCGGATTAAAAAATGAAGCACTTGGCGCGGTCCGATTCCCCCAGCGCCCCCGCTAGCTTCATAATCCGCGTCTTAGTTTGTTTTTATCTAATGCCCAATTCACAGGAGTGGAAGGAGGAGTCGCTGCGCTCTTGAACGGTGACCCATGCGAGTAATTATGTTACTTTTTTGGAAGAGGCAAGTTTTTTCTTTTTTGTATTTATTTGGTGTATTATAAATTATATTTATGTTATTGTATAATAATTGAATAAATGTTTGTAATAAATCAGTTTTTTACAGCTTTATACAGTAAAATTATTTAAAAATTCAGTTTTACTACAAGATTGTCTCTTTTTATCAGTTAGTCACGGATAGGAGAAAAAGCAAATTGTGCAATAGTTAGAAGAGGTTTTTGATAAAGAAGAAGTCAGAGTGCCAGGCTCTGAGCCAAAGTTAGACGAAATAGCACAAATTGATCATGATAGTGCTAGTGAGATCGGGCAATCCTCCGCTATCAAAATATCCAATCAAGTGAATCGTCAGACAACGAAGAAATGTATAAGATTAGTGTCATTTCACACTAAAACAGTCTGAAATATACTGTCAACAGTGTAACAAGAATGATTAGGAGGATTCCTAAAAATACTAGTATTAACTATGATTTGAGTATACCGAAAAACAAATTGTTAATTTTTGATATTTATTTTAATTTAACTTGTTTTGTATAATTAGTAAGAAGTTCAAGTTATTACCTGTAGATATTAAAGTATAAATAAAGCATTTTTTTAATAAAATAGTTTCATTTACTTATATACTTCAATATATATTAAAAACCACTCATTCTATTTGGGGTCATCTGTGACCCCATGCGAGCAGTTATGTAAGGTTCTCTGTGCGAGTAATTAAGGGTTAAAATATATAATACTAGCTGTTGCCCGCAGCTTCGCCTGCGTTAACTAAGATTTACAACGGGATCTTAGTACGCGAAATAACATTTTTTACACCTTGTGTCCGAAAAACCAAAATGTCTTACGGAACCTTATTTTTATCAGAATAAAATTTAGCCTATGTTACTCGTGGATAATGTAGCTTCCGAATGGTGAAAGAATTTTTGAAATCGGTCCCGTACTCTTTGAGCCTATTCATTACAAACATACAAACATACAAAAATAGGTACAAATCTTTCCTCTTTATAATATTAGTATAGACTAGCTGTTGCGCGTAGCTTCGCCTGTGTAAACTAAGAATTACAACGACATCATAGCGGGTTAATCCTAATAATATTATAAATGCGAAAGTTTGTAAAGATGTTTGTTACTCTTTCACGCAAAAACTACTGAATGAATTTTGATGAAACTTTATAATTAGCGCCCCGTGTTCCCGTGGGAATAAGGGGATGAATGAGCCTATGAGTCAATCTGACGTATAAGCTACCTTATTATGAAGTTCAAGAAATCGATTCAGTAGTTTTTGCGTGAAAGAGTAACAAACATCCACAGACTTTCGAATTTATAATATTAGTAGGATTACGTTAAAAATGTCAAGACCTCACGTTTCAATAATAAACATAACAATATCGCTAAGGATAAGCAACCCACTGTTCTTCAAGTCCAAGAATTCTGCCGTGATGCTGTTTTATCGAACAGGCAATTAGCTGATCGTATTCAACGCGTATAAATTCATACGTTGTATAAACACTCATTAAACGAAAAAATTGTGTTTATGCGTGGTATATGTTTACAAATAATATAAAAAATCCGTTTTATATTCTGCTGGTGTCATAACAAGAGGTTTATGTACGAAGATTAATTCGAGGTGGAAACGATACGTGGAAATGTTTGGATCAACATTTTATTGCTTGAATAACTCCAGCACCTATATCATGAAGTAACAGAGAGGCAACGTAAAGTATAAGGTTAATCTTCAATGTGTATTTTACTTTTTTTAAATATAGTAGGGAAAACCTTGGTAGGTGTTGCCAGGATCTTCGAATAGTTTTATACCATGTGTGGAACTGGCCCTGAGAGTATTCTACTCAAACTAAAACCGCTCCCAGCCCCTACAGCCGTTATTTAAGGATTCCGGATCTGAAGGCAGTAATGGGAGGATTGCCCGGCTGCAACCAAGGAAGCGAGCTGCTTACTTCCTTAGTGGCGGCCGGGCGACGCGACGTTGTGCCATACTGGGCTTCCATCCTAAGCTAGTAGACAGTATGTTTTCTAGTGTCTACCATCATCTACAATGCATTTTATCTAATATGAAGTCGGTATTTTCAAGCGTAGCGCTTGTGATGTAAGTAAGAAGGACTAAAAACAAGTAAAGTATGAAGAAATAATAAAAGAATAGTAATAAGAATTATAATAACAATAATATAAAAGATTTTACTTGTAAAAAAATATTTAAAAAATAGATATATAATTGTCACTTGGAATGTAAAATTATTATCGCTTTAGCTACGTTTATCTTGTCTCGTATCCCCTGCAGAAGGTTCTAGGTGACTCTAGATAGAACACTATTTAGAATGTTAGAATGGTCACGGCGCTCCTTTTTATTTTAACTTTAATACTTTCTAATTTTACCAAATTAATTGAAATAATTTCTGACAAATGGTGGAGTTATATATAGAAAAAATAAAGTTACAAATATAGTTTAAAAGCTTATATAAAACATATACCTGTACATTCATAAGCCCTGAGTATCGTCGGCATAACAGTTATCAACCTGTTTCCATCGACAGCTAGGCATAGGCCCCTTTTAATGAATGCCAAGATGGCTGATCCATCGCCACGTTTGTATGCCTGCGTACCATAATACAAATACTAAGCCCAAATATATCCAGCACTTCCAAACCCCCAGTCGCGGTGACCAATTATTTACGAGCCGATGTGCGTCAGCCGAAGTCGCCGCGCTTTATTTGTGTTGGCTTCAATTTATTCGCTTATTGGTTTTTTTTGCAAGACGTTGTTCCGTTTATACTTGCGATTGATTTTATACACAAAAGAAAATGGTCTTTGTAATTGGATTTAAAAAAAAATGAAAAAATATATTGAATAATTTTTCAGACTAGATAGTCTAGCCTGACGCGAGATCAAGTATACATAAGTAACTGGTACTTTTGCCACTTTATTTAATAAATAAAAATAATGACATTGTTTTATAAAGTTTAAACTTTTTTTTCCATTACCAGAATGGATAATTCCTTCTAATTGTCATTAATTAGACTGTAGATTTTTGTCGCGCATATAAGTCATTCGTATAAAACGCGAATAAGTAAATATTGGATTGGAAATAGTAGGTATCGAATAACGTGATACCTACCTACCGATTGAGCTTAAATTTATTGAGTCTAGACCTTTCGGGAAAAAAAACGAATAACGTGAAGGGTCTAATTGCCAGGCCGATCAAATGACGCTAAGGATAAGAACTGCTAAAGTCCAGTAACTAGTTGAATAAGTTGAAAAATAAGAGTTATGTGAATAATAATCTATCGTCCCAGATAGAAGTTATAGGTTTTTAAATGGTACGAATTATATCCGCAAACGTTCGGGGGAAACATTGGAATAGTGTAACAGGACCCTTATCTGTCTGTGGCTGCGTCAATCGCACTTGAATCATTTCTCAACTGCGTCTGGTTTGAATTAGGGGCGTATATTTAGATTTCAGTTTACAGACGATAACGGCCTGTCACTCATGACTACGTTTTAGAATCATATTTGATTACTTCAAAGTAGATCAATGATCATTGTGAATTCAATTTCAGAGGTATATGGAAAAGTAGATATTATTTCAAGAATCAAGAAAACAGAGTGAAAGTAATGTTGTGTGCTAACGTATGCTATATCCGGTCATGACGATTTTCCGACGGCATCAATCAAAATGTCTAAAATTATAAAATCCTCAATCAAATTTTCTATGAGTTAAGTATCATATTAACCAAACTATTATTAGTTCTTAGCTGATTTTTTTTTTTTTTTTTATCCCGTAACCGTAAAAGTTGTTTCATTTTAAATGTGTGACAAATTAATACTGCTTTAACTATTCTGAGTAAAAGATGTAAAAAAGTAAAAATTATTGTAAAAATCTAACCCGCAGAACAAAAAACATAAGATAGATAGACTCACAAAGTGCCTATTTAGCTACCAAGGCGGCTCGAATGCGCAGAAGGAATTAAAGCCTGTATCTTCAACGTAGTCCGTGGTTTTGTCATATGTTTTTTTTACAAGAACACTTTTGATATACTTTTTGAACTTTCCGTCAGTTCTATAACTGACTTTGGCAACTTGTTTTAAAGCGTAGGTTTACTACTTACTTTACTGTTTGGATACTTACAGACTTGCTTTTTTATTAATCTGAAGTGTTAACTACCTGTTGATACGTGTGTATTTTTTCCTCCCGATGTTTGGAAGTTTTTGATGGTCATGAAAGGACCAAGATTACACGGAGAATAAAGGAAGAATTAAGTTAATCTTAAATATTGTTTTCTTATGTTTACACGAATTTCACTCATTATAATGAAACAACTTTTACGGGAGGTCCTCCCGTGACCATGGTTGCTGTAAAGTATCCGAAACGTCGATCATATAAAAAACTTAATAAACCGCGATTAAATCCGTAAAAGTTATTTCATTATAATAATCTTAAATAGTTCGATCTACACCGACAATGTTCATTTATTTATTCATTCATATAATCTTATTGACAGTCAATCACAGAACGAACGAGGATTATATGCATATTCCTTGTTCATTCCATTTTGATGAAAAGCTTGTTTTTCAAATGATTTAAATATGAGCGATTCATATTTTCAAGACAATTTATTCAAGTCACAGTAGAGGCTAGTCACAAATAGTTTGTCAAATCGCTATTAAAATTATGTGGCGGTGACGACGTTTTTGACAACGAATACGTTAAGTTCAATGAGTATCATATTATTATTTTTGTTGGTGATACATTTGCCAAAATTTTCTGGCATACGGCTAGGTCGACTGGTCAATCGTAAACGATGTAAAAACTATTAGGAATATTTGACAGTTTATACGCGAGGTTAATATTAGTGGCGTAGTAAATTTCCGAAATACCTAATACCTAATAGCAAATCATTTGAAGGCATTATGCATACATGCCACTTCTCCAGAGTCACGTTTTGTGCGTCGAAGAGCAAGCATAAGGAGAATTAATATAATCTTATATATAAAATTAAATAGCTGTTCGTTAGTCACGCTAAAACTTGTGAACGGCTGAACTGAATATTAGTAAAATTTTATATTTTAGGGAAGCAACTCATGTTAGACACAGACATGGGGACGTTTGCATCTTGTGCTATTTTGAATAAAAATTCACTAAGCAGCCACCAGCATAGATAAAAGATAGAGGAACAGTCAAGGCACTGTAAATTCTTCTTGAAGAACTTGCGTCTTGTGAACAGCATCGGCAATGCATGGTGCCGTTCCGCGCTGGGTGTGCAGGTTGCAACTGGAAAAAAATATGTTAGTTCACGGGTGACACTCAAGATTTTCTATCAAGGTGTAAAAAAAAAGGTGTAAAAATAGTGATAATAATAATAAAGGAACGTGGATCGAAAATAAAATTAGCGAGTGAACTAATTCGTAATATTCGTGATATTGTCATATCCTTATATTACCTAATATATCTACGAGTAGAGAAGAACTGTAGTGCATGTAAAAGATGACGATATGTTTGAAAACTTATATTTTAAAATTATTATGCTTATTTTCTTAAGAGAAAATAATTTACTATAGTAACACAAACCAAAATTCAAATAAACATTTCTTTTATAGCTTAGGAAGCTAACGAACAATCGAAGCTTTTTGGGGACTATCGACGCCTATAAACATCTACACAACCAAAGGTTATGCAGATGCGTTGCCTTCGTTTTCTCTTTCAACTTCACAAGCCGCACGAAACACGACAGAGTAGCTGTCACTTTACCAATATCATGTGAACTAAAGGTACCCGTTCATGCCGGCCTAATTTGGCTGCAAGGTAGAATTGTATCTAAATAGGCACTCACTCAGCATATATATCATAGACTCAATACTGGTCTTCCGTGGTCTTTTTTGTCTTATTTTTAATAACTGTGAAAATAAGATGGAAAAAGTTAAAAAAGAATACCCTTCCTAAATATTACCGAACGGGAACTATAAAGTACGTAACACACGGCGTAACGTAAACCGCAGTAGTATTTATGAATCATATCAACGTTTGTTAGTTATGTTTTATATAAACTCTGCGAGGAACACGTTTCTAAAATTTTCAGCTGTTCAATCAACGTCATGCTAGCAGGTAATTCTCACCTCACAATTGTACCATAAATTTGTTTTTTTATTGGAATATATGATGGCGAAGCTTTGGTTGCACCGAGAGAGAAAATATTTAGAAATAATGTCTTGAAACATGCTTGAACTAAAAATGTTGATAACGAAAAGAGAACTTTTAAAAGAACCAATGTACTGAAATCATAATAGACAAACGAGATATGTCTGCTAAAACTTGATAAAAAAATGTCCGTCTCTGTCATCGTTCACTATAGTAAACTAAAGTAAATGATGATGAGTATGAGTGTAAAGAAGTCTTAATCGAAAGTTATCAATCTTACCCATAAACATAAACAAGCCTTACTGAGAACGAAAATTTCTCATTTTGGGCCTGAGATCTCCTTTAGACTACGTCGAATCCAATGGTCGCTATCGGACTAACAATAAATTTATATGATATTTTTACCACATTACATCTTATAACCACACACTAATGAATAAACTAAGGGCGTCCGCTAAGAGCCCCTTCATACTAGCGTCTGTTCAGCCTAAACGCTCAATTCACGTATGCGCGGATAGACGCTAGTGTTGACGGCCTCTTAGATGTTTATTATTTTTCTACCTTGTTACAGAATGTGATTTGTCTGGCACTTACCCCGCCTGTTACGATACAACTGTCCGGAGCACAACTCACCCTAGCTGTAAATACAAAAAATATTGATTCTGTTAATATACCTACGGCGGCGGCAGTGGTAAAATGCTTGGGCTATCAACCTGTATATTATACTCAATTTTAAATAAGTTATATTGCATCGTATAAACTAGATTTTAAGCAAACGAATAATTCATCAAGGCAAAACTCCCAAATATTTCTATATAAGACGATAGTTTATAAGGTTCAAGAGTGGAGGCCGCGTTTAGGTAGACGAAGTGTTGGTCGGCTATTAACCAGATGGGAAGATGATCTCCGTGCAGTGACCGATCCGTGTTGGATGCGAGTGGCAAGGGATCGGTCGTCTTCGCGTTTATTGAGGGAGGCCTATTCAGCAGTGGACGGATAAAGGCTGATGATGATGATGATGAAGACGATAGTTATTATATAATATATTTAATTCTCAATCACATGCCATTACAAATAGGCGTGTAAGGTCGTTTTTGCAATACATAACATCATATAGCAAATGGCATTCATCGTATACCGACTGAATATTAAGGAAATATAGACATAATATTAGGGCGATTGAACTACTGCCAAAATTATTATGACTATCAATATAAAATATTTTTTCACTTAGGTTGATGCCACACACGTTGAGCCTCCGTATCGTTTTTTTGTTAGATTGTATGCAGTATTATCCTACTGGCTACTCCCTACTAATATTATAAACGCGATAGTTTGTAGGTATGGGTGGATGTTTGTTACGCTTTCACGTAAAAACTACAGAATGGATTTTAATGAAACTTTACAATAATATAGCTTTAACATCAGAATAACACATAGGCTATAATTTATCTCTGCTCTCCCACGGGAATGGGAAGTACGTAAGTAATAAGTAGTTGATATTAAAAATAATTGCTCGAAAATAATTAATGTTGTTGCTTGCCTTTTTTTTCCGAAATACATGAAAATTGCTATGCGCGAGAGGTACCTGTACTCTTTCTAAGTTGTACACTTGTGACGGAAACTCAGACCGGTTGACATCACGTAGAATATACCAGGTAACGTAAGTACCTTCTAAATATAAACGAGGTAATGACATTGTGAGCGAGTCTAATCGCCCACTGAATTCGTCTTATTAATTGGCCGCACTAAATCGCCCACGATTTATTACAATTAGTACTTAATTTAAAAAGCGTATTGTTTATATATTTTGACACCTATCTATTAAATTAACGTTTTGCGTATGATACATGTTAAAATCATTTACCTGTAGACACATTTTATTTTTATTTTATTTTATTTTCATTTCGGAAAACTTACAACTAGTTAAACATATATAACACAAAATATGACAACTATAAGGCCAATTAAAAGTTTTCACTTCTAGTATACGTTAATTTAGTACCTAATTACGAGCTTGCATATTGGTTCTTAATTACATGCTATTAAACAGTCACAAGATATTATATTGCTTTAAGGCACAAGGTCAAAATCACACAATGTATTCTTCGATTTTGGAATGCTTGTATGAAAAAGATCTTCATCGAATTCCAGGCTCACGGTGTTGAAAGTACGACTTGCTCTCACGATGTAAGAGTCTGTCTGTATGGTGACATGAATGATATTATGGCTTATTATATTAGTAACAGAATATTCTATAAAAACCGTATTTTTATACTTGCGTATCGGTGATGTCAACAATCGATGCTATAATGTTTACATTCTAGAATTATATGTGACTTTTACTAATAGTACAGTTAGAAACTAGCCCATAGTTTAAACTTTAAAACAAAGCTTCTTTTAAAGCCAATACACTGTCTATGACTATCTATCGAAAGTGAGTCTTGAGGTTCCAAATTATTGGTTGAAGAGTATGTAACATACATAGTGATGTAAAGTGTGATTTATTAGATTGTGTATTTTTATAATAATACTATACTATTATTCTGGCTTCATAATATTATGATACACGAGTTTTTTGAAGACGACTCAGATAATTTTCAGTTAAACATATTGTCGCAAACGAATATGTATGTTCACGGAAGGGAAACCAGGAAAAAAGTCGTGATAATAGTCATACACAAGCTTTACAATGAACAAAATTAAAGTTTATTTGAATGAAATAAGCGTAAGCTTTTTAGAGCGTAAAATATATGAATTTTCTCTGAAAAATGAATACAAGACATTATCCATCCCATTGACACCTATATTAGTTCCGCATTGTTGTCAACTGAAAAAATAAATATATTTTTGTTTTCAGATGCGCGCAGTAACATGGCGGCGAGGCGGTCACGCGCACGCATCTGCCTTGCACGGGAAATATTATAGCTTAGCTATATTTGTGTATGCCAGTCAGAACTTGACTAAAACATCGATTTGAAAACAAAATTTTAGAAATTTTTAAAAAACCAAATGATGCTATGGTGATTTTTTTTTTCTGAAAAGTGAAGGTGCTATAAACCGAAATAAATATGTGAAGTGAAGTGAAAGTGTGAAAAGTGAATATTGCAACAACATAAATATGAAATGACATAATCCATAACAATCATGGGAATACAAGTGGAAAATAGTGTGAATTATAATAATACATGTAAGTAAAATGCTAATAACATATCTAAAATCAAAATTAAACCCATCCAATTAAAAATTGGAATACAATTTTATATTTAAAATAAAATTTTATATTTAGACTTTTAGTTCTTAAATTAAAAAAAAGTTTAAAAGTAATAAAAGAAAAAGCGCTTCCTGCAAGCGAGTTTCTTATCATTCAATTCAAAGGGAAGTTTGTTCGTCTAAAGTTTTTATTGTAGCCGGCCAGATTTAATTTTAGCGTTTCAATGAATAGGCATTAAAAATATATTGGGTTGTAAAATCTTGAATATATTTCAAATTAGTTTATTAACTTAAGTCTCAGGTGCTTCAATAAGACTGTCAACTTACTGTAAAATTCACCTAAGCTTGTAAGTTGGCGAATTGGCTAATCTTTTTTATATCTTAATTTATTATTTGTACTCGCTATTAATTTTATAGACAGACCTGTGTGACTAGGTATAGTTCTCATGTATATAAAGCTTAAAGAGCTACATTGATAACAATAAAAAAATGTTTATTTTCTAATGACTACGAGTAAAATCTCGAAATAATTGTCCTCGCATTCTTTATTCGTGTATTTATAACAAAATAAAAAATAGCTTTGAAAATGTTCAAAGTAATTAAATAGCACAATGTGGTAAATGCCTGCATGCTTTATTTAAATGTTCTATTTCAGCCGATTAAGTATTTTTCAGTGTAAGTCCAATGCCGTACGACCCACAAACTGAGCGAGTGCGACTGATATTGATTACGGTCGATATTTTATATTCTAATCCGGTACTTACTCCAGAAATATTTTAAAAAATATTTCCGGATTCTACTTTATTAATTTTTACGATGAAAATTTAATGATCATTAAAATTGAGGCAAAATCATAGAATGTTCTTTAAACCAACGATGATGTCCAAGATTCTTGGAATCGCTAGTGCAGCAGAATATTTTAAGTTGGTTTACATTTTACGTGGTGTTTAGGAAAAAAAGATTAATTATTATCAGTTGAATACAAAGAAGTTATATCTACAATCGCTGAAGTATTGAAAAAATATTAAAAAAATAATGAAATCACTTAGCTGAATAAATATTGACTCTTGGTCTGTATGAACTGAATTAAAAAAATAAACACAAACCATCTCAAAGCAGGCACAATCTATGCATTTATAACTACTTAACTTACACCAACATTATTTTGGAAACTGTCCATTGAAGAATTGCCAAGAAGAGGATTAAAAGGTGATAAAAAAACTAGAGATAGAACAGCCATTTGCTCATTTAAAGGTAAATTATTACAAGAATGCGCGATAAAGTTACATGACGTAACTGCTGTCGGCTCGTAAAATAAGTTTTATTGGTAACTAGCTGTTGCCCTTAGCTTTGCCTGCGTTAATTAAGACTTACAACGGGATCTTCGGATCTATCGAGAAAGGCTACAGCCTTACTCGATAAATGGGCTATCTTTCAGTGAAATAATCATTCAAATCCGACCAATAGCTCCTGAGACCAGCGCGTTCAAACAAACAAACTCTTCAGCTTTATATATTGGTATATAAAATTATTATCAGTATATGTTGTCATAAAACGCCAAAAATAGGTATCAGATACTTATTTGTTTTTTAAATAAATGACTTATTTTAACGTAAAAGCTTTTTTTTAAAGTTCTGTGAAAAACACACATTATTTTTTTACTCAACTGAAGAAAATCTTTACATAGAGATGAAATTACTAGAACAAAAAGTAACATAGGTTTTGAAACATCAAATCTGTTTGCCGGAACAAGCTCACTGAATGGTGGTGCAAATGGACACGCCACATTAAGTCCGCGGCTAAATATCCACTAGTCTCCGCTGTTCAAACACAGTTTAGTGTGCTCAGATTTGCCTATGTGAACTAACGGAACTAGGCAAGTAAAACTTTTCATAACAATATTTACGGAACACAACAGATTAATAAACTGATCAATTAAAGCGACAAATTAAAGTGATCCAAAGAAGGCGTGTGAGATAGTAAGTAAACTATATATAGAAACTGATATACATATTGAACACAACTGAAATTGTATCCCATTAGCACACTAACGGACCTGCTCATTACATATTTTAAATACATAATACAGCTTAAAGGCCGATTTCACCAACACTGAATTTACACGAGAGTAGCTATCGCAGTATAACTTTACTCCGTCAATTTATTCTAAGATTAACTTCAATTACATTTCACCACGTTATGCTAAAGATATCTTATTCTCGCATAGTTACTCCGTGACGTTAACCGAAAGAATTGATAAATACGTAAGCGATAGTGACAGAGACTGACACTACTAATCTCGGAATAGCAGCTTATACGGCCGAAATCGACGGTATAAGGTTTTACTCTAGTATAAAGATCTTATACCTATATTAAGTGTTGGTAAAATATAAAATTAGCTTACTCGCGAGTAAGGAACATCTTAATCCGGGAATAAAATTTATACGACTTGGTGAAATCGGCCCTTAGAGTTTATTTTAATATGCTAATATTTGGAAAGTCTCTAACTATTGGATTTAAGAAGTCTTAAGATATTCCTTATTCAATTTTTACATATTCTTGATAAGAGTGATAAAAATTGTTTTTTATTTTTATTTTTTTGGCGGTGCTTTTCGGGATGTTATTTATAAGCCAACATATTCTGTTTACACGTGTTTCTAGATAAAAATAATGAAATGTTGTATGTATTTATCGCCGGCGCATGAATGTCGCCCGCGGACAAAAACTCTCGCGAAAAGCTCGACTCGCTTCTGCAAAGTTCATTAATCGGTCGGCCAACGACACTAAATATGAAAAATATATTATTAAGAAAGTAACTATTTGTTTGTGCTGTATATTACATAAATTCGCTGTAGGTATCATTTTCATAGACCGTGTATATTTTATTTGTAATTTTTTGATCTTTCTGTTTGTTTGAGTTTACATGTTACCATAAATTCACTATAAATATTATTTTGTGATTTGTATATTAATGTTTTGTAAATTCTACGCTATGCATACCCTCTCGTGCTTAATAATATGAATATACATATGTATTTTGTAATACATGTATAATATTATATAGTAAATAAACAATTATTTTGAACATAACCGCAACATCAAGCGATTTCAACTGATTACTATTTTAATTATATATATCGATATTTTGTGTTTACTGCTTAATATTAGTCAGATATATTTATGAAATAATTAGGGGGGTTTTGATATTTCAAATAAGATAGTTTTGTTTCTAATATCTCAAAATATTAGTGTTACTAACTAGCCGACATGAGGACTTCTGGTATAGAATAAGCAATTTTTTTATTATTTAATTAAGTTTTTTATTATTTACTTAATTAGTAAGTAATGACAAGTTTCTCTCCTGAGTAGCGCGTGCGATACACCGCGCCCTCTGCGGGGCGCAGAGGGGGACGTCCCCTTTTCGAATAGTTTCTAGGTGAGCCATCTGCTCACCTACCTACCTATTGAGCTTAAAGAAAATGAGGCCTAAAAGTCTAGACCTTTCGATAACAAAATGTCAAGCTAATATCGTCTTTTATCTAGGTTTATTAAGACTGAAGTGAAGAATCTTTCGTTTTGTATTCTAATCCGGCCATTACATAGTTTGTCGTCGCGTCTCGCTCGCCAGAATAACTATTACAGAATATTTCTGTCTGAATCAATGACTCAAGGCCTTTCCCACGATTCATATAAATCTATCCCACACATGACAATATGTATGATCGTTTTGCAGCAATTTTGGCAGACAAACTCCACCCCACATATGACGCAGCAAATGTCTGTGCCTCATCGTATCTGGTGGGCTGTAGTGTCTTGACGCATGGTGGTCGGAGTGGTCTAATCAGCGCAACATAAAAATGGTGGGGTTTTGCAGCTTATTATTTTCTAAAGACTTTTACCGAACTCAACGGGTTTGAGGAAGCTCTCAGATATAGATATCAATAACTTATTGGAATACGTCTGTCAATTATGATTGTTTATGGCAATCCGAATAGTATTTTTTTAGACCTTGAGAGAGGTTTTTTTTATTTTGAGCTCGTAACATAATAAATCAAACAATAAACAAACTGAAATTAACAATAAATAGCGGTTGCTATAAATCTTACTAAGATTTACAAAGAAAGGTGTATGGTAATAAAAGAATATTTTCTTTGGAAAATACGATACAGTATTAAGGTACCTGAGTTTTATTTAATTTATTACATATTTTTCAAAACTAGTATAAAACTGTGAGCGTAAGTATTTTTAAATATAAAAATGTTCTCTACAATTATTAGTAATTCACACTTTCTTTACATACGATTTTTGAGGAGATAAAAGTGTATTGAACTTTACGCTTAAATAAATTTTACGCTTTTTGGTCCAAGCCCCCAAAATCGGCGTTAACGCTCAGTTTCAGTAATTTTCTGTTTGACCGGAGGCCTTTTTATCATATTTTTACTCTTTTATATTTAAAACATCTAGGTCATGTTGGGATGCCACTATTGATCCTCCGCTCTCGAATGCTTTTGTGTATACTATAGGACTATAGGTACTTCATTTCATTCTAAATAATTTTATCGATTATGAGAAAAGAGAAAAAGTTAGACAATATAAAAGATATAGAAAACATAGTGCAGTTCGACTACTTTTATGTATGTTTATATGTTTAAAAAACTACATAAAGTACGAACACCTTAATTTTTGTATAGAGTATTTCACGTGATTTTATTTATTGGATACCGTTAGTTCCACTTTTTCGTAGAGCTTTCGTAGAATATGTTTTAATTACTGCTATTATAAATCTAGCAGAAGTAGTTGAAAGTTAATTACTCTGATATTACTAATTCCGAATTTATAATTTTATATATATAGAAGAAGGGTGTATAAAATGAAGATATTATTGTAAATAAAATTTGCAAGGATACTAACGCCATCTGTTACAAAATCTTAGAAAGAGCACTCATATATTCAAACCTTTATCGAGCGGCCGGAAAATTGGCAAGCTATCAATTTTCCTTATTCAAGATATCCGCACTAGATGGCGTTAAGAGTATTAAAGAATGTAATTATTTTAAAAGGTTATTTTTGAATCAGAGCGTTTTATAAGTAGCCTAGGAAGCGTGCATGACACACCCAGAGCCGAAAGCTGCGCTCCAGATTTTTCCACGCCGTAAACATTGTATTACAGCTATTAAAACATTTTTTATCGTAAACTTTTATCAAAACAAAAAAACGGATTTGTGACAAACAGATGCACTTCATCACTCGTTAATCTTGTACTTGTAGCCTGTGACGCCAATAAAATATGTGACTCTTTGAAATTGAAGTGTTGTGCAGTACTCCTTTGCAAAGTTTTTCATAACATTCTCAATGCTAGTTCTAGGTCCTTGTTTATGTGAGCTGTTGATTGCCTTCACAGCCGCCTTTACACATCCATCAAACAAACCACGCCAAACCAACAAGATAAAAATATAGGATAATAGTAATTTGAGCCAAAAGCGCTTGGCTTTTGGCTTCGTTAAATTCGATCGCGACTAAGATCTGCAGTCATGTCAAGATAGATGATGATTATTTTTATAGCATATATTACTCGTTGATAACGCAGTAAACGTAGCATCTTCTAGTGAAATGAATTTTTAATTTAAATAATAGTTTTTTAATTTTAAATAATAATTACTCAATCATTCCAAGTAAACAAATATTTAACAATAAAATTAACAATAAATAAAGATTTCTATACTAATAGCCCATACTAGTCGCCTAGCCTATACTACCGAAAATAAAAATAAACTATCCGTGTCTCCAATCCTTACAAAAAATACGTTTCTAGTAACGGCACTTATTCTATGAACGCTGAGTTTTCAGGATTATTTAAGTTTTGTTATTTTATGTTGGAACTCATAGTTACTGTTTTATGTTTATAACGAAACAACTTTTACGAATTTTATCGCCGCTTATTATTATTTTTACGTGCCCGAAGTTTCGTATATTTTACAGCAATTATGGTCACGGGAGGACTCTCTCGTGTAATACCCAGTGTATTATTTAATAATTAATTTGTTTAGAGATCCTAAAGATAGATCAAAATCTAAACGAAAAAAAATCTTAATATATTTGCAATTGTATCTTTACTGCATTGAAGGCAAAGAACTATAACATAAACATAACCTCAATTGCGATTGCTAAAAAGTTTTAAGTACGCCATAGACATTTGAGTGATTTTGAAGAAAACGAAAAACAATACCAACAAACCACAGCCAGTTTTACGTTATTAAGTTATTATATTTTTATACATATTGACTATAATATCAATTTGATTCTAATAAAAATATAAATTATTATTATCATTTTGTTCTTCCCAGAGATTAAAAATAACCTCTGGTATTGAATAAAATACACAGGCCTATTGAGACTCTTATTGGAGCGAACTACCCCGCTAAAACCACTGCGAACGCCTTCAACTGTTTAGTAAAGGACTGGCAACAGGATCATTTCAGGAAAAGACCTATCTTTATAATAGAAAAAAAGACCAGTCTTTATAAAGATAAAATTATATATTTAGGCAAGGTCAGATTCTTCAGATATAGGGAGGATTGCCCGACCGCTACGAAGCATTTCCCACGACGTGATGTCTAACGGGGCCCGAGCATAGGAGTGTTACTGGAAGCGCATAAAGTAGCGCTTCCAGCACACCCCCGTTCGTTGTCTACAGAAGGAGGACGCCGGCCTCCTCTTTCACCTGTTCGTCAGCCTCCTTCTGAGACATCACTGTCTCACAGAAGGAAGCCATTGTTATCCAAAAACACACGAGCCTAAGCCAAGTGCCATGTGTGAACCATTGTTAGTGCTTGATGATTCTTTGTAAAAACTGACAGTCTGACATGGGTTTAAATTTGCAGTTTTCATTTATGTATTATTATATTTATTTATTTAGAATTTATAAGTCTATTATTTTTACTTTTCGATTCTTGCAGGTGCTCAGGGACTACTTTTGGAAGTTTTATCTGTTACTATTTCTCTATTAAAATGCTACTGGTTTCGGTGTTTATTGGTAGTTGGGCGCTAATTCATCACTTATAAGTCTATGTCTTACATCGTTTGTAGCGTATCGTGCCTTAGTTTTTGATATAACATGTAATGTTAAAGTTTTGTTTGAAGGTTTTTTCTCCTTTTATATTTTTTCACCCGTTCTCGGGGGTGAAATTAAAAAACAAAACTTTCACAGTTCGTTTTTAAACTCTTCAAAATAACTTATATCAAAAATTCAAGCTTTAACTCCAAATTTCGGTTTAAAGACCTATTTTCTTGAACTATATTATTTCGAAGGCATTTGTGCACTTGAAATACGTCAAAATGTGTTTTCAATAAAAAGTAATTTTACTTTACTAACTAAAAGCTCGTTTCAGATGCAGGATCCTCTAAGAAAAACGATAAAAAACTTAGGGGTTGCTCTTTTGTCATCATCATCACCATCAGTCTTTCTCCGTTCACTGCTGAACATAGGCCTCTCGATTTTGTCAACAAAAAAGAAATACATAATTTATAGATACCTACATCATGCATTTAAGGTAGAGTGAATGTCTTATTCCCAATGTGATTCAGTAATAGGCTTGACGACCCAAACTGTACCACACTTTAACAAACTGTTAAGGAACGCTTAAATTTATTAATGAAAAGATTTTGAACGTTTTTTGGGATCCTATTGTAAAAGCACTACTTACTTTGTGAAGTCTAAAAATGGAACATTTAATTCATATTTGTTCTTTGTATTTATGCTCTAATTGATGGACTGCAAAAAAACCCATCGTAATATCTACTTATGTGAAATAAATTATAGTTTATCTACTAGTGCGACAATTCATAGACATATTTTGTCTAATTACGCGCGTATATGATTTTTCTTTTGAATTCGGATTCTAGAATTTCTTAGTTTAATCTAATTTATATATCTCAATTATATCGGTCACTCAATTTTTAATCATTAGAAATTATCCAATATAACGTAATTTTAAATTAACCCCATCATTCTGTAGTTATTAATAGGATCTCCTGTTTTTCAGTTCTTTTCAAGCAATCCTTTTAATATATTATTTACAAAATTCACGTACCGGCTTTCTGATCATTTAAAAAATAGTCATCTTTTGTAATAAGTAGTGCCATGCTGCTTCACAGCCATATTGAACTGGATTGACCGGAGTAAGGGTAAGGGTATCTTTTGCTTACATCACACATGGGTAAAGTGACAGCTACGCTGTCGCGTTGCTTGCGGTTTGTGTGTGTCTGGTGGCCCATTGTGGTGATACGGAGATAGACGGCAATGCGTCTGCATCTCTCTGGTTGTACGGATAATTATTGGCGTCGATAGACGACTAGAGATAGATCAACTGTTTAAAAATTTATTGGGCACATAAACGGCCACCTGATTGTTGTGTAAGTGGTCAGCGTCGCCCATGACAAGTTTACCTAGAATAGGGATGTTGACACATGTTACAAATTCATGTAAAGTTATGTTTTACATATTAAATACAGTATTTGAAAACCTAAAATAACATTTAAAAAGTCTACTTATTTATCTTAAAATTTAGAAAATTAATTTAAAATGCGTTATTTATCATGCATTATCACGTGACTGCAAACGCCAATAAGGCGATGACGTCACTGAACATTGAGCTAAGTACAAACTCACCTAACATAGCGCGAGCTCTGAATGCGGTGTGTGACGTAATGACGCTTGAAGCGTTTTAACGGCAATTTTAAAAACTATTTTTCTTTATTTAATTTTTTGTTAAAATTGGACATATTTCTTTACAAAAATGTTTTTTTCGTGTTTGTCTATAGTATATCTATCAAATAAAATCAATAAAAAAAAAATAGTCAACATCCCTATTAGCCCAACAATTCTTCAGTGACAAGTAAGATATTTCACTGCAAGTAATTCATATTGCCTGTCCTGTAGGCTGTAGGTAAAAGGAGGCCTCTTCGAATCATGGAATATATTATATGAGTAAAAAATAAGTATGGAAGTGGCTTATATTACATTAATTCACTGTTAAGTTTTGAAAGTTGATTCGGGTTTATAAATTAGTCTTCCACAATAAGAGATTGACAGTGATAGAGGAAAGGGTATGTATAGGGGTGGGTCCGCGGCTGCTATGAGTCCATACGCTAGGGCGCCATGGGTGTCGCCGCATAGGTCAAGGCGCGGCACGGGTGGGACGCTGGGCGGGCGGGCAGCGTGGGCGCCCGTTTGTTTACGCAGCCGCAGTCCGCGCCGAGCAGAGCGCCGTCGCTCGCGCACCCTATATTCAGTTCACGGCCGCTCTATTAACAGACGTCTATTTCGGCGCATAATATTTCGAACGGTGCGGAGGAACGCTCAGTTTCGCGCAGGCAGGTGCGCGCGTCGAGGCCAGGAGATGCGGCGGAGAGACCGTCACCCCTAACACCGGCATGGAGCGACGCCGGCCTTCACGCCTCGAACTCGCAGAACCCATGACCAAGACCGTGCGACGCCGGGAACGGCCACGCGAACGATGGCTGCTCACGAGAAAAACCTGGAAGTACATGTCCGATGCCGGTCGCCGGCTCATACCTGAAGGAGCTCAGAACCGTCCGGAGGATGTGCCCCGATTGGAGGTTTATTTTCAGGCGGTATGTCAGAGTGAACCAAGTTTCTTATTGTGGAGGAAGAGCTCATATCCAGGTGTGCTGCCTAAACCGCGACGGAAGAAACGCCCTCGCGGAGGCTCCGTGCGAGCACGCTCACCATCGGACGATGCGATACTTCCGATAGCTCGTCCCAGTGAGCTATACATCCCACACACTTCGGGCGGTCGCTTTGATATAGCTAAACTCCGCCGCGATTTCTTCGCGGCACCGCCTCCTTCACCGACATCATCGCAGCTCCCACTATCCTCATTTAACAATTCTCTCAATAATGGATGTTCCGGCTCAGGTCCAGATGACGAAGCTGTATTAGTTGGTCTTTTAAAAAAGCACCTGAAAATTGATGATAAAAAAATTCACTCGGAGTATGTGGAACTCATTGATGCATTACGGGACTATATGAAAAAGCACCCGGATCGCCGTCCGAATGATTCAGATTCTACACAGAGAATATTGCGCGAACATCTTAGTAGGTTACATAGTGGTTCGTCCAATAGAGACAATATTGTGCAGGAACTGTTGAAGGATGTTAACTCGTTGATTAGCTCGTATCATGTCCATCGTAAGCCTAAGCCGTATAGAGGTGGTAGAAGTGGAGGTTATAGTGGTGGAAGCTATGGGCCAATCGGCCCATCGAATTCTCAGAGCGCTTTGCGGAATCGAATTACTAGTAGTGTTAAAAATTTTAATGAGGACTATTTGCATGGATCGCCAAGGTCACCACCGCCTCTCATTGAAGTATTCGGTGAATCTTTGGAAGAAAAGCTCGTTGACGCTGCGACACAGACGCTTCCATTATCGGAAGAGACCCTTCTGGAAATCGAAAGGCTATATAAAGAAAAGATTGAAGCAGCCACCGTTCCAACGAGCCCGACGAGTCCGCCACCAGAAAGAACCGCGCGTCGTCGTTCCAGTGTCGATAACGACGACGTATCTCAGTCAGTTAGTGATACAATTAAACGTTATTTGAGAATGGCACGTAAGAAGAGTGTTGATTCCGAAAAGACTGACCGTTTTAAGCGTATAAACTATGACAAAAATCTGCGAAACATAAAACCACGTCCACCCAACGACGTGGACGACGACGGGTTCCATAAAGGTTGTCAAACCAACGAAGCGTGGATATTGTCGTATAGGGACATGCAATTCGCATCTGTAGCTTCGACCCCTACGTCACCGTTATCGCCTACTCAGTCGCACTCGTTCTTATCTACATTATTAGGAAAAAATGCAACTGTATCTCCCACTTCAGGTGTTATGCAGAAATCGCGTTCGTCAAGCAGCGTGGTGCAAAGTGTGAGCAAGAGGCTGTGGAAGCCGAGGAGCCGGTCGACGAGCCGAGCCGTCGCCACCTGGACACCTCAGGTCAGTCGCAAAGCATTCGTAAAGCATATGTTTCATTATCATTGTTATGTGAAAATTGCCACCATAATAGTAAGCTCCCTGATACCAAGCGACATTGAAGTTCATATTATATGTATCCGTGATTACACTTCAAAATATTTTTAGAACTATCTTTTGCTTATCATATGTATGCGTGAACTAAAGATAAATATATAATACACTAGCTTTTTCCCATTTTTTCATCTGTACAGTTTTCGTTTCCGTTGGTAAATATAATAAATAATGAATTTGGTATTGATTCTCAATTGCTGATAAGGCATAAATAAAATATTCTTTAGTTGCTGAACGATGCCTATAGATATTTGCACAATCAGAGGTTATAAGATGTATTATCCTCCTTTTCTTTATCATCCCCAAAGGTTGGGCAAAAAAACCCCGAACGAATTGCGACAGAAAAGCTGCAAAGCAAATATTGAACTTTAACCTATACCTATCTAATGCTTATGTGTAACTAATAAGTTCCTATAAATTACCTATACATTACACTTTTTTCTGCTACTCTTAATATAGCACTATTATAACTTTTCATACAATAATTATTTATTAACGTTAAAACTATTTATTAGTTGTAGTCGCCTCTACGGCGTAGGCATCTACTAGTAAAGTATAAAAGTACAGTTTTAATACATATATGTTCCACTGCTGGGCCTCTTCTAGATTTTTCCATTATTCTCTTTCTTGCCGTTTGCATCCATTGAGATCCACATCTATGCCTGAAGAATTCGCACTCGTAAATTAGAAAGTTCTTGCAACAAAACTTCTAACCTTAGAAGTATAGGTACTTATATTCGATTTATTGCAATGCAAGCAAACAGAAGAATACTATGCAAGTTTACTTACCGAAAAATATGCAATGCTTTTCATTAAAGGTTTTAAACATACATACGAGTAATTAAACAAAGTTTACGTGCATCTTCTTTGGAAGGGTTTTTTATTCAATTCTCTAAAACATGCTCTTATCATGACAAAATGTAATACCGACAACGCTTACTAAATTCTTGTTTATTTCTAATACAATATTTTGCCTATATATGTAGAATCGTTCGGAAAGGCGAAAAATCAGATAAGTTTGCGTTAAAGCCTCAAAAATAATTTAGTGTAAGCCCACAATAACATACCGTTAGGCACATCTATAATAGTCAAGCTGGTTGTTTACATAAATATGTACCTAAATCGGTATCGCGGGTTGTAGCGAAGCCATTTAGAAAAAGGTTACAAATTTCTATTCTATATCGAGTTTAACAAACATAATTTAGAAAAAAAAAACAACTTAGTAGGTTTTTTTTAGATTCGATTCAGTATACGTTTTTATATCATCAACTGTTTAATGCTTTTTCCATGCCATATATTCTGTAGTCTGTACATTAAAAAAAATCGTAATTATAATTTGAAGTATTTTTTTCTTTCATTAATTCTGTATTATCTGATTTCTATTTTTTTTATTGGGTATAATATATAGTTTATTGACACGACTAATTCCAAAATCTTTGCCCGCTTTACTAAGATTTTTAGTAGATCTTTTGTCCTTGCTTATAATGTATTCTGTCTCATTGCCAAACATTAATATCCGTACAGTAGATTTTACCTGCTTAAAGGATAAACCAAACAAACATATACTCTCCTTTTTACATGTTTTAATCATAATATAACATTCTCGTTCAATATAAAATTTAGGCTATAATCATAGTAAAGCTAAAAAAGCGTCTATTTAAAATATTTATTACACGAAAAACTGATCATTTTTACATGGCTTTACATTGAGCAGATTTCTGTTGTCTATGTCTTTTGTTGGATAATTATTCTCATTGAAGTGATTTTCCACTCACGATGTTTCATGTTGATTCAACACCAAACATTAAAAAATAATCAAATCGTAGTAATTGTTTTATAAGTCCTGCCGCAGCTGGTAGGCCGGTCGTTCCCTTAGTTTTTATTCTACATTGTACGGAAATATTTTACAGTCACTCTGATTGTAGACTTCCTATAGATTCTATAACATAGTTCAAGATTTCGTTGGCATTTATCGCCTTTTTTCAGTGTTTTAACATGCCCGACGACTAACATACAACAACCACGGAAGAGTCTTAATCAATTTTCGAATGTATAAAATCGCAAAAGAAACTGATATGAAATTTTTTTTATTATTCAAATAAAATATCTAATTACCATTCCAGTCCAATTTGTCCAGTTTACATACTAAAAATTACGTTACAACTAGTAATTTAAATAAAGAATGTTATATTCTATAATTAAATCGGATAAAATCACGTACAGTACTTATTGAGATGTCGAAAAATTATTTTATACCTGTATAGACATATATAAAATACTCGTGTCCACAATGTTCGTTCCTATACTCTTCCAAAACGGCTCAACCGATTTTTATAAAAAAAAATTGTCAAAATTTTACATTTTTATTCTTTTATGATACAGCCTTTAAAATACATATAACCCGAAATTTTCAGCCCTGATTAACCCCTAACTATAGATTAACCCCTATTTTTTAAAAGCGATATTAGTATTTTTGGCAGAACCAAGTCTATTGGGGGAGCTAGTTGTGTATAATTATGTGTATTATTAATAAAAAAAATCAATTGATATCATAAGAATAAAACAGATGTTTACTACTAATAATATATACATCAAGTAATTATGCGTTTAAATATATGTAGGTATAAAAAAGTAAAGTATCAACCCTTATATGTCTGTTAACCCTACCGCTGAGCACGGATATCCTCCTCAAAATAAGGCGAGGAGGGTTATGGGCACTTATGGGTCATCATTGTTCACCGATGCGCTAGCCCAATGCAATTAAAAAAAACTTTCACAGTTCGTTTTTAAATCCTTCAAAGTAACTCCTATAAACAAAGTTAATGAATAATTAACTTCTTGACACGTACCAAATGAAGTCATGACAGCGTGTGACCGCTGTATGTTTATCGTGTCATTTCATTGATATACGAATTGGCTGTTGCCAATACAAATCTAGTCGTTCGGCTGCATTTCATCATCTGGACGTTTATTGATCACCCGTCAACCATCGATGACAATCGACTTCACTTGCCCAGGGATGTGTTTCACGCGCTGTAACATTTACGTCCGATGCTTAGCCCAGTTCTCACCGTGGTCATTACACAAGCAATGTTTTAGCATATAATAGGGAATCATTACAGAAAGACGATTCATTTATCATAGAGATTCAATTCACACTGCAATACGTATTTTTAATGTAGTTTAGAATCAATTCTGAAAAACGAAAACAATGCGTGAAGTTTAGCCACTCATACCAGATCTGAAAATTATATCTATATACATTGGTACATACGAACGAAGATAAGGCAAAATAATACCAACCCGCTCTCCATACAAACGTAGTCTAACTGTTACCTCGCTGAATAACGACGATGGATCACGACCGAATATAGCTTATACATCAGGATAACACACAGGAACGGGAAATACGCAGGTGAAACCGCGGGGCGCTGCTAGTTATCCATATTTTCACCTCAGCAGCTCAGCCATGCGGCTTTTGCTGCGAGACAACAGTGAACAAAATGCGATTTTGATTCGAGCGTGAGGCAAAGTAGCTTTTTAATTTTTCAATCATCAGTGCCACAAATTGATATTGTTCAGCCATACATTTAAAAAATTCGAGTTTTACTGTGCTCTGTCTTTTTCACATCCACGTATGTGAAAGAGACAGAGTATAAATAAAAAAGCGAGTGAATAAAAACAAACCCCTAAAAACTTTGATTTTGGAAATTCGACCTCAAAGAAAACACGTTCGGAAACGCGTAATACTAGGGTATATTACGAGTTTTCTTTCAGATTGAATGAAAAATAACTTTAAATATATTTGTAATAAAGAAATTACTTACGTTATTTTTAATATTATTTTTTATGTTTAATTTATAATTGGATTTTAATAAAAAACAGTCTAATTAATAGTATAAAATTGATATAAAACCAATACATTTATATTCAACAATATTATATTTGAAAAATAAACATCACGGACGCGGTATTAAAACGCAATTTAAAAAATAGCGAGAATAAAAATTTCGCTGATGCTGATAGCGTATAGCGTAACGTGTTAAACGTTATTTCATTCTATTGCTGTTCATTTCTATGTCTCCTAAGTAATATGTGTTCTCACTGCTGAGGTGAAAAGTTATGTGTGCAATATGAGAGCAAAGTTTGCATCTCGTGCTGTTGAGTCCCTCACTACGCTCAGGATTCCAACTTTGAATCACTCGCTACGCTCGTGAATCAATCATAGAATCCTTCGCTTGCACGGTACTCCAAATCGGTACTCGAAACAAAAAACAACTTTGCTCTCTTGTTGCACAAATAACTATTGCAAACTAACATTACAAAGAGAGAAAAATTGTCTTTTGTTTATTTGTTACAATTCAAAAACTACCCCACCCTTTTAAAAAAATATCTCAACGTTAGAATGCTACATTAAAATTGGCAAAAGCTATAAAAAGATCATCATTGGCCTAGATATTAAACTGGACTGAACTGGAAACTTGTGACAGATTATTCATAGTCCTTTATCTGTGGCAACATTTGTAGTAACCTGTCGCATGGTGTGATGACGTGACGCGTTGTGCAGGGCAGTTGTTGCTGGGCAGACGGGAGCGGACGGTGCGTGCGGCTGACCGACACCTCCCTGCTGACCCTCAGCGAGGTGGAACGGAAGGCGCTGCAGCAAGCGGCGCTGGCGAGGCTCAGTCAGTTCAACCTGGGGACTACTATCAAGATACCTGAAGGTAAGAGATGCCGTAATTAGTTTAAGCAATAAAATGCTATTGATAGATAAACTATTTTATATAGCACCGATAGGAATTTTAAACTATGGGCCCTAGATGACAGCTTTGCGCGATATTTTGGTGTTGCTTATCAAAAAATTACTTTTAGTGTTGCTGTATCGGTCAAACAGATAGTGCTCTCCGTTAATAAAAATGGTCATATCCTTGTTGACTATCGATAAAAATTGATGTCATTATTATTAAAAAAATATATACTGAGATAGTTATAAGAATTAGTTGTGTTGACAAATATGGTTTCCAATAATAAATAATTCTTCCCACAGAAGAAAAAAGACGAAAAATAAAGGTAATAAATAATCAGTAACAAAGTAAAAACTTACTTTAACTGACTTAAGACTGGGTCAACTGGTTTCGGAACTGCCAGATTTTCATCTAAGTATAAGATTGTAAATAGTGAAGAAATTTATATTAGTACTAGCTGTTGCCCGCAGCTTCGCCTGCGTTAACTAAGATTTAAAACGGCATCTAAGCGGGATGATATATCTTTACCGATAAATGGGCTATCGAACACTGAAATGTTTCATTAAAATCCGACCGATAGTTCCTGAGATTAGCGCGTTCAAATAAACAAACTCTTTATTTTTTTTTCGAAAGGTCTAGACTTTTAGGCCAGATGGCCTTTAAGCTCACGAAACAAACTCTTTAGCTTCATATCTTAAGGATTAAAAGCATGAGTAAAATAAACTCGTTTAAATGTAGTCCAAAAAAATTATAATTTCTGAATAAAATATGGTTGTTGTGCCTCACTCGACATAGGTATAGTGTGTCGTGGACTTTTTGATAGATAATTATAAGATCTACAATTAATTAAAACATTTTATGGTTCTATCTTTTATAGTTTAGGCAGCGTACGCAAAATAAGTAACTTTTCTGGTTGATTTTTTACACCTCGTGTCCGAAAAACCCAAATATCTTACGGAACCCCCATGGTTCAGGCCTTGTCGTGGCGGTGGCGCACAGTAGCCCAGGGTGACCCAAACACCTTGGGTGAAGCGAATTGAGCCTAGGTGGCTCTTTGTACCCCTCTTATAAGAAGAGGGGACAAAAGAGCAGGGGGCAAGGGGTGAGGATGGGAACCTCACCTCATTGTACTGTCTAGACGTTGGGAGTGGTTGTTCTGTGGTGCGGGGCAACCGCTCTGTGGAGGTGGCGTCAGTCCCCTGAGGGACTGACTAGCCGTCGAGGTGCCCTGTTGCTTGTAGATCCGGGGCACCTCACCAAAGACGGCATTGGTGGCACTCGCCGGGTTTTAGTGGTTAGAGCTGCGTCCACTTACCATCTTTCGGGCGCAGCCAGTCCCACATACCCGCCTGGGGAGAACCACTCCCCAGCGGTATGCGTCAGTGCATTTCCCGGCGTAAAAGAAAAAAAATAATAAAAAAAAGGTTTCAAATGGTGAAAGAATTTTTGAAATCGGTTAAGTACTTTTTAAGCCTATTCATTACAACCAAACAAACAAAGTTTTCCTCTTTATAATATTAGTGTAGATTATAATGATGTTGTATCCGTTTTTCATTGCCCGCAAACACGAATAACAGGACGTTCTCTAATAATGAAACCTAGCTAGATCGATCTATCGCTTCCGAAATCCACGACATAGTAAATATCTTGTAAATCGCTCGATCCATTTCCGAGATTCAGTTTATATATTATGATACAAGAATTGCTCGTTTGAAGATGTAAGATTTAATGTCTCCAGTCCCATTAGTTGGTCGAACAGATTGCACGTAAAATAGTTTACAAATTATGTGTATTGCACATCGTAAAATTACAAGTATGTAATAAAAAAACGGTGACAGTATATATTACTTCAAACCAAAATTATCCAATTTTAGTGTAAAAAGCTTAAGTAAGAAAGCTCTTTTTATTTTGAGACTGGCAATGCTGCAAGGGAGCTGAAGCCAAAGAAGAAGAAGAAGCTCTTACACGCTATTGTTAAAGTCACACAAATGACCTGCTAGTATGATGGTATTATACTCGGTGTTATGGTATTATAAGGAGTCTGAACGATATGGGTTTTTCCGTAGTATTCACATACACAATATTAAACCCAGATCTTAGTTCTTTTTTCTACCGCTATCTGCGCTAGGATCGGCTGATTACCGATGCTACGCTACACTAGCCACAGTACTTCTCGCGAGCGGACCAATCAGCGCCACAATTCTCCCGCGTAAAGATTTAAACGAGTAGGTACTTATTAAAGAAGGCGTGCTATACTGGCAAAACTTCTGACCCTAAATTGCGACCATTTGTTCAACATTACGTTCGGACTCCTTATATTTTATTGGACTCTATACTCCGTAATATTTTATCTTAATTGTGATTAAAAGTTACGTAAAGTTTTCAGTTTTCGGATTGTTTGTCGTTGAATGCGTTTAACAAATAAGTTACGTAAAGTTTTCAGTTTTCAGATTGCTTGTCGTTGAATGCGTTTAACAAATAAGTTTATACTTTGTTATAAACAGTGTTCCGAGAACGAGTTAGAGCCATCGTCGGTAACGGGTTGGTGGCGTGCCAAGCTGTCCGGTTTTTATCTCGCGCCGTTAACCTAAAATTTATGCGATTTTAATAATTTCCACTTACTTGTCGTCAACTTTTCATATTTTATTGCTCGTATCTCACTGTTTAAACATGGTTTGTATGATTTGTTTATGTATATCAGATACTCTCTTTAATATCATCATCCTCATCATGCATATCCCTCAATGAACGCCAAGAAAACCAATCCCATATCGATTTAATATATCAACTAAAAACAAAATTTACTTGTACTTACAATAGCTATTTCACGTATAATATAATATGTTAATCGCAATAAAATATATCAAAATTCATATTAAAATAATATTTTGTATTTGTTTTCTTATGTTTACGCGAATTTCACTCATTGCAATGAAACAACTTTCACGGATTTTATCGCGGTTTATTTAGTTTTTTACAATCCCGACGTTTCGGACACTTTACAGCAACCATGGTCACGGGAGGACTCATTTTGTATTTGTTTGGGCGCATGCCGCGTTTAATGTTTCAATCGTTATTAGACGGGGAATTTCCCCGTGATCATGGCGTTTGAAACATTGCTCAACTATGGAGACCTCAATAAAACTATAAATTCGGTGAGCATCCGCACAAAGACACATTTAAATATGAATATTTATGGATCCTTTTTGGTATTAACATATACGCGCGTAGTGATCGCATTAGCTTAAAACAATATGATAATTGATATATAAATGTTATAATTCTATGTCAAAATATCTAAATAATAAATATCATAATATAGAACATAAGAGATGTGTAGTAACCAAAGTATAGATCTAAATAATTTCTTAATATTAAAAAATATAACTGTGTATTTCTAGCTGTGAACTTATAGTGTTTTTAGCTTCAAAACGAAGTTTTTATTTCATGTGTGGCTATGTGGCTTATACATTTCTGGCGGTTAAGATACATACTATTTTTAGAAGAGTCATAAATCTTCTGATTTTACAAAATTGTTTGCACAAAAGTATGACTATATTATGTTTTCTCTACAGCTAGTGGTGTACTTAATATTATATTCGTTGAGTATTTTAGACCGCGTGTGAACTTAATTCAAAATAAGAAGTCTGTCATAAACACGTCGGTCACGCGACTTGCACGCGAATTCTTACATGTCGATCATTTGACCTTTATCAATATCAGACGTTTACACTTTCTATTACCGATCTAAAAATACACAGACACATGCAAGATGTGTGTTCAGACTTCAGAAATGACGGGTATTAAATATATAGTGTGCTCTACGCAGGTGACGCGCCGTGACGTCACAACTCACACGACCAGCCCGATTGACATGTTGATGCAGCGTTGGCCTGTCGTTAGTTCACAGACCGCGGAGGACTGTCTCTTGTATTATCTATCTCTGTATCACTTCTGTCTTATCTATCACTAGATTGATGGTCTACACAGAGTACCTGTAATAAACAATCAGACATTTCTTTAGTTCAACTAATTCGGGATTTGAACTCTATTTAGGAAACAAATTCTAGGAAAAAAACTCATTAATGATAAGTAGATAATAATGTGTTTTGATCTACTTAGCTAAAAAAGCCATCAGTTTGCCCATCTGTGCTACAAAAATGTATTATAAATATTATAAAAGCGGCCAATCGTAAGCAAACTCAATTTACGTATTACGTGGAACAGACATCGTCCGACGCTTTATTTTCAGAATACCGATGCGTTGGTTTATCGCGTTAAATAGTAATACGATAAACCAACGCATTCCCACCTGTAGACTGTAGACAGGTAGGCGAGTATCACAACTTTATTGTTCCACACTTGGCAACCGGCTTGCACATCACATGACCGCCCCGTTGGACTTACTATATATTTTTGATTATGATCCCGAACGTAGGTGGTGCATAATTTTATCGGCGCTTTTCGGAGACTTGGCAAACGTTTTATTTAATCCGATTCTTAATATGTTAGAATAAAGTATTGACTCGGGTTTTGATTGCGAACTTGACCTTTTTTTACGACGAATAATGTGCATAATAACAAACGCGCGCCGACCCAAATACTGGGGATTATTTTTGAATGGACATCATTTTGTTTATGTGTCACAGCACTTATAAAATAACGAGCATTTTATTTGAGGAAAAATTCATTATTTGTCTCCAAAGAAATGCTCGTAGCGTAAACTAATACGTAGCTATTTAAATTTACTGACAATAAATTTATTTGTGTAATGTAGTTTTCAACCAATATATAACTAACACATATTGAGGAAGGCCTATATTAAGTCCCCACCATGGCTCAGGCCTTGTCGTGGCGGTGGGGCTCAGTAGCCCAGGGTGACAACAAAAACCTTGGGCGAAGCGAATTGAGCCGAGGGGGGTTCATTGTATCCCTCTTGTAAGAAGAGGGGACAAAAGAGCAGGAGGCAAGGGGTGAGGATGGGAACCTCACCCCATGGTACTGTCCCGACGTTGGGAGTGATTGTTCTGTGGTGCGTAACAACCGCTCTGTGGAGGTGGCGTCAGTCCCCTGAGGGACTGACTAGCCGTCTAGGTGCCCTGTTGCTTGTAGATCCGGGGCACCTCACCAAAGGCGGCAGGGGTGGCACTCGCCGGGTTTTAGTGGGTAGAGCTGCGTCCACTTACTATCTTTCGGGCGCAGCGAGTCCCACATACCTGCCTGGGGAGACCCATTCCCCTGCGGGATGCGTCAGTGCATTTCCCGGCGTAAAAGAAAAAAAAGGCCTATATTAAGTAGTGGACATTTAATGCTGATAATGATGATGATGATGATACCATAAACAAATTTTCAAAACGTGTGGTAAGAAATAAGTAATAATTCCTCGTTGATATGTGATGTTATCAGTAGATACTTTTAATTTAACTTAAAAATAGAACTCTCAGAAATACGCACGTATTGAAAGCAATTTATAGTAATCGCCAAAGTAACGGCTTGCGAGCACGCGGTGTTTACGGCTGCGTGCTGCATAGCATTTGATATCGGAATGATTGACATTTGTTATGAGATGGTGCCAACACATTAAATTCGCGATTCCAAATTAACTTCGTAAACTACAGACAGTCAATCTCCGCGTTCCGTCTGTTTGTTTGTCTCTGGTCTGGGATTCCAACAACCCAAACATTCTCCGCTTTGAGGTCTCATCACACGTAGGCGAATATACGTGTAGGCGACCGTCAATACATCGACATTAAGATATTTACTGATTTAGTCCAATTTATCGCAAAATGCTTGCACGTATAGCTAACCTTTATCATTATATATTGTAATAGTTACTTTTTTATTCGTTTAATTAAATATAACACTGGATAGTCATGGGCCTTTATATTTTTAAAACTAACATGAAATTATTGAAATATAGTAACATATTTTTAAAATTATCGTTAGAGAGAGAGAGAGACTTATAGTTACAAATAAAATTAATTTTAAACAAAAAACCAAAAACCGACTTCAAAACTATACCATTTACGTACAACTAAAAAAATTAAAATAATATTGAAATACTTCGAGGTGAAGTAGAAGTATACTATTTAAAATTGGGTATTTTTGGAGTCGGTAGCAGCCAAAACATCGATGCCCTTCACAGACATCTACTCAATACTTGGTGTATGTGATATGCTCTTTGGCTGGCACCGACTCCAAAAATACCCAATTTTTAATAGTATAAGTACTTCTACTTCACCTCGAAGTATTTCAATATTATTTTAAATTTTTTAGTTGTACATAAATGGTATAGTTTTGAAGTCGGTTTTTGGTTTTTATTTAAAATTAATTTTATTTAGTAGGTACTTTTTAGTTTTATAAGTAATATAGTTAATATATAGTTTTTATTTTTTCTTGCAAAATTTTTGGCGTTCCCGTTCTGTGTTGGATGCTAGTGGTTTAAGTGACCTGTCGTCTTAGCGTTCATTGAGGGAACTTATGTTTAGCCGTGGACGGATGAAAGTTGATGATGATGATGATGATGACCTCACAATACTTCAATTGATACTTTCCAAAGTATCCTATTCAGTGGTTTTTGTTCATATTATTCATATTACATCAAAAAGTAATAAAATGAGCAAATCGTCTGTGTATACAAAACCAACCAAATCAGCATTATTGAAAATAACTTAAAAACCGCTGATTAGATGTCGATCAAATTAATATGGGACCAATTCGGAAACATAAGCTTTCAAACAAAACAAGAATCACCAAAATCCATTCTCAGAGTATTCGTGTAACAAACAGTACCTGGTTGACCGAGCATTCGCTCGGTACCCTAAGTGATAAAATACTATAAAATTTTTCCTCCAAAAAAAATGATCTTAAAAAAAGGAAAAAAAAATTCGGACTGGAGATTCGAACCAGGCTCGCTCGGACTTAACTGCCTAATTTCACCACTAAGCTACCATGACATATTATTTGATAGCGAAATTTACGTTCGTATTCTAATCATATTTTATCGATGCCTCAAAACACGGATAAAAAAAAAGTTTTCTAAAAATCTATCCTAGCTAGATCGATTTATCGCCGTTTTTAACCCATGTATACAAAATTTCATGAAAATCGTTGGAGCCGTTTCCGAGATTCAGATTCTATATATATATACAAGAATTGCTCGTTTAAAGGTATAAGATAAGATAAGATACAACAAAAAAAACAGAGACGAATTGATAACCTCCTTCTTTTTTTGGAAGTCGGTTAAAAAGAATGGTTTATAATGTTAATACTTAATCATATTCCTATAATATTTTGTAATGTTTGAAAATCGTATCACCAACAATGTACAACATACGCTGTTTTGTAGAAGCCGTAACACATAGGGATTTTTTTAGTTCAATAACAATTAATTATTCCCGACAATTGGGATACTTTACATCAAATCTCTGCATGACTCGCCTTTTCCAGTCATGTTATGAAATTCTCACGAATATGTGTAATATATTTTAAAATGTTTCGTATTTCAACTTCGCACGAAGTATAGGCCACATTAAATATAGTCGGCATGCGCCTATTACCGTGGTCGTTTGACAGTGGCGCGTAACTGCGTGTTGCATTCCTGCTGTTACTGTTATTGCTGCCATGTGCTCAGGGTGACTGTTGGGCAGCGCCGCGTTACGGAACGATATATAGTACACCGGTACAGGTGGATTTTACCTCTAGATTCACACAAATCATTTGACATTTCTTTATAAAATATAGAGAAAAGAGCAAACGGCCATTTCATCTTTATCTGTCAGCTTCTTTTCGTTGTTCGTTCATTGTTTAAAAAACGTAGATTACAAAAAAAATTGATAATTTTACAATTATTTTTTTATATGTAATAGAAAAAAAATAGACCTACTGTAGCTTTGCACAAAAATATTTAGCTCCTAATAATTTTGTACTTTTCCTTCAAGTTGTTAAGAAATGCTAATAATATGAACTAGGATACAAACACCCAAATAAACTGTAACAAAAAACTGTATATGAATGTGATATATTATATTTAGTACAAGGTAGATAGATAATTAATACATCAACAATTGGTTAAAAATATGATGTATATTGTGTATAAAAATTGATATTTTTCGTACTCGTCACTGTTTTAACGCATAATGATTTGATCCTTATCTTTCAGTTGTATAAATAGTTTAAAAATTAAAACTTTGACAAATATGTTTGATGATACGAGATTGCAGAATACCTATAAACCAATTTGAGAATACCCATAAAATAATAAAGAATGTTAAAATGGGGCTGTAAATATATCTCTCTATAAATCATAGACAGCGTTGAGGTATTTTACGATCGCTTTGAGGCTTGTGGATCGCTTCAAGCATCTCTTCAATCTTCTTTATTTTAATTTATGTATTCTTTATTCCGACTTTGTTTCCACATCATACGATTTGTATCGAAAAAAGCGTGTTAATAAAATTACTAAAAATCAATATAACAATGATAAGATCTTGAAGGAAGATGCAGGGGAGTTAAAATCATTAGTGTTTCATAGTATGTTTCAATATTGCTGAATAAGCTTGCTTATTGTTTAAAAGTATGTTGTATGTTTGAAATTTTGTCATCTGAAAGTAAGCAAATTTCTATATATGAATACAGCAATCAACAAGCTTAACAAGGAATACAAATATATGTTGCCTTTATTTTGTTTATTTCTTATATATTTTATCTTCAACGTTAAAAAAATAACTATAAGAAGTCTTTTAAGCCAGTGATGCATTCCCTGATTGAAATCGCACTATGTTTTGGAATTTCCTCTTAAATCCTAATCCATTACGAAGCGTATAAATAAACAACAACATTTTGCGGGAGTCAGCAACATGTTGAGTGCGACGTTTGATTGTTGCGAGCCAACTGTCTGCCGCTGGTGGGCGACAACTTCTGCCTCCGGCTCGGTCGCGTGGGTTTCGTCTCAAACGTGCGCTTGTTTTATTTTCACAGGTCTATTTCATTCTAGAACTCTCATCTGGGTGGGTGTAAAATAAGAGTATGCGATTTCCTATGGAGATATCATGGTGGAGCTTATAAGGAGAATAAGTAGGGAGCTAAAAGGACACTTTTTAATCAATCCAGATATTGTTTAACATAGGCCTCCCTCAATGAACACCAAAACGACTAATCCCTTGCCACTTGCATCCAACGCGAACCTGCCCCTCTACGAAGATCGTCTTCCGACCCGGTTAATGGCCGACCAACAATTCGTCTACCTAAACACGGCCTCCACTAACCTTATTAGCTCATCGGCCATCCGTTCTCCCGAGTGTGTCCCAGCCCACTGCCACTTCAACGAGCTTATTCTTCAAGTTATATCAGTAACTTTTTGGTACTTTTACTGGCGGATGGCTTCGTTTCGAATCCTATCTGTTTTTTAGTTATCGCTGTACAAGTTTTAGCTTATTTAACGTGTTAACGTACATACTTGAACAGTTCCTTACAATATCAGGATCGCCTTTCGCCTAGCCTTTTCCCAACTATATTGGGGGTTAGATTCCAGTCTAACTGGATGGAGCTGTATATTAGTATTTTAAATGAAGCGGCTGCCTATCTGACCTCCACAAACCAGTAACTATATTATGTGATACAGTACTTGTACTAAACCAGTAACTATATTATGTGGCAATACTAATTGTCAGACTTTCGGGGTTCTAACTGACTCCTGACGACTGTCAAAAATCTATGTATGACAACCGAGACCAAAGCTTTAAATCTTACTTTCCGGGGCAGGGAGGAGTCTCGGCATGGAATAATTGTTACTCATTCTTGATAATGATCCCGTAATCGTCATGTGATCATGATCGACAACTCAAAAACTCAGTAGGTAGGTAGACCAAAAATTTCAGATGGATTTGATCTTGGCTGTTCCGCCATGTTGGATTTTGAATAACATCACATCATGCATCATGCATTGTCATCCAAACGAAATATGTATACTAAATTTTAGTCCAATCAGTCCAGATAACCATTACGAAATAGAGTTGCAAGACACCACCCGGATACACATACATACATTCCAAATAAAATAAAAGCTAGGTGTTATTCACATAATATAACACAGAGCAGTCTATATTTATTTATTTTATGTTTATTAAGGAAACAAACAGTACAATAATACATTAATTTTAACATAAACTTAACTTAACTTAACATATACGCGTAAAAAACTCCCCTCAAATCGTCGTTGATAGTTCTAGGCTAAAACAGATGTAAGCATGAGAGTTTAATTAATGGTAGTATAATTTGTACACATTTCGAGTGACCGCAAGACAAACGTACGTGGGCGCTCAGACCGAATGATATTTTCATAATCCAATTAATTTCATTTATTTCTGTCTGCAGCTCACTCGTTCATGTTCGAAGTAACATCTAGTAATGATTCAGCGCTCGGCTGTTATATTTATTTTTTATTTGTGTAATGGCACAGTCACTATAGATGTATACCGCTAGTTAGCAACAGAATACAAAAATATCTAACATAATAGAGATTAGGTTGACTATGAATATATAATTTATTTAAGTTAGTTGGTGCGAGTGGTTTTTGAGTGTATCGTTATGCTGTCCTTTTGATTTGTAATTTTATATCTTATTGTTAAAAGTAGGAACCCATATAATATATCTCATTGCTGGGCACGGGCCTCGAAATCAGGCGAGGAAGATATCGGGCCAAAGTTCACCAAGGCGCTGAACAATGCGGGTTGGTGAACTTCACACATCTTCAAAGATGTATATCTCATCAGGCATGCAGGTTTTCTCACGATGTTTCCTTTCACCGATGAGTGAGCGGCCTTATGTTTAGGGCGCACTTAGAAATTTAGGTAAACCATTTCATGGCACCCTAGGATTCAGGATTGAACTCGCTCTAGAGGCCGAGCCCATACACGCTGGACATGGTTAACATGTCATCAAACACGAATTTTAGTCATATCACTCAAATCATATAGTCATAATTATCTACTAAAATTACTTCTTCCTGATTTTATCGCGGTTTACTTACCTAATACGCAGAGTTTACTGACAGTCTTTAGTGCTTACTTTGGATATTACTATTCCTTTGGATATTTAACAGCAACCACGAAGACTACTATGACCATAAACGGCACGACGACAAAAATATTTGATATTAAATTATATCAATCCTTATATGTTGTGTATCGTTCAGGCGTCTAATTATGGTGAATTAAATTTGAATTCATCTTGTAATATTCTTTTAAAGATCAATCAGAGCAACACTCGATATTTAGTAACCCTTCGATGGATATCATGACGTCACAAAGATGGCGGGCTTCGTTTATATTTGTTAGTCAGACTCTTGTAAAGTGTAATTCGTGAAAGCCCTTTCTATATTTTCGTGAGAATGATGAAATGGTCGTAAAGTAAATTGTATAATGTATCACATTTTAGTTCAAAGTTGCGTTACGAACGATTAATAACCGAGTGTTACGATGTGACGCCCGGCGGACACAAATCAAACTGTTTGTTTGTTGCTCCATTTCTACGAAATCCGTTTTATTGTGTCACAACACTCCTAGCCGTGACGTAAATCTTGACTAAACAACACGCGCTTTTATTTATACAGTCGAATTTTATTGTGTTCTCCGATGAAATAATTATCGTTGAATATCATCCTGATCTTTTTATCTGTATATATTTTTTAAAGATTTGAAGAAAGAAGAAATGTATGATAAGATTTTAATATGCTTAGGATAACATTAAATACCTAACTAAACTGGATAGGAAATAATTAACAAATTTAAAATAATAATAAAAAATATACGATTATATCTCCCGTTGTTATAAGTACGGTTTCGGTTCACAAAACATGAATATTAAACATTACATACTCAATAAATAACGAATCTGAACCGTATGATTATTTAGAAGAAGTATTTTTTAATTTGCTTTCGCATAACTCAAAAATTAATTTATAATATATAGGTGGTAAGATTTTATGGTCGAATTTTATTGCCGTCTGTGAAGACTTTGTGTATTTCATACTGTCAGATTTACGAGTATAAATAATAAGGGTATTATCATTTTCTAATGAAAAAAAAAACAGTATTTTATGTTAAAAAAGACATAATTTAATTAAATTATAAAAATGGTATGCTAAGCGATTTCATCTCGGAGTTTTTGTTTTTTGTAGGTAGTACTTTACTGTACTATTACTGAATTGTTTTTGATAAACTAAAATTTAATAGGAAAATTAATTGATTTTTTTTGCTTATAGCTGTCTAACGCAAACTCTAATCAAAGTCAATCATTCGAAATCATTTGACGACATAACGTCAAAACCAAATACAAAAAGTGCATCACTTAAAGCACGTAGTGACTCAATAGCAAAAACCCTTCGATGTTTTTTTGTGTTAATCAGCAACCAGGTTTACAAGTGCGCATGTAGCGTCACAGTCGCCAGTCAAAGCACGCAGCAACTAACTCCTGCTCAGATAATCCACATCAACGCGCCGGTTTTATGCCCTCCGAAATAAACACCTGCCGTTTTATGGTCAGTTACAGCATCGATAACACGTCATACACCTTCGCGTGCTATAATAATCACTAAGGTATTTGGGTTTTAACATTCCGGAAAATCTTTATCAAACTATTTCAAGTTTAACTAGTAGAGATAGTGCCATGCGAATTAGTCCGGCACGATCAGGGCGATACCTCTTGTTCACATAATACCACCGTAAATTGTAAAAAAAAAGTAAATCAACCCTTATATGTCCCACTGCTGGGCACGGGTCTCCTCCTCGAAATCAGGCGAGGAGGGTAAATGGGCCATAGTTCACCGATGCGCTGGCCCAATGCGGGTTGGTCAACTTCACATACCTTTAAAGAGTTTCAATCTCATCAGGCATGCAAGTTTCCTCACGATGTTTTTCCGGTGAACGGATTTACGGTGAACGTAAATTGTGTTGACTTTATTTGTGAAAACTTGTTATTTACCTTAATTTTAAAATATGTCAAAATGCAAAATTGTCTAGCTGTAAGTTTTCTGTAAAAAAATAAAAATAAAGTGATAGCTACGCTGTCGCATTTCGTGCGGTTCGTGAGGGGGATAGGGAAAAGGAGGGTAAGGCATTTGCATTGCATTGGTCTATAAGCTCATTAGCATACCTTTGCATGCTTTATATTTGGACATAAATAATTTCTTTGCAACATGTCCTTAGCAGAAAAAGTGTGAGAGCAAAGTAGCGCTGATTATCTACAAAAAAAAACAATATTACATTTATGGGACGGTCCATATACTTTTTAATATTTGGGCTTTCTGCCTTATGGAAAACTAATACGGTCGAAAATCACTTTATAGCTTATTCTCATATGGCATATTTTGTAATTAATCTCGGAGTAAACAACATATGAAAATAAATTGTTATCTAACTGAGTGCAATCTGAGACTTGTTTTTTTGAAATCTTGGCTGCGTGTCACGTGTTTTATAGTATCATATCATATTACTATAAGAACAGGCTAGTAAACATTAAATCTTTTCAATAGATTTCAAAGCTGTAATGTTTTTACAAATATTTTAATATTTTAATTTGCTTTCAGAGAATGCCACTGCCGTGGCGACGAAACCAAAGAGAAGAGCTCACCTGTTGAAGAGAAAAGCGCTGACTACAGGCTTCTTCGACCAGAGTCGCGCGAAGGACTCGGACAAAGATAAAGGTATGTTTATAGCAAATATAAATAAGAATGTAAAATAAAAAGGCCCCTAATATAATAAAACTTATTTATAATATTTTAAACCTATTGTTGTATGTAGCTACATGTAACATGGTTCATTGTAGAACTGTAGACACGCTACGTCAGCTCTAGCTACGACCTTGTAGATGTCTACAGAACCATGACCACTCCAAATATGGACTACTACGGCGTAGCGCACTGCTATATACAGTTGCGCAAGAGCAATAAAGCTTTACAATTCTGTTGCTACAATGTGAAATGAAAAATTACAATTTTACAATTTATAATCAAAATATTTTTACTTAATCCGCAATACTAACAACCAAAGTATATTTTTAATCTACCATCCGATACTAGGCAAGCCCACGGGAAGAATCGGCAAAACAAACTCAGTGGTACTAATCTTTTCAAACATACAATAACAAATTTTAGACGTTATCCTGACACGCCTGGGAGGAACACCTTTTTTCCAATATGTTTTATCTTCCATAAAATCTTTTACCTTATGATAATATCTGTATGAATTGTATAAAGGATAGGTTTTGAACGTTTTCTGGGAGATATCTATTGGAGAACAATGATTTGTATCATGGCCACATTATAATAATTTTGGATAGTATACATTTTATGATTTAAATTGTATTGTATATTATCAATTATGTACAAAAATTGGTCCTTCGTAATTTAAAACAATGATTATTTTATAATTAATAATTATAAAAGAGAACAAGCTCAAAGCTGGTTTTAATTATTAAGATTAAATTAAAAAGATTCGAATAAAAATTTACGAAATCAATTAACTGTGTTATATCTATTTATATATTTACTATTAACTGATCCAAAAATAGTGTTAGTTCTTTGTCAATAGCATTCTTTGAATTATTTTGGCGGAATGTCAACAATTACAACAAAACGAGTCCAAGTGAGTAATGAACACTGGCAACACTGCGGCGTTGAGTTCATTGCCGTAAGTGTTTTGTAACAACAAACCGATACTGTTATATATATTTGACAGCTGTTTCCCGCGGTTTTACCCGCCCTACATTTAGAAAAACCCATTTCATTGCACCATAGGTGGTTAGGATCAAACCCGGACCCCCTCGCCCACGAGGCCGAGAAATTAAAAAAGTAACTTTTTAATATAAGCCTATAAAGATTCTCAAAAATTGGGCTGAGCTGTTTTGTGTGTTTCTAACACAAGAAAATCACCATGAAAAGCGTCGAAGATTTACGGGATTCGAACAAACTTTATATTATTAGTATATAATATACGGAATTATATATAATATATCAATGTTATAAAGCTAAGAATATGATGATTATGATATATGCGGAATTTGTGTTCTGGCCGTCTTGTACTTCGAACTAAGCAGCGTGCGCCCCTCTACATAGAGTAGGATCGTCTTTACGTCGACTGCTTTTGTTTAACTTTGTTTTGTTTTTGCGACTGAAAGTGTAATAATAATAATATTTAACTTTTTGTCTCAAAATAGATAACTCCAGAGTTTGTTTAAGTTTGTTTCCTTCGAGTACTCTTGCCTTGCTTTCAATCTAAAATTGAAATAGTTTACCATCTATAAATACAGCGGTATATGACTATCATAAATACTATTATTGATAGCATCTACGATCTATTTCAATGTACTTTTTTATATTTAACTGGATGCCTGCACTCCGCTCGAGGTAACTTAAATATATAGCCCTATTCGGATAATGATTATTTTTGTTCTCTAATCTACTCCTTACAATATCAGCTGCCAGCAGGAGTCTTGTATAAACAGATACGCAGACAAAAATTGTTTTTTTTTTAATGTAAATGTTATAGATTATTTTACAGATTAATTATGTATTCTCGGGTTGATAGGTGTATTAAAATTTAAGAGCACGTTGCTGAAATTATTTTCGAAATACCTTCATTTCGTAAGACCAAAATAAACCGCCACCTTTAATTATCCCAGATATTTCTGTTGTCTGGCGCCACGTTAGTTGAGACGTAACTTTCGTCATAAAACACGCGGACTGACTTTTTATTCCTCGTTTCGAATCCAATAAACAGCGCGGAACAGAGTGCGCCGGTGTAATGAGCGTTCGGCTGATTTAGCGTGTTTATACCGCGCGTGTTAACTCCCGATCCCTGCATTATTTCACCAGCTTTAACGCTTTCACTTGATTTATGTTGGTATCAATTAAAATTTTATGTTGAGGGTATGGTGAGATGAAATTTAGTTTAAAGATAAATAATTTTATACTTACAAAACATTTTTTTTTTATTTTACATTTTTTAAAACAAAAGCGATTACTATCTAGTTTACCTGGTCAACTAGTTCGAAATAGACGCCAATTCCTTACCTATATTTCGAGCTTCATCGTAAGCACGCGTACAATCGAATCTTCGTATTTGAGATTTACTTAATTTAAGCATTTTTTTGTACATACGTGTCTAATAGAGGAGCTCGTGGCGCAGACGTAATAGCCGCGCGGATCCATCCACCAGTTTAAGCAACGTTTGCCGGGGTCGGTCCGTGGATGGGTGACCATCGTTGCATACCGAAATTCCTCTGTGCCTCGTAAAACACGTTAAGCCGTTGGTCCCGGCTGTCATTCGTGGATCTTTGACAGTCGTTACGAGTCGTCAGAAGCCCGAGAATCTAACAACCAGTCTTACCGCGGGTTACCGTATCACCCGGTTACTGGGTTGTAGAGCTGCGACAGCAGTCGCTCCATGTAAAATACTGGTATTCAGCTGAATCCGGTTAGACTGGAAGCCGACCCCAATATATAGTTAGGAAAAGGCTAGGCAGATGATGATGACATGTCTAAAAGCGACGATGGTCCAGTGGCTGTGGGCTCGGCCTCTTGAGCGAGAGGGTCCGGGTTCGATCCTGGGCCCCTGTCGTGCAATGAAATGGGTTTTTCTAAATTTCTAAGTGCACTCTAAGCCATTGAGGTAAAACATCGTAAGGAAACTTGCATGCCTGAGGAGATTTAAACTCTTTGAAGGTGTGTGAAATTCACCAACCGGGCCAGTGCACCGGTGCAGAACTATGGCCCAAAGACTTTTTTATGCATGTCTAATAAACTCAATGAATATGAATGTATGCGTGGCGCGTGCGTGTGCGTGTGTATGTGTGTGTATGCGTGTGCGTGTGTGTTAATACACACAACAAATTTACCACAACATAATTATTTTTAAAGAATTTTGTTTAATTTTTATAGCCAACTCTTAGCCTCGTAATGATATATAAAAATAGTAGCGGCGCCATGAGCTGTCGAGTACACAAAACGTTTATATATACATTTTGACTGTACACGAAGTTTGTCTGTCGTCGCCTACTTACATTGCTCTAGCAATATTCTTAACACTCCATGACATATACGCATTTTTGATATTTTATACACGTTTTTGATTAACCATCAACGTTTCTGATAAGGTTTAGCGATAAAACTATTTGAAGAGATGATGGTATCTAATATAATCAATCTTAATAATGTCTTTATTTATAAATATTTCTGTTACCAAGTATAGCACAAAACACAGAAATTTCGTGCCGACTGAAGATTGAAAGGATCTGTTTGTGCTTAAAGCTTTCAAAATTTTACTATGGCACTTAAGAATTAACCCACTAGTTCTATCTATTAATATTATAAACGCGAGTAAGAATGTATGAATGTATGTTCAAAACTTTTTCACGTAAATAATATTGCATATGCTATGATATAACTTAACAATTATATGGTTTACACAATCGCACTTCCCATTCCCTGAGAGTACGAGGATAAATTATACCTCATGAGTTTATATGGTATAATTTATCCCCGTACTCTCAGGGAATGGAAATTACGCGGTTGGAACCGCAGGGCGCAGCTAGTAATTAAAATGTGGACGAAGTACAAAGTCATCCGTCAAAGGACAGAAATAGTTGACATCATGAAAAGTAATCATGTTGAAGGCAGTGACAGATACGCCGAAAAATGGATTATTGGACATGTGAGTATGGAATGACGGTTACCCGCTGCACATTCACGTTGGAAGCGAAGCTGGGAATCTGATTTGGCCGTTGAGAAAAGATATATTAAGACCTACCTACTACCTAGTATTAGACGGATAAAAAACGTGATCATAAAATTATCAAATAGATGAAATTGGATTTTCGTTGTTCAATCAGTGATATTCGTAAATAGATAATCATGATGTAACAGATAACAGGTTGAAAACTCTATTTAGAAAACTCGGATTAAAAAATATAATTTTGTTTGAATAAATTTAAACAGATTTCATTACATTTTTTATAAAATTTTACTTATAAAGATGTCTGGTTTGTTATTTTCTACAAGTTCCTTGAAAAACGTATTTGAAGACAGTGCCGAAATATCTAGATTTTGCTTGGTGAAAAATGAAATAACCCCCTTTAATTGTCCAGAAAATGTCTTTGAACTAATAAGGTGCCTTGTGTCTCGTAAATTCACGAGCTATATAAAGACTGATAAAAAATGTTATTTTTGCCGTTCAAGTGAGTTGCGTGCGGCAAGAGCGATCATAGTTTGTAAACTTTTCTTGTTTTCATTTATTTTGATCGGGTGCCAATTCCTCCATACATTGTAGGAGTGTGACGCCGAGGATTTTACCTTTCCACATATTCAGGCGATGCGACATTCATATCTTTGACTGTTATTATCAATTTCGTGTTGAGCCATAAAATAGTTATTGTGAGCTAATATACAACTCATTTTTATATCGTTTCCATGTACCCTGAGATCAGTGAAAGAGTACATATTCAGCTCTGTGTGTGATGCCAACGATGCTTCAGTTGCACTGAATGTTCGATGAGGACGCTCAGCGGGGCAATAATGTACAAACCATTCTCACGCATGGCATTATTATAAATCGACAAGCTTTGAATAAACTATCACGTGTCGTTTGGCATAGAATGAATTTTATTATAATGATATTATGTACAATCATCATCATCATCATCAGCCTTTATCCGTCCGTCGATATGAATAATAATAGTTATTGTTTTATTTTTGTTTTAAAGTTCGCATTAAATGATTTGCCTCATCTAATATATAAAATTCTCTTGTCACAATGTTCGGTTTCATACTCCTCTGTTTTTTAACTGCGATATTCAAGTTCTTTTGACAGGACGAAGTCTGTCGGGGCAACTAGTCATCACGTTGAATCAATTCACTAAAGTTACTAAAATGAATGATTGAGCGATTAAACTAAAGTGAATTCGCTAAAGCTGTTAAGTTAAAGTTTGTTTCATCATTCATCAATCATTTATCTACTTGTAAAAATACACTTCAGTTTTAAAGATTAACGAATTATTATACTTTAATTTAATATCTGTACTTTTAATACTTTGTAGGCGTTAATGACCATAGTTGTTAAAATCGACTTAAAATAAATAAATAAAAAAATAATAAAAAAACACATTTATCTACTACTGGACAGAGTCTGTGTTTTATTTCGTTATTTTTGCGTGAAGGTCACATGTAAGACTTATTATACAGATCCTTGGGAAGAAGTGGACGTTTATCGGCTAATATACGAGTAATACGACGATAAAGTTGTCAGAAAGTAATGAGAATTATAAAAAATCACAAAAGTATTCATTAAAGACAGCTGCACTAATTAGAATTAATTTGATTATACCCATAGCAACACACCATGGTGGCTATAAAAATATAAGTGCAGTATTCAAACAAATATTTTGGAGATGAACAGGTGGTCTCCAAGTATTAGCGATCTCCAACGATATATAATTAAACCGGCAAAATGTAAAGATGTTTTCTTAAAGTCGTATACTCATTCCTCGTATATAAATGATAATACTCGAAAGGCCGAGTTATTTTGGGCCCGGCTATTCGCAGCGAGCTATACTCGACTCACAATGGGGAAATATACACGTCATGCGAGTTAATGTCGAGAGATGTTGTAAGACACGGCTTCCGTGATACGGGCTCTTAAAATTGTTTCGTGGTAGGGGTCCTCCTCTTAATTGTTACAGTAAAAATAGGGACTTTGGTAAGTAGTCAAATTATATTTCAAATGTTAAACCAAAATTTGGTTTAACATTTAAAAAAAAACCAAAAAAAAAAAAAAGATTAAACTATTTATCTTTTTTTTTTGCATTTATACATATTTTATTGTCAATAACTAAACGAATGTTTAAAAATTATAAAAGGTTACCTCACTGTGTTATTTACCTTTATAAGTTATCCAGTGATATATCTATGGGCGATTTAGGTAATATTCGTTATTATTCATTCTTAACGTCATCTTTATCATTTACGCAATGTTATTCACTCACATTCTGAAGTGAACATCTTAAAACTTGTCATCGCTAACATTAATAAGTGAGCAGAAACTACACAACGTATCTATGACATTATAAAATTCGTAAGAATAAAATTATAGCAATATAAAGAATAGATAATGACCAATTCCCGTCAACTTTACGGGTGGTCGGTAAATTTTGATAAAGATTGATAAATATCGCTTATGATTCATGTCTATAGCTAACGGCTGTAGTGACTATTTATTAGCAGAAAAGAAGCTCATATTTTCTTACTGTCTCAGTCGTTTTTTAACCGACTTCAAAAAAAGGAGGTTTTCAATTCGTCTATTTTTTTATGTATGTTTGTGACACGATTACTCCGCCGATTGTGAATGGATTTTGATGATTCTTTAATGATATGAAATCATATGATGCCTTCAATTATTAATGAAATGTATTAAAATATTCTTTTCTATTAAGTCTTCAAAGACAACAGTGCCACACAAGCATATTTTATATGGTAAGATGAGCATGATTATCTTTAAATAGAAGTTTGCTTCCAGAGTCGGGCAGCGTGTTCGGAGTGCCACTCGCGCAGTGCGTGGAGACAGAGAAGGCTCTGAGGAGACAGCAGCACGGGGGGTCCAGGGCCTCTCTCGCCTCACTCGGAGCCCTCGAGAAGGGAGACGATGTAAGTTACTGAGCAATTAAATGCACTTGAGATCTTCTTTATTTGTTAAATTTACTTAGATGGGCAATTATGTAGTTGTGCCCCCTAATGGTAAATGGACAGCCTTTACAAACCAGTTACAATTAAAATATTTATACCGCCGCCTTTGGCATGGGTTATATAAAATATTATCCAGAAATATAGCAAGCAGGCATGCTGGTAGTAGATTACAATAATTTTGTATTTTTATTTATTTACTTATTAATTTTTTTATAGCATATGAGGGCAAACGAACAGTCGAAGCCTTTTGGCGACTATCGACGCCCATAAACATTCCCATAACCAGAGGTTATGCAGATGCGTTGCCCTCCTTTTCCCTATCCTCTCAATGGGCCACCGAAAACTCACAAACCGCATGAAACGCGACAGCATTACTGCCACTTTACGCCGGTATTGTGTGAGCGAGAAGTACCACCCCGGTCGTGTCGGCCCAATTCGCCTGCAAATCAGCATGTTGCCTCTTTCAACTTGTTGCTGGGCCGTGCTCAGCAGCAAGTTGATTCTTTACTTTTTTCTCCTCCTCTAAATCAGGAGAGGAAGGTAATGAGCCATCGTCCACCTATGTGCTGGATCAATGCGGGTTGGTAAACTTCACATACCTTCAAAGAGTTTTAATCTCATCAGGCAGGTTTCCTCACGATGTTTTCCTTCACCGGTGAGCGAGCGTTGGTCTAGTGTTTGGGGTGCACTTAGACATTTAGAAAAACCCATTTCAAGGCACACGGCGGGTCAGGGGGCCTAGTCAAAATGCCATTAAGAAAGCGTTAGCAAAGCTCGAAATGATAAAATGTTTAGGATGGACCACGTGATTAAGCGCGGCCTTATGACAATCGCATACATTTTATCATTTTCGAACTTCGCTAATGCTTTCTTAATGGCATTTTAGCTAGGCCCCCTAGATGACACCTGTGTTAAGAAGTGTATAGACTATAGAATATAGATTTATATACCATTAAATATCCAATTGATCCGGGATATGATTCCTACCTTGTTTCTAGTGTTCAAGAACTTGAGAATTAAGATTTTTTAGTCTTCACTTCCTTTATATTGTGTTATGTGATATGATTTAAATAAATCTTTAAAATAACCAAAAAAAATTGTAAAATATGACACCCTGTATACGAAGTTTATTGTCGTAGTAATAGCTTTGTTATGACGTATTTGTTCTGCTTAATCTCTTTACACAAACTTTAATTATGTTGGAATTATTTATAAAGCAAGGACACTATCAAGGTAGCAGTTACTCGAAGCAGCGAGGCACACTGCCTCCTCGCGCTGAACATATGCTAACTATCAATCAACATTGTTTTTACCTACACTGGAGCTCTTAAAATCGATTTATTGAAGTTTATACATACTAAATCTTTTTCAAGGCATCATCCGTAGATATTTGTTTGAGATTTTGCTATGACAGCTTTCTACCATAATACTTACAATCTTCCATTCTCTATGATAGTCTGTAAGAAATAGTATTTATCCGACGGTGGTGAGGCAGAGATCTGCCACAGGTACAAACCCGACGTCATGAAGCCGTGGAAGTCACGCTCCACGGCTGGCGGGGGGCAACCCCCACTTACTATATCACTGGGTGATACCAACCGGCTCACCCCACTTCCGACGCAGCATCAGGGCCATTAGCATAGCTCTATCCGAAAAAAAAGAAAGAAATAGTTTTAATCTTAAATACGCTCGACAAATACCAAACATGATGATGAATAGATAAAACTGTCGTCTTCCTCAGAATGATGTCTTTATCAATACGAAACGATGAAGTGTATTCAATAAATCACGAGCATTTTATCAATACTAATATATCATTGGTACGTCATAATACTACCCAGTCTACTGAAGTGCCACTTTAAAATGAACTTCGGGAGTGAGTGAAAATTTAACGATATTACAAATGTGGAAAGAAACGAGAGGTCTCGTTCGACTGGATAATAACCAATTGGCATTCGGCGTTTGAGATCAGAAATAGTTTGTGTGGTATTCGCCAAGACACGTTTCTCACACCTGGACCTATCCACCATTCGACTGTTTGTAAAGAGGGTTGTAAAACCGTTGTTTCACTATATTTTTCGTAAAAATTCGTGTTGACAAAGTAGCTGCTATAATCATGCTAATGTATTTATCTAAGCTTAACTCTGCGTGTTCATTTGCCATTGCTTTCGTACATTCTTATCTTTTTCCTTTTTACGTTAGTACTTTTGTGCGTTTTTTTAAAGATAATATTAACTCTAAGAGCCCCTTTAAACTTTGCATCAAGAATTGCAAGATTAAATCACGAGAACATGGAACTTCGATAAGAACTACTTCTACATTCTTTATTTTAGGTAAATAGGTAAACTATGTGAGATCAAAGTTTATTAGGGTACCCTTGCAACGTATGCGTTGCTTTTGCTGAGACACAAGACAATTATATCATCTTAATATTTTTCTTACGAATTGTGGAATTTTTTTATAAATCATTGCCGCATATCTTATATCACGACTCTACAATCTTTTTATATTATCAAGTCAGTATATTAAAATGTCATAATTCCAAGACTTTTCACTACTTGCGAGTGCGTTGTTACAAGTTATGTCAAATCGTCACGACTTCAAAAAAAGAGGAGGTTCCCAATTCGTCTGTACGTTTGTGTGCGATTACTGCGTTAAGTTAATTGTTTTTTTTTAATGTCATTACATAGAAGGCAAACGAGCAGCCGAAGCCTTATAGTAACTAATAACAGACATACATTCCCCTCCTTATCTCGTAAATGGGCCAACAGAAACCCACAAACCGCAAGAAACGCGATAGCATAGCTGTCAACTTCACGCCGGTCACCGGTGTTATGTGATGTACCACCTTAGTCGTGCCGGCCTTACTCGGCTGCAATGCAGCAATAGCACCGCTTATTACTGAAATGGATTAACGATGTATATATTTTTTTTGTTTAAAAATTGTTTCTTTCCCATATTATTATTATTATTATTATTATTTTTTTTTTTTTTTTGATGTGTTGTTTTTGACGTGTGTGGGGACTCGCATTTGGGTGCCCTACCCCACTAAAACCGCTACGTGAGCCTTCAGCCGCTATATTTGAGGGACCCGGATCTGTGCAGGCGATGGGATACCCTCAGCGACAGACTGGTCCCGGCAAAGACCAGATTCTCCACAATAGGGGGACTGCCCGGCTACGACTTGGCAGTCCCCACGACGTCGTGTCTTAAGCTGGACCCGGGTTCCCATTCCGAGCCCGACACGAGCACAGGGGCTTTATTGAAGGCGCATTAAATAGCGCCTCCGACGCACCCCTGTTCGTCGTCTACGGGGGGAGGCTGCGTCAGCGGCCTCCTCTCTCACCCGTTCGTCGGCCTCCTTCTGGGACATCACTGTCTCGCAGAAAGAGGCCATTGCCGTCCAGGACTCGTCAGAGTCAAGCATCGCAGTGATGACGCTCGACAAAGACAAGTCCCCTCCGATGACAGACGTCACATCATGACGCAGCGCCGCCCATCTCGGGCACACCTCGAGGGTGTGCTGGGCAGAGTCCACCGCCGCGCCACAATCATGACATTCAGTCGTCGGCTCCCTGTGGGCCGTCCGACACAAGAAATCACCAAAGCATCCGTGCCCGGTGAGAACCTGCGTCAGACGGAAGGTGAGGGGCTTGCGCTTACGGTGCATCCACCGCTCAAGGACCGGGCGTAGAGCAGCCGTTAGGCGTTGGCCATACGGCTGACTCGCCAGGTCCTCCCCCCACCTCCGCATTAACGCTTCCTGCCCTAGCCGGCGGACCCGTAGGAATCCGTCTGGCGAAGGGGTCAAGCCCAGACACCTCCTACCCGAGACGTAGGAGTATGTCTCGGCCAGAACCTCCGCCACGAGTTCCCACGGGGGATCGCCGGCCAGAGCGGTTGCTGCAGCCCACGATACTGTGCGGTATTACCCTCACCGCGATAACCCGCTGCGCCGAGCGCAGCATGGCCTTAAGGCTCGCAGTGAGGTTACCCGCCCAAATCGGAGCACCGTACATCGCCATACTCCGGCAGACACCAGAGTACAGCTGCCTGCAGGCGGCACTGGGTCCTCCGAGGTTCGGGAGGAGTCTGCCCAGTGCACTCGCCACCTTAACGACCTTCGGTCCCAACAGTTTGAAATGTGGGCCGAAGGTCCATCCTCCGTCAAGGATGAGTCCCAAGTAATTGATGTGGGGGCTCATCCTGACTCTCTCCCCTCCGATCTGGAGGGTAGCTCCCGGTGGAGGTCCTTTCCGCCCGGTCCCGCGGAAGAGAACGGCTTCGGTCTTAGATGGTCTGACCCGAAGCCCTATCATCTCTATGCGGCTGATCACGAGTTCTAGCGAAACCTCGGCCAGCCGCGCCGCCTCCCTGTAAGTCTTTCCCCGGGAATACATTAGGGTGTCATCTGCATAACATATGACACCCGTCCCGGGGAGGAGACGGCCTCGCAGGACCCAGTCGTACCCGATGTCCCACAGTATCGGACCAAGGACCGATCCCTGCGGGACACCGCAGCCGACTCGCCACCACTCGATGACTACACTGACCCTATAATAGCTAAGGTTAAACACCGACTTCAAAAATAAAAATATTGTAACTTTTGAAGAGTGTCAAGTATACATACACTCATATGGTAAAGTCTCTCCACTTCATTTCCTTTTTGCGGGGTGACGTAGATGAGAAGCATACATTGATATAAGAATACCCTGATACTGACTACACTTCTTTCCGTTCATAACCGAACCTTATGTTCTTAGTTTCCGTTCGAAAAAGCGTCTTCCTTTACAAAATATTTATCATACAAACAACATACATATATCGCACGTATAATTTTGCAATCTGTACGTAAATAAACAAATGTTAATTGAATAATAGCATTTTCCGTCTATTCGCAACGCCACTGCTCGATTTTCCACAAAACGTTCGAGTTACGGCGTCGTAAACATAAATGTCATGATTTGTTTTCGGTTGCCCAATAAATATATTAAGCGTGAAGCTAAACTATTTAACAGGTTTTATTGGACTTTTGTATTGTATTGTAGTATATTCTTAGTGCCTAGTTGGGCAAAACAGCTACTCGTTTTTCTTACTTATATGTCATTTACCAGTGAAGGAAAACATAGCGAGGAAATTTGCATATGATTAGATCTTTGAGGGTGTGTGTAATTTCCCATCTCACCATTGGACAACGCATACAGGTAATTATGGAAAACCCGGTTTCTGGGAGTAGTCCCGTTCCCAGCAACGAGACATGTAATGGTCGCTGTGATGATTATGATGTTTTTTTATACATTCATTATACGTAATAATGTTATCGCCTTTTGTTGGAAGGTTGTAATATTTTTACTTAACTTAACCGGGTCAATAAAGAAAATATATTATCTTTTTTAAACGACATCAAAGAAGGAGGCATTTTTCAGTGCCAGTGTCAGTGAGGCATAATATATTCTATAGTCTAAACTCTAAAGCTTGTGCTACTACAGAAGCGGCTCCTCGCAGTTTGCGCCGCGTACTTCACATTAACGTGGGAGTACGAGGATAAATTTTAGTCTAATGTTACTCACAAACAATGTAGCCTTCTATTGGTAACATAATTTTAAAAATCGATTCTGTAAATCGAGAGATTACCACCTACAGCTTTAAAAACTCACTTACTGGCCTCTTAATATATATAAACTCCTATAAACTCACCTCTTTATATACTTATTATAGATTTGAAAAGAATTCTATATTTCCTCTATCTGACTTATGATAATAATATAAGACTACGGAAAGATATTTTCACAACTCCCATTATTTTTTGATGTTATAGTTGCGGCACGCTATGATGGCCGTTTTGACATAATGAAGCGCCAGTAATGAAGTACTACGGCCAAAACGGATCTAAATTAGAGAAGTCTGACGTCTTGACATCTCTGTCTGTAGTGATAAATTATTGTGGAATGAAGTAAATTAATTTTGTATTCTAAAATTATACATTCGATTTTTATGGTTAACTGGACGTCACTATTGACAATAAAGAACAGTAATTTGCTCTTTTAAATGTGATTATTATAATCACGAAATTTCATGAACGGACAAACGTTAAAACGGCCATCATAGCATGCGGCACGCTATTATGGCCGTTTTAACGTAGTATAGTATTTGATCCAAATGTTAATTAATTGATTTTCATAACCGTTTATTTATTTTAGTTACGTGTTTTTGCTAAACTTTATGAAGCAGGCTGGCGATCATTAAATTTTGGTGTTTATTGTAAGATATATTCATAGACAGTAAACAAGTTTGATTGTATAAATAACAAAAAGAAGAAGGAGATTAATTGGTAAAAACATAACAGCCATCACACTTGAATGTGATGGCTGTTATGTTTTTTTCTATTACCGACATATACTGAAATAAGTAATAACTCTCATAACTAGTGAGTACAATAAATCTCTGATGATTTGTGGCAAAACAAACATTTTATAGCTTATAAATCTTCGTCAAGTATTGTACCAGGGGTTCATGAACGGTAAAGGGTTCAGCGCAAATATAGCAAGCCTACCAAAATTACGAATCTATTTTTATACGAGGAGATATTGTGCGCGTCATAAGATAAAATTATCTTGGCCTTAATGAAAGCGAACCGCTGTAAGGCCGTCCAGGTAACCGGATACCGGTGACGTCACCGTGACGCCGCGTTACGTCAGTTTTGACCTATTGGTCTCGATTCAATAGCTCGCGAGTGCCACCCAAGAGGAAGCTCTCGTGATTCGATATAAAGGTCGCACGCTTTAAAGGTCCTATATAAATAATATTAAAACTACATCGTTATGATGCCAAGTACAAGAGTCGGAAGTTCATAAGGAACTAGTAATGAAGGGCATGTTAAAATAGTCTAATACGCTTCTTGATAAAAAAAGATATCTCATCTCAGAAGTTTCTTTACAATAGATCTTGTAGAGTAGATACGAAAATAGATTCATCAGTCCTTGATCGCAATTTCACTTTTTGAACCTATTCTGCTGAGAAAAATATATCGCGACTAAAATGACTCACTTTTTCCGCAAAATATGCTTGGTAATAAAGTCCAGGTGGGATTTAATGCGCAGTACAGGAATATGTAGAACGCCAGTATCAGCGTTTTGATGTTCTACTTTTCTCCACGCTTTTTACGTTTATAAAACTTCAAATGTTCTATAGAATAGATACTTATATTATCTCTACAGTTATTTTATATTTAGGCCTATGTTTAGCAGTGTATGGATAGATGATGCTGATGATGATGATTACCACACTACAATAATATTTTCTTTACACTATTTATTTTAAATATTCTTACAATTACAAATTAAACAATCGGTTTCGACAGTCATCATCATGAGTCGAAACCAGGCGTTTAATTTATAACTGCAATAATATTATAAAATAAATAGTGGATCAAGGACCTACGGTACATTCAATCCGTTATAAATCCCTTTATACCACCAGCCACGCCTATGTTTTACACTGTCATCATCATCTGCCTACCCCTTTCCCAACTATATTTTGGGGTCTGCTTCCAGTCTAACCGGATTCAGCTGAATAACAGTATTTTATATGGAACGACTGCTATCGGACCTCCACAACCCAGTAACTGTGTGATACGGTACCCCACGGTAAGACTGGCTGTCAGATTCTCGGGCTTCTGACGACCCGTAACGACTGTCAAAGATCAACGCATGACAGCCGGGACCAACGGCTTGACGTGCTTTCCGAGGCACGGAGGAGTCTCGGTATGTAAAGATGGTCACCCATCCACGGACCAACTTCGGCAAGCGTAGCTTAACCTGGTGAATCCGCGTGGCTGTTACCACTGCGCCACGAGCTCCTCTATGCCTATGTTTTACACTGTATGATGTATATTTCAGAGCGATACCTGTGATCCCGAGTGGGGTTGGTCGGGGCTGGAGGATGGTGACGGGCCCAAGGTGCCGTCGATAGTGTCGGCCTGCCTCTCCCACCTGCGGCGTCACGGCCTCCGCACCCGGGGACTCTTCCGCGTCTCGGCGTCTATCAAGAGAGTTAGACAGGTGAGTTCATTATATTGACTTGATGAAATAACGCTGACTACATTGATGGATGATTTGAGTTGAAACTGTAATAAAGTTAGTCCTAGGCACGGTAAGTTGGGAGAAAATTTTTGGTAAGTTGGGAGTAAATTTATAAAATTTAAGGAGGAATTCTTAAAAAGAGGCAAACGAGCAATTGAAACCTTGTTGAAAAAAGTTGTGGCCTTTCTATTTTTAGATTTTTTAGATTTAGTAAACATCATGATTAGAATATGTAAAGTTGTCTTGATGAAATGAGCAAATAATAATTAATAATATGAACTAAAAATATTATCTATATTTGTAATATACCTTATATCCAGTACAAGTTTTTAAAGTGCAATTGAAATCATTTAGAATTATTTAGCTTTAAAAATATTATTACCTCAATTTAGCCTTGTATTGCTACAACACTAAAATATTAGTAACACATGGCGTTGTTTTGGTAAATTCAAACAAATGTAACAATGTACGCCCGAACTTGATTTAGAATCTCATTTGAACGCGTTGCTATGACAGGAAATAAAGCAGTAAATCAAGCCAGCGGCGAAATTTACGAATCAACCATACATACGCAACAATTGACCGACAAAATTAGATGTTTAGGATCATATCGGGTTTTATATTATGTTACTGCTCGTTGACCCACATCTGGGAGGATTTATGACGAGTGTGCGTACTCCAATAAAACAATAAATGAGATAGATTGAATGATTTAATATTAAGCGCGATTACCGAGAGCCACTTGAAACCATTCAGAGGCACATCTCTGCAAGTGATTCTTCGTCATTATGGGCAAAGTATCTTACTTTATGTATTACAATGACAGGTCGGGTTTAAAATACGATATGTTTACATTAAATAGATTTTGGCACACATACATTCGCAATGAGTCTTAGGGCGGGTTGCATTGACCGATTTTGGCGGTAACGAACGTAAGTGATCAAAGAGCGTTGTTTTTGACAGACGTCAAAATTTAACGAAGTCTCTTACATTAACAGATGATGATGACAACCGGCCCTTATTCTATTATAATATTATAATTTCAATGAGTTTTTCCACCGATTCTCCTCCGTTGACTAGATCTTCAACCGGTAGTAGATAATTTGACTTTCAACAAGATTCTTTTTATGCAAAGCATGGGAGTATTTTTAAATTTTATTTTATATTTAATTTTCAGCTTAGAGAAGAATGGGAGAGTGGACAAGAGGCGGCGCTGGACTCGGCGGCGTGTCCGCACGACGTAGCCACGCTCCTCAAGGAGTTCCTCCGAGACCTTCCTGATCCGTTGCTCTGCAGGGATCTTTATCCAGCGTTCTTACAAACACAAAGTATGCTGTAATTTTATTTCATTTTTAATCTATTACAAGTAATTATAGTAATGAAACTAGTAATCCCATGAACAAAAACAACTGAATGCTACGTCATCAACGGTATTGACCATTGAAGTAATCATTATCAGTCCATATACGGCTGTAAATTTGAAGTAATAGTTCATTTATTTAGGTACATCAACAATTGATTATGCGTGATACATTATCATACAAAATACATGCTTAAATTAAGGGAAAAAAAATATCGTACAACAATTACTTACAGATGTACTCAGCATGCATATTTTACAATTATCACCTATTCAAATTACAGCCTATATTGACAATACATTCCGATTACATTAATATAAATTACTGGGTCATACAAATATTGAATTAATGAAATATGCACAAGAAACACAATAATATATAGACCTTGTTTAAGTAAACTTAATATTACAAAATAGTTATGTTAGGGTTGCAACATGTATCAAGTAAGAGTTAAAAGAAAGTGTAAATTTGTAATAGGCGACGTCTATGATAATCACGCAATTTATCGCGCAATCTTATTTGTTATCATAGTTTACGAATAAAATAAAGTATATTTTTATGTCTCACTGCTGGGCACGGGTCTCCTCCTCGCTGCGCTGCTCGAAGTGCTGGTCCAATGCGGTTTGCGGTGAACTTCACATACCTTCAAAGTCTTTCAATGTCATCGGGCATGCAGGTTTCCTCACGATGTTTTCTTTCACCGGTGGGCGGTGAGCGAGCGACGGTCTTGTGTTTAGGATGCATTTAGAAATTTAGAAAAACCATTTCAAGGCACACAAGGGATCAGGATTGAACCCGGACACTCTCACATGAGGCAGAGTCCATACTCACTGGAAAATGTAGCTCACGTTTAAGTATAGTTCAATTTATTTTCAAATACTGATTTCAGAAATTCGCAACCCTAAACTGCAATGGGAAGCTCTCCGGCTTATAGTCCACCTGCTACCGGTGGCTCACAGAGACACTCTTCACGCGCTGCTGTCGTTCCTGTCACTTCTGGCTTCCAACTCGGAAAGCGACCGCCAGGAGGGCAACATGATGGACGCTGCAAACATCGCTATCATATTTGCTCCCAACATTCTACACAAAAATAAAGCTAATGAGGCGGCAAGGTTAGTCTCAATTTTTCGCATTGAACCATAACTATTTGCACACAGACTGATCACAGAACTCTAATCAAATAGTTTAAAACGATTTGCAGGATTAGTCATTTTTTTATCAATATTTTATTATTTTTTAAAGTGCTTCGACGTTTTCTACATTTAATAAAAAAATACTTCAATTCTAAACGTTATGGACCTTTTTAAGCTCTTAACAGTAGATTCAGATTTTGATGATATTTTTTGCTAATTGACATGCCTTTTGACTGATACTTACATAAAAAACCCAACTTAGGAGCTCTAATCTCAAAAAAAAAACATGTAGCGTTTTTCTCAGCTGATATGCAAAATATAATGCATTTCAGTTCAGAGCAGCTGTTGGAGCGCACAGACGTAATCGACGTGGTGCGAACGCTGGTGGAGCGCCAGGCGGAGCTGTGGACGCTGCCGGCCGAGCTGCTGCACGAGGCCTACATTCACCTCGCGCACTCCGCGCCCGCGCACCTCGACTCACTGCTGCTCAGGCGAGCCGAGTGAGTTATACTTTTTTGTTTTTTACTTAGCTAGGCCCACATTTGTTGTTATCTTGTATATATTTTCTGCTGTATGTGTGTATATCACTGAACTCCTTCTAAGCTGGGCTGATTTGATGAATTTTATCGGGTGTATTCAAATAGATTTGAGAACGGTTTAGACTGACAATACGATCAATTACAAGATGTACAGCACAATGTCTGTAGGAACCTTTAGTCGATACTAATATTATAAAGAGGAAATATTTGTTTGTTTGTTGGTATTGAATAGGTTCCGAAAAATTCTTTCACTGTTGGGAAGCTACACTATCCCCGGTGAACATTGGCTATATTAAATTTTCAAAAAGTTAGGGACCCGTTTTAGAACTTAGTTGACGCAGGCGAAGCTGCGTGCAACATCTAGTTCTATATGAAATAATACTACTTCCTAGAGTTAGGGTTCCTCTCATTGCCCGGTTTGTTGTAAAATGTGTGATAAATTTCAGAATTGCAGAAAGTGTCAATGCTAGTGATGAAAATTCAAAGCGGTTTTACTCCCGCGAAGCATTCCTCCACGCAGCCACAACCACTAGCACCTCTTCCTCGAGACAGACGTAAGTACTATTAATTAATCTGCGGTCTAGTTTTTTTTAATTTTAGAAAGAAGGTAAGTCGTAGTATTTTATAGACCATTTCAGCAACTAATTGGAGCGTCACTTACCCTCAGACGGGAAAATGTGACCTGGTCTTGGTGATAGTGTTTATGCTGCCTATATTTCTTTATAGTCTCATTTTTACGCTTCGTAAAAATTTGTAAAAACGATTGAGTGGTTCCACTGCTTCCTGCTGGCCTGGTATTATAGTTTTATTCGTTACATTTTGACGAACTATGAGACCGACATCATTGTGTACCCTATAGTATTTTACTCAGGTTATATTTTTTTCTTGACACACTGTTAAAAAGTATTATTGTTATATTACAGGGAACGCAGCTGTGCACCAGATTCTAATGACTCTGCCAGCGATTACAATGAGGTAAGTTTTATACGTGGTAAATGTCCAAACAGGATTTATTGCATGAAATAAGAAAATTCCTTTTTCTTTAAAAAATATAATATTTTACTAGCACGACACGTTACTGATTAACAAACCAAAATATAATGACGTATCCAGGCTAAGTATAGTATAGTATATATAAATAGACAATTTCGTGCTTAGAATCTTCTGCCTGTCTCCTCAAAACCAAAAGAAATTAGTCATCACAGGACGCCTAACAGGTGACTTGTGATTACCAGAAATCTACGACAAAAATGCAATAAAATAAATAAATTATTCAATGGAGTCGATGTCCGAGGTTTGTGGTGACCTCACGTAAATCTGTCATGGCGTTTGCCACTATCAGATGTTTTAAATAAATAATGGTGTGGACACAGACTGGCGTGACGTCAGAGGACGAGTGCGTAATCACCGCGTCGCTCCACATCCCGGGCGTGCGCGCGCGCCGCCGCTCAACGTCCGGCTCGAGCTCGGGCAAGCGCGACTCGGCGGTGGGCTCCTCGCCCGCCTCCTCCGCCTCGCCGCCCAGCTCGCCGCCGCACGCGCACGCGCCCGCGCCGCCGCCACGCCTCCTCGCACTTGGCAGGTATCGTAGGCTTTCTTAGCACCGAATATGCTGGTGTGACAATATTGTTCTTCGTGTCCTAAATAATATGCAACGAACATATAATGCAGTTTATTGATGCAGTAATTGAGGTCACATCAGGATTAGTAATCAGCTTATGTAATATATAATATCTACATACAATGAAAGTTACGTAGAAAATCTTGTAAATTTCTTGTAATACTTAAAATAATTAAAATATGGTACATATTAAATTATGACAGATACTGTTTCCATGAGATCTATTAGCTTAAAGATCGTTTGATTTTAGGGAGCGGATCACGTCAGATGCGCGTGCAGTAGTCGTCCGGCAACATGACGAAACCGTCACTCGGACGAGAGTATCAACAAAGTCACAGGAACAGACTACGCGACATGAAAACATCAAAAGTGAGCACAGAATCAGAAAAGACGACCAAATCGCCAGGAGAGAAGATAATAATTCTAAAAGAGACGATAATAATGTAAGAAAAGGTGAACAAGTGAGAAGAGAAGAGATCGTGAAGAAAGAGGAAAGAAGAGAAGGAATACTTTATAAAAGGGGCGAACTCATATCGAGTGCCCGAACTCGGCCCGCATGACATGATGTAAACTTATCTGCTTTTATACATAAACGTCTATTTATCATACTATCGTCTTTCATTTAACAAAAAAAATGTTTCACGCAAATATTTAAATCATAAATCATTACAGTCCTAAGAATAGTGGTTAAATTACAATTGTACTTACAATAAGATTGTATTCGGAACGTGGAGTCTGTATATAAGGATTATCTGGGGGATTTTTTTTATAATAATGTTCGTCAAAATCACAAATGACCTCCATTGAATTTTAGAAATATATTTTTAATTTTTGTGTTTGTTATTTTATTGCTACCACTATACATCAGCTATAATTTAACTAAGTTTTTCTAAATTTTATTCCAAGTAGCACAAAACAACTTTTAAATAATTCTTATGATTTAAAAAAAATCCTATTTTATTGATTAGTATTTCATGTTGACAGATAAAACTATCTCTTTAAATAACATTCTAAATTTTGTTCACCAACTTTATTTACTCTTTTCGCAGAAATACTTTAAGCTCTTCCTTTATTGGTACTTGTCAGCCAAGCCCATAATTTTTCACTGTTTTCTCAGATGTTTTGTTTTGAAAGTGACATTAGCTGTTATCTTCTATGAAGCTTATCTCTCATTATTATTCCTCCTAACTTTGATACCCCATCTTGATATTCAGTTTTGCCCAGTGGGGGCATAGCAGAAGTCGTTTCTAGGAGAGAAAATATTTTATTACGATCACACTAGAAATGTATTCTATGCATCTAACTATTTTCATGCCATTTAGTCTTAAAAAACACGAAAAAAATTAGCTCCTTTAGTTGGACCGGACCTTGGTCTTGAAGAGCACAAACACAGCAGCAAACAAGACCATTTCAAAACAATACATATGTAAAAAACTTTATTCTTTCTTTGAAATTTGTATTGACCTCAATTCTGAGGGTTTCAGTTTCTGTATCTGAATCAGACTAAATGTGGGGAAAAAAATCACTACTTATAATTTTTAGCAGGTAAGTTATAAATATCGTGACAAAATTTTATCCATACAGATAAAAATAATTACCACATTTAGCCCGCGGTTCAGCAGCTGCACTTCCAGCTTGTTTAGATATAGTTCTAGGAGTGGATCTTCTCATCACCGGCCTGACTCTGCAAGGGTCACCGGGCAGACGCATTGGCTGTGCACAAGGACCGGTACCACTTTCATCTGCAGCTCTTTGCAAACCCTCAAATTTGGCCCCAGGTCCTGAGATATAAAAATATTATGAATAATTTAATAATAGCCAAATATGACTTGAGACTCCTCTTATCGAATATTTAAGTTACATCTATGTGAAAATGAACACAACTTCTGCTTTATAATTTTTTAATGTTTTGGTTAGCATTTTTTTTAAGTTATATTTAGTTAAGATATAGGTACACCACTATTTTTTAATTGCAAAAAAAAATAGCTATATCAGTCGCCGCTACTGAACACATTACAGTAATAAAAAAAACGAAACCCGTTATTAACGTACGCGCGCAACAACTCTTAGTGATAACATTCATTGAAAATTTGTAGTTCAGAACTAAATAAATAAGCAAGGAGTGTCGGAGTATGAGACGGACGGGCAGCGGGCTTATGATTTTTATGATTCGTAAATTGTGGGTAGTCAGCGACCGGCGTAACGTATCCGCGCTTTCTTATTTCTTATTTCTCGTGTGTGTGTGTATTGATGATATTGACAATGACGGTGGACATTTTGAACAATTACTCCAACTTTTAGCACTCTAGCTCTTAAATAAGTAGGTAAGTGTGTTAATTTTCATTATTATAAATAATAGATTCTAACTTTTGAAATACGCCAAAATTACATTCCTTGTTTACTTAATTCACTTTATTTTCATAAGTATCGATTTATGTATTATCAAATATCGACTCGATTTGAATACCAAGGTAATTTTGTCTGATTTATTTATTTTGAATTGAAAGTTAGAATAATAATAATTGTTAGTTAAGTAACTAACAAAGTATGTACCTAATTTATTAATTTAGTACTATACTTTTCGTACTTAGGGCCTGTTTCACAATCTCCACTTAAGTGTCCAATAAGCTATCGGCAACATATTTGACAGAGTATGGAGTATCTGTCAAGTATCTGTCAAATATATTGCCGATAGCCTATTCGGAACTTATCTGGAGATTGTGAAACAGGCTCTTAATCTACATACTTACCTAGTAATTTAACAAATAGCTCACAAGATTATTATTGAAACCGTAAATGACTGGGGTAAATAATACAAAATAATGTTATGTACTGGGCGCTGAGCGCCAACGGTATGGAGAGGAGCGCAATAGCTTATTTCTCGCTTGGTTTTCATTAATTAAATGACACATAGTATTTTTTACTGTAGAATTATTGTGTCCATGGTTTTGCATTGAATATAGGAAAATTTTAACTTTTTATAACTTCGTCATTGTTGAGTAAAAAAAAATTGTGACTACATAATAATATTATATACGATTAGGTATGCCTTACATATTATTACCCAATTTAATTTTTTTTGGTAGTTATAAAATAGTGGTAATAATAGAACAAAAACATTAATTTAGTGTTTAGTAATACTGTTTTTTTTTAGGAATATAAACATTCTTACGATATTTTTTACTTTATATTTCTGACTTATTATTAAGCCCTGAGTCCAAAGAGCTTTCATATTGTAAATGAGAAAAAGCCCGGTAGTTTCAGTGCAGCCACTCATAAGTCATAACAAGTCAATAAAATTAGGCTAGGTGTTTATCTACATAAAGAAAATTATAATATAATATAATATAATGTCATTGAGATCAAAAGTCTTTGAAGGTATGTGAAGCTCACCAACCCGCATAAGGCCAGCATTTTCAAGGAGGATTAAATCCGGCGACTGAAACTGCGAGCATCAGCTAGTACGTAAGTCGTAACTATTAGTTAATATTTATACTAGTTTACCAGATTCGCAGTAATCAACGTGATATGTTGTCTTATTGCGATCACGTTGAATTCGTTGTTTTAACTCGGGCGATGCTTCGTTCTGTAAGATACTGTACAGCATTGGGTACTTCGATTGGAGCTGTTATAAATAATAATATATCATTAGCACATACATGTTGTTTTAATGTTCACGAGATTAAATATATAAAATTAAAGTTTCACGAGTATTCCGGCAGATTTGTTAAAATCTTTATTGTCTTTACACATATAAAATCTTGGGATAGGATCATAGGAAATCTTGTGATTGGTAGTGATTAGAATCATTGACATTAATCATTATTGCAATAATATAATTTTTAATAAGTATAGCATCTCTATCACTTGTATAATGTCGAATATTAAATAATTATATTACGCTTAAAACTTGCATTTAGATTGTCGTTAAATTAACATAATATTTTTTCTTTTGTAATGTTTTATTTTATTTACCTTATCTAAAAAGGCGTTAGGTTGATCATAGCGAGATGTCGGTGTTTCAGGGCTGGCTCCCACGCGGACTGGATATATCTTAGGGTCTAACAATGGACCCATAATCTGGGAACAAAAATATTTTGATAAAATTTACGTGAGGCTATTAAAATAAAAATCATCCAAATTTAACTACCAACCTCGTTTCGACTCCATCCCGACTCTTTGCCTGGCGGCAGATGGAGAGTGTCCCCGCCGGAGTACTGAGGACATCTACAGTCAGGTGGTCTGCTATATTGCATGCATGCTTTGTAAAACTCCAGTTCTTGTCCGGATAGTTTTGGCGCCCTTATTTAGAACAATATAAAATTTTATATTTGTCGTATAACATCATAAAATATGAAAATGGTAAATGTTTAAAATTGTAGCTTTTCATAGTAACAAGGTAACAAGCGTTTTGGAGACGTTAACTTTAGGTGGGTGCCTCATTACGATATCGTGCTATCATTGTTAAAGATATGTTTATCAAGATTTAAAAGTTAATAATCTTAAGTCTCTGTGCCAGTAAATACACTGCAGCAATCTGCGTTACGTTGCTGAAATTGCTGCGTAAAAAATACCTACTATTTTTATAAAGAGAAATTGTATGCGTAACATTAACTGATATTAAACAAATTATAAATGATTTTGCTGTCGTTAATTTTATGTATAATTATTTCTCATAATTATGTGTAAAATTCAACGAAAACGTTAATTTCGTGGTAAATGCAATTTTTTTTTAGATATGGGCAAAATAATTATGGATTCTTATTTAAGTTATAGGTTTAAAAATAATTTAAATATGTACTCCACAGTGGATCCAATCTCTTCCGATCTAGAGCCAGGCAAGTTTGGCCACAAGTAATCCTTTCTGTACGTCGTCAAATAATGATCCATGTTTTAATTTTTTATCCTTAATATTTGCAACTAATGATATATGTATATTTTCAATGTACTATATTCGTTATTGGTGTATATTTTTATTTCATCACTATAGATTTTGATTTTTTAAAAATTATATTAATTTTAAGACAATTCCTACAAAAAACAATGCAACATATTTTTGATATTATGACATTTTATGTCGCTGCAACGTTAAACAAATTGTGTCAAACAACTTTTATAAAAATATATAATTAAAACTTCGTCGTTAGCCGTCAGCCAAGGCAAAATCAAAAATTAAAGCAGACAAATCTGTTATACTCTTTCTAGTTAATATAATAATAATATAAATCTGCTGCAATTGTAATGAAGAGAGATATTTATTTCATTTTAACTGACTCCAAAGAAAGAGGAGGTTACTCAATTCGACCGTATATTCTCTTTTTTATGTCCGTGGTCGCAGATAACTTCGTTGTTGATGAATCGATTTTGAGGATTCTTTTTTTTTTGTTGAAATGGAGATACTCCAAGAGTGGTCTCATAATACGGAAATCAGGATCTGATGATGGCGTCCGTCGAGCGGAACTTTCGAAAATCGTAATGGCGACTTGTGCGTTTGTGGATATGTAGTTTTCAAACCGTTACAATTTCATGAAGGTCCGGTGTGCAGATCCACTCCGGACCGTCATGAAATTGTAACGGTTTAAAATGATGATGGAGTGCATAGACAGTCAAAGCAATACCTCAACGATTTACAGCAGAGTTACCTTGCTTAGTAATTGATTGCTCTAGAGCAGTGTTTCCCAAACTCTTTTGCTTCAAGGACCCCTTTCAAACTTTTTCTGCATCAGGTGGACCCCCTTGCTGACCTTTTTATTTATTTTTTTGCTTCTTTAACTCGTTTTAAAATTCTTCTTGGTTAAATGGCTCATTGGTTCTTCACTATGGAAACCAAATTAATTTTCTTAATTTTTATAGATCCAAACTTTCATTTCGTGGACCCCCAATTTTTTTTTGGAATCATTGCTCTAGAGCATAAGAGAAAATAGTTTAAGAGTACATAAACAAAAATCACATGTATTCGGTGACAGTATTTATCACAGATTAACTGTGTCGAGATTTCCAATACCTAGTTATAATTTGTAGTTAGTTCCATAATCATAATTGGTTTTTTATTAGGAACACGCTAGTTAGCACACAAAGCACTATAAGCTCCTTATCTGTATAGCACTATTCAAGATAGCAATAGTAAGATGTGTATTTTCATTTAAAAATTTAAGAACAATTATTCAAGATTACTGTTTACTTCTACAATTAGTAATACTTAATAAGTTAATAATAAGTAATACTTTGATGTACCTACGCAAACTGGCAAACGAGACATCTGATAGTAATAATACAAAAATCCGCCATTTATTTATTCAATCATTCATTAAATCAAAATACATTTACATTATATATTTTTTTAATAAAAGTCGTAAATTAAACATAAAACAGGAAAAATTTCACACATTTTTATTTTATACTCGATAGGTATAAATGTATGGGTTTGCCCATCGTCCGTACGAAGGCTCTTCACGCGGCGGACCAAACGGATTATTCTCCAGGACAACCTGCGCCAGGAGACCGTGGCTCATCCCGTAACTCGTGTCTCCGGTATTCACACGAAGAATACGACGTAGTTCCTCTGTAAAACAATCACCTTGGGTTAACAGAGATAGTATAGCCATGACACCTTCTCAACTTCTCTAGAGAAATGTATGTAAATATTGTTAACGATACTTGGCTTAACACGCTACCGCGTGTCTAGACGTAAGAGGTGCTAACGGAATGGTACCTCTCGCTCATACGACACCCGTGTAAGGAGATTCTGTTGCGCTCCGTGCGCTTTGTAAGTTGCCGGTGATCCATAGGAGAAGGAGGACAAGGCATCTGCATAACCTCTGATTGTATAATCTATATTATAATAAACATTAATAATAATATTTACGGACGATTTTACACCACGTCAATTTGGCCCCGTGGTAAGTTTCCGAAGAACTTGTGTTACGGGTACCAGACAACGGAAATACATATATAGCATAAACTTTTTGTTCCCTGGCGGGATTCGAACCCACTACCTCCTGCTTCTATTTGCACTTAGGTTTTATGATCTCTCCATCCAAAACTTAATGCAATTGTACTAACTCTTTAGCGATGTATCAAACTTGGGTTTCATTGACATGGTGGATGGGTGTTCTTTGTACTTCTCTGGCTTGGGATGGCGGTACGAGCCTCTCTGACTAGTGTCGGGGATGTGCGTATCGTCAGGCAAGCGCAGGGTTTGGAGGGCGCGAGCTCGACGAGCCAGGTTCACAGACATAAATGGCAGATCTACGAATTTCAATATGATTAACCAAGACTTGTATGTTAGTTGGATGGACAAACTGGCAGACATGCTAACAGATGGTAAGTGGCCGGCGTCGCTCATGAGCATAAACGAGTAATCTGGAACTAACCCAGGCGTTACCTCACGAGTCACGTGTTGCCTGCCTGTTCCGCTCATCTTCGAAACACAGCAAATGTGTTACATGGCAAAAACCAGCAGGATGGAGTTATGGAGCACCACACGGTGCAATATATGGAGATTCGACAAAATGAGTTAATTACTTGGCGACGCGACGTTTCTTTCTGAGCAGTGAGCACGCTCAACCGCGATGATTGAGTTATTTTATATCTTTATGAGAAATTAAAGAAATTGAAAAAGTCCCAAATTCTTCAGCAATTCATTTATAGATTTTCGAAATTGGATATGAACTTAATTTCTTGCTAGCAAGTCAATTTTTTATTAATACTTTTATAAATTAAATAAGGATAAAAAATGAGGATTACAATCAAATCAATCTTCCGGGCTTAGAAAACATTTTTCAACTGTTTACCTCGAGAGCAGTATTTTGTTAAATATTCCGTTCTTTTCAAATCCTGAATCTCATGATCAATGGGTGTTGGGTCGATATCTTTTGACATGTAAATTTTGGTCACTTTGGGATGATCTTCGCCAAACTAAAATTGTTCAAAGCACAATTGAAATTTAATAAAAAATATCCAAAATCTTCGATTATAAAGTATCTAGCATTTTTTATTATTTGTTGTTATTTTGTACCTATAATATAATATGGTTTGCCAATATAGATACCTTACTATTTAGATTCCGATTGTTGTGTTTAAATTAACCACTATATTTTAATTTAAAAAAGAAATGTGGTGTCGTGGGACACCAGGTAGGAACGAAGTTCCTTCGGCTAAAAAGAAAGGTATTATACACTACTCGCTTGTGTATGCGACTGTCGCGCCTGCGCACGTCTCATTTAACGCTTTTTATTCCACGCACTTTTTCTTACGGTTTTACTATCACATTTTTTTCAGTTCGGTCGCGCAGCAAAGTCCCTATCCCCTCCAAGCCTGCCGTAAGGAACTTCGTTCCAAAAACAACGACTCACAGGTTTCGTTTCAATACGTCGCGTCGCGAATTGTACGTACGTACTACGTACGTACACACATTGTTATTAGGTATACATATTTAGTTACGCCACTAACTACATATGGGAGATAAACACCGACTATAATAATACTAACTCTCTCCACAGCTTCCTTGTAATATTCCAAATCAACGGGACACAGGACATCAGGATATTTACGCTGTTCCTTCCGAGGTTTCAACGAGTCTCGACTCAACCCCACGATCAGGCAATCATCATCGACTGCTTTGCGTCTTGGGCTTTTTCTAAATAAAAATATTTATGCCGATTAATTATTATGTATAAAAGGATTGTCATTAGAATTATATTCTAAAAATTATGCCTCATCTTCATATATATGCTGTATAGATTCAGGTTTTTCGAGACAGGTCCGTATGCAGTAAGTGTAACCTTAACCGTTATAGGGAAAATATAATTTCTATGGGGATCGAAAAACTATTGATTGAGGCGAGAAAATATGACAAAAATCTCACAAAATCTTTTTCCACGCATTTTGTACGCACGTACCAAAAATGATAACATCTTTTTACAAATTATATGCTTGGATACTGGCTGCCACGACTTCGTTCTGCCAAAAGTACTAATTTGGCGGTTAACAAATAGGGGTTGATCAATAACAAATAGAAGTGAAAATTTTGGCAGTGCGTATTTTTGTATGTTGTCTTAAAAAAATAAAAATAAATGACTAAAAAATTAAAAACTTATTTTGGGCTGTGAAAAATAGATGTTGGCCGTTTCTCAGACCTTTTTTTTTTATAAAAGTCGGTCGAGCCGCTTCGGAGGAGTATGGGAACGACTAATTCGACACGAGAATTTCATATAGGTATTAGAAGAAGTAAGCTAAGAAAAAAATTACTTCCTTCATTACAGACTTTGATATAAAATTATCCCTACGAATCCCTTTTTTGGATGTCGCAGTGGAAATGCTTTCGCACCATACCAGAGCTTCGGGTAGGCACGCTGGCGTGTGTGGATCTCGCATTGGGGATACCTACGTATGCCTACCTAATTTATCTTAGGCTTATATTAATGCTTCCGCATAATCCAGCACCTTGTGTATGTAGATACAATTGGCCCAATGTGGGAACTCGCAGTTAGAAAACGCACTATCCTACTAAACCGCCTTCACCCGCTTTGTGAGGGTCCCGGATCTGCAGGCAACAGGGTTAAGACCAGATTTCTCATGAGGGGTACTGCCCGATAAATGGAGCACCTAATATTTTTAAAATATTTTTCAAGTATATATATACGTAATTCCAATAGGAATTAGTGCGATGCTGTTTTGCAACTAAAGTGACAGCTATGCTGCCACGTTTCGTCCGATTTGTAAGTTTCCGGTGGCCCCTTGGGAGGTAAAGAAAAAGAAGGCAACGCATCTCCAATCTCCATAGTCCATGTATCATGTGTGGATGTTAACATCGATTGATGATAAAAGATAAACGTAGTGATTATATTCTCTTGGGATAAAAGGTTCGAATGTTCGTTTGCACTTCTATGCTATAAAAAATACCCTTTAGCACTTCTTTACACTTAAAATATTTTTTATATGTAAGTATTACTTACGGTTTATTCTTCTTTTCATAATCAACCATATACATCGATTTGAATTCAATTTCTCCATCGAATACAGACATTATGTTATATAAGAAATGTCCAAAAAATATAACAAAGACAAACGCCCCCCGATACCCTGTCAAATTGAGCAGTCAAATTAGTTTTTCATGATATATTAATGCAATGACATTATTTTACAATACTAGGAGCTAAGGGGCTGTTCATATACTTATATATTTTAGCAATAAGTGTTTATTTGGAATAATTCTGGTTATATGATGCTGATTACGAAAAAAAGACAAGGAACTTCCAATTTGATTTATTCATATAAAGCTTTTTATCATCATTTACTTCTTTTATACAAAGAATACAATATCCTATCTACATTAACATATAATGAAACAATATATAACTTAATATAGACAAAAGTAATTAGTAATAAGTGACTTAAAAATCGAATCAAAAACTAATAGATATTCTGTCTTATATATTTTGGTAAATGGATATTTTCTATAAATAAAATATATTTAGTCAAACTATTGTTGCATAATAATAGTCGTCGCACAAGTTATTTAAATCATCCCATTTGGAGTGAAGATTCAATGAGGTCGCCACTGTAGACATCACGTTGAATAGAACTAAACATTTTACCAATTGCCATGAGTTGTCATAAAGTTGCCATGCTAATATAGGTGTGTGAGAAAAACAAAAATTACATATTGGGTATCTAAATTAAAATAATATTGTATCAAACGCCCAAAAACGGTGACAATTAGATATACTTAATAAAGAATTCTTCAAATGTATTATTTTTTAATGTTTTGTCAGTAATAATTAACTTTGTAAGATCTAATTATAGTAATTTACTACAACTCATTTTGCCTAGCATTAATAATGAACATACATAGGACCCAATTTACAAAATTGCTTAGCAGTAATATCCTAGATAAAATATCTGACCAATACACAAATAACGAAGCGACCGATAAACACAGTTTAAACATCTTAAATCCGCTTATAGCAACAAAAACATGCAAAATCAAAAAAAGATGTTAACTGATTATTATCTTGTTATAAAGTACCTAGGTTAAGTTATGAGTTAATAGTATTTTTACGACTGTATTTAGAGACTGTCGCAAAATGCGATCGTATGGAAAATTAAAAAAAAAAGACTCCATAAATCTAATAATTAATAGACTATTGTCACTATAGATCTATAGAATCTCACTCGATAATTATATTGAAAGCATTTTCTATGTTCATCACAATCATTGGCCAATTATTTTCGGTTGCAAAAATAACTTGATTATAATAAAAATATTAGAGAAATAAAAAAATAAATTCTGACATTAATAATGAAATCAATAATTATACTATTGTACGCTGGATGGCGATATTTATTATGCTCGATGTGTAGGACAAATACACAAAAGACTTCTTACAATTATATAAACAGTATAATATATTTTATTGAAATCCATCCAGTCCATCAACTATCACTGTTCTTGCCACATCAAAGATTCAACATGCAAATATGAGGGCAACTTTAAAAAAAAAATTCAGCATTATTGCTAATTAATTATTCATAATGTATAATGACTGTATTTACACTTATTTATTTCAATGCTTATAAAACATTATATTAGTAGCAAATTTATCCATTTCGAATATAAATAACTAAATCCTTTTACACTTTTTTTTTTGCTTGGTTTATTTTTTTAAGATGCCCCCTGTTATAAATAATATGGTCAATAGGCACGATCATCCTCAGACATGGAGACTGAACTCCTCTGCTATGGCACCCTGAAAGGCACCACAAGATCTTCATGATGCTCAACCCTAAGCTCAGATAGGGCCGCTGCTGCTTTTTTCACAGCATTCGTAATCTGGAATAATAGTAATTCAACTATTAAATGTCAATGTAAACTACAATTGAGATAATAATGTAAAAATTAATACAAAATACAATTGAAAAAGGATTTATATTAGGATAAATATTTCTATGGTTTTTCAATATAAAAACAATAGAACATCAAAAATTCAGTAAAATTTTGCAAAATGGGACTGAATGGGAAAATTGTGAAATAGGGTAAACTGGTTGTAATCATATAAAATATACAAATAAATGTAGAAATAACTTTTGAGAAAAAAAATCACAGCATAAAATTGTGAATATTTCACATAATACTATACCATAGATACAATAAATTTATTGTATCTATGGTGTAGTTAAATTACAAAGGTAAAGTAGTGTGATAAGAAACTTATGTAGATTGTGATTAAATACTATAATATGATGTTGTAAATTATTTATTAGTTATAAAGAAAAATTCTTTAAGCTTACCAGTTCCTTATCAGCAAAAGATAGTGAGGGTGCAGCTAACATTGTCCTTCTAACAGCAGGAGGTAAATCTGCCAATAATCTGACTCTGGGAGCAGTTGGTAGTGTGGCACCTGCTGCTCTCGCTGTATAAGTCCTCATCCGTTCACTATATGCACTTGCTTCCAAAGAATATGGCCCCAAGGCTCCCACGTCAATAACATTACTGAAAATTAATTTTAATAAAATAGGATTGATCATGGAGAATAATAAATAATTAGTCATCATCAGCTAGTCACATCCCTTTTTCAAACAATGCTGAGGACCAATGTGCTGGAGATCACAAATAACTCAAATGCAGAATTATTTTTAACAGATCATTTAACAATGCCAGTTATTGTTAGTAATGTACAGTAAACAATAAAAAACACTTAAATATTATCAATTATTTTCTAAACTGTCATACATAAAGCACTATAATCCTTCATTTTATTATTATACCTTATAGTATTAACACAGTGTAAATAAATTCATACAGTGGTCTGGTGGAACGCGTCTAGGCAGAGCAATCGTGCGGGGCGCGCGGGGTGAAAGAGGCGCGGTAGCGAGCCCAAGCTGCCATACACTCGCTTGGGACACGTCAGTCGGGGTTGTCGCATTTTAATTTGATTATTTTAAGTGCTTTTGCGACCGATAGTGTTTCGTTTAAATATCAGATATTTTTTTTATTTTCAAAATTACATACAAATTTAATACACTGATATGTTTTTTTCGTAATAGTTGAATCGAAATAATTTGTATGTCTGATAATTTGAAGACAGGGAAGTAAAATTAAACTCATTTATTTATTATTGATATTCAAAGTTTTCAAATAAATTAAAAATCAACAATATTCTTTTGAGTATCAATCAATCAAATCAATTTGAGTCTTAAGTCCATTTTACTAACCAGAAGAAAATTACTTTTATTTTGTTTATTTAATAATGTCTTAATTTTATCAGTCGAATTAACTTGACACACATAATGGATACTCCATTATGTGTAACAAAAGTATAATAACAAACAAGGAATTTTCTTCCGAAAAATAGGGGGTCATGTGGGTGTCATAAACCTAAGTTACAACTTTACAAGCCGCGTCAACGGCTATGATTAGTAAATGTCGTGTCGTGTGTGTATTTAGACTATAACTTGATGTAAGATTTTTTACATTTAAAACATTATTTTCATCATCATCATCATCATCATCATCATCATCATCATCATCAGCCTTTATCCGTCCACTGGCTGACCATAGGCCTCCCTCAATGAACGCCAAGACGACCGATCCCTTGCTACTCGCATCAAACGCGGACCTGCCACTGCACGGAAATCATCTTCCCATCTGGTTAATGGCCGACCAACACTTCGTCTACCTAAACGCGGCCTGCACTCTTGAACCTTAATGGCCCATCGGCCATCCGTTCTTCTGGGTGCGTGACCAGCCCATTGCCACTTCAACGTGCTTATTCTTCGCGTGATATCGGTAACTTTAGTTCTCTGGCGAAGGTCTTCGTTTCGAATCCTATCTGCCAAAGAAACACCCAGCATAGCACGCTAGCCTTTAGGGTTCCAAAGTGAAAATTAAAAAAAAATGTAATATTCTTAGTAAGCAAATAGTGTTTAAGAGAAGAAGTTTGAGTTACAATATGAAACATACGTTGCAGTCTCGTGTAATATCCTACTTAGCGCACTCTGTTCATCGGGCTTTCTAGGTGGGGTTGAGGAACATGTATTTGCAGACGGTGTTTCTTGCTGCTGTTCTGCCACTTCTAGCAAATGTGTTCTTTCATTTATTGCATTTTCCTAAAATGAAAAAGTATATGATTACCATAATTTTTAGACAAAAATAAACTGCAAGCTATAAAATTGTAGTTAATTATAAAGATAAAAGTTTTTTTATAACTTTTGTCATAACATGACTGTTTTGTCATATTATGATGGCATAGTGAGGCATACACAAAAGAGATATTTCAATCAATAATTATGTTTAAAACAGTCCAATAATCATGAGACATATGTATATTTTTTTATTTGATAATGATCAAGAAGGTAAAATATCAATATATTATTTTCATTGAAAACATATGACATGAAAAACAAAGTTTAACTTCATCTTTTTGGTGGAACACACGAGGACTATAAGTGATAATAATAACAATATAGATCTCTCTGTACATAGCACTGATATGTTAAAATTATCAAGTTGGAAGAGGAAAACAAACACAGACAAAGAATGCAAGTACTAAAACATTAGTGCGATAATGATTAATAAATATGGACCACTACTTTACTATAAATAGTATCGGGTGAGTGTTCATTGTTTAAGTTTACTGTTTGACGATAAAAAGCCAATTTACTAGGAATAAGCGATAAGAGATCCACGCACTGTCATTGTAACTAAGGAACTACAAAGAATTCAGTATTGCTCGTAGGTTCAAAAAACCGTGACGTATGAATCATGCTACAACTTACAGCATATTATAAATTGTTTTACGTAGAGGCTTAATTTCACTGCCTACCTGCGGATTGGTTTCTTTTTGGCATAGACCGTAGCAGCAACCCATGACTGCGCTTTTTAAAGAGCCGAAGCATGAATGCAGCAAACTCTCTTCGCCGTCAGACTGCATAAATATTTTGTTTTTCCTGTCAGTATAAATAGAAATATTCGCATTTAGCAATAACCTACTACATATATTCACAAGTCATTTAATACTTCAAGTTCATGTCTGATGACTGTTGTCAATAATTGTCATTTGTCTCATGTCAGAATATGTGTCAGATGTCCTGTCGGTATCATTTTTTTAATGGATGGAACTGTGCATTGCCAATGAAAAATGAAAATATAAATTCAGTACAAGTGTAGCGAGAACGTCGGAGAAAAAACAATGTTTTTTTTTAAATCGACGTTCACACATTATATGAAGCTATTATTATGATCAATTTATAAAGATAAATTGGTGAAAAAATCAATTTAGTTTCAGGATATTTCAGGTTGTTTATTTTTTTTCTTGATTTATCCTCTTGTTCATAAATTTTAAAAAAAGGTGTGTGTGCGATTCACACACGATGGAAGTGAAACACACGTTAAATGCTAAAATACAAGCAAGAATTAAACAGTGTGCAATATACATGCACACTGACATTGCTCTCTCGCTCTTTTGTATTTGTGTCTCTTAAATGTCGTTTTTTCCGTTGCATCCGGTTTGAAATCACAACGATTCTAAAGAAGTTTTACTTCAAAAAGGTGCGTGTAGGATTCACACACGATAGAAGTGAAACACATGTTAAATGCTCAGATACCAGCAAGTATTAACCAGTGTGCAATATACATACACACCGACATTTGCTCTCTCACTCTTTTGTATTTGTGTCTCTTACCTATCGTTTTTTCCGTTGCATCCGGTTTGAAATCACAACGATTCTAAAGAAGTTTCACTACAAAAATCTTTTTTGCCATTTTTCCTTAGGATAATTGCTATTAAAGTAGCTGGTCTCCTCCTCGAAATCAGACGAGGAGGGTAAAGGGCCGTAGTTCACTGATGCACTGGCCCAGTGCGGGTTGGTGAACTTCACATGCCTTTAAAGACTTTTAATCTCATCAGGCATGCAGGTTTCCTCACGATATTTTCCTTCACCAGTGAGCGAGCGATTGCGGTGATTGGAAGCGGTGAAACACCAATTTCAAGGCACATATGAGGGGTCAGGATCGAACCCAGAACCTCTCGTACAAGAGACCAAACCCACCCACCACTGGACCATCGTCGCTCCCAATTACTATTGACTAATAAAATTTAATTCGAAGAGCTAGACTCAGAGCTAATTATGATAACCTCTAACCTAACCTAACCTATGATAAGTTTTCTTGATACGATGTAAAATGTTGTAATAATCCAGATATATTTTTCAGGCATTTTTTGGAATAAGAAATTTACTAAATTTATCTGTAATTAACATAATTGTAACATATATTAATCATCTCAACCGATAATGCACCTCTGCAAACCAGCAGTATGGTCTTGGCCGATTCCAACAAGAACAAAAAAGTTATGGCCACTGTCAAAATCAGGAGGGCGGGGGCCGGGGGGAAACGTCATGGCACGCGTTGTTTTTTCTGTTTTCCATTAATTAATTATTATTATTTTCTATTTAATTCGAGTGGTTTTTTAAAAACGCAATTGATTTATATTGCGATTGGTTGGCGAATACGGCGGAGAATTTTTCTGGAGCGTTTTTCTATGTGGGAATGTTCTGGCGATTTGGAAGTGATAGTCAATTGATGTTGAAGTGAAGGGCAAAATCGTGCCCCTTTGCGTTTCCCGCCGGTTCTCCAAATTACAGATTAGAGAAAGTTTCCTCTTCTTCTTTAAAGATAGATTACGACAGACTTGATTCTCGGCATTGGCAATACCCTAAGTGCAGTCCATACTAAAAAAAAAACTGTCAAAATCAGACATCTTACATCAGTCATAATAGGACCATTATTAATAAAAATAAAATAAAATTTTAGAGATTTACATTAAAAAATGATTAGATACAGGGGTAAAAAGAAGATAGTCGAAAAAGTAAAAGAACTAGATGCTTTTCCTAAAGTACCTAATGAGTATGTAGATAGTACGCCGGTTGGTGGATCGTTTACAATTTTAGCATTTTTATTAATTTTATGGTTAATTTATAGTGAGATCACACACTTTTTAGATAGTAACTTAGTTTTTAAATTTACGCCAGATACTGACATGGATAGGAAAATGATAATGAATATAGACATTACAGTGGCAATGCCCTGTTCGAATATAGGTGCTGATATTTTAGATTCCACTTCTCAAAGTGTTTTTGGCTTTGGTGAATTAAAAGAAGAAGACACCTGGTTTGAACTAAGCCAAGACCAGCAAGCCGCCTTTGATGCTGTTAAATTTATTAACTCAAACTTGAGGGATGAGTATCACTCTATATGGAAATTGTTATGGAAAAAGGGACATGGATCCATTAAAGCAACAATACCAGAACGTAAAACTAAACCAAATAGAAGACCAGATGCTTGTCGACTACATGGCCCTTTATTATTAAATAAAGTTGCGGGAAACTTTCACATTACAGCGGGGAAAAGCTTACATTTACCCCGAGGACATATACATTTAAATATGCTCTTTGATGATACACCACAGAATTTTAGCCACAGGATACACCGATTTAGTTTTAACAATCCATTTAATGGTATAATATATCCTTTGGAAAGTGATGAGAAAATTACAACGGAAGAAAATATGTTGTATCAATATTTTGTTGAAGTTGTGCCAACTGATATTCACACAGAATTTGAATCAATTGAAGCATTTCAGTACTCAGTAAAAGAATTAGAGAGGCCAATTAGCCATTCAAAAGATTCACATGGAGTACCAGGAATATTTTTTAAATATGACATGGCAGCACTTAAAATTGAAGTGTATAAAGAAAGAGAAAACTTACTTCAGTTTTCGTTAAGATTGTTTTCTGTGATTGGTGGTATCTATGTGATTATAGGTTTTTTAAATACAATAGTATTAGCCACTCGAAGAAAATTCTTTAGAGTTTCAACTCGAGAAACAATTAAGAAGGAAATTGTGGCCTCTAGACAACCTGGATATAATATACTATTAGAGACAGATAAAAATGTTCCTGTTGATTTAATAAAACAATGATAAAGATAAATAGTTAAATAGAAAATACATAATGTATATATTATCAATAATTGTATATAATTTATTAATATTATTATAAGTAAAATTTGCACTAATTTTTTTTACAAAGTATCATAGTATTTTGTATTGTTCCTTTGCAATATCAGATTGTCGATCCTATTAAAAAAAAGGTATCCAGATTAAATATTTTATTTTAATGACACTTGCTCATATAATTTCATTATATTAATAGGAATAACATGGATCTTAGATATAATATGTTAATTATTTTTTGCTGTATACCTAGTTCATGAGCTTAGATCTGAACTGTTTGATCTCTTAGCAGTTAACACTGATTGTAAATTGGATTAATGTTGACTTTCATCTTCTGTGCCTGAACTGACACTATTTTAAAACTGTTACATTAATATATTAAAGTGCTATAGTCTGTATCTTATTATCTTATATATTTGATTTTTTTATACTTTTTAGTTTAATAATTATGTAATTTTTATAAACTACAACTTTTATATTAATACATTTATACAATATATATTTTGTTCTAAATATATTTTTTTAATTTGCTTAAGTACCTAAATAAAAAAATGCCCATGTTTGGTCTATAATCTAGAAATCGTGAGTTCTCATTTTCATAATTAATATATACCCAGTATACTAGATATTAATAATAAAAAGTTACTCAAAACTTTGTTGTCTACTGTTTTCATTTTTGTTTCCCTGGCTGTCTATTACCTTCTCACACCTAAGCTGCTAATAGGGATTTGAATAATTAAGTCAACTGGGAAGGATATCCAATAGTCAAAAGTCCTTAGGAAGGGAAAAATAGCCAGGTTTAATAAATTCTTTTAAAATGATTTGTCTGTTTGACTTGAATTGCTGTAAATATGTTTTTGGGCATTTACATGAGTAGAAAAGTTTTTTTTTTATTTTGATTTAATAATTATAAAGTCACTAATTTACTTTAAAATATTTGCAGATTTCAAGCAAAGTAGGAATACCGGAATACACTATTGGTGATCGGCGAATAATGTGCAGCAGATCTCTGTCGCACACATTCTGATATCTTCCATCTCACTCACACGTTTTACTCCTCCGATTTCTGAATGTCGTTTTATTCTACGTACGAGCGTTGGTGGCTGGCGGCGACCCGCCACATGCCATTCGCGCGGCACCGTCGCCTTCTGATGACGTGTTGTTACATTTGAATGTAAACCGACATCCGTAAAGTTTTAACTTTTATTTTGTGGCCCGTGTATGTTAAATATGTATAATATTCTATAAAATATTAACTTTTAAAATAGTGCGGTGTTTAATGAAGTGATGTATTGGTGTTTGTGAAGTGTTTATTTTTTGCAATACCATTTTACCGTTTCAATTGAACGTTACTGTTTCGTTCGACAAAAAGCGTAATAACAACTCGTGCTTAACGCAAGAGAGGGCCGTATATGGTTGTTGATTCTTTGGTCTGGCGTTAACCGGTGAAAGTAGACCTTTAAGTTCATAAGGACACAGGCCTATTGCAACAAGCTCGAAACGAAGTGTTTCGCGTTTAGTTGAGAGGGGAAGGTGAGTGCTTTTATTTACATAGTACATACATAATATTATATGCAAATATTTTGAAATACTAATGCAATTATAGCTAAGTAATCATGTATAGTGTATACTGTTTAGACTTAACACTATACTATTATTACCGAGGCAAGCATGTGCCTTTCCTTAGTCCTCTCTATTCTTTAGCATAGTTAGTATGATCCAGTATTTTTGGAATTGCTTACAAACATTACTGCATAAATTGCATTTTTTAACCAGCTGTAAAGTTTATACCATTCATGCAATAAGTATCGGCGACTGTAGGTCAGTGCCCTATACCCTACCTGTTGACTCCACCGTTTGCCGTCAAGCCGGTTTGTTCTGGCTGGCGCTATCTTAAAAAGCCTGGTTTCTGACTTGACAGTTGACACTCATAATATTGTAATCATTAATAGTTTCAAATGAGATTAATTCATGGTTCAACTTTACTATAAGCAACGCCTCCCTATAGCTATTTTTTATATATATATAAAATATAGCTATACGGAGGTATCATTCTACGATATCTACCGTAGAAATATAGGTAGGTACCTATGTACTCACTACTCAATTCTAAAATACAAATCTAAAAGCGGAGCACACTAGTTTTGACGATACTATTTAAAAAAATCGCAACAAAATAAAAAAAATGAATTTAAGCATTTCAATTGCCAATGTGTCAACATAGATAATAATCACAATTTTAACATAGATTAATCAAAATAGGAAAATCATTTCTGGCCGAGGATATGACACACTGCACAATGCACATAGAGATACGAGACCCCGTGGCGTATTACTTTAAAACGAAGATTACATAACGTTGATTAGGTACCTAATATCTACCCACAAAGACAATTTTGAAGATTGGCTAATACATATAATATTTGCGGCATTCAAACATAGGGAAAAATCATTGAGTTAGATTTGAAGAACTAATCAAAGTAATAAAATAATTGTATGTTTATTTATGTAGTTAGATACCTTATACCTATTTTAGTTATATTTAGTACTATCATCTATAACTATATTAAATGACAGTGTTTCTCGAAATGCTGAGCATCCCGACTGAGTATCTTAGATGAAACAGAGACAAGCCAAGGCAGTCACAGTCTTTGTGTTAAGTTGTAGGTAACTGGTACTTCAGAGTTCAGATCAGTAAAATTAGGGCCATGTGTGAAGATGATGGCGAGTTAAAGTATGTAAGGCACAACCACAGTAGCTATTAAATTTCCTGATCACTCTAAACCCCCCTAGCAGTTTATTTTTCTGAACCCTATTCAATATTCATTTAACACAAACAAGCCTATGAAGCTCTAATGAAATAACTTTTACAAAATACGTGTGCGTTGAGTGACATGTCACATGTCACTCAACATGGTATCATAGTCCTCACTCCCGTGAGCGTGGTTGCTGTAAACTGTAATGTATACGAAACTTGCATTAAAATTTAAAACACTTAAACACGCGATAAAATACGTAGAAAAAGTATAATTAAATCCGCGTAAAAATTGGAAATTTAACTCGAAATGACTGTCAGTTATATTGTGTCAAAACCATCAGGAATATCTTGTGTGTCGTACTGAACTCGCATCTCGTATTAGACGAATATTTGCTTTTTTATGTTAACACACGCTTAATTCGCAATTAATTTAACGTGAATACTGAAAACGAACACTTTTAATGCGTTTTCTTATCAAACGTTAATGAGGTATTTTCGTGGTTCATTTAATTTTCATCTAGAATGCAGATGTAGTGTGAATAACGATTTTCTCAACTAGAAGGGGCGACGAAAGATGCGACTATCGATAATTGGTCATCATGTTGTTTATTAAAGGAGGCCTATCTCGTAAAATCGGAAGAGAAACGTGACTTCTAATTGACAATTGACTCAAAAAGCATTGATCATATAGATTTAGGCTTTAAAAACGTAGAGACTAGAGAGGTATTTTTTAAATCATTAAACCTTTCAATATGAATAAAATAACAATGAATTAGAACACGAGGTAAGAAAAAAATATCATTGAAATTGGTTAGTCGATCAGTAGGTTACGTATGCGAAATCGTCCGTGTGAAGCCGATCCGTTTCATCGCCTTTGCTAAGTAAAAAAAACTACTCTGACAATTTCTATTACTGTTTATTTGAGATGGAATTTCTTACATAGTTTGTCTCACTGTATGTATACAGTATGGAAAATAGTATACTCCCTTTACGCGAATCAGTAGCCTATGGGTAGTGCTTAATATTAATTGATATAGCTTAGCCTCTAACTGGTAAGATCATACATAACTTTTGCACTTATGTACCTATATCTACATAACAGATCTACCTTCTTAGACTAACCAATAGTAGTTAAATTTGGTATAATAAGTGTACCAATTACAAACGCAAATTTTGCCTTTTAATTTTATCGAGTTTTATGAATCTTTATCTTTATCTCGTAATCTCGTTGTCTAGCGAAACTCCAATGTTCTTTTTCTAGCCTGGTTTTTGTTATTTGTTCGGCACCAGACACTGGCGTATGGTGCTAATTTAATAGGAATCGCATTAGGTTGAGATAACATGAAGCTGAAATTATTACTTCTTATATTACGGTTCCCGCGATGGTTTGCTATTGCTAGAATATTTTTTTATCTTACTTAGATATGCAAACCGGCAGACATTCCATCTGATGGTAGTCTTTAACATTGCACTTAAAAATTTAAAATAATTTACCTTAAACAAGCCCGAAGAACTAATGCGTATAGAAAAAAAAATAATGTGTTGCCTATCAGGCCTGATACATATAAGATGTAAAGACTCGGGAGTCTATAACTACCTATACTCTCTGTTTTGCTCTTCTATCCAAATCAGCAAAGTTGTTTCTCGTTAGATACAAGCATGTGCTGATACAGGGGAGGAAGGCAGCCATCCTTCCCACAGGTTTTTACCAATATTAAAAGGTAAAATGCTCTGCCAAGGATTTTTAAATCCTAACTATTTTAAAATCAAAATACGTGTTAAAGTCATAATATAGGGTTAACACTCGGAAGGCGTGAAAATGAAATTTCCAGGATATTTATTATTTAAAGAACAGGATGCGGGCGACGAGGGATTTTTTGTAATATGATACACACTTGTCGGTCGACAACCGGATTGTCGGGTGTCGATTTTCCTATATCGATTCTGGCATCGATTAAATTTATAGTGGCAATAAAAAAACTAGATCATTACGCATTTGCTAGTTCTACTTTTTAAGATTTAAAGTTTTAACTAGCTTACGATTACCTCACTTGCTTTTACTTACTTTTACAGCCATATTAGAAATAACGATAATTATTGTTATACATTTATTATTATATAGGCTATGTGTATATTATGATCCAGATTTTTTTTTAAATTGAGCATTGCACACTTTTTAGGGACCTATAACCATATTTTAATTAAATAAGTTTGTTCCAATATCCGGATCTTGGATCTTATCCTGGTAGCTTGGGAGTCCGAGATATCGCCGATAAGCTACAGGAGAACAGTTTGAGGTGGTATGGACATGTCAGGAGGAGACCACACGAGTACGTAGAAAACCAAGTGCTCGAATTGTCCATCCCCGGAAAAAGACCAAGAGGGAGACCTAAAACGACATGGACAAATGTATTACGAGCCGACATGATTAAATGCAATGTTTTCGAAGAGGACGTCAAAGATAGAGCGAAGTGAAGAAGTTTATTAAGGAAGGCTGCTGGCTGACCCCACCAGCATGTGGGACACATAGCTAGGAAGAGAGAGAGAGTTCCAATATCCGGATCAAGACAATTATTAGGATAGCACGCCCAAGGAAGGCAAAAGGCTGTCCACAGTCCACACCACTTATGTGGTTAGTTTTTATTGAGTTAGTTGTTTTTTGGTGAGTTATTAGATTAAAATCGAAATAAAATCCAGTCAAGATATTCAATATGAAAAATTAAAAATAAATTATACTTAATAAATCCTAAAAACATGATTTAATATAGCAAACCGATTTAAAAGTAAAAAAATATTTTTTAATATAGGAATTAAATTGATGAAAAAAATATAATATTGAAAAAGCATGAGGTGTGTTGTACATAACTACCTTTTTTAATTAAGTTAGCTTTTAGAATAAGCTTCCTAATACCTATAAAGTATTTAGAACAATAAATATCGAGGCCTGCTAATTATAAATATTTTATTATTCTTTGTCATTTTGCCATCGAAGGGATTTTGTTTTTGTTTATTTTTTTTTAATCTTTCTCACGATCGAAGCCCTATTTTGTGTAGGCGATGTTAACATAGTCAAAGATGATCAACACAACGGAATTGAGCCCACGCTATACGTAACTAAAGCCAACTGCAATAGACTAAAGATAAAATTGACAAAATAAATGGTATTGAAATTCATTGATTTGTTTAGAAATAAGCAGAAGACAAATTGGTTACCGGCGAGGTATAATGCTCATAAAAATAATAATGCTATGATGCTATGTAGTTACTAAGAGCTTGAGCATATAGAAGAAATGCGACCAGTTAGCTTAATGTATGTACTAAAAACAGGAACCTTAAGACAATGTAAGTTGGAATAAATTGACAAAGCCATTGAGAAATTGCTGTTGCAGCAAAATGCGTCCGCCATTATGTTTATTATGAAAGAGTTGTAACAGAGTTTCCTGTAATGGGTGGTGGTCGTCTAAAACAAAAGGCTTTTGAAACGACAATGCGTATGCACATCTGCACATTCGTGAGGTACGGTCGACAAAATACATTCATAAATATTATAATAGCCGTATAGTTGAGATGCAGAAAAATATAGAGAAAAGTAATTTTACGTCGGACTTTTTTATTTAGAATTAATAAAAGATATTTAAGACTATTTTTTTAAATTAATCCTTTTGTTGAGTTAGGGGTGTCCCGGCATTTAAAGGGACAACTTGGTCTAAATTTTGCCTGTTACGGTGTTACCAGATGTATTAGCTGACGGAGGCTCCACTGCATTTGCAGCGTGAAAATATGGTGTTTTTTGTTAGTTGGCAGGGGAGCCGCTTAACAGTTCTAAGTATGTGTCGTCCATGAACATAAACTAGTCAACTTGGAACGGCAACTCATTTAAATTCAGTCTCGGTGCTGGTGTAATTACACTGTCTGTATTACTCTACTCTCCGAAAAAACAGCAAAGCTGTTTCCTGGAAGACATAAGACAGATGGTGGTACCCATATAGTCGGAAGCGCTCCTTAGCGCATCGCTCCTACCCTTAAGCACGCTTTACTTTGTTTTAAGAGAAAACCGTGTATTTTTATAATATTATGTCCTTTTCTATCGCAACGTATTCCCAGTGTACAATTGACGGGCAGATATTGTACCGACCCACTACCACTTTTTATTCTCTAATAAAAAAGCGCTATTACCGTTCGCTTTCGTAATAGAATTTTAAGAACTAGACTTGATAAAATGCGAAGTGACTAAGTGAAAGTCCATTGTAGAGAACCGTAAGTAGTGCACCACCGATAAAGTATAATTTTCGTGTAGTATTGGCAATTAATATTATTTTTGTAAGCTAAGTAGTAGAAAGCATGTAGAAATATTTTTATTTTAACTTTGATTTTTTTTGCTAACGGTGCTCAGACATTCAAACATAAGAGTATTGGAGCCCGACAAAAAGTGTTCTTGACGGTTTGGTTCGCGCTGAAGGTTTAGGGGAGTGAATATTTTAATATTAATTTTTGATTCAGTAAGCGGTGTGTAAGGTGTCTGGAGAATATATTGACGCATTTAAAAGCAAAACTTTATTGTCCGGTATTTTTTTTTTTCGTGGCCTGGTACCGACCCACCAAAAAAAGAAACACATCTATAGGCTATTTTGGAAGTTTTATTATCAATATAGAATTTAGAGTTTTAGATAAAACTGCAGACAAGAACCCGTGGCGTACTGGGCCCAGTTCCCATCTTGAACCTTGATAATTGCTCGTTTGTTCGATGCCCGTGGGTTATTTGCCATAAATTATCATATTATCACTTCTGAAAATTGGGCTCTCTCAAAGAACGCCAAGACGGGCAAACCATCGATGTATCGATCACTATAATATGGAATTATCACGGGCGGGTGAGTAAACGCTATTGTATTATGTTTTGCGCCGCACCGCTCTGCCCTCATTACCACTGCTACAGCATTGTTAAACGGATTAATGTATGTCACCTTCAGCTGCCACGATATTGTTATTAATTTAGTATACTACGTGATTTGAGGAACCAGGTTATATGTCAGGCTGCTCAAAAAAGATATTTCAAAAACATTTCAATCTTGTTTTTATGAAAGCTTCGAATATCCTACTTCCTACTAATATTATGAATGTGAAAGTTTGTAAGTATGGATGTTTGTTACTCTTCCACGTAAAAACTACTGAATGGATTTCAATGAAACTTTACAATATAGCTTATATATCAGAATAACACATAGGCTATATAATTTATCACCGTACTCCCACGGGAACGGGAATTACGCGTGTAAATCGCGGGGCGCTGCTAGTTATTGTAATAAAGAAATTTTATACATTCCCTAAATATAATTATAGTGAACATATTAATCACTGAAAAATAATGTTAATATTCTCCATTTAATCAAACAGTGGTTACGCTTAAAAACAAGGTTTTGAATATAAAGGTAGACACGCCAATGTTATGTTTAAGATCTTAAAGGAATTTAGGTCTTATAGAAGGTAAGTGTAGTGTAGTGCCATGTGGGCGTACAGGCCACAACCTGCGTAGGCATGACACCCGGATAACAAGACCCATTTACAGAGACAAAAAACGTTTCTTAACCAAAACATTGTGGAATTAAATTCCGAACATGTGAACCTTCAATTTTATTAAATGAGACAATTTGAATAAATATTATCGTATAATCTCTTATACACATTTAGGTTACATCATGTAAATAAGTTGTGCATACTTAACATATAGTACATAATTTACTACTAGCTCTAAAGCTAGCCTTTGTTTTATTTATATTTTATGATACTCTCCTCACCTCACATATTAATTTCTCCTATTTTGGACGACATGTATCTGAATAAATTAAAATGTCACTAGATTGTTGTTTTTACCCCATATGCGTGCCGTGTTAGTAAAGTGCTTTGTGGTTGTCTATGTTCTAAGCCGCGAGCATGCTGTTGTTTCTCCCGCGAAACATCTAAAAGGCAGTCTTAGACTTTTTATTAGTGGCCATTCTACGGGAATCCAAGGAGCTCGGTCAGGTCATGAGAAATGCCAAAGGACAGACGTTTTCATAATTTAGTACAACACAACCTTCACAGGAGGTCAAGTTTAATTATATAATGAGATTAAATAGCATTTAGTTGGTCTTATAAAATATAACCCACGCAAAGCTGATAAATCAATAATTGAATTAAATACCATACAGGGACATAATTAGCTTAATACAATGTACATCTAATATATTGCAAATGCGGAAGCTTGTGCGGATACAAGAATGTATGAGATTTGTAACATTATTATAAATGTAAAATAAATAAATGAATAAATCTACTGATCATTATACATTTATTAATTACAGTTACATAATATCTAATTAAGAAGGAAGCCTTAGAAAATAATATGATGTATCAAAATATAGCTCGTATAATAAATAAAGTAAACTTACTTCATTAGCTTTGTGTAATTAATATATTGAAACAAATTAATTGAATGAATTTTATCACATTAACTTTAAAAAATCTTTGAGACTCAGTCATCAACGAAGATGATGCCCCGTAAATGCAAACACTTATAGAAAAAATATTTTGCTATAAATATATCTTGAAGCTAGACGGTAGTTTCAAGTCGGAACTGTAAAAATGACATTTTTTTTAAATATTTATAGTAGATGGTGCAGGTGCTTTATTACGGGACATATTTACGTGGAATAGCTCTTCATATACACTAAACCCATCTTTCACTTCATATATTACGACTCCCACGAGACACGCTACCTGCCACCGCGTTATAAATAACAATCACCTTTTTATTATTTATTAAATAAACCGAGAATAGTGGGATATTATTTCGACGTAATCTACGATCAGCATCATTAATAAATTGCAGTTTCAACTGTTTGAACCTAAACAAATAACCTTGCTTGTCTTATCAGTTATAGTGCAAACGTCGCCCGTTTCATTTAGTTTTTTTGTGTGCAAAAAAGAAGTTGGTTGCGCTGCTAATGAACACTTATGTGTATGCCACAATTGCCACACAAGCCCCGAAAAAATCAATCAGATAAAATGAACTACGCGAGTTAATAATATGATTTTTCCCTATTGGCTAGACAAATGGCGTGACTATTATTCTGAATATGAATTATCGTTTCTGAAAATTTAGATCTAGCAAAAAAAAAACCCTCTTTTTTTGGAATAAAAATTTATCGGGGATAGTCACTATCATAAAGTTGCTTAAAACACTCATGAATTAAATGTTAAAAGAAAAATATTTTCGCGATTTCTGTATCAATAAACAGTTCACAGATATCTACGAGGGGCGATCAAAAAGTAATGATAATGAATATAATAAAACAACGATTCTAAATCAAATTTAATTTATTTTTCTACGTAGTCTCCTAACAAGTCGATACATTTAGTCCAACGTTTCTCTAAACCTAAAATACCCTTTAAAAAAAATCTTTATCAGAGCTCTCCCAAAATGCCTCTACAGCAGCCATCACCTCGCTATCATCGTCAAATTTCTTGCCCCTGAGGTGTTCCTTGAGCCGAGGAAACAAATGAAAGTCGCTGGGGGCTAAATCTGGAGAATAGGGCGGGTGTTCGACCAGTTCGAAGCCCACTTCTCGAATGGCAGCCATCGCAACTTCGGCTTTGTGTGCAGGAGCGTTGTCCTGATGAAACAGGACTTTCGCTCGGAGTTTGCCGCGTCTTTTTTCCTTTATGGCTTCTCGTAGTCGTCTTATTTGATCAGCGTAGTAGGAGCCCGTTATAGTAGCTCCCTTTTCCAGGTAATCAACCATTATGATTCCCTCAGCATCCCAGAAAACGGACGCCATAACCTTGCCCGCCGAGCTTGAAACTCTGAACTTCTTCGGCGTCGGTGAGGATGGCCTTTTCCAAGTTATCGATTGTTGTTTGGTCTCAGGATCAAAATGATGAATCCATGTTTCGTCCATGGTCACAAATCGAGACAAAAAATTTTCTTTGTCAGCCTGGAACTTTGCAATATTGGCTCTTGAAATGTCAACTCGCTTTTGCTTTTGTTCGTCCGTTAACATTCGCGGTACCCAACGAGCGGAGACCTTTTTCATATTCATTTTGCTGGTCAAAATGCTTTGAATGCTGCCATATGAGATCCCTGTGACCTCAGCTAAATGTCTGACGGTTACTCTTCGGTCTGCTAATACGATTTCTTCGACTTTTTTCACGTTTTCCTCAGTGAGGGACGAGGTTGGGCGTCCCTCGCGATGTTCATCTTCTGTGGTCCTTCTACCCAGCTTAAACTCTTTGCACCACCGTGCCACCGTAGAATATGGAGGAGCAGAGTCCCCTAATGTCTCCACCAAATCAGCGTGTATCTCTTTGGTAGACATTTTTTTCAAACAGAGGTACTTGATGACGCATCTCACTTCGTGTTTCTCCATTTTCGTGTTGTCGCTCCGACTGCTGGTATTCAAATGAATGTAGCTCCTGCAAATGACGTCCTATTTATACAATTTTTTAGCTGGGAAGTCATGAGGGACTGAGGAAGTAAAAAACATTTTTTTTGGATTTTTATCTTCTTTAAAAATACCTGTTTATCATTACTTTTTGATCGCCCCTAGTATATAATATTATATATATTGTTTTCTTATGTTTATTATTATAGTTTTGAATATTGTAATCAAATATAGGTATGAGAATATATTCATACAAATAACTCATGTGTACTGAGTACAGTACACATAGGCAGTAGCCTACCAGGATCAGAACCTTACCAGTACAATGCACACTTGAGCAGCGTAAGGTGTGTCAAATTCCTCTCATTGTCAGTTTCTCGCATTTCAGCACGTTCCTCCCGCGCGAGAGTCATCGTTACACTAGATTGCCTTCAGTGTTGCAAGCTTATTTTTAAAACTTGCATTGCGAGTAAGGTGGTGCACCAGTCCAGTATTTTTGTAGGTGTTTTTCGTTAAGTACAAGTTTTACCTGTCTGAGTCTTAAATTATCTTATTATATAATACCTATCATTAGAATACTAACGTAAATTTCGCTGTCAAGCAATAATATGTCATGATAGCTTAGTTTAGAAATTGGGAAAATAGAAAAGAGCCTGTTTCGTATCTCCCCTCCGATTATTTTTAATCTTTCCTTTTAAGTAAATTAAAAAAAAAAAACTTTATCATTTTATCACTAAGGGTATGTAAAACAAAACAAAAAACCGAGCAAATGCTCGGTCTACCTACTATAATTATTAACATCCGTTTATTAATTTCGTGTTGAAACTTGAGTACGTTTGGAACAGCGTTACACTAAAGCTCTAAAATATGCATTCAAACATACAAACATCGTATGTATCTTTTGTACAAACGTGTTATAATAGGTCGATGGATTTTCATAGCATAGGAAGGCAAACGAGCAGTCTTAAGTTTTTTAGCGACTATCGACTCCACGGCGGACCATAAACATCAATACAATCAAAGGTTGTGCATATGCGTTGCCCTGTTTTCTTTATCCTCCAACCCTCCAACGGACCAAGTAACGCGTAAAATAATTAAATAAATCAAATTTATTTTTCTCAAGTTTTATTAATTAAGTGAACTCTTACCAAATACGTCTTGTTATAATAGTTATTAAACCTATACAGAACTAGGTAATTATAATTAATTACTCTCTCGAGTGACTCGTGTTATTGTAATAACAAAAATAGTTATTATTTTCTTGTAATTGGGTTAGCTAAATGTGTGAAACATCTGTGGTAAGTAGTAACGAGCTTAATAAGCGGATAAAGAGATTGCTTCAGGCATTATCATGCATTTTAATGGTATAAAAGGCAGCACACATCAGACTCCTCAGTCTTCAGGTCGAAAGTGGCTGTAAGTGCTTGTACATATAAAAAAACCAAGCGAATACTTTGTAATTGCAACATTGTTGCTATGTAGAAAAAAGGTCCTCAATAGTCTAGTTAAAGACATATTTTGTGTAAATATACTGCTGTCTGTTGATTATTTTAGAAAAATAATCTAACAATAAAAAATGAAATAATCTTCATATCATACACTCCTATCATTTACGATAACTAAAACATTATTTCTCATGCGCTGCAATGAAACTCCCTCACATATGGCATAACATATAATATGGCCACATTATGAAGATCGCTGGGAGTATTCTGTGACACACACCAGTGAACATGCGAATGTACTCACACTTATTTATAAGAAATATTATCTTAGGTCCTTTTTTGTAAAGTGAGGAATGATTCATTGAAAGGAATTTGATAATTACCGCCTAGTTCATACCAGGTAAGAGAAAAAGGAGCATTCAGTTAAACCACTATATTGTTCCTGTGAGTAATTATTGAACCCCCAGAAAACGTATGAAGTGAAAAAATGGAGACGTATCGGAAATCGTATTCCCACCTGGTTTATGGCCGTCAAACACGTCGTCTAAATAAACGCGACATCAATTCTTGAACCTATTCGAAATGTGACTAGGCGTTCACTCAATATAAAAATGTAATGTACTTTTAGTTTTTACATTTTTATATTGTAAAAAAAACCCCAATACTTTTTGTCTACTTGGAGTTGTGCTTGAACTTTGACAACGAGATTACATACGATGTTTTATATATGTATTTAGGTTATATTGGATATAGATAGTGGGTTTCCAAAGGCGGAAAATAGGATATCGGAAATACCATTATAGTGGATCTGCGGAGACTGCGAGATCCCGTGAAGAAATCCCGCAACGAATCACATCACGATCCCTTGATATTACAGCTTTTCCACAAATACAAATTGAACATCCCGAATTTTTGATTATATTTTTATGCCAACGCTACAATGGTTGGTTAGCAAAAAATAATGATAAATTGTCTTCTGTTCTAAAATATAGGTCTATGATAATAATATATACATGCTACAAAATACCAAGGGTGGAAACTAAAAAGAAATTGATTATTTATTAATGTTTATTTATTTAAGAAGTGGAATAACTCGCCCCACTAAAATGTAAAACATAACAGATGCAAGTAAAGAGACAAGGTAAAATGTTAGCTGATGATTGAAACAAACACAAAAGAAACTAAGATCGCCGGGTGAACACAGTCGTCAAGCAACATCCCAGCGAAGGCGATATTTAGTTAAGTTTTAAGTCCAAAGGCTGTTACCATTGAATCTCGAGAGAAACTTTGAACGAAGCATATTTTTTGTTGATACAATATACATAATACTTAGAAAATACTTATCTTACTAATATTATAAACGTGAAAGTCTGTTGTACGGATGATTGTTAGTCTTTCACTTAAAAACTACTGAATGGATTTTAATGAAACTTTACAGTAATATATTTTATATATCCGAATAATACATGTTATTAAATAATTCAATTGTACTTCTCTATGTAGCCCTTTTATACCGTCGTTCGTGTCTAGTCTAGGGAGGTACCTAGACTATATTATACCCTATGTGTATGTATGAGCAAATAAATAATAGTTTAAAAAAACTAAAAACACGCTTTTTATAGAAACCCAAACTAAAAAATAGAAAATAAATTTTAATAAATTTAGATTAAGAATAGTGTTAAAAATTTCAATAACTATAAATTAATAATAGTGTAAATAAAAAAAATTTATTTTATTTTAAAAAAAGCGTGGGGAGCTTTTTAAGATATTATCAAAATGATAATCACTCTACTCATATCTGTCAATAAAATATTTATAACTATATTGACACCATGCACCCCACGCTTTTTTTTAAATAAAATATTTTTTTTTATTTACACTATTATTAATTTATAGTTATTGAAATTTTTAACACTATTCTTAATCTAAATTTATTAAAATTTATTTTCTATTTTTTAGTTTGGGTTTCTATAAAAAGCGTGTTTTTAGTTTTTTTAAACTATTATTTATTTTTTACTTTTTAGTAATTATTTATAAATATTATAAATACGGGGATTCAGAGTTCGATTTCGGAGAGGGAGCCTGAGAAACGGCTACCGGAACCAAGGAAGGCCGCAGGCGCACAGATTACCCACGGAGAGTTACATACTGACATACTGACAAACTGACAAACTGACATACAAGTGAAGCTAATAAAAAGCGTGTAAAAAAAACAGCTTTTGTTTAAAGTTTTAAGTTCAAATATGGATGGAATCGAATAGTGATAGGTGAAATAATAGGTATCAGGATATAAAATCTTATCCATTGAAATTGTTTGATTAATAAGTACATAATCAATAAGTAAGTATTTCCCTTATAAATATTTGGATCTTTCTTTAAGAACTTTTTCGTTTAGAAGTACGGGTATAAAAATTATCTAAGTAAGAAATATCTATGTTTAGTCTGACTACCGAACCGATCGAATTGAAATAATCCCACGGGAACCCGAACTATGCAGGTGAAACGGCGATGACGGGTATAAACATTCTTAAAGTAAAGTTTATTCTCTACTAACCCTAATTAACACACACGAATTGACATTAAATAATTGAATTAATTATTTTAATTATCGTTAAAATTGTTAAATTTCTTTTAGCATTGAAATTATAATCATCAATCAGAATATGGTTTTAAATCTAAATTAACTCTGGCAAAGCTACAAGTAAACGCTAGTAAGTAAATAAAATATATGTAACAACATTTTACAAAAATCCAATATGAATGCTTGCTGATAAAGATTCACTTAGAAAAAGTAATTATAATGTACTAGTTCTTGCAAGCAGCTTCGTCTGCGTCAACTAAGATTTAATATAGCCTATATTAACCGGGGATAGTTTTTTTTTAGCTTCCCAACAGTGAAAGAATTTTTTAAATCGGTCAAGTAGTTTCGGAGTCTATTCAATAGAAACGAACAATCAAATCTTTTCTTTTTATAAAATTAGTAGAAAACTTATTCATGTTTTATTGTATGTATTTCGAAACTCGATCAAGTTATGTTAGTCGGCGCCGGTCATTGATTTGTCCACAGTTGGTTGCACAACACTGTCTTGGTCGTGTCCACCATCATTATAGGTGATAGTCGATTTCGATTAAACATAGGAAGAGCGGTTCATATAAATTCAAATATCTGATAGAATGTCTAATATAGTGTATATAATAGTGTACAGCGTGCCCGTTTTTACAATACTATGTGGGCGGAGGAAGACATTTAACGTGGACAATTTGTATATCTAGGTAATTCATGACAACTATATACAAAATAAAACACGCAGCATATCAAGCATATTACATGCTTGATATGCTGCGTGTTTTATTTTGTTGATCTCTTCTTCTTGAAATCTTTATGGATGTAGCCATGTACCTGAATGGTTCTCACACTTGAGCAGTACATACCCAAACTAAAACCACCGCGAGCGCCTTAATTCGCTTTTTGAGGGTCCCGCATCTGCAGGTAACAGGAGAACATCAGCTAGAGTGGCGTTACTGGATGTAGAATAAATAGCCCCTCCTACGTACCCCTGTTCTTCAGGCGAAGGTTTCATCGGTAGCGACCTCTCACCCGATAGTCGGCCTCCCGGGTCTGTCGTCCAGTATTCGTCGTCACCGAGCATCGCAATGATGAATCTAGGTAGAGACAAGTTCCCTGCAATGATCGACGCTAGAACAGAACGCAGTGGCGCCAAAGTTGACAAAGAAAAGCAGATATAGCATTCCTTTACGGTCCAGCTGTAGATGAACATAGACTGATGATGATAATACTTATTACCTTAATATACCTTTACAAATATACCACAGAGAATAAAGCATAAATTAGGTACATTATAACGTTTTTTCCTTTGAGATTCGTGAATCTCTGACTACCTGTCATTTCAAACCATTCTTCCTATTTGAGATGAAAGAGCTTTAGTTGATCAGGATAATATAAGATTTAGTATCCTAATGAGCAAGTTTTAATATTAGAAAACCAAAAGATAAAAAATCTGTTCTCGCATGTCTGGTCAAGGGTGCACGTTAAGCTTATCTCGGTCTATTAATATGACATTACCGAGCCGTAGGAATTTTATCTAAGCGATAAAGTCGTTTATTTTGTGACGCGGGCGGGCGGCCGTGACCCCAGATTCTCTACGTGCAATAAACATTCTTCCCTGAAGTCCTTTGTGTGGAAAAATTGAACGTTATCTACACATAATGTTAAATTAACGTATATTCCATCACTATGTGGAATTTGTATGTCATCATGACTAATGTGACATGAAAGCGATTCGGGATTATTTCACGGGGACGGAGTTTTTCAATCAACTCGATCTTAAAATGTGTTCTGATCATATGGGAGAGAAATTGCTATAGTTGCTTCAATTACCCGGTATATTTGCAATTGCATAGCTAAGAATTTGTTATACATATATGATGTTAAGGTCTTATAAGATCTATTCACGATTTAATTTCATAGAACGTATATAGATACGATACCTGGGTGAGTTTTGAATCATCTTTAAAATCATATATCAACAAGCTACTTTAGTGTTATATTGACAAAATCTTAAAGCTTATCAAACTGCTATAAATCATCTTTTGAGCTTGTTTCTTGTTGGGCTGGATGTGTACATCGAGTGCTTACTTGCGATTTGTAACTGTGATAAGATTTTTATCGCGGTTACGTCATAATCGTTAGTTTTTACTTTGTGGCTTATCGTGTTTGACTATTTAAGCGGTAGCTAGGGTAGTTGCTTGGGCCAGAAGGTTTTTATTTTACTTTCTATATACCTATTATAGTTTTGTTATCTACACTTTTTTAAGTGCCCTAGAATGCAAACGAACAGAGTCACCTTATGGTGGCTACCGACGCCCATAAACATATACAACCAGAGGTTCTGCACATGCATTGGCCTACTTCTTCCTATCTCCAATGGGCCACCGGAAACTCACAAACAGCGCGAAACTCGACAGAATAGCTGCCACTTTACGCCGGTATCATGTGAGTAAGAGATGCACACCGGTCATACCGGCCCAATACGACTGCAATGTAGCACTGACTCCTCTTACTTGATGGTCATTTTTAGGCGAAATGATCAGTCAGTTATCAGTCGGCTATTCTGTAAGGTAGTTTTCGAATCTCGAAAGCGATATCCGCGGTGATATGACGAATTTGTATCCTTTAAAACTCGACTATGTTCACTTTCGAAGTGAGCGTAAAGTGAGCTCTATCACTCAGGTGAAGCTCGATATCGAAATGGTTTTTACAGAATAGCCCTACTGTTTGTGTAATCACAAACAGTAGTTGTTGTTGTATATAGACGTTATTTGTTTTTTATACCGGGATTTTTCAATAATTGTCACACTGGTCTGAACTGACCACCATAGATCGTAGAAAATAACTCACCGGCGTAGTTACGTGTGGTGTTGGTGATCACTCATTACTAGTTGAACTCACGGCTCGTTTGTAATCTCTTCTTTTTGTTTAATCAAGATACGTTTGAAAATTGGATATTCAATTTCCATTCGATTTCAAATCAACGATGTACGCTGACCTTTACATAACATTTCCTCTATTTTCGTTGAAAAACTGAGTTTTTATTTATTCAGATAAATACTGCTAAATTGATAGAGCGGATTGGCTAGATACTTTAGCATATGTTTTTAAATTTGTTTAACGCTTGTGTTGTATAGAATAAAATATTGTTTTGAAACTTTTTAAATCTTTTTGTTTTTTTATTTTGAAAGTATAAAATAGACTGGCAGATATATTTAATAGTACACACAATATAATATTATATCTAGTATTACTCGTATAGTAGGACCTTGGGATTGGTTATTATGGTACAGAGTATAGACGGTACTACGATACTACTACGGTTGATGGAATCGGAATAATATTTGTACATTTATTCTCGTGACACATGTATAGTCCATCGTTTGTATCATGAACCAAACCTCTCATATTTAGGTCAGAGCCATTGTAAGCCGATTGTCATCGAACTCACATTGAAATTCGACATACATACAGTGAAATAATATTATTGGACGTTATCTTATTACTGAAGTATAAAGATCAAATTACACTGTTACTAAAAAGAAGTAATAGTCAATCTTAGGTTCATTGTTTTTTTTTTTTTTTTTAATTTATAAGACTAAAATCGAGTAAGTATGTATTAGCTTCAATTATCTACTGAATATCTTCCAATTTCTACTAAACGTAAATTATGTTTCTATTATTTTATACATATATATATATATATATATATATATATATATATATATATATATATATATATATATATATATATATATATATATATATAAAGGAATCTCAGGAACTATTGGTCGGATTTGAATTATTCTTTCAGTTTTAGATAGCCAATTTATGGAGGTAGGCTAGGCTATATGTCATCCCGCTATGATGCATTGTATTTATTGTAAATTAAGCATAGTAGGATAAATAGGTATAGTTTTAGGACAATAAAGATTTGTTTGTGAGTTTTGAGGTAATCAATAATCATCCTAAATTGTTCATTTGATTCGAAAAATTCTTTCACTATAATATTGAATGCAACATTTAAACAGAGTGACATGGGCTATAAAAGAAATTGATCTAGTCAGTCCGGATATAGCAGCTAGACGAAGTTAAAGTAGGCTATAATAGTAAATAGTTTTTTATCTCTGCAAACGTACAGGCCAAAGTCCGCATTGGGCACGAATCAGTTGTAATTTAATTGTACGTAATGTACTTGATGTTTAAATTGGGGAATAAATTTATGTTGTTCTAATGGTTTTTGTTTATGTTACAACTTACAAAATTAGTTTTGTGTTAGGACTGTTATCATTAATTAAATTATTTGTCGACCGCGAATTTGCATGGAGCATGTTCCACACAATTTGCTTATTTGTCTTCAAGGGGCGGCGGTTTTCAAATGGACAAAAATAAGAAAATATGCATTAGGTTTTATTATTTATTTAGAGAAGACGATTTTAGCCAGATGATCAATCCCGTCTTATATACAATTTATATGTATTATTATTCTTTGATGGATATTTGGTAAAAAAAAAAAAAAACTACTCGTAGTACCGATAGTGTGTATATATTTGACGTAGGCATTCCACTGTCACAAAAGAGAAATATTCTAACTTATATTTGTGTACTTTCCAAATAAATTAAAAAATTCCCTATGTAAATTCATATTTGGCAGAATGTCGCAAAAGGCGATCGTTTACCAAAAATAAAAGAAGAAAAGAGAAATAATGCAAATTTCGGTAAACTTGGGAAATCATGAAATGCACGTAACTGGTGCAATTTGTTTCAACTGTAACAATGGCCGGTACGTTGTGTTATAAGCGTATTATAATCGTTTTTACATAATCCAACCACTTACGTGACGCAAGGAGATCCGATAGTAGCCATCGTTAAGCACCATCTGACACACTTTCGCAATATGCAGATGAGCTAATTGGCGTACGAAACACGGAAGACAAACAATGTTACCCTGATCTATGAGAAGATTTCAATTGAAGCGTTTTGTGTCATGCCATACATACATGACACAGCAGAAGCGAGTGCTTTTAAAATCTACAATCGTTTCTTCAATCATTACTATCAGTTTTTGTCGCAAAGAATTTGGCCTAACTAGATTATAATTGAAATTTTAGTTCATCGAAGGCCTTTGTTGTATTCCGGAAACAAGAGAAGCACTAACAGTGCAGTGCACAGTTAATATCAATACCTATCGTTTTAATTTCAAGTTTTTCGCATCTTCCAACATCTGGTCTAAAGTTACGCCTATGCTTCTGGTCGTTCGAGCTTTAGATCATGATACACGTTGACCTCTTATCATTTTTGTATTTTGACTGTCATGTTACCAGTTCTAACTATAAACAATGCAGGCAAACGCAAATCCGATTCGCGAGTTGAGAGTTCCGAAAAACGTGTTTTTTAATCTAATATTACGGTTATCAGCTTTTGTTCTTTCATCATCATGATCATCATCATCATCGTCATCATCATCATCATCATCATCATCATCATCATCATCATCATCAACCTTTATCCGTCCACTGCTGAACATGTGCTACCCTCAATGACGCCAACGCCAAGACGACCGATCCTTAACCTAACCTATATTGTAAGTTCTAACCAAATGTCATGTTTCTAAATGGAAAATACTCTTTATGCTTAATGGTATGACTAACAAACAGGCACATTCGAGTGTACCAGTAAACGTTCCTTTTAGACACGTTGAGGAACGGAACAATGAAAAGCACCAAATCTTACGAAAACGAGACTTCACAGTCTATATAGAAAAATTTCATCGAATATCAATAGTTGCAAATGATATACTTTAAATTTAAATACAAATATTAAAATCTGCCTTTAGTATACGAGTATATTTTCGCCGCATTCGTACGGTCAACCGCGCTCCATTTCAGCAACAGATTGCCGGAGATGGGATTCAACAGACCAGCTGTGTACAGAGGTTTGTTAATACAGATATTTTATTTATGGTTTCGATTTTACTGTATACACGATGTACCTATACACATAGGGTTAAAAAAAATACATCGTTCCACAAAACTTGTCTTATTTACTCATTAAAAAGAATGACCATTTTGTTGCTATTGTATAAAAATCCTTAAATCTAGACTAATATTTTAATTACATTAAATGACTTACAACCTAAAATACAAAAATATTAAATTGAATTACTTACATTAATTAATTAATCAACATTTGATATCCTACTAATTCCTACTAATATTATAAATTCGAAAGTTTATAAGTATGGATGCTTGTTACTCTTTCACGTAAATACTACTGAATGGATTTTAATGAAACTTTACAATAATATAGCTTTATAGGCTTTCGTTTACTCCCGCACCGAACGGGAAGTACGCGGGTGAAACCGCGGGGCGCTGCTAGTAGATAATAGATATAAACTTAAATTAAAAATAAAGTGCAATTATGCAGATCATATAATTGACTTGATATTAACATTGAATTTTCACCACATCGTTACCTGGTTAATATACCGTTCGTTGCATCAGCCATTAGACATGAGAATTTTCTCACCCCCATGCCAATGTTAGGTGGTGTGAAAGTGATAATCAGGTTTTGGGTATGCACACACGAGATACATCTTGCTAGGTAAAATGGGCTGATGTTATGCATCATAATTTTTATAACAATTTTATTCATTCTTTTTTTTTGGATGGGGCTATGCTAATAGCCCTAATGCTTCGTCGGTAGTGGGGTGAGCCGACTGGCTTCATCCTGTGATATATTATTCCCTTATTCATTCGTTGCTTTATCACCTAAGTTTTGTCTGCCTTGTAGTGCTATTGATATGATGTTAGAAGGATTATTATTTCTACTTCCCACTCATGGAACTTGCTGACATATTTTGGCAAATCGCCATAAACATGTTGATGGAAGGAATAATATTTACTCTGTGTATTTATTGAACTTCGCGCACGTGTGGCAAGCGCATCGATCTCGGCCCGTCCATTTTTGAGGTCAGTGCATTTTGTTTACTGCGCCGCCCATTAAATATTGCGACATATTAAATTAAATCGTAAACTGTTATTATATCATCGATAATTATATAAATTATTTGTCGATTAAGGCCAGTATATTCGGGCGTTTTATGCATTGAGCGCAGTCGCCCTTCCCGCACGACGAGTTACGCGAAGTCTTCAAACAAATGAACTTTCTTGAACCCGGCGTGAACTTATTGTCCGTCCTAGTATAATTTTAAACGTATGGCAACTTACTAGGTTTTTTTTTTTACTTTAGTTTATTTCATAAGAATTACATTATATAAAGAGCGTTTTATGGTTTTGTTATCGATCCTGAACACACATGATCATTTTCTATTTTAATAATTACTAAGTTTTTGTATTAAAATGGATACGTTACGTGAGTATTTAATCTTGAACATAAATACATATTTCCCTTCGCAGACTTTCTGAAGGCATATTTAGGACACTATTACTGCTTTCATATTTTCATTTTCATATTCATACCGTATTTGTGTCAATAACTTTCAAATTATTGCATTATAATTGCCAATTTTTAAAGTATTAAATTGATATAGTATATATATATGCCATCGCGGACTTTTTTAGAGACCTTTATAAGATACACATTTCCCCTATACATTATTTTGTTATATCTTAAAGGGTTTAGGCAGCGTTTTCGATGAAAACTCCCAGGCGGCCTATTTTTTTCCGACACGTCCAACAATTATTGTTATATTTTAGCTAAGGCTTATAAAATTTTAATAAATTATATACAAAAACCTTACTCTTGAATTGTTCTATCTATTAAAAAAACCGCATCAAAATCCGTTGGGTAGTTTTGAAAATTTAAGCGTACAAACAGATACAGGGACGGAGAAAGCGACTTTGTTCCGTAATATGTTTAAATGGATATAGCATGATATCGCTAAGAGATAGACATATGCCATCGTGGACTTTTTTGTAGACCTATTTAAGCTACACAATTCCACCATACATTTTTTTGTTGTATCTCAAAGGGTTTAGGCAGCGTTTTCGTTGAAAACTCCCAGGCGGCCTATTTTTTTCCGACACGTCCAACAATTATTGTTATATTTTGGCCAAGGCTTATAAAATTTTAATAAATTATATACAAAAACCTTACTCTTGAATTGTTCTATCTATTAAAAAAACCGCATCAAAATCCGTTGCGTAGTTTTGAAGATTTAAGCGTACAAACGGATACAGGGACGGAGAAAGCGACTTTGTTTCGTAATATGTTTAAATTGATATAGCATGATATCGCTAAGAGATAGACATATGCAATCGTGGACTTTTTTGTAGACCTATTTAAGCTACACAATTCAACCATACATTTTTTTGTTGTATCTCAAATGGTTTAGGCAGCGTTTTCGTTGAAAACTCCCAGGCGGCCTATTTTTTTCCGACACGTCCAACAATTATTGTTATATTTTAGCCAAGGCTTATAAAATTTTAATAAATTATATACAAAAACCTTCCTCTTGAATTGTCCTATCTATTAAAAAACCGCATTAAAATCCGTTGCGTAGTTTTGAAGATTTAAGCGTACAAACGGATACAGGGACGGAGAAAGCGACTTTGTTCCGTAATATGTTTAAATGGATATAGCATGATATCGCTAAGAGATAGACATATGCCATCGTGGATTTTTTTGTAGACCTATTTAAGCTACACAATTCCACCATACATTTTTTTGTTGTATCTCAAAGGGTTTAGGCAGCGTTTTCGTTGAAAACTCCCAGGCGGCCTATTTTTTTCCGACACGTCCAACAATTATTGTTATATTTTGGCCAAGGCTTATAAAATTTTAATAAATTATATACAAAAACCTTACTCTTGAATTGTTCTATCTATTAAAAAAACCGCATCAAAATCCGTTGCGTAGTTTTGAAGATTTAAGCGTACAAACGGATACAGGGACGGAGAAAGCGACTTTGTTTCGTAATATGTTTAAATTGATATAGCATGATATCGCTTAGAGATAGACATATGCGATCGTGGACTTTTTTGTAGACCTATTTAAGCTACACAATTCAACCATACATTTTTTTGTTGTATCTCAAATGGTTTAGGCAGCGTTTTCGTTGAAAACTCCCAGGCGGCCTATTTTTTTCCGACACGTCCAACAATTATTGTTATATTTTAGCCAAGGCTTATAAAATTTTAATAAATTATATACAAAAACCTTCCTCTTGAATTGTCCTATCTATTAAAAAACCGCATTAAAATCCGTTGCGTAGTTTTGAAGATTTAAGCGTGCAAACGGATACAGGGACGGAGAAAGCGACTTTGTTCCGTAATATGTTTAAATGGATTTAGCATGATATCGCTAAGAGATAGACATATGCCATCGTGGACTTTTTTGTAGACCTATTTAAGCTACACAATTCCACCATACATTTTTTTGTTGTATCTCAAAGGGTTTAGGCAGCGTTTTCGTTGAAAACTCCCAGGCGGCCTATTTTTTTCCGATATGTCCAACATTTATTGTTATATCTTAGCCAATATATATAAAAACTTAATAAATTATACACAAAAACCTTCCTCCTAAATTGTCCTATCTATTTAAAAAAACCGCATCTAAATCCGTTGCGTAGTTTTAAAGATTTAAGCGTACAAACGGTTACAGGGACGGAGAAAGCGACTTTGTTTTATAGTAGTAGTAGTAGCTAACATGCGTACCCGGGATATTTTTCTTTGCATTATTAATAATAATAATAATATCTATGGACGCTTTTCACACCACGTCAATCTAGTCAAGTGGTAAGTACTCGAAGAGACTTGTGTTACGGGTACCAGACAACGGAAATACAATATATTTAATACGTTTTATATCAATACTTATATTTAAGATTTTTATTATATAATACACATATTTAATACACATCCATGACCCAGGAACACAGAAACTTTTTTGTTCCCTGGCGGGATTCGAACCCGCGACCTCCGGCTTGAACGCCAACGCGCTAACCATTGAGCCACAGAGGTCATATTACAAACAGACACACAAATCATTGTAAACAAAATAAGTGTTAATTATCACCTCTATCACCATTCATCACCACCATCACCACCATCATTATTCTCGTCAGCGTCATCACCACCATCATTATAATCATCAACTTCATCATCATCACTATTACAATTTACATCCCCCTACCTCATCACCACCACCACCACCACCATCATTATTCTCGTCAGCGTCATCACCACCATCATTGTAATTATCAACTTTATCATCATCACTATTACAATTTACATCCCCCTACCTCATCACCACCACCACCACCATCACCACCATCATTATTCTCGTCAGCGTCATCACCACCATCATTGTAATCGTCAACTTCATCATCATCACTATTACAATTTACACCCCTCTCCCTCATCACCACCATCACCACCATCATTATTCTCGTCAGCGTCATCACCACCATCATTGTAATTATCAACTTTATCATCATCACTATTACAATTTACATCCCCCTACCTCACCACCACCACCACCACCATCATTATTCTCGTCAGCGTCATCACCACCATCATTGTAATCATCAACTTCATCATCATCACTATTACAATTTACACCCCCCTCCCCCACCACCACCATCATCACCACCACCACAATCACCGCGATCATCATCATCAGCACAACCACCACCACCCTCATTATCACCACCACATCATCATCATCACCACCGCCACCATCATCATCATGTGTGCATTTTTGATTCTTATCGATACAAAAATTTATGCACAAATATATTTTTTTCTTTAAACCTCGAATAGAATTTAAAATTAATATTTTTATAATAAAGATGCGAGTAGCAAGGGATCGACCGTCTTGGCGTTCATTGAGGGAGGCCTATGTTCAGCAGTTGATGGATAAAGGCTGATGATGATGATGAATTAGTAACATTAAATCGATATTAAAATAAAAATGAGGAAAAAAACACGCTGATGATCATGATTACGACAAAAATGAGAAAAAAACATTAAAACTAAATATTGTTCAAATTTTTATTTTTATTTCCTATGTACACTATTATACCAGACACCGGCTTATATGTTCCACACGTTGTTTTAACGATCTATAGCGGAGGGGAGCCGCCAGGCAGCAACGAAACATAGGTCCTACTTTGTTAACGCCTCGCAGGCAACTAAATTGAGGCCGCGCTGGGGACTAGTCGAGTTTTTCACATTATTTGATATTAAGAAAAATAAAAACATTTATTTAAAAAAGTAAGATCAGAATAAAATTCTAAATGTTATTACCTATTTTTTCATATAAATTTTGTAACTTAAAATCTCACATTCTTCAATTACAACTAGAAAAATAATCAAAAACATCTTGTGTTTGTGATCTTTTTTTATCGAGGCAAGTTACAATGATCGTGTTTTGAATAGGTTAATAAAAAAGAATGTATACTAAACTACAACATATATTTTTAACGGATCAAAAAAACCAACATTACTATGTTTACGACTTAAACAAAAACAGCCGCTTTGGGATATACTGGCCTTAAGACGATGTTACCGGTTCCACTTAGTAGTGGCGGGTCCGTCCCGTATTGGTATTAACAGATGTAGTGGTCGTATGCGAATTTATTTTTTTAGGTCAGCCTCCTGCTCACCTACTAAACCGATTAAGAGGCCAATAGACGTTTCGAAAAAAAAGAAGTTATTGACAATGTAACGAATAAGTAAAAAATACAGCTTATCTATCATTTATGTATTTTAAGCATGTTTGTTCGCTGGTTGAGAAGGATCTGTGAGATTTGAAAAAATCGTATTACGGCTCTGGCGGAACGTGAGCATGGTCTGCTTTTTCGTGCATGCAGCCGGCGTTCATTGATGTATACGACGTTATTACGTCAAAATATTTTTGTATTTGTTAGGCCCATTACTGAGAAAGGTTATGGCCTACTTATTGAAGTAAAGTATGCATTGGGCTGGATGAAGCTGATATTAATAATATATTCCAGTCACGTTGTATAGCGAGTCAAATTTTAATAAACCCGAAATTTTTGGTACGATCAAGCTTTACACAACAGTTCTTTTTTGACGTGACAACGTCTTATAATTCGATGGAGCCGTCTGCACGCACGAATAAACATCACTCATGCGGTGTTACCTCGCTCTGAGGCGTACCATTTAAGGCTTGAAGTGCAAGCGAGAGCGCGGAACGAGCGACAAAGAGGCACAATAGGCCCTTCAGTATTTTCTTAGACGTTGTCACGTTCAACTATCGTCAGTAAACCGACTTTACAGACAGCCGATTTTTTTTTTCTATAGAAAATCTTTTACAAAAGAACCAAAGGTCGAAAACATTTAATGCTAATGATAAATACAAAACTACACGACAGGTATTGAAAGCTTATTATGCATTCATACTGTTCACCGTTGTTATGGTTAACACTGTGTCACAACCAACACAACAGCATGTCGCACCACGTTCTCAACACACCGCTCAACTGTCAATTACGGACGGTCGTTTTATTGGCACAGAGTAATCAAACAATACATCACAATCAGGAAATTGACCTTATCTTATCAATTGGGTAAACGTTAGGTGTTTATTTTGTTAGATAGATGCGTTTAAGAATATTTTCGCTTTATACTATCAATACTTTGTTAGGCTAGTTAAATAATAATCGGTAATCACTATCTTATTGGTGAACCAAATACAAAAATCTAAATTAATTTTTTTTTAGAATTGAGAATCTTCTAAATTCTGATAAAGGAAAGACTTTTTAACATGTTTAAGTTTATATAGATATAGATATATCACATAAAATCCTACTATTATTATAAACGCGAAAGTTTAACACAAGCTATAATTTATCCCCGTACACGAAACGGAAAGTACTCAGATGAAGCTGTGCGATGCTGTACCTATATCTGTAACATAATAAAAAAGCTTAATCTTAAAGTGTGATCAACATTTACCTACACAAGAAACATCACAGTATACTTATTCTTGTTCTGCGAATCTCGTAGTCAACTCAGAAATGTGAGCGCGTATACATACAAAAAGCAAGCTTAAGTAAATCTAAGGTAGTTTCCGTCATATGACGTTGTATATGACCGACGAGAGGAATACCTGATGAGTAGCGGACTCAGGAGTGCATGCTCAACGCACGTTTACGATCACTACAAGCGCAATCAATTGCAGTAGTTGGTAGATAATTTTGAAGTGGATATGCTTTATATCAGATTGCGGCTTGATTTATATGGGTGTAAGTTAATTATGTTATTCCATTATCACACTTTGATTTATTGTATTTGTATCTCGTATCTCGAAGTTATCGTGTATAGAGGGTGCGTAGTTCGGAGTAGCGTGAGTCACCTTGTTCCAATTATATGGCAATACATGGAAGCAGTCAGCTGCAGGTTTAGCTGGAAGTGAAAACAAGGATGATTCCTATTAGGTTTTACAGTAATATAAGGAACTAGCCGTTACCCGCAGATTCGCCTACTTTAAATAAGATTTACCACGGGATCTGAGCAGGATAATATATTGTGCCTGTATTATGCATATAAACCTTCCTGGTGCCTTCCTGTTGAATTGTTCTATCTATTAAAAAACTGCATAAAATCCTTTGTGTCCTTTTAAAGATTTAAGCATACATACAAAGGAAGCGACTTTGTTTTATACTATGTAAAGATAACCCTTACCAACTTATAAATGAATAATTATAAGTAAGCGTGTGAGAGAGAGAGAGAGAGAGAGAGAAAAAATTTAATATATTTTATGTAACATACATAAAAGTACATTATTATTTTTTTCTTTCCAAATAATTATGGAAATTATAACACGCTCAAGTGATCATATAAAATCTATGATTCCGAGACTGTTCTAGTTTAAGTTTTTGTGTGATCAAGCAACAACTATCATACGTAAATTACAAAAATTATGTTTACAATGTTGGATGACATTTATCTGTCCACAAACAGATATAACTCCAGTGACCTTTGAGCTTGGACAAGGTTATCTAACTCACACATATGTTTTTCATACATATGGACTCCGAAGTGCGATATGTGATATTGACCACGGTATAAACAAGCAATACTCGGAGATACACAGTCACCACATTTCAGCCCAAGATTTATAATTAGTGTAAAGTTCCCAATACACTGACTTATTTCAGGGTTAGCGACCTCCAACCGCTTGTTCAGCTAATTATGTTATTGCTAAATCGCATAGACATAATGTTAATGTCATTAAAATTGTAAATGAATTCTAATATATAAAATTTCCCTGTCACAATGTTAGTTACCGTACTCCTCCGAAACGGCTTGACCGATCTTTATGAAATTTTATATGCATATTCAGTAGGTCTGAGAATCGGCCAACATCTATTTTTCATACCCCTAAGTGATAGGGGTTGTTCACCCTTAAAATTTTTTTGTTAATTTTTGGACGAAATTTTTTGTTTTTATTTTTTTATAATGTGGCATTGAAAAATACATACAACCCTAAATTTTGACCCCTCTACGATCAACCCCTATTTTGTAATTGCAATTTTAATATTGGCAGAACGAAGTCTGTCGGGACAGCTAGTATTAATATATTTTTATATTGAATGAATTTAACTCCTTCTTTCTGTTCCGCAGGTAATATCAGCTGTCTTATTTTGATAAAGTAAGTTAAATTTAGATTTATATAAGAACTTCCATTTAAAGTCACCAAGATAGTAGAAATATCTCGAAACTTTATGCGGAAAACATAATCTATATCTATATCTATCTATCAATATCTATACTAATATTATAAAGAGGAAAGATTTGTACCTATTTTTGTATGTTTGTAATGAATAGGCTCAAAAAGTACTGGACCGATTTCAAAAATTCTTTTATCATTCGGAAGCTACATTATCCACGAGTAACATAGGCTAAATTTTATTCTGATAAAAATAGGGTTCCGTAAGATATTTTTGTTTTTCGGACACAAGGTGTAAAAAATGTCTTTCGCGTACTAAGATCCCGTTGTAAATCTAAGTTAATGTAGGCGAAGCTGCGGGCAACAGCTAGTGTCCTATAACTCTCTTGAACATGGAGCAGCTAAGACATTACTTCAGTAGGATATTGAAAGCTTCAATTTGTATTCCTCATATATTTTATCCAGAAAGCTTGTTTTTCCATTCAGTACTTTTTTTGTACTGCAAAGAAAACTTATGCTCGGCAAAGTATTGTATAAATGATTTAGCTAATGAAGTAATCTGCCCACAAATCAATAAAAATAAAATTTGCTTGCCTTAATTTTACTAATTCTTACATCGAATTAAAATTCAAACATCGACTTCCCGTATAAGGTCCTATCTTCCGGCAATTAAGAGCATAACCATATAAGCCTTCCTTTCGATCATAAAAATAACATTGAAATAGAGACCTTAAGGAATTAGTACAGTCCGCAACATGAACGTATAAATTAAAAAATAAGTAAATTAAATAGGAAATGGTGAAAGTAAATTAAGATTTGACATGTACAAATTAAATAAAGAAAAAGAATAAAATAAAGTAATTTTAAACTATCGTAGGAACGTTTTGTATGCATAAATTTAATTTAGAAACGACCAGATTCTTAACATAGTAAACAGATGTCGATCGTTTCTTTAAAAGCACAAAATATCTAGCAGAGTGCTAATAATTATTTGTTGAGATTGATTAAAGACAATAATAAACGGATAAACATTTAACATAATTAACAATTTTAACATAATAAACAATTTTCTAATACACCTTCTAATTCATCTTCACACTCTCGTATAGGAACTCGTATGTTCCATAAGGTGTGGTGTATAAATGTATGTGGTGTACATATTATATTAAATGTAATCTAGGGACACGAATTACGGCGGTACTACACCCTAATTGATAATTACCGGAAGACGACATCGCAATTTACTTAGCCACTAAATTCGGCCAGCTGAGTCTGGCACTTGGCAGTTATGACTAAATGTTTAATAGAAGTTCGTGCATTTGATGTTGTATATTTAAAAAATGTTTTTGAAAAATTAATTTCTTATCTGTGGTTTAATATATACCATTTAAATCTTCATTTAATATCTTACTTACTTACTTTAGGTTTATTATTCTGTATGTTAATTGTATTAATAACAACTACTTATTTTGGAATACACATATACACTAACTCGAAATATCGATTTGTGTAGTGGAGTGTACATAGAATGATTCATGAGTAATCCTTAAACGTGCCTTATTCCGTAAAACATCTTTAATTAACGATCCATGGTCTAAGGTTGCACGTTAACTTCGTTCTCCAATTCACGATAGAAGCTATATAAAGATAATAATTGTTGTATGTTTAATATTTTTATTTACAACTTAACACTTTCGAGCGTTTTCTTCTTTCTATTTCACGTCTGACAGAGTTTTACATAATTTTTTATACATTTAAAGCAGGGTTCTTCGTTCATTCTTAAACTCATTGAAGTCACGGACCCCTTTCACAATTGAAACAATTCCACGGACCCATCTCAAAAATTATTTTCGTAATTAAAAAAAAATGCCTTATTTATATTAATAAAAAATAATTTTATTAGTATGTTCATTACATTTACTACTAAACTTAACTGAGCTAATGTTGTTGCTGTTTGGTCTCAATAAGAATATTAAATTGTGGAATTGTCTTTGACAAGGCAAGGCGCATGTGATCTGCAACGTTCAATCGGTTGCGACTTTTAGTTTTTATTGAAACCAAAACCGAGAACCCTGCCTCGCAAAGATACGTAGTAGCAAATGGTAGCAGAACTAATAAATATGTTTAGAGATTGACCTAGGTACTGCGGACCCCCAATACACATGCCCCGATACACCCCCAAGGCGTCCGTGGACCACACTTTAAGAAACCCTGATTTAAAGCCTTATATTACAGTACATGTTCATCGAAGAATATCTTTATTCTTCAGTCATATTTTCTTTGAAATTGTTAAGATAAAAGAAAATTATGAGAGAGTTGACCTGACAGGATGATGAGTTGACATGGAGTTAACGTGGCAGAAAACATGTGACATATAACAATATTGAACATATGAAAACATTTATTACGCACAATTACTTGGGATGAATGAAGTGAAGTGTAAAGTGTAAAGTTTTATGCATTCTGTCAGTGAAAATCACTTGCATAAATCGTAGCTATGTTCAGTCTGGACACGTTCAATTGTGCGTGCTGTATCGCTTAGCATCGCCACTGGATAGATATCCAACATGAGTCATACATTCACCAAGGCTTGTTATAGCTTGTAACGAATCACCCAAGGACCAGTATTGAGTTGTTACTTAATGCTGTAAATAGATCGACTAAACAATAGCTGTGTTGTGAGCTGATAGTTCATTGAACGGACTGATAAGCTAGGGTCAGTTGTTATTCATTACGAGCCTTAAGTATGACCAAGAAGTATTTATTGTTAAGTGTGTAATCGATAGCGGACTAGTACTAGTAATTTGTAATTTACAAAGTAATTCAAAATGTATAGTTTGAGTTGGTAGGATTTAGGTGTGATGGTGTGCTATACATATGTTTTGTAACATTTGGATTTATACAAATATCGGTAAGTCAAATTACACTTATATGGATTTCGCTTTGTGTCTTTCGCTTTGTTTTCTAAATTTCTAAGCACACCCGAGATTGACCTAACATCTTCTTTTCCTGTTTCGGGATGGTGCCCAGCAGTGGGACCAATGATTGATTATTTGCTTTTTGGTTTACAGTTCTTGCATAGTATATTAATTGTGGTAATTCATTGTGTTTACTCGTTTCTGAATTTATGAACGAAAGGATCTTCAAATCTAGATATTGGTATTGTTTTTTAAATTCGTTATAGTCACGAAAAATTTAGATCGTATGACCTAACTCATAAAATGACGTCTGCTGATTGAATCTTCACGATGACTGGCTCCCGTCATTCGGCCACGTTTGCATTTCACACTTAAAGTAATTAGTAAAAGAGGATTTTATGTTATGATATTATTCGGATGAGCCAGAATATTTGGCAGTTTATAATTATGATATCACATTTTAGACCTGTATTTCTAGGGCTATTATTTACCAGGCACTCTAAGTTCCATTTACGAATTCATTAATATTAAAACGGTCATTTAGAAAATGTAGTGTCAAATTGTATCAATTTAAGCCTTAATGGCGTAAACACGGGGATGAAATATTCAATAAGCTCTAGGCTCGTTTATGAGGAGTATAAAATGTACGGGTAATGACGCTATAGTCCTGCTGGACCCTCGCTTATGTCATCATCAGAATATCAAGGATGAAACTGGAAATTGTATTTTATCACGTTATATAACGACGTTGTAATATTTGAGAGAATAAGCCCATAATTCTCTTGTAGAGTACAGGACTAAAGGTTAGAAATACCTTATGTACCTATACCTGTTTACATTGCACAAAAACTTCTTTATCTAGTTAAGAATTTGATTGAGTAAACAAAAATGTTATTAAATTAAACCCTATTTTTCTAAAACTATACACGTCGGCTGAAATATTACGAATAACTCGTGCATCATCCAATTCATTTTATATTTTCGGCCACTGCTAAAATATGTCCAGCATTCTTAAATCAACGACAATAACAAAATATAAGATAAGTATTTATAATGATTAAAAAAAAGTATTCCTCTTTTAAAGTATATTTTAGTAGTATTGGAATAGAAAGCCGTTTGAGCTATTTAAAATAAAACCTAAACACCTAAACTATTCTCACTCCAGTTTGTGGGACAGTGTGCGTTACTACTTTAAACACAAATCGCGTGACACACGAGCGATCCGTTCCACTGTACGATTCCAATATTACAAGATCAAAGAGATATTATGAGATGTGGAACGCAGTGAAGAGGACAGACATATGATGTGCCACCTGTGTGACAAAGACGAGTGACGCTGTAAAAAAATAAACATTTTATGAAAGCGTACTATTATAAAGTTAGTACGTCAAAATATTTGGGTTGGTATTAAAAGTTTAGGGAGAGCATCGTAAAGACAGTGATTGATAGACGGTTAGCTGTCAGGAAAAGATACTTACATGAATATACAATGTTTCAGCGGTGTATTATAAACCTGTGATATTTCCGTTAAGGGTGAAACATTCAGCAATTAAAATTATTCTAAAAAAATTAAAATAATAAATGTTACAAAGGATATTTCTGCATTTGAATTAATTTTCCTCGTAAGATATTACGTAAAATCTAATATACTTTAATTAAAGAGAAAGTCGTTATATATAGTGAGATGACTGTGCAGTTAGAGCTAAGTGTTAACTGAAACTCATTTAATTATTACGTTGGGTAATATCTTTTCACTGAGAATTTCTTGAATGTTAATTATACACCGATATATTACGTACAGGTGCCTACATAGGATTTTCTTTGAAACATTACATAATTTTATAACTTTGTGGTTATTGTTTACTGTGATTATACGTTGGAGAATTCTTAGTAAACCTTGATTAAACGTGGTCTATGTAATACAACTTCCCGTAGTCTATTATATAATTGATTTTTGAACTTTCAAATAAAGACAGATTAAGTATATTGACTAAAGAGTAGAAGTTTTAATATCAAGCAAATAAAAATGGCCACACGCATAAATTCTTACTGCTGTCATACATTGTCGACGTAATGTTATATCAGGCAGTAAAACTAAGAATAGGCAGACGAAATGTTTTTTTTTGAAACGAAGTTCCTTACGGCAGGCTTGGAGGGGATAGGGATTTTGCTGCGCGACCGAACTGAAAAAAATGTGATAGTAAAACCGTAAGAAAAAGTGCGTGGAATAAAAAGCGTTAAATGAGACGTGCGCAGGCGCGACAGTCGCATACACAAGCGAGTAGTGTATAATACCTTTCTTTTTAGCCGAAGGAACTTCGTTCCTACCTGGTGTCCCACGACACTACATTTCTTTATTTTTTACTTTTTAGATACAGAATATTACACAATATTCTTGCTGCAATACCTTGACTTTTTAAAGTTTTTTATACGTTAAAAAAAAACGTGAATATGCACCGGGAATTTAAATTTCTACGAATAACTTAAAAAAATAGGAAAATAAAAGTAATTTCAAAGAGATTACCTATTGTAATTACTTGACTGCTATAAATAATATGGAAGCTGACAACGTAAATTATAGGTTTCATTAAAATTAAGTCGCGGCGTCTTGGGGATGCCTAATGAACATGAATGTAACATCTCATTTTATACAAAACCTTTAAGATTCTTGTTATTTTGTTTTGTTGTAAACTCGTAATATTCTCCTCTCGCCTCGTCTATAAATATATTTTCATTTAGGATGCATTAATATTTGATTAAAGTGTTAAATGCATTTTCAGAAAGGGCATTATAAAAGCGGCCTCGGTTTAGGAAAGAAAAAAACGGTTGGCTGTGAATTAGACAGATAATTATAATCTACGTCGCGTCTATACACGATATAGCACGGTTATCGTAGTGTTAACTTAGATTTGCAACCTTATCCGCGTCGATAATAGAGTTGATGATAATTATTTTTATAGCCCAAGCTATTCCTTATAACATCAGGTATCTGCCAGTCAAAATCTGTCTAGCAGTTTCAGAGATCTGCGGAAACAAACAGGGTAACGTTTAAAAAATATCTTTGAATGTATATTAGTTCAAACGCGTTTTCTGAAAACCTGTCATTTTGAAATTACAAACATACACTTCTATCTATTCTTTCTATTTATTCGTATAATTAGTATTCTAGATTATTTTATACATTTATAAAATTAGTATTCTAAGTGGACATCTTTTTCACAGGAGCTGAATTTCACGTTCTAATTTTATCTAATTAACATTTGACATAAAAAGTTCTAAAATTTCAGCCGCCGCTCCAAGGGGTAAAGGGCATACGTAATGAGGGGCTCTTAACCTCCTTTCTCTTATGTGACATTTAGATATTAATTCACGAAACCTTAAGTTTTCTCGTTAGAAACCTGACGTGATTTTTTAAAATTATAATTTGCCTTGATTTTGTTTATCACACAAGGTTAGTGCTATTAGAGAGGAAATGCTTATGCAAACGGAAGTTTGTTCTACATGAGTTTCTCAATGTGTCCACGATATTTTGCGCTTATTAAATTCAGTTTTGACTTAATTTTATACGTTTGAACCACGAAGTCATTTATTGTTTTTTTTTTATGTTTACCCCAATTTCACTTATTATAATGAAGCTATACAGCAAACATGGTCAGGATTACCTGCCGTCCCGCCCGTGATTGTAAAGTATCCGAACTGTCGGTCATGTTAAAAACTCACTAAAGCGCGATAATATCCTCTCAAGTTATTTCATTATAATCACGAAGTAATTGTTTCATTTTGTCTCTATCTCCATTGTCTTTGACCAGTACATACCATCATTAAAGGCCGATTGTATCGAATCAAACATATGTTTCTACCATATTAAACATAGTAGTATGATTTTGAATTTGTTTTTGTAACCTTTAGTTTTACCCTACTTTCTGTTTACTAGTTTGATTAAAAATATCAAGGTAATTCTTCCTTGAAGTTGCATCTATTGTTTTATATTAGTAGGTGGACCACACTTCCTGGCAGTTCACTAAACAAGCTAATACAAACGGACAATGTCCATTCTGAAAATAGTATGTATTAAGACCACGTATTACCTAAATGTGTTTAAACGCTTGACTTACTTTTCGACGAATTATAATTAGCGCATGTGTCATAATTCCGTCATTAACGTCCGTCGTAAAACCTAATGGACGGAGAACACAAGTAAAAAGGAAAGGTAACTGTATATATTTATATACCACATGTATACACCTATCCAATGTATATAATATGGAATATTTTTTTTGTTACTATATTGTGTTGTCTGGTTTATTTATTCTTTACTCATTTCGTCATTTTTGTTAATTTAAAAATGGAGTGGGAACCAAGAGATTTTGATTCCTAAGTCCTAACCTTCAAAATCCATTGTGATGATTAATGTCCATGTGCTACTGTGACCACTGATCATTAGGCACGTTTTACCAATTTGCCTTTGAAGGCATTTGTTTTAAAAAGCGATCCCCAAGCTTAAGGGAATTAAATAGTATTTGAAAGTAATTTTTTTACCTCTATTATAGATAGGTCCAATAACTCCATTTCACATCATACCACCAAAATATTGATCAAAACGAGTTTCAAATTAAAATTACTAATTTCGAATCTATGTCGACAGATGATGAAAGTGTGATTGATCACCGCAAGGATCAATCAATCCATTATTGATTTTGTCTTATGTGACGTAGGTAGGTAGGTAGTAAAAAAATGTATGTATATTGATTTGTAATGATACATATATAAAATCATGAGCTATAAATACCCATCTTTTTTAAAGGAAGAGGATTTTCTTTGTTGGTTGGCAGCTTGATTCAGATTAAATTTTTAAGGTTTTTCGTTTAATTTTCCATACCCTTAGGTCTTTGACGTCGTTTATTGTAACTAACAAGAAGAACATCTAGCCTTTCTTTATTTTGGAAATCCCTATTCTCCACTATAGATAACACTTTTTTTATAGAATTTACTTTTTGGACACTCAGAAAATAAAAATACCAGTAGAATAATATATAATTATAGTTACCTTACCATCCCCAGAATTTTGCTAGTGTGTTCTCTCGCTAGTGTAGTAATTGTAGTAATTATGATATTTCTATAAACAGTAGTCGAGACTAGCAACAAACCTAGATTTCCCCACAAGATAGAAAATAAAAAAGGTATTCTGAATCAATTCCGCCTGAGTTGACAAGTAGGCGATTATTATAAGTAGGAGTTAGCGTTAGTATAGATGGTAATACTGTACGAATTAATGTTCAGTTTACTGCTATCTTCGTGAGCTGTATATGTATGATATATCACCCCCATGTGCTGTGATATGCTGTACGGCACTGTATTATGCTGTGTTGGTGGAGTTCTGAATTTTTCTATGTTTATTTCACTTATTAAAGGAGTTTTAGCTGTTTGTTCCTAGACCTAACTTTGATATCATATCTGCATTGTATTCGAAAACAACATACAATATAATATTTTATTTTGCATCATAATTCAAATTATTCTTGGGATGCTATTTGCTGCTACGTTATGTTTTATTGAATTGTTAATTCAATTTAGATTGCATATTTAATTTTTTTATTGTGATATTCTTCTTCTTATATTCATCTTTAAAGTGCAAAGTCTCGCAAAATTTTGAATCTATACAATTTGCCGATATGAGCTGCACTTAAGCAGTCAGTGTTGAAAAAATTAACTGACGTGCTTAACCGATTTGATGAAAAGAGTAAACGTGTTTACTGTTTACCATATCCATGAAACCATCTGCCGTGTATTATTGTATATATAATACGATAAATATTAACAAAGACAAGGCCACATCTGTAGGACTGGCAGGAAATAGGTGCAATTGTCAAATGAATCATATCATTGTGTTGGTTAGGTATTCAATATGTAACTAGTACTCATGTACAGATACTCTTGTTTATTTTGTTACATCATCAATTTGTTTATGTGCATATAGTTCCATTCCGGTTGATGTTAATTTATGTTACTATTCGGTTTTCGTTTTGGGCTAAGAAATACAGTTGCAGGAATATAAAGATGTAATCATTTATTTTTTACTTTATGTTTCAGTATATAGACATACTATAAACCATGTTTATTTATGGTTTAGCATTATTTTCGGTCCCTGTTTGTTACGGATAGCGGAGGACCGGACGTCAATTATGCATGACGATAATGTAATAATGAAATATCAATAACGTTATAATATATTATTTAAATAAGTGATTTGAAATTCACTATCGTCATATTGTTTTTTTTTTTTTTTTGATTTTAAAGTAGTAGTAGTAAGCATTTTAGTACTTACATAGAAACTCCCGACGATATATTTTATTATTTATCATTAGTACAATCATTTATTATTAATTTTTTACCTATATAATACATAATAGGTCCGATCGACGTCAAAGTTTTTATCTGAAACTTAATACTCGTCGATAAAATATAAAAAGACTTCGAGGACCAAATACGGGTCCCTCGGTACGCCACTGCATATTTAAAAAGTAACAACTACTGCGTGTCAAGCAAGCTTTGAATAATTAATTGCAAGGACTCTACAGACTACACGACAGACAATTAGATTATACGTATATTGAAATTGAGAAAGGTAACAAATATACAAAACGTGGTAATTGGCTTTTAGTAATTAAATTTCGCAAATCCACTTTAGGTCCGAATTAACGATAAGTAGACAAAGAAAAGTCTTTACGGCGATTATTGACTTTGGTCTAAGACTGTGTTTTGAGTGATAGTAATTTAGTTGTATATATTAAGTAAATTCGTTTTGATTGGGGATTTTTTTATTCTAAACTAGCTGTTGCCCGCGGCTTTGCTCGCTTTTGTGGTCTTTTTGTATCCTAAGGATGATGATTTAAATATCACAATAAGATGAATGATGAATATATTATGAAGTATGGATAAGTAATAAAAATGGATAAGAACATAAAATTGGTCGATGGTGATATAAGTATAATTTCATTTTTCAAACTATTAAGAAAAAAGAGGCCAAATGTGAGTCCAACGAAAACATGAAGGGTTCCGTTAGTAAAATTAAATGTTTTTAAAATATTTGAGTAATGAAAGGTTGAGTTTTAAGTATGAGGAACCCATAAAATATATTGTTTTTTATAATCTTAATTCAGTTCACATAATACATCTACTTGCCTAGTTTCAACATCATAGTTCTTATAGTGTCGGAAAAAAGTGGCTGTGACATACGGACGGACAGACAGACATGACGAATCCATAAGAGTTCCTTTTTGTCACTTGGCTACGGGAACCCTAAAATAGAACAGCTGTTGGAAAAAGGGTTGTAGAAAAAGAAAGTTTAGTAAAGCTTGTATTCCGGGCACGTAAGCGGAAATTACGATACAAAGTGTTCAAAGTTAGGTCGTGACTAGACTTCGGGCGGACTTTCTCACATGATATACCGTTTTGGAAAAACACGGGTTAATAGTTTGTATTAATGTTACGTCGTTAAAGGTCAGAGGCTTGACTAAACTAAACAAATGATTATGAGGGCATTTTGTGTGTGTTATTATAAAGCTTCGAGCTGATTGCACTTTTGAATATAGCTTGTTTGTAAAAACTTTTTGATGGTGGTAATGATGATGATTATGTTTAAAGGTAAAGACTAATTAGTTGTGAATAAAGAAACATTTCAGAGACTTCGGTTATTTCTATAAAATAGTAGTTGTGGGGCTAAAGAAGTTATTTTTGATCAATACCATCATCTTAATGACTTGATCTTATTTTCTATCATATTATTTGTGTTTTATCCTTCCAAGTAAAATGTAACAAAAAATATTGCCGTATTCGTATGTAAAGTGAATTTAACTTGTAAATGATAGGGATGTTGACACATGTTACAAATTCATGTAAATTTATGTTTTACATATTAAATACACTATTTGAAAACCTAAAATAACATTTAAAAAGTCTACTTATTCGTCTTAAAATTTAGAAAATTAATTTAAAATGCGTTATTTATCATGCATGATCACGTGACTGCAAACGCCAATAAGGCGATGACGTCACTGAACATTGAGCTAAGTACAAACTCACCTAACATAGCGCGAGCTCTGAATGCGGTGTGTGACGTAATGACGCTTGGAGCGTTTCAAGGGCAATTTTAAAAACTATTTTTCTTTATTTATTTTTTTGTTAAAATTGGACATATTTCTTTACAAAAATCGTTTTTTCGTGTTTACCTATAGTATATCTATTAAATAAAATCAATTAAAAAAAATAGTCAACATCCCTATTGGGACCATAGCTCCTTAACGTAACACGATGACGTAGCTAACGTGACGCGGTTTTCGTTGTATTTCATCTTTATTTATGTGATGTAAGTGTGTCTTTCAATGTAGACCAGAATCTCCGCTTGCATTTCAAAATAATAAAGTGAAAGTTTGGCAATCCGCCAACTGTGATTTAAGGTAGGAGCTTTGTGGCTTAATGGTATTGACATGCTCGACGAATTTAACTTACGTTGAGTCGAGTTGAAGAGCTTCACAGATTATTCAAAGTATGAATTGAGAGTTATCACATCCGGATTTTTATAGGAATGACCTAGTTTATTTTATAACTATCTTTATGCCAATATAAAAATATCAATAAAACATTTTTGCTATATTTACATTAAAATTTATGTAAAACTGTAAAAGAATTATTTATTATACAGCGTCATGCCGTTTAACGCCACGACATTCTAGTTTTACTGCCAAACGCTACAGTACCATATTAAAATAACTTTGTGATACCAAGATCGGTATAAGGTATTCACATAAATATAATAAATCAATATGCGAGTTATATATGGAATTATAAATACATATGTATATTCTTTCCATATATTAACGGTTGATTAAATATGGATTACAAGCTATTAAAAAAATAATAATAATAATACACCGAAAGGCAAAAAAACATTACTCAACAGTCGAAACATTTTTTGACGCAATATGAGGTACAGGATACAGTTTTTTTAATGCGTTGCTTTATTAACGTTGTGTTATGACTGGTGAGTGCTGATCTTTTTATACATACATATACCTATTTCCTTTATTTGTTTAGTCCGATGTTAATGCGCCAATGCCTAGACAACAGTGGCTACCTAACGCCTTATGAGTCATCAGGTTGTCTGTTCCTTTATTAATACAACTGTGTACCTGAATGGACACTCCTAAAGTTGCTTTATCGATTCTAATTAAATAATTACTCTTAATAGGGTTTCGCCCACTCCAATCAACCTTAGCGGAATTCGTTTTTATAACCATATTCGAATAGCTAAATTAATTTAACCTTTTGTAAAACTGGCTATTTGGTAATGGTATACCGAAATCTTTTTCTTTGGCTGTATGGCAATAGAATCTATGGTATCAAATTTGCACCTGGTTCGGTTAAATTAGTTTTTAACGTCTCAATAAATCCATAGATACATCTTGTCCAAGCTAAAAGACTGTCGCCGCAAATGCTTTTTCAAATCATATAATATACAACTTGGAGAATTACATACGACCTACGAGAAACGAAGCTGTCCGACATGGATGGGCTAACATTTTATAAAAGGCTTAATCTTATTACGCTTCTGGTTTCACAAGGAATCCTACGGATGAGTTCTTCGTTTTCTTTCTTATATTTTCTTATACGGTGTTATACGTCTCATACAAAAATAGGATCAATTTTTCCGCGGCACTGCTACTCTGAGATCGGTCGTCTTGACTCTGGCGTTCTTTGAGAGAAGCCTATGTTTAACAGTGGACGGATAAAGGCTGATGATATAAAGTTATATTAAATACTAGCAGCGCTCCGCGGTTCCCTTCTTCCTATTCCGTTCCGTCCGTCCGTATTCGTGTTATTCTGATGTATAAACGATGTCATTGTAAAATTTCATAAAAATACATTCAGTAATCAGTAGTTTTTACGTGAAAGAGTAACAAACATCCATCCATCCATTTTTAAAAATTTTGGCATTTATAATATTAGTAGGATGCCATTAAGAATCTAAAATGAACTCCAATTTATAGTTTTAATATTCATAATACGTATGAAGGAATTATGGTTTATTGTAGTTAAATTATTATCAGTACTCGTAAGTTATTAATTTAAATCAACGTTGGCTATCATTTATGGAATTTCTATTATTATTCAATTTGCTTATTTGTAAGTTATGAAAGCACTAGTATTTGTAAGGAACAACCTTACAAATACATTATCGATCTCATAATGTACAAATAACATTCATTTTCAATGGATCTTAATACTTAAGCGTATGGTCTATATTACAAGGTTCACACTTTCATGTACACATGGCTTTTGGTCTGTGCAAATGAAACACAGCTGTTAATTACATCTTGGAATTAAATGTAATGGGTAAGGCTTCCGTGTAACATGTTAGCAAAACTAACAATATTTCACAAAACATCACATTCTATTCAATTGTTGCTTTGGCCCAAGGCTTCTCTTATTTTGAAATTGTAGAAATATACGCTCACTTTTTAATTATTGTAGGGTCATAAGTTTTACGACATAAATCAAACATGTAAAAGCAAAAGTTATACTTTTTTGAATATGTAACAAAATTAAGTGTTTGTGTCATTTGACATCAAGCGAATCTTAAAAAGTACTTTTTGACTTGGAATATTTTATTAAATTTTCCTTCTTTAAAAACAGCATTACCATTTAGCGAAGCATTTTCAATTTTCAATTTAAACCACTCGCATTTATTAATTTATAAAAATATTATAATGTGTTCGTGACCTAATATTGTGCTTTATGAAATTTCTCTTGAATAGATTTCATGGTGTCTTATTTTGTGTGTAAGAGAAAGTTGGAGCCGGCGCGTGCCCTAAGCGCACGATTGGTCTCTTAACAGGGTATTATGGAACCAGTTTATATGGCGATTGACCCTCTATACTAAAATTGAACATACACTTTGCAGTGATAGTGCGAGTAGACAATACTAGACTAATACTGGTAACTTGTCTCGAAATGTCACGGTCGGATGAAGAGGCGATTAGCACAGACAACAGGGAATTAGTGGAAGTTTAAGATAAGTTAATAAATGAATATAAATTCATAATAATAATAATAATAATTAATTCATATTAATGAATTGTGCGATCACCAATGCTTAGGTATTATTTTATAAGTACCTAAGAAAAAAAGGTAGTCTAATAGGTCGTAGTATATCCAACACTACGCCTTACGACTATAAGTTGATTACAATGAAAATAGACGAAAAGAACAACCTTAGTATTTCCACGGATATAGATGACATTCTTTTTATCAATCATTTCATACCAGAAATATATTTTTTTGACACGAATAACAATAAACTTTCTTCATAATATCATGTTCAATAATAAGTTAATTCCATACAATTTTCTCTAAATTATGATAATGTGGTTTGGTTTTGTTTGGTATAATTGCGTTTATACATTAAACATAATAATTATTGTAAACGTCACTAATTGTGTTCATATAATATTAATAAATTAAATTGGTTTTGTTTTTTTTTTCAGGTAATTTGATGTTGTTGCTACTTTACACGAGAAAGAAAAAATATATTTGTAAATATGCCATTTTATTTATTTTATTGTGATTTGATCATCGATTGATAAAAAAAAGATCAAAATCAAATAATTAAATTTCTGATTCACAGCTTTTTTTGCCATCTTAATAAATAAGACGCAAGTTAAGTCGAGTTGTATTTGAGAGAAATAGTTTTATTAATACGAGGCTATGTCGTTTTTGTCAGTCCGATATTGACCCAAACTTATTACATGGGCCTTCGCCATAAATATCTGAGTATATGAGCGCTGCGAGCCTTACATTTGGGTAACATTTCACTGGTATTTAGAAGTGCGACCTTTATATGGGTCCCCGAGGTATTGCTTTAGGTCAATAGTAAAATTGCTCTATTGCACGGTTCAGGTTAGGCTTAAGGATTCTCCCCTCCCCCCTTTTTTATAACTAACAGATGATGATGATCGAAATAATAGAAGAACATTATGTAATCAAGTAAAATTCCATTTATTAGTTAAGTATTAAATGTCAGAAAATTTGAGTAATTAAGACAGGAACGTGTTAGTAATGTAGTTTGGAAACAAAAAACCATCGTTTTCTGTTAACAAGATAAATAAATAAAAAACTGTCCTGAGTATGGTTATTTTGAGAAGAAAAGGAAAAATGCGTCGATGTTCATTCGATTGTTAAGTCTCAGCGTTTTGTTTTAAATTGCAATGCAGAGTTTAAAATAACTTCGTCGTGCCTATTTCTCGTCCTAGTTGTCAAATAAAATATGTATTCGAAGGCGCGGGGAACACGGTCCCGCTTCAACTGGTCGCGTTTGATTTTATAAATAAACTAAAAGCATCGCTTCTTGACTAGCAGACCGCGGAATAGACTAAGAGCTGACCTAAAAGCACAATATTTGATTGGAAATTCTAATCTCAAATGCAGAGGTGATTATAATTAATATCAGTTTGAAGAAACTTTTGGAAGAGCTCATGTCTAAGCAAAGGAGCTCATGGTTAAGTAATAAATAATAATAGCCTCGCGGATCGATTCAACAGATCAAGTAACGCTTACTAAAGTTGGTCCGTGGGTGGGTGAGTATCTTTACATACCGAGACTCCTCTGTGCTTCGAAAAGCACGTTAAGCCATTGGTCTCGGCTATTATTCTTGGATCTTTAACAGTCGTTACGCGTCAGAAACCCGAGAGTCTGACAACCAGTCTTACTAAAGTTACCACCGTACCGTACGTGGGTGATACCATCCACTTATTGAGTTGTAGAGGTGAGATAGGCAGTCCCTGCATTGAAAATATTTAGACTGGAAGATGACGTCAATATATATAGTTGGAAAAAGGATAGGCAGATGATGATCAGTTTGAAGAAACTACTCCTACTACATAATTAATCAATTAAATTATGGCTTGCCAGATAAGCTATTTAATAAGTACCTTGCTTAAATTATTAAGTACCAATTTTGTATAAATAAAGACACCAATATAATTAATATTCAATGCGACATTCAAGTTTTAACTTTTAGCTATCGTGAAGCTGAAATGGCAAAACGGAAACTTTAGCCTTATTCAGAGAAACAAATTACTTTTCTATGTTAGTGGATAGGTAAATGGCCAAACGTGCCACTTCTTAAATGGTCGAAGTCATCCATGAACATGACCTAGTTCACCTGGAACTAGCTTAGACAATTCATTTATTTGTTGCCTATCCTAAGACATAAGATGTTAAGTCACGGTGCCAGTAATTAAACTGCCTGTCTTGCTCTTCTTTCCGAAACAGCAAAGCTGTTTCACGTGTAAAACAAGCAAAATTGCTTGTATTTTTTTTATAGCATAGGTGGGCAAACGAACAGTCGAAGCCTTGTGCCTTGAACATCCCGGAGTTTATGCAAATGCGTTGCCCTCCTTTTTCCTTCCTCCCAATGGGTCGGAAAATCGGAAACTCACAAACCGCACGAAACGTTGTCAGGTTGCATATGTCGTCACATAGCTATCACTTTACGCCGATTTTATGTGAGCGAGAGGTTCCTCCCTCGGTCGTGCCGGCCCAATTTGGCTGCAAAGCCAGTATGAATTTAAATTTCAACTATTTGCATTTTCACTTTCAAATATTATAGTAATATAAGTGTAGTAGAAATTCATATAATGGATTTTGAAGTTTTTTAATACATGCCCCGATAAAGCAGTTATCATTTCTTTACATGGTTATAATAGATGGAGTCTCCGAATGAAACGTAAATATGTAGAACCAATGATATTTTACGATGTCATTAAAAAGCGACGGAAATGAAGTTTTGTATACCTACTAAAAAAAATTACATAACTTTATGATTTGTTAAGGGCCTGTTTCACAATCTCCAGTTAGGTGCCCAATAGGCTATCGGCAACATATTTGACAGATATTTGACAGATAGAGTATGGAGTATCTGTCAAGTATCTGTCAAATATGTTGCCGATAGCCTATTGGGAACTTACCTGGAGATTGTGAAACAGGCTCTAAAACTAATAAGATAAAGAACTAATCAAGTATTAATATAAACACTGTCCACTGTCACCTCTTAAACAATGATAGCGATAGTAACTTGAAGTAACACTTTCGTCTCAGCAATAAAAAGAATTAGATGCCCGTGTCTATAATTATAGACAGACTCAAGAGATAAGTTAGTCTATAAAGGGTTGTTTCTTTTTTATATGCCACTTGAGAAATAAGCGTGTTCAATATACTTACATAACTCTCTAGGTGTAGATAGAGAAACAGTCTTCAGTATAAATCGTTATAGAAGTAAAAAAAAATATAATATATTGAAAACTGTATAATATAGACATGAATCATGATAAAAACAGAGTGATAAAAAAGTGAACAACCTATTTTGGAGTAAGTTCAATATGGTCTTCCTTATCATCATCATGATCATCATTATCATTCTCATTATCATCACCAATTTGTTTTATAACCATCCACGTTTTAACGTAATGCATCCTACTTAAAATGACTTTTGCATAAAGATCCGATCTAGTTGTTTAAAAAAAATATGCGTGTGAGTAGAAAAAGCGAATAACTGGTAGTGCCACTATGTCAATTAGTTTTCTTAGCACGTCTCTACGTGCCTAGACCAGCACAGGTGACAGGCTGGCCAAGGGCAAATTTCAATTATAGACTATTTTACTATTTATGTGAACAAAGTTTACGCAATCAAGAATTACTGAAGGACTCAGGTGCCTATATAATAATTATTAATTTCATTTTATATACTTAGGGCCTGTTTTACAATCTCCAGTTAAGTTCCCAATAGGATATCGGCAACATATTTGACAGATACTCCATACTCTCTGTCAAATATGTTGCCGATAGCCTATTGGGATCCTAACTGGAGATTGTGAAACAGGCCCTTAATATATTTTATTAATATTTATAACATCAAGATTTTGAAAACTATAGTATAAGACATAGATCACTTAGGGCGGGTTGCATTGACCGATTTTAACGAATATGTAATAGTTAAAGATGGCGGTAACGAACGTTAGTGAACAAAGAGCGTTGTTTTTAACAGACGTTAATAAAATATTATCAAAGGAATGATAAAGTGTGGCTACAATTACATTATTTATTTAGTATGGTGGTCGGCCGTCGATGGCGTCGCATTCCGCGCCACAAATAGATTTCCCTCCACACGTACCACTTTAGATCGTATTAATAATAATTTAATCCGCTACGTTTCCTCTCATATTCTCAATTAAGTTTTTTAATTATTTTGTTTCAAATATTTCCTCCGCCCTTTATTATGACTTAATTGTGAAAATGTTTAAAAAGTTCTGTAAGGGCGATGTTCATAGCATACAAACCAGAGGAACATACAAAAATTAGAAATTTCTGAAGATATTTACTGTTATTTAAAGTTAGTTGGCAAGCAGCAAACGTTCCACCAGACGATTAGTAGCCAACGTCGCCCTAGCATTAGCCCGGCAACTTAACAATACTTTGGTGTAAATAATAATCTGTCTCTCTTTACGAAACACAGAAGAGCTGTTTTACGTACATGCACGTGCATGGCAAAATGTGGCAAAAAAGGGGTGACATAGCTCAACCCTCTTACCGATAAATTATAATTAATTCATTTTAAGAAGATATCGCGTGTTTGTAATAAACAGGTGTTAGTGACCTATAGCTTAGACGATGGCTGATATTTTCAGGAGTCTACAAGCAGGTTTTGTAAGAATATTATAACATTATATGTGTGGAATAACATTCGATATCGGATAGCGGATGAAGGAAATTGATTCGGCTGAAATTGAACACGACGTCGTGTTACCGATCGCCCGCGCTGGGACGTAACATGGTTAGCGTTATCAAATATTACTTTTACCTTGCATACACAACAGTAAAAAAATATGTAAGGCAAAATATTGTTCTGCGAAATAGACATATTACGATAAAACAGAGGGCTTAGTGAAAGTAACATCATTTCGTACCGTAAAGTCACCGAAATTCGTCATCGTCTCTGATTTATCAATGTCAATTTCCTAGCCAATAAGATATTATAGACAATAACGTTCGATAATCAATAGGCAATTTGTGATTTTGTTATGATAATGATCGACATCGCGCTAAATCACGTGATTTGGCGCGATGTCAATCCCGTTTTATTCTTTTCGGACTTCGTTATCGTCTTTTTAATGTTACTTTGTCTAAGCCCCCAGACCATTTTAGTAGTTTTTATGACAGAGTGACGCTTTACAAATAAAAAGACAATCTTCTAGATGATGAGCATAAGTTAAGAGACTATAGCAGTAATCCCCTTCAGTAATGTATACGTATGCAATGTCAGTCTTTTTCTAAAAAGAGTTTAGTCAAACCAAGGCTATTAATAACTTTTAAATAGGTATATTTGAATAAATACTTAATATCATGTAATTAACGATTCGGGTGTGTTTACTATATTTTTTGTGTATTATTGTCCGATTTTATATTAGTTTTCGCACAAGGTAGTATGTACTATGTAGTATGTAAAACTGTTGGTATACTTTGTTAAAAATGAAAAATGTAAATTGTAAGGATCCGGTCTTTAACAATAATATTTGTTACGTTTCTTCAAAATCGTAATAACTTTTGTCAATGACTGCGTCAGAAACTCTGTAACGCTGGCGTATAAAAAAGTTATACCCGAGGGAATTCTTTGAAAATGTTCAACTTTTATAGCCATTACGACTCAAGTTTGAACGACAAATCGCGCAAAGTTATAAAGTTATATTTAATCTAAGCAATGTAGAAAAGTACAAAGCAAGTACTAGCGAAGGCCAACGTCCTTGAACGGATAGAGATGTTTCACGGTGAAACGCGTTATGTCACGCCTGGGGTACCACCCTGCGATGAAATTGAATATTACCACATTGAGCATCGGCCAATTACAACGAGCTGGCCTGAGGCCGGAGGACCGACCGACGGTGCAAGGCCGGTCATTCGAGGTAAACGACTTTTTAGTTAAGTTCATTTTAAGTCATTATTAACACCTTGAAGATTATCAATTTTATCCGCCTTCTACTAGAGGAAGACTTTTATTTAACTTTTATTTTACTTGAAAACTTGTTAAATATTTATCGGCGTATTTTGCCACTAAAATCAAGTCGCATGCCGTGATCCTAAATGGTAAACGCTATTACGAGTAGTTAGTTAGTATTTTTATTAATTGTGTTTTATTGTCTGGCTAGCATGTTTTAAATAAAGTAAAGTTAGTGAATCCATTTGTCATGTAACTACTTAAAATTTTCTCTAGAGTCTAAACTAAATTGAACATTTCGTCTAGCTTTCACTAAAAAAAATCATAAATATCTAAATGGCGTTAATAATATACATTCTGATTTTGAAGTTATTTTGGGCCCTGGAATTTAAACAAGTTATTTTTTTGAAAAACAAATTGGAATATTTCTCGTTTGACACGTCAACATAATATTCTACACTTACTTTAAAATGGCCTTCGTTTCTCAAATTAAAATGTGTACAAAGATTACAAGATTGTGAGATTACGTACGCCTGTAAACTCTTTAGTGCGAGTTTTACTTGTTACGAACCTTGCGGCCGCCTTATAAAAATGGCACAGTTTGTATTACCATCTCGCGTTGCAAGTTGTCGGCAGTTTCTTCAAAAATATTATAAACCCTATAATTTTCTGCTGTTCGTATAGCAAAGGCTTCCAACGAACTTTTCGATCTGGTTGGAAGATTAAAAAACCAATTAACAGCGGACACTTTTATATTTAGAATTTTTAAATATCCCGCTGTGCTGAAATGAATTTTGCGCGAATTGAATAAAATATAAAGGTCACGTTTGGCCTAAAATAAATAACGAAATTACTGACATTTTTATATTTAAATTTTTGTATTAATAATAAATCTCATACAGACTTTTAGTAAGTACTAAAGAACTTCGGAGAAAAATTATTTTGAAGCACCTTTTATGCCGTTCGAAGCTCTTCGCAGACAATAAAATATGCTCAAAATATATATAAAATATAATAAATAACCTCGCACTACCACTATATATATACTATATGAGTAAACTAATTTATGTCCATCATCGTGACTTACTGGTTCTATTATCACGCACGTTTTACTCACGTTAAGTCTCATGTTAAGTTATTGTAGTAATAAATTGATGGAAAAACCAGTTTCAATAATAAATAACTAATTATATATGTTTATGTCAGCGATAAGAATGAAATTTTTCCTGATTTGAATTTGAATGAATTGACGAAGGGTTTTTCTTATTTGTGGTGTGTAAAATAGCCTACTACATTCGATTGTGGATACGTAAGTAGTAAGTTGTTTTAAGTTTGGATGTTTCAAGTGATAGATGGCGCTGTTCGTTCTGCACTATTATCATGATAAAGCTTACTACAGGTTGTTGCATTTTCGCGATTACATCTTGCTGCCGGTTGTGACTTATGTTTTGTTTCCTTTCCGTGTTCATTGTACCTGCGTACATAAATGTATCGCGACAATAAATCGCAAATTACGTATACCACGTCCTCATTCCCACGGCGAAGGTCGCACTGACCAAAATACAAAAGTTTTTGTTTCACAATACAAGAGCATTGTTAACGAGACTTCGTGGCTGGCCTTGTTTCACGGAAACCATGTTTTTATGTTCAAGATAGCCTAATGTACTCAATGGTATATAAATGTGACTGTCGAGAGTCTAATTGAGGTTGCATATTTTCCATATATGTTATGCTATATGCACCACTATCATCTCTGTAACCGAAACCGGGGGTAAGCTATGTAAAAATGAATAAATTTAAGATAGCTGCTGTTAAGGAGCGTTATATATCACACCTTGGGAATAAGACTTTTTTCAAAGTTTTTTCATGATTTTTGTCCACAAAAGAGCAGCCCTTAAGAGTTTTTCTTGTTTTTCTTAAAGGATTATGAATGTCAAACGAGTTTTTAAAATCGATTAAAATTATAATATTAATAGTATTATTAATATTAAACTTATAAAAAATATTTATTCCGTTTGGAAACTAATCTATCCTAACAAATAAAGTATCAATACAAGAGTACGTACTACATAATATCTCATCCAGCTTGTTTTACAATTACAATTTAAATCAGTTTCTTAGCAATGAAACAAAGATAATTTAATGTGATTATAAGAAAAGCTTTAAATAACTTAGGTTCAATACATCATCTATAATATAGACTGCAGTATTTATACACGTCAAAGTGCTTGTAGATGAAGTCTTACTAATTGTTTTTTTTTTTTTTTTTTTTTTTTCGGTTGGATCTATGCTAATGGTCCTAGTGACCGTTATGCGTCATCGGAAATGGGGTGATCCGGTTGGATCATCCTATGACGTTAAAAATTTGGGGGGTTGCCCCCCGCCATGTTCATGGCGTCGGGTTTGTACCTAACTTGGTCAGCTACGGTCGACTGGTTTGGAACGGGTGACGTTAGAAACCTATCGTGAGGGCCGGCCCTCCCCTCCCCCGGTAGCGGGGGAGGCGGGTCAAGCGCGGGACCCGAGCAAGCTGCCGATAGCAGAGTGCTATCGGTGATTACACGGTCTATATTGGTGTCGACTCGTAGCTGATCTGAGCCTATGCTGTCGCGGTTGATCCGGATCAACTGGTCAACGGAGTGTAGGGTTCGACGTCGCATACGACCCCGGGGCCCATGCGGTGTGAAAGTGTGCCTAACACCGGCTGTGTTATGTCTGAGTGTGTGTTGTAGCTTACGTCGCGCTTCAGCGTCGCGCTTTAACAGTTCTGTGATTTTATCAACAGGATCGGTTATGACATTCTTAGGTAACCTAGACTTATTAGGTGCTAAGCTATCGGGGGTGTAGTTTGCCGCACTCACGACGAGTGGGTTCGGGTGGAGAAGTGCCTTTTCGAAGTGACGTTCTGACATCGCTTTGAAATGGCCCCTAATCGAATCTAGTCTGAGGTCGCGGTGTAGGTCGATGTTTCTTACGTACCACGGGCAACCGGTTGCCACACGTAAGAATTTATTTTGGATCGTTTGGAGGCCTCTGAGTCTATGCTGAGGCACATGCGCGAATGCCACACAGGAGTATGACATGATGGGGCGGATACATGATTTATAGAGGGTGAGCTTGTGCCTGAGGGGCATTTTGCTCTTTTTGTTTATGAGGAAGTACAGTCTACTACTGACGAAACGGGCTTTTTTAGAAATCGCGGCGATGTGTGGTCTAAACGACATCGACCTGTCAAGGGTGACCCCCAGGTACTTGACCTGTCTAACTCTGGGAATAACGACGTTATTTAGTAAGATTGGTTTCATCGTGAACCATGTTTGTCTGCGTTTAGGTAAGCGTGTCTTTCTCTTACGAGAGAAATGAATCGACGCGCTTTTATCGGGGTTAATAGCTATTCTCCATTTTGCGAACCAGTTGCCTAGTTCGTTGACGGCACGTTGGAGAAATAGCGATGCTCTATTAGCATTAGGGTGGGTAACGTATAGAGCTGTATCGTCAGCGAAGAGAGCCAGTTTGACGTCCGGAGGTCTGGGGATATCTGATGTGTACAGATTGTATAGAGTTGGGGACAGCACGGAGCCCTGGGGGACTCCGGCCCTCAGAGGTCTCAGGGAAGAGAGGGTGCCATCGACCCTATACCTAAATGACCGGTTTGACAGATAGTCGCGGATGATGATGACTAGCCTATCCGGTATTCCTAGCTTGTACAGTTTGTACACGAGGCCTTCGTGCCATATCCTATCGAAGGCCTTAGCTACATCGAAAAATACGGCGCACGTATCGCGGGAGTTCTTTTTATTGAAACCTCTGAGTATGTCTTCGGTCATACGGTGGACTTGCCTTGGACAGCAGTGGTTTTCGCGGAAGGCGAATTGCTCGTCTATGAACAGGTTCTTTTCGCCTATAACGGCTTTGAGCCGCTTAAGCAGAACCCGTTCGTAGATTTTGCCAATCGAGCTTAGTAGACTGATGGGCCGATAGCTAGACGGTTCCGTGCCCGGTTTGCCGGGCTTAGGTATGCCGATAACCGTAGCTTCTTTCCATTGGTCTGGGAACCTACAGCCCTTTAGGAGGGCGTTGAAAATGCTAACCATGAGGTAAACAAGAGCGGGTGGGAGTATTTTAATGACTTTGTTGGAAATCCCGTCCGGCCCGGGGGCCTTCTTGGAGTGAAGTCGTTTGATAATGTCTTGGACTTCTTCTACATCCGTCGGAGGGATAGGATCCCCCTCCGGCGGCGCAGAAGTCTTCGACTCTACTACCCTAATTACCTCCTCTACGTGGGAGCCTATGGAGGGTGAGGGGGTAGTGATGTTGGGGGTACACTGGCTCTCTAGTGTGTCGGCTAATAGTTCCGCCTTGTCGGCGTCCTCTAGTGCAGGCGCGCGATTTGGTCTTTTTAATGGCGGCATAGATGCCTCCGTTTTCTTTTTAAAAGAACGAGCGAGTGGCCAGTAGGCCACATGGGAGGGTGAGATTTCACTAAGGAGGCGATCCCACTTTTCGGCTTTGTGCTCTAAGATGCGTGTTTTAACGTCTCTTTCGAGGTTACGGAGGTCACGACGGTACTCGTCCGCCGGGTAGCGAGCGTATCTGCGCCTTGCGGTGTTTTTGGCGCGTTCTTACTAATTGTGTATGCATATCAAGTGAGTAAATTAGTGCTAAATGAAAGTACTGACGACGCAGCTGCTCGTCGTTTGACAAACGTTTATTACGTTCTGGTTCCTCTTTATAAAGGGCCAATAGTCTATACACCGTAAGGAGGAAGGAGGTCTCACATTGCTCTGATGGCAGGTGACCGCCTGACAATAATAAATTTGATTCCTTACGAATTATCTGTGATATAGGTATATTCAAAAGTCATTCATACTTACAATTAATAAATGCCAAATGCCAATATTACTAATATTATAAACGCGGGAGATTGTGTAGTGTGTGTACTGCTAACTAAATATGTTTCTTACTCTTTCACGCATAAAATACCGAATGGATTTTGATGAAACTTTGCAATAGTATAGCTTACAATTCAGAATAACACATAGGCTATAATATATATCCCCGTACTCCCATGGGAATTTAAAGTGATGAAAAAGGTGAAACAAATAAAAAAAATGAGTTATTTATTATAAACGACAGCGAAAAAACGTGATACGCTGGGTGTTTCTTTGGCAGATAGGATTAAAAACGAATAACTGCGTCAGAGAACTAAAGTTACCGATACCACGCGAAGAATAAGCTCGTTGAAGTGGCAGTGGGCTGCTCACACACTCAAGAGAATGGCTGGACGACGTGACGGGCCAATTAGGTTCAAGAGTGGAAGACGTTTAGGTAGACGAAGTGATCGTCGGCTATTAACCAGTTGGGTAGACGACCTCCGTGTAGTGGCCGGTCCGTGTTAATGCGAATAGCAGATAGCGAAAGGGATTGGCCGTCTTGGCGTTCATTGAGGGAAGTCTATATTTAGCAGTGAACAGATAAACAGTGATAGTGATGATGATGAAACGACAACGAGGACAGGCATACAATAGCTTAAGTCTTACCATTCATAGACCGGTAGCCTGGAAGAGATCCCTCTTAAGGTATTAAGGTCGCCTATTGTGCCATGTCTCTGTTTTATGTCTTTTCCTATCTTATAATCTTTATGGGTATTTTATTTTTGTTGTATTTATTTGAATACTAGCAGCGCCCCGCGGTTTCACCCGCATACTTCCCATTCCCGTGAGAGTACAGGACTAAATTATAGTCTATGTGTTATTCTGATGTGTAAGCTATATTATGATAAAGTTTCATTAAAATCCAGTCAGTAGTTTTTACGTGAAAGAGTAACAAACATCTATACTTACAAACTTTCAAGTTTATAATATTAGTAAGAAGAAGGATAATATCAAAATCAATTCGTAAAGTAATGCTATGGAACTTATATATTCTTTAATTCAAGATTTATTATATTATACGACTTTCTGTATTGTCTTTGTCTTTGTCCATTGCGTAATTTTCGTATTTCTTTGTCCTTAAATAATGTAATCGAATTAAATGAAAAAGCTAACTTAGCTTTAATTGTGTACAGAATTAATTTATTGCTTCCCGGTAACCGGTCTGGTGACTGTAGTACTGGTTCGTCTGCATTTCATTCAAGTTATCGCACACGGAAGTTTTTATAGCGCGCTGTTTCAATGTCGCATTCGAAGAAGGTATACGAAAATCATTGACTGCGATAAAAAAAATTGTATGTCAAAGCCTTATTTATATTTATCTTATATATAAAATTCTCGTGTTACACTGTTAGTGACCATACTCCTCCGAAACGGCTCGACCGATATTTAGGAATTTTTAACTGCATATTCAGTAGGTCTGAGAATCGGCCAACATCTATTTTTCATCCCCCTAAATGAAAAGGGTGACCCACCCAATTGTTTTTTATTTTTGACATTTTTTTTGTTTTTATGATACAGCATACAAAAATACATACAACCTTAAATTTTCACACCTCTACGATCAACCCCTATTATTTAATTGCCATTTTAATTTTGGCAGAACGAAGTCTGTCGGGACAGCTAGCTATATAACTGTTTGGTAGATAGTGAGTTTATTAATCTCATGCTTCATTACGCACTGTTCGAGAAGGTATACTCATCTTTAATTCTGATAAAAATCTATGTCCCAAGGCATTAGGCATAAGTAGGTACTAATTATGTGGGTTGCATGATGATAATGATTTATCGTAAGTGCCATTAACCTGATAAAAACCGGTTATTCTACACAAGTTACAAATTTACTCTGACACTGCTTTGCTACTGTGTTGAATTGAACCTTTCTTTGTTGTCGTGTCTGTGTTTCAAAGGCATATTTTTTATTGCATGCCTCTCAACTCGTCGGCGTTGTTAGAAGCTTTGTTTCATTCCTAATATCTGAATTGGCAATATAAATTATTTCCTTAATCATGTACCTGTTACTTTATCCTTAATTATGTATATGAGAATTTCATATAAATAAGTACATAGGGGTTTTTTAAAATTTTATTCCTAATATTCATAAATATTACCTTATAATTAAGTTGCATTCGCTGGCTTTACATACTACAAAGTACAAGTTATAAGAAACCTATATTTCATTTCGGAGAAACAAGAAAAAATCTATTAACTCTTAGTTAAGTTACTAAACCGAATTGACTAGATGGCGCATAATGTGTGCTTTATTCGAAATTAAATTTGATTAAAACGAGTTTGTTGGAAATCGATTCACAAATTCAAATATAAAGAACAATATGCCATAAATACTTACAGAAAAGTGCACTCATTGGAACACAATGGCGTTATGAGCGCAAGACTTTGTTCTCCAAGTTTTTGTTCCGACAACCTCACGTACTGTTAGTTGTACAAATACAATACAAAACTTTATACCTTCAACTTAGAGTTTTCGTTCGCGTTTATCCAATCTTGGAGTTCAAGGTAATATTTCCTAGCTTTTTTCGACGACTCTAATAACGCATGCAACTTTAACGTCTGCTATTGTGATACATATTATAATTGTGTCATATTTACAGTTTGATTGAGTGCAAAGACCTGTGATCTTAGTGAGTAATTGAGTTTAACTCGTTCGTTTATTAGCAGTGTAAATTAAGTGTGGCCGGCGTGAAGTCGTAGATTAAGCGTTTTTAACTTTTGTTGTTTATCAATACAAATAAGTGTAATATATTTAATATTTACTTATATATGTAAATCCCAAATAGTAATTTTATGATGTGCAATTTTAGTAAATTAATCAACTCATACTATTTAATATTTTTTTATTTAAAGAAAAACTTTGTTCTTTATTAATGAAACTGGGGTTTACAAAATTACTTTGTGTAAAGTTTAAATGCAATAGTTTCAGATTCGTTTCTAAACTTCAGTACGTTTTTAAATTAATATGTTTTTATTTCAGGCACTGTTTATTTTAATGAAATTTTCAATGGAAATAAATTATATCTATTTAGCAAACGTGAATCTAAAAGCCGCAAAAATTAATTCATTTTCAAGAACTCACTCTCGTTCCCACTAAATTTGTTTTTCAATGACTTTGGACTCCATTTCGGATTCCAATTATTCGGCTCTCCAATTTCAAAATATAATGAGGAGTTCTTACACGGAGGCTTTCGGTGAGGCGTATTTTATGTGTATCTTATTTTATATATAAATCAAAGAGTTTATATAAAAGTATAATAAGATTTTAAATTTTTGTGCCTGCTAAGTGCTAGCATTTTCGTTTCAAGCTTCGTATACCTAACAGCCTAAAAGTTGGCTGTAACTAAGGATCAGAAATTATCTAAGGCTTTCAAAGACTATTATTATAAATAATATTCGCGTTAAAAAACGTTACCTTTCTTCGCTGTTAAGGATAAGGAAATATATAGTTAAATTTTTCTCCAAAAGATTCTCATTAAAATGACATTCTCGGCGGAGACCTGGAAAAAATGTTTAAAAAGTATGTCTCTAGAGAACTAAAGTCTACAAACTTATTTTTCCAGGCTTTTAAGTTTATTGTACTTTATTTTACCTGTTTATTACAGTAACACTCAAAAATTTAAAAAAATATAATTATATTTTGCAAACACGTTTACGTGAGGCTGTATTAACGTATTTTTTAAATTATTTGCATTAAGTAACAATTTTATGAGATCTATACAACGGTAAAAATATTTCCAGAATTTACTTAACTCTAGTGAATTAATTTATATCAAAATGTAATCAAAAATGCTTGCAAATATGTCCATAAACAGAGTAAAATAGAGGAAGAAAATTTGAATATCAATTTTGCAATCGCTATAAATTATGCAAAACCCACGTTTTCTCTTTGGTGTTTGGACATTTATTAGTAGGTTAAGGGGCGATCCATATCTCACTAATTAAATTGACACATGTCAAAGCCTTCAATAATACTAGCTGTTGCCCGCAGCTTCGCCTGCGTTAACTAAGATTTACTACGGGATCTCAGTACGCAAAATAAGTAACTTTTCTAGTTGATTTTTTACACCTTGTGTCCGAAAAACCCAAATCTTACGGAACCCTATTTTTTATCAGAATAAAATTTAGCCTTTGTTACTCGTGGATAATGTAGCTTTCGAATAGTGAAAGAATTTTTGAAATCGGTCCAGTACTTTATGAGCCTATTCATTACAACCAAACAAATACTAATAAGATCAATACAATACAAAAAGCAACGCGGACCTCCTTAGTCCTTCCTCCTTACGGTATTCAACACAATGAAGTTTTTGTGAAAACAGACCTCCCAATAATTTTCAGTTGCCGCATTGAAAAAACAATTAAAATGTATTTCCTTTATTTCAGGTCGTGTCGGGGTCGCCGGTAACCATGGATGCCGGTGTAGAAACAAACCCATAAACTAGCGGGTATGTGTTAACTACATTATGCTGTTAAACATTAATCATAAGTACGACTACTATTAACATTCAATAGAAAATCCGAGCTAATCATCGCAACGTCGTCGAAACAGCGTGTTTTATAAAAATTTTAATTACACCTTTAAATTATCATAAAAACTGTTAAAATACGAGGTGTTTCGCAAAACACTTTCTTTTCATCAGCAAATATAAAATTGCATGTAGCCCTTGTTATAAAATCCGCCTCATCAATTAATATGCCTATTTATAACGTTTGAAAAGATTAACTTCTGAATTGTAGTAGATTTGAACTGCTGCCTTAACATTGATTACAAATTTAATTATAGTATACATTCATAAGGACGGACAGGAGGAGGCTTAATTCCTACTATTTTTTTTCATTTCTTAGAGCAATTAAACACAAACTTCATGAGATGATATCATCAATTTTCAATACATGTCATTTTATACTTATATTTGATTAAAAAATAAAAACAGTAGTTACTTCATCATTGGCCTTTATGCGGTCACTGCTGAACATTGGCCTCCCTCAATGAACATCAAGACTCCTAATCCCTTGCCACTCACATCCAACACGGACGGGCTACTGCACTCTTCGACGACTACTACGACCAACACTTCGTCGATCTAAATTTACAAAAATTGTTTAGTAAAAAATAATATAAATATTAAAAACTAAATTCAAATTATAAACAATAGCTACCAAAAAAGTATGCGTTTCAACCGAGCGTTTGATATAAATACACTGTAAAAAGTCATATAAAACACACGATTTCGCGAATCTGTTACAACTCGCAACATATTTGAATTTATGATCACATTAAGTTTTCTCCTGCTCTAGAAATCTCGATAGTGGAATTAAATTAACGAGAAAAACGATCATTATAACGAATTATGTTTAAGATGTACACAATAATGACCGTTAAAACGTAATCAGTAAGGTTGTATGTATGCTGAGTGTATAAAGTATTTGCATTACTGTCTTGTTAATCAATACTAATGTCATAGAGAGGTTAATGCTTTTGAGTTTTGATGTAGGAGTAATCTTCAAAATTGCTCATCAGATTTTAAAAATCTTTTACTTGTATAATGCTGTATTATTATGGAAAACTTTATGTATAAAGTATCAACCCTTAATGTCCCACTGCTGGGCACGGGTCTCCTCCTCGAAATCAGGCGAGGAGGGTAATGGGCCATAGTTTACCGATGCGCTGGCCCAATGCGGGTGAGTGAACTTCACATACCTTCAAAGATTTTCAATCTCATCAGGCATGCAGGTTTCCTCACGATGTTTTACTTTACCGGTGAGCGGACGATAGTTTTGTGTTCTCGTGTTTGGAGTGCACCTAGAAATTAAAAAAAAACCCATTTCAAGTCACACACTAGTGTGGCACTAGGGGGCTAGGATCGAACCCGGAACCTCTCGCATAAGAGGCCGAGTCCACCCACCACTGGACCATCGTCGCTTATTAGATTTATTTATAAAAATAGTTATTAAGTCCGGAATCCGGATACAGGTGTGACTTTTTTATACGGCACAAGGTGGTAATGAGCAGTCTGAGCATTATGGCGACTATCGACTTATCCGCAAAACCAAAGGTTTTCTTGTCCCTTCAATGGGCTAACGAAATCGCTCAATCCGCACGAACTCGACAGCATAACTGTAGCTTTATGTGAGCCATACTATGTGAACCCAGAGTACATCTACTACCTATAAGTATGTATATTCTGTGGCCAAAGGTACCACTCCGATCGCGCCGCCGCGCAATGCACCAATTTTACTATTGTTACGGTAAACGCGAGTTATTATATAGGTATCTATCCTATTCGTTTAATTAGTTGCGATCGAAATTCAAAATAATTGAAAGCGCTTTTGGAACATTACTTATAAGGTTTTTCATCAGTTTTTGGATACTTTTAAATAAATTGTGTAATAGAAATTTGTTACGGTATTTTAGTATATAAAATTAATACACTTCACCATATTTGTGATAAAATTAAAGAAATAAAAGCTTTTATAAAGTATAAAGTTTCACACTAGAACAATTTAGATTTTATATACGTTTTGAAAAAGATGAGTCAAGTATCAATTCAAATCCTCTTCGAGGTGGGCGTAGTTGGAACACTTTGCTTGCTTTGCCTCCTCTCGTACGCTGGCAAATGAACTTCGTACGTTGTCTCTCAAAGCTTTGAGAGGATAGAAAATTTCACTAGGTTTTATGAGATTTTTTAGTAGAACTGCCTTTGAAAATACAGTTAAAATAAGTTTTTGGCCACTATCTTGGAAAACTATGCATTTAGGGCATAAGTTGTAGAGACCATTATTCTAAAATTGGATTTGCATTTTATTCAATAATCCAATATTATAAGAGTTATCTGTGAGATGATAGAAAAACCGGTTAATTAAAATTAATTGGTCATAAATTTCTAACAGTAAATTGTACAAAAAAGTGTGCAGGAAATGAAAGATGTTAAATTTTATTTTCTACAATAATGGTCGTAATAACTTAACTCTCAATGAATAGAGTAATGTCTACGAGATGTGGACCAAAAATTCGACTGAAAGATAGCACTGGAAGCTAAATCTGAAGGTGAATCTGTTAATATCATGTGATTTTAACTTTATAAAAAGGTTCGGGAAATTTTGTGCGAGGATGTAAAGTTAAACGTCTATTTTACCATGGATGTTTACTGTATCTAGTAGTAGATAATATGAAAATACATTCATTGTCTAATTGTATTCAGTAAATGATGAATATTTATTTTTATGCAGGCGCAATATTTGTAACATAAGCGAAAAATCTAGTACAGAGGTTAGGCCTAACTTTTACAGAAGTTAAGAGAATCTTTTCATAGCTTTACAACAGCTCAAGATCATTTGAGATGAAGGAATTATTGTCCCTATTGTCATTTTAAGTGTTAATAGTCCCAGAGCTAATTGATTAGTGAACCATATCGGCTAAGCAGCTGCTCAGTATATCACGCGGCTGACTGCACTTGAATATTACAGGCCAGTTTCAGATCCACTAAAACCTTTCTAATATTGACTCGCCCTAAATTCTTCGAAAACACCTGTGAGGCAAGGCCGTTGTAAGTTTTCATACAATATAAATACATCTGTGCAAATATTGAGTATTTTGCAAACGAAACTAATGTATTTGAATACAGTATAATGAATTTTTAATTAAAAATATATTCGTTGTTCCGTATGTGTTATTATTATATTTCCGAAAGTTCTAAAGTACTGGTTGCGCAGGAAATCGATGCCACTTACGTCGCCTGTATAGAAGGCGACTGAGGTGCTTATAGCTCTTCTTTATACCGTTAGGGCTTGCACCTATTTATATATATAAAAAAAAAATATTATTCAATAAATATAATATGTAAATACTTCTATATCAATTCCAAAGTTTGCTTTGCTTTTCCACTACGAAGAAGCGGCGAAACAAATCCAGTGAAACTAATAATATCAATATAATTTGTTATTATAAATAGAAGCCACGAAGCGAACGCCTTATTCCCAAGGTGTGGTGTCTAACATAAATTCGTTTATTTTATTGTAGTTATAGACCACACAAACATTCTTTAACATACTTTTTTAATTTATGTATGTATCGAAAGGTTATGAACGTTTTTTCGAGATCTTATTGTAAAAACGTATTATATATTGACCCACAAAAGAGTTACTGACCTTATTTACCTAGTCCATAATCATCATCAATCATCAATTTTGTGTGTTCCTTGTATTTATATCGTGATTATTGATTTTTTTAATACACCTACTCATTTACAGTATGTGAAATTTCCAATTCCCAAAATATCTTTCATACTCAAGATAAACACTTAGTTTTTAATAGTTAGGTATTTTAAGCGCTTAGGCGATACATAATAGGGATGTTGACACATGTTACAAATTCATGTAAAGTTATGTTTTACATATTAAATACAGTATTTGAAAACCTAAAATAACATTTAAAAAGTCTACTTATTTGTCTTAAAATTTAGAAAATTAATTTAAAATGCGTTATTTATCATGCATGATCACGTGACTGTAAACGCCAATAAGGCAATGACGTCACTGAACATTGAGCTAAGTACAAACTCACCTAACATAGCGCGAGCTCTGAATGCGGTGTGTGACGTAATGACGCTTGGAGCGTTTTAACGGCAATTTTAAAAACTAATTTTCTTTATTTAATTTTTTGTTAAAATTGGACATATTTCGTTACAAAAATCTTTTTTTCGTGCTTATCTATAGTATATCTATCAAATAAAATCAATTAAAAAAAATAGTCAACATCCCTATTGATTTTCAGAATAAATAGGTATTTAAAAAGAACCCCGAGTCTTGTTCTTATATTTGTTCCACTCAATATTTGCTTGAACTTTAGTTGATTGGTCGCTCAAACTCATCTCATCATTACTGTTACGACTCTCTGCAGGGATGTTTAATTAAAACCACAACTTTTATATATATGTATATTCGGGCATAGTAACACCCTTAACAGCTGCTATTATTATAATAATCTCACAAGGCAAGCATTCGTGCGCTTTTATACAAACCTATACTGTCAACAGACTCACTGTTAATATAATTACATTATAATTATAATATTTATACATTATGTATAATTACAGATTAATAATAATTATATTTATATTTATCGATAACAAATATATCAACTTTAATTATTAGTAAGTAATCTTCATGAACAGCTCATTCGTTTGGCGCCACCGCAGTCACATCCGGCTGGTGTTGCCAGTGGTTTGTAACAATACGTATAATTTGAATCAAGATAAATTAAGTTGATTCGGTGATTGCGTATGATAGACTTATCAAGTGGGCTGTACGGTACTTCATCCTACACGAACATGTAGGTTTAACGAATTCACGGGTTAATGATGATTAATTAGTCCTGATATTGACCTAGACTTGTCAAGTGAGCAGGGGGTCTATAGTCTAGACATAAGTAGTAAAATCTTATACATATACAAAATTCTCGTGTTACGGTTTACGTTATTGTAACTCCTTCGAAACGGCAGAACCGATTTTGATAAAATTTTGTGTGCTTATCAGGTAGGTCTGAGAATCGGACAACATCTATTTTTCAATCATTTAAATGTTAATTTTTTTTTTTGGCAGAACGAAATCTGTCGGGGCAGCTAGTGCTTGGATAAATCAACAATATTTGTATAAGTTATAGCCTATGTGTTATCCTGATCTGTAAGCTATATTATTATAAAGTTTCATCAGAATCCATTCAGTAGCTTTTGCGTGAAAGAGTACCTAACAAACATACACCCATACGTAATTTTTGCAAACTTTCGCGTTTTTAATAATAATAATTAGTAGGATGTGATTTTAAAACATTAAAATCTTTTTCAAACTTTTCAGTGAGCCGAATGATTTATAATTAAAACAGCATTGACATTTTCCAGTTTCCCGTACAACCTTCACCTATATTCGAAGCTGGAGTGCGCCGGTGTAGTGCTCCTTTATGGATATTATACAAACATTATATATTTTGTATTATTTTAATTAACGTGTGCTTTAGACGTTTGCTGGACGTGATGAAACACCACTTTTAAAGCATCACGTTTTAAAATGTTTAGCAACCACAGCTTATCAACTTAAAAAAAATAAAACCGACTAATAGCGTGTCAAACTCCCGTACCGAAGGTTCCGTATTACACCATAATATATTTGGGTTGGGGATTTAGTTAAGATCCATCATGGTTGTCGTGGCGGTGGAGCTCAGTAGCCTAGGGTGAGCCAACACCTTCGGCGAGGCGAACTGAGCCAAGGGGGTTTGTATCCCTCTTATAAGAAGAGGGGACAAAAGAGCAGAGGGAGAGACGGAAATCTCACTCATCGTAGTGTCCCGAAGTTGGGAGTGGTTGTACTACGGTGCGAGACTACCCTTCTGTGGAGGTGGCGTCGGTCCCCTAAGGGGCTGACTAGCCGTCGAAGTGCCCTATTGCTAGCAGATCCGGGGCACCTTACCAAAAGCGGCAATGCCTTTTTTAGTGGGTAGAGCTGCGTCTACTTATCATCTTTCGGGTGTAGCGAGTCGCACATACTGCCTGGGGAGACCCACTCCTCAGCAGGATGCCTCAATGCATTTCCCGGGGTAAAAGAGAAAAAAAAGGGATTAAGTTAAGAAAAAGGAGAAAAACATTCGTCAGTTTACTTCGCGTCTTTCATTTTTTGCGTGGTTGAACAACATCTATATGAGAAGACATTTTTTTTATTAGCTGCTACCATTTAAATGAACATGTAACTTAACGAAACCCGAATCTCATTTGCATAAAAATATTTCTACAACTGTGTCGTATGTACACAAATAAGAGAAACTTATAATCAAAGGAAATACCTTTAAAGCCTCTTGACAGTCAAATTTCACTGACTTAAAGTACCATTGACTCTAACTCGAAACTTAAGAGTCGTCTTTTGTATTCCAACTTATTTTCTTGAAAATTCCACGAATCAAATTCAATATATACGTACATATACAATGCTATTTTCCAATTTCTTGGTTGCGAAATGAATATTAAAGAAAAAAAGACACAACCCACGTATGTCCCACTGCTGAGCTGAGTCTCTTCGAAATCAGGAGGTCATTCCTGTTGATAAATGGCTTTTGACCCTCCAGAGTCGGAATCGGCTCAGTATCAATATGATAGTTTTAGTAAGTTAGTAACAGAGGACGGCAATGTGTATGAAGATCGATGATAACCTTTTTCTTTTTTTTTTTTTTTTTGATGACGCAGCGGAAATCATTTACGACCTTACCAGGGCCTGGGTAGGCGCACTGGCGTGTGTGGGGACTCGCATTTGGGTGCCCTACCCCACTAAAACCGCTGCGTGAGCCTTCAGCCGCTATAATTGAGGGACCCGGATCTGTGCAGGCGACGGGATACCCTCAGCGACAGACTGGTCCCGGCAAAGACCAGATTCTCCACAATAGGGGGACTGCCCGGCTACGACTTGGCAGTCCCCACGACGTCGTGTCTTAAGCTGGGCCCGGGTTCCCATCCCGAGCCCGACACGAGCACAGGGGCTTTATTGAAGGCGCATTAAATAGCGCCTCCGACGCACCCCCGTTCGTCGTCTACGGGGGGAGGCTACGTCAGCGGCCTCCTCTCTCACCCGTTCGTCGGCCTCCTTCTGGGACATCACTGTCTCGCAGAAAGAGGCCATTGCCGTCCAAGATCGATGATAACCTATCATTTACCTGGTGATGACTGATTGACTGAACGACTATCCCAACGTCCTCTATAAAAATTACATGAGTGACGAAGACAGAAATGCGGACGATATACCAAGAAGCCAGGAATGTAATTTTTATTTTGATATATATGCGATCTAGGTTTTTGGGTATGTTTGGTTAGACATAGGGCCTCTTTCAGAATCTCCAGTTAAGTTCCCAATAGGCTATCGGCAACATATTTGACAGATATTTGACAGATGCTCCATACTCTATCTGTCAAATATGTTGCCAATAGCCTATTGGGAACTTAACTGGAGATTGTGAAACAGGCCCATAGTTAAAAACAATTTTAGTAAATTCTGCACACTAACAATGTTGGACGGAGGTTGGAGAGCAACTTCTAAATTCCAACTATTCTCAATTAGACATGTGTGGGACACCAAAAGACATGATGCTAATATTTTTGCCATGTTATGCTTTATGACTCCAACAAAACGAACAATGGCTCCGCCAAATATAGTATTAAAGCTTTTTACTTTGCTAAAGCCTTGCATCTCCCACTTAATTGTATGTTAATTAGCCAACGGTTCAACAATACAACAGTTAAAGTTAACATTTAGCACACTTCAAATTACTAACTAATATTCGCAATTAGATTTACTGCCACATTTACTGTTAAGGTCAATAAACTGAGAGTGTTTGTTTATTGTTAAACGTTGTTTAAGATCTGTGATTTAGACAATTGTTTTCGTGTACATACGCGCGTCTATCGATAATTTTTCAAATGAGACGTCTCATTCACGTCTCGGTTTATTCTAGATCATTATCTGACAAAACCATGTAATTCGTCAGGCGACAGCGGTTGAGACTTGAGAGAGCATCAATTTACTTTTAACTGGCAGCTGACAAAGAAAAGATAAAGATAAATGTAGGTTTAGATTTAGAACTAGGAGAGTAAAATATATTACGACAATAAAGTTGACTTAACTCTAATTTGTATAACGCGAAAGAGTTTCTCCCATGAAACAGCTTTGCTGTGTTTCGGGGTTTGAATTGAATACCCAGGTGGGCGTTTGTTTTGATTGTCATTGTTTGTTTCGATAAGTCAAAGTAAAAAAAAAAACGACTTACCCGATATACGATAATATCTAACGCTGTATGTCTTTGGTTCATAATATTATATTCGTCCTTGAACCTTGCTCGAAGGACAAGGTTGCTATTGGTTTTCTAGGCGTTCAAATATTGTTACCCAATATCCTCTGCTTCCTCGTGTTACGTTCATGAGAGAACAGTTGGTCATCGACATGGATTTTATATCGATCACTTCAAGATACTTGATTGCACTAGGAGCGTTATAACTTATAACAAACTAATTTGCAATTTTTTGTATGAAATTCATCATTATTTTCATTAAATTAATGGAATGAATAAATTAACTCGTAAAATGTAACAGAGTTATACTAATGTAGGCATTATTCAAACAAAATATATAGCCCGGTTCCAATGTCACAAAGAGTAATCCTTGTCGTGTTTTGTCCCTCTCACACTGTATAGATTCTTCTATCCGCTATCACCGTCCCTCGCAGCATCCATATCGATCGAGTACGTGACCTTGACCTTCGTCTGTGTGGGTAAACAGAGTCCTGACCTTGTAAGGATAGGGATACACTAAGCCCTGTATTTCTAAAAAACATATTCAAGAAGGTAGAAAATACTTTATTGATGATTATGCTTAATGAGGCCAAATAAACTAAACTTGTCACTTATCCCCTTCAGAAGCTAGAAAAAATAGCCTAGCCTTATCCCTTTTAGAATTTAGAAAAAAAAAATAACTTAGCCTAGCCTCGCCTTTTGAGTGAGAGTTCGGTGTTGTATACCGCCCTCTGTGGTGCCCGCTCTTCGCCTGACCTGGAGATAAGGAGCCCCGTGCCAAGCAGTAGGACCTATAAGAGATGATTCTTTGGTTTTTTATCCTAATTTTTCCTTGTCGTTCAATATAGAAATATGCGTTTTAAGTGTATTATGGACAGGAACGACTATGTTGTTAATGTACTTATAAAACCTTACACCTATGATGGTCAAAGAAACCTTATTGATAAGCGTTGTAGGTATGTACGGAGTGTATTTTCAAATACATACTATAATATTGTTTAGAATTTAGTTTAATAAATTTTTTTTTTCTTGGCTAATAATGATAATGGATACGCAAACAACTGTAGTTAGATAAAGTTCATATATGTAATAAAACATTAATGATATACGATTAAATACATTTATTCATATTTTTAGTATACAAATATTTTTTCAAATAAATTGTTCAGATAAAGGGCTTTGTACCATCAGCTTTACACAGTTAACATCACAACATGCATTAGGTAATTACCTTCCCGGAGTGCAATTGCGATGAGCAGATCCATAAGAGCGTGTAACTAGAATGATTTAGTTACATATTACATACAGTAGAGGAATATCATACATATTATGTTTCACGTTAGATTTGATAAATTATTGGTGTGTATAGTACTAACTTGGTCTTGTACTATGTACGCTCCGGGTGATAAATTCTGTAACCGACTTATCAACATTCTAATGTAAGCTTATCAATTTACGTTTACTTTTATGGTATGGTCTGATAGTCTTACACAGGATTTATGTGTATTGATTTTAGATATTAAGGACAATATATATGGACTCCTTTGTGAATTAAAAGATATATTACAATTTCTTTATATTTTTTAATAATGACTACATTCTTATCTACAATTTCATGATAAGAAAACAACAGATTTGCTTCTGGATATTTGAGTTAGTGTATTTTTTTCTAAATTGGTTACGATATTTGTTAAAAGCATTTCCCATCGATATATAACTGGGTGTACCTACAGGTAGGGTAAAGACCGAGAGTGCCAATGCCATGTAGGGCAGACTATTTCTATATTGTATGTTCCATTTGTAAAAGTTTTGGAATCCCAGATGTATGTCCTGTCTACTTTAATACTATCTCTGGTCCTTAATCTTCCTGCAATTTTTGTATGTACATTAAATATATTGATGATGGTTACGTGTTCTAGGCTGTGCGGATGTCGGGCGGCGGCGCAGGGCTGATGTCGTGCGTGCGTGAAGGCTCGCTCGAGCCGCCCTACCGACCACCGCACGCCGACACTAACACACATGGTGAGTACCAACATACAATACTACGATATAAACACGAATGATCTCTTTATGATCCGAGGAAATACATAGAGGACGGTGCTAGGTCATAGTCCCTTCAGTTTTTACTTTATTCTCGTCATGAGATTCAACCCTGGTATAGACGGACTGATGGGTAGGCACTTAGTGAAATCTAAGTAAAATTATTGTAAAGTAAATAAAAAAGTAGGAAATTTAGTGTAAAAAATAAAAATGTAGGAATAAAAAAAAAAGGAATAGTACGTACATTGGGTTCTGCACAAAGTGTACCTTTAGAATGCGATCTGAACGTAGCTATTTAGTCTAATTACTATAATGTGAGAAAAATGTGACAATTCAATCTTAAGAATGTATAGAGCGTTGAAATGAACGAAACAGTTTTAATTAGATATAGGAAGCTACTTTTAATTAACCTCGACCTTTGGTTTCTTGGTATTTTGCTAAGCTTTATCACAGGAATGATCTATTGTAATCATCATAGCCATTGCAATATAGACAGTAAATAATGGACCCAATAATTATAATTATTTCTCAGGACAGGTTTATGCATGTGTGTAGACTAGGTTAATACCATAACAACTTGTATATATGTACCATATAGGTAAACGGAATAGAGCGGTAATGTTATGTGTTTTGTATGGCAATAAAATCCTTCTAGTTTGTGCTGTGACGCAGCGCCGGTTCTGCTTTCTGATTGGCCGAGCACACTACACACACATCATTGGCTGCTTAATTTGCTATTATGACAGTGAAAAATTTTCGGATTTTATGGCTCGTGTTACTACTCTACGATTATATTAGGCTCGATAATAGGCAACTATGACCACTTACCCTAGGCTACTTGTCTGCACGTTTCCAGACATAATAATAAAAAATACTGTTTATAAATAAATATTGTTTGGAATACCGTGTAGTACAGTTGGATGATTGTGTGTTCCAGGCGAAGGGCGCACTGGTCGGTTCCTACGCGGGCTGCGGCGCATGTTCAAGCGCCGGGGTGCCCGCGTCGACAGCTCTCCGGATCCCAAGAGCAGCTCCACCAGTGAACTGCTGGACGCTGAGAGACATTCTAGAAGGAAGTATGTATTAGAATTTTACAAAAGACAAAAATGAGGTATTACTGTTGTTTTTATGTATGTAACACGAGAATTTCGCTTATTATTATGAGACCAATTTTACGTATTTTATTGCGGCTCATTGAGTTTTTTCATAGTCGTAGTTTTGGATACTTTACACGACTTCACGGACTCCTCACGGGAAGAGTCCTTCAGTGACCATGATTGATGTAAAGTATCCGAAACGACGGGCATATAAAAAACTTAATAAGCCGCGATGAAATATTCTGTAAAAGTTGTTTTATTATAATAATATATTATACTGTGTTTAGATGATCATAATAGTAAAAATCACTAATCTGTTTCGTTTATTGCTAGACATGCTCACTGACTGTGTACTTTTGGCCTTGTCAAGAAAATAAGAAGCTATATAGTATGCACATTGCACTGTGATTAGAAGAATTAAGTTAAGAGAATTGCCTGCTAATGCAAGCTAGTCAAACATTTTTATTGGATCACTGCACGATGTTGTCTCTGTTAGTATAGTTTACTCAGTAACTACTAACTACTACTTACCTACTACTGTTAGGGCCTGTTTCACAATCACCAGATAAGTTCCGAATAGGCTATCGGCTAATATCTGTCAAATATGTTGCCGATAGCCTATTCGGAACTTATCTGGAAATTGTGAAACAGGCCCTAGTTTCTAATAGGACTGGGATTAGCTTTGTATTAAATCGGAACTTGTTCAAAATGAATAATTCGCCTTTGTACTTCCACGGAAATGGAAAGAGCCTATGTATTATTTTAATATAATAATTAATATATACCTAATAAGTTCTGTATTGTACTGAATACTGATGTTTATCCTAAAGTTTTATTAAAATCCATTCAGTAGTTTTTTCGTGAAAGAGTAACGAACATAATGCACACATACAAACTTTTGCGCGTACAATATTAGTAGAATTTTCAGTTCAACCTAATTTACCTTATATACGGATAGCAAAAAGTATGGTTTCGGAACTACAACATCGACGGTACAGAGCGTTAATAAATTATGTAGACAGAACTTCTACGGGTTTATTACTCCACACCAAGCGTTTATTGATTACGAGGGATTTATTACTACTAACGATATTTATTATTCTCCCTGGCAATGTTTAAGAGAAAATAATATTAAGTGATTATTTTTGTAATCTTAAAAATACAGACACAAAAATATTCAGACATTCCCAAGGAACAGCAGGTCTGAATAATTAAGAATCGAGAAGAAATTTTATTGTTTTGTGCTTTTCTCCGAAAGCCCGAAGCCAGAGTAAATAAAAATCTAATCAAAAAACAAAGCCAATAAATAAAAATCTAATAAATAAATAAAAATCTAATAAATATTTCATAATTAGTACTTTCTGAGAAGGTCGGACTTTGTGAATAGGAAGTCTGACATTCCTATCCTATACCTGCCCAGGACTAGAGTTATTGTAAAGTATAATGTATACTAGAGTCGGAAATACAAAAATCTCTATAAAAAACAATTAAATTCGAAAAAAGTCGTTTTAATGTAATTAATGAATCATTACATTAAAACAATAAATTTTATTTTTAACCATTACATTCAAACGATCCATAATGCTGATTATTAATACTATTGTGTATAAATTATTAATTTCAAGTCATGGCCCATGCCCCATGGGTCCTTGCGGGTGGAAATGTTATAAAAATATTATATGCATTATTAATGCCGCTCCGCTCCGGATATATATTTTGGCTGAGATTATTAATGTAGTGGTGTTTTTAATCACATTCGAAATGATTGAAGACTAATTACTTTAAAACTTTGTGATCATTACCGCCATCTATGCTAAAACTAACTAAAACACACCTAAAAACTAAACCTTTTTCATCCTGGGCTAGGTGTCGCTACTTGTAATTAATAAAAGCACAACAAAAATACTATAATTTCTAAGTTTATATCAGGTATATTATTTATTTTTAATAAAAATAATAATTATTTATTCAAAATTAAGAATAAATAAATTAGGAAAGAAATTCTTTTTTTTGGTGCCATTCTATCTAGGTTTAGCCAGTCCACCATCAGTCTTAAATTTTTAAGTCTTCAATCTTGATTGTCTGCAAATCCCTAGATATTTATTCGTTTTATCTTCGATTTTTTCATAAAATTAATATTTCTGGATTCTGGCTATATCTTAAAGCGCTATGCATAGTAGGAATGGGCCCAGTTAAACAGTTTTTTGAGAAAAAGTATACATTAGATTAGATCAATAAAATATATATAAATCTTCGTCATACTTTTAGGTCGACTAAAATTCTGCTTAAAACCTATTTCTAAATAAAAATTATATTAAATAATCATAACATATTAACTATTAAAATTTACATTCTAGCCATTTTATCTACAATATTTGAAAACAAATCTCGGTGAATTAAAAACAGAGATTTTATAATATGAGATAATAAAGCATTCATTTCAATCGCTAAATCCCCGTTTTATTTAGCGATTGAAATAATATACTCGAACTCGTTTGTTCAACAATAGACAACTTTTGAATGTAGACACTGTCTAGCGGGACAGAGTGTGCTATTCACGACATCTTTAGAAGTTTGCGTAGACGTTTTGGTCCCTATAGTCCAGGAGCTCCATTTCGTTGAAACGGCTGACATAGTTTACTACAGCCCTGCTAACTTGGTTCTTTATTCCAGGGACGGGGCATATGGCAGCGGCCTGTCCGTATCACACGACTCAGTGTTCACCGGCGAGCGATCAGGCGACGAGTCGAGCGACGAACGACCGACTCCCGCGCACGGACTAGCTCACGTTGCCACTTCGCATCGGGTATGTATTTTGCTTTAGGCCTCTTTCGAGAAGATGGAGGATCGGTCGATCTCATATCTCCTAGATAGGACGACGAGCACGTAATGGCTGGTTAGATGAGCGTGGCGAGGGATAAGCCGTCTTGGTATTCGTCGGAAGAGCCCTTCCTTTGGCGTGGACATCGCTGGCGCTGCGTCATATCATTCATTGGGTTTATCATATATCTCTGACGAGTAGTATTATATATTAGTCCCGCAATGTTCTCTGGCGACGGGTCCTGGACGGCAATGGTCTTCTTATATGAGGTAGTAATATCCCAGAAGGAGGCTGACGACGACAAAATGATAGAGCAGGCTGGCGGCAAGGCCTCCCCCACCGGGGGATGAACGAGGGTGCGTAAAATGCGCTACTTAATGCGTCTCCAGTAACGCCCCTGTGCTTGTGCCTGTGCTAGTATCGCATGATGTCGTGAGGACTACTTAGTAGCGACAGGGAAGTTTGCGCTAGCCTGGCCTTCGCTGGGGCCAGCCTGTCGCTGTGGCTGACGAACTCCTGTTGCCTGCACCCGGGCCCCTTAAAAAGCCCAGTACACTGCCCAATCCCATATAGGTTCAGGAGCCTTATCCGAGGTAACGTGGATACATGCAATAATGCATTTTCCTGTGGCAAAAAGTCTATAAAAATGTCAGATAGAATAGGTTTAGGTTTAAATTCTTTAAATTTTAAACTGCGTTGTAACGGGCCACAGCTACGATTATTCAGTATGACATTCGATGCGAATATAGGCTACACAAGTGAGTGTATGATTGTATGTATAACTAACAAAAAGGAGTTATAACAAGCTATATTATGGCAATGTCAATCTATTGAAGCTAATGTCCATTTCCAGTTGTCTTCTAATTAGTACTAGACTAAGTATGAAGAGAATGAATGTAAGACTAGTTAGAATTCTTCGTTCGTAAGAAAATGTCGCCTTAAAAGTAAATTGAGGCTGTTCAAAGGGGTTAGGCCTTGTTGTGAGTTTTCTAATCTTGATAATAGGTGGCGCTTTATTCAATATTCATGAGAACAATAAATATAGAATTGTTATTTTTTAATTTATTGACTTCTTTCTTTCGACGTATTTCAATTGTACCAGTTGGTACCTACGAAATAATAATATTTTTGATTTGATTTGAAAATAATGGAGAACCCTAAATTTACTTTTCTTTGCATGAAAATAATCCTTTTGTATAAATAAATAAATATTATTTCAAAATCACACCACGCTAACCTAGAGCCGTGGTAAGTTCGCAGGAACTTGTGCTATAGGTACGGTAAGGATTTTTTTATTATTCTTTTCCAAAAAATATAAAAAATATGTTAATAGATATATGTAACTAAAATATAAATACACATCCATGACCCGGTGCAGATATCATACAAAATATATGAATGTACCTGTCGGGACTCAATCCCGCGATCGCTGCGTAAATTGTGTATTAGCCTGATCACTGGACCAGCTGGCCGTTTACCTATGATAATGGTTTACGGGTTTTTATACTATATTCCTTTCATTACTAAGCTCTAAAATTAACATTTTAGTGTACAATCATAAATTCTTTTCAGTGGCAAAAAAAAACGTGCGCGGAAAAATATTTTAGAAGACATATATTTTTAACCGACTGAAAAAAAAAGAAGGAGGTTCTCAAGAATCAATTCTTCTGTATTTTTTTTAAGAATAAATTCAAGCATGATCTCCTAGCTAGCGTGGTATGGCCCTTTTAATAATATTCAAATACAACGTCTATCAGCTGGCTAGTTTGCTTACCTCAAATAACGATAAAAAATACATTTTGTCTGTTTAATTTGAAAATACTTTTATCGATCAAGAGTAACATTGGCTGGATTAATGTTATTTGTTATCAATACTCTCTGATGCGCCTCTCGCACAAGTATAAACTTGGACGTCTGGGTAGCATCAACAATATTGAACTCTGAATACGCACAGTAATCAACTATATCTGGATTTATTATGAATTAATATAAGGTACAGCGCCCACCCACCGACCACCCACCGTTTATTGCGATTTGTAGTTATAATGATGATATTATTATAACTAATGTATTTTTTTATTTAAATCAACTTCTGATCTACAAAATATAGGTACTCAAAAGCGAAAAACAAATAAATATAATTTATTTATATGAATTATATTTATTTGTAGCACTTATGTGCTACCGACTCATTTATTTGAAGTCGGTGTCAACAAAAAGAAATTGTTATTCGTTGAGGTATCGATTTGGCTGTCTATGGTCTCCATCATCAAACCTGTAGCGAATTATAACCCAAATAGACGCAAAGTTCTCGTCAATAACTTCTGTATATGACTACTAAATGTCATACATGACTACAAAATGTAAAGTTCCCATCAACACAAGTTAATCAAGCCCAAACACATGGCAATTCCTGTAAATGGTTGCGGAGTTCCCTTCATTGTGTATGGTCTCCAACATTCAGACCTTTAATGGCACTATAACCCACGCGGGTGCAAATTTCTCATGACTATTAACAAATTAAGTCTAAACGTAAGCTAGCTAGTAGCTACAATAAACTGCTGCGGAAAACCGACTCCATCATTAGATGTGCTGACCATATTTCCCCCTCGATTTCTCTTTGATACCATCATTAGAGCTTGGTTTGATTATCGTGGGACTACCCTTGAAATTATCTTCTTTCCAACAAAGGAATTATCAAAACCTGTTCACAATTGGCAAAAATATCGTTGAATTGGCAAAAATATCGTTGAATATAGATTAAAACCACACACGATACATACAGAGCATAGGAAATACCTTATATGAAGAACCTCCTCCTTTTTGCAAGTTGGTTAAAAGTCACGAGTAAAAACATAAGTGAGATCAAAATTAATAATCGTATTAATTTAGCCCCGAGTTTTAATACGAGTAAACTCAAAATTCATGTATATATCTAATGTTTGTTCTGATAAAAATTGTGTTCCTTCTGATCTTGTCGTGATCACAATTTAAAAAATCATCTATTCAATATCGAGTCAGCACAGTATTTTTGTTACGTGATTAATATCTTTAAGGGCCTGTTTCACAATCTCCATTTAAGTTCCTAATAGGCTATCGGCAACATATTTGACAGATAGAGTATGGAGTATCTGTCAAATATCTGTCAAATATGTTACCGATAGCCTATTGGACACTTAACTGGAGATTGTGAAACAGGCCCTAAATATGTAATTATATAAATGAATATATTTCTTTGTCTTGGACAAACAATATATTGTGCTTTTGCGAAACTTTTACGACTGTACAGCGTATACGGGAAAACTCGGGGTAGATTGTATTCAGCAAGTGAAACTACCAAAGCGTCTCTAAATGCTTACAACTAATACATACCTACTCATATTTAATGAAGTGTCAAGTGTCTAACTACTACAATCAAAGGACAGTATTACAAACAGCGAGTTATTATGAGAGAGAGAGAAATATGACTGTTATGCCTTAAATTTTCAGAATCCTAAGGAACAAATTATTCACGCGATCTGCATAATAAAATCGCTGAGTCACGCGCCACTTGGATTATGCGGGATAATATTTTTGCTTCACGGATAGGCCTTATTGGATTTCAGATATCTTATGATGAATCCGTTTAATATTTCTATACTACAATTTAAAAGCTGTATTGCAAATATTTTATTATTGTTAAAAAATACTTACAATTCATCGAAATTTCGAACACGAAAACAATCTTAATACGTTATAGGATTTTAAATTAACATGGTTATTTTCATTTAAAGTATTTAAAACGGGATATTTACCATGTTTTTTAATATTGTTTTGCGGAGCTCGATATTTCGACATTGTCTACGAATGTCATGTTCACGAGCTCCGCAAAATAATATTAAAAAACATGGTAAATATCCCGTTTTAAATACTTTAAATCTTAATACGTGCTCTTGGATAATACGTTTAGGACACGAAACTATAAAAATGTAGTTGGAGCTTTATTTTGAATATTCCTGAAAGAAATTTAAATTTTCTATATTTAATACAAAGCAGTATTTTTAAGTTTAAAAATACTCACAAATTCTTTTTTTTATTTTGACCCGCTCTTAGAAATCGAAAGTAAATCACAATTCTTAAACAAGCTATGCTAATAAATTATACAATGTAAAACTTTTGAATTTGAATAAAAAAGACGTCGTCATAATAACGTACATATTCGCCAACATTCATAACACGAGATGAAATAATTTGCGACCCAATACAACTTTTTGTTTTCCTCTTCGAGATGGGATGAATCACACAGTCTCTAGTCGCCATCGTCGCGAGGCGGCGGCATCGACAATTTGAAATTCGAACTTTTACGTTATTTCTTTTTAATGATTCCTTTTGTGCCAGTGTTTTTATTTAATTTATTTTTAATATTAAATAATAGTTAAAAAAAATATACTTACTGTTAACGTAATTGAGAACAAAATTATCGATATTTAAGTGTGACTAAATAAATAGTAGTGCTTCTAAATAAATATATTTCATTATAATATTATAATTAGCGTTACCAGGATAGTTGGTGCATGTGAGTCATGTGTTGCTGGCACAAATCAATAAAGCTTCACTGTATGTTTGGCATTGAACTAAGTGCAGATGAAACAAATGTTTGGGATCCGCAATCGAATCAATAACGTTTTTAAATTGTTTCGACCGTTTGTCCGTGCAATTTTATTTCCCCTCCTAATTGTAATTACGGTTTTGATTTAGGTACGGATATCAAGAGTCCAGTCCACCCGAGCCAAATACTAAAAAGTTAATCTTCGCTAGATGCGGTTCTCGTTTACACTTTTTATGTGGTGAATTAATAATGTCTAGGAAAAAAACTAGTAGAGTATCTTGGATTACGCATACTTGATCCATAAACATTCATTTTTTATTGCTGCGTCTGACGAGTTTGACTACTGCTTTTATGGTTACGGGTTCAAATACTGCAAGGAATTATTTGTATATACAGCATCTAATTATATGCTTACATTATTGTATACAAAATAATTAGACCGGTAAAATTATAATTAGTTTCACTTACACTACTCTAATAAAGCAACATTACTCTAATAATCAAATGAGTATGAAATAGATGGTAACAAAAAGTAATGATAGATTTAGAGTTGTAACCAACAAACTTAAAAAAATGTAGAGAAGAAAGCAACAGTAAAATATTGTGATAGGTCGTTATTCAGATAAGTGTGTCACAAGCTCATACTCCTATTCCGCACGAGATATAGATAGAAAAACAATTAGTATTGATATTTAACGTAACACAAGTCTGTTTGAGAACTTACCACGGGACAAGATTGACGTGGTGTAAGAGTGTCCAATTAAAAAAAACGTATAAATTTTGAGTTTGAGTAAAATTGATTAGGATCAAATAATATAATTAGCCTAACAATATCATATCACTACTGTTCACGGAAGTTACATTCTTCCTTCTGCGTCAAATCTGATTACATACCCTCCTATAATTAATGGATTTGGCACTCGTAAAGAGGCTACATGATATAATGTGACCGCAGATTTATGCTAAAGTGTAAAACGCGAACAGGTTTCAACGGAACCTGTATTCTGTGATTGACTGCCGATATTCATTTGAGATTCAAAGAAGTCGTGCATACCCGGTCTATCGTTTCTCGGTGGTTTGTAGATGTTTAGTCCCTCTTCTATGTTAATTTAATATGACTAGGATTTATCTTTTATATGGACTAGAAAGAAAATCCTATAACTAACAAGCTAGTAAGTATGTAATATATTTTTACAATAATTTGCATATTGTTGCATTTAAATTGCAATATTTGGTAGTTTTCGGCTTTGGATAAAGAAATGTCCTTTATGAACATTAAATAAAACAGTTTGGAATCGTAAGGTGCATTCTACCTAATGTGTGTCATAAATAAATTTTCTTTCTTACTTTTCATTTTATATCTTTTTTATCTTTCAAGAATCCTATTTCACCTGATACGTAAGATATGTGCCAATAACTCGAATATAATGGCTAGTTTTATATGTATGTAATTTAAGTCAGCACTAAATTTGTTCATCGCTTATTTTTTGTTACATTTTTCAAAATGATAGGCAGACGAGCTTCTAAATTAGGACAACGTCGCTCTTAAGCATTAAAAAATCTAGGCTAAACTAAGGCTCCGTATCAGTAATGAAACTGAAAGAAAGCTCTGCTTTAATAACTTTATTTGTTTGAAAAAAAAAATCCTTAGAAATTTTTTACCAAGCTGACTGGCCTGCGGTGGCGCAGGACCACGATATGTGGAAGAACTTAGGGGAGGCCTTTGCCCAGTGGGACAGCATAGGCTAATAATAATTAAAATAAATTACCATATAAAATATGAATTTTATTATATATATGGATTAATTTTTTCTAGCGAAATTCCCTAGATTTTTTTCAAATAATCATTTCTTCACAATACCACTTCAAGTCCCCAATTATTCTATTTCCCCGCCGGCTACATCAGCACTTTGCTCTACGTTTGCCGTCTCATGTAGGATAATTAAAAAATACTCTAGCACGTGTCTTTTGTTTCATAGAAATCGTTCGACACCGATTTTTAATTGACTGGAAAATATTTAGGGTTCGGTATGACGATTCACATTTTTTCTCCTATTTAGATTTATTTTTATATAACATGTAGAAGTTTTGAGAAGAATTGTATTTATTATATTGAACGTCGTGTCTGCATAAAGAGTCTCGGATGTTCATATTATAAAAGCAAATCAGCTTTTTGCCGGATAGATTGTCGCTGCTTTGGGCCGAGGTCACCCAGAGAATATATTATAGGCGCTGCATATTTTAATAATATAGGCTCTAGAACCACTTTAACAAGAGAAAATTTTTATCAATTGCAATACTTGAACCGTGTAAAACAAACTTATGATCATTATATTACTTACAAATATTGTATGTCCACATATATTTTTTCGTATAAACCTTGTCTTGACGATAACCAACACAACAAAAAAAGAATTATCCAATTTGGTTCAGTGGTTTTGCAGTTATGTGCGTACATTTCGAAGCTTCATTTATTATATTGATAGATAGATAAAGATATTGCACAAAAATTAATAATTCTAACAATAAAATTTATTAATTGTGTAGAAATTAATATTTATATTAAAATATTAATTAAGGACCTAATTATCACTGAAATATGAAAGTGAATAGGCTACATAATATGCACTAATATGGCAGCTAGATTGAAAATGGATCACGTGCAGATAAGTCAATGTAAACTTACTTGTTGTGCCACGGATCCCTCTTTAAACTTCATGAAAACTCAGCTTGGATTTCTTTATTATTTTGTTATGCCATCGTAAACTACCTGAGTTGCATGTTTTTTAGCCTTAAAAGCGATCAATTATTATATAGGTCGTGTTGACTATTGACTAGATGACCTAAAATATTTAGACGTTGAGACTGGTCTATTAGATGTCCCTGGGTATATGCTTAGTAATTTTATTGCATAATTCTAAGTAGTATAGTTTCTATAGGAATTTCAGAGTATGACGTGATGAAACTAAATAATACATTAAATGGACTGACACTACTATAGTCCGCGCCACTTATGAAGTCCTGCGACTAATGCCCGAACTAAATTTGACAACATTGACATCTTGACATCCGTCTGGAGTAAGAAGTTGTGATATTTTAAATTGTTTTACGTGAATTATGGAGCATATATGTATAATATAAAGTGAGGTGTAAAAAGTGAAGGCCGTATAATGATCATTAAAGTGAAATAATTTTTAGTTTAATAGTGTAATAAAAAAAAAAACTTTTTTTTTAACACTTCATCATTTCACAAATATTAACTTAACATCAGACGATTGTAGCAAAGTGACCATAAAACTATTAGCCCATCGTTATCTCGTATTTATCTACAATCTGTCTCAATTTATTAAAGCGAATCTCACTTAGCCGAACAGCGCCATAATCATCAAATAATTTTATTATGATTGAATTAAATAAATTTTACATATACATTACATGTTCGTCACACCGCTAATTGGCAATGAATGTAAATGATAATCATGGTTGTTACGTGTAATATTATTTATAACAATAAACCGTAGAAAGTAAAGATGATTCTTCAGATAGTGTGGTTTATAAAACTCATCGTTATGGTGGTGCCACACTGTCGCGACGTGTAACACCTACTCACGTCGCAAATCCTCCATTCACTTATTTGTTGTATATTGCTGATAAGCATTATGAATATTGTGATTTTTTTAAATAAAATGTATTTGGTCTAAGAAAGATCCTTGTGAATTATGATCATTTCTTAAACTTTTTACTTTGTAACCTACAATAAAAAACAACTACTTAAGATAATAATATCAAATATATTTTACCTATTTTTATTATTACTAATTAGTGTTTATATGTTACTGTTACTGTCCATTTATATGTTATTAGTTCGCTGTTCGCCACATTGTGACCGAAGCATTACCGTTTCGCTCACTGGTCATACTTTCCAAAAACCTCTCAGTACAAAATATGCATTTAGCAAATTCTAGTGTGCCTTCCGGCGTTACGGTCTCCGTTCATCTCATGTACTTGTCAATTATATTTGTAGCTTTATAGATGTTTCAGCAATGATTTAGGGTTATTAGTTTATTGTAGCCACAATTTAGTGCCGTTTACAAACGTTAAAGTGCGGTTTCAGTTGAAATAGTGACAGAATATGGCCCGGTCGTTGAGAGAATCTTGGCAAGCTTTTTGGAGTGTTGCGTGCTTTTTTACTGCGAAAATCTTTTGGGTAATCCATTTTATTCTTTTATTCATTTATTTTATGTGCATACATAATAAAATAACTTTAACTAATAAATGTAAGATTACAAAAGTATAAACTTTGGCACTCGAAATTCAGTTTGTATAAAGCTATGACTGAAATGTGTAAAGAATATAAAAAAAAATACAGAAAAGCTGTAGAGGGTGTAAATATACCTCATATTGGGATGTTTATAATGATTAGTTCGGTACATTTAAGTATACCACGTACCCCATTAAGGGTTCGTTCGCTAATAATTTTTACTTCTATTATACTAAATAAACAAAGTTTTTCTTGGGGTACTCAAATTAATAATAAAAATAATTTCTTCTAACAATTTGTCTTTTGCAAGTTCATGCATACACATGTCTAATTTATTTAGACATGGTTAATCCTAGAAAGTCATTGTGTTAAGGTCAGCTCTATTAGCTGGGAATGTATGAGACACTAAGAACACGCGGGCTAAATTTTTTGTGTTCAAGTCGATATATAGAGCTTACTGGTTTTTATATATCATTATTTACTATATATTTTAAGTTGGAGTATTAAAGTAACTAAAATGCACGTATAATACGGTAAAATGTATATTCATAACCACATACATAGCAAAACTTATATAATTTTGCTAAAATTTAAAAGTAATTATTTATGTATAAAAGAAACACATTTTGTCAAAAAAAAAACAAGAAAAGTGCATGTCTGAGTTACGGTGGGTAGGTACGAAGTGGTAGTTCTTACACTAATTTATGTAAAACATACACAGTTAATATTAATGTTAAGTAATCATTACTTTAACAAATTATTATTAATGAAATTCGCATTTTTCTCAAATCCGTGATGACCGTGATCTTTAATTATATAATTTTAATCCATTTACCGCATCAGGTTAGATGTCTTTAAGGACGATACGAATAATTCAAAATGTCATACATTATTGCAGTATTGCAGTAGTTAGCTAGCCAGTTTATTTGGATAATGGAGTACGTACACCATAAACATGCCATCCCTGCCATTATTAATCAGTTCAGAAAGGATACAAAGTGACCTATATTTTTAGTTTAGTTTCATAGGGGTAAGAAAAGGCAAATGAAAATGTTAATTCATTTGTCTTCTAGTGGCTGGCTGGTGATAATATGGCAACTGTTGTAATTTCGAATGAAACATTAAAAAAATATTAATTATTTCCGGCCAGTAAGCACCGAAAAATGTAAATGTAAAAAGTTGTAAACATCGACGTAAATAATATTTTCGTGTACGATATCATTACAGAAGTATGTTAACTGTTAATTTATATTGACTAAACTCTCAAATAGAAAGTTAATATAGATGTGCACATCTCCTCAAGACGTCACGGTCCGCCCGGCAGTTCCTGGCATAACTTTCGTTGATTTTTACAACTTTGTTTAGATTGTTAGAAGAGTGTAATCATCAGTTACCCGCATATATTTAACCCACTTTAACGAATTGATAAAAACATCGTAAGATATTACATTTATATCTATATCGTGTCCAACAAAGTATTTATATATGTAGGAAGTAATATACCCATTACCTATATTAAAGTTTTATTATGAATGAAAAAAAGTGTTCTCTACCGGTTGATAGGGATTCGCTATGCCGCGCTCCCATTTCATGAGTTGGTACCACATCATCTGCTTAGCCTTTTCGCAACTTTATTAGGGGTCGGCTTTCAGTCTAACCAGACTCAGATGAATACCTGTATTTTTAATAAAGTGACTGCTTATCTGACCTCCACAACCCAGTAACTGTGTGGTACGGTACCCCGCGGTAAGACTGATTGTCAGACTCTCAGGCTACTGACGACTCGTAACGACTGTCAAAGATCCACGAATGACAGCCGGGACCAACGGCTTAACGTGCTTTCCGAGGCACGGAGGTGTCTCGGTATGTAAAGATAAAGGCGGACCAAACCAGGCAAGCGTTGCTTAAACTGATGGATTGATCCGCGCGGCTTGTTATTAATTAGCCACGAGCACTCATGGGTCCACGGTCCACCACCATTCTACAAATTTATTCTATGACACAGTTGCACGGTGTTACGGGGTGAAGAGCAGGGCAGACTTGGATACCCAGGTCACCGTGCTTGTGTTTAAGGGTAAGGTTGAGCGCTTACCATTAGGTGACTCTTTTGCCCCTTTGCCAATGTCTGTCCAATTAATATGTCGTAATATTAAAAACACAGCCTTAAAGAAATTTTTACTTTTAATTGGCTTATGATATTATTATGAATATATATATATATATATATATATATATATATATATATATATATATATATATATATATATATATATATATATATAATATGAATTAATGAACAAGCAGCGTCCCGCGGTTTCACCCACGTATTTCCCATTCCCGTGGGACTATGGGGATAAATTATAGCGTATGTGTTATTCTGATGTGTAAGCTATATTATACTGAAGATTCATAATAATCCAATAAGTAGTTTTTACGTGAAAGAGTAACAAACATTCATGCTTGCAAGCTTTCGCATTTGTAATATTAGTAGGAAGTAAGATTATATTAAAATTTTAACCTGAAATTTGATTCAAAAAATGATCCAATTTATATTATACGTCAATTGTTTTGTATAACATTCAGTTCACTTTCCTGTCATGGATAAAACCATCTTGTTATCATTGAAACCCAAGGAAAACACTACATGCACGGAGTAGGTAACCGCATAACGTATTTGTTATTAACATAAACGGAAAAGCATAAACATTTGTGTTATTTAATTAAATGTTTCATTGCTTTGAAGCAAGCTTTATTAAATCATAAAACTGTAAAATGTGGTACGGAGTACCACATGTTTCATATATATAAGATCCCCCAGATAAAATAGTTACAATATATACTTTCATTGATCTTTTTCGATCTTGATTTATAATCTAAGGGCCTGTTTCACAATCTCCAGTTAAGTTCCCAATAGGCTATCTGCAACATATTTGACAGATAGAGTATGGAGTATCTGTCAAATATCTGTCAAATATGTTGCCGATAGCCTATTGGGAACTTAACTGGAGATTGTGAAACAGGCCCTAAGATAAAAAAATAAATCGAAGAACCTATATTTGTCGGTTTCTGTGCAAAGCAAAAATACGCTAAGATAAGAGTTGTAATCATTCAACAATATTAAAAAAAAAAAAAAAAAAAAACATGCATAAGGGTATCATTCAAATTTATACAACAATGCTGTGGTTTTTTTTATAAACATTGTTGTTTTTTGACAAAAGCATCTAAGAGATCAACAGTTCCAGTTATATCTTAGATATAATCATGAACGTATGTAGTTATGTACTCGTATAGTTCATAAATATAACTATGTATATCTTTAAGATAAACCGTAAACGTAAAAGAGTAGCTTGTTGGCAACACTTTGTAACGTACTTAGTACAGAGGCCTTTCAGTATAACGCTACAAAGCAAACAAAAGGCGCTAATGTTAGCTTATAATTAATAGTGAGTCACCAATTAGTTTGAGTCACGTCGCACCGAGTTTCGGAAACCCGTTCCGTTCTCCACCCACATGCTGACCTGGTATTCCACTGTTTACGTTTACTTTATAGTATTTACAGGTCATTTCATAGAATGGTTCAGTTGTTATGTTGATGCATTCAGTGTTACTTTGGTCCCAGCCAACATGACGATCACAAACTGACTGTTCTACCAGGCTTGTGCCAATGTCCTTTTAAAAAAAATCTCCGTAACTACTACTGTATGCAGTGTTGCCAATCTTAGAAAAGCAAAAAGCACCAATTCAAATATGAAAAAAAAAACAACATGAAATGGTGAATTCTAGTGACAGATTTACAGCATTTTCAATGCGTAATCTATACAATAAATTTAGCTGACCTTTTTTTCATTTTTAATTATTTTTCGTTTTATAGACATTATTAATTCAGACAGAAGGGTTGGTAACGCTGGTTGAATGAGACTGTACAGTAACGTTCAAAAGTCCAGTAGCAATCGAACGCAGCTATAGCGTCAACGCTTAACGTTACTTGTGACCTTTTTCTATTAAGACGATTCACACACACATACACTTTATTTGTCTGTATAAATTCATATCGTTAATTTCGTCTCAACGTGTAAGCAATGCCGTGGCCCAGTGGTTAAGCAAGTGAATATATTTTATTCTACGATTGCAGGATCAAATCCATCCCACATTGGTTCTGCGTCGATTCTACATTTTTAGATTGTAATGTTTTAAATTTTGAAACATTTATAAATTATTACGAATGTTTCTAACTAAAACTTAGTTAGAAACATAACATTCTAAACAAAGCAAAGAATGTGAGGGTAGATTTGAAATAAAATGATTACTGGCTTAGAAAAAACAAAATATTAAAATGTTGTTGGTTGGTGAACTCAGCTACGAGTGATTGTGTGCTAACTGTTCCAATTTAAAATAATAATAGGTGTATATATATATATATATATTACTATATACTACTTAATATAAGTATATATAATTAATATTATTCTTAAATAAATAATACATAAAAAACCATTTCATTAAAAAATAAATGAGTTTATAAGAATGTTAAGATAAAGACTTCGCAAAAGTGAGATTTGAACCGTGACCATTTCACCTAGCGTCGATGCGAGGCCAATTATTTACCGATGGAGCTACGAGCTATCTTACGTAGCTTGTGAAATTTTTGCATTATTATTGACACAGTGCAATAATGAATGAAGAGGACAAACAATATAACGTTATCTTTGTCTTGCATCCACTACACGCTTATACTTTCTGGTATTGATACTGTAAGCCATTTAAGTGTGTGCATGGTAACTTGGCGCACACATTCAGAATACGCACTATACCGGCAAGCGAATACGGTCGTTACGATGCTACTGGACTTTTGAACGTTGACTGTATATTGCAGATGAGTTTTTTTTATTCGCGTAGCCTGGAAAAATTCTGGGAACAGACTGTAGTACATAGCTGTTTATTCAAATAAGTACGACAGATATTATAATATTATTGTTGAATTATCCTTTACGTTATTCATATTTGGTTCGTGGAATAGATAATTATGAGTCAGATTTCTACATTTAGTATTTAATAAGTTATTGGCAGACAAACACGTTTGTAAAATTCTGACCAAGTGTTGTGTAAGGACTGTATACTCGTGAAGATTTAATAGGTTTTTTTTAATCTGTGTTCGTTGTAAAAATATGAATAGTAATAATTTAAATATGACTTAAAGAAAACAAAATGTTTCGTCCAGTCATAAGAATATCCAAAACGCAATGGTTTGCCTCTTATTATTACCTCTATGATCGGTATACTTCTTTTAATAGACGTCCAATCGTTTTTTGTTTGTCAGAGGTCATAACCCATTTTCCTAATACCCTGAAACCCATCGACTTAATTGTTTATATTTTTTTTAGCGACATGTTATTCCTGTAAATAGTATTACAGAAACTCATCAGTGCAAATCTTATTTAAAAGCATTAAAAATCGCGAAAATTCATCTGCCCTTCAATGCCACAATGCCATGCATGCCAAAAGTTTTCGGTTGTTTTCCCGGCCTTCAAGTAAATGCATGCAGATAAACTAATATAGAAAATAAATATAAATTATTTCTTATACCTTTAATTATACTTATTACTTTTTTGTTTATAGTTGACATTTTTTGTGATAAAATGTTTTAATGTGGTTTATTAATAAAGTGGTTTGTGTGAAAGTGTAGTGAAGATGTCCCGATGGAGTAGAAGATTCAAGTTGGTAAAAGAGGGAAGATTCGGAGCGCTTTGGGTGGGTTATTTTACAAACTGTATTTAGTGTATGAGTGGTTGAACTGTGTCATTGTGAATCCGCACAAACTCCGCACGGGTACAGGCTGTGATGATGATGATATAAAACTTTATGGACTATCGTATTATGGCAGATTGCTGTACTTTTTTTTTAATTTTATTTTCTTTAACGCCGGAAAATGCACTTAGGCATCCCGCTAGGGATCGGGTTCCCCCCCAGGCGGGAATGTGGGACTCGCCGTGCCCGAAAGCTGGTAGTGGACGCAGCTATCCTCTATCCACTAAAACCCGGCAGGCGGCGAGTTCCATCAATGCCGCCTTTGGTGAAGTGCCCCGGAGCCTTTGGTGAAGTAAACCTCAACGGCTAGTCAGTCCCTAAGGGGCCGACGCCACCACCCCAGAGGGGTTGTCTTGCACCACAGACAAACCCCTCCCAACATCGGGACAGTACAATAAGACGAGGTTCTCGTCCTCGCCCCTTGCCCCCTGCTCTTTTACCCTCACTTCTTATAAGAGGGGCACAAAGAGCCGCCTCGGCTCAACTCGCTTCGCCCAAGGTGCTGGGTTCACCCTAGACTACTGAGCCTCACCGCCACAACAAGGTTTGAACCATAGTAGGGAAGAGTGCTGTACCTACTATGGCTGTACTTAGACTGTTATGATGTGTCAACTTATGTCGGTTGGTGTGAATACTCTGTCTTTGTTTATCTGTAGATAATTAATTATACGCTGATGCTGTTACATCATGTATCATCTCCCAATTTTTTAATCGATATAATTTTCACGTATAAGACCTACGTAACTGAATCCTGTTTTGATGACGTGTAAAATGTTAAATTAATTTGTTTCTTAGCAATGGTTATATCTATACTAATATTATAAGGGTTTTAGTTTTGTTTGTATTGAATATGCTCCGAAACTACGGACAGATTTTAAAATTCTTTTACAAATGGGGTTAAACGTAGGCTAACAAATGTATACCTGTGCGAGCTGGGGCGGAACGCTAGTTTATTGATAAACATGCAACACATTACTGATTCTGTCACTCATTTACAAGTCCCCTATTTTTCAATAAACTTCGTATTCGCAATTCATTGTTTCTCTACCATTTCTATATCATCATCATCATCATTATCATCATAATCATAATTATTAAGGTTTTTCTTTCCACTTTGATATAGGGCTCTTTCAATTATTTTTATGATCTGTGCGACCGGCTTTAGCTGAGAATTTGGTGCTGATGCGCTAGAAGCCTATTTTGTGGAGAAAAGAATTATATGTATAACCAAAAGAAAAAGTATTGTACGTCAAACATGGAATGGTTTAACATGCAATACTTCTAGCGTGTGCTTTATTGTAACTTCAGTAATATCTAAGTACCTACTAAGGTAATAAAATTGGTCCGGTCAAATCCCTTTGTGATACGTACAAGTGTGACCGGAAGGTGATAACGTTATCGCGTCCTGCTCACTCTGCGCACATTTTGATTATGTTGTAAATTCAGTTCATCCTAAAATCTGTAATAAACGGAGTCGGGAATGTAACCTAGGCCTCTATTACTGAACATCAAGTTAATAGTCCTATACAAGTGGGCATAACAATGATACTTTTGTTGTCCTTTTTAATGCAGTTAGAACAGGCTCTGTTCGCGCGATTTTTCAGATTAATAAGATAAGGCAGAATAAGTTTCATTCTTTTGCACTCTTAATTAGTTTAAGATACAAATTTTAATAGATTGATTAACATCTGGCCAAAATCCTGATAATGACGTATTTAGAAGAAGAATATTCATTTGATCTTCTTTTTTTATAAAATGAATTCAGTGACTGACTGATATCAATATATCATGTAGTTTTAAACTCCAGAATGGAACAGTTTGAATTCTACAAACTTGTTAACCATGTGATTGGTAATTGGTATGCGCAAACACTCCATTGTCATTTGAAAACTGATACAATTTTGATGAGGTTGAAGCTGATACGAAGGAGAACAGTTTTAGGAAATCTGCCACGACTATTGTTTCTTATAGCCCTATATATATATATATATATATATATATATATATATATATATATATATATATATATATATATTATCATATCTTTCTGCTAATATTATTAACGCGAAAGCTTGTAAGGATGTATGGATGTATGTATCGAATTTGATGAAATTTTACAACATACATGTACAATTACAAATACAATTACACGTCAGAATAGCACAAGCTATAATTTATCCCCGTACTCCTAAGGGAATTAGAAGTACGCGGGTAAAACCAGGGGGCACTGCTAGTAATACATAAAAAGGCAACACTGCAGGAAACTGTTGTCTAACGTGACGATTAGACGATACTTAGTGTCTTTGGTGGTGTAACCTCTGTTTTTGTATTTAAAAAAAATATTAATGCATATATTTTATTGAAAGAAATAATATCTTTGTCAACAGGCAGAGTTAGTGGCGGCGGTGAGAAGACGTGGGCGAGGGGACAGCGATGATGATGAGGACCTGGGCCTCCCGCGCAGCCCACCTGCCTCTCCTCCCACAGATAAGGCTGATAAGGTAAACCACTATTTTTTAAATATAAACCATAAAAAATATTATTTTGACGTTGTAGTTAAATAATATATAATAGGCATGATAACAAATTATATACATTACAATTATTGTAATAATAATATTATTACAATTATATTATACAATTGAATGAATGGAAGAGAAGAACAGAAATATTATGTGAGTTATTGAACTGATAGGAAATTGTTTTTATCTGATCTTCTTGAAATAAAAGAAATGATATGGTGTATGCAGTATGCTTTGGTAAGTTTAGGAAAATTATAAAGTTCTAAAATTAAATTCAATACTTTTTCTTTAATGCTGTTTCGGTCCTGATGTGTTTGAAAATCTATTATTTCTAGAATATAAATTATACTATTTTGTGAATTTACACCGTAAAATGCAGCCGGGTTACAATATTGATAGTGCCTTTTATTTGGTTTTACAAATACTCGTATAAATTATTCGCGGTTATGGCGACATCTTTTACACCAGCAGCGAAGTTGCTAGTTCATTGGTTGATTCATAGATGGCGCTGTCCAAACTAATGTGTGTATGTGAGAATGAATAAATGTATTATTATTGTTATTATTATGTATTATTATTTTTATTATTAATAGTATTAATGGCTCGATACATTTTATGATATAAAAATATAAATTGTTATAAAGTTTTGTGTAAAAAGAATAAAGTGTTGAGTGTGAAACTATAAAGAGTTTATACCCTTATAATATTATATCCACTTCTGAACACGGGGTTCCTGGGGGAAATATTTTTAACTTTTTAATCTCATTAGGCATACAAGTTTTCTTACGATGTTTCCCATCACATGTTGTCAGGTTAAGGGGCACTTAGAGATTTAAAAAAAATGTGTGGTGACAGGGGTTAACATCGAACTAGATTTAAGAGGCCGACGTCGGCCGATCCTGATCTAATGGGTATACCCACTGGCCACTAGTGACTAGACCATCGCGCATCATCGCTCAAATTTTTGTTTAAACAAAGAATATATAATATCTTATCGCTTCCTTATTTTAAAACGTATATTTTACCTTAAATAGGCATACTAGGCATACAAAAATGGTTTCATTCAGAGGCTTAGATTGTCCTTCCAGAGCTCCATATCAACTAATATCGATTTCAAATGTAATTCTGAAATCTGGACAGCTTTAAAACCTTTGCTTACACATTTTGCGGCCCATAAAGCCTTGTATGATTGATACGACTGATAAGGTGGTAACTACGCCCCTGATTTCACGCACATTTTTTATATTATTACAGTGGCTTAACTATTTTTGAGCTAGGTCTTCGGCTATGATTAGGACATGTTTATTATTTGTCTCATTATTTTCTTGGCATCTTTATTAATTAGCACACAACACGAGAACAAAAAATAATAAATTTTCATCGCGTTGTGTAGAGAGCTTGGACAGCGACTCGATCACAACACGCCGGTACTGAGATTTATGCATTAGTTCTTCTATCAGTGGTCTAGTTTAGCGGCTAACCTACTCTATCATGATGTTAAAAGTGATCATCACATCAAAATTAGGTCTCGAGACAACTCGCATAATAGTACATCTAATTATTTTAAGAATAAAATGAGAAAGGAACATCCCTTTTGTTAACATAAAATTGCTGACCTATTGAAATTTGGCTATGTTCGTGACTTTACTTTTTTTTCCCGATAGGTCTAGTTTACTTTTAGGCCTCGTGACCTTTAAGCTCAATCAACAGGTAAGTGAGCAGATGGCTCACCTAGAAGGGACTCTACTGTGAAGGCCCCGCTATTGAGGAGGCCCCGTAATTAGCCTCGCCATCTTTAAAATCCGTCCCTGAACATACCTGGTATTTACTCGTAATTGTCACAGAGGTTAGGTTGAGCAATCACAAAGACTTTTGACGTTAAGGCACAAATTAATAAAGTGTAATTAACAATATTGTGATATTGCATAGAGGCGCGTAGTGCAGTAATTGCCCGAGAAAGTTGCGAGGTCATCACTATCGTAACACTTAGGTTTCTACTATATTCTTTGTATACCTTTTTATATATGCTTACTCATACAATATCACTAACAATATATTTATGTTTACTGCAAAATTTTGCATCGTTTACCTAAGTATAAGTATCTACTATCTACTTACATTCTTATCGAGCTGAGCAACAACATAATATTTTTATAGCAAAGATAAGGAGATAGGCAAATCATAAACATGAGGTGTAAAGCTTTATGGTCCGGGAGTCAGGTGAAAATTTGGTCAATCAGTTCCTCCCGCGAGATACTTCGTGAGGCGTGTCAGAGAACAGTATCATAAAGCCTCGTGAACGTCAGCTGGCTCTCGGTTGGGGGGATGAGCGGTGGGAGCCCCCCACGCATGTAGAAAAATAAAATAACAATTCAGTCACTTCCTCTCAGCTCAAATATTTGTTAAATTGTAGTTAACCCAATATCTCAACGAAAAAAAAAATAATCAGCTGGTTATTTTTTTTTTCGTTAAGATATTGGGCTAACTACAATTTAACAAATATTTCAGCTGAGAGGAAATGACTGATTTGTTTTTTCTACATGATTGGGAGGCTCCCAGCCCTCATCCCCCCAACCGCGCGCCAGCTGACGTCCACTAGGCTTTATAATACTATTCTCTGATACGTCTCACGAATTATCTCGCGGGAGGAAGTTGGTCATGAAGACCTGTTACTGGCTCCCGAGCTATTAGCAGCCAATTTAATTAATTACATGTATATAATATATAGGTACGACTTCATCCAGGATTAAGTCTTTTGCTTACCAGAATATCCCTAGGCGGATGTGGCAGTCCACCCTGAATTAAAGAGTAATAGTTTTGGTAGAGATAAAAAAGTTTTCTGTCAAAATTATAGAATTAAGGACAAAATACTTTTATAGAAATTTAATAGAAACGATCGCGAACTTATTTAAATTTTGATTCGTAATGAAATTATATGACTCTTATACGACATAAGAGGCACATAATGTTTATTAAGGTAGCCTTGAATTAGGACATCTCATTATATATTTTTTTAATCTGATAAACGGTATTCGTGTGGAAGGATAGCGGATATAATATATTAATTTGTAATTACATAGTTTTTTTTTAAATATTGTATGATAATTCATGTTTATCTGTAAATTAAATGAGTAACGTCATGTAACCTATACGCGCGTTGCGTCATAAAGTATGTAAAATTTCGAAAGAAAAATTATTGTTGAGGCCAAGAAATAATCATTTTAATCGTATAATTTGTAATACAAGGTTTTGTTGTAGGTATACGCATCCGCTATTAAATTAATAAAAAGAAAAAAAAATCACCGCTGGTGGCTTTTCGTTACAAAATTACAAATAATTAAAATTATTGTGTCTGTTTGCCTTACGTGTACGTCACTCAGACCAAAAACAATTGAAATCAATCCGGTTACGTCTGTAAATCTAAGATAAGCCGGGTGAAGCAGCGTGCAACAACTAGTTAAATTAATAATAATAGTAATTTACGTCTGGTGGATTTTCGTTTGTTGCTTTTCTGTTCTGCGACAAATTAATACACAAGGGTACTTGTACGAATAAATCTTGTTTCCGGCTAGTCTCTGAAACGACTGGGCCGATTTTAACTGGACTTCCACTAACTGGTTACTGATTTTATAAAATCTTTGGCTATAAAAATAATCTTAAAAGCTGTTAATTATTTAACGTGGCGAATATTTCTTATAAGAAGAATACATTTTTTTTGTAGCCGAAAAAAGAAGAATTTGTTGGAAGGTTAAATATTTATCTTTTCCTAGAAAATATATTTTATTTTCTGCCAAAGACCATAATGTATAATAAACTATCCTTATTCTTAAAAAATATAATTTTAATATAGGCTATGCGTTTCACCCATAGACGCATTATGAGCATAGTTCCAATATCTTGTCATGATGGTGACGATTATTTTTAACAAACGTAGTCTCACTATTATCGTAAAACAAACTTGAGAAAACTAATTGGAAATCTTAACTTGCATAACGCTAGCAGGTTTACAATATGGCGTCATAGGTTAACAGGTATAATAAGATAAAGTGTAACAATATGTAAATAAACTTCGATTATGTAAATCTAGTGTCCATACAAGGCAAGGTAGTGTAAGGTTAGTACATAGCCAATTAGGACTTCACTATCTCGACGTAGCGATAGGCAGTAGGCAGTCTAGACGCGACCTTTGCTTGTAACGCACGCGCGGGAACGTTGAAACATTACCGTTCCAAATTTAAAAATTGACAGTTCGAAGTGACTTTTTTATGTGTAGTGCTTTTGATTGCTATTTGGCCCGTGAAGTGTATTTAATGTGGAGGTTTTGTAAAGAAATATAAAATATTTTTTACCTATAAAAGGAATTCTTATCTATATGATTTTTTTTTACATTTTTCAATAAATATTAAACTTATAGTATTTTGAACTTATTTATTGCATATTTTAACATGATTTGAAAATGATTTATAAAATTTATTTACTAAATTAAATAATTATTTTTTTAAAATTTTTGTTTATTTTGTTAAATTAATAGGAAGTTTATCTTATATTTTTGCAAGTTTCTATTTTCATATTCATAGATTTGTGAGGTCAATAAATGAACATGTTTTAGGTTAATATATTTAACAGACAATAATTATTTATGATCATAAAATATTTGTACTTTTAAATTAAAATAGTGAATTTGAATTGAAATCTTTATTGAAATACTCTTAAACTCTATTTGATAAATCAATTAACATTAATATATCACTATTAATTGGAATAATGCTATTTAATATTTCAATCAAAAGCTATTATTATAATAATAATATTAATCGACAATCATTAATTATTAATTTAATGTTAGTGTAATAACACTTCATGTACTATTACTAAAGTATCAAGCAGGTATATTTACCAATAACATCCTTACTTGCCGTGTCTATTTCTTCATTAGGTTGCGTTTGGTTTATATCCGCCCTCTATTAACAAAGGGCCGCAGCTAAAATCCCGTTACGAGTTTACTAGAATTGTCAGCCCTTATAATTAAAGACTTTGTCTTCGAATTAACAATATAGCGACTGAAGGACCTACTTAGTTTTTTTTTCGCGGAGTTCTAAGGAGGGACAATCATGTTAAAATCCGATTTTTATAATTTCGTATTCAGCATCCCGAAACATTGACCCCATGTCAATTAAAAAAAATCATAAGTCTTTATCCGTCCACTGCTTTACATAGGCCTCCCTCAATGAACGCCAAGACGGTTGATTCCTCGCCATTCGCATCCATAATTATGATCAATAATAGTTAATGAGTAGTGACTATAGATTTCAGAACATTCATATCCAAATGTATGTTCGTCATTAGATTATTCTTAGCGGGAATGTCGGGCGATATTATATTCATTTGAATCCAACCAAAACCCAACAGAGTTTCTTGCTGAATTCTTCTTATAGTATATACTACTATAGTAGTATGTATTGTTTGTATTTTTTTTTGTAAAATAATATTTCAAAATACTAGTTCCACTGAGTTTGTTTCGCCGGTTCCTCTCAGTGGACTTGCTTTGGAACCGGTGGACTCAATTGACGTTCAAAAGATACTTTGATGGTGCTACATTATAAGAAAACAATATTTGATGGTACTATTTTGAATAAAAATTTTTGGTTTTGATTTTGATAATATCGACATCCGAACATTCAAAGTTACATTATCAAAAATATATTCTAAACACGAACGACAAAATTTCTACAAACTAAATGCTCTTGACACTGGGTTTACGAGATATCTGCCGATTGTAAAAAGCGTTCACACGCACTCGTCTCGCAGCGGCCCGCTCAGAACAAAGTCGCAAGAAAGTTCAGCTTGATATTATAAATTACACGTTTGTTTAAATATGTGAATGTTGAGCTCAATTATTAGCCAACCATACTAATCCTCCGTTTGTTTATTTGCCATAAGTCGTTGATCAAATATTAGGGGCAATTCTTACTAGCGCTTTTTCCGAGCGTTAAAAAAGCATTTATTCAAGACAAATGTTAGTCAGAGAAAAAAAAAACGCTTCCGTTTTTTTATAGAGATCTGTTGGATTTTCGACGCTAATTCATTAGACGTTAAATCAAACTTAGCATTGGAAGCTTGTAACTGGCGCACAAATTGGGATTTAACGCGACGCTTATAATAAATAGACTGATAGTTTCATGCTGGCAAAAAAAAAGTTTTTAAGAAAAAGCAAAAGACGAAATTTGTGATTTTCTTATAAGTTTCCTCTTCCTCCTCTTTTCTATTTTAGTTTGAGTTTATAGAATCTAGATCAAAATCATGAATTAAACATGCACTACTGAGGATTTATTTAGGTTCTAAAGCTATTAATTTAAAAATGGCATAACATTATTATATATTATTATTACGTATAGAATGTAATACTTACGTGAAGGAAAACCTATACGTAAGAAATAAGTGTTATAACGTATAAGAGAATATACTGAAAATCTATCTAATAAAATAATAAATAAAGATTTTTTTCTTACAAAGATAAAAAAGGGGATTTGTGTAGTTGTGACGAAATAAGCAGAAAAACTTAATTTATATTATAATACAAGTTGATGCGGCAAACGTCCTGCCCTCACCCAAAAATATTTAGCGTTATCATCATTTTTTTCCCATACAAACATTGTCTTGTCGATAGTCAACACAATAAAAAAACATTATCTAATTTGGTGCAGCCGTTCTGAAGTTAGGGGCGTTAGGCGTACATACATTTCGGCGATACATTTTTATTATACAGATCCTACAGAATATAACACAAAACGAAAGTAACATTTGATTATGCAAATCATATGGAAGAATACTAATGTCTACAAACAACCCCATTATCTTGTTGAGATAATAAAATTTGGAATAATATTAGCAATCGTATTGTGTCATATTATATCGAATTTTATTAATCACTCTTATGATTATGTGACGATTGATTTATATGAATAGTTCAAAATGTATGTTTGAAATATTTATTGGTATCATTGGTTTATTCAGCAAGTTCTCCGGTGGCTGCGGTTTCCAAAATTCAAATCCAAAAAAAATACAGGTGTGTGTGCGATTCACACACGATAGAAGTGAAACACATGTTAAATGTTCAAATACAAGCAAGTATTAAACAGTCTGCAATATACATTACACACCGACATTTGCTCTCTCGCTCTTTTGTATTTGTGTCTCTTACCTGTCGTTTTTTCCGTTTCATCAGGTTTGAAATTACAACGATTCTAAAGAAGTTTCACTTCAAAAACACCAAAAAGTCGAGTATGCACATGACATATTAATTCTTATGTACTTCTAAGGGCATGTTTAAATCCATTTGAAATATTTGCAATATGCTTTCTTATTCATAGACAGAATATTAATTACAGAATATTAATTTCTTTACAAAACCAATGTAAATGAGATGTTTACGATGTTCTTCACTTTCGTTTCGCGAAGAGAACATAGGTTTTTCTTATTTACGAAAATATCTCGACTTGTTTTAAAAGTGAAAATAACCATAAAATTTAAAATTTAAAACATTAAATAGTAAACTCATAAACGCAACGATTTCTATATCTCTTCTATATTTAATGTGTTGGTTTCTCTGTATTGTATCTATGTTTGGCGACACATGTTTCGTAAAGTCATTTCGTGTGAACGTTAACATCTTTGACACCGTCCGATTTCTCTACATTATTACAATATTCACCTCTACCTACTAACACGCACATCCAAAATAGGCATAATAAGGCGACCCGATGATTCTCTGATCGATCCTATGATGACATCCAAGTTGCGACCAGTTCGTGTCATGATGACAATAAGATACATTTACAATGTCAGCGTCGGTTTCAAGTTAACAGGCAGTTTCAATGACATTGACTAGTAGTGAAACAAAAGCCTTCTAGTGTATTCTTATTGACTCTTTGCTCAGCAGTAGGCCTGACTTGGTAATTATGGTTTATTTAATATTTATGAAGGTATTAAGGAACCATGTTAAAAAAATAAAATCTGGTATATATTTTAGTGTTCTCTGCGTAGGGGTTAGATATTAGTCGACGTTACTGGCAACAAGACTCACATCTTTGCTTAATCTACTAAACGTGACCAACAAGACAGCAAAAATACTAAGTTTTTTAAAGACGTGATTTTTTTAAATCTTCATCTGATATAAAAAAAACTCAAACACCTTTTTGTTTTACTATCTCTACTTCCTTCTCTTCTCACACTCGTTGAATAAAATAACATAAAAAAAGCGATAAAATTCAATTTTCAAACCTAACGCGCATAACGCTCCGTAAAATTCCAATATTGGAATCGTACAAATAATTTTACCGGAATGCATTCGATAAAATTGGATCGTGTAATCGATATCGTATCGGTGATTCTGCCCGCAGTCACTCGATACGTATCGATATTGTGGCTTGGGAAGCACTTGGAATGTATTACGCGAGTGAGTCGGCTATTTCCAATTTGAAATCGGTTTATGACGTTACTATGGCTAATCCTTTTAACAATAGGGATGTTGACTAATTTTTGTAATTGATTTTATTTGATAGGTATACCATATATGAACACGAAAAAAATACTTTTGTAAAGAAATATGTCCAATTTTAACAAAAAATTAAATAAAGAAAAATGGTTTTTAAAATCGCCCTTGAAACGCTCCAAGCGTCATTACGTCACACACCGCATTCAGAACTCGCGCTATGTTAGGTGAGTTTGTACTTAGCTCAATGTTCAGTGACGTCATCGCCTTATTGGCGTTTACAGTCACGTGATCATGCATGATAAATAACGCATTTTAAATTAATTTTCTAAATTTTAAGACAAATAAGTAGACTTTTTAAATGTTATTTTAGGTTTTCAAATACTGCATTTAATATGTAAAACATAACTTTACATGAATTTGTAACATGTGTCAACATCCCTATTACGTCACTTGAACCACCTAATGAGGAATTTCAATTGATAAATCGGATTGTTAGGCTTTCCTTCTCTTTTGCCTGTGGCTTTCTTATTTATAGTTTTTTTCTATAAGGTATACTATTTTATACGTGACAGGTTTTATAACAATCTCTATTTTTGGGTTATATTTATTGCCCTGATTCATATTTTTATTATTACTAGTGACAATAATGAGCATTGAGCACGAACGATGTCGGTGTTGACAATTTTTTTATCATAACATTATATCAGTAGGGCTATTCTGTAAAAACCATTTCGATATCGAGCTTCACCTGAGTGATAGAGATCACTTTAAGCTCACTTCGAAAGAGAACTTTATTAACATAGATAGATAGTCGAGTTTTAAAGGATACAAATTCGTCAAATACGTCATCAATCAATCACCGCAGATTCCGCTTTCGAGATTCGAAAACGACCTTACAGAATATACCTACAGTTTCGTTTTATTTTATATCTATGTAATCGACTGTAGGAAACTAAGAAATAATAATATACCAACTTTTTACTTTTGCTTTTAACATTTTACCATTTCATTTTTTATGAAATGTTTAATGGGAAATGACGCACGAGTTCTTAATGACAGGCCTACTAGCATCAATTTATTCAGTGTCTTAAGATGGTTTCCCACGGTGCGTATAAACATCATATGAAATGTCTTTTTGGACGATACGCTTTTCTTTACCGGGAATATTGAAATTTGAAACCACAAAATATGGCGTGGGAACACAAGACATTTTGCTTTATGACCTCCAAACTTCAATATAAAGTCAGCACTAGATGATGATGAATATAACCACAAGTATTTTTCAATATAGCTCTAACGTATCTTCTAAGTTGTAACCAAACAATATTAATTATTACTATATTCTGATCGACGTGTTCTAGTTGCAGGTAAAATGATGCACAGTTGAAAGCCACATTTTATGATTTTTTTTAGTTTCCTGATACCTAGATAGACCTGATTTTTTAGATACCTAATATAAATTTTATACATCCAAATCGTAAATTTTATGAATCTGATAAGGAAACCGGGTTTTATAATATCGAGCCTTAGTATCTAACCTAATCGTCCAAATACTTCATATCTTAATATAAGCAACGATAACATCTCCGGAACTGACTTCATTTGTAATCAAGTTCATAAATATAATGTGTATTTTATTGAGGATGCCCATTTTAAGGCCATATTCAACCTAGTTTTCTTTTGGAGATCGAATGTTTGTGGTTTTATACATACGACCCTGATACCACAAACATTACAATAAAATACAACATTTAATGTTGACATTGTAGACAAGAAGAAAAGGTTGAGCATAACTGTTTAAAGATATTGAATCCCCCACATTTTGGATAATGGTTTTTAAAAGTTCACAAACATGATTATTAAATTAATCCGACGACTACAACACAAAAGCGTGTTGCAACTTTTTATTGTTACCGTAAAATTCATTAATCGATTAAAACTTTCGATGGAAAACCGGTCAAGGTTATTGGTCACTTACGTCATTAGTATATTTAATATTTCATTCCAAATTCGAATTTCTTATTGTTTTTTTTATTCGTCTTCTTCTTTTTTATTTGTCATGTCAATCGTGTTAATTTTGACTGATGTGATGATTGTGGGCTCTCGGCTTACGGGACTTATACCGTTACTGTTTATTTTGAAGTACATCTGGATATAACAGTTACATGCCAATACAACCATATAAAACATAATTAAATTTATGGCCTTTCTTTCAATAAAATAATACGAACAGTCAAGGACTTCGATTTATGATAATAACCTAATGTTATCTACTAAATATTCCAGGAAAAATATAAATTTAAATATATTCTAATATTTAATGTGTGAAGAATTCAACTGATAATGACTATCAGAGCGACAAATAATAAAGCACGTTTCTATATAGGCTTCTCCCAATAAGAACGTTTTGAAATTAATTGCCATATTTTAGATTTCATATACTATTATTGCTTAAGTGAGCACGTTACTTCTTTATAATAAATTTATTTTCATTTTTTTTAGTGACTAAGCGATAATATTACAAGTTATTTTAAAGCAACTTAATTTCTCTTCCAAAACCTTTTATGGTTATATTATATGAATAATTCTATAAATGCGATGACTGAATAAAAAGGTGATTGTCTGAACGTCTATAATAATATTAAGCTAATGAATAAGAATAAGACATAGGGCACGATATAATAATATCGCGTCACAGTTACCGGCTCGATTAAAAATAGAAGTATTGAATCGCCAATATTCACTGATGATTAATAAAATATTAATTTATCTTGCTCTACTGCTCTACATAATATATTATAGACTCTATCAGTGATCCACAATTTCAAAATACAACTAGGAGCGACCACTATCCGGAGATAGTCCTCCCATTAAGTTGATATAATTAAATATATGTTTTAGCACGTATTGTTTTCTCATGTAAACGGGAAATATTAAACCTTATACATAGAGGCACGTAAAAATCTCAATCAACCGCGATTAAATTCGTCCTAGTTTTTTTATTATAAAAAATGAGAACTTTCAAGTGATTGACTAGTGACCAATATATATGTTTTATATTATTTGTATTTATTTTATCTATATTATTTATACTTACAACTCTGGCAATTTGCCCGGTAATAGCAGATCTGGATTAAGCATGCTGAATCGATGATGGGCTATAGAGTTTGTTACACCTATCATATTACTAATGCCCATTCTTAAGTAATAGTAAAGTAGTATTAAATGTGTGTGACTAGTAGTTCGGTTTCTGTTTCGTTGGTCAACTAACGTAAAAAGATGTATGTCAACTAACATGGCTGTTAATGGCGGTTAACATATGATTCTAGAGTCAAATTTGACAGCTTTTCATTGTAGTTATGTCAGCCTAGCTAGTCATTGTAGCAATGACAGCCTGATCAAATTAACTTATTTAACCATGCTTCTAGCTACTCATTTGACTCTTAATAAGTGATTTGACAGTTGATTTGTTAATTTTTGTGTTGATCAGCCTTTCGGCGTCTGTATTTGATTGCCGGCACATTTTCAGTTTGAGATTAGTTTGTTTTCAAAAGGGAGATAAGGTCGCCTAGTCTGTATAATACAATATAGTTTTATTGAACAGACACTCAATATGTTTAATAGTAAGGGTGAGGACACACGATGCGTTACGACGATGCGAGGCAAAACTTCACGGGTCATATAAAAATGCCAGACTGGAATCTAGCAAGCCCATTTTAAGAAACCTGCATGCTTTTTTATTTAGTAGAAATAGGCAAACTGGACGATAAGTGCTCAACCGTGTCCATAATCGTATTAGAATAATTTAATAATACGAATAATTATTCATATTAATTCGTCATAATCGTATCTAGTCAATGTACGACTGGTTGTTCCTGTACAAGGGCTCAGTAACTCGTTCATTAAAACAGACTCAACTCATTTTTTATTGGAGCAAATAAACTGACACTTAGGCCCGGTTTCTGAATAGTTAGTCAAAGTGTATGCCAACTGATATGGCTTTTGATGGTAGTTTACATACGATTCTATGGTCAAATTTGACAGCTTTTCATTGTAGTAGCCATGTCAACTGACAAGCGGAACAAATTAAGTAATTTAACCATGCTTTTAGTAACTCATTTGACACTTCACAAGATATTTGACTGTTGATTTGCTAATTTTTGCATTGATCAGCCTTTCGGTAACCGCGCGTTAGTCAGTTAAAATGTAACAAGTGACCTCCTAAAGTAATCAATGAAGTATGACAAACGTATTATATAATATTTGTGGCTAACTCATAATTCTTCAAATCTCGCATAATTCTCATCATTCCTGATCAGAATAGTTAGAGCTCTACTTACTTTACTTTTTGAATGAATGAATGAATGAAAATTCCTACTGTTTGGTAACTTTTTTTATACATATAAATTTTGTTATATTATTAGGTTGTTATTTATTATTATTATCGGGCCTACCCTGCCCTCAATACTTCAGTATATTATTTATACTTATTCTGTAATATAATATTGTAGTTATCCATTTAAGCTATCATCAGAAATTATTACACGGTAAATATGCATTCTAATACTAATAATTTGGATCAAGTTACCCAGTTTTTCTTAGTCCAAGTTTTTCTCCATGGAAACGACCAAACCCGATCCGTGCACCTTGTGTCAATCTAGCTCTATGTGAAATAAAATACTTTGTTTTTATCTAAAATATTAAAAAATGTGTCACTATATTTTTATTGTGAATCTAAATATCATCAGACCTTGACATAATAAAATTGTAATAAGCACATATAACCAGCATAAAGCCGTAAAGATTGGCACATCAGGCAATTCGGAAACACGTCCGGCGTACATTGCGCAAGCGCTCATCGAGCCGTACGAGTGTAACACAAACCACGTTACTGGATGTAAAGCTGCCAGATATATAATATATAAAACGTTATTTCTCAATGATATATAAAAAGATGGCCGCCATGTTACCTAGGATTAAAGTTGGTATTAATTACCCTCCATATTTACCGTAGAACGGTTAATATGGAGGGTAAAATAATACTTACAATTTCGAACTTTAATAATATTCAATCCTAACATAATAGACTGAATATATAGTAAAAATAAAATACAGATCAACATGCTGTACTGCATTAATCATATTTTGAGTTGATACATTTATGTGTAAAATTGTATTTTACCGTCGGTGTATCGACGCCTTATCCACGCGCTATTTGTGCAGCCGATGCGACCTTTTCGTACCAAATGACCCTCTTTTTTTATGAAAATAGTAAAAATTCATTAAAATAAGTATCAACATTCATTAATCGAAGATAAACAAGGCGCATACGTCAGTGTAACTGTGAACAATTGAACCATGGAAAGCAATAGAAAGCGTGCGCGTAACCCCGCTCCCCGCGCGCCGCTGCTATCTCTTATATATTTGTCCGTCTGTTAAAATATATATTATTATAATCATCTACATTTATGGGGTAGGTAAGAATGACACTTTTTAGTTTCGGCAATCGGCAATTGTACGAACGAACGTACCTCTTGCCCCCTAAAGTACAAAAATAAACGAAACCTATTTCCTACAACGAAATAAGTTGAGATAATACAAATTTTGTTTTGTACTTGAAATATACTGGTGAAGAAAAACATCTTTAATAAACTGCAAGCCTGATGAGATTAAAAGTATTTGAAGTTTTGTAAAGTTCACAAACCCGTATTGAATAAAAAGAAGGTTGATATTATTGTAGACCATATTCATATATTAATATTAAATGAACATTTCTTTAACGTTTAAAACAACCTGAATACATGTGCACCTTCCCACATAATTATTTTTAAATAGGTAATTAATATTATATACCTTTTCTCATACAATCTTTTGCATTGAATAGAAGTAAAAGGAGGAAATTCTTATCTATTTTTATTGCATTGCCAATTCGCACTTTATAAAGTGCAACCACTTGCTTTAATCTAGAACCGTACATGATTATATTATAATTTATAATATGCACTTAAACGGATAATAACAAAGAATGATACTCAATAAACAATAACGAACAGGAATAATAATAAATGGTTATAAACATCAAAGTAACTGTTTATGATATCATTACTTATATCAATATAATATGTACATCGATGTTAATCCCTAATCGATGTTATCGGCTAGATATCGATTTGACGTCAAAAGACCACTCGAATGATTGTACACTTATCGATAAATACAAGTGTTTGAATAGTATATAACGGGAGCTGTGTGTTAATATTAATTTAAACTAATAATATTTTTTAATAATGTTGCTCAAAAAGTGGCGTAATGCAGGGACGTATAGCGTTCGGAAAGTGGGCTATTACACACTCGTGCTTTTTCTTTATCTTTTCCGAACTCGTGCGTTCTCTTTCTCAACTGTCAAAATAATGTATCTAAAAAAGAAAAAAAAACAACCACGAAATTTTTACAAATATTTTTAAAAAGAAGCTACTAATTTGTTTCAATATCAGATTTAATGATTTGATTAAATGAGTTGGGTTGGGTTTCATTTTATTTCATCTTATTAAATTTAATTTTTATTTCATATCAATAAAACAATTCCACTGAAGACTTGGCTGTATGGGCATAGTTCCCTTTGCCTACTAAGAATGGGCGAAGAAAAAAAATCTCTGCCTTTACTCTTTTACGTTCGGCGCCATTTTGTATTTTAATTTTATTAAGGGCCTGTTTCACAATCTCCAGATAAGTTCCGAAAGGCTATCCGCAACATATTTGACAGAATAAATACTCCATACTCTATCTGTCAAATATGTTGTGAATAGCCTGTCCGGAACTTATCTGTAGATTGTGAAACAGGCCCTAAATAGCTTAATTTTTTCGCAACTGTATTAAAAATAGTCGTTCAGTACACGTGCGGAACCGTCATTGCAACTTGTTCCGACTGTCAACCTTCACCCTCGGCTGCGCCTCGGCTCGGGTAGAGATTTGTCGGAACTCGTTGCAATGACAGGCTTTCCGCACTTGTGATGAAATATACTATATTCAAAATGAATTGACCAAATCCACACCGTTGACTTCTAAATACGCACTTTACCATGACACCTTAGTAGTGTTGGCAACTACTGGTAACGTGGTATGAAAGTGATGAGTCCGAATGTTGTTAATAACAAATGACAAATATAAGGACATCGGCATAATATGTATGTATAAATACTTAAAGCTCAGCAGATATAAATTTTTAGTAAGCTGAAAATAACTTTATACAATTAACATTTTTGTCCTATCGGGTGGTGATTTCCAAAAATTTGTAATATCTATATAGAAATTATTAAACGTAAGTTGTTATGTTTGTCAACTGTTTTTTTATATAAGTACGGTAAACATAATAATCTCCACTATCAATATCCTTAGATAATTATCGATGGGTAAAGCAAACAGTGGAATGTCGGCCGGCCATTAACCAGAGGGGAAGATCGTCTTCCCATCTGGTTAATGGCAGTGATGTGGCTGGCCCGTCTTAGATGTGTGTGCCAAGGGATATGTCTTAGCGGCAGGTGTATTTTCAGCAGTGGACAGATAAACGCTGATGATAATGATAAAAGCAGACAATACATTAGGCATTAATACCGTACAAGCTAAACCCAGCAAACGTCCTGCCGTTACCCAAAAAATATGTAGCTTCATTGTCATCAGAATTGTTTATACCCACCTTGTCCCGCCGATAACCAACACAACAAATGAAAAAAAGAATTTTTGGTGAAAAAAATTGATTGGTGAAATCGTTTTGAAGTTTGTGGAACATTTTGGTGACATATTTTTATTTAATAGATTTCGACGACGACCTTGAATATGTTCATCCTAAAATCTAGATTTTCATATCGATTTCAGATATCACATATCAATTTTTATCTCAAAGTCTTGTGTATTATTAGAATGTGAATGATCTGAAATCTTCGGCTTTGTTAGAGAAATAAGGAGAAATAAATTCAATAATATTTATCAAAAGTAGCACTGCTCAAAAGTACTATTCACAAATATTATAGTATGTATTAAAATATTGCAAATGAGATTGCAAGCGGTCTTCCGTTCATCTACATCTACATCTACACTAATATTATAAAGAGGAAAACTTTGTTTGTTTGTTTGTTTGTTTGGTTGTAACGAATAGGCTCAAAAAGTACTGGACCGATTTCAAAAATTCTTTCACCATTCGAAAGCTACATTATCCACGAGTAACATAGGCTACATTTTATTCTGAAAAAAATAGGGTTCCGTAAGATATTTGGGTTTTTCGGACACAAGGTATAAAAAATCAATCAGAAAAGTTACTTATTTTGCGTACGCTGCCTAAACTATAAAAGATAGAACCATAAAATGTTCTAATTAATTGTAGATCTTATAATTATCTACAAAAAAGTCCGCGACACGTTATACCTATCTATGTCGAGTGAGGCACAGTAACCATTTTTTTATTTAGATATTTTGAATTTTTTTTGGACTACATTTAAACGCGTTTATTTTACTCATGCTTTGGATCCTTATCGAAATAAATTACTTCATCACTAAGTACAGTTTATGTAGATAATATTTCGACTTTGAATGATTAAAATTGGACGATCGGTTTTGAAGTTATGGCGAAATCTATCTATACTATATATCTACACTAATATTATAAAGAGCAAAATTTTGTTTGTTTGGTTGTAATGAATAGGCTCATAAAGTACTGGACCGATTTCAAAAGTTCTTTCATCATTCGAAACCTACATTATCCACGAGTAACATAGGCTAAATTTTGTTCTGATAAAAAATAGGGTTCCGTAAGATATTTGGGGTTTTCGGACACGAGGTGTAAAAAATCAACCAGAAAAGTTATTTATTTTGCGTACGCTGCCTAAACTATAAAAGATAGAACCATAAAATGTTCTAATTAATTGTAGATCTTATAAATATCTACAAAAAAGTCCACGACACACTATACCTATCTATGTCGAGTGAGGCACAACAATCATATTTTATTCAGAAATTTTGATTTTTATGGATTACATTTTTACTCATGCTTTTAATCCTTAAGATATGAAGCTAAAGAGTTTGTTTATTTGAACGCGCTAATTTCAGGAACTATCGGTCGGATTTTAATAAAACATTTCAGTGTTCGATAGCCCATTTTTCGGTAAAGATATATCATCCCGCTAAGATCCCGTTGTAAATCTTAGTTAACGCAGGCGAAGCTGCGGGCAACAGCTAGTATATTATAAAGTGGAAACTGAGCAAATCACTCTTACACATCTAGGTAATCCCTACTAGTCCCTACTATTAATATTATAAATGCGAAAGTAACTCTGTCTGTTACGCTTTCGCGTCCAAACCACTGCACCGATTTTTATGAAATTTAGTACACATATAGACCAGAGCTTGGGAAAGGACATAGTTTAGGCTTGGAGCGGTTTGTTTGAACGCGATAATCTCAGGAACTATTGGTCGGATTTGAATGATTCATTCAGTGTTAGATAGCCTATTTATTGAGAAAGCCTATAAGGCTAAATAGTAAATACCATTCCCCTAAGACGCCGTTATAAATCATAGTTAACGAAGCTGTGGGCAACAGCTAGTGTCTGATATTTAACGAATTTCGTGGACTTCCGAAATTGCTACAAACTAAATAGGTGACATATCACGTAATATCAAAGCGTCAGAAAAACCGTATGTCCCTTCACTAAGAAAATGCAATCTTATTAATGTATAGCTAGCCTTCTTGTTTTCAATCTAAATAAAAACTTTTGTAAATAAAAAATAAAATAAAATAAACTATTCGTTTTAATTTTGAAACAAACCGAAGGTGTCGGTGTTGCATGCCGCGCGCAACTTCCGTTGCACGCTAAAATACTGTCAGCGGTTAAATTAGATTAATAAAAAATAACATGAAGTTAATGAAAACAAAATGTAAGTGGACGTTTTCACCCGTAACAAACGTTACGTAAATTTTATCATTCGTCTGTCCCTCGTCGCCATATTGCATTCACGAACCGTGATTCCTCACACTGAATACATACATAACTATAATGTCGTGCGCCTAGAATATGAATACACATACGTAGCGTAATTGAAAAAAATTACATATTACCTGCGTTTGTAACGTAAAAATTTTATTATATTTACGTGAAAACACTCCCAACACTAGCTTTTAGTATTTAAAAAAAATCGGCGTCGCAGGAGTCTTTATAAGGAAGGGGCTACAGATTCTCTAATAGAAAAAGGTCAGGTATGAGGTACCTCCTGTATCTCTAGGAGATTTTCACCCAAAATGGTAGATGTAGTAAGTAATCTTACTAGTATTCGTCACTTGATAAAATACTGTTCTCAAATAAATTAGTAAAAGGAATGAAAATCGCCGGTATAATCCACATTTCCTAGCGATAACCCATTTTGCTTTACTTTTGAGTTTTTGCAATATCCTCTTTGCAAAGTAAGTAGATACGTATTATTTGATGACGCAGCACTGGTTGCATCATCAGATGATGATTGATAATTACCAAATTTGGTAAAAAATAAGTAGTAACTTGACTAGTCATATTTTACCTATTTTAGTAATTAATTAACTGTAGTGACCTTAATTTTAACATATATTATCTCTAAAACATTATAAGATATATTTTTTTTAACGGATCTTTTTAAGTATTTAAAAATCACTAGATAAACTGGATAAGAAGACGTGTAAGAAGTTTTAGCAATATCCGTTATTAGATAAGGTCAAATTACTTACTTTGTTTTTTAATACACGTTTTCAATTTGTGATTTCCTTAATTAACAAGTTCTTTTTTATAAAGATTATAATAGTTATAATCGTGATGCTTTATCGCGACAAATACTTAAAAAAGCTAAAACTTGATAGATATTTTTAATATTTATTTCGTGTAAACTTATAGTTAATGATTTACTTACAGTGTAAATATATTACTATCAAAACTGCAAAGATATTTTATAATATAAACAATATTTCTGATAGATTCCAATGTAGTATATTTAATAGATCCTATCAAAAACATAAATGTGAAATGAGAGCCAAGTTCATTATTAAGATGTTATATACCTTGTTGTTGACTCCAACGACAAAAGAAGTGAGATCTAAATGGGTGCCAAGTTCAATGGTCAGTCCTGAAATTTATTTATAACAAAATAAAGTATCATTTCTTCTTATAGCTTAGGATAATATATTGTAGCCTAAGGTCTGACTTGGCTAGTTCTCATACCTATACGAATTATTATGTTCGATGGCTAGTTTCTGCCAACAAGCCAAATTTTCGGAATAATAAAATAAGAACCGACAAGTAACTGGCATAGAACTTGCGAAAGCTACAATATAATTCGTATAGGAAAACTAGCCAAGTCAAACCTTAGGCTACAATATATTAACCTAAGCTATAAGAAGAAATGATACTTTATTTTGTTATAAATAAATTTCAGGACTGACCATTGAACTTGGCACCCATTTAGATCTCACTTCTTTTGTCGTTGGAGTCAACAACAAGGTATATAACATCTTAATAATGAACTTGGCTCTCATTTCACATTTATGTTTTCGATAGGATATCATTACTTTTTGTACTTACTTAAATTATTGGTAATTAGGCAGGTAGGTTAAATAATACCAAATATTTTTTTAACACCGTATTTTCCTACCTTTACGGGGTATAATTGTCTTTTTTATGTTATTTTATATGGTACGACTCATTTGTACATTACTCACTCATTGTTATCAATGAGTTTTAACTCTCAAACTTAACCAGAGCTAAGTATAATAATTCTAATATTATATGTATTATCTATGGACGCTTTTTACACCACGTCAATCTGGTCCCGTAGTCACTTTCCAAAGAACTTGTGTTACTGATATCAGACAAGGGAAATACATTTATTTATTTAATACTTTTATATTAATACATACATATATTTAAGATTTTTATTATATAACACACATATTTAATACTCATTCATGACACAGGAACTCGGAAAATTTTTTTTGGTCGTTGTCGGGATTGGAACCCGCTACCTTCGGCTTTACCCAACGTGCTATGCATTGAGCCACAGAGTTCGTCGATACATAATATTATTATCTACTTATAACTATATATTATTATAACTGCACTAATTTATTTTTATTTTATTTAAACTATTGCCTATACCATACGTACTTACTAAAAGAATCTTATTATAATAAAATTAATAGTAATAACCACAATTAATGTAATGCATTTCTAAGAACATTTTCATGAGTTACGAGCGCCGCGGTCAGTTGCCACTTGCTCAACCATATTCAACCCTATTGTAGTGTCATAAGCGCTAATATTAAAGTGCGTAAGTCGTATCCCAAATAGAATCAATTAAGTGAAAAACTATAATAAAACGATACAAATTTACCAGTTTCAGATTTTTTCCTTTGTATGCACCTTATTACCTATCTGCATGCCAAATTTGATCTTTCTAGGTCATCTGGAACTGGGTGTTAATTTTGATGTATAGGTAAAATCAATTAAGTGAAAAACTATGATAAAATGATACAAATTTACCATTTTCCGATTTTTTCCTTTGTATGCACCTTATTACCTATCTGCATGCCAAATTTGAACGTTCTAGGTTATCTGGAAGTGGGACTTAGTTTTGATCTATATGTCAGTGATAAAAATCACGATTTTTGGACATTAATATCTAAATAACCGTTTGAGATATATTTTTGAAATTTGGAGCACGTGTTAATATCGCAGGTCTCAATATATGTGCCAAATTTCATACGTTTATGTTTAATAGTTTTTGAGTTATGAGGGGGTAAAAAGTAGCGCCAAATGGTTCGTGTAATATTACTTTACGTACGCTCGCTCGCCAGCTGAACTTGGCTTGCCGCGCTCCCGCGCGCCTAGATCTTGTTACTAAATCCAAACTGCATACGGTGGCCATGTTTAAAATTTTCCTGTAGCATTTTAACATACCAACAATTTCTTGTCGTCTGTACATCGGTATAGCTACTAATTGTGCTATATTTAATGTAAACAAATGAGCATCACACTCACATCCGCGTTTCGATCGTATCTCCCCCACTTCCTCGTGATACAGGCAATTGTGTGAATGTAGGACGAAATAGAATACCATTATCACTATAGTAGGTAATTCATTGAACGTGGCCATCATTATGGGACATGAAGTATTTTCGCTCACAACTTGAACTGCAGTGCTCGTGACGCCCCGACATCTCAGTCAGAGACCAGGGGGCCTAGCCAAAATGCCATTATGAAAGCGTTAGCGAAGTTCGAAATGATAAAATGTATAGGATGGACCACGTGATCCCATACATTTTATCATTTTCAAACTTCGCTAACGCTTTGTTAATAGCATTTTAGGTAGGCCCCCTGTTCTCAAAATCATTAGTTCATCGGAACATGTTGATCAGAAAATAATCGAAGAGGATTCAATAAACTCACTCTCACTTACTTTATCACACAATAACCGAAGAGATCTATTTCAATTGAAGTAACGCAAATTATAATAATAAATCGTCTTAACATATACATTAGATTGATCACACACCGTGCTGATAAAACCTTTTTATAGCACTATAGACGATGACTATCAAATTATAATTTCTCACACAAGCAATAAAACCATTTTGAATTCTTAATGAACACCACTTAAATCATAAACTAATTAATTTAAATATCACATTTCCTTTCGAAACGCAACTTATATTCACATAAATAAATAGTCAATAAGAAATGTCAGGTAGCAATTTATAAATTTATAAACAATGATGACTCATCTTCATTATCATCATCACTGTCTACTTTTTCTGTCCATAACTAGACATAGCCTATGTGTCTATGAACGCAAATCCTCCCCCGGCATCATAATTTCTTGATGAGCCATCTGGCCATCTGCTCACCTCCCTACCGATTGAGCTTAAAGGCCATGAGGCCTTTCGTAAAAAAAAACCCGCCATCTTAAATCGTAGTCATAGCATGGAAAACCTCAAATTAGACCGTAGATAAGTTCTATTACATCAATAGCGATAGGTATATATTAAATTTTCAACACGTGATTAATTCCGCTAAAGCGATCCGCTTTCGTAACGTTCACGGAAGACGTACAAAGGGAATTTAAAAATGTATTAGATAAGCGTTATCTAACACGTTGCGAGGACCTCTGGCCTGCAGGGTATTACGGCTATAGGAAATGGCACTGCCATTCCTGACATTTTATCACTAGTGTATTTAAACATGGTGCTTGTTGAACAAACCCTATGCACCAGTAGAAGGATCAAGGTTTAAAATCACTTATACACTTACAAATTTTAATATTATATATTCATTAGATTAAGAGGTTTCGTGTATATATTTAAATACCTATACATAATTGATGATAAAGGAACTTTCAAAGGGAATATAACTTGAAAACGTTGTCATTATCTTTTATTGGTAATTGATTTGTATACTTTTTTTTATAAAAAACTTACTTTTGATATATCATTATTTTTATCTACTATGAAATATACGAAACTGTCTATGCTTTTGATATAAGTAATGTGAACGTGAATAATCAATATGATAAAAATATCCTACTTATAACATTTCCTACCCAGTATAAATAAGTGAAGATTATCTTTTAGGAAAGAATCAATTTAAGTCATCTCCAATCCTTCGATTAAACTGAAACTATACTAAATCTCAAGCTCTATGCGCCTGAAAGGTTATATACAGTTTCAGTGGCGTAACTATACCGTTCGGGGCCCGTGGCAAATTCATCGGATGCTAGGCAAGACACATTTTTTTTTTACTAAATGTGTGTAAATAATAAATGTTAGGAGTTGGAATTCTTCTCCGACCGGGGACACCTTTTAGCGGGGGGCCCGTGGCATTTTGCCGGCTTGCCACCCTGTAGTTACGCCACTGTGCAGTTTCCACTTCACGTATCACACAGATATACCGGAACGCTTTTGACGTACGGTAAATCAAATCCAGTGATCTAGATATGTGACCCGCTCGCCATTCGCCCGTCACTCGCAGAACGTGTGGAGTATTACTTTGCAGTCTTGCATCGTTGCACGTTGTCCTGTCCTTGAGCTGACAGGACGGTATCATTTCATGCATCATCAGCAACTAACGAGCACACTTTGACGACCTATGTGGCACAATGGTTAGCGCGTTGGCGCTCAAGCGGGAGGTAGCAGGTTCGAATCTCGCCAGGGACCAAAAAAAAATCTGTGTTCCTGGGTCATGGTTGTGTATTAAATATGTGTATTATATAATAAAAATCTTAAATATATGCATATCCGTTGTCTGGTACCCGTAACACAACTTAGAAACTGCACGGGACCATATTGACGGGGTGCAAAAGCGTCCATAGAGTTTTGTTTTTCCGAAGCATTTAATGCATTTATTTCTTTATGTCATACGGAGGCAACTGAGCAGTTGGAGCTTTATACTGACTGCCGATGCTTATAGACATCCGCGCAATATTATGCAGATGCATTCCCCCTTTTGTCTATTTTGTCAAGTCGGATGCCAAGCAGCATAACCTCTTACGACTGCGTGTTGGATCCTGAAGTCCTTAAGTCTAAGAGAAGTATGCTCTCAATTCGTGGCAATTATATTTTCTTTTTTTGGTATAAAAGAGAATATATTCCGTGTTATATATCAGAAATGAATACATCTCTAACAGTAAACTCTCACCTCACACTGACACCGTAATTATCCCACAGCCGTAAATTAACAGCTAGAAAGACTCCTCACACTTCCCTTCCTCGAAGGCTGTTGACTTAGCAATTATAACTTTAATTAAAGTAGAAACCTTGACAGACGGGTGAAGGCCATAGAAACGCAATTAAATATATGTCCAGCATAACATGACGCATTGCTAGGAAATAAGTTGATTAAAAAAATGCGTATCGGTACACGAAATGTAATGTTTCCCTCGTATTAATAAATGGTTTCTTGATATTATTCTAGGAAAAATAAATAGTGATTTTAATTTGAGTGAGACACTCCCAGGCACCAGTCCCACATAGGGTTCAGGTCTACTCGAAGATCCTGGCTACCATGCTATGAATTTCCCTGCGATATCAATACTTATATAAGAAACAAAAATTAATCTCGAATATTATCGATTCGCGCGGAAACCGATAATCGACTCATTACGATATTTAAGCACCTATTTCGTTTGTTTCAATTAATCTTTTTGTAATAAGATTTATTGCTGTGATCACGCAAACAGTAACACTACAAACAGGTACAGCTCGCAAAATAAACATAACAAGCACTCAAGTAATTTACAACATCCTCAATTGATGTTGGAGGATATCTTTATTTTAGATAATTTATATCCATAGTGGCCAGAGGAAAACAACTTAATATTTATTAAATATCACTATCTATCACTATCGATCACTAATGGCTTGCGTTAATCGATATTGTAATATTAATTACACTTAATCTTTAAGATTATAATTACTTTGTATCTTTACATAGTATTTAAAACAAAGTCGCTTCCTTTGTATGTATGCTTAAATCTTTAAAAGTAAGCAACGGATTTTGTTGCGGTTTTTCTAATAGATAAAACAATTCTAGGGGAAGGTTTATATGCATAATATATTATCCCGTTCTAATCTTAGTTAACGCAGGCGAAGCTGCGCGTAACAGCTAGTTTCTAAATAAAAATAACACAGGCATTCGTACCTGTTACAATTTAAATTAATTTGAATCTATCGCATAGTTTTTTTTTTGGGACTATTCACTATGGTAGCCAACAATTATACTTATGCTATCGGTATTCGACCTACGAAGCCCGCTGCTCGTGATATTCTAAGATGTTTTGTGGACTGTACGTGCAGTTTAATTACGTGTAATTTGACAGTGTGCAGTTGTATCGCATTTCAAGGTGACAGATACATTGGGAAAGCTATAAATTATGCAAACTCTTAATGGACTGTTATTCGTGTCTAATTGTGTTTTTATGAAGCAAAAGTTAATGTGTTCATATGTCAAAGCATACATGCTTATTATCGATTTTATTTTCGTTGATCTTTCGATAGCAATTTTCTATTTCACATAACACACTAAAATTGTTGATTAGAATAAAGCCTTAAGTTGTGTGTAGTCTTCGCCCCATTGACACCAATAACCTCCGTCTTAGGATATTTGAAATATAGATTCGAGACCTAGATAATGTGTTTTATGACAGACTTCCTCAATTTTTGCATTGATAATGGCCGTTACTTGAGATAAGATTTCGCTATTGTATCGGTGCTATCGTTTATTTACTGCGGTTGGTAATAAATATATTTTATCATGAGTTTGTTTTATATGTCATTCATATTTTAATAATTTAATTTAAACGTTATGTTCTCTGTGACTCTAAAATTAAAATTAAAATTTTTATGCGTGTTTCAATTCGTATTCATTGGAAACTTAGTTATATTATCATATTATGTTTATCATATATGAAAATATGCATCTGCTGCTTATTTACGTTTGAATTTGAAAAATAGACAGCTTAGGTACCTACGTCTCTTTAGTTCCATTAATTGCGTTCCTACTTTGTTTGAAAATAGCTGCGACGATGCCGTTCGTTTGCGGAAATCTTTACGTGTGAAAACCTTATCAATGTTGAAGATATCAATCGATAATCCTGCCTTAGCCTATACATAAGTATATTGCGTGATAACGGTCACGTGCGTATTTAAATAATTTTATACTAATGATCTTTAATACGTGTTGAGGTCCGTGACAACTGTTATCGGGTCAGTCAGAAGAACCTTCAATATTCGTTCTAATTAATTTCTTATCAGCCCTCAAGTTTTCTGGAAAACTAGTTATCAAATATACTGTGAGTGCTTAAAGTATACATAGGCTGGCTATGATTATGTTTACTATAAGATGGAGTCCTTTTTTTGAAGACTGTCAACGTGTTACTGGGCATTTTTATATATTTAGTATTTTTTTTGAAAGTATTTTTTTCGTATAAAATAAGTAGCCTTTCTTAATAAACCAATGTAATAAAATAATAATATGCAATGCAATAAAATAAATTCGAAACAAATCTAGAGTGCTTACATACGATAAAACAAATATCACTTTGTTCGGCTCTACTATCATTTGTAGAGATAGACATAAGGTTTTCAAATTCTATATTCATTAATGGTAACACATATACAGGCCCTCGATCGTAGGATATCTATTATACAGATTCAAACTGATAAAATTAAAAAAAAACCAGCTCAGCAATTATTTAAAAATTAAAAGGATTTCTTTTTCTTTTTTTAAGTACTTATCTTTATTTTATTTTTATAGCCTTTACAGATTATGGCCAAATAGTTATTTTTAAATATTAAGCTAATTTAAGATAATATTATAGTAACAATAGAACTTAAAATGGTGTGATAGTGTTGTGCTAAGTATATCGATACAATATGATGTTATACGTGACTAACTCGACCGGCGACGTGGGGGTCCGCCGACCACCGAGAAGACGAATTATTAGTGCCAATATAAAGGTTTGTTTATCCGAGTACATAAGTCTACGTCAGAGCTCCATCACACCGTTTGTCTATCATAATATAACACAACGCGAAACCAACAAATGGTAGTGTGAAGAGGCTCTTGTAGTTTGTAGTGTATTATTTAGCTATTGATTAATATCATCATACATAATAATAACACACTACTGAGTGTTCGTATTAAAATCATCGACAACAATTAAAATCTTTCCATTGACTAAAAAAATGCCTTCAGTAGCTTGACCAAATTGTATATAACAAATTATTGAAAGGTGAAATTTATTACTAGTTACATTCATTGGTCATCAAATTTTGCATGTGTCTGTGTAATTTGAATACTACACATTATGATATGTTTTTTTTAACTTGGTGTTTGGGATAAGGTGTAGGTAGTAGAACTCAATGAGTATCGAGTAAACCACAGCCATTTTGAGTTTATATAAAAAATGCAAATCATACTCCATAACCTTATATCTTGTGTTCCATCACTACAGACACGTTTGATTGACAATTAACATATTATTTTCTTATTCCAGCGGCACCATGCCGGTATTTCGCAGGCTTCATGCAGCGACGGCTCCCTCTTCAGCGTGGGCTCGTCGGAGATGGACGAGGACAGCAGCAGCGGTCATCACCAGTCCCACGACCACTCTGCAAAAAGTGATCACTCAGAATCATATAGTAAGTTTTTAACTTCTATGTTTTAAGTAAGTGTTTTAAGTCACAGCGGTGGGTATGAATAGAGTTTCTTCATTATCATCATCATCATTAGCCTTATGTATGTTTTCGTTTTTATGGTATATTGCATTAGGAGAATAAAATAATATATTTTTATTTGACTTAAGTATTCCAAGATTGGATAAATTTAAATTATTCATATATAAACATACTATAGGTTCATAGACACACACTACTAATAGTTTAAAGGGACGTCAAACCGAGTTAAGTTTGTCTAGAAACTTAAGTCCTCGTTATACATCTACACCACGGCATTGAGCCGTAGGCCAACGTGTTGGATACGAGGACTACATTATCTAAATGAATAAAATATAATTTACAGACACATCAGAGCCACCAACGGGCGTGGCGCCACTGTCGCACTCGGCCGCCAAACACAAGATGGCTGTCAGACCACGACGCACACACGGGGCACCGCGACGGAAGAAAGCAAACTCTGTGAGTTATCCAAATTAAAATAATAAAAGGTTATACTTTAAAACCCGTCCTAGTAAAAGAGATCACGAAGTTACAACTGCTAAGCCGATGTTACTAAATCTTGTGAGAGTGCCTATTGCCGCCGCTATATTGAGGGTGGAATAGTGTCAATAGCTGAAGCCTGAAAGTTAAAAAACTAGTCAAGTACAAGAGTAACATTTAGGTTACCTATAAGATTTAGATTTGACAAACAGACGGATAACCGAGTGACCCTATATTATATGGGTTCGGTTTTCTCATTAAACTTATTTTTATTACTGCTTACTTCTAATTAAACACAAAAAATAGTAGATGATTTGGTTGTGTTTATTCTTATTTGAGATTTTATATTCATTTACAGATAACCACATCAGCCTTGCCCATAACGCCCGAACTAAACGAAGAAATGATACGAAGCACTACTCCTGAAGTCGTTACCAGAACCTCAGAAGTCACTACTGGTACGTTTAATATTCGAGTGCATTTATGCAATAAATAACAGCGGAAGATGTAACACTGCATAAGCAAACTGTTTTTAATTTTCAGAATCATTCTCTTCAACGACAACTATGAAGCACCATATGATCGTCAAAGAACAACATCAACAATTGAATAAAGAACTACAGAAAGTTCTCGAAACCCCAACCGATACGAAACTTAAATCTTCTTCACTTCCTCCAGGCTTAGCTTTGAATCATCTTGGACAATCACAGGCCAAACTAAGTATTGCAGAATCAAATACTCCGAGATCGTCTATTAAGAGAAGTAAATCTAGTACACAGGATCAAATAAGGGAGTGTTCGCCGCAACCATACCAACCACAAGCAGAGGAAAAAGTTAAGCATCGACATGAAAAAAAATATGCCGAAGAAACTTGCCTTGAAAAGAAATCTAAGTCGGAAAAGAAATTTGAGAATGAAGTCATAAGGTCTTCGAAGAAAGAGGAATCGTTTTTCAGTAGACTTTTATTGAGGAAAAGTGGTAAAAAGTCAAAAAAAGATCAAGCTGATGGAGAGTGCCAACAAGAGTTTAAGAAAACGAAAGTGGAGAAATCTTCAGTACAATATAAAAGCGTTGATAGCGAAAAAGGATGTATTTATGAAGAAGCGGTTCAAAACTATAAACCTGTTCCTGTAGAGCGCTCTTACAAATCTGCCGGTCAGAAAGTCTTCGCTAATCAAATGCACAAGAGAATTGATAACAAAGGTGCTTATGTACATGATGGAGCATATAAAGACGTTTACAGTGCTGCAATAGTCCCTGGAATGGAATACAGTATCACTGATCTTAAAGTGGCCGATGAAACTGATAAATTATTAAACTTGGAGTCGAAAAGTAGATTTAGCAGGCGTGAAGAATATGGTGAAAAGATAGAAAAGACAGAACGATCCAGGCGATCTTCTTCTAGAGAAGCAATAGATGAAGTTAAAAAAGAATCGTTTAGCCTTCATCACGACAAATCAAAAAGGCCTGCATCAGTTCAAAGGTTAATAGATCCATACTCTACAAAAGCATTTATAGCTAATGAGTTAGCGTGTAGAGCACAAGAAGAATGTTTATCACCTGCACTTGAAATACAAGAAGAAGAAACAACCACCCGTGGAATTAATATTAATAATAAAAAGAGTGATTTCGTTTTCCATAGTGGTAGTATGCCAAAAAATATTCCTTACTTCAATCCAAGTATTTCCGTATCTACATCTCCCAAAAAACATATAACCCACAGTTCAGAAAACGTAAAATACATGAGTCGTTCTTCAGAGTACGGAGATTTTAGTGAAAGAGAAATAGTATGTAGGAAAGAACAACCACTTAATATACCTAGAACAGAAGAGTCTTATGTGACATCATTTATGCGTACACTAGGTGAAGATCACACAGAGCATCGAAGCAGTATTGGTAAGTCTCACAGTTTCCGCTATGCCTCTGAATCGCCTTCCATAAGTTCCCAAGAAAGTCAAATGCCGAGTTTACCAGCCATTGTTGGCATTTCTGAACCTCTTCTCGAAAGTTGGGAAGTCAACTATAGAAGGAACTTAAGTGAAAGGCAAGATTATGCCAAGAGAATTAGCGCCAGAAACTATAATATTCAAGGAACTCCTGAAGTTAACTACGATAGCTTACCGAGTACAGAGAGCAGCTACCTAGATAGCCTTAAAACTGATTTAAATGATGAGCGACAAATTTTCACTAACAGTATCCAAGTGACTATGGATATTCATAAACGTGATAGTGACATTTCTCAGATAGAGGCAAAAATTGATGATATTATTAGCTCTCCTAAGCCTTTGTTAACTCCAATACTCAAATCCAACTCACTGGATAGTGTAAAAGGAAGCCCTGAAAAGTCAGTGGATGATAGACGCAAGACTATTTCTGTAGAAAGTGCTTTAAGTCAAAGCAGCAAAATTAACTATCAGAAAGGAAAATCTGATGAAAGTTTTATTTCTGTGACCCACGTAAACAAAGAAAAGGACACTGCATTTAAGGAAATTGACAGTACCAAAATCAATAAAAGTGATGAAAAGTTACAAAAGATCAGCTGTTCTAAACCAGGAGTTCCAGAGTTTCTTAATGTACAGTTAAATAAGGTAGATGCTAAACCGGCAACTCACGTGGTACTAACAGCTAATGTCATACCAAAGAAAATTGATAGTTCGCAAACTGAAAAAGAACAAGACGTTGAAAACTTTTTAGTCACCGACGTTAAAGGTGTTAATATTTCAGTCAAGCCTGTTAAGCATAACGATGTCGCAGAAAATCTAATAATAGAGGAAAAATGCGCAAGTGTGGCTATTAAATCCAGTCCTACCTCTCCTCGAAGTCCAGTAACACCTATACATTTCATGAAAAAGAAATCGATAAGTATTGAATCACAAGATCGAATAGAAAAACCTAGGACTAGTTCAGTAAGTACGAATGGAAGCACAGACATAATTGATGATAATATATCTCTTGATCAAAAATCGCATTCTAGTTTCGGAAGTAAGAGCTCTATTCAAAGTACTGACAGTAACGAACATAAAATTCCAGATCGCCATGAAGAGACAGTTATATTTAGAAAAAAATCTATTATAAATAGAGAATCGAAGAGTGAAAAGAAGAATGATGATGAACCTGAATTGATGAAAGTTTTTGCCAGACGATCACTTAAACTCAAAGATTGTGAAGCCGATAATTTGGCTCAAGAAATTGCTGAAGCTAATGCTAGAAAAGAAGTAGATAACAACGCTACAAAGACTAAAATACTCAAAAACGAATTTAATGCTTCTATAAAATCAAGAGATAGTGATAAAGAAAATGACGACAGTAAAGATGAAAGTGTCGAAAACAAATTCGTCGATATCGCAACACGTGTAAGCCAGTTTGGAGTGCCACACTACCAAAGAAGCGTTAGCATTAACAGTGTAAGCACAAAACGAGATAGTGCCCCAGTTTTTAAAAATGAAGTGAACAAATATAAAAAGGAAGTATCGGATTCTACGCCAGAGAAACGACTTAGAAACCGGACATTCCCCGATCCATCTAATGATCGTGAGGATATTAAAAATATTACGAAAAACGAGGCAATGGCGTACAAAGCAGATACGCTCACTAAACGACCTTGGCAAATGAAAGATGATTTCAGACAATCGGTAGAAAAGGAAAAGCGAGACAGTACTGTGATAGAAAAAGAAAGTGATGGTCAGAAATGTGAAAGTGGGAAAGAGAGGGTAGTGGAAGAAGCGGACGCGTCTCCACAATTTAAAGGAATTTTACAAATGAGAGCCGAATGGGAGAGACGAGCAAAACAAGGGATGACCAAATGAATCAAGGTGCTAAGTATGGTATTGATAGTAGTTCGGTATTGTGTTTTCTAGTTGTAGACAAAATATTAGATATAACAGGCCTATGAATTAACGACGTGTCGAGGTCAGTACATGTATGCGATACATCAACATTGTTGATTTTATAGTTTTCTAGTTTATAAAATTATCTATTTAGTGTTTAGGTAACGACTAACTCCAGTAGTCTAATTGTTTAGAGAATTAAAAATTACAATGACATAGGACATATCGCGAATTGTAATCATTTGCCAAATAGGAATATAATTTAACCATTTGTGTGATTAAGACACTTGTTTCGTATTTATTTAAAGGAGACTGGAAAATTACGTATACGAAATTTTACTACGGAAAATCAAACGTAGCTTATTTTTAAGGTATTTTGTAACTTTCAATGAATATAAAAGTGTAATGATTTATTGTTACTACATTTTTAATTTGGTAAGTTCGGAATGAAATGGATTATGATCTCTATACTGTTTATTATGTCCTCGATCGTGGTATCGTTTAGGACGGTGTACGTTGTGATGTGTTGCTATGGACTATGAATTATTTGAATTGCAACAAAAAGGTTATTTATATTTAAAAGACTAAAGTAGTGATGACGACGGATGAAATATTATTCCAGTCTCCGCTAAGTATAGACAGCACTAATTGTAAACCCTTAGTAAAATCAAAGTATATTTTTCATAACTTTCCAATATAGATGTTAATTAACATAGATATAAATTGTAGATCCACATATTCTCAGAATAACATTATATGAATAGAATGCTAACGCTCGTTGTTAAGCCAATGTATTTTTGAGTGTTATTAAAACGATATATCGTATTATATTTTATTAAAGACTACTTATGTATTAAACATTTCTGAATTGTGAAATACAAATTTTATTCCTATAGTTCTTATGTTGTTTTCTTTGTTCCCGAACTTTTCATCCCCATCATAAATGCTAGGATATGATCAAGTTTTCCTAAAAAATTTAAATGTAGAATATATTATGGAAATATGTTGCCCTATAACGCCTAAAAAACGTAGAAACTTCTACCTCATTGAACAAACAAGGTGTAAAAACTCCTTAAAAATAGTCTCTTTAAGCTACCTAAACATTTTGTTTAATTTGCAATAGACGGATTTCGACTACTTTCACTTAGAGAAATCAGTGGGCAAACTGTGCCTGGGTGAGTGATAGTATTCTATTATTTGTATAGTTTTGTTAAAAGAGTATACCTTAAAATACTTTTTAATACAGTTACTCAAAAAGTAGCGTATTGCAGGGACGTATAGCGTTCGGATAGTGGGCTATTACACACTCGTGCTTTTTCTTTACCTTTTCCGAACTCGTGCGTTCTCTTTCCCAACTATCAAAATAATGTATTCTATTAAAAAGAAAAAAACGAAGTTATTACAAATATTTTTAAAAAGAAGCTACTAATTTGTTTCAATATCAGATTTAATGATTTAATTCAATGTGTTCGGCTAGGTTTCATTTTATTTTATCTTATTAAATTTTATTTTTTCTTATCAATAAAATAATTCCACTGAAGACTTGGCTGTATGGGCATAGTTCCCTTTGCCTATCCAGAATGGGTGAAGAAAAAAAATCTCTGCTTATATTCTTTTACGTTCGGCGCCATTTTGTGTCTTTATTATTTTATTAAATTGCTTCATTTTTTCGCAACTGTATTAAAAATAGTCGTTCATTACACGTGCGGAACCGTCCTTGCAACTTGTTCCGAATGTCGACCCTCGCCTTCAGCTGCGCCTCGGCTCGGGTCGACATTTGTCGGAATTCGTTGCAATGACAGGCTTTCCGCACTTGTAACGAAATATACTATTTTCCTTAGATCATTAATATGTCTAGATGGAGTGTCGCCCTACAATCGAAACAAAAAGAACAGGCCAACATTTTCAAACATGTATTCGTGAATAGTGGTACCAGCTACTACAGTTCTCCCATGATGATCCTTTTTAATCTCGTTACACTTCAACACAAACCTTCATTATAAATAAAAACAATAATGCGTAAAAATTCATGCGTATTCTATGACAGTGGGATGGATACTAAAGACAGAGAAAGCATTTAGAGGCTAACAGTAAGCCGCTATTTTTTTGGACGTGTTTTCCGCGCGACACTCTATCTAGACATATTATTGATCTAAGCTAATTTCTTTATATACAATTTCTATCAAAACTATCTCTACCTAATAATACCTCCATAATACCATATTCTACAAATAAAAAAATCATCGGTGGATTAAGCGCATATAATATTATATGTTATCCTGCTAACTTTCTTTATCCACCAAACAATGTTTTAGATAGATGACCCGCCAGTATCTTTATAGTAGATATCTTTATTGTATCTATTTCTAAAGATAGGCAAAGTAATATGTAACGCGGACTACAATATAATATCTACAAAATATATAAGTGAAGATCTGCCAACCTAAACACCACTATTTTTTAATTACCAAAAAAAATTAACTATATCAGTCGCCGCTAGTGAACACATTACAGTAATAAAAAAAACGCAACTCGTTATTAAAAAAACCCACATTATAGCTAATTGTTGGACAAATGCAATAAAATATACGTATATATTATATAGTACGTACGCGCATAACAACTCTTAGTGATAACAACAAATACTACAAATTCTCAGTGAATGCACTGAAAATTTGTAGCTTGAAACTAAATAAATAAGCAAGGAGTATCGGGGTATGAGGCGATGGTCGGGCGGTGGGCTTATGATTTTTATGATTCGTAAATTGTGGGTAGTCTGCGACCGGTACTGTATTACTGCGAAGTAGGTAAGTGTGTTAATATTCACTATTGTTAATAATTGATTCTAACTTTTAAAATACGCCAATTACATTCCTTGTTTACCTAATTCACTTTATTTTCATAAGTATTGAGTTATGTATTATCAAATCTCGACTCGATTTGAATACCAAGGTAATTTTGTCTAATTTATTTATTTTGAATTGAAAGTTAGAATAATAATAATTGTTAGGTAAGTAACTAACAAAGAATGTACCTAATTTATTAATTTAGCACTAAACTTTTCGTACTTAATCTAGATACTTACCTAGTTATTACACAAATAGCTCACAATATTACTATTGAAACCGGAAATGACTGGGGTAAGTAATACAAAATAATGTTGTGTAGGTAGGTACCTTCATACTGTATACAACGGTATGCAAAGCAGCGCAATAGCTATTTCTCGCTTGGTTTTCATAAATGAAATGACACATATTTTTTGTTGTAGAATTATTGTGTCCATGGTTTTGCATTGAATATAGGAAAACTTAAAAGTAAAAAAAAAAATATGACTACATATATACGATTAGGTATGCCTAGGTTTAGTGTTTTGGGCGACTCTGATCACGTACTATAAGGGGGCACGTATATCCAAGTAACATATAAATACTTCAGGACGCAGCAACTCCTTCACGAAAAAAATCTAAAGAGAATGAAAGAATTTATGCTTACCATACGTACTGCATCCTACACGACCTTTGTCACATCTAGGTATATGCTAATATCTAGACTTGGTAAATATAACACAAAGTATAATATTATATCGACTCCTAAATCTACATTTCCCAGACTCGAGGTATTTGATTAGGGATATTTCTGGCAGTATATAGGACTTTTAATATCGCTGAGGATTATTTGCTTTCCGCGTCTCGTAAGGAAATGAAAAACTTTTTGTACAAGTAAAAATATTTTTCGTATATTTGATTCTTGTTTGATGATGGTATGTTTCAGCTAATATAATCCGCATAACCTTATCTATTTTTATGAATATACAATTTTTTTATGATGATCATAAACAAGTCCAACAATGGCTGCTATAAATAAGTTTATATATTATGGTGGCGAGATTATGTGATGCCCGAAGTCTACGGGTCCATTAAACGCAAGTATATGTTATATCGTTTAGTAAAGTAAGTATGAAACAATTACTGTTAATGTTTATTTATATATTGTGTTATTATTGATACAACAATATTATACATATACAAAAATTATTTAAAAAAAATTTGAAAAAAAAAATGTCTAAAAATAAATGAAATTTAAGTGTATGTTATTTAAAATTTTAGACGACCTCTGTGGCTCAATGGTTAGCGCGGTGGCGTTCAAGCCGGAGGTTGCGGGTTCGAATCCCGCCAGGGAACAAAAAAGTTTCTGTGTTCCTGGGTCATGGATGTGTATAATATAATAAAAATCTTAAATATAAGTATTAATATAAAACGTATTAAATATATGTATTTCCGTTGTCTGGTACCCGTAACACAAGTCTCTTCGAGAACTTAGCACGGGACCAGATTGACGTGGTGTAAAAGCGTCCATAGATATTATTATTATTATTATAAATTAACAGCTCTAAATGTATATGAAAGTATAATAGGTATTTACATCATAAACAGTTTTTAACTTGCTTTTCCAGTGTCTGTCGGTTTGTTCCTACCAGTCTCTGAAACGACTGGACCGAATTTGATCGGACTTTTACTGGCAGATAACTGATATTACAAGAAGTAACTAAGCTACAAAGATTATCATTATCAACAAAAATTTTTTGGTACTGAGAGTAATATAATTTTATCGGACCAAAATATTGTCTAACCGGGATTAAGAAAAGATATTTCTATCCTAATTGACATTATACATAATATGTATACGAGAGGTCCTTTTTTATTTACGTCGCAAAATCATAATGGTTCCTAAGTTTTAGGGATTCTGAAATCGATGAGGTGTTCTAATAGCATAATCAATAATAATCATCTCGTCTAATTAAAAGATAGCTAAGTGCTATCTTTTCATTTTATTTGAAAATCTAATTTGCTCCACTTGGGCTATGTTCTTAGATTGCCACACTATTCGTGACGTATGAAATGAGGAACGAACGTTGATATGTGGAATGTCCACCAATTGTATGGTATTGTTAGTAGTTCATCAATGCTGTTTTTTCTTTTCAAAATAAAACAAAATTTGTAATGCATACCAAATATTTAATTACAAAATATTTATATCATACGTAACCTTTGCGAGATGTGCCCCTAAAAAGAGGGCAATTTCTAAACGCAGGGGTTGTTTCGCGCATGCGCAGAACGCAATCCAAGTAACCCCAAATCACAATTGAGAAGCAGTCAGCCACCATTTTATTTTCATTTATTTCTGTGTCTCTATACGATATTTAAAAACACTGGTATATCGAGAGGAAAACACTGATCCTAGACCACATATAGTGCAGTGTTAAGCCGCGGGTTGTAATTTTGGATTCTTAAACTTACGTAATCTTACTTATCAACTGAAGATTGGTTAAGTTCGCTACACAGAGGTAAGTTTTATATATTAATGTGTTTATATTAATGTACATGTCGAAAAAATATTGATTTTCAATTTAATCTTGCGTCCCATCTCATAACATAATTCTGTAACATGTAGATTGGTGTTTATCAAATGATAGTAATAACATCTTACTTTATTTTTTATGCGTGTTAAAAAGTGCGTTGGTGCTTCTGAAAATTAAATCATTCTTAATTTTGAAAACAGATTGTTAAGGTTAGGAGAAAATGAACATAATTAAAAGGTAATAGTAGTTGAGTACTTGCAAGCAGTAGTGTATTCATTATCGCTCCTATTTTATTTAAAAGAATCCTTAAAAATAACGAAAGCTCAATGGGCAGCTAATACAACCAAAGTTTCAAAATCGTCGCGCATTTTAATATTTTACTAATACTATATAGATATATTTATTTGCTTGTATTGCTTCTTTTAATTCAAAGTAATAGACAGAGACAGACCTATATCGTTGTACGTCTCACATTTATTAGGATAATGAAATAACTTTGATTGGTTTAATGTACTGCTTTGATTGAATTTACCAATAGCCTAGTTGTTTAAGAAATAATTAAATTATACAGAGATCCAATAAATGTTTTAATTTTAAACATGTATACACAGGATTTACATTTTTCAATTTGAAACTAAGGTAACGTTCACTAAATTTACGTCTAAATTAATTATAAGGTTTCTCGTGAAGGTCAACGTTTTTCGTAAGTGCGTAATACATTTTATGTTGTATGAAGATTTTCGTATAACGTAGATGTTTATCTTCCCTATATCTACTAGGGTTGGTTTGTTTTCTTGAAAGTGTACCATTTCTGTCTTCTTATTTCGTATGGAAGTAGCACATTTAGCATATCCAGAGGCTTAATGGTTTTTTAAAGAAATTCTGGGAAAACACCTCGCCCGTTAAGGCAACACTAACTGATTAAAAAAAATGTTATATAAAATTCTACATTACGTAATTTTGCTCATTGATATTATAATTAAAATCGCTTCAAATATTCAAGCTATGTCTACTAAAATATTCTGCAATGTATTTGCAAACGCAAGGAAATTTGCAAATAAGCAAGCAATGTAAGTAAAAGAATTTAGAAGATAAAAAATGGAGTATCTATTTTGTATTCAACAAAAAAGCTGGTAGTCGTCAGCATTGAATACTATTATAGTGGGAATCACTGGGTACAGTCCTGTAATACAATTTAGTCCATTCAACTGGGTGGGACGACGAACTCTGAGGGATGAACATGAAGTTGTATTCTCTCTAGTTTAGTTTAGCATAGAATCTTGGCGTTTATTGATAGAGGCCTCTAGCAGCAGACCAAAAATGTTGATAGATAAATTAGGCGGTGACTTTAAACCGTTTTTTCATATCTTAGAAGAAGAATATTATATAGTTTAGACAATATTACATAATCTGTAAAACTATATCTTACTAATATTAAAACCATGAAAATTTGTATGTGTTGATGTTTGTTACTCTTTCAAGTCAAAATTACTGAATGGATTTTGATGAAAGTTTACGATAATATAGCTTATACATCAAAATAACACATAGGTGAAATCGCGGGGCGCTGCTAGTTATAATATATTTGAAAATATTTTCATAATCTTAATTAAAATTACAGTTTTCCTATAGATGATAGTGAATAATCTAAAATTCAATATTTAACTGCCTTACAGGTGTTTGTTAATATGACTTACATATTTTCATAGTTATTGGAGCGTTCAGATGTGACGCATAGCATTTCTAGGTTACGCTGTAAGGCGTTTTCCTAGAAGGTTTTTTCAATTAAAAGGCTTGACACAGAAAACTAACGCTACCTATTTAGCAGAATTACTCATTTTGTAGTGGTAGGAATTTGTAAAAGTAATAACTTGCTTTATATAGCGTTAATTTTATTAAACGTACTAATATAATTTAAGCTAATATCCAAATAGTTGCCTACTTAAAAATGTTGAACTTTAAAATCAAAATACAAAATCATTTTTTTAAACCTAAATTGTACAACCAAAGTATAATTTTGTACGTCAATTGAATGTACCACCGGTTTCAAGGCAAGCCCACTAAGATGAACCAGCAAAACAAACTCAGTGGACTAATCTTTATAAACAAATATTCTCTATAAAATTTTACACAATAAATTATCCAGAAATGCAATAAAACAAAACATCCTGAAAGATTTAAAATCATTCGAAAAGTATTATAAAGTTAAAGATTTCATGGCAGATACCTATGCGATACCTACCGCTCAGAAGATCCTATTCTTTATCAATTGTTTTGAATTTAGAATTATATTCTTCGGTTCAATGCAACTAGATATACTTCATATTTTATAACAAGGAATATTTTATATATATGTCAGTCGGAAATCATATTAATTTGCATAGTGCTATACAGAGCGGATCTACATACGGACTTTTGGGCTGTAGCCCGGGCTTTGAAACCAATGCTATGAAAAATATGAATATTTCATAATTTTCATATCGTTCATATCGAAGTAAAAATTATCGAAAATTATGATAAATTTGAGTAATTCCGAGTTTTTATAGTTGATGCTCTAATGAAGTCAGGTTAATGGACAATATTTATTAAGAAATAAATTTTTCGTTTATTAAACGAAACCTACCTTAAAATATTTTTATACCATAATATAAGTTCATATTATATTTTTAAACCCTTAATATTCTACTTGGGAAAAAGTATCAGGCTGGAGCTGTTTAAAATACTCATTAACTATTTAAAACCGTTTTTTTTAAATAAACACTTGATAACGTATTGGAGGCTAACAATTTGAATATACCGACGAAAAAGACGAATGTCAACAACAACAACAAATCAACATGAAATGTGATTTATGTAACGCTTGCCTATACGGCAGCAAAAGGCAACAAATTTGTTCGAAGACCCGTGTATATGGTTGCATAGAGGTTTGGGAATACGTAGTGTTGGTCGACAACTAAATGAAAAATCGACTTGAGTCTCGTTCGAGTGAGTTGTGAGGAGCGAAAGGCTCGTTCTGACGTTCATTACGATATATCTTTATTTAATAGTGAATTCGAGCTTATTTCTCGTGTCTATTTTGTTAAATGTACACATATTTGTGATGTGTATTGCTTGTATTTGTCAAATAATGAACATTTTTATTGCCTACAAATAAAGCCTACAAATTAACACAATCTAAAATTCCGCATTAAATCGATTTTTGGTGAAAATAATGTTATTAGACCACATCTTTTTTACTTCGATTTCATGGCTGATTAGAATGTAGAGTATTATAACAGGCAACTCAGTGTCGCGTCCGAGCCGGTGAACTCATGTAATATGTATTCTCACATAACAGTGTTTTTAAAGCGCTTTTTTATCAATCGCTGTTGCATTTTCGATGTAGAACGTTAGATCGAATTGAGCATGCGGAGCTCGCAACTCTTGCTAACGTCGGGTTTTATCGCGACGCTCATTACATTCGTACGAATTGGGCCTATTTTGTAAGGCCGGTTTTTATGGCAATTAAATTTGAATGAATGAATGAATGAATTATAATTTATTGTGCACACAAACAGAAGTACATAATAACAGTCACAAAACATTATGTCAAACACGTTTGTGTACACAAAGGCGGTTTTATTGCTTGCATAGAAATTTCTTCCAGACAACCTTTGTGTATACGATAGGGGAAAAAATAAATAAATGTAAAAACATGGTAGTTAGAACAAAAATTACAAATCAGCACAAAAAAAAAATTTGGAGAATAAAATACATAATTTCAAATTATTCTCTAGAGTCGAGGGTAGTTAAATAAAAAAACTTGCATTATGCTTGTCATCTGTCAACGTCCCTCCTTACATACATGTGTTATGCTCCGCCTCTCTTCCGCCAGCCGTTAACAAGTATAGACGCTTTTCCGCTAACTGTTAAACTGTAAACCAAGCTATAGGCCTATCAAAGCTTTGATCGCGATCGCGTGTGTGAGTGTGAGTTGTTGCCGCATATCTACAGACTTTTAGAAGACTAAAGGGTACAAGGGGGTACGAGAGCTGCTGGCATCCCTGGAAGAAGAGCAAGAATACACCAGGTCAGTCACATATCCCATATTCCTGCCTCCTGTACATCGACCTTAAGTCTGTCCTATATATTGTACAAGCTGATGCAAGTCAATCTACATCTACACTAATATTAAACGCATAAAGAGGAAAACTTTGTTTGTTTTTTTGGTTGTAATGAATAGGCTCAAAAAGTACTGGACCGATTTCAAAAATTCTTTCACCATTCGAAAGCTACATTATACACGAGTAACATAGGCTAAATTTTATTCTGAAAAAAAGGGTTCCGCAAGATATTAGGGTTTTTCGGGCACACGGTGTAAAAAATCAACCAGAAAAGTTACTTATTTTGCATACTAAGATCCCGTTGTAAATCTTAGTTAACGCAGGCGAAGCTGCGGGCAACAGCTAGTTTCATATATTTGTAACAAACGCAAAAATACAGTCCACTCTCTCATTTACATACCGTATTTAATTTTATATGGTTAAACTGGATTATCTCCCTTTAAATATATTATCTGGCCTCACTAGCTATCGAGAATAGATATTTCTCCCGCACCTCCAATATGGATAATCATTGTAAGAGTTAAAAATGTAAGCCGCCGTGTAGATTACATTGAAAACGCTGTCTGATGTTTTGAGACCTACAAAAAAGGAGAAATTAAGCATCACCAGTCCGGATTCGCCCGTAAATCTTAGTTGCTATAGCAATCCGAAAATGCAGGTAACAGCTAGTATTTTTAATTTTCAACAACATGCAAATCAAAACTATTTAATATACCCATTTAATAGGCTAATCTTACAAAAATGAGAGTAAATAATTTTATTAGAGGTGATGATAGAAATAAAAGGAGGTTAATAAAACGACAACTAAATTGGTTACTTAATTATACATTTATATTAATTCATATGAAACAAAACCTTGCGCTCTACTATTTTAAATATACATGTTATTATTGCCTCCATAAAAATCATTAAATGCATCGCACCTGGCGCGAGCTCAGCTCTTCAGTTCAGCAATAATGCGAAAAGGAGCAGCAAAGGCTTTTATCAGGAGAGGTCTTCACGCCGCGCCGTGACGTCGAGGGGGCGCCACTCGACACCACAGTCTGCTGCAACACTTTTAATTATCGCTTTTATCTACTTTTTTCTTTGGATTCCCTAATTACTTTTACTAATGATTTTTGTGTTTCAATTTAATTGTTGAAAAATGTTTGTGGTTTTAAATTAGTGAATACTCATGCATTTTTAAATCTAGGTAGACTGATAACAAAAAATATATATTTTTTAATATATACCTGTAAGTGTAAATTGTCAATAAGGTTAGAATTTGTATAAATAATTTACCTAAATTATTTTATGCACTTTTACTCCGTAGTTGTAACACGTGATGGTTAGATCTATGGCAATCAGTGACTTTATAAATATATATGATTATTATGATTTATGAAAGCTATATAACACGCAGAGTCATTTGTTATTTTTTTAGTTATTTAGTTTTAATTATACAGACTTTTTTCGCAAATTATAATTAAGATTGATTTTAAATTAGTTTTATTACCTTCGTAGGCATATCTTGTATTTATAACCTAACGTTATATTAAGCTAAAAAAATCTACACTATCGATTAGATTTTCACATTTCATTGGATGATTTTGAAAACAAATTTGTGAGGAAATTATAGTGTGGAATAATCTAAATTTAAAAAGCACTAAGTTATAACACATATTTGTATAATACAGTAGAACCTCGATAACTCAAACCTCGATAACTTTAAAAAATAATATGTTCCCGTTCCTTAACCTATCATTAATATGACCCTTGATAACTTTAAATATTGTGTGTTTCCCTTGGACTTTAACTTATCGAGGTTGTACTGTATTATTATCATATTTGTAGTTTAAATATAAGTATATATATCTTATATTACCCTAGGATTCCAGGATGTATCTAGGACCTGGTTATAATCCCTCAGACTACGAGTATAAGCTTAAAACTTTTCCCATTTCGCGTTTATAGCGTAACACACAAACAGCGAATTATAACATCCTGCATAAAGTTGTCCGTTGCGGTCGGCGCAGACAGGCCCCGCATACGTCACGGTGAGAGACGGCGCGGTCACGACACCTGGGGTTACTGAGGGGTAGCGGGGGTTTCCAGGAGAACATTGTAATTGCAACTTCTAAGCCTATAAACGTTCATTAAGCCCGTAATTTAACTTGGCTTATAAGAAATAGGGATGTACCAAATATCTGTATTGTCGATATTAAGTTTACGATTCGATAATTTGAATAATCATCACGAATTATATATTTAGCAGTGTTAATTGATGGTGTATGGTTATTGTCTCACTCGTAGATTTGCTTGTGTTAATCACTACCAAATATATCTTAGGATACTCGTAGAATACGACTGATTAGAAATTACACATAATGTCTTAAAAGTTGTACCGAAATATTTTTCTACAATATTTTAATTATACAAAGTACAATTAATGTAATCGATAGTTTTATAGAAAACTATTTCCATTTTACATAGTTTCTTAGAACTGTGTCATCTTATTAAAATTTTCCGTAGGACAAAAATGGTGCAGCTCGCAGCCGATAACTTATCATGAAAGTAGGCGATTATGTAATACGTTTTCAAGAGTCTCGTGAATGACCTGCTGGCTGCTACTAATATTAGCTATTCAGGTCGAATTATAACACATTTATAGTAGGTGATCTAAATACTCAACGTCTAAGCAACTAAGGTTTCTTTTAAGAAGTTAGCCAGCTGCTAAAACTTAATTAAAGTACCTCGTTAAACCTCGTGAAGGGTTAATTACTTTATATTAGAACTTAAACTGGTAGATCGCCATCCAATGTTAACAATGTTTCTATTTAAAAAAAAAAACAGTATCCAAGGTTAATTCCTACTATGCTAGAACTAATAATTTTTAGGTGGGTCATCTGTTCATCTACTGTTTCGATTGAGCTTAAATGCCAAATAGATCGAAAAGTGTGGACCTTTAAAAAAATTTGATTTAGGTCATAAATATCGTGCCTTATCTAAAAGAAAAACTCATAGTCAATAATTATAATGCTCTATATCCATGAAGATTCAAGAGTAAAGGATACGTTTATTTATTTATTTATATTTTTTGACAACAGAAATACATAAAATTACAAAACAGAACTCATACAATCGATAGGCTACGAACCTTACAAAAAGAATATGTAGGTAGACTAAGTGTTGGTCGGCCAATAATGAGGTATGAAGACGGTGGAGATGGTGGGAAGTGGTGGCCGGTCTTTTTTAGATGAGAGGGGCAATTTCGTCTGGGCGTGTATTGAAGGAGTGAGGCGGAGAGTTGGAGTGAGACGATGATAAAGATCTATCTGAACCATTGCTGCGGGACAAAAGAAACACGTAAAGAAGGAGATAGGATAAGAGTTTTGGATTAGTAGCGGATTTCCGAGCGTTTCGTCTTCGAATTGTCTTAACATAGAACATTCTTGATGTACTTCATAGTGGGCAAGTGCTTAATAACTCAAATTCAAAGTGGGTCACGCACTTGACTGCGCAGACCTAGTGCCAACAACTCTAGTTTCATAACGATGTGTGTTCAAGCAATATGTTGGAAATTAACAAATGATCCTTAGAACTTATGTGTCTTGTAATAATAAATCTACCTACTACATACAGAGAAATGTATATAAAAGTTGAGCTTTCCCTAAAATTTTATTTTTAAACGTTGTTTTATTATTTTTAACAACTAACATTTTTCTTTACATGCCATTTATATATTATATTTACATGATATATCATAATAAGTATAACAGATTTTAAACTAGCGAACTATGCAAATATAATTCTTCGATATTGTAAATAAATTATTTCTCGACGATCAAAAAAGTATTGGATAAAAGTGAAGAAGAAATCGATTGTTTAACATCCTTAGCAATGCAGCCTAATATTTTCAAAATATTCAAATGGTCTATGTAAACAGTAGGTATTTGTATATTTAAAGTAATTTGTTTACTCACTTCCGTGTCACGCCAGCCAAGCGTGAGTTTACCCTCGTCAGGTTTATTTAAAGCTGGGGTAGATTGAAAAGACTTTATTACAACTACGCTAAGGTTTGAATCAGCGTTTGTAGACATTTTTCACTATTTTCAATGTTATCTTGAGAGCAATTTAATAATATAACACATAAGAAACAACTGAGAAAAGTCTCAAAAATAATAAAATTTCCTTGTGCTTTTAAATTATTTATTCAAATCCACTCGCGAGCTACAGCTGGGAATAAGGACATTTAAAGAAACAAACGAAACACACCATAGCCTTATTATATTATTATAAATATTAAATTGAGATGGTTATTTTAAGTTTTACACTGCTTAGAACGTGATATCGGCATGTTCTATATATACTCTATTTCATTTAAAGTCGATATTATGTCGATGATTATCATGTCGATGAATATTTAAGATTGTAAGGGCCTGTTTCACAATCTCCCTTTAAGTTCCCTATAGGCTATTGGCAACATATTTGACAGATGTTTGACAGATACTCCATACTCTATCTGTCAAACATCTGTCAAATATGTTGCCAATAGCCTATAGGGAACTTAAAGGGAGATTGTGAAACAGGCCCTAAGACATCGTAAAGATTCTATTTTTAAACCTTAAAGTTGGTGCGGTTTTGTATACAAGTTTGGTATATAACTACACTAGTGTGAAATTGTATGTGTATGTGTGTGTTGCAGTGATGCTCGCGATGCGTGCTAGGGGAGGGCAGCCCTAGGGGATGCTCTGCGGCGCCATCTGGTCCGCCGCGCCGGTGTCCCTGCGAGGTCTGGCGCCGCCGCTGCCCGCGCGCACGCCCATCCTCGCCCAGCTCGTCATGCACGCTCTGCACGCGCATGATGACTCCAGCTTCATAGGTGAGTGCATCTTCATCTAAGAGAATATATTTCCTTCCTTCAAGAAAAGAGCAAACTCAAGCTTAAAAGGCCGATAAGGCATTTACAGGCTACAAATCCTCCTGTCGAATCAAATAATATTAAAATATCTTTATTTCTTACTTATCTTTACACTTAAAATATTATGTTAAAAGAAATAGTCAAAAGAACACAAAACATGTGTTGCATTCAAATAAAAAATAAATTAGTCAAAAGAAGCTTAATGTTATGATGTATACAAGCTTTCATTAAAAATTTAAGCGGCTGGTCCAATTATAAGCTCATCTTAAACGAGATGTTTTACCATTTGATACATAATATATAATATTAATCAAATCGTTATATATGTCCCGTGTATAGACACGGGTCTTCTCCTCGCAATCAGGAGTTAGGCCTTAGTTCACCTATGCGCTGACCAAGCAATGCAAGGCAAAGCTAGTTGGTGAACTTCACATACCTTCAAAGCCATCTGTCATGTCAATCTCATAAGGCTTTGAAATAAACTCCATATGATTACCATGCAAAAAGGTTTTATAGAACCTATGAAATGTATCTAAGATAACATAATGTCCTTTTGTATGAATATTTCTTAGGGTTTCTTGGATGTTTTAAGAAGCCGACGAGCGTGATGCTATTTTATAATTAGATTTATAGAATATAAATGAATAATATATTTTTTTAAATATTTTAACTCTTTGTATTCCTTGAAAATAAATAATTAAATATCTATACATTTCCCGTACTATAAGGCTAAACATCAAGGCGAGCGAGCTCAAAGCTCTCGATCGCGTTCGTCATTGATTCTTCTGTCCTTGGGTAACATCCACAAATGGAACGTTTTTGTAAAGGGTTCGTTTTACTTAACTTCAGACTACAGTTGAAGTTCAATACACAAATGTTCTATTTATTAAAATATTTAACTATTTTATTTATTTAAACATAAAATATTACAAGAATATTGTATTGTTTTTTGTATGGTGCGGATGATATTTCAAAGATTTTGACTTTAATACAGACATGCATATATACAAACCTTTAAATCACCTGTTGGTAATAATCAGATTTCAGACAGTTATTAAATTGTTAGTTCATATCTATCATATTAGTTTCATGCTATATTAAATAATTACCAGTGGTAAAAACACCGCGAAATGAACTTACTAATGTACATAAACTGCACCCTTTAACAAAAGCCCTGAATATATTCACTGGTTTCACTGAACGTGCAAATTTGAGTCTCAAAAAGTGCTCAAAGCAAACTGAAGACTAACTTCGAGGGGACATTAGTTCTATTTCAAATGGGTCACATAAAACCTCCGCTGGCGATATTCCAGAAAATTCCAAACTTGGAACGAATACATGAAACACTAAGACCTGCAAACTAAAACTAATGGCGTTTCCTTTCTTTGGTAGTGTAATGGTTGTTCTAAGGCCCTTGCTTACAGCAGTAGATGCTAAACACCATTGGATGGACTAATGATTGATAATCATCACACATCATTATCAACCATAATAATATAGTGTCACGCAGAAGTAGAAAATCTACTTCCGTCTATATTAATCACTACATATTATAAAACAAAGTCGCTTTTTCTGTCCCTATATCCCTTTGTACGCTTAAATCTTTAAAACTATGCAACGGATTTTGATGCGGTTTTTTTTAATAGATAGGACAATTCAAGAGGAAGGTTTATGTATATAATTTACTAAGTTTTTATATACATTGGCTAAGATATAACAATAATTGTTGAAGGTGTCGGGAAAAAATAGGCCGCTTGGGAGTTTTCAACGAAAACGCTGCCTAAACCCTTTGAGATATAACAAAATAATGTATGGTGGAATTGTGTATCTTAAATAGGTCTACAAAAAAGTCCGCGATGGCATATGTCTATCTCTTAGGGATATCATACTATATCCATTTAATACTTAAAAAAATGGGCAATTATAACGTGATAATTTGAAAGTTATTTACACAAATACGGTATGAATTCTTATCATTTTAAATCAGTTAATTGGCATGTGCATTTTATGAAGATTATTTTTGCCCTTTACATCATGCAAATTAAATTAATACTTTAGGAGATATGGCAAAATCAAAATAATGCTGAAGAAAATAAATCGTGTTGCTGTGGTACGAACGGGCGCGGGCGGTTGTCTGGTGTCTAAGGCCGTAGTGTATCAACTCACCAGAGTAGACGTAATAATATGATCAACGTATGGTGGAATATATATAATAATAGTATACTAAATATACCTATAGAAAATCTGGAATCTGGAATCGAAGGGATATATGTCTTTATGTTCAAGATAACATATATTCATTTTAATACAAAAACTTAGTCATTATTAAAATAGAAAATGATCATCATCAGACATGATAAATCCGTAAACCTAAATTCACGCGGGCGAAGCTGCGGGTAACAGCTAGTAATCTATATTATGACATGTGCCCGCGGATTCTTAGCGAATGTATGTATGGGGATACGTATATTAATATACTTCTATATTCTAGAATATTTTTTTTTATAGCATAGGAGGGCAAACGAAGAGCTGAAGCCTTGCGACTATAAAATAGACACGCATTAACATCCACACAATCAAAGGTTGTGCAGATTCGTTGCCCTCCTTTTCCCTATCCCCCCAATTGGCCACCGGAAACTCTCAAATCGCACGAAACGCGACAGCATTACTGTCACTTTACGCCAGTATTATGTGAGCGAGAAGTACCACCCCGGTCGTGCTGGCCCAATTCGCCTGCAAAGCAGCATAGTACTACTTTACAAATTTGCATATTAAGTATTAAGTTCTTAAGAAATATTTTGCTGTTTTTTTTAGGCCTGATAGAAAATTGTCTCGTTGCGTTCTCAAAAAAGGCTAAAAATATTTTTCAAAACCTAGTAGTCGATAAAATTACAAATTCCTGTTTTCGTTCTGCCATGTTTGCCAATTTACTGAAAAAGTTTAACAATAATCTCTTATCAAAAAGTTAAATTATATACAAGAATCCTCGTACATTTGTTGAAAAGGTTATATAAGATATAAATATAACTATTTTACATTTCTATTGAGATCAATATGAATAAAGATAAAATATATAATGAAAGGATATTTCGTATTCCATCTATACTCTATATAATATACCCATTCTGTAGAAGATATAACTGAGGAAAAAGAAGATCCCATCAAAGAATTGAACTGGAACAAGAAAATCTTTCCAGAGAGCACTTCGGGTTTGAATGAAACTTTAGTCACAGTGTTCCATTTTTAAAGTATGCACATTGAATATAATGTTTCTTAACCATTTCTTTGTATTGGAATATTTGTTTATTCTTGAGCTTACAAATTAATATAACAATTGTATTGGAGACATTGTTAACAAGGTGTACTTATCTCTATCAGAGATTTCTTCCAGCAAAACCTTGTAAAGTTGTGAGATACTCCGTAATTTAAAGACAGATAAATAAATATATTAATATTGAATAAGATAATAAATAAATTAGATTACCTGCAATAAATTAAATATATTCATTAAAATGAATACATATATAAATACATAATATACAATAAATAAATACACATATTATAATACGTATGAAATATACAATATATACATTAAAAATATAACAGTTAACTGTCAAGTGAGTTCAGAAAATGTTGCTTCAGACGATATTTGAAAGAAGTTATTGTAGGACTATCTCGGATGGATGGGGGAAGATTATTCCACATCTGAGCTGCTTTTATTGTAAAACTATTACCAAGAAGCACTGCTGTAATAAGGGATGGTCAAAGGTTTTAGTTGAGTACAAGCTCGAATAGAATATCTATTATCTAAGTCTTACTTGTATCAGTTTTTGTCGCTGTTGTTTCATTTACTGATGTATAATATATTGTTTTGCACCAGATTCCGGCCAGCGAATCCTAAAATATTTTATTTTGTAATATTATTTGGTGGCATAATTTTCGGCTTTCAATTAATTAGGTAGGAATAACGGATAAATTTTTATATATTATGTCAACATATTATCATGACACTCTTAAACGACCTGAAAACCGGAGCAGTGCGAGTCGGACTCACGTTTTGAGGGTTCAGTATAAAATATATTTTTTTCGTTATTTATCCATGAATTTACGGTTTGCAAGTTTTTCCCTTATTTTACTGCTTTATGACCTTAATACTTGCAAAATTTCATATCTCTTTATTAATATAAAGTTTATTACTTTGACAGACAGATAGACAACGCAGTGATCATATAAAGGACTTAAAAAAGATCCATACAGAAAAATAATTAAGATACACAATGTGTTGTAAAACATTATCAGTATTAAAATAAAATTTTCGAAATAATTAAGAGTTAGATAACTTGCGTCTTTATTATTCACGTTGGTGTAACATATGCTTTATAAATTGTACAGTCGTCTATAGAAATATTTATTAAACTTTTTTTTGAGTTATACTTTTTACATAAAAACTTTAAATGTATAAGCTACTGTATTTACTGACACTGAATAATACTGTAATTAGATTTTCCTATTATAAAATATGAATTTAAATAATAAAAAGGTATAAAGGGTCAATGGCCGACACTGCCCATCAGTCTGATAACTTGAACTCGCTCCTAAGCGCCACGTGTCATGTGTGTGTATGCAATATAAGTACACCGTTGTGTCTCGCTGTCGTAAGTACCATAAACCAAGTTAATGGTGTAAATAATAAGTATGGTACTTACCCAAATAGACAAGGCACAAAATATATCCCATTGGTAGAATAAAATACGAGATTTTACTAAAGTACGAACATCGGAATTATTTTTACAAAGTTTTGAAGATAATGTTTTCTTTTTATGTTTTGAAGAATTGTTTTCTTATGTTTGCGAGAATTTCACTTGGTAGATTGAAAAAAATTTTAGGGATATTATCGCGGCTCATTAAGATTTTACATGCACGATGTTTCGGATAGTTTATAGCAAGCACCAAGCACCAGCCTGCGTCCAATTAGCCCCTCTAGACTAGTGGCAAACGCTAAACGAATAGAATATATAATATTTTATTGTATGGGAATAACAATAGCTGCTCAAATTACATGTCGTAAACTAGTGTCATTCCCGTATTCTATTCCATTTCTATTCGTTTAGCGTTTGTACCACTTGTCTAGGGGGTTGATATCTCTTGACGAGAGAAAGATAATGTGTGAAAATGGAGTATTTTTTCAATTACCCAAACATCCGCACTAGGAGAGACAACTAAACTTGCTTTTTAATATTCTGTTGTCTCTTCTGTTGACATAACGAGAAGAGTGTGGAGTACACGCATGTTAGCTTCTGTAAACATAGAGATTATATAACAAGAAAAGGGTTAGACAAAATTATGTCGTGGATGTTAAAAATATGTTTGAAAATATTGATTAAATTGTAGTAAAGATGTTTCATACACGTATAGAAACATCACTACGTGACGCGTAACTAACTTCAGCAATATCGTATCGTAGCGGCATCTTCCCGCTTGAAATTTGTCATCGTCTCTGAGTTATCACTGACAATTTCCTGGCCAATAAGATATTGACAATAACGATCGATAACCAATAGACAGTTTGTGATTTTGTTACGTTAACGATGCACCACTCGATTTAGCGCGACTTAATCCCATTTTTTTTTTCGAACTTCGCTATCATTTTTTTAATGTTACTTTGTTTAAGTCTCCTCCGTTAAACTAAAATCGCTCGTATATGTTGCTGACTGTACGACGCGGTGGTCGGCGTCTAGATGTCTGTAGATACCGCTCGCGTGACTCCGCCGCCCATTTCGGAGGACTGTGTTATTTGTATTACTAATAACATCGATCGAACCGGTCAAATCGATTTCCATGCTTATTATAATCGAAAATAGCTCGTGTAGAGTTGAAAAGAATCGATACAATTGTTTCACGGAATAATGACGGTGATTCAAAGGGTCATTCTGAAATAGATAAAAAATAATATATTTGTTTTATTAAGGGCCTGTTTCACAATCTCCAGATAAGTTCCGAATAGGCTATCGGCAACATATTTCACAGATAGAGTATGGAGTATCTAGACAAATTAACTTGAATGCAAAAATACTGTTACGGTTGCGGAGTTATCTGCATACGTACAAACAAATTATTCATTTTAATTATATTACTTTTATTATATTGATACTTATTGCTATGAAATAGATTTATAAAAAAGTTTTATTTTAATGAAAATAATCATATTTTAAACTATACACGGTGTCCAGCTACAAATACATTATTTATAGCTAATCTGAAAAATATGAAAGGAATGAAAAACATCTTTATCGTTTTGGATTTAACGTTAATAGTAAAGCCACGTAAAGCTAAGGTCAGATAGATATCGCGTTACAAAAGTCTTCTCGAAGGTCAATATGATAAGGAGTCCTTGTCGCATGCAATTGATTGCTAGATAAAACCGCTTCTTCTATTGTTTGTATTAATGAAAAGGCTTATTTCATCATCATCAGCCTTTATCCGTCCACTGCAAAATGTGGCCTATCCCTCAATGAACGCCAAGACGACCGATGCCTTACCTCTCGCATCCAGCACTGACCGGCGATTGCACGGAGATTGTCTTCCCACCCGGTATAATGGCTGAACAACACTTCGTACATTTAAAGAAAACATCTGCCAGAGAACTAAAGTTTAGAAATTGTATTTTTGTATACTAATTTTGTACTGTTTTAAATTTTACACAAGTTATACATATAGGTGTGTCAAGGGAAATATAATTTTGTAACGATCATGTTTCCTAATATTTGCGAATTTTTTCATAATAAGTAAACTACTTAACATCAATCTCAAAAAGTCACGAGCGGTCCTCCCGTGACTATTTGTGGTTACTGTTAAATATCCGAAACGGCGAGCATGTAAAAAACTTAATAAACTGAGATTAAATCGTTTTATTACAATTTGAAGTATTAAATACATATTTTATACTACTATAGTATATTCATTACTATTAATTGAAACAAAATCTGATAGACTTCTGACGTTGAATAAAACCTTCAGAAGGTAGAAATCGGTCGAATGTGAACATAAATTACACGGAGCAAGGTTGAAATTTGAATAGGCATGTTTACGGGCCAGCGGGAAATCCGTGGGTGAGTCACCGCTGAAAACTGTGAAATGCGTCAGACGGCGCCATTCATATTCGTGGAAGGTATGAGGTTTAACTTAATATGTTTTATTATCATCATCAGTCTCAAACACTTGCCTCTCTCAATAAACGTCATCAGGAACACGGACTGTAGGGCTTTTCTGTAAAAACCATTTCGATATCGAGCTTCTCCTGAGTGATAGAGCTCACTTTACGTTACTTCGAAAGCGAACTTTATTGATATAGATGAAGAGTCGAGTTTTAAAGAATACAATTTTGTCAAACACGTCATATCACCGCGGATTCCGCTTTCGAGATTCGACGACTTTAATATAATACAGAATAGACCTACAGCTCTCAATAAATGCCAAGACAATCGATCGTAGCTAACTTGGACTGACTACTAGCAGAACTTCGTTCAGAATTGAGAATACAGATAATGTCACCTCATTTATTGGATTATGAATTTCATTTAAATAATGGACATATCATGCCACTGCAAAGAGTTAATGTAAGAAGATAGGTTCTGTTCTAAAAAGATAAAGCCAAATAAATAAACCATGCTCTGATGCACTTTAGAGCAACCATGGTTGCTGCATGCATGGTTGCTGTAAAGTATCCGAAACGTCGGGTATATATACAAAACAATAAAATCCGTAAAAGCTGTTTCATTATAATGAGTGAAATTCACGTAAACATAAGAAACCAATATCTTTTTTCTCTAAATATCTTTTTTATTAAATCACACCGGTACATATTATGTGGACATTCATATTCGTGACGGATATGTAACGTTTCCAAAGAAAACGTCAAGGATAGGGCGAAGTGAAGGTGGATGCCAAAGAAGACTGACCCCACCACCAAGTGGACACCTAGCCAGCAAGAGAGAGACTACATGGCAACATAAATTGTACTTATATAGTCAAGCAACTACGTTCACAGTGGAAGATTCGTAATCCTGAGTTAAAATTAGCACTGGCAGAAAATATGTTAAAAAATTATAAAATCTATTATACAGGCCATCATTACCATCATCCGCCTCTATCCATCACCTAATTAACACTAAGACGGCCGACCAACACTTCACCTTGGCACCTAGACGCGGCCTCCGCTCTTGGATCCTTGGACCTTTTTGGCCCATCGGCCATCCAAATATATATCTAACCACAATTGCGATCCAAAATGTTAGAACTTACCGGAATTCGTACATGCGACCTTTTACTTTAGTCGGCATCCAATTTATTAAATACTAGCAGCGCCTCGCGGTTTCACCCGTGTACTTCCTATTCCCGTGGGAATACGGAGATAAATTATAGCCTATGTGTTATTCTGATGTATGAGGTATATTATTGTAAAGTTTCATAAAAATCCCTTTAGTAGTTTTTACGTGAAATAGTAACAAATATCCATCCACCCATACATTCTTACGAACTTTTGCATTTATAATATTATAAGTAGAATTTTTATGAACACAACAATATCATAATTTCTCTTATAATGTGAAAGTGAAGACTTTAAAATACATAGAAGTACATGACAAGTATCGATTGTTTCGTGGAGAAAGCTACAAGCTTAAAGTTGGCATTATTTAGTATTTGTCGAGTGAGGTAGCGCCTTATGCCTAAGCTGGCATGATGTTTCTAAATAATACAGTGAAACTGCTTTAACTGGGAGGTGAGTTTGTACTTGTGAATGAGGTGTATTACGTTATTGAAATGGGATGGCGCCAACGGACCTCATTTTTGATTGTATCTTTATGTTTGTAGTGACATTTTTGTTTCCTTTTTTAAATCCAATGCGTTGACGCTCTTCTTGATCTTGCTCCTTTATAAAGTATTAAATAAAAATAAAAAAAGTGCGTGTGCGATTCACACACGATAGAAGTGAAACACATGTTAAATGCTCAAATACAAGTGTGCAATATACATACACACCGACATTTGCTCTCTCGCTCTTTTGTATTTGTGTCTCTTACCTGTCGTTTTTTCCGTTGCATCCGGTTTGAAATCACAACTATTCTAAAGAAGTTTCACTTCAAAAGATGCATGAAGTTATTATTTATAAACTATAAACTACTAATAATACACATTTATTTGAATTAGTTACCGGTGAAGGAAAACATCGTGAGGAAACCTGCATGCCTGATGAGATTGAAAGTCTTTAAAGGCACGTGAAGTTCACCAACCCGCATTGGGCCAGCGCATCGGTGAACTATGGTCCATCACCTTCCTCGTCTGATTTCGAGGAGGAGACTTGTGCCCAGCAGACATAAAGGGTTGATACTATTTGAAATAAAACATTTATAGTATATGAATTTGTATTTTGAATCAAAAATGGCTCACAGGTGTGAAAATGTATACAAATATATAATTTATCAATATTCATGCGTGTAACAGTTAAAAAGTTAACACACAATTCTGGGCATAATAATGTTATACATTTGCATAATTTTTGTTAATTATTTATGGAAAGCTTTTGTGATTACCATTAAAAGGTAGTATTTAGAATTATAATACAAATTAGATTGTTATATTTACGCCATTTAATATATTTTGAAAGTATTTTAGCTTTCTGGTTTCGAAAGATTAATAAAATATTTATCATAAATATACAATTGTAACCAGCGGTACAGTCTTGTAAGCAAGTGGTCCACGAGGGTAATGAATATTATAATTACTAACTCACGGCTTCTTTCATTTTAGGTAAGGATAAGATTAAGTAAAAACACATAGGTACACGAATCGACAACTATAAGTATTATATTTACTTTGAATTACTTAAATTTTGACTTATTTATTAAAAAAAAAACATATATTAATAATATAATTTTAAGGTTATATATAGTTGCTAAAAGTGCACAAATACCTAGCCATTTTTTGCACTTCTAGTACATTTCTAGCTTACTTTCAAGAAGGTATTGTCTAAGATTGTTCTATAATTTGGACTAACAATTATTTGATAATTTTTGAGGGTAGAAAACATTTGGATTTTTTCCATTTTTAAGCCTATTACGCTAAAGGCGACGTGAACAGTTATTATTAGTAGTAATTGCATAACGTCATGTTAAACACGACGTTTTATGTCACATCTAATATTCACGGCAATACGGAACTACGGTATTTACATTTGGTTAAGTGAGGTTCTTGCCCCGGATATTAGGGAGGCGTTCACCCCTCCACTATTTCAGGCGGACAAATAACAACATTTCACATGTTTGTGCCACGAATTTTCTAAAAGAACTAGTGCGACTTTCGCAGTTATTAACCTAGCTGAAACTCTTTGGCAACTTAGACTAAAGTTTTTATTAATTGTCTTCAAAAATTAAAAAGTTATCAGGTTAGGCATTATATTTACATCTAGCTTGTCAAGTTCAGCAGTCTATACTAAGTTTTCCTATTTAATTCCTCGTCCTTTGTCTTTTTTGAAATATAGAAAGCAGAGTAGTTTAAAAAAATGCTATAAAAGAAGTACTGATAACAATACCCACACAATATGACGACGAGCGACGCGCATTCCTTCCACAAGTTGTAGCATGCCCTATCTTAGAACAATTAAGGTTCTACAGGCAGAGAAAAGAGTAGCAGGAATACTGAACGCCATAACGGCCGATCCCTTGCCACTCGCATCCAACACGAATCATCCACCGGAAGGGGATCGTCATACTTGGTTAGTTGCCTATCAACACGTTAGCTTACGTTTACCAAAACTATCTTTAATAGTAAATCAATAAGCATCAGTCTTTACGAATTATTAATATTACAGTTTTCTGTCTCGTTCTGACCACTCTTTCGCGCGCTAGCGATTAATTTTCCAATTCCGATTGAAATAAAAATATTTAAGTTGAATATTTTTATTTTAGAGCAAGAATTAAAACAGTAATTAAATACAAATGACGCTTTTATAAAGTTTTAATATAGAACAGAAAAACAATTATATTAGGTTTGATCGGTCTGATATATCTAAATATAATGAGATAAATGATAATATCATCAATATAAATGTTTGTTTAGTTGAATTAGTGTTAGTTAATTGTTAGTGAGAATTGGTACATTACACTCAATCATCCTGAAAGATATCCCAAATATACCACCGAGAAAAGTATGAGGCATATAATTCGAATATATAATTATGCTTTTCATCCCCTACTCGTAACTTTTGATGGCAATGTCATATTTTTTTTATGCTTCATGAATGTCATAGTGACGTAAAGTGCTAATTACCGAAGTCATCATGCTTTTGCTTCTCGAAACTTCGCCTACCAGCTATACAATTTCATGCAGCGAGTTGACAATATAACTACCTGCATAGAAACATTTTGTATAAATTAAGTTTTTTATGTATTATACACTGTAATTATCTCTGTCAATAATGTTTCTAAAAACTAGAGGCTCCTTGTTATTATAGTTTACACTTAATCTGCTTTACGCTCAACACAATGCTCAAGGATAGTGTTAAAATATTAGGAATTTCCGAAGGTATGCAGATTTCCTCACGATGTTTCCGTTACTGCGCCCAACGATTAACGTATGTTAACTTTATGACTGTGAATTTCACTTATTTGTAATATGTAGCTACATTTTAAGGTCCAGGCGCACGACTCCCTCGCCGGTCAGAAGGAGAGGGGAGGGCTGGCCTTCTGAGTTCTGACTAATAGTATAACTTCAATAACTCGTCAACCGTATCAGATTTGACTAGCTAATTTTATATTCTCCTGAGTAGCGCGCGCGATACCCCGCGGCCCCTGAGTGGCGTGGTGGGAGCCATACACCTTTCAAATAATTTCTAGGTGAGCCTACCGATCGAGCTTAAAGACCATCAGGCATAAAAGACTAGACTTTTTGAAAAAAAAAACATTTTAAGAATTTCATAGAAAATTCACAAGATTTCCCGACAGTATCAACAATTGAATGGTAGTCTATAAAACCTCTTCAATGATGAAATTAGATTTCTACCAAGATGATCCATAAATTCCAACTATCTGCCTCATCCATTTTACTACCCAGTCTAATTGTACTAGGACTCAACGAAGACCTAAAGTTATCGATATCACGCGAAATAAGCTGGTTAAAGTAGCAATGGGCTAGTCACACGCTCAGGAGAACGGATGGCCGATGGGCCAAGAGTGGAGGCCGTGTTTAGTTAGACGAAGTGTTAGTAAGTTCATTCATGTGAGTGGCAAGGTATCGGTCGTCTTGGCATTCATTGAGGAAGGCTTACGCTCAGCAGTGTATGGATAAAGGCTGATGATGATGATGAAGCATTATTTTAGTCTTTCATACTAGTACAAATAAATCACTCAGTAGTAATTTGCCACCATCGTTTAAAACTGTGTAGTAATGAGCGATGTGCAGTCGAGCACGCATTTGCACAATGCATTGCGTAATCAGACATAACTAGTTTTAGTCAAACGTATGCATGTTTCAACGTACTACGTTTAACATATTACGCTTAAACAGCTACAGCTAGCAGCAACACCAACAAACTATAAGCATTAATTAATTAAAAAAATAAAGATGAATGAATGAATGAAATATTCTTTATTGTGCACTACAAGATAATACAGAGAAAAAAAAACTTTATATATAATAATAAAGATTTACGGATTAAAACTAACTTATACATATTTTTGTCGTTAGTGTCAATGATTAGTGTGGGTCTAGTAGCAGAATCGTCGCATGGTCTTCAGATAGACCAAAACATATTTTATAAATTCCAAAAGTCTATGTATTTAAAATATCTTTCAGGCAGTTACGTAATTATGTATGTTATTGTCTCTTACGAGACACATGAAGTCATCACTGCACAAAATTGCTATAAAAACAGCATAAATGTAAATGTGATCTTTCATTGTTGGCTAGTATCTATTGTCATATATAGTTTTGTTTAAATGGAATTTTAATAGACCGCACTCCAGCTATTAAGATCCATAGGCGGGTAACAATATACAAATAATGAGCAACCTACTTAATGCAATTCACAATTCAAAAACCGACTAGTTATTTCATTATCTTCGCACTTTTAATTGCATAATACTAATTAAAACCTCCGCAGCGAGATGTGAAGGATTTATGAAACGACAAGTTGCAATTTCAGTGGGTTCAATAACCTTTTGACACTTCATTTGGCGCGTAAAGTTTGCCTTTTCATACGTGCGTCATTGTGATCGACGTTTCACGAATAGTTAATGAATAATGCTTTTTTCCCGTAATGGCGGCTTTGTTATTATAATTTGGATTTCGTTTAGCTGAATCATCAAGTCTGATAAGTGTAAAGAAATACTTTTATGTTAATTTTATGAAAGCTGATCGTGAACTTTTAGTTTTTTAGTTACGTTGATTATAAAACTGACTTTCTAACACATGATTTTTATTTCATTTTGCTATTATGTAGTAAATAATAATTTTTGTGCTGTATGACAATAACTGTCCGTTGGATTCGAAGTTAAGTACAATGCGTTTTTCTAAACGACATAAGTTATTGTCGTTTCATATTTTATAAAGAGTGCATAAAACAATTTGAATACTGGCCAGCACGATGTAACTGCATTATTATTAGAGATAAGACGCCGCCATTTTGTATAATTGGCTCCTAGCACAAAAAGTAACATTAATTGAAGCCCTAACAACCTATCCAGCTGAGAGAATAACATGGATGCTGAATGATCATTCTTTATCATAGATAAATAGACTATTTGTCACAAATCCCGATTAAACGTCAACAAGAGACCATTGTAACGTAATTGAGTACACTCGAAGCCTGATGTCTGGTCTGGTAAAAACGATTGCATATTCAACGCTATTGAAGTTATTTGCTTTACGTTTCCAACCGTTTGGCTATTATGTCGTTATGGCTGTAATTCGTGCGTTGAACTGGCATTATTCGGTTGGACACCGAACTTGAACCTCAATAGGAGTAACCTTTTGCCCTCTCAGCGTATTCTAGGCTAAATTAGCCTTTGAATATATTAAATTGTGAAATAAAGTTACAGGCGGCCGGGATTCTACTTAAAATATTTTTGCTTATAAATAACGTATCCTACTTATATTATAAACGTGAAAGTTTGTAAGTATGGATGGATGGGTGTTTGTTACTCTTTCGAGGAAACACTATTAAATGGATTTTTATGAAACTTTACAATGGCATAGCTTATATATCAGATAGCACATAGGCTATAATTTATCACCATACTCCCACAGGAATGGGAAGCACGCGGGTAAAACCGCGGGGCGCTGCTAGTAGCTCAATTATATTATTATAAGCAGCCATCAAATGCCGGCTACTTCATGTAAAAGGCAGAGAAACAAGCTTAAGCCCAAGATGGAGAAGTATAAGACATCTTTATACTCTGAAAGGCAACGCATCTGCAAATCTTGGGGTGTAGCTGATGTCGTTGATCAGTTACTACCAGGTAAACGGAATGTTTAGGTAGACAAAGTGTTGATCGAATTAACTAAGTGGGAAGACGATCTCCGAGCAGTGGCCGGTACGTGTTGGACGCCAAAGGATTGGTCGTCTTGGCGTTCATTGAGGGATGTCTAAGTATAGCAGTGGACGGATAAAGGCGATAATGATGATGAAACCGTTTGTCTACGTCCCTTTTAAAAAAGCTTAATGGTTGTGTTTGTACAAATATTAGTAAGTAGAGTGCCAGGGTTTTGACCCTAAAAACCCAGAAATGATAGGGTTCATGGTAATTTTCTTTATTAGTCCTAATATCGTCCGCTTGTACCCGGACCATAATCACAATTCGATTGCCACCCCATTCATCAAAATCAGGTCAGTGATTTAGTTACTACGGTGAACATACGTGAATCAAGCATACATAATATATATGTTATTATATACCTAGTTACATTATGTATACAGAGTATTAAAAAAAAGCATATATACGGTAGAATTGAGAAACGTCTCCTTCCTTTAAGTCTTTTAAAAATGAGTGCAACTTTTCGACCAAATCGGGAAACACAGGACAGGTATTTATCCGATCTACTCCACGTAATATATGTACCACGCAGCATAAGCATATGCTGAATAATTTTGGTTTTGTTTTATGTTCTTATATAAAATCAATCAATTTTGACGATATTACGTTAGAATATTAGCCAGCCCATATATTAAGAAGTATTCCATTACACAATATTGTGTGATGTCTCTACATTCTATGATATGACGATGCTAAAATTCAATACATAATTGAAAACATATTTGATTTTGTTCGTTTTTTGTGATACCTAATAATATATAGGCATGTTACTGAATTGAGCTTAAAGGCTGTCAGGAATAAAAGTCTTGCATTTCGAAAAAAAAAACGTTACTTAAGCGGACTTCAGAATAAAGTTACCACAACTACACAGGATAACGATGGCCGCTGTCTTTTAATACGGCCTGCTGCGAATATGGCCTTATGATGATCATTATGAAATAATATAAGAAATATTATTTAATACTACACTTGAAATACATTACAAAAAATATTAGTGCCGTTCCCATATTGCTCTACATACTGTAGCACTTAACGGTTTAAATGCTATGCTTATGGATGGAAGAACTTTGTTGTAAACTACTTAAAATATAAATTAATATGTATGATTAAAAAAAGAACCTGTTGATCTTTTATGTAAACAAAAATAGGGGCAGTTTACAACTGAAGACATTTTAAAATTACAAACAATGTCTATGAACGGATAAAATTGATTCCAAAAATATTGTCGTATATCCTTTGGTCTATGGGTCACAACCCCCATGGGTCGCAGAAAAAAGTAAGAGATAAAAAAATCGAGTAATATCATGAATAACAGTAAAAACCTTCTGTATATAAAAAAAAGATAATAATATAACCTTTGAATAGTTCTAAATTTTAAGTATGTGGAGTCCAAGGAGGTGGAAAGAAATTTTAAGGCAGCATGAGGTTGTGTAGTTAGAAAGAATAAAAAATGCTCCTCTCTAACAAAGTGACTTAAAGTAAAATTTCTATGAATATTGGTGTAGTCCATATAAATATTAAAAACGGGTTTAGTCTCCGCACTATAAGGAATAGGCGCACTTTTATAGTAGCTATAGTAGAGCACAAATTTCTGCGTCATATTTTAGTAGACAACAAGTATATAAGTCGTCTAAGTAGAAGCGCTTCAGTAAAAAAAGTAAAGTACTCACTATACACTCAATATGTCCCACTGCTGGGCACGGGTCTCCTCGAAATCAGGAGGGTAATGGGCCATAGTTCACCGATGCACAGGCCCATTGCGGGTTGGTGAACTAGAGTTCACCATGACTTCAAAGACTTTCAATCTCATCAGGCTTCCCTCACGATGTTTTCCTTCACCGGTGAGCGAGCGATAGTCTCGTGTTTGGGATGCACTTAGAAATTTAGAAAAAACCCATTTCAAGGCACACTGGAGGTTAGGATCGAACCCGGAACCTCTCGCATAAGAGGCCGTGTCCACCCACCGCTGGACCATCCCCGCTCGCGTAGCGCTTCAGTAGTCAATGATAATTGTTGTTGCTAAGTGAAAATATGTCAGTGCAAAAATGTAGGCTGATTAAATTCCACATGAAGCCTCACTACAAATACCGTATTATACAATTTGTAAATCCCACTGTCTAGTATTCATAGCACAGATTATCCTAGCTGACCACTAGATCAATATGCGCTGTGGCCTGAATAATTTTCTGCATCCAATAAACTTATTTCTTCAGGTAAATTGTTTCAATTGTGGTACTAGTTTAAAATATTAATTAATTTATTACTCACTGTCCAGTTGTTCGAAATTTAAATTTGATTAAAATAAAAAAAAATGTTAAAATATCAAAACAAAAGTGAAATAATAAAGCGACAAAATAAATGAACGCCTGTCAAACAAATGGTTATAGCCAGAGACAATGGAACTAGAAAGAACCAAAAAGTTTTTATTATTAAATCAGCTGTGTGGAACATTGTATTGTACGAAGGAGTGAATAGGGCAAGCGCCCTCTCCCCTTCTAACCCTCCCGCCGTGTCACTCACTGGCCAGTCCTCGGCGAGACGCGCGTGAACTCGCTACTATCTGTGGACGCATATTTATACTCTGTATTTTCAGTGACATTTTTAAGTGCTGTGAGCGATTTTTAATTTGTTATTGATTATTCGGCATTGCGTGAGGTTATTTTGTGTTTTGATTTCGAGTGGCATTAGCTGGATATAATTGAATGTCTTATATTTACTCTAGGTCAATAAGAGATGAATTTTTATTAATTTAAATTACCGCAAACTTATCGAATTCTAGAGTTTATATTAGTATTTACGAAAAGTAATACAGAATAATATACCTAATTGTTTATGGTGAATATATAACTGAGGAAAATAAGAGGTTGAATCAATGGTGTTATTTAAAAAAAAACTAATAAAAAATAATATGTTAAAAAATAGTATGACTCTTAGTTGTAATATTTAATAATAGTTGATTAATTAATAGAAATTATTATAGCCTGATACATTCTCTGAGGGCTCTATTATTGTTATTTCTACTAATAAGAACATGGATTTTTAAAACGTTAAGAATATAAATGAAACAAACCTCATTTTCTAAAAGTTACGAAATGTCGCAGTATGACCAAAATAATCTTATTAAAAATGAGCTTTAACGAGACGTAATGGAGTTTACTGAATTAATTTTTAATTAAGCTTGCTGATTTTTTAATAAATTAATCAAGTGATACTAACGAATTTGAACTGTTGATCTTCATTTACTTCGGGAATATATGCGACATATTTTATAGGTTTTTTTAGTGTGTATTGGTATTGGTAGTTTGAGAAAACAACGTCTATTGAAAAGTATAGTAGACCGATGAGGGTTGATAGTGATAGCTTTAAAGATTAAATCTTTTTGCTGAGGAGGCGCAGAGAGTCACAAAAATGTTATTTTCTTATATCGAGTACCGGTCGTTTGTAAAATGTATATAAAAAGTATTACTGAATTTTTTATTACGTCCCTACGCCGACGCAGAGATTTGAAAACCTTGTAAATAAAATAATGTAATAACTATAACTGAAACGGTTCAATGCGTCTCATTATTTGTATATTTTATTTTGTTAACAAAAAATAGGTTTCATGTTAAGTGGCAGTTACAAGGATTTTTTTTATTAATACATAAAATAAAATCAATTTTGTATATTCACTGTAAATCTGCGCTTTTAAACATTTATTATATATGCATCTCAAAATTATTATCGTCTATCTTCTTTGGTTCTAATACGAGTTTCTTACCTTCATCCGTTTCCATGTAAGATCGTCAGTAATTTAAAAATAGATTTTTTAATCTGCACGCTATTTTTATGCTACGTTTCGTGCAACGATTGTTCGAATAGTACCTACTAGCCTTCATATTTTATTTTACTGATGTCTGCCACTAGAAGCATCACTTCTATAGATAACGTAATACACATCTAACGATTTTACAATAGAATTACTGCGCTAAAGAAGATTAGCTAACCGAGAGTCATGTTTTTTGTACTAATTTGTCTACTGATTTCAAAATAGGAACAATTAGACTTCAATAGTGCTAATAGTGTTGTGCTCTCTACTTTCACTCAATGAATTCGAAATAATACGAATTAATAGTGACGTTTTATGTGTTCATTGGTTTCAAGTTAGGAACAATTACAATGATACTCTATATGTATAATGCTCGAGACTTAAACGTTAATAGTGATATTCGGCAATCGTATCCTTTCATCTTCAATCGGCTTTAAATTTTAAAATAAGAACAGTCAATAGTGATGTTCTGACTCTCGTACCCTAAACACGTCGATTCACGTTGTTATGTAATCACTTGTTTGTGTTACGAATCAATAGTTGATCGTAATCTCATTTCAATTCGCTTTCCTTTCGTGCTGTTCTCGATCTCATTAATGTTTATATTATTTTGCTTTAAGAATACCAATGATCTTACTGTCATCACCTTCATAAAAATTGTCACTGACACACGATAATATAATGAGATAGTAACATGTGATCTCTTCACAGTAATGATGTTTATTTGAGAATCTAACCTTAGTTGCTTCGCTAATGAGTTGATAATCGCGGAAACGATCTTTATATGTCTACTTAGCTAATATTGGATGAATATTAAGGTATTCTTTATCATTTGGGTACTTGGGTGCGTTCCTAGAAAAAAAATTCTTCACTGATACACGCTGACTTCAACTCTCATTACCACTCGGCAATAAATCATTCATTGTTTCAATTATATTATATATTTGGGATAAAAATTCATAGAAATATAAAATTATTTAGATTAAGGCACGGCTTCCGGCCCCTTGCCTTGTCAGTTGCAAGAAAATGTCAATAAGTAGCCGGTGCGTTTTGTGAGTTGCAGTGGAAACAATCATAATATTATACACTAGATGTTGCACACAGCTTGCATCAACTAAGTTTTAATACGGGTCTCTAACTATTATCAAAATTTATCAAAATAACCTATGTTAACCAGGGATAGTTTAGCTTCCAAACAGTAAAGGAATTTTTGAAATCTATCAAGTAGTTTCAGAGGCTATTCAATACAAACAAACACTCAAATCTTTCCTCTTTATAATTTAAGTATAGATTATTGCAAAGTGAAGCTTGACAAACGTGTGTAGGCCCTTCGTGCACCGCGCTGGATCCGAGCCCTTATAATATATATGTGTGTTACAAACACAAGAGGGCAAGTAATTCATTCACTCGCTAATTCGCAGTTTCGTTGCGCACAATATGTTTTGATTTGCTATGAATAATATTTCATTTGGTTCTGACACAGCCGAGAATTTTCCATCTATACCTACCCTACATACTCTTATGATATATAACATATCAAATTTTTTGTACAATAGGGATCTCTACATAGTTCTCTACATACTAGTAGTATGTATTAATTATAAAATTTAAAACTAGTGACTGTGCGAGCGCTAGAAAGTGATATTAAAATAATTATTATAAGTATTTAATTAGGCGACTTTTACGAAATTTCATATGGTGTTCACGCCTTAGCGGTTCCGCTTTCGATGAAAAGCGGCTGTACTTGTGGGTCTTTAGTCGAAGCAAAAAAAATGTAGTTATAATCCTACATAAACATTACTATTATTATCTTACTTTTACACTGTCTAGCTCCGTAGCTCATTGATGGAAATGTTAAAATCAGATCGAGTAATATACCTTGTGACCTGGAGTCCTGGTTTCAAAATGTTTTCATGTCTACGTTTCTTTTTCATATAAAATATAAAGAAAATTCAAGATCAAGAGATGGTAAGTGATTACAATCCACCACCATCAAATTCTACCATTCAAATCTTATTAATTAAATGCGAAGAAAATGCTGTATAAAAATGGCGCTTTGCACAATTTGTTTTTTAGGAATTTCAAAACATTTATAATTTAATTCAACCTAATTTACCTTTTATAAACAAGGAAATAGCACACGCTCTAATTATTTAGAAAACGAGGTTAAAATCAAGGTTATAGTGTAAACAAAATCGGTATGAAATAAAGTACGACTAACGTATGTATTGATCTATCGTCTGTTGCTCCAGCCTATATTTAGGTTTCCAAGCTCGTTGGAACACTTCGATTTCAACCAAGCATGTATCACTAATTCATAGTAAATCAACTCAACACTACTTACATAGACGGACTCTATTTCCACACTAGGGTTCTGTAGTCTATGAGACGCGTTTTTACATTGTTTCATAAGTAGAACAATAAGTACACTTATTCGAATCGTATATAATAAATAATAACTTAATCGTATAATAACGTAATAACTTAATCGATTTGAAAGTTAGCATCGCAGGTCCAGTGTTATAATTATTATATGGAAAAGTTATCGTTTAACATAGGTAATGTTAAATAGTCATCTCTTGAAACTGAAGGCTCAATAATATAGCGCAATCAACTCTAAATTCCTCCCAATAAATGACTCATTCAAACAAATCCTCCACGAGTACTTAGTGACCCGAAAGGGGGCATGATGGATGGTTGGGAGTAAATTGCGTAAACACACAAATGATTGATCAGCCTCCGCGATGTGCGTGTTACCCCTTCAATCTGTAACCCACTTAGTACTTTCATGCTTAGGTCACGGAGTTTTGGAGCATCTGAATAAATCGATTAGCAACGTTGAAAGGTTTCAGAAATAAGTTGTTGGAAAAAATACGTAATCATGTTAGACTTTCATTGAATTTTTATGTTATAGACAAACTTGTGAAGTGCTACTTGTAAACGTCTGCCATGAATTGAAATTACCTTACTGGAAATATCCTCACTTAATATTACAAATGCGAAAGTGGGGATGTTTGTTACGCTTTTACGTGAAAATTGCTCGACCGATCATCGTGATACCTTGTACACATCTTCTGGAAAGTACTATAAGTAACATAGGATACATTTGTAAAAAAAAGGATTTTTTTGCTAACGCGGGTTGCGCGAGCAACAGCTGCAGCTAGTATTTTATATATAAAAATATTTTCTCATAATGTTAGTTTAATTTGGGTGTAAGAGATAGCGCCATGCTATTTTGCAGCTTTATTGGGCTGACACGACCGGGGCGGCACGGGGTACCTCTCGTAAAATGGTACCGTAAAGTGACTGCTACGCTGTAGCGTTTCGTGATTTTCCGATAGCGAATAAGGAGGATAGGGCAAAAGAGGTTGCCTACCTCTTAATCTCTGGTTGTGTGGATGTGTATATAATTGTGTTAATGTTATATTGTAATTAATATGTCGATAATTGCTCGCGAAAAGGCTTCGAATGCCCGTTTGCCCTTCTATATAAAGTTTATCCAAATTCGCTCGGCTATTTAGATTTTGCTTTGTATGTTTCTTTTACTTGAATCAAAGCATGATTTTAGACCTTAAAGACCTTTACTGCAATCTATACTGTGGAACATCACAATAAGCTTGTTAGCTGAGTATACAAAACATCATTTTGTGTGCGTTCCACCTAACGGTATGTAGAGCATGGAAGCATTTTACTCATAACAATGTCCACACGACGGACATGTATTTATAATGCGTTCATACAATATTAGTCTAGTTACCACGAGCAACGCATGTTTTCCCAGTTTCATAGCTTTTGTGTAGCCAGTAATAAAGTTATGTTAAATTGTTTCATTGCAATTCTTTAATTAAAAATACCCAAAAAATTATGAGATGGCGTTAGTGATGTAAATTGAAGGCACAGATTAAAATAATTGTATCTTTTTGCAAAATATATCGTATACCTTTAAACGAGCAATTCTTATATATTAATATAATCTGAATCTTGGAAACGGCTCCAACGATTCTCATGAAATTTAGTATACATGGAGTTTAGGGGGCGATAAATCGATCTAGAATTTAGATCTAAATAATATTTGTTCTAAATCATTATATATAATATTATCGATAATCGGTATATAATCGATAATATCAGAACAGAACTTTATCCTATATTATAGGATAAAGTTCTGTTCTTAGTATTAATAGGTTAATTATGATGGTGACAATTTAAAAAACAAAGAATGTGGTAAATAAATATAGTCATCACTTCTAGAAGAGAAAAAATCCTGATATTATATCATTATTAATTGTATTTCAAGTTCGTTCTTCCAGTAACTTTATTCGGTACTAAGATCAAACGATATTACCTTATTATTTGATGGTTCGTCTCAATAATGTATTTTATGACATTGCCATTTTCCTCTAATCTCATAAGCATCATCAGTCTGCGGTCTATTTAGTGATTTGATCAGAGATAAAAAGAAGATCACTTATATGACCAACCGTTTTCATTAAGTCATATTCATGCTTATGCTCACGTTGGGTTAGCAAACTTTGACGAGAAATTCTTATCCCAGTGTGGATACCCAATCCCAAACTCTTGTTGACTATCCTATTTTAAGGCGCATGAGTTCTCTCCGATGTCTTCCGAGTATACGAAACGTCGGGCATGTAAAAGTTCTAATAAGCCGCGATAAAATTCATAAAAGTTGATTCATTAGTGGAATAATTGGCGTAAACATTAAAAAACAGTAATACGCTTACTCTAACTTGGCAGTAGTCTATGTGTGATATAATATGAAAAATTACCTAAAAGCTTGTTGCTGCCTTAGTAAATTTATTAGCAGTTGAAAAGGTGAAAGTGTCTGTGTAATTTATGGACCTTGAGCAGCTATAATTGTCATAGATAAAACAATGGATATTATCTTATTGGAAGTTTGAGAAACATGATATATTTTTGCTTTTCAGACTCAATTCTCATATAAATCGTCTCAAAGCATATCTTTATGCATCACCTACTTCATCATTATCACTATCAATTCCCAATAGCCATTTGCCGTTTTATTCTTAAATAAAATAAATAATAATTTTTCAACGCCACGTCTAACGGATACAATCTCCTTGTTTTACCCCACAGTAGAATACTGTACACTCAAAAAATAATCCTTTTAGAGATAGAGCGAAAGTTCTCTTCAGACTTCCAACTAGCTCTACATTCAAAACGTACTTAAGCACGAATCAAAGGGCCTCTGCATTTGGTTCCTTTACTTATACTGACAATAGATTTAATTGGTGTTCTCTTAATTTTGTTCTCAAGAACGTTAGTAGATTTTATTTATAACGTTGCTTCGACAAAAATCCAAAATCAATAAATGAAATTGATATTCATAATTCCAGACGAAGGTCATTTTGAAAATTTGACTTTATGCCAGTTTTTAGTCTGCCGATCGCGCCGTGATATAACAATGGAGTATTTAGAATTTATCTCTAAATCTTATGCAGCTCAGTTATTTTTTAACCGAAGCTCTGACGAGATATTTTTAGTGTGAATGTAGAGATAACACAGTCCTTTATGAATTTAAGATATTTACTTTATTGTTACCTTTTTAATTCAGTGCAATTTTTTAACATGTGTTTCTGATTTAGTATTAAAGACAAATAATGTACGTTGTCTTAATCAATTCTTGTCTAAATAACGGTTTCAAATATACCAGGTTCGTTTTGTTTATGTTTTCGTGTATTAATAAAACTATTGATATCTTTGTTACTCTTTTATCAAAATCTGGGCTAGAGACAAAATTTAGGATATTTTTAATGTATATACAATTAAGAACTCTGATTAGTTAAAATTAAAAGCTTATGTAAGGTATTCCCAAAGACCAACTGATACAGTTGGTCTTTGGAGACACCTACATTATATCACTCATAGTTACCTGTGTGGTTCCGGACCCTATGTGGGCCTTACACTTGGACAGTGACACCTGAGTGACAGGTTGGTCCAAATAAAAGTAGAGACTACTACCTCGTAAGGGGGGGACTACCATACTAGATCCAGGTAAACTGAACATTAGACGCATTAATTAGCGCCTCCTGCGCACCCCTGTTCGTTGTCCGCGAGGGGAGAAAAAAATTCAATGCGTCAATAATACAATACGCCAAAAAATGGCCCTAGCTTATTAAGGCAGCGGCGATATGGTCTACTGCCCATATATCATCACGACCTTGTGCTATCTTGATTGTTATTACAAACCATTTTTTAATTTGAAACGTATACACGTATTAGGTAATTACAAATACATTTGCTAGCTGAAGGTATATTTAAAAATGATTTAATTACGTGAACTAAAAATAATGTAATACTAGTGTAGATAGATAAATTCTACTAATATTATAAATGCGAAAGTTTGTGAGGATGTTTGTTACTCTTTCACGCAAAAACTACTGAATGGATTTTGATGAAACTTTACAATGATATAGCTTATACATCAGAATAGCGCATAGGCTATAATTTATCACCCACGGGAATGGGAAGTACGCGAGTGAAACTGCGGGGCGCCACTAGTTCTCTTATAAACGAAAAATGTTGATAGAAAACTTATGGGGACCTTATTTAAATTTTCATATGTATCGATTTTAGTGGCATTACACAAAATGCCATAATAGTACTCCTGTAGAGTTAAAGAAATACCAAAGTTCGATCAAAGGTCAAAGTTTTACTTTATCATCATAATCATCATCAGCCCTTATCCGTCCACTGCTGAACATAGGCCTCCCTCAATGAACGCCAAGACGACCGATCCCTTGCTACGCGCATTCAACACGTAGCGGCCACCGCTCGTAGATCGTCTTCCCATCTGGTTAGACAAAGTTAACCTAGTTAAGTTTTACTTAAATTAATTAATTATAAAATATATGCGTAGGCTGTTATTGGAATCGAATCCGCGCCCCTGAGCATGTTACGGTCGCTGCGCCAGACGCCCTCCTTTTTACGGTCAATACATATAATTTACTTTCTTTTTAATATAAACAATTATATTAATAACAACTCTTTCCAAAGTTGTATTTATAAATATTTCATTTCTCTTAATGTATTTCTTTAGCTAATTATTATATTATTATTAGTGTTACTTTTTTATTTGCTTTGCTTTTTTTGCTTGGTTTTTTAACGCGAATAAAGTATTGGGCTTTTATTTAGAAATAATGTCGATTTTTATAAACCGTTATGTCTTTATGTATAAATTGTATAATCTAAGTTAAACACCTCTTTTGAAAAAAAAAACATATAAAACATTGCGCATAAGACGAAAGTGTTACCTATTAGCGGACAAATATAAATTCAAAAATGTTTAAAGCTGTTAGCACTTGTCTAAATAAAATAGTGCCTAGTTCACACGGTCGCTCTAATTACCTTATTCAATTGTGTCTTTGTTATTAAGAAATATTTATACAGCTATGATATAAAATCCATCATCATAATCATCAGCTCTCATCCAATTGTTTTAAAGCGTATTCTAAATCACAATTAAAACTGATTCAGCAACAGTAAAAAAAGAGATTTATCGTTCGATTCTTATCGGAAAAACATGCGTTGTTATATCACCGTTATTCAAATAAAACTTGAATAATAATTATCTTCAATGAATAATAATATTATCTTTGCCACTAGTGTCTAAAAACGTGATCTGATAATATCTCAGCGATTTCATATACAAATCGCTTGCAGTAGACCTACGCAAACCTCACGTTTTGTCGTGTTTAAATTTGGAACGTTTAGGTAATTGACATTTGTATTTCACCAGTGTGTACTCCGCTTTCAACTGCGACACATAGAATAGTGATGTGTTGAAAGTGATGTGATAGAAAGTTAAGTGTATTCGCGGCGCATCACTATGTTTCACTTGGCCTGTTGAAATTAACTTCAAGATGGGATTACATAAACGTGAGAGTGAGTATTTGTTTATTGGTTTTTTTTTAAACTATTGAACATGTTTTTTATTGATTTTATCATGTTTTATTACGGAATTAATTATATTTTATGCGGGATAAAACAACAACTTTTGAAACCTGTAAAGTATAGGTAAAGTGTAACACCTGTGTGGGGCATATAGGGGTTGATACTTTACATGCTGTTCACGAGGCTCTTCCTCGAAATCAGGCGAAAAAGGTCATAGTTAATCGATACGGTGGCTTAAGGTGGGTTGGTGAATTTCATACACCTTCAAAAACTTTTAATCTTATCAGGTTTCCTTGCGATGTTTTCCTTCATCGGTGAGGAAGCGATGGTTCCCCTATTCAGGTACATTTAGAAATTTAGAAGAACCTAATTTAAGGCACCACAGAGGTCAGGATCGAACCCGGAATCTTACTCAAGAAGTCGAGCCCATACCCATAAGATCATCTTCGCTATTCCTCATAGAGGAAAAATCCGTAAAATAATATCTGCAGAGAACTACCAAAAATGTAATAGTGTCTCAAGGTTAGTGAGTCATCCGGGACTGGCTCAAGAATAGTCCTGGACAAACTTATTAAAGGTCATAGGCTGCGTTTATCATAATAGGTGACTCACATCACTACATCACTATTGGAATCTCGATTCTCGAATATTTTAAATCGAGTCACTACAGTGATGTAACTAATCGTTATCGATGAGCTAATTGGATTCCAGTAATCAAGTACTCGTATGAAGCACAATAATATTTATCCATTTAGTTCTAACATTTCAATGTATTCATACTTCCGATGCCATTCATTTCATCACTATCATCATCATCATTATTTCGCTGTCAACTTCCATCATCATCATCATTTCGCTGTCAACGTTCTACCATTATGTGCACCTTTGATTATTGCTGGCCATAGCCCTCCTCCGATGTAAACTGAGAGGGCCGACGTTCGCTTGTGAAATATTTTTTTATGTTAAAACTGCATGTAACATTCGTTTTTGCACTCATATATAAAACGGTCATATATATATTTTTTTGGAAGCATTGCAACATCTATCGTTTGAAATAAGAATTAGACTCGAATTTAACATATGATTTGTATCAGTGCTGTGTGGAGCTGTGGATTATCACGTCTGTAAATTTTTTTTTAAAGTTTTAGGAAATTAAACCCTTCTTCAGACAAATCTACCTACAAATTAGCTTTTAAATTTATGTCAATATCTATTTATATTATGTCTAGGAAAAATGTAGGTTACAATGTAGGAATTACTGACGGAATGCTAGAGGGAATAAATGAGTCTATTTTAAAATGTCATCTGCCTGTCCCAGTTTGCAAATGGCGTTTAATAATGGATATAAATAAAAAGAGCCTTTTGCGCTGTCTGTTCTCGTTTTAATTATAATAATTCTTGGATTGTTTAGATGGAAATTAAAATATGATTGGAACAGCCGTTTTTAGTTTAACAAGAGTCTATTCATTCTTTAAAACACAATGTTCATAATGATTTACAAATTAATAAGTTTTTTAATGTTGATAACACAGATTTATAAATACATAATTTATAAATCTGTGGTTGATAAGTTATTAAAAATAGTTCCAAATTCCATAAATTACCACAACACTAATTATACTTCTCCAGTTTAATCATAAAATCTTAAGTATGATTTAAAATTAAATATTCTATTTCCTTGCTAGATTATGAATTTATTAATTGAAGAAAAACTCTTGTCTCAGAAACGACCTGCTTACACCCACACGATGATAGAAATGGAGAGATGTTATATAAATAAGCGGATTATATATTTATTTATCAAAGAAAGGGTCTTGCTCCAAAAACTACCTGTTCATACCATTAACGAGTGGTACATATGCATTAATATGAGTTCTCAAACGTGTTCAGTTTATGCAGAAGCACCCTAAGCGGCTTTATGAGAGTTCACGTGCGCGGACGTGCAGAGAATGCCCGGACGACGAAGGTCGAAGCCGATCGATATGACAACCTCCTTGGCTAGACCTATATGTTAAAGTTCACATTTATTACGACAGCGCGAACAAGATAGAACCGTCGGAATATGTTAAACTGGACAGCATAAGGTACCTTTATGTAACATCATTAATAACAGGTCTGCATTGTGATATATAGAGATACTAGCGGACCCCACAGACGTTGTCCTTTAGATACGAATCGATAGTGGCAGTACAGATCAATAACCTAGATACCGACTGCAGCGCCATCTGCCGGTCTGATTTGTGAATCTAAACCATTCTCGAATCTCCACGAACACACACAAAAAATTTCATCAAAATTGGTCCAGTCGTTTAGGAGGAGTTCAGTCACATACACACGCACACAAGAAATATATATATTAAGATAAGGTGAAACGCTTACGATCAGATTAGTGTATGTTCTAAAGCAGAAGATTGACTAACCACTGTCTGTCTGTCTGTCGTATAAGAGTGAAGAGTGAATACTACCGACTACAGGTGGACAAAGTTATAAGTCCCCCTTAAGACACTGTCTATGTCTGTAGCATTGTTATCTCTTTCACTAAAACTTGTCAAATTGACAAATGAGTGGATTATTAATAAAATTTAATTAATAACGTGGAATACTAGCGAAGGTTCCATGCGACAAGTCATGCATGATGCATGTCAAGTTCAAGTGCAGAATTCATGAAATGCATTTTAGCATACCTCACTAATGGATGTCGCATGTTCATTAATTGTTCAGCTAGGGTTAGCGAGTTTTATCTAACAAAAAAATTTATTATTATTTTTTTTAATTATAACCTAGCAACCACTACACCAGTGAGTATTATTGGGTGTATGATTGCTGCAAAGCGTCAGATTTAAAAATTATAATAAATTATTCCCTGTACGTGCATTGAACTTAATAGGTATTAGGTACTAAGCAGCGGACGTATAAAGGCTCTTGATGAAGTAGTCACAACATGCGTCATAATATGACAAAAATATATGTATTTAAACGTTTTTAACGCTTGGTAAAAAATCAGCAGTGCGCACGAGTATCGTTTACTAAGGACAGTCAAGTTTATATCGACTCCTTTATTGATACATTCATATATAACTAATTACTGCCTAGTTACCAAAAACATGCCTATCACCATAATAACTAGTTAAACTTCTTGTGGTTAGGATATTATTTTTGTTAATTATTATTATTATTATATTTTATTCTCTGGTATTATGAATATTTATTTTGATATTTTTGTTATTGTTTTCATTTACATTTTACAACAAATGATATGAAAGATGTGACAACCCTTAATTTATGCCGCATGCATCAACATAGGGTCGGATGTTCCGGTCAAAGTGCTCTGTCATATGGAAATGTTAGTCATTGCCGCGATATTGAAGAGATATTTCTATCATAATAATATCTTGTAATAAATATTAAAATCGTTCGTTGTATAGTGCATTTATTGATGTACGGCAATGCATAAAGAGTCTTCATTTGCTTTCGATTATAATTGAACGTAAATGATCTGAATAGCCGACTTATGTTATACTATTTTAATGCAGTAATCTATATCTATATCTATACTTCTATACTAATATTACAAAGAGGAAAGATTTGTACCTATGTTTATATGTTTGTAATGAATAGGCTCACAAAGTACTGGACCGATTTCAAAAATTCTTTCACCATTCGGAAGCTACATTATCCACGAGTAACATAGGCTAAATTTTAATTAAAGCAGCAACAGCTAGTATCTTAAAATCTGGTTCGTTTGATGAGAACGGAGTTTGGTAAAATTCACATCCTCTAAGAGGATTCGATGTTCATGCATTATTCAAAATATTTTTCCTCAAAATTCTCCAGTGGTAGGCGTTAAAGTTTAACTTATTATAGGTTAGCATTACAATAATGTGACAAATATAATTTCCAGTTATAAAAAAATGTTGTACTAGTCTTGTATAGTTAAGTAAAATATCTACTCTGTAGATTCCAAACAATATATTGATTTGTCATCGGAAATTATGAGCGAGTTGAAAAATTATGACCATAATTTTGAAGTGTAATGAGATGACGCAGCGTTATTTAGAAGATTATTTTCTCATTTACGTAATCACAGGCTTGATTATTGAATGTCAATTTTATAATTTTATTCGGCGGCTTTAGGTTGGTCCCATGCTTGTGACTCAAAACGGATTCATATATTCTGAAGTTCATTAAAACATCTTCGGTATTTTTTGTTGCATTAAAATGTATGAGGGTTAGCTATGTTAGTTAAAAATAATTACTTATTGCTTACGTAAGCAATAATTATTTTTAACTTAATACCATAAAAATATAAGAATTATACTATATATATATATATATATATATATATATATATATATATATATATATATATATATATATATATACGTATCTTTTTAGATGGTTATATAGATAACTTACTGTTAGATGAGTCAAATTGATCAACGCTAAGCTCTTTAAAAGTAGCTGCTGCTAGCCTAGCTGGATAGTATATTATCTACGGTACCATCTACGGCTATTTAGCCGTTGGTAAATCGGCGTGAAATCGCGCGGCAGACGCAGCTGAGGGGCTTCGGAGTCACATTACCGGATGACCGCCAAGTGTCGGCATGCGTCGGCTGCGCCGTCTTTAATTAAACCGGAAACTATCTTGTTGAGACACGACTTATTTACTTATCACTCGCATGTTTTTTTTTACTTTTTACTGTCTATATAATATATTATATATACCAAGAGAGGAGCTCGTGGCGCGTGGTAACAGCCGCGCGGATCGATCCACCAGGTTAAGCAACGCTTGCTGAGGTTGGTCCGTGGATGGGTGACCATCTTTATATACCGAGTCTTCTCTGTGCCTCGGAAAGCCATCGTCATTCGTGGATCTTCGACAGTCGTTACGGGTCGTCAGAAGCCCGAGAATCTGACAACCAGTCTAACCGCGGGGTACCGTATCACCCAGTTGCTGGGTTGTGGAGGTCCGACAGCAGTCGCTCCATGTAAAATACTGGTATTCAGCTGAATCCGGTTAGACTGGAAGCCGACACCAATATATAGTTGGGAAAAAGCTACGCAGATGATAATATATTATACCACATGAACTCCACATTACTACGACTTCTCTTTTCGTACGTATCATAATGACTGCAATGATGATAGACAATATACATATATATATAATAGATAATAATACAATCAAACTGTAACATGGCACAGCTTTATATTCGTTTTTCAAGTTAACATTATTATTAACAGGAGTTTTCCTAAGCAAGCTCGAATCAGTTGATAAATCTAATTGATAAAGATGGTTGGTATGTAAAGATATTATATTGTAAAACATTTTTCTGTAGTGCCTAAACAAAAAATAATGACACTTGCAAAAATGAGATTTGCTCTTTCAAATCGCTAAAATGTCTCTGAGCTAACTATCAAATGACAGTACTTTAATATTGGTTAATACCGATAACCGAATAATATGTTATAATTATTTAGTCCTATAGTTTTGTAAGAAGTAGTGTCATGCTGTCTTGCATGCAAATTGGGCCGGCACGACCGGGGTGGTACCTCTCGCTCACATAATACCGGCGTAAAATGACAGTCATGCTGTCGCGTTTCGTGCGGCTTGTGAGTTTCTGGTGGTCCATTGGGGGGATAGGGAAAAGGAGGGCAACGCATCTGCATAACCTTTGGTTGTGTGGATGTTAATGGGGGTTGATAGTTGCAAGGATTCGGCTGTTCGTTAGCCCTCCCATGCTATAAAAAAGTCGACTTTTTTGGCCTGGCCTGGCCGAAGATGGGTATTCGGCCAAACATGTAAGAATAGGCGTATTTGATTTTGTAAATGACGTAGTATGATTTAAACAAGTTTATATTTATGAGGTTTATTACCAAGGTTGATGTTTTTTTATTTCTGTTGTCCACAGAGAATGGTCTTCTCTCGTACGAGAACCCCAACTACCATTTGCACCCAGCGCGCCTCGAGTCCGCCATCTACAGCGACCTCTACGACATGCACGACGACAAGAGCATGCCGGACGAGTACGACAACTACCTAGACAATAGGAGGTTAGTTATTTTAATAATCACAACCACATACAATTGAAAAAGAGCTCTTTTACGACTCCGATGTGAATCACATTAGCATAAGTAGATATTAAACACCCTTAAATTTTTTCAATATCTTCCTGTCCTTATTTTTTCTATTGGGTAATTTTAAAAAATGGGAGGTGAGAAATTATATCATAACTTTCACCATTATTGATCAAAACTTAATTGATATTTATAACATTTTGAGAGCCACATTTTTTCCAAAAAAAGACAATAGGAGGTTAGTTATTTCATAAATTATATTTTATCATATTTTATTTTATATAGAAACAAAAATTACTAATTAGCAGTCGTTATTTATATGTTTGTAATTGCGTACCTTTAGTTAATGACGATAAATACGTACGTTTAATAAGGCTAAGTCTGAATAGGAAGGCTGAAACCAAAACAAAGTTACGCCCACAAGCGCTACATATTATGTTTAAAAAATATCTGCCCCGCAGGCTTATGTATTACTTACCAAGTTTCAACAGTATAGTTCTTATAGTTTCGGCAAAAAGGGGCTGTGATATACGGACAGACAGACAGATAGACAGACAGACATGACGAATACATAAGGGTTCAATCTTTTCCCATTTGGCTACGAAATCCTAAAAACATTTAATGAAACTTTTCATGGGCGATTCCGACTCCCACTTAGACATTTTTTATCATAAAAGTCAACACTTTGTCACGATAGAAGCTAGTTTCATTGATTATTATTTGTATTGCACAACAAACATGTAAATTTCTATTTCCTCAATCAGGACTTAAAAGGTAGGACAGGAAGAAAAATAAGTTGCTTTTTATTGAATTTAGTATTCGTAGAGCGAACATTTTTTGAAATTGCAGAGCGATATCTTTGTTTTTTTTTTATGTCGTTACTCAAATGGAAATATATAAAGAATCGGGATCTCGGAAACGGCTCCAACGATTTTCATGAAATTTTGTATACATGGGTTAAAAACGGAGCGAAATCGATCTAGCTAGGATAAATTTTTAGAAAACTTTTTTTATCCGTGTTTTGAGGCATTGATAAAATATGATTAGAATACAAACGTAAAGTTCGCTGTTAAATAATATGTCATGGTAGCTTAGTGGTGAATTTAGGCAGTGAAATCCGAACGAGCCTGGTTCGAATCTCCAGTCCGAATTTTATTTTTCCTTTTTTTTAAATCATTTTTTTTTGGAGGAAAAATTTTATTGTATTTTATCACTAAGGGTACCGAGCAAATGCTCGGTCAACCAGGTACTTATCTACTATAACAAAATAATCTACTAATTATTCTTCCCTTATAATAATAGTCTTTGAATTTGAATTGTAAGTGAAATCTTGAAAATCGTTTCGTATCGTGTCGTAATACTTAAAACGAGCAATTCTTATAATATTATATATAATCTGATTCTCGAAAACGGCTCGAACAATTTTCATGAAATTTAGATTAACATGGAGCTTCGGGGGCGATAAATCGACCTTGATAGGATTAATTTTAAGAAAATGACGTTTCACTTGTGTTTCCAATAATCAACTTTACCGAGCAAAGCTCGGTCATCCGGGTACTATTAAATAAAATAGAAAATTATCGTTAAGTTAGTGAAAAACGTATGTCGTAAACTTTTTTTCGACTACGAATTTTGAAGAAATTTATTTATGGTAATAATAAGTATGTACGCAGACTGATAATAATATACTATATCCGATTCTAAAACAAAAATACAAAAGGTCATATATAATATATTTCCATTATGTATATTTAATGCTGTCAGCATAACATTATACAATACTATAATAATAAAAATGGTATCATCAAATTTTTTCCTCAAATTCATTATTTAATAGTATATGTATAATAAACAAAAGAGTATTTACTCTTTTGTTCCTTTATAAGTCTAGCAACGAATATAGTATTATTAGGTCTCTAATCTCTATGTAAAAATATGATCGCCGTGTAGTTGTAGGATAAAACTTAGTGCAGATATCAAATAGATAATATTGTAGTATCAAGAATACTATTACAAATAACTATTACAATTACAAAAGTTAAAATGTTCTCTTGGCCTTATAATATTAGTTTTTATCATTTTTATATATCGATAGCTTAGTGCCGTTAAGATCAATTCTTGCGATTAAACACAAGAAAAGTTAGAATTGTTCAGAAACATTTATTAAAAGCTTTCATACAAAGTGTGATGGGTAACATCGTCAATACAGTTTATTCCTGTGAAGCCTCCATCAGTTCCCGTTGTAAATTGAACGCATTACATTCCCACGACGCAATTCCACATATTGAATTTCCACATCAACTGGAATTCCGGTATTGGATGTGTATTGGATTACTCGTGGGCGTGTCACGGTTGTAGTAATCATACATTCTCTCATTAAACATATTACATTAACATATGAGTGACGATGGCGGATGAGGAGCCGTAAAGATAAGCCGTAGGATAAGTAAAGCCGCGCGGATCGATTCGTCAGGTAAAGCAACGCTTGCCGGGGTTGGTCCGTGGATGGGTCTTGGATTGGCTCCTGGGGATGGTCGTGGATCTTTACATACCGAAACTCATCCGTGCCTCGGAAAGCACGTTAAGCCGTCCAGGTTGGTCCAGGTCCAGTCGTCTGAAGCCTGAAAGTCTGATAACCAGGCCGTGGGGTACTGTAACCCAATTACGGGGTTGAGGAGGTGAGATAGGCAGTCTATCCATTTAAAATACTGGTATTCAGCTGCACCTGGTTTGACTGAAAGCCGACCTCAAATATAGTTGGGAAAAGGCTAGGCAGATGATGACAAGAGCGACGATGATCTAGTGGTCATGAGCTCGGCCACTTGAGTCTGGGTTCGTTACTAACATTTGTGCTCTGAAATGGGTTTTTCTAAATTTCTCCGGTGAAGGAAAACATCGTGAGGAAACCTGCATGGTTTTGTAGGTTTGTGATGTTCACTGACTTGCATTTGTTCAGCATATCGGTGAGCTCTGGTCATATATCACCCTCGTCTGATGGAGACATGAGGGTTGATATTATAATTATTATATTTGAGGAATCCGCCGTCTCGGCGTTCATCACTCAGGTCTATGTTAAGCGGTGGACAGTAAATGGGTGAAGGTAAGTAAGTAACGTAAAGTAGCAACCCATATATTATGTCCCACAGCCCACTGCTGGGCACGGGTCTCCTCCTCGAAATCAAGCGAGGAGGGTAATGTGTGTGGTGAACTTAACGTACCTTCAAAGACTTTGTGGGTTATGCTGTTGATGAACGTCATCAAGCCTTTCGATATGATATCATAATTATCGCCTTGTATATCGGTTAAGGTCAAGAGACATTTTGATGAATAATTTCTAATTTGTATTATTTTCCTTGACTTTTATATAACAAACTTGTTTTGTCTACGTTTTTATTTGTTATTACTATTTTCTTAATAATAATAATAATATTATTATAATAGCTATAGATACACGATTTTACACCACGTCAATCTGGTTCCGTCGTAAGTTTTCAAAGAATTTCTGCTGCGGGTACCAGAGATACATACACATCCAAGACCCAGAAACAGCCATTGAGCTACGGAGGTTGTCAAATTTTTCTTGTCTGCAATGCAAAATTAAATCTAAATGAATGCACCTTTAGATTTAATTTTGCATCTAAAAGGAGTGGATATTTTAAGTCTCATTCGAACGACGAAGAAATATAATATGATTTATGTGCGTCTAGGAGATTTCAATGATAAAAGCCCCATAACGTTATATTTTTATAATTAGTAAATCATTCAACAGAGATGTACTAACTTCGCGTGCAAGTTGACTACTATCAAGAGTATTTATCAGTATAACGTACGGTTTTGGGGCAGAATGATTTAACTTCGTTTTCTAAACAAAGTACCTACTTAGTGTAATGCACAACAAAGCAAATAAAGATATGCCTGAGTGGATTGTGAGGTCAAATGAATCATGGCTTCGTCATCTTCGCGTTTTTAAAGCCGGGCGTGAGGAAGGTCGCTGTGGAATAGAAATCTAGCTCTTGTTAGCGTTTGTCGTTCCCTGTAATTCCACAGCAGGATCCAGTCTAATAGTTGTTAAATATTCACTCTGTTTATTATTACTATCTAAGGTTAAATGGAAATAAAGTTATTATTATTATTATTACGTAATGTTTTTGCTACTCTCAGAGATTGAATTAGAACTCTGGTATATCATAAAAAGGCCTAAGCCAAGTGAGAATCATTGATTGTGGTTAGCGAATCTTCTTGTAAGAACATTCTAACAGTCCGACAAGTGTCAAGAATTTCAGATTTTTGCACTGTCATATATGTATGTTATTATTATTATTATTACCAATAACTCTGCTGATTCTTGACATAGGTCTTCAATGAACGCCAAGACTGCTGATCACCCGCCACCCGCATCCAAATAGCATTAATATGTATTTTATTATGATTTTTTTTAATGTATTATTTTTTAAATATTTTAGACATAATTTACTTTCTTTTGTTTCTAATCAATGAAACAGATATCGTGTGTGACATTTCAAACAATTTTTGTAATCGTCCTGTCTATTTTATTAAGATCTATCAGATAAAAGGTCATAATTTTTAAAACACAATAGTTTTTATTCTTATTTATATCGTTGTTTTATCCCATTTGTACGTCTATATTGTTAATTTGAATTTTAAACTGCATATAATATATTTTCGTGTTAAATATATATTTTCTACTCTTAGATCTGCTTGATGAGATAAGAAAATATCCATTATGCATTTTATGGCTTTAAATTTTAGCTCGAGTTTTTATTGTACTTCGAATTATTAGTTTCCTGTTTAAGTTTACGCGAAGTACAGACATAGCTGGTACGGTAGCATGGTACCATGGTCATGGCTGTCGTCACTGAACAAGGTGATGATCTCTTTGGGCCAACATGGACGCTTTTCGAGTCGAGTTCAGCATGCTAAATTCGATATAATGTCCAACACTCAACATCGAAAGTACAACGTTGCTTGACAAAAAAGCGCCGCGCTTTATAAACGCTTTCGTGTGAATAAATACATGGGTATCCACAGCTATCCATTTAATTTTGTCTCTTTAAAACGCTTTATTAACGCTCGTTAATAAGCGCTGGTGCGTACGGGGCTTTAGGGGTTGGCTCCATAGAAATATTAAAAACTTATTTCAAATATATGTGGTTAGTTTAGTTAGTTTTATGTGCAAGGGCCTCGTTGGCTATGACACACAAAAACGGATATGAGTTGAACAGGTGGTCCAACTTCAATAGTTCACAGTGCAAATATGTTTGCTTACATGACACTCATTAGAATTGAATGTATGATAGTTGTGACGCATATACAATACAATTCTCAATGACATAAATGATTAGTGTCATGATTGCCCCCCGGCAGTCGGATGTCATTTGGCAATTGACAAACGAGAAATCATGGACGAAATAATGAGAGTAATACAATTTAGTTGTGTTAGTATCTCGAGTACCTAGTTAGTTTCTATAGTACTTTACTATAGGAACTAACTAGGTACGTCTTCACAGAAGGTTGCAAGTGGAACTGATTTATCAAAATTTATGTTCGCTAACTTTGAGAACTGGAAACTCATTCTCTTGTACGTTTCTGTATAGTTTTACTAACAATATAAGGTTTTTTTAGATGTAGTAAATTATTTCTGTCTTAATTCTTATATTTACTTTTATTCTTGAAACTATGAAATAATAGAAGTACATACCTATCTGACATATACGAACATACAAAAAGTAGATTTTTTATTTTAATATTTATTTTCATAGTAAATACATTTTCGTTTCATAATGTTGGTTTCACGCTTTTATAAAAAACGCTTTAACAGAAAAGAAAACAGTCAATGAAAATGCGAAAAACATTCCCAATATTTTTGACCTAAAATGATTTGAGGATGAAATATTTTGTTTAAAAATTTTATTAACAAGTTGACCCCTTAACATCCTGACAATAGTCCACCGCTGACGCGAGGCGAGTTGGTCACCGGTCCCATCGGCTCCCGTAATTCCCCACAATGGCGGCGGTTGCGTCACGGGATCAGCGACCTGCACACTGCGCAGTCTCTGTGCATCGATCGCGGATGCATCGCGCTTCCGGCTCGGGCCACGCAACCAAAATATGTGCCTCAACTATATACACTCATATGCGAATCTACCGACATATATTTTGTATTTGATAAAGATTTTGAGGTAATATTTGTTTAACAATTTATTAATAACTAGCTGTTGCCCGCAGCTTCGCCTGCGGTAACTAAGATTTACAACTGCTTTAATTAAAATTTAGCCTATGTTACTCGTAGATAATGTAGCTTTCGAGTGGTGAAAGAATTTTTGAAATCGGTCCAGTACTTTTTGAGCCTATTCATTACAACCAAACAAACAAACAAAGTTTTCCTCTAATATTATATATTAGTGTAGATGTAGACTAGCAGCGTCCTGCAGTTTCACCCGCGTGCTTTCCATTCCCGTGGGAGTAAAGGGATAAATTTATGTGTTATTCTGATGTATAAGCTACGTTATTGTAAAGTTTCATTAAAATCCATTCAGTCGTTTTTACGTGAAAGAGTAACGAGCATTCATACTTACAAACTTTCACGTTTGTAATATTAGTAAGATCCATTCGGACTAAATTTGTCAACTCATTGGATATTTTCTTCATTTTCAATAAATCATTGAAAGTCTAGTAATCGATCGACTATCTGCATCTTTATACAAAAATGCATTCTATTCATAAAGCAGGAGCTTTTATGTGATATCAGGTGTCGCACATAAAGCTCTTTTCGTTGTAGCTTTTATTCATGTAGTATCTTTACGCGTAACACGATGTGCGCTGAACCGCTGGTGTAATGGCCGCTCGTAGCAGCCGTAGCGAGGTACAAACATCCGCCAGGCGCCGCACATAGCACGCTACAGTTTTGGCACAAACCATAAGCTGTAGCGACAGAATTATTTAAGAAAAAGAATTAAAAGAATGTAAGTTTAAAATATGTTTCATATTGTAATTGCTTTAGAAATTTTTGAAGAAATATTCGGAATTAATCTTACAAATCATTTCGGGAGATTAAAAGCTTTGGGATAAATTTATACTCCTCCACTCTGTTTTTATATATTTTCATATGAATGTAATACGGTTTAAATGAGGGTTTCCCCTGATTTTACGGTGAGTAACGTACATGTAAAGGTAAAGTACTATAATTGTATAGAACTCTGTGCAATTACTAATACCCGGTAGAGCAATTCTAGTTTTCGTGGTCACCAGATCGACACCGGAAGGAGATCCGCTTTATATCACCATAGTATATAATATATGTATAAACTAAAACATTTGCATAAAGTCAAATCGTTTTTAATAAAAAAAGGTTTTACTAAGTTAACAATAAATGTGTTAACATTTAAAATACATTACAGAAACAACTCATTAAAAGTGTTATGTTTTTAAAGTCGCTTCGGATCATAGCTTGTCCCGTGTACTACAAGTTAATACGATACGTGAGGTATTATCGTCGGTGCAGCTCGGAGCTTTATTGAGCTTTCCCAGCAAACTGCACGAGTTCAAGAGTTTGATAAGTAACAATGTTGCAATGCGTTTCATTTTGCTGCCAAAAAGCTTTTAAGATAACAGATTCAAATGAACTTTTTATTTAAATTGACTATAATTACGCGTGGTAATGGGTTGCGAATGTATAAATAAACATTCATTAAGTTTATTTGCAATCATTAATGTAACTGTCGATCGCTGAAGCCTTGGTGCTATTTAGTGGCATTGAAGTATGTAAAGGAAATAACTCTGATTTATAATAAGAAAATAATGTCTTACAAAATATTTATTAGCTGTCTCCATAATTTTGCAAATCTAATGCAGGTAATCTATTATAATACATCATAAAAATAATACGAGTATATCATAGGCTTATGATATTTAAATAATACAACATTCTATATGTTTGTTTAAGAAACTCTTAAATACCATTTTGACCACGAATCTTCATTGCATTCTTACTAATTTAATCGAAAGAACTTGCACTTGATAATAAAATTTTGAAAGAAATTCCAATATTTCTGGTATATTTTGTAAATTTCATCCCGAGCATCTGGTCCACAATCCGTACAAGTGGGTGTTGAAATGCAAAGTGCACCTATATCGTGCATTTTACGACCTGTTTCCATGCAAACTGGACATAAAAGCTAGCGATGCCCTACGGGAAACTAACTTGTATAGGGATGTGCATTAACGATAATGTTATCGATATATTTACTGAACGTTTTGTCACCCATTAGTTGTATAGATGTATATCTCGTAGAGCCGCTATTTGTATTAACCATTGTGCACGTTTATGCAAGGTTTATATTGATTTTTTATAGGAAAAATTATATTATGAAGTGACAACGTTCGATGTCAACTGAGAATAAAAATTAAATTATTTAAAAATACTAATTAAAGATAAATATTAAACAAGGTAACAATTAAGACTTTTATTCCATATTATTTATAGAAATAAATTAAAAGTTTGTGAGTAATAAATAAATAATTAATTAGTGCGACCACTAAGTAGTGGTAGCATCTGCGGTCGATGGTAATTACGAGTGATTAATGAAGTCATTAATTACGCCTCTTTTGTTCCTAGCTTGACTTGACTGACAATTTTGATATGGCAAAATGATATTGCTGCTCGGTGTAATATTTGACTTTGATAATTAACTTAAAAAAATGGTATATTAGTATTCCGACCTAACTTCGCACATCAGTCAAAAATCACAACACATCGGGAGTTCATATATTCGTACATCGATTTTATACGTTGACAAACTGAAATATTATTATAATGAAACAAATTTACGGATTTTATCGTGGTTTATAAGTTTTTTACAAGCCCGAGGTTTCGAAAAACTTAATAAACCGCGATAAAATCTGTTAATTTGTTTCATTATAATAAGTGAAATTCGCGTAAAAATAAAAAACAATAACTGAAATATTAACTTATTACAAGGGCCTGTTTCACCACTTCCTGATAAGTGTATCCACAACATATTTGACAGATATAGTATGGAGTATCTGTCAAATATGTTGCGGATAGCCTATCCAGCACTTATCAGGAAGTGGTGAAACATGCTCTAAGGATAATAAATTATAATTATTTTATTTTAGTAATGTAAAAATTAAAAACATTTTTTCTTGATATCGACAAATACATCACCCATATCTAGTCCACGGTACCCGACGATAGCTTTCATACACTTTCAGATTTGCATTTTGAAATGTCAGCAAATGCGAGTTGTCTTTGTCGTGGACCTCCTTGTGCCTTTGCATTTAAATGACTTGCATTTTAAACTAGGTCTATGGAGCTCTGCCCATTGTTAGGAGCTTTTTTCAACTCATTGTAATCGTCTTTTTGGATGACATTCCATGTGCGGGCTTTATAACTCAAAGGCATTCATTTTTATTTGTTACAGCAATATTTATGTACATTTATGGTTGCGGATATTCTGGTTGGGCTTTTTTATTTGTATGATCTACACAAGATATGATATGGTTTATTTATCATACCATTAAGAAATAAGTTAGTGCTTGGTAACTTTGTATACAACTATTTATGTGTTAAAGTATTTTTATGGTTTTGTGATATGAACGGTGCGGGTACTGGATAAGTAGCCATATACTGGATAAACAATTATATGTATTTTTTCCAGTACAATATTTGATATTTATACTAATAATAGCGCACAACACGGTTGATTCGTTTAAAAACAACTTTTCTGAACTTTCTTTGATAAAAATATTACTTATCATACTAGAACCCTCCTCACCTGATTTCGAGGAAGGAGACCCGTGCCCAGCAGTGGGACATATAAGGGTTGATACTTTTTTTTATACTAGAAAAAAAATAAAGATGAATATCTTATGAATCTCCACTAGTTCTTAGCGAAGCCGACTGTAAAGACCGTATCAAATCCCTTGAGTAGTTTAGAAAATATCGATGTACAGACAGAAAAGGCAACTTTATACCATTTAAAGGTAAAATTTGTTTGTTTTATAGTGGTAATATTCGCATGTAAATTGTAACTATCCAACCCACACAACAGATTTAAAAAACCTCTTACCTGTACTTTATATTTTTTTTATTGCCAATCGTCATAAGTCTGTAAAACTATGACATATACAGACAGTACAATACTATAGATAGTACAAATACTTAACGCCAAATAAGCATAACCAGATTAGACTAGGAATGGGCGATAAATTTTTGAAATTGGCTCCACAACCGAGGGAGAGGCTATAAAAGAGATTTTCTCCACTAATTTAGTTCCCGAGTGTCCTCAGTGCTTGTTGTGACGTATCTTTGATATACGACTGTGATCAACCCGAGTATGAAGCTGCTAGGGACGATATTATAGTGATCACTTCTAGTTAAAAATATATACTCTTGACCTTCTACTAGAGGTGATGGTCTAAAGGGTGTGGTCTCTTGAGTGAGAGTTCTGATCGACTGTGATTCCTTGAAAAGAGTTTTTCAAAACGTCAGTATACGCGACTATCGGTCGCTAATCGGTGAGGAAACCTGCATCCCTGATGAGATTGAATTTCTTTGAAGTTATATGTGAAGTTGACAAACCCCAATTGGACATGGGTGAACTATGGCCCTGTATCTTTTTCGTATTTTATCAAGAAAGAGACCCTTGCCCAGCAGTGGATCATAATATAAGGATTGATATTTTACTTTATTGTAATATGTTCTCAAATTAAGCAGATTTATAACGTATTTGAACCCACTATCTTAGCCCACGATTTTGTTAAAAAATTTGTCATGCTTGAAAGTGGAGCTGCATTTTTTAACAATGGCAAATCGTTATGCAATTTATATAGAAAAGAATAAGGATATTGTAATATCCATTAATTTCAGCGAAATCCACGCTTAGTAATTTTGATTGGAAAATTGACCAGATTTTAAAAGGATTTGAACCTACATTTTAATTTATTATCAAAAGGGTTGCCTTATTATCGTACAGATAAAGCAACACTTTTACAATAATGCCAGAATTATTTTATAAACATAAACAATAACTTAAATTAATTTCGTGCAAGGCCAAATTACCAATATAATGGTAAAAATTCCACAATGGTAACACTGCAAATAAATTTAGTACAATAAATACAGAAGCAACTTTCAAAGGCAAGGTCCTTTGCGAATGTCAACCACGACAAACTGCAACTTTGGTTGTTTTATGTTTATTACCTTGTTTTTATATGTGCTTTTAATTACTTTAATTTTAAATACGTTCGATTGAAACCAAATAGTTTATTACCCAAGTCCTTTACCCATGTTACGAATAACCATTATGTCAAGAGCTTTTGTAGAAAGCCTCTATAGGAATTACGCTATTAAAGGCTATTTAAATAATATCTTTACACGTATTAATTTGCAAACACGATCTAGATTCCAGGGTAACTGGACTGTCAGAGATCAGAGGTTCCCAAACTCTTTTGTTTCATAGACCCCTTTCAAACTTTTCCTGCTTTTTTTCAAGAATTACTCGTTATAGATGTTTCATTATAATAGTAGCATTCTCTTCCTCTAAACAATATTGAAAGGAGAAGTCAAGCCAACATTTTGGTTCTTCAATATCGAAACCAAATTAATATGGAGCTTACGAAGAGCTTACGGGGGGCTTACGATTGTGGACCCCCATTTTTTGTCACGCTCATCGTGGACCCCCTTCGTGTCTTCCGTGGACCCCTGGGGGTCCACCTGGACCTGGACCCTGGGCTTTGGGAATCACTGGTCTAGATTCTAAAAAGAGGTTGTATATGTTTGTAAAAATAAACTTTTATTTTCTTAGAATAAATATATACATATTCAATTCAGATTGTAACCACGTGCCTATTACCAATATTGCTTATCTTGTAAAGGTAGGAAGTAACTGGGGATAGTAATGTCTTACACAGTGTAATTGATATAATAATTTTAAATAATTGTTAATCTCAACCTAATTGTTTCAGAGTTGAAGACGAAGCGTCTTCGCCAGTTAACAAAAATAGGTGAGTATTTATAAGCATTTTGCAAAGAATAAAATAAATATTTTGTATTATAATTAAATAACTTTTTCGAATTTTATCGCGGTTTATTAAGATTTATTTTATGAACGACGTTTCGGATACCTTACAGCAAACATAGATACATGAAAACCTAAAAGCAGTTTCGTTATAATAAGTATAATTCGCGTAAACGTTAGAAAATAAAATATCATTATTTACTTGGCATTGATAGGTATAAAATTTTTATTCGATATTTAAAGCATTTAATTAGATATTTTATATTATGAGGACATCCTCCTCGCTTGATTTAGAGGAGGTGACCCGTGCCCAGCAGTGGAACATATATTATGGGTTACTCCTTTTTTACATCATGAACACAGCAATAAAAATAAAATAAAATATATGTGGGATTTCCAATACCCTATGTATAATATTTCTATAATAGTTTTTTTAAGAATATCTATAAAATAACTAATTAGGTATACTATAAGGCTATATACCGAATGACGTATCTTTGTTGACCTTTGACATCATTTACTACTTCTACAAGCTTCAATATATTTTTTTTATTAATTATAATTTTTAAATAAAATACTTTCAAAATTATACAAGACATTTTTTAAATAAAAATCTTATGTTACAATTCTTTTTTTTTTCTACAAAAGAAAAAGATCACATAATAAATACTATAGATTATATATTATACACTACAAAAGAATTGCCCGACAACACGGAAGTTACACATGGTAGCATCATAAAAAACATCAAGAGAATGGACTATATATTATTCGTAAAAATTTTATTTATGTCCAAGGCTGCGTTTACATATTTGAATGTCGTTATTAATACGTTATGCACTAAACAGTGGTGATACTGCAACTAGTTAGTCTGTGACGGTCGCGCTGTGTATGTTGTGGTCCTGTGGTCAGTCGTGTGGTGGATGTGAGTTGCTTGTGTTGTGTGTCTGTGAGTTGTGCGGTGTTATGGTGTAGGTTATGTCAAAGATGAGGTACCGAAGCAGACCCGCTATACCTTTCCGATAGTAAGTTTTATATTGCCAAATATTTGACAGTCGTTTCCGCACCATTTAATAAACTATTTCTTAAAGTATTTGCGTTTCATGTCCTATGTGCGTGATTTCGTATCGATAATCAATGGGGATTTGTTGTTAAACTAAAACATATGTTGTATATTTACCACTATCATGAACACCATACAATCTTAGCGCTATATCACATATTATAACATATATTATAAAGATATATCTATTATTCACCTAGCATAATGTTTCAGCATGAAAGGATTTTTTTAAAACATTCTCGATTCGTAGTATTTAGCAGGTTATTTAGTTTTGTTCCGATACCAATCATATAATATAAAATTCTTGTCTTGTCTTAAAAATCATAATCATCATCCTTTATCCATCCACTGCTAAGCATACGCCAAGACGACCGACACCTAGCCACTGGCGTCTGGCATCTAATAGAGACGAGCCACTACATCGAAATAGTCTACTGGGCAAATTAGTATTCCCTACTAAAAAATTTATCGTCAGGGGAAGAACATACTATGTCAGAGTTCACAATTATATTTTGTTTGATGAACTTCACGTTGTCTTTATAGGATGTTGTGAGAATGTAGATGATTTACTTCACTGCCACTATTATTGTAAGACATCATCATCATCATCATCATCATCATCATCATATTGTAAGACACTAAAATGAAATGTGGATGACATTTCACAGACATCTTTGACACAATCAAGAATTTTTTAAAGATAACGATAATCTCCATAATCTCGGTACGGTCATAGAAATGTTCGCTTTCGGTGGGACTTCATTATGTTGAAGGCAAACCGGACTATCCACAATTTGGAGATATGTAAAGTCCTGCTCAATATTAATATGTATATAATTCAATTTCACTGAGCGGCAGATCCCTTTCAGCAGGCATTGCCTTCGTCAAATCTTGCGATTAAACTACAGCTCCTTGTCTTAATAATTTAATCTCGACACGATTTCGAGGCATTTGATTTACAGAAATAGATACATCATATTAATTTCACTCCAGAATTTTGATATATCCTACTAGTCTTACTAATAATATAAACGTGAGACTTTCTAAGTATGGATGTTTGTTACTCTTTCACATAAAAACTACTAAATGGATTTTGATGAAAATTTACAATAATATAGCTTATAAATTAAAATATATCTATACCATAGGCTATAATTTATCACCGTACTTCCACGGGAAAAACGGGAAAATCATGGAAGTACGCGGATGAAACCGCGGGACGCTGCTAGTTCAGAATATGTTTGCCTTTATTGCTATCATGTATTTAATGTAACCTCTCCGATATTTTATTCATAATACATTATAACATCTAAAGCTATTTAATATTTGAGCTATAAAAATTCGCACGACTCTCATGTATTATTGTTTCTTTTTTCCCAAAAACCTGTTTTTCTGCTCGACTCTTGTCCGGGTTGATGTGAACTAATTATTATCCTTTTATGTTATATTTAAAAAAACAATCATATTTGTAAGCTGGTGGGTCATGACCATTCCCTCATCATTATCATCAAGTAATCGTCACGTATATAAAAGTATCAACCCACTGCTGGGCACATGTCTCCTCGAAATCAATAGAGGAACGTATTGGGTTATAGTTCACTGACGTGCTGGCCCAATGTGGGTTGGTGAAATTCACCTTTAAAGACATCCAAACTCATCAGGCATGTAAATTTCCTCACGATGTTTTCCTTCACCGATAGCGAGCGATGGTCTCGTGCTCCAGTCGCGCTTAGAAATTTAGAAAAACCATTTGTCATGTAATTTAGTTTTTTAACCATGACGGGACCAGCGAAGGGTTCGTCACTTGCCCTGATTCCTGAAAATGATTGATGATTGATGGGGATAACATTAGTTATTGCACCGATTGTCATGTTTTGTTTATACCAGTTAGCGCGTGAGACCGACTTTTCATAGAATCACTTTGCCTGAGTCATTTTCAACCTCGACGTATAAAGCTTTCACACGAGGACTCATGCGTCTCAAATTCTCGTCTAAATACCTTAAATCTCGTCTAAATACCTTATTTAGGGATGTCGGAATATTTAAATAAATTAAAACCATTGTTACAGTGAAAAAAGCGGTCTCATCACGCCGCCCCAACAGAATGGCGGGGAGGAGTCGCCCCCTCCCGAAAAAGAAAGGGCCGATCAAGAAGACACGGAGAAGAGTCATGCTGGGCCCGTCCCCCACTGCGCGGAGGGACCCAACGCGGATCTCTATGCCATCCCAGTGAAATTGCGTCCCAAGAAAGAAGTCCTACCCCCAGGCTGGGAGAGACATGAAGGTAACTAAAAGTAAAAGTCTACTGACAGTGGCGAGGGAGTCATACTTGACAAAACAACTTCTTTATTCCTGTTCCACTCATAAAGACTATAAAAAGTATAACCTTGTTATATTAGCACATAATTACGCGTTAATGGATTTTGCGGAGGGAAAAAGTTTTTGAATTAGTCGAAGTGTATCACGTTTTGCGACTGAAGGTCTTCTATTTTGATAATTTAGTATTCTTCTGTAATACATAGATCGTTGCTGTTTTTTTTTTAAGGGAATATTATAATTAAGGGAATATTATAATTAAAATGGTGACACTGCAAATGGCTATTTGCGTTCGCTATTGGGTTTTATTTATACAATTACTGTATGATGTAGAGGTATAAAGGATAAAATAATATATTTAAAGGTAAATTTGATAAACATTTGTCTTATATATTTAATATGGTAACAATATGGTAATTGTTCGTCTAATCCTATGTCAAATATACAAATGAAAAAGGCCAAGTACTACATAACAAATATTGTATTATGTGTATATTATAAAAGAACATTTACTACATATATAATATCTTCAGCGATCAACCTTAACATTTATATAAAAATCATTTCTAGTTTATAATCATGCCTATATTATATCTTTTTCTATGCGAAAACTGGTTTAGCTTTAATAGCGTATTTTGAGTGAAATAGCGATTATTATGTTTACATTAATTTTAATAAGCCGGTTTTTGTCTATTAATTCAGTAGTACCTAGTTTAATATATTGTATAAGTATTCATATCGTAAATTAATTAAGAACATAGCTACTTTTTATTTAGTTGTTTCGTCGTACAAGCGCAGGTATATCGTTGCCTTTTCTATCGCAAGCAACGTTCTAGTAAGACGTGACATTTTCAAACCATATTCATTCAGAAGGAAGGAAACCAGGTCAGGCTTCTTGGAGTGTGTTGTCCTGTGCACTTGTGCAGACATTTCCATGCATCGCACTTAAGTACCTCATGCTTTGTGAAGAGGCACAAAGGGTTGCGCTTTGAGAGGTCCTTGATTCCGTTGTAAAGGAGAACTACCAAGTAATGAAGTGTGTAGTTCTAAATAGCTTACGGCGTAATCATAACTTACTCAAAATATAATATATTTTTTTTATTACTTTAGGCCTTTTAAATTTTTTTGAAATAATAAAAGGTGTTAGATATTATTCAAATGTTTTATATAAAAGGAATTTAGGTAATTAAGAAAGATGTGGCAAATAATTTGATAAGAATTTTAATGTGTTCAGTTCATTAGGAATTCTGAGTTGAATACAGTTCAGGATCTAGGCAAAGGTTGATCGACGTTTTTGGGTACCTTATAAAATTTCAACGGAAAATCAAAATAATATATACTTTTTTTGTGTTCAATAGATGCACTTTTTCAATTCTATAATATTAGTGTAGATACGTATTTAAATAATAGTAAAATAAAGTAAATGTAGGATTGACGGTCACCAAATGTATTGAGGCATACATCCGTATAAAGAGCCCTATTCAGTGGACGTAAAAGGATGATGATGAATATTTTAAATGAAATAATAAGTCAAACTTAAAAAATGAAAATTCAGCACCCTTAGTTAGCAGGGGGACTTATTACACTTAAAGCGATATATTAAAAAGAATGGAGGCAACGTTGCTTCAAGTATATGGTAAGGCTCGGTATCATATGCTAGAGTAGCAAACCTTCAGGAGAAAACAAAAAAAAAGCTTTTTCTACGAAACCCTCAAATATAAGATGTTGGACTCGGATTTTTTATTGCTTAATTAAATATATTCGTATAGTCCATCACCTTCCAAAGTTTATGGTGTCGCGGCCTTCTCGTTCGCCTCTGTTACACCATACTCATAAATGTTTTGGCCCGCGCGATCGTATTTCAATGTTAATAAAAGTTACATTAGCTGTATATCATTAATAAATTAAAATGACGGACGAGCTTAAACGGCTTCATATTTATGTTGTGGTTGTTTTGCTGGCTAATAAATCATATAATAATACATCATATCGAAGATGTCATCACTATAATCATCACTGTACGTAATAAGTGTAGGTGTGAAGTGTCATTGCTAGCGTCCTATTTCGCGCGGGAAGTCCGTTCGAATCCAACCAAGTAGAATTTTAGTAGAAGTAGTAATAGTAGGACGTCCATGGAGGTTGGAGTCCAATGTGTGTTTTATGAGCGTAAGGAGGAAGGAGGTCCGCGTTGCTTTATGGTTTTATGTTTGTTTATGTTGTTGAAAGTTTGGTATTTGTAACAAATACTCTCTAGCTTATCATGCCAAGTAGAGGCGTGGTAAGCTCTTGAGCATTTGTTACCATGAAATCTAGTTTACTTAGAAGCGCTATTTCTCGCGGGAGATCCGTTAGAATCCAGCTAACAATTTTAATAGAAGTGTAATAATAGAACGTCTATGAAGACCAGAAGATGTCTGTGTTTTATGTTTGTTTATGTTGTAGAGTGTAGACAGTTTGGTATTTGTAAATGCTCACGAGCTTACCACGCCTCAATTTTATACCATGAAGACGTAGTTTATTTTTAAATATTTATATAGAGCAGCTATTACAGCGCGTCAATTTAGATTTACGTGGCCGGATGATCATATTTTTTGACGTGACAATGTGTAATAACTCGATATTACGGGCAGCATGAACATTAAAGATACGTTTCAAAAGTGAGATCGCGGCACGATCGAGAAAGAGGTACGATCGGCTCGAGGAGTCGGCTCAGTTCGTTGTCATGTCAAACTACCGTCTGTAAAGCGATTGTACAGACAACCAATTTTTCCCCTGTATCACTTAGCAATAAAGTTTCATTTTTTGAAGTGAGATTATTAGATTTAAATATTACCTTCTACACTCAAACTAATAAACGTTTATTAATATAAAATAATAATGTCTTTACTTAGACAACGACGGGCCCTATTACTGGCATATAAAGAGCGGCACTATCCAACGGGAGATCCCGAAGATGCCGCCGGTGGAGGCGCGCGAGTCCCGCATCTCCATGGTGCGAGACTCCGCCCTGGACATGAAGTACGACGGGCCCATGACCTCGTCTGTCACCAGGAGCACCACCAGCGGTGCGCTGGATACCGTAGAACACGATGAGAGGAAGAGGAGAGAAGAAGTTGCTTACAAGTAAGTCAAAGATTGTTTTAGAGCGCGAATTTGAATTATTAAATTGTATTTAGCAATCAGTTAGTTGTGCCTCACGCAACGTACAATATCCTGCAGATATTCTTATATTTTATAATCCGTAAACAATAATTTTGCAATGCAAGTTTCTAAGAGCGATGATGGTCCAGTGGTGGGTGGACTCGGCTTCTTATGCAAGAGGTTCCGGGTTTGATCCTGACCCGTCCGAGTGTGCCTTGAAATGGGTTTTTATAAATTTCTAAGTGTACACACGAGACCATCGTTCGCTCACCGGTGAAGGAAAACATCCTGAGGAAACCGCGGCATGCCTGATGAGGTTGAAAGTCTTTGAAGGTATGTGAAGTTCACCAACCCGCACTGGGCCAGCGCATCGGTGAACTATGGCACATTACCCTCCTCGCCTGATTTCGAGGAGGAGACCCGTGCTCAGCAGTAGGACATATTTGAGGTCGATACTTTCCTTTAAGTTTCCTAATCTACATTAACAATATATTATTTGCAAATTATGTCCCACATAGAGTATATTTCTTTTTGTCTTTGTCTTTTTTTCTCTTCTTTGATGGTTACAGCACGACTTAATAAAATTTTAATGTGACATTATGGCATTCAATATGCATCTCTTTATTTCCAGGCGGCGTAGCTTCCCGGCCCGCCCGGAGCCGGACGGCCGTGCGGTCCGGTTCTTCGTCCGCTCGCTGGGCTGGGTGGAGATATCCGAGGCCGACCTCACCCCCGAGCGGTCCAGCCGCGCCGTCAACAAGTGCATTGTAGATCTCAGCTTGGGTCGTAATGACCTATTAGACCAAGTCGGACGTTGGGGTGATGTAAGTTAATTGTATTTCATAGAACATGGCTTTTTGTAACACACAAGCACAGCTCTTTTTGCTTCGTGCTAGTTGCGTAAGCGGAATAAATTGGAGTTTTTTTTTGACAAATAGAATACACTAAGATGACCTAAGAAACTCATGATATCAAGAAGTTCTGAGTTCAATATTAGACAAAGGTCTTCTACAGCAATCGGCAAATCACATTGTTACTATAATAGTATAGCCATTTTATTACATGTAATACGTTGATAGAGCTTATCGAAAATCTTTATATTATAGTTAATACTTTTATTTTATTTCAGGGCAAAGATTTGTTTATGGACCTGGATGACGGCGCTCTAAAGCTCATCGACCCAGAGAGCCTGAACACTCTTCACACGCAGCCCATACACACCATACGAGTGTGGGGCGTCGGCAGAGACAACGGACGGTGAGACTAATACATTCACGTGATACATCCTTATGTATTATCCTTGCTGACTACTTATCTGTGTCATAAAATGTTATTGGAAAGACGTGACAAGATAAAAGTAGTAGATGGTGGCAGACATATTTTAATTTTAAACATAAAATAACTTTGTTGTTTCATAACGTCAAAGGTAATTTCAATCGGCCTTTCGAAAAAAAAAAAGAAATATTCAATCGGAATATTTTTTGCACATAAGATCAACTCTTGATTACTTACGTAATGTTCATGATAACAAAATTAAGAATTCATCAATTTAAATATGTTATCTGGCTCGTTAATTTGTAGTATTGTTATACAAAAGTAATAATAAAATTAATTGTAACTAATTAATTTGTTTTTGTGCTACCTTGGAACAGCGAAAGGTAAGATATTAATATATGCAATTAAGTTAATATTTAATTGATATAATGAATCCGTAATCATCAGCCGTAAATATTAAAATATACGGAGCTCCGGCCATTTATTATCACCATCATCATCATCATTATCGAATAATTAATTATGTATTGTAATATTATCCTCCCTTATCTGTCCCACTGCTGGATACGGGTCTCCTCCTCGAAATCAGACGAGGAGGGTAATGGGCCATAGTTCACCGATACGCTGGCCCAATGTGGGTTATTGAACTTCACATACATTCAAAGATTTTTAATCTCATCAGGCATACAGGTTTCCTCACGATGTTTTCCTTTACCGGTGAGCGAACAATGTTATCGCATTTGGGGTGCACTTAGAAATTCAGAAAAGCCCATTTCTAGGCACACACGGCGGTCAGGATCGAACCCGGAACCTCTCGCATAAGAGGTCGAGTCTGTCCACCACTGGACCATCGTTGCTCCATAAAATGTACTATGTCATAACTACGTGTACAGGGACTTTGCGTACGTCGCCCGCGACCGAGTGACCCGCAAGCACATGTGCCACGTGTTCCGCTGCGAGGCGCCGGCCCGCACCATCGCCAATGCGCTGCGGGACATATGCAAGCGGATCATGATCGAACGCTCGCTGCAGCCGCCGCCGCGCCCCACCGACCTACCCGCCGCGCGCCGCCCGCGTCCTCTTTCTGGTACCTACCCACTACCCACTAGCGACTGTGTACCCAGTAGACCAGAACAGTCTGGAGCTGCTACCCGGATGAGCTCGGAAGACAAAGCTTTATTGAAAGGATTAAATGATAATCTTGCAGCATTTTCGACATGGGAATTGTTTTTCTTTTGAGTGGTCCAATTATAAGAAGTCGAATATTGCTAAGATAGGCTTCTGCAGACAAGCTTATTCCTTGCTTCCCAATATATTTCTAGTTAAATAGGAGCGACTTTAGGACAATAATTATTGTTTGATAAAACTTTTGGTGCACCTTGACCGAAAATGTATTCGAAATCCCGTGACGGTTAGCTTCTAAATTTAAAATGTTTTCATTTTTGCAGACCAATACCTTCCTTGAGAGCTTCAACGAATGTATGTTAACATGTTTATTAATGCATTGACAATGAGGGTATACATTGCAGGTGCATCATTCCCCACGCCGATGGAGGAGCCGCGCAAGACGGTGCGCGCGCGGTACCTGGGCAGCGCGGAGGTCGGTCGCGCCACGGGCATGGACGTGCTCAACGACGCGCTCGAGCGGCTGGCGGCGGCCCGCGCCCCCTGCGCCTGGCCCCCTGTCGCCGTGGCCGTTGCGCCCTCCGTCATCACCGTCACAGAGGAGGGGGTACGTATCCAGTAATCTAGCCTGGTCGGGTGTAGATCCATACATAATGTCTATAGATATCCACCGACTGAATAACACTAAAAATAAGATGGGGAAAATGTACAGTTTTAAGTAATTTGGTCAGTATCGGTGTTGGGAAGGATTAGAATAGTAATGAGAAATAAAAAGACGTAAAGTTATAGAAGAATTTCAGAGATTGCCCTAATAGCCGTCTTAGAAGAGGCCTAAAAAGTCACTGTTTACTGTTTTCACTTTCCGAGCCAATTCGATACTATTCGATTTCGGACTTCGACTTCGGATTAGAATTACTGGCGTTAATTTATCAAAATGAATGCAGAAAAAAAATTGCTGGCTTATGACTCCTGAAATTTTTATCCTCCATATGAACTTTGCTTAGGAGACGAGCCCGCTGGTGGAGTGCCGCGTGCGCTACCTGTCGTTCCTGGGCATCGGGCGCGACGTGCGACGCTGCGCCTTCATCGTGCACACGCCGCACGACCAGTTCGTGGCGCACGCCTTCCACGCCGAGCCCTCCTCGGGCGCACTCTGCAAAACCATCGAGGCTGCCTGCAAGGTGCATATCTATAAACTATATTAAAAAATGTGGTCCTTTTAAAATCTCGTGCATTTGCAAGAAACATTAAAAAGGCAATGTTATTTAAAAAATTATATAAAAAATTGAGTTATTTCTCTTAATTCATTATTGACTACAAAATAACAACAAATTAAAAAAATCATACTAACCTAGTCAACGTCATAATATTATTAACTTTTTTAAATTTTTAGACAAGAGACTGAAGGCACATAACTTGTTTCATGAAATTCAAATCATTTGTTTTATACCAATTGATTTTGGTTTTATTCAATTGCTATGACCTTCTATCAGCTACGCTACCAGAAGTGTCTGGACGCGCACGGCGGCTCAGGCGCGGGCGTGGCGGGCGGCGCGCTTGTGACGGCCGGTGAGCAGCGCGCCTCGCTGGGACAAGCGCTCAAGTCGCTGGTGGGCTCACTCACCGGCCGCCGTGCCTCCTGAGCAGACTCTTCTCTCTCGCTTATAGGTAAGACTGCAAAAACATGCGACCCTAAACATTTCTTTTGTAGTGTGTAGATACGAAGTAGTTTACATTTTGTACTCCTTGTCTCACTTAACCTAAAATTATTTTTGCATTACATTAAAACAATGAGTATAATTTAAGCGACTGTTCATAATTCTTATTTGTTAAATTTTCAGCCTCGTCCTTCAATGCACGAGTGGAAAGCGCCGTAGCGTAGTTCACGCATCGCAGCCGCTCCGCAAACGCATCGTTGCCGCACGCCGCACCGCGCACGCATCCGCTGCGACTTAGCCTACGATCTGAAACACCTTTATACGAGTACCCTCTAAGATTGTTTTGTCACATTAAAATTTGGACCATTTGAATCGATTTAGATTTTGTAGGTAATATTTTAAAAACTATTTTCACTTTTTTATATTGTTTATGAACAAAGATAGCGGTCGAAAGGCTATTGTAATAAACACCTGTATTAAGATTTATTTACAGTAGTCTGCGTTCAAATGGTCCCTATTTTAAGGTGTATGGTTTCACAACTAACCAATATTTAGACCGTATATTTAAGCACAAATATTTCAAAAGTCCCACATAAAGCTGTGTAATGTGTATGATCTCATTTTGCGAAACCGAATGCAGAGAATGGTAATTCAGTTGTGTTTATAAAGTCTATTTGTATCTGAATTCCGTTAATAATGATTTATAATGTTTTGAGTGAAATAAACAGTCTTTGTTGTTCAATGTCTGATCAAAGTATAGTTTAGTGATTTGTGTGGCGATGTTTGCGTTTGAATACATCTTATTACGAATAATTGTTGACTTTCCAGATTCCACTGCTATTGCAGTATTTAATGTAAATATTTATTTCACGCGCATTTAAAAATTCTCTCCAATTAATAGTTATGTTTTCGTTTATAATAAACTTACATATCCAATGGCAATGGTGCTTTTGGTGTGACGTTCTATAATCTGTTGTCGGCACGTGTCGCTTCTCACCGTCACCTAGTTCAGTAATTCGTCTGTTCGAGAGCCTACTTGTAAAAAGCCATGTTAGTGCTATATTTTTATTCTTTTATATCGTGTATGTGATGGTGTTTGTTTGTATAACGTTTATTTTAAGTTGATGGTCTCATATAATTATAGTTACCGTATAAACTAGTCGTAGTTCATTATGCTATTGTACATTTTAATGCAACCAAACATTATTTAGCATTAGTCGCTGACCTCCCCAACGAGGTCCAATAGTCAAGTTGTATTTTAACAATATCTACACTAAATAGCATAGTCAGTAAATTAGTCATAATATTGACTAACGGCGGTTTTCAATATCCTATCTAGATATCTTAATATTTTCTTATCTATCTTGATATTTTGACACATTTTCTCACAAAATCTGTCAAAATTTTAAGATACTTAGATAAGAAAATTTTAAGATATTGAAAACCGCCGTAATTTATTACTATTGACTGTTTTGTAATCCACAATTTGAATCGTTTAATACGTTTTTGCAGTTGCAGTATTTCATGTATTATTTTATAATACATTTATAGGTATAAGTGCATAAGAAATAAGTAATATTTATAGACTTAAAATTGGGTTGGAGAGCAATTGTAAATAAAATTGTACACTTTAATGGGATTTGAATAATTTTAGCATAATATAATGATTGGAATGAATTCTAAATAGAGAACGCGATAACAATGATAGTGAGTATTGCATTGGTGTTTCTAAATGGTAAGTTTTTTGTGAGCACGGTATGAAGAAATAATAACGATATGAGCAAGCGCAGGCTTTGATTATTCTTAATTATCTAATTAGAAGCTAAAATCAATAAAATGACAAATTAAAAGGGAACACTGCATTGTGTTACACCTATAAAAATTCTGCGTGTATTTTAAATGGTAATAATGTTTGGCGTCATCTTGTAATGGATTAAAATGTTGGATGTAGTTAAGATTATGTACGAATAGGGCTCTAAGAAAATAGTGGAGAGTTTATTTTTGCTTAAGCTTGTATAAAATACGTATTTAATTGCAAAGAAATAATATTTTGGTATATCTTCGCGATGAATATCAATATATTCATATATTTACGATGAATAGCTTAAATAACTTAGTTTTCGGGCAAAAAGTGTCTTTTACAATTACATTGTAAAAAAATTAAAATCATTCTTATTTGCCCTGTTGGCTGAATACAGATAGTATATTTTATAATACCTCCTCGTAACAAGGGTGTATGGAATCATTGAGCTTTCAATAAATATATATTTGTATTTATATCATAAATTAATCGCGAATATATAGATATATAGTTTCCGCCATTTTGTGTAGTCTAATCAAAATGGCGGATAAAATTGAGAGCAAATATCGGGTCACAGGCTTAGTAGTTTGATTTTTTTGTATATAAGGAAGTATCAGAGTTAAGTGGGACCCAAAAAAGCGAATGTAACAATTGGGAAAGCACTTATTAATGAATTTAAAGGTGTTTTGTGTCTATAATACATGTATATTAGGATAATATATAATATTACTGAATAAGGAGGCAATATACCTTTTGAGTAAATAACACGAACTTGACACGATGTAATCAATACCTATATTTTGTTGAACTAACAAAATTTCAATACTAGTCCTGTGTTGGATTTATTTACAAACATGTAATAAATTTCTTCACAGTTATTTATCGTTTTTAATGTTCCCTACATCTTGTTCCCAGCAAAACAAAGATAATTTATTGTGTCGAAAGGTATTATTGGCACCTCATAGAGTAAGGCGTTAGTTATCACAAATTAGCTTCAAATTAAACATTCAAGTATGGCCGCTTCCCTCGGGTCGCGTTTTCATAAGCTCACGCGCCTCGTGTGGAAGCTGCGTTAGTGATCGTGCTTGTCGTAAAAATACGTCATTATACACGGAGCTGTTCTTATTATACGTAAAATAGATTTATTCTCACGTTAATGTTAAGCAAACAAATATATCAATGATGTTTAATGTGCACTTGAGGTGGTCTTATGTTAAATAATAAAGTGAAACTTCTCAAGTTTTTGCTGATTACATTTTCAACATAAGATTTCGTCAAGTTCATAAGTTATGCATTGTTTATACAAAATAATATTCATATTTACTGGTCACTATACAAATGTAATTTAATATATTAAGCGAAGACTGAAATTAAGATTTCCGATTTTAATTTCAGTGTCCGCCATTTTGTCTCTGTCCGTCGTGAGGCCATCTTAGGATGAAATAGTTGCTTCGACTGCCCTCTATGGAACATCAATATTTTATAACGGTGTACGTTTATTGTAGTCACTAGATAGCTTCAAAATCCACTTTCTAGCTCACTGATGGATAAAGGGATGAATAAACATCGCTTTGACAGCTTAAAAGCCTTAAATTGTGGCTTTTAACAAATAATTTTGTGAAATTAATAAAAAAATAATCATAAACACATTTTGTTATTTTATTCTATTTGCAAACCAAACCTTACAGGTCGAAACCTTAACCTAAAAAATATATTCATAATCCCAATTCATACACGACATAATCTCAAGACCAGAATATGGCGCCTACAATAGAGATTATGTGCCCATTGTTTTCTAATAATTATGCAACACTTTGGGATAATAAAAGTAATACGACCAATAATTTCGAATGTGATTCCGACGAAGCCGAAAGGTACTTACTTTTATCATTAACATACCATGGCCTGTATAATGTCGTGACATGGACGGATACAACATTTACGCGTGTCATCATCATTAGCCCTTATCCGTCCACTGCTGAACATAGGCCTCCCTCAATAACGCCAAGACGACCGATTCCGTGCTACTCGCATCCAACGCAGACCTGCCACTGCACGGGATCGTCTTCCCATCTGGTGTATGCGTGTGCGTAAGTAATATTAAAATAGTATGAAGAATTGATTGGCGTAAATAGTATATTTCATTACAATTCAAGTCATTGCAAAGAGTTCCGACAAATGTTTACCCGAGCCGATGCGCAGCCGAAGGCTTAGGGTTGACAGTCGGAACAAGTTGCAAGAGGGTTCCGCACGTGTACTGAAAAACTATTTTTAATACAGTTGCGAAAAGATATATATAAAAATGGACCAGTTCTCGAAAACAGCGGAGCGGTCACCGCCGCCGCCCCGCTGCCCGCTAAATTCGAGGCTGCCTAACTAAGTTTATAAATAAAAAAAGACGTGTGGCACTCGGGGACTGCCGCGGTAATGCTATTGCATAGCATTTTGTATCAACTTATGCAATTATAATTATTTATTTATTTTAATTATTAATGCAGTATTTCTTTTTCTTTGATATTAATTCAAGTTACACTTTTTGAGCGTGGTGACCGATAAGAAAACATTTTTTTTTCCTTTATTAAATAAATAAAAAAATATAAATATTTTAAACAATATTAACTAATATTGTTTAAAATATTTTTATTATTTTACAATACATGTGTTATATTTTATTGTTATTCGTGCGAGCTTCGTAGTGTCGTACAATACGTCTAGTTGCAAGCACACAAACACCGTGTCGAAGACTGCCGAAAAGAAACGACGTTAGACGATGCATGGCCTTCAAGCCACACCTCCGTGCCCGTCGGAGTGGGGAGCGTTAGGTTTTTTTTTCGTTACGGAATTTCTGGACTCGGTCCCCGCGCTCAAGGCCCGCGATAGAAGCTATGCAATAGCTTAATAAATCCACGTTTTAAAATTTACACAATACATTCATTGTACCAGGAAAAAGTACTAGGAGGCCATACATGACTGAGAGATGAGAGATTTGAGAGAGACTATTTCCTAACCAGAGCCTCTTAGTCATGTATGGCCTCCTGGTACTTTTTCCTAGAACAATTGCGATATTGAATCTTTTAAAACGTGGGTCGTTATGAAATGAGACTTGTTTTTTTTCCATTTTCATAACCAGAGACTATTAGTTATGTATGGCCTCCTGGTACTTTTTCCTAGAACAATGATTGCGGATATTCATATCTTTTAAAACGTGGATTATTTATACTCTAAGGCCTCGGCCTCGAATTTAGCGGGCAGCGGGGCGGTGGCGATGGCGGCGCGGGCAACGTAGACCCACGCCCGTCGCTGCGCTGTTTTCGAGAAGCGGTCCATTTGATTTCTACGCAAGGATCCTGCCGCTCCCGCGCTGCCACCGCTTTTATTCTTATTTTTTTTGAAAGACCAGTGTTTCCCAAACTCTTATGGTTCATAGACCCCTTTCAAACTTTTCCTGCATTGGTGGACCCCTCGCTGACCTTTTTCTGGGGGTCCACTTTGGGAATCACTGCTCTAGACTTTTAGATCTGATGGCCTTTAAGCTCAATCGGTAGGTAGGTGAGCAGATGGCTCACCTAGTAAAATTAAACGGTGGGCGCTCCCCTCCATGCCCCGCAGGGGGAAATAAATAATAGTTTAAAAAAACTAAAAACACGCTTTTTATAGAAACCCAAACTAAAAAATAGAAAATAAATTTTAATAAATTTAAATTAAGAATAGTGTTAAAAATTTCAATAACTATAAATTAATAATAGTGTAAATAAAAAAAAATATTTTATTTTAAAAAAAGCGTGGGGTGCATGGTGTCAATATAGTTATAATATTTTATTGACAGATATGAGTAGAGTGATTATCATTTTTATAATATCTTAAAAAGCACCCCACGCTTTTTTTAAAATAAAATATTTTTTTTTATTTACACTATTATTACACTATTATTAATTTATAGTTATTGAAATTTTTAACACTATTCTTAATTTAAATTTATTAAAATTTATTTTCTATTTTTTAGTTTGGGTTTCTATAAAAAGCGTGTTTTTAGTTTTTTTTAACTATTATTTATTTTTTACTTTTTAGATTTAACAATACGGGGAATCAGAGTTCGATTTCGGAGAGGGAGCCTGAGAAACGGCTACCAGAACCAAGGAAGGCCGCAGGCGCGCAGATTACCCACGGAGAGTTACATACTGACAAACTGACATACAAGTGAAGCTAATAAAAAGCGTGTAAAAAGCAGCAGAAACAACAGTAAGGCCTCTGCCTCGAGTTAAGCGCGCAGCTGGGCGGCGGCGGTGACAGCGCGGGAGCGGCAGGATCTTTGCGTAGAAACCAGATGTGCCGGTTCTCGAAAAAAGCGGAGCGACATTGGCGCGGGTCTACGTTGCCCGCGCGGCTACCGCCACCGCCTCGCTGCCCGCTAAATTCGAGGCCAAGGCCTTAGAGTATAAATAATCCACGTCTTAAAAGATATGAATATCCGCAATCATTGTTCTAGGAAAAAGTACCAGGAGGCCATACATAACTAAGAGGCTCTGTTCATTGTTCTAGGAAAAAGTACCAGGAGGCCATACATAACTAATAGTCTCTGGTTATGTAATTGGAAAAACAGTCTCGTTTCATAACTGGTTACGAAACAGTGAAAAAATTTCATTTTTCATAACCAGTTACGAAAATTTGGTTACGAATATGGACGTAGCGGTTACGAAAATTTGGTTACGAATGTCGACGTAGCGAAAACTTCGTGGTTGGTTTTTTTTCTTTTTAATATAGGTACTTATATTATTTTGATAGTTGGGAAAGAGAACGCACGAGTTCGGAAAAGGTAAAGAAAAAGCACGAGTGTGTAATAGCCCACTTTCCGAGCGCTATACGTCCCTGCAATACGCCACTTTTTGAGCAACTGTATTAAAAATATATATTTAAATGAAACAATTGACTCTCTATTTATTATAAATATTTATTAATTACATTGGACATAATTTTGGATTTTTTCAAATTGCCATTCATTTTACAAAACAGGTCTATTTCGAAAATAACTTTATAAATAATTTGCACAACGCTAGGCTTTTGGCTTAAAAATACTGGCAGTGCAAAATAACACTATGCTCTTGCTTCGGTTACAAACGAATGGAGAAGCCTACGTGCTATTTATATTTTCAAAATATAACATCTCTGCTCCAGCAATTGTGATGGTAAGCAATTGTTTTCTCCTCACGATAAGGCGCGCGAGCGCTCCACATTTATGCAATAACATTCCTTAATATAGTTTATATCTACAATAAAATGTATTTGATGTACAATAAAGTATATTTTCATTTGATTAGTTCAAAGATAAATTATAACCGGTAAGGGAATATTTTTCAGTCAGTTGATGAGACTGCACTTAATCTTTTCTAGCAATAATGTAATAACTAAAAACAATGGCTGCCTTTTTTTATTTTCTATGCTTTAATGCTTTAAACGGCAAATAAGGATAAAACGTAGTAGGGTCTCATCAACGGGCTTTTAAAGTATAAATTGGATTCCTGGTTCCTCACAGGCTACATCTCAGATATGTTCTAATAAAGATAACAACTTTGTTACCTTTTGTTTGGGATAATAATTTTTAATGACACTTTTGTACAAATTGTATATATATATTTGGCTGTACTGCCCCCCTAGACAAGTGGCAAAAACGCTAAGTGAATAGAAATAGAAAACGTTAATTTTGTATGGGAATGACATTTGGGCGACTATTGGTAGCCAAGTGTCAAACTAGCGTTTTGTATTTCTATTCCTTTTAAACGCACACGCTTAAGAAATTCAAATCTTCATATAAATCGTAGCCAAGTGGCACTTTTGACAAGCCGGAAAGCGCTCCCTAGCGCTTGCCGCTTGCACACAATAGAAATTGAAAATTCAAACGCTACAAAATGGCGGATCTTTGATCAGCTGACTGTGGAAGTGTGATAGTGTGAAATTTTTTGCTAAATGCATAAATTAAGTCTATTGTAAGCTAATAAATAATATATAAATAATAAAGTACAACTAAGCCGAAGCCAAAGAAAAAAATCATCGCCAGTGTTTGGAGAATATAATCGATGTTTTATTTGTGTAAAGGTTTACACTAGACAAAATAGTATTTCGAGAGATTTTCTTGATTTAAGTGTCCATACAGCATTGAGCGGAACTAAAGGAATTCCCTTGGTATTAAAGGTAAATAAATAAATCATTATTACTTACAATGATAGGACTTAAAAACTAGGTACATGTTTGATGTTTTTTACAGGTTCTTTGCAATCTGAGCTGAGGGCCACAGGGTCCTATCAAAGGATCCTGGGTGTCTCAACATTTAACGCATAGAAAAACAAGTTGATGTAGTAGACAAGTTGTAGATGTACCTACTAAACAGTAGTTATATTATTATGTTGAGATAAATTGCCTTCCCATAAAAATCATAAGAAAGGTCAAGCATAAGACAATTATTAGTGAGTATTTATTATTTATTCAATATAAAATCTATTGCATCCTCTTTTTTTATTATTTTTACTATATTTGAATAGGTATCTCTTTCCTAACAATATATTTTTATGGAAAATATATGTATTAGTTTAATACTAAATAAACTGTGTATATATAAACAATTTGTTATAATATAACACAAAACCTAATATTTAGTCAATAATATAATACAAAACTTATTTTAATGTAAACAAATTTAAAGTTATTTGATTTCCTGATTTGTAAACTAATTTTGCTGTTATTCTTGGTTATTATACTTATATATAATAGGTATTCAATAGATTTAATGACTTTCATAACTTTCTTGGTTAGTGTCTACTATTTAATTTAGATTAAGAAAGGAAAATTGTATGCTTTATTGAGTAGTTTCATGAAGATATTATATTAACAATTTACTTTTTTTTTGTAATTGAAGGCATATAGTTATAAAAAACTAAAGCATGATCATTTTAGGTGTGTATGCAGATGGGACATGAGTAAGCCAGTCAGTCAAAATACATAGGAATAAATTAAGCCAGTATATAATGAAGAAAAAACAACCAGGGCAAAAAAACAACAACAACTAGCGGTGATAGAAGCTTAAAAATTTAAAGATGTTTGATTTTATGGATTGTGTACTAATTGTGCTGTTCTTCTCAGTGTGCTCACCCTGGAACCGGTGGTAGTTTCAATGGATAGACATAAAAGATACTTATATGTCTCAACATGTTGACCTCGTGGGGCATGCAAAGTTTTTGTACAATTGATACATTTATTACATTGTCTTGGTAGAGATTATAATATTAACATTAACAGCAATTATGTATATGTACAATAGTTAAAAAATATAACATAATGTCAAATAATAATAATAGGATGGATTAATTCATTAGCAGCGAGAAGCTTTAGAGCCTGCGATTGTGTTTTTTCTATTTCCCATTAATTTCAATTTCCCATTTTATTCATTTGGAGTGGTGTTCTATAGTATTTTGTTTCAAAAACTCAATCTGTTTATACTGTGATGGGTTGGCGAATACTGCATACTAAGAACTTTTTTGCAGCTGTTTCAGCAGCATATAGGACTGCTATGGCAGTTTTCTATAGGTAGTGACTAGTGTTTGTTTTGAAAATTTAATCCATTTTGTATTATAATGTGATTAGTTGGCGAATATTGTGGTGGACTGTTCAGGATGTGTGGAGTTAGTAGGGATAGTTGATTGATAGGAATATGAAGAGCGAATTATTGTGGCATAACTCTGATAACAATTTGAGAACTATATGTTTCGTATATAAATTAAATGTACCCGATCAAAAACTAAATTTTATAGTAACTCTTTTGCTGCTATATCTGTTAGTCTTTGGAACTCGTTGCCAAATCGTATTAAGCAAGCTAAGAGTCTCAATATTTTTAAGGGACTCCTCAGAGAACATTATTTGGAATGCTTTAATTTATAATATATTTTGTTATTTAATTTTAATTATTTTATCAATACAAATTACAAGCCAACTTTGATTGATGCCTCTTGTTTTTTTTTTTTCCTTTTTTTTCTCTTCTTCTTCTTCGTTTATTCATCGTATGATATTATTATGCAATTGATTTTTATAATGTTCAGTTTTAGTGCTGCTTTTTGTGTTTTTTATTTATAATGTAATAAAAAAATATAATCTAATAAATACTATTGTATTCCAGCTATTTTATATTTATGTTACTTATTCTATTTTATAATATTCGTAATATCCAAGAGGAGCTATGTTTTAAATTTTGTATATTAAAATCAGACGTCCTAAATAGTTTAAGTAGGAAATATCTTTGTAATTCACAATAAAATCAAATAACAAGTAATTCATTATATTATCTTTTTGACACTTTATGTTGTTTGTTATTGGTCCTAATTACAGGACCGAATTTAGGTTTATTTTTTCTTCATTGCAGGTAATGATTTTAATAGACGATAATATTATCTTATTTCAGAATCCCAAAAGTTGTTAATTTAAAGAAGGCCTGGTTGACAAAAATGCATATTTATTTGTGAAAGTTGTTATAAACTAATACGGTAATATACGAAACAAACATATTTCTGAAGAAAAGCGAAGTAATGTTTCTGGGAGTTTTTTTTTCTACACTAATATTATAAAGAGGAAAACTTTGTTTGTTTGTTTGGTTGTAACGAATAGGCTCAAAAAGTACTGGACCGATTTCAAAAATTCTTTCACCATTCGAAAGCTACATTATCCACGAGTAACATAGGCTACATTTTATTCTGAAAAAAATAGGGTTCCGTAAGTATTTGGGTTTTTCGGATACAAGGTGTAAAAAATCAACCAGAAAAGTTACTTATTTTGCGTACGCACTACGCTGCCTAAACTATAAAAGATAGAACGATAAAATGTTCTAATTAATTGTAGATCTTATAATTATCTACAAAAAAGTCCACCATAGTGTGTGGTATAGACCTATCTATGTCGATTGAGGCACAACAACCATATTTTATTCAGAAATTTTAATTTTTTGGACTACATTTAAACGAGTTTATTTTACTCATGCTTTTAATCCTTAAGATATGAAGCTAAAGAGTTTGTTTATTTGAACGCGCTAATCTCAGGAACTATCGGTCGGATTTTAATGAAACATTTCAGTGTTCGATAGCCCATTTATCAGTAAAGATATATCATCCCGCTAAGATCCGGTTGTAAATCTTAGTTAACGCAGGCGAAGCTGCGGGCAACAGCTAGTATAATATATTGTTTGAAAATTAAGGATGTAATTTAAGAAACAGACATAAAGCCAAAGAAAAGCGAAGTTATGTTTGAAGAGAATTTTTTACATAAAACTTATAGTTTAAAAATAAATGATTTTGGCAGAATTTGATGTTGTTTTTTATTCCCCTTAAGTAACGGTAAATACCTACACGCAGAAGAGGTAATCACGATATTTGACGGCGACGCGAAGGTGGTCTATGTACTAGGTTGTAGAGTTTACGGGAGTAGAAACTGAATCCCGTTGAGTGTTTTTTGATCACTCATACTAGCCCTGAGGGGTCCGATAGGCCCGACGGCCTTTGATGTGAGGAATATACATTCAGCCCCTTCAGAGCGTACTGAAATCCAATGAAGCACTGTCTTTATTACGAGATGATTAGCTTATATAATTGTATACAATTATATATATAGCTTATAAGCTGCTTACTAAACAAATAACGATTGGCTCGTTTAAAACATCCGTACGTGTTTAGTATATAAGGACATGCTTATAGGAACGTGTCTAGTAAAATAAGCTCAAATTTGTATTAACGATAATCCAATTTAAGAGATTAAGTATGTATTTTGTTGCTGAATATTTCACGAATAAAGTTTTCAAATCCATTTCCTCTTGTAATTGTCTCACATATTGCCATTACAAAGAAATGTTGTCCAATAATACGTACATAAGGGTATAAATTTCCCTGTGAAATTGTAAAAAGCTTAAGTAAAAAAAAGCTAATATTGTTTTTTATGTTTGGAAGGCTTTAATACGTCCCTGTCTTTTGTATTGGTGTAAGTAATTGTTTTATATTATGTGAAAAGCTGCCACGCATTTTGAGGAAGAATATTACGTCTGCTAGTTTATAGTATATTGGTATAGACCAACTCAAATATAATATATTTTAAGTCACACATGGTAGCATGGTCTCTGGTCTTAACCGGTTCCAACAGGAACGAATATAAAAAAACAGTAATTACAAATGAATGACGTTTTAAATACTTCACATAATGACATTTTTAAAAACGAAATCATACTCTAGAATATGTATATAGCTATATGACGGATTGAATAGAATGAGCGTTCAAAATGTCTTTGTACACTTGGCTACCAAATTAGCGTTTGAGTTTGCGTTTACTCGCAAAAGAATAGAATCTGAGAGTTTGCCACTTGTCTAGCCCCGCTGCATTCTGTTAACACAATAATCATCAAATCACATCATCATAAATCACAAAGCGCTAATAAATATGACAACATGCGCCATGAAACATGTATACCTAATCTCTAAAAAGTGTTTTTGATTCAATCAAACATAATATTGCAAACAACAAATTTGTTTTGGAATACGAAAGTGCGAATGTAAAATAAATATAAGTTGACATAATTGCCTTTAGAGGTAAAATTGAAAAAGAAACGCGATTTAACACACTTGTGTGTAAAGAAATGTATCGAATGATTTTCTGAAATGTTTACAATAAGTGAACATTGTTTTACAATAATCATTTGGTAATCGATAGTCGCTACCAAAATTACATGATGACCGTTCGAATTGTTGTTTTTTTTTTCTTTTTTTAGCTGGTAATGCTGGTAAATCTCCCAAACGTAAATGGCAAACCATCGAGGACTCGTAATAAAAATCAGAGTAAAGGATCGTGTAAAACTAATTCTAATTTATACAAAATACTTCTATACATGCCTACGCTAAGGTCCGCCGCAACTCCTTACAGTCCGGCGCGCACGGCGCCATAGGAACGTAAACACATTGTACAGTCGGCTGCGGATACATTGCAAGATAATATCTAATATCATCTTTATCACCTAAGGTTTATTTTATACATACGAGCTCGTTTATAATTTAATTCAATACAAACATTTATTCTTGATTTAAAAAAAGCTAATACTTGAACACCAACATTTTTCTCCTCTATGTGACAACAAAGACAACACTGTGACAACTAGTACAGAAAGTATTTGGCTTTTTGGCACGATTATTATTAAGATGATCATATAGCAATAAGGTCAAGTGTTCTTAGCCCGAGTCATATATCTACTAGACCGTATTACATACAGCTGCCTATAACAATTTCTAACATGTTTCAGCTACTCGGACGAGGCCGCGGCCGACTGTACTGCAGACTCGAGAGAGCACACCGGACCTGTAGTATATTACTTTACAACTAAAATAATATCTCGCAGTGGTTTTTTGTTTTCTAAAATATATCACATACAATTCGGTCTCATATTTCAATCGATATTAAATGTTCTCTCAACCACTATAATCTATAGGGGTTACATGGTGTAAATAAAATGAAGGTAATCAGATAATTCCACACGAATCATTGATAATAATATGATAGTTGTAGAATAGAGATTGAGTCCATACAAGTTATAGTCAAACCAACTCATCTGTGAAGTGGCAAAAATAGGAACTAATCCTATCTAACTAGCTCCCCTATGTCACACAGCAGTTTTTTCCCTATGAATATGGTGTTATAATTAATCATAAATACAAAGTCAATAATATAAATAAAAATGTGTCGGCTTTCCCGACTTTTGTGCACACTTAAACGACGATGGCAACACTCTCATTTCACAGATAAGTTGGTTCGACTGTAGTTCCTTAATGTTGAGATTTCGACGGAGTTAACTATTTCCTGAAGAGGAGAATAACAATACATTTAGTTTATAAAATAACATTTTTTGAAAAATATATTCTGCTCTGAAAGTAATCTTAACAAATCGTAATCGTAATTTAAAGGATATTTTTCCAAAAAAGTAATTAATTACACACATAACCCATAATGAGTAAATTTAAAAAAGAGAGCCGATATAAATTATGCATTATTATATAAATAAATCTTTTTCAAAACCCACTGCGATACATAATATAACCATTCACAACTATAGATCTTATAATACAAGGCAGCCTTAAATCAGGCTCTACGTCCGAAAACTTCATTAACCTGGAAAAGAAAGAACATCAATAATTATCATAGTTTTTTTCAAGAAAGCAAAATTATTCTTCATTGTGATATGACATAAACTTTTAATCTTTTTCGAAATTGACTGAAATTGTCTTATTAAAATGATTATCATTAATGAGATATTTACATCCATTATAACAGTTACAAGAAAATTATAGCCTTTATAGCGTGGCCAGAAATATGTAAACCTCAAAATTGTCAAAACGGGTCACCATCTCATAGAACATTCTTGAATTTATTTTCAAAGTTATTTGTGACTCACTGGCAGAACTATTCCTCTATTGCTGAATACAAGCCTTTTTAATGAACGTGAAGACGCTTATTATAGCTTCGTCCTTCGAAATCGAGGCTCAGGCGAGTCTCTCCTAAAGAAAGAATCAGTCGATAAAATCATCATAGCATTTGGTTCCGTTTTTAATCCCCGAGGCAAAAACAAGGGGATGTTATAAGTTTGTCGTGTCTGTGTGTGTCGTAGATGATTTTGTTGACTGAAAATTCACAAACTCGAACTAGAACTTTATAGGAAAAATGGAACGAATCAAGAATTAAAGTGGTTTTACTATCTAATAATAGTCCATTGAAAAGTTACATGTGGGGTTGCGTTTTTTAGAGGACGCAATTTTATTTTTTTGATGTGTAGGGGGAGTCAGTGTAAAGCTAAAACCAAGTTTGTGGGGTCGCCACCCTTGTCCCACGGCCGCCATCTAGCTGTGATCAGGTAAGTCGGGCTCTCAAAGAACTACACTTTGACTCTAAGGACTCCAGGGTGGGATGGAATCAGAATTATATTTACTGAGGTAAGATACCAGTGTTCGAAAAAAGATGATTGTTCTAATTTTTGAAAAGACTTTATTTACCTGTGACAGCTTTACATCCATCCATTTTGTTCAAAGATGCTCGTTCTGCGCTGAAACAAATTAGTACTCTATAGGAATCCATTTCATCTGATTTTATATCTTATACGTAGTGAATAATATAAATTGATATACTAAATAAAATAAAAAAGATAAAGTAATATACAAGCCAAGAATAGCTCTAATAGGTAAAGAGGACGCTTTATTTGGACCACAAGACGGTTGTAAGACAGTGCATGCAGGAAATCTTGTAAATAAAATGTTAAAAGTCTGGTCGTCTGAGTCGTATCAATAATTTGAAATTATTTATATTGAGCCTTGTCTTGCGATCGTCTCTCGTTGAAAATTTGATAGGTATGCTATTTAGAAAAAACAATGATATGAAAAATATTAAAGATTAGTTCTTACTCTAATTGTGTTAGAGTTGTGTTTCTTTTTCATATTCATGTTAAATCACAACAGTTTTATATGGGTTGGTAGGTTCATCGAAATTTGTAGTAGGAAGTTTTTTTTTAATTACTAATATACTAATTATGGAAGGTTTAGAAGATATAGCTATGTTATGAATAACAGCAATTCTAAAATATATTCTATAATTCTAAAAAAAAAACCATGAAAACTGCAGCTAATAATATGTATGCAGGTAAATGTGTGATTTTGACTAAGCAGATATGAAACAAATATATCTTTTTTTTTTACAATAAGCGGGATGGATGCGTTTAATTAAAAGTGCTTATCGTAAAATTCAAACAAAAAAATGTTCACATCATTATCTTTATATACCCGTTGAAGAAAACTGTCACTCCGACTTAAAGTTACATGGTAGGTAAGCCACACTCATACTAAGCATACTATCCCTACACTAATGATGCATTCATGTTTCATGCCTGAAGCGTTATGTGCAGCGATGCGATTCCGTGCAGGTGATACCGGCCCCGGTGTTAATGCCTCAACCCAACTTACAGTTTGTCTTTATCGATTCGCGTATTGAATACCGGCTGAGTGTATTTGGAAGACTCGTTCTTGGCTGGCCGGAAAACAATTGTATTACTATATTAGGCTTAAGTATAATCCTATAGCTACGTCACTATAGTACTAGAAACTTGATAAGTAGTAAAACAAATGTAACAATTGCTATTTGTCTTTCTCGGTCCGTTCCCAAAAAATGTTTATTAAATTAAAAAAAAAAAAAAAAACGACAACATTATAAGACAATGGCATGTTGGTAAACATTATGCTACATAATTACTGTTGTGTTATGCCTGATCAATTTTGATGTCACACAAAAAATCCGTTTTTTTTGTGCTTTTGCGTTTTTGCAACTGATTGAACTTTGAAATACATTAAAACCAGTAGGGACTAGGGAACAAACCAAAAAAACATCTCTGCGAAAAATCGTATTATGCGTTATCGACTAATATAGCTACAATACTAAGAAAGCTATCATATTATAGTACTAATTGTGTATTTATAATAATGAGGTTACTTGAAAAAACCATTTTTTTTTTTATTCTCTGAAAGGTGTTGAATTCCGTATAATTTATCTTTAGACACACGTTTTCGGCTTCTTTCACTCAAAGAACAACGCGTATATATCTTCTCTAAACAATAGCAATGGTAACTTTAGCGACCTATCAGAATCAACACAGGTCCCTTTTAGTAATATATTGTTGTGCGACTCCTATTAAACAAGGGCCTCAATGAGACTTTAATTTTAAAACAATAATTTACATGATTCTCCCTTAAACATTATATGATAATAATCCTTATGAATAATCTTATGCAATCTGTACACCCACGATCTAAATTTTATACTTAAAAAATTATAAATCCCAAGACATATTCCTTAGTTAAGTACAGACATCATAAAAAATACATATTGTTAGTTTGTGCAATAAATAATACATATTTTTCAAAATTCACATAAAACAGTTACTGTTTTATATGTCGATTATTAATTAGACAAAGTTTCATCTGGAGAGAAGACAGGTGAAAATATATTTCTCCACACACTTTCAATTACATGCAGTTTTCAGACCCTCCATGCTGTTAAAGGTGATAATGTGTATTCTTACCATTATTTATAACTCCTCGTCCTGCATATATATTGTGGTTCAATTTGGATGAGTTTTGTGAATTCTGTAATCAAATATGTAATGCATGCATGAGGCTGTCAAAAACTTTAAATTGTACAAATAAATATTCATACTGGTCTGGAAAAAATTGTGAATTTGTTGAGCCATGGCCATGCTAAACCCTGTAAAATGTCCTGATCTTACACCAGCAATAATATACCAACTGGTAATTATCAAAATCATTTAATTAGAATAAACAACTATAAATCTTACTGCTGGGTATAGGTCTTTTGTGGTTTCCGACAAGATGGCTGTTAGGCCACACTTCAAATATGTGCTTGTTCCAACATTCTTAAAAATTGTTAAAACTAAAACAAAGTTCAATAAGCATAAAAATTAAAAAAATCTTCTTTAAAAATACTTATTTGGATATTCCAGATAAGGAATATTCTAAAAAAGCAAGCAAAACTTATTTTCATTAACTTAGTATCATTAGTTGATTTAATTCAAGTGCACATGCCATTAACTGAATTATTTAAAGTAATTTAAATGAAAAAAAAAAAAAAAAACATTGAACAAACTCAAAGTATACATATAGCTGCAATATTGCATAGCAACCCTTTTACAATTACTTCTACTTCATATGCTTACACTCACAGGCAACATCACACAAGTCCCCACACCATAATATATATCGACAAGTAGCTAGCTAAAAAATCAAAACACATGTTAAACTAATTAATATACATTCTAAATGTAAATTAATAAAGCCTAAGTGAGGTCAAGTTCTTCTTGTTAGTTGTTATCTTGATATATTGTATTTGAATATATTGAAAATAAATTATTTTTTTGTTTGCTACAACTCCTTGAACAGAGATCTTGTCATCACTTAGTTATGAATTATGATAAACATGCAATATTTTCAAATCTTACCTCCAAGTCTCTTATGTTCCTCAATAAAGCATGGATGTCGGTTTCCTCCTGCACTGGCTCTGTTCTTTCAGTCTTCTCTTTTCTACTTTCCTTGTCCCTAGAACTAATACTTTTTGGATGCTTAACACTGTTCACTTGACTGTGATTCGGCGGATCATCCTCATTGTCCCTTGAAGGCACTTTATCACTTTTACTATCACTCTTAGGTTCACTATTGTCCAGTTTTTCTTCAATCACTTCCACATCACTACTGCTGTCATCTACAGCAAGCGGTTCTTGAACACAATCTGCTAACGGATCCAAGTCAGATACTATTAACACTTCTTTCTTTTTTCTGACATCAGGCGGTGGTTTCACAGGTTTTGCAAATGTTGGAGAGTGATGAACAGCTACTAAAGTGGGTCGAGGTATATTATTTTCTGCTATTCTCATAGTTTCAATATGTTTTTGACTTATTTCTTCTCGAGTCTTTGGACTTTGTGTTGGTTCTTTCTTAGTTTGATACCCGGTGTCTATATGTAAAGGTAGATCCATCCTCTTATCTTTAATAACAGAATTAGTTTTGTCCTTTTTCAGTTTTTCTTTTTTATTTACCATTTCATTAAGTGCAGCTGGGGACTTCACTCTTAATAATGGTTCTTTATTCTTCTCATTGCTAGTAACAGCTTTCTTTTCAGTTTTCTGTTGACTTGGAACTGGGGTAATGGTTATACTGCCTATATTATTAGGCGGAACATAATCATCTTTATTTTTATCTGCTGTCTCATTTTTCTTATCATTGGAGTTTTCCATACTGGAATCTTTGTTCATAGTAGTTGAAATAGATCCAAATTGAATACTGGAATCATATTTGGTATCTTTATCACTAGATTTCCCTTTGTCTGTGTGCTTAACAGTGGTAGTGATTGTTAGTGAACTTGGAAATTGTATTGGGGGCATCTGAGGCAATGTTGTTGGTGCTTGAATAGGGCGTTGCCATTTAACATCATTAGTAGACTTTACTTCTTTTTGCAGGCTGAAACAATAATGCACATCAATACTACAGATAATTTTTATATATCAATACTAAAGATAATTTATACAATGTTATATGAAATACATTATTTTATACATACTATTTGCATCCCACAATGAATTTAATGCAATTATTTGATAATAATTTGTAGAATTGCAACCTTTTCTTTCTTTCAATATAATACCTCCCTATATATTTTGTATCACCATGCATACACATATTATAATACACCAAGCTGTACTCACTCGGCCTGCCGCAGCAGCGTAGGCTTGCGCACGAAGCCGGCGGGGAATAGCGGCAGAGCACGCGCGTTTAGAAGTTTGATGGCGTCCGCGGGAGACGCAGCAAGGCGAGTGAGACGCGCCAGCAGTCCGCGGCTGCGTGCACACCACGGGAAACGGCGTTTGGGTAGCCGTTTGTCCACATGTGGTGCACCTTCAGTTGTACATGCTAGTGCCATCTTCTTCCTGCAAGACATAAAAATATTTTATATAAAGTAAGCATATTATAAGATCTGTGTGTGCCTTATTTGATGGGTATTTCGAAAATAGTAATACAGAATTCAATCTCATTTAGATTGCTCATACACAATAATTGATAATTATAATGTACCACAGATTATAGTGCACTATGGTTTGGCCCGCGTTTTCTTCGTCCCTGTGGGGTACATTATAACCATGATTATTCAGATATTTATGCTATATTATTGTAAAGTTTCATTTTCCATTTATCAAACTCCATTAAAAGGGCTTGACCCACTTGTGTGAAACTTTAATGATACACATAGTATGTATTTAGTATTATGTAGTTGTATTCTAATATTTAAATGCAATTATTTACTTACTTTTCTTCTTGAACTCTTTCACACTCTGCATTGTAGGCAGCCATCATAGTAGGTTTGCGTTCTTCTATTAGTTCTTTTAACCTGAAATAATGAGTCATAATATTGTAAAACAAAAATTATCTATCATGTGAAACTTTTGAGCACACAATAGTAAGCATCTAGTTTGACCAGACATTATTTTTATTTTTATGACACTAGTTTATCAAAATTTATATGTATTTTTATATACTAGCAGTGCCCTAAAAAAATTTGTGGATTTTTCACATAATATAAGTAATTCAGTCTTAACTTACTTGCTCAATGTTTCAACAATTTTTGCTTCTTTTTCTTCGGGTGTCATTTTTTCAACATCCAACTCTGTAAGCTTATCATCTGTTTTCCGTTTGCTTGGTACTGTTGCCGTTTTACTGCCAGTTTCGGTTGGTTTACTTGATAGTGTAGCTGTAGAAATTGTTTTGCTGGATGCTGTAGTTGAAGAAACCGTTTTGTTCGATGTTGTAATTGGTGCAATTGGTTTGCTTAATGTTGTTGTTGTTGAAGGTTTACTTGTGACTGTTGATGGGGTAACTAATGTTCCCACCATTGTTGTTGTACTTGCAGCTGTCGTAGTGGTAGCTGAAGTTGTGGGCAGCGACAGAGATGTTGTAGTAGGTTTGGTTGTTGCTGAAAATTTTAGTACAATATATTTAAATTACTGATTTAAAGTGAGCAATGATGGTCTAGTGGGTATGTAGGCCTCTTGAGTGATTTCTAATTTATGAGTCCATTATTTAGTAAACAAAGAGTATAATTTCATGATTCAAATCAATTTTTTTATATTGTCTGATATTTCTATCTTTAATGGACATAATACTTTAGTGTTTTGCTGATAAGTGCCCTGTAAACGATCAAATTGTTTGTCAAATTTTACGTGTTTGTCAAATTATTTGATAATTTACAGCTGTGTTTGAAGCGTTTGTCAAACAATCTACGTGTTTGTCGCGTTTGATGAAAATCTGGATTGATGTCCAAACTCGACATCAATCCAGATTTTCATACATACATACATACAAATAGATTTGAACGTGAACGGCGGTGTTTGTCAAACAAGATCTCACTCGTTGTGTTGGCATGATGGGGGACGTTACGCCCAATGACGATAACATGCTAAGTGGCAATATTACGGACAAAGAATTTACGTTACATTTCATATCTCTTTATCGTGATATGCCAGTGTTATGGAAAAAAATAAAAAAAATATTTTTTTGTCTTAATACACAGTGCTAGCGTCAATGCCTAAAATGCATCATCTGAATTACTCATTGTAAGCGGTCGGCACGACGACGTCGTCACGAAAGGAGAATCCCGAATCTACTAAAAAGTTAACTTTGTTTGATATTTGGTTGGATCGTTTAAGCTATTGTTTGACGAAAACGTGAAGTTTGACAAACAAATTTGTCAAGCAAATTTGACCGTTAACAGGGCGCTTTAGAGTGGTGTACTAGGAGGCAATCAAACAATATCAGCAAAATGTTATAATAATTAATCTATTGCGGTTTGTAAAATATTTGAATAACTGCACTATGTCACTATCTAAACCTTTACCTGAACTAAAGACCAACCAGTTTACATATTGTATTTAACACCAGACATGTTCCATCAAAATCATGTCAGGTGTTTCAAGGTCATTAATTGTTATTGCGGTGAGAATTTTTCCATGTGTAACCTTATGTATGGCTGACTGACACATTGCCATGTTCGTAGTACAAAGAGCGAGTGCTACTCGACTCTTGTAACGTCTTTAGCTTTGTTTGGCCATGGAATTTGGAAATATTTCCTACTCCTCATGAATCCTTTTAAATAAATTGGTTTCGGGTCCCAGGGCAGTTTTAGCTTATTCCTCAAGCTCCGCGAGACTGTATCAAGGGGTCATTTGTTAGTTGCCACTGTTGATCCTGGCTGTATATGGCTAGGAAAACCCAGGATCGACACTAAATTACCCCATGAATGTTAAAAGCCTAGCCCGCTACTGACCGACGTGCGACGCGTGTGCGGCGCGTGACTGCTGCAAGAGGCGCGCGCGCGGCACGTGCAGCGCCCGTGAAACGCGACCCCACGCGACGCGCCGTACGCGCTTATCAGCGCTCACCGCGTTCAACGCGCGCTCCACCCTGCGATCATAAAAGCAATGACTCAATATGTACACTCGGTGGAAAGAATGTACTATGTCGCACTCTCGTCCTTATGACTTAACCTAAACATATTTTGTTTTTCGTTGAGAAGGACATAGGCAAGAGCCTATCAATAATAATAATATCAACCCTTAAAAATGTCACTGCTGGGCATGGGTCTCTTCCTCCTTTGGGTTGGGCCATACTAATAGTATGATAGGAGGTAACAAAGTAGTTTCAGTTTTTTAGGTAAATGTTTACATTACCATATTGCATATTCTTCTATAATTGATTCAGATTCTTTCGGGTTGTCTTTCAAACGTCCACTCTGGGCTTCCACTTCTTCTAAGATATGATTTAGAGCTGGTGGAAGTTTAAGTTCAGTCTTTGCTTCAGTATCCCTGTTAGAATAGACATTTTTTTAATTAGACATTAATTTTATTGTATGTTGTACTCTTTGAAAAAAAAAAAACAAATGTTTATGTCCAGCAGTTATAGGTAAATGTTGCAAGTAATGAAAGCAGGTGACCTTTGTTTGTTTTTGAAGTGTATATGCAGTGCGCGTGTCTGCTCACACCTGACTGCTCATTCAAACATGCCACTACAGCTACACTGTGTGTACACGTCAATGACAAAGCTCACTCACCTTCGTGAATTGCAATATCTATAGCAGATATTATGCACATGTACAGTAAGAATATATACCTGGAACTATCTGATGTAATGGGATTTTCTGAACTAGGAGCAGGTTTTGAAGTTAGTGAATCCGACTGTGAAGTTCTTGAGTTACCACTTTCAGCGTCGCCGTGAGCGTTATCTGTTTTTAAAATAAATAATTTTAATATTATTTTATATTTTATAGCAGTATATTAAGATTTTTTATATACATTTCAAAAAGTTTACACTTTACAGCAACCACAGTCGAATTAAATTCTTTAATTTATGTTTGAAGCATGTTTTAAACGGGTGCATGGAAACTGTTACAACATTAAGGTACTTTCTACAATATTTTAAACTAACTTGGTTTATTAAGTAACAATATAAAAAATATATATTATACCATCAGATGTTTGTTTTCCTGAAGTAGCTGCAGATGAATCAGTTCTCCGTATTTTCTTAGCCTTTTTCTTTTCAACATTTTTGATTTTCTGAAATAGAGAGTTTAATTATTGTACTATGATTTTTATCCTTTACCTTGTTGTCTGATATCCGTAACACAAGTTCTTTAAGAACCACAGGGCTAGATTGACTTGGTGTAAAAACGTCCATAGACATATTATAATACAGATAGATAAACCCTATCATCCACCATAAATAAATAATTATGATGGCTTTTCACATATCTATATTAAATATTATCTATGGACTATCTCACGTTGCATTTTACGATTTCAGGAGCGATATGTGCTAGTTCGATAATATACACTTTAGATTATTTCCATGACAACTATATTTTTATGGTAATCGTAAATAATATACCTTTTTCCGATGTTCAGTCTTATGCGAGTCGATGTCTCCATTGGTGATGACTTTGGGGTCCTTAGCGTCCTGGCTGTCGGACTCCGACGAGCTGTCTGATGACACGTCCTCGCTACTGCTTGATGATATTCGCCTCTATAACATGACAAACGGGATCATGCTGCGTATGCCGAAAAAGATATTTACGACATACAGTTTTATCGTTTTTGTAAATAGATCTTCAGCCTTGCATCTTAGGATAGACAAAAATCATTAACACAATAAGGTTTTCATGTATACTTGTACATGTCACGGACGACGATAGTAAGACGACAGAAGACGATAAGTAAGTGATAATTCCTTACCTTATTTCTATTGGGATTTCGGTTTGGTTCACCGTCTGACATAGACGTGTTCTCTGGCACAGTCTTGAACTCCAGAGAGCCGCAGTTAATGTAGAAACCTCCATATAGTGTATCACATTCTGGTGGAATCATCTCGTCATACTGTAACGATTACAACTATTTTTAGGCGAATAAAGAATCGAAATCTATATCTCTCAACTTGGATAAAAATGCATGGAAGGTGCACAATGATCATTGATTTAATATTGTACTTGAGTACTTACACCGTCCGTGTTATCAATGAAGGAGTCGTTCTCATCATAGCCAGCTCCGATGTCAGCAAACTCATCAAATTTGGATCTGCCTTTCCTCCCATAAGTGCTTTTACCACCCTGAAATAAAAATAAATGATATGATGACATGTTAGTCTTAAAAGAGATTAAGATTATAATATATTTGTGACCCAGTGGTTTTTTTTCGGATGAAGCTATGCTAATGGCCCTAATGCTTCGTCGGGAGTGGGGTGAGCCTGTTGATTTCACCCAGTGATATAGTAAGTGGGGAGTTTCCCCCCGCCAGCCGTGGAGTTCCAACTTCCACGACTTCATGGCGTCGGGTTTGTTCCGGGTCTCTGCTTCACCAACGTCGGATAAAAATCCAGTGGTGTCACAACTCGCACATTAATCATTCAGTTTATATGCTTTTATACCTGTTTTCTGTAATACAGGAAATAAATTCAAACAGTACTCACATATTTCTGTTCAAATTTTCTGGCTACTCTCTCAACATCATCATCATTGTCTGAGAAAGGGTCCAGCCCTGATGTTTTCCCATTTTCTGTTCTCTTTTTTCTCTGAAAAATCATAAAAAATATAAAAAAAACAGTCTAATTTTAGTTGACTTAAATGTTAATGTATAGTAAATATCATATAGAGCAGGGTTTCTTAAACTTTTTGAAGTCACGGACCACTTTCATAATTGAAACAATTCCACGGACCCCTCTCAAAAAGTATTTTCGTAATTAAAAAAAATTGCCTTATTTATATTAATAAAAATACTTTTATTAATATTTTCATTACACTTACAATTACATAACGTGGTACTGGAATATTTCATTCGTCACTCGGTTTCGTCGAATTTACTACACAATTCCCTAATAATTATGTTTAGAGATTGACCTAGGTACTGCGGACCCCTGATACACATGCTACGGACCCAAAGGGGTCCGTGGACCACACTTTAAGAAACCCTGATATAGAGAATAAATAATTTACAGATTGTATGGTTTAATTCTTATTGTTATAAATGCAAAAGTGAGTTTTTATTATTTCTACACTTGTACAAATCACATTTTGATTATTTTTTATATAGGTTATAAACTTCATATAAAAGACCCATCCTTGTATGTATAACAATGTACTTGAATATTGTTGAAAGTGTTTCAAGTTAAGTTGTATTAAAGTAATATACCAATTAATTTACTAGTTTTTGTTTAACATAATTGGAAAATATAGATTCACAAATGTAAAAAGGCAATTCCATAAATTGATGGGAAATCATGTTTTACTCTGCAACAAGCATATTATACTATTTTACATATTATAGTAGTTTTGCTATAAAAATAAATTATTATTATTATTTTTAACGGGACACCATTGTCCTGAGATATAACTTAAGGATTGGGTTACCCAAAAACATCTTTCATGTGAAGTTCACTCAAGCTGATATAGAAAAAAATTAGCATATTTCCATATGTTAATTACTAAAAATAACATGAACATAAATCTTAAGAAATTGATACATCTTCTAGCAATATTTTTTTTTATCATAATATTATGGTACTTAAAAAACCCTGGAATTACCTTTTACATGTTTTGTTGTTCACTTTTATTTCTTGTTTTCAAAACAACAAGAGAAATATCTACTATTTTATTATTAAGTAGTGACAAGAAAGTATTTGTTTTTTTGAGTGTGAATTTAGCAATAAAATCACTTGTAAACACTTTTTATTTCTATAACATCATTGTTGTCTGTTGCTTCTTCCACATTTGCATAAGTCATATGAAGTACACAATAACGATGATTAATTTTATAGCCTATAAAATAATATAATACAGATATTGTTTATTATTTCATTGGTTATAATTTGGTTTCCATGGAGTCATTTTTTTTCCTACATTTAAAGTAGCCTAAGTTACTCTTTATAACAAAAGCTTTCTGCGTATGCCTTATAACTATAGTAAAATGTATTATTTGTAAAAGCCTCTTAGACGCCTTGCGAATAATAAGCAGTCTAATATAAATGCAAATTTGTTAGCGGCTTCTTAATTGTACAAATTAATTACGGAAAACCATAGCATGTTACTTTAAGTTAGTTTTTTGTAGTTTAGATAATTAAATAAAAATATTCCTGTATGATAATTTTTTATACCAATTTCCCTACCCATTCCATAACACAGAACACACAGACATCCAGAAAAGTTTATTTATATGCTATTATTTACTATGCTAAACAAAATAATTGTTAACGAAATAAATTCCATCTGCAAGACATTATTAAACTTGATGTGTACTCATATGAACCAATGAGTGCTATATTAATAAAATAAAACAATTTCAAGAAAACTGCTTTTTTGACATAACATGGTAAGTAGTGCTCTACTATACTATAGAAATAGTTAATACATGAAAATATAAATTTTTAATTTTAATATATAAGTACCGTAATTATTTTCATATGCATTATGTTAAAAGCTTATAATTTGAAATTACAAGCATGCACTTAAATTTCATTTATTCACAATTTCTCAACAAAAGTCGCAATTTATTCCCATCAAGTAAATATAATATTGTTTATTTTATACCAAAATTTGATTATTTAAAATAATATGGAGATACTTAATACAATGTTTTGCCTTTAAAGTAAAAAGGGATTTTAACTTCTAGATAATTTTAGAGGCATTGAGCAGTATTGTACTGTATGGTACTAACATACACATAGCTCAGGGATGTCACACATTAAAAAATAAGTCAAGTAAATGTATAGGAAATATCAGCCTAGTTTGGGTGTTATAAAAAAATTAAAAATTATTAATTAAAATTAATTAAATTATTGACTTTATAAAAAATTGTAAAACAATTATTAAGTAAATAAAGAAATTATTATTATTATTATTATTCATCAATATATAACTTTTAAAAAAATGTATTAATCCACAAGGTTTTTTTACAAAAACATGTTTTCTCTTAGGTCAGATTTTATCATTGTTGTTTTACCATACTTTCAAGCAAACTTAATAATTATATTTGTAACTATGATAATTAACCATAATTTAAAAATATAAAAATTACAATCTTCTATAATAATATATTTGTTACCTCCGTCCGGACGGACAGACTGGCAGAAAGAGGAAAGAACGAACGGAAGGCGTACATTAGTTGACATACAAATTACAATCTCCGCGATTTCTAGTACGGAACCCAAGCAAGACAATGTTACATACGGGAGATCAATCCGCTAACATCGCCATATAATTATGCTTAAAAAAAGTAATAGTCGACACCATTCGTCTAGGATCACATTTGAGCATTACAATAATTTAAATATGAAAATTGATAATTTTCATAAACGAAAAATAACATATTACATTACGTCATAACAAAAAACATCCGAAATCAAGAAATCATAAAACAAACAACACGAAAAAAGCCGACCGCAAGATGTCAAATAAGAATCAAAATCGTAATCGTAATCGCAAATTCGCGAATAAACAAAACTCAATAAAACAACCTCACATTGAATAAACAACAGTAACGTAATAATGATAAAAATATTCAAACACAACCTACATGCAAATGTAAGAATAATTAATTTAATATAGTATAATTTATTATACATCTCAGTGTACTATATAAATTATAACCTATACATTATTTATATTAAGAACGTCAATACTCAATCATGCTTTATATATACCTATACTCTAAAACACGCTTCGAAATAAATAGGTACCTTACAAAACAACCATTAATGATTAAATTAAGTCCCAAACAATAAACAAGAAAAAAAAAATGCAAAAGTCGTGAGTCCATTCTTATTTCTTGTATACTTATATGTAAAGCTGAACAGCTATACATTTATAATCTCTAGTTCATAAAAATAAACGCGTTACGCGAAACACGAGACACACAAATGAAAAACACACACATAGATAAAAACATGCATATTCATTTTGTTATATACTATCTATACATTAAAACCCTAACAGCTGTCAATATACTGAAGATAATTTATTTAGAATTATTAAATTAGAAAGTAACCTAAAATAGCCCTTTTTGTAAGGAAGCAACAACATTATAAAGGCGGGTTAACCTAGGTCATCCAAGTCGACTACTTTCGCTCCTTTGCTATCATAATAATCTATTGGTGTCGTCAGCAATTTTGTATGCTTTATATTATTACAATCATATAAGCCAATTATTAACAAAATTTAACGAAAAATATTGAAAACAGTAATAGTGGTATACCACAACATTGCCCTAAGAACGATGGCCTAGGATGACGAACGTTCTTCTTAAATTATTGCAAACATGGCGACCGATATCTGGGCTTCTCGTACAATACGTGAACGCAAAATCATGTAACAAACCTAATGCAAACCTATGTAACGTAAGCAAAAAATATCCTAAGTGAGCGAGTTATGTCCAGTTTAGAACCCTATTTTTGTTCTTGGGCGCTATAAGTCATCGCATTTTTATGATTTCCTTTAGTACTTTACATTACAAAGAGCTGAAAATCCACTATGGTTGCGTAAATTACTATGATTTTCTGTTATAACTTACCGCTGCTGCTATGACTAGTTCCTTGTAATTCAGTTCTGGATATTTACTTTCGTTACTTTCATCCAAATTTATAGTTAATCTCACTGATTTATTCACATTATTCTTCACATTTTTTGTAGCACCCACTGTTATAATAGTAGCACGTTTAAGGTCCGACATTTTCCACCAAATTCAAATATAGAATGATTTTTTTCAAAGCATGACACGGCCTGCATTTTCAAACTGTGTACCACATTGCCACCATGTTGGAATTTATTGTTTGGGTTGTGAGCGCTACGGATTTCCAATGAACTACGAACTTGTGTTTACGTCTATAAACGATAGATTGCTCTGTGATCGATATTAAAAATATATCTAAATGCAATTAATCCGTTAAATTTCTTTAAAATAAAGAATATTACTTCTTGAATTTTGAAATCTTTTGTTTTATTTATGTAAGATTAGAGAAATAGCCCAAGTGTGTAGCATTATAATTTTTTTTAGTTTAATTGTCTAACAGCTGCCTTTTAAGTTCCTCACTATCAAACGAGGTGGCGTGATTTCATAAACTGCTTTATCGACACGCACATATTATTAACTCCATTGAACTATAATATTATTACTGTACATAATAATATTATTGTATTAATAATGCTCAATGCATAGTAGTAATATAGGTATATTATATATATTGTAGTATGTAAATAAGTATCAACCCATATATAAGTCCAAGTGCTGTGAACGAGTCTCCTCCTCGAAATCAGTCGAGGAAGGTATTGGGCGGTGGGCCATAGTTCGCCGATGCGTTGGTCCAATAAGTTGGTGTACTTTAACACACCTTCACCTTTTTTCCTTTGGATTTCCCCATGATGTTTTTCTTTACCGGTACTATGTAGGTAACCATGGATTGAATAAAGTAAGGAGAACCATCTCTGTGTATGAATGTCGGTCAAAAAGTGACTCATTGAGTTGGTGGTTTAGCGGTGAGTGGGACACGCTTTGCTGCGTTCCTGACTGCACCGGTAAGCACCAACTTCTTGCACTTTTCTTCTGAGTCCCGTGAAACAACTTTGATGTTTTGATGATTTGGATAAGCAGTGTTTGTAATTACTGGCACTGAGGCTCATCATCGTACTATGTCTCTGGATAAGGATATGATCTCTTTGCCTGTTGACACCTAAATCGGCAAACTTAAACACAAATTCCAGGCAAACTAATTTATGTTCATACGCGACGCCAACCATTTATCATCACGAGGCACGTTTATCAGTACTTATCCAAGTACCATAAAAATAACCTATTGCCACGACAAATTATGCCAAATTTTCACGCAGCCACTGCTCCTGCCCCTGCTGAAAATACTTTCCTAAATACTTCTGCGACAAATAAAGACGAGTGGTTGTTTACCTCCATAGACCATACTTATTAATTGATCATATCGCTACACAAACTGACGTGGAAGTTGTTGGTGTGACATCCTTATGCCTGTTCGGTGTACCTAGTTTCTAAATTTAGCTTTTATTGGAATATTATCAAAGTTCATACTGATGCGATTCCAAGCACCGTGCTTAGAAACGCACGGGCACTACTAAGTATGACCTACTTTACGAGGCCCGGGTATCCATCCCGAGCCCGACGTGAGCAGGATGGCATTACTGAAAGCGCATTAAGTAGAGCCTCCGATTTACCCCTGATAGTCGTCCTCTACGGGGGGAGGCCTCATTGCCGGCCTCCTGTCTCACCCGTTCGTTGTTCTCCTTCTGGGACATCACTGTCTCACAGAAGGAGGTCATTGCGACGTCAGATTGTGGTGCAGCGCCGCCCGTCTCGGGCACACCTCGAGGATGTGCTGGGCAGAGTCCACCGCCGCGCAACAATCGTGACATACAGTCGTCAGCTCCTTGTGAGCCGAGTGATAAAAATGTGATAGTAAAACCGTAAGAAAAAAGAAATGTGGTGTCGTGGGAAACCAGCTAGGAACGAAGTTCCTTCGGCTAAAAATATATAAATAAATAAATATCTTACGTAACCCCTTTTTTTCAGAATATAATTTAGCCTATGTTACTCGTGGATAATGTAGCTTTCGAAAGTCGAAAGAAATTTTGAAATCGGTACCGTACTTTTTGAGAATATTCATTACCACGAAACAAACAAACAAAGTTTTCCTCTTTATAATATTAGTGTAGATTTAGGATTCTATTATTATGCTACCCATTCAAATCACGGCAACACGATTTATTTTCTTGCGTATTATTTTGATTTTGCTATATCTCCTAAAGTATTCATTTAATTTGCATGATGTACAGGGGAAAAATAATCTTCATGAAGTGCTGAAGCTAATTAACTGATTTAAAATGATAAGGATTCATACCGTATTTGTGTAAATAACTTTCAAATTATTGCGTTATAATTGATAATTTTTTAAAGTATTAAATCGATATAGTATGATATCCCTAAGAGATAGACATATGCCATCGCGGACTTTTTTGTGGACCTATGTTAAGATATACAATTCCACCATATATTATTTTGTTATATCTCAAAGGGTTTAGGCAGCGTTTCCGTTGAAAACTCCCAGGCGGCCACTTTTTTTCCGATACCTCCAACAATTATTGTTATATCTAGCTAATGTATTTATACACTTAATAAATTATGTACATAAACCTTCCTCTTAAATTGTCCTATCTATTAAAAAAAGATATTATACACTACTCGCTTGTGTATGCGACTGTCGCGCCTGCGCACGTCTCATTTAACGCTTTTTAATTCCACGCACTTTTTCTTACGGTTTTACTATCACATTTTTTTCGGTTCGGTCGCGCAGCAAAATCCCTATCCCTCCAAGCCTGCCGTAAGGAACTTCGTTCCAAAAATCCTAGGAAAAAAGTGCGTGAAATAAAACCGTTAAATGAGACGTGCGCAGGCACGACAGTCGCATACACAAGCGAGTAGTGTATAATACCTTTATTTTTAGCCGAAGGAACTTCGTTCCTATCTGGTGTCCCACGACACCACATTTTGTTTTTTTATATTTTTTTCCTTATTTATTGATAGACTAAAAATGACAATAATATCTTGTATATATATATAGAATCGGGATCTCGGAAACGGCTCCAACGATTTTCATGAAACTTTGTATACATGGGTTAAAAACGGCGATAAATCGATCTAGCTAGGATAAATTTTTAGAAAACTTTTTTTATCCATGTTTTGAGGCATCTATAAAATATGATTAGAATATGAACGTAAATTTCGCTGTAAAACAATATGTTTATATAGTAGCTTAGTGGGGAAATTAGGCAGTTTAATCCGAACGAGCCTGGTTCGAATCTCCAGTCCGATTTTTTTTTTCCTTTTTTTAAGATCATTTTTTTTTGGAAGAAAAATTTTATCGTATTTTATCACTAAGGGTACCGAGCAAATCCTCGGTCAACCAGGTTCTTATTATAATAATATCACATAGACCACGAAGGTCTGTGCGTGAAATAGCTTACATTCAACGCAGAATCTTTCCGTTGTATTACTTTACTCTATGGCAGAATCTGTGTCCCTCCGAAGGTGAGGGATCCGCATCCATACGTGACACGCTGCCCTGCGAGGATTGTTATAAGTTAGTATTAAAAATATTATACACTTAATATTAGTAACTTAATCTTACGTCATAAAAAATACAAAAAATGAAGTATATATTATAGGTACTTACTTAAGTACACAAATGTCAAAGGTTTGGGACAGTAAAAAAACATTGCAAACCGTTTATATGCGTTAAATGTTGTAACTTCCACGCCACTTCGTCCTGTATTAAAAAGTCCGAGACCACAGAATGATAACCTATATAATATAGTCCACCCGCTTATTTTAAAGCACCTAATTTTGAGCCAGGAATGGTTCCAGACGGCGGCCGTTCCGTAGTATTAAATGCTAAAGCATGCCGAAAATTTCTGACTGATAAAGATTATTAAGACACCCAGAAGTGAATAAGTACCTTGCATCACTTTCACAGGTAAGCTTTTAATATTTCACAATATTTTGTAATTAATAAAAAAAAAAGGTTTAAATTGAAACAGTTTGCTTATTGCTTTTAAATTTAGAGAACATTTTGTTTCTTTTTAAAATTTTATGAATCAACTTGTGGCAAGCTAAATGTCAAGCACTGATAAAATTCTGCTGGAGATCCCAGAGCTTTTAACTTAACGCAGAGGTAGTGCACCGGGGGTTTTTTAGTAGATAAAATTCTCCACATACCCTAGGCTCTACCCCTAAAGTCTGGATGATCTTTAAGAAGATTTTCACCTCGACAAAAAAAGGTGTCAAAATGATTTGTAACCGTGTTGTAACCTTAAAATTATGACATGCCTTGACAGATATCGTCAAGATCTTCACACATTTTTAACGGAAAAAAATAATGTAGAAGAAAACGGAAACGAGATTCACACCGGGGTTCTTGGTTAACTAGTCCCAGAGGCAGACAATTATACAAAGAATACAAAAAATATTACTCTAATTACATCTTTTTTTTTTCAAATTGTGCAGAAATTCTGTGTGTGAAAAGTGAATCTATGCGTGGGGATGAGCCGCGGTTTCAGCTTTCGCTCGCGTACTTCCTATTTCCGCGGAAGTACGGTGTACTATTGAATTAATAATAATATGTAGGTATGTTATCTTCGATGCGATTCTTTAATAAGACGCAGTAAAATAAAAATTCGGAAACAGAAGATAATTTTATGATAATTTTCGGTAATTTATCAACATAATCAATATTTGACCGGGTTATAGTTAATAAGTTTATTAAAATCTAAGGGTTCATTTTTTATGGTGCCTAATAAAAATAGCATCGCAAGGAAAAAATAAGTTTAAAGATTTTTCGGAAAACGTTGATGAGGTGGACATTAGAAAACCCAGATTCTATTAAGATAAAGAGTATTAGTCTTACTTGAGGTCGACTTGAAACGAGCTATCACTTGACTGAGGAGCTAAATGTTGTAAAGCTTTTATTATTTTTCTACAGTACGATTTTTTATTGTGAATACATAAAACATTGTGTATGTACTATAACTTGAAATAATAGGTTATTTTTTACACACACACACACACACACACACACACACACACACACACACACACACATACACACAGTTATATAATATTATGCTTGAACCATATATTTTATGAAATGTATATTATAAAATTAAAAGAGTTTTATTTTTAAATTAAAATTTCATACACAAAGTCTGGACAAGAAGGCTTAACATATTTCTCTGTATTAATATAATAATTAAAATGAGAAGTTTCCCTAATTTCTAAAAAAACCGACCAAGACGTGTTCCTTACCATTATTTAAACAACTTTTAATAAGAGCGCTATCTAGTGACGTAACGACTAAACGATTATATTTTGATTATATTAATAATAATTATACTTCATAACTATTCCAGTCCATAGGTATCGCATAAATCATACCTATATAATTATTGTATAAGATCCATAAATATTTATAGGTATTGATTTAATTAATTATTCATTTTTATGTTAATGTATTAAAACTAAAAATTTTGTGAACATAATATTAGCATTATCAGTAGCCGTTATGCATTGAGAATATAAGAGCAAAAAATTATCACTTTTATTTTAAGAGCGAGATTGTAATGAGAGTCTAAATATTGATTTTTTAGTATTTAATAAAGTAATAAATAATATTATATAAGTTGAGAAAAAGTGTCTTGAAAAATAAATATTTTATCCACTACATGTACATCAGAACAATTAATTTTTTTTCAAAAGTTTATATGATAAGTTTTCAGTATTTTACTATAATTACATAACTTATTACAGATTTTTCCGCATCTAAATCCGTAAAAAGATGTTTTTGTATTATAATGAGTGATATTATTTTAGATATTTTATGTTTAGTCTATCTTTGTTATTCTTGTATTTATTAATATTATATTAAGTTTAAAAAGCTAAAAACTCTTCTCCCATGATAACGGAGTTATCGTGTAATAGGGATGTTGACTAATTTTTGTAATTGATTTTATTTGAGATATATACTATAGATGAACACGAAAAAATACTTTTGTCAAGAAATATGTCCAATTTTAACAAAAAATTTAATAAAGAAAAATGGTTTTTAAAATCGCCCTTGAAACGCTCCAAGCGTCATTACGTCACACACCGCATTCAGAACTCGCGCTATGTTAGGTGAGTTTGTACTTAGCTCAATGTTCAGTGACGTCATCGCCTTATTGGCGTTTACAGTCACGTGATCATGCATGATAAATAACGCATTTTAAATTAATTTTCTAAATTTTAAGACAAATAAGTAGACCTTTTAAATGTTATTTTAGGTTTTCAAATACTGTATTTAATATGTAAAACATAACTTTACATGAATTTGTAACATGTGTCAACATCCCTATTGCTGTATTGAAGGTGTAATAAAATAAGAATATTACAACGAAGCATAAAATAGGAATAATTCCAAGGATTTAAAGATATAAGGTTAAAGGTAGCCATTTAAGAATATTATTCATTTCTGAAAAGAAATTCTCGTTGAACAACGCCATTTTGAAAATGTTCCCGCTAACTCTGTATTTGAATGATATTATAAGTGGAGAAGCGAGGCTTTAAGCATATCGATATCGATTATTTTATTTTATTATTATGTATTAGACATTACTATGTCGGTTACAGGAGTAGTATATTAAATATATAATAAATATATTACTTACATATAAAACATATTATGTTTTACGTAAGTATTCATTACCTACTGCTATAATATAGCCCACGTGAACTGCTACCATTGCATTGTGCACACACGAAATAATGATGATGATATACTGATTTCATGCAAAGTCATGACGAGAAAAATATCGTAGAATAAGCTTACAGTTAATGAGATATACGTTAGGCTTATAGGCTATAATATATTATCATTAATATGCTGTTTTAAAGCTTAGTTAAAGCAGACGAAATTGTGGGCAACAGCTAGTATACCTATATTATGTTAGTTGTCATAAAGTATCGATATAGGATATCGGTTACATCTCTACTGGCTGTAACTTTAAAATGCGTCCACGATTTAATGTCACTGTGAATTGATTAGATTTCTTGAATTATTATACCACTTAAATTTTGAAGGGCCCGAGTCAGAATTATATAGATTAAATTTGTGAATCACTGTTAGGTGCTCAATTCGCGTAGTCCGAAAAATTGGCCATTCAAAAGAGATGGGCGAATTCATGTTAATTAACTGAATTAAATTGCTATTTCGTTCTATACTTTAATTTGTATATTGAAACTTTTTTTTAGAATCATCTACTTGTATAATATCGCTGATATTAGGTCCTTTTAACGATCATTTTTCAACTTTTCTGTCGAACACGATTCCACAAAACATGTATCTATTAATGTTGCTGCTATCATTATTCGGGACAACTCGGCCAGTGTTCAGTTTTAGAACATTATGTTCCAAATCATTTATTTTTCTGGTGTTCGAGGCTCGAAATTCTCTCCTCCAGTAGTGCTATTCTGTAAAAACCATTTCGATGTCGAGCTTCACCTGAGTGATAGAGCTTACTTTACGCTCACTTCGAAAGAGTTGAAGTATTAAAGAATACAAGTTCGTCAAATTCGTCATATCATCACGGATTCCGCTTACGAGATTCGAAAACGAACTTACAGAACTGCCCCACTGAAGTTGTTTTCAGTTCTATATATTTGGAACATATATGCGCCAAATCGATTTCGACATGGATCGATTATGCATCGTTTTCAATATAAGTAGGCATTTAAATAAATTTCATCATCGAACGAATACACTTCTTCCGATTACAATATTTATGAGCTTCCCTGCTTGGCGCGTGACTGAAATTTCACCCTTTCTTCTTCCAAACGCCACTTCGCAATTATCACGGATGTACGATATATAGACAAGGCACTCATATTTATAAATAAATTAAAATGAAAAAAATCATATCCAGACGTAGACCTGCTGTAGGTAAATGCGTAAGAAAATAATTTTCAACTAGTACTTCATACGATAAATTAATACATAATAATATTATATACACCCGGTTTCTGAAACGTTGGTCAAAGTGTATGTCAACTAACATGGCTGGTAATGGCGGTAAACATACGATTCGAGAGTCAATTTTGACAGCTTTTCATTGTATTGTTTTCTTATGTTTACGCGAATTTCACTCATTATAATGAAAAAACTTTTACGGATTTTATCGCGGTTTATTTAGTTTTTTACAAGCCCGACGTTTCGGATACTTTACAGCAACCATGGTCACGGGAGGACTGAGGTGTCAGATGTCCTTCTGTTACAAAAGTTATTCGAAACTACCCTATGATACAACAATATTTTTATTTAGTCCTATCTATGCAAAAGGTGCTAACTGAGTCTTTAGTCTGTGACATATTATTATGCTTGGATTTAGATTTTATTATTTTTATTATGGGATCCCAAGCAGATGGTAGTGGCCAGCCATCTTCTCTATTGAAATTAGGATGTTTTTTAATTTCAATAGCCTCGCGAATCATCCTTGGTTGGAATCGGTGTTCTTTTGCGAGGACCTGTGGCTTATCAAATCTGATATAATGGCGGGCATTATCTAGGCTATGTTCACAGATTGCTGACTTAGTATAGCGACGGTGTTTTAAGTCAGCTATATGTTCTTTAACGCGAGTTTTAATTGATCTTTTAGTTTGACCTATGTAAGAGAGACCACAGTCACAATCAAGCTTATAAACTCCTGCATCTTGTAAGGGTATATGACACTTGACAGATGGTAAGAATTGACCTATCTTTTTTGGCGGCTTGAAATAAGTTTTAATAGAAGCTCGCTTTAGGATGTAGCCAATCTTGTCAGTGACTCCCTTCATAAATGGCAGCACAGCAGGTACTCGCTCGACGGTGGTTGGTTTCACACGTTCACTGCGATGGAGCCGCGGTACCCGAAGCTTGTTGTCCCGCAGTACTTGCTTGACATGTTGAAGCTCGGTCTCCAAGTGCTGCTCATCACAGATCCCTTGTGCTCTCTGAAACAAAGATTTACCCACGGTAGCTAACTGTGTTGTTTTCATTGTAATAGTTATGTAAACTGACAGGCAGTAGGGCTATTGTGTAAAAATCATTTCGATATCGAGCTTTACCTGAGTGATAGAGCTCACTTTACGCTCACTTCGAAAGCTAACTTTATTGCTATAGATAAAACAAAATCGTCAAATTCGTGATATCGAGTCTTATCATCATTCGAGATTCGAAAATGACCTTACAGAATAGCCCTACTGATCTAATTATGTAATTTAAGCATGCTTCCAGCGACTCATTTGACAGTTGATTAGTTAATTTTTGCATTGACCAGCCTTTCGGAAACCCGGCGTTAGTATTATTATACCAGCTATAAGGATATAAAGGAGGCCTTGCCTACTACCAAGCATTTTATGGTGACTTAAATTGTCAATCTATAACCATTCTCGAATCCTCTTGAACATATTATAAAAATCACCAAAAGCGATCCATCCGTTTGAAAGGAGTTTAGCCATATAAGAATTATATTAGAATTAATGTAACTATATGTTTAAAAATATTTATATGTTATAACACGCGCTTAGGTATGTAGAATGTGGAAAGATCTTCGTGCAGTGGCCGGTCCATATTGGATGCGAGTTTCGAGGGAAGAGAAGCTAGATGCTGGTGAATTTTTTACTATTTCTATGTCAGGTTGACAGCATACTGTAAAGTGGATTTTGTGCCAGTTTGCCTATTCATATTGATTTAAAATATTTGAATACCGTATCAATTGTATCGTGCATTCACGAAGTCTCAGTGGTATATTTGCATTGGATATTTTCTAGTTCAATCTAGCTAGATAGGAAAAGGTGAACATCCGATAACATATCTATGGTATAACCGCATAGATTCATTTGAAATAGATTCTGCATAACATGTTTTAATAATATTGTAAACTAACAAAAAATAAAAATAAACCCTGATCGTCAATAAATATCATCGTCAATAAACGTCGTATACTTTGATCTATATAAGCCATTTTTTAAATTAATTTATAAACTAAAAACAAAGATTGTTTTCAATTGAACGACCAAGTTTTTTGGAAAAACCTCTGGTATGTTTAAAATTTAAGTGAGCTGCCGCTGTAGTTGAGGACGATCATAATGATGTTTTAAACTATCCCCTAGAATCCCTAAACTCTATAACGCCTGAGGACTACCACCACACATTTCTTAAATTAAAAGTTGGTTTTATAGTAATGCTTTTAAGAAATTTTCTTATTATTAGATCGTTAGCCTTTAGCTATGTGCAATGTAAATCAAACTTTACTCGAGCAAAACTGGGATTTTATCTAGTACATGCATAACACAGACCACTAGGTTGGTATGTCTGTGATGCATAATAAGGAAGATTTCTTTTTGAACTCAAAATTGGACAGAGTCGCATTTAATTAAATTGATTCTAAAATAGGATGGCTTTTTTATGTTATCATGGAGGGGTATATGTTAACAGAAAATAATTGATATCACGGGAATAATTTCCACTATTTTCCACTATCCATTTAACATAATATATGTTTTTTTTACTAAGTAAGTTTTTCTTACGCCTTTTTTAGTTAATAAGGAATTCCCAATTATTTTTTATTCTGAACATTACAGGCAAAATTTACGCAGTTTCCTTTAGCGACGTCACATTATTCATCTGCCTCGCCGTGCTACGCATTTGGAGCAAAAAAGGTAATAATTTCCGTCTGTTCACGTTATGCAGTCAGGTTTCCTCACGATGTCTTCATTTAGCGTGTCATTGTCAGGTGTGCGAAGAAATTTAAAAAAACCTTAAGCGATTCATCGAGCACATACCTATTCATCTATTGACCCTTCGAAAGCTACTTCTAAAAAAGATTTGGCAAAATGTAGCTTTATCTAGGAATATTACATCGTCGTAAAAATACCTCAATATTTTATTTACGTTCGTTCCTGGTCCAGGGCTCTGTCGATGTTTTCTTCTGATGAATTCCGCCACCTTTCATTTTCTCGTTTTAGTCTGATTGCGAGCGTCGCCAGGGACTCGAATGGCTGGACATTTGTACCCAGCCTGATCCCGTGACGTGATGTACATGTGTAAGTCTTATGAAATGCAGCATTTTATAGCTCTTTATGTTTATGTCTCTTATATATTATGTAGAAATAATTTTCATATTTATCATAATATATATTATGGATACATCCTACTATACTATTTCCATTCCTTTATTTTCTCGATGACAGTTCTTATTTGATAGTTTTAGTGTTGTAAACAAATAAGTAATGATATCACCATCATCATCATCATCATCATCATCAGCCTTTATCCGTCCACTGCTGAACGTAGGCTTCCCTCAATGAACGCCAAGACAACCAATCCCTAAAAATATCTATAGCATAAATTTATTATATTTTGAACAAAGAAAAATACAACAAAAACATTCAAATATATTTTTTCGTTTCGTTTATTTCGTTTCATTGAGGAGTGTCGAGAGTCACAGTTTTACAAGAGCTTCGAAAATTTTAAAGAAATTGGCATTATCAATCAAGAATTAATACGTGTAACTTCTTGTAATGGGATATAATATTAGTTAATGAATGTGTACAAAAGTAACCGGCAGTAGTATAGTTTCTTACATCTTTAAAAAATATCGGGTCTGTTATCGTGTTACGTTTATCGATATAGCTCTATCCCTATAAGTTTCTCCGACTCTGGAATAACCTTGTACGTGTGAAAACGTCATATTTTTTATAAAATAATTCATACATAATGTAAAAAAGACGCTCATTCAAGTTTCAGTCAGGATCTGTCATCGAGAAAATAAAGAAATGGAAATAGTATAACATTATAAATGCGAAAGTTTGTGAGGATGTTTGTTTCTCTTTCACGCAAAAACTACAGAATGGATTTTAATGAAACTTCATAATAATATAGCTCATACATCGGAATAAAACATAGGCTATAATTTATCCCCGTACTCCCACAGGAACGGCAAGTACGCGGGTGAAACCGCGGGGCGCTGCTAGTTTATCATAATTGGATCGTAATTGAAGCCGGGAAAACTATTTATTTCATTAATATCGTCTAAACCAACATTATAGAACAATATTGGTTGAAAAATGGAGCAAAAATACAGTTCCATTTTATATAAAAAAGTATAAAAGAATATTATAAAAACGGAACGGGCTATTCCAACACAAAATATAAAATTATTTAAATTTTTTGGCATACTTTACAAATTGGAAAAAAAATATATATCGAAAATATTAAAAACATTGATGCATTTTTAACGTTCAAAAGCATTTCAAATAGCTTTAAAAATTTATAAACCTATTTATATTCGTTTATGGTAGTTAGAATTTGTTGAATAGTTTTAGAACTTTTGTCCTGAAACGAAATTCCGAAAGTCTATCCTATTGAACAACCACGTCAGGGAATAGAATTAAATTAGTTTTTGAATTTTTAAATGGCCGTTTATAAAGTGAAAATGTTTTATTAAAAAAAAAAAAACTATGAGCGTTAAAATGGACCGAAAAAATAAAAGCCTCTTGTGGCTATGGTCGAGTGACGTCATTGCTAAAGGTCAAAGCTTCAAATCCCGCCAGATATAATATTATGAATATAAATGCCTCTGCTACCCTTGTCATAGGATCTTGGGGCCTACCACGGGACTTAAGTTGGGGTAAAGTTATTCAAATCGAGTTAAACTATTTTAGTCGAATTATCAAAATCAACGATATTTTATGTAATTTCCAAACTATTCGTTTTACCACTGCAATGAAAAAATCAACAGCTGTAGGTAGATAGTCTCCTATTAAGAGACTGGTTTCGACAAAGTCCTCATCAGTTGTAAGTAGACAGTCTACCCACACCTGATGATGACTTTGACGAAACCAGTCGTTCAATTTGTAATTATAATAATAATACATAAAATAAGTAGTGGATAAAGTGTATTTTTTTTTAAGTAGTTTTTATTGTAGTGGCCATATATTTATATATCTGTGGTACCTAGTAACTATAATATGAATTTTCATCAAGGTCCGACGGTACATTCAATCTGTTATATTTGTTTTAACTTTTACCACTAACGTAATCAATTGAAGTGAGAAATTCACAAATGGACGAAAAGAGAAAGGCTCTTCAATAAAAAGTACAAAAAAAAAAATATGTTGCGTTTGTATGTAGGATGTAGTTTCCTTGCTGCATGGGTACCGCCATGGGTACCACTTGTTTATTTTTCCCGCCAAAACGCTTGTCTGTGTTTAGGATAGAAGGGCAATATAGGAAGAGTAATTAGTAATTACTGGCACCGTGACTTATCACCTAATGTCTCAAGACTGGCAACAAATAAGTGGCTTCGGCTAGTTCCAGGTGAACTGGTGCTTATATGCGATCACTAACCATCACGTGGGACGGCAAATAAAAAATCACCAGTAACCTATAATAGTAGTAATAAGTCATTATTAAAATATTCAAAGACATAATATAGCCAAGGAGCTGTAGTGTCTCGTGAACAAGACATTCGCAATGCTAAAAGACATGGTAAATATCCCATTTTAAATAGTTCAAAAAATGTAGCCTGTTGAGCACAAACATTTTTATGATCAATATGACCAAAATCCTTTTATAACGTACAAATAGCAATAAAAACGTTTTTATTTTCTAAAAATTACAGTACTATCGATTGGGAAGAAATATTGTCAGAAATATAAGCGATACTTCAATATTTATGGGCTCGATATTGATTCGTTTCAATAGCAGCGATCATCTTTATAATCAAATATTTACGTAGCCACTTATCGTGAGCTCTCCATCAAGTCGTTAAGCCTCCACTTCCAGGTGATCGATAACACTTTGTTACTTATCTATAATGGATATCAAAAAATGGGGCTTCATCATCGTCACAGCAGTAATCATTGCTAGGCATGTTCCTGATCTATTCAGCACATAATATTATGTGGGCATACAAGTTTCTTAATAAGTGAACAAACGGTATTCGCAGCACCAAACATGTCTTCTTTTGATGACGCAGCGGAAATCATTTTCAGACCCTACCAGACTCCCTTTGGGTGCACTTCCCTACTAAAACCGCTGTGTAAGCCTTCAGCCGCTATATCTGAGAGACCCGGATCTGCAGGCAACGCGAAACCCTCAGCGATTGGTCCCGGCAAGATCAGACTCTCCATAATAACTGTCCTGCTGCGCCTCCGACGCACACCCGTTCGTCGTCCACGGGGGGAGGCCACATCAGCGGCCTCCTCTCTCACCCGTTCATCGGCTTCCTTCTTGGACTTCACTGTCTCACAGAAGTAGGCCATTGCCGTCCAGGACTCGTCAGAGCTAAGCATCGCGGCGATGACGCTCGACAAAGACAAGTCTCCTCAGATGAAAGACGTCAAATCATGATGCCACGCCGCCTATCTCTAATCTCGGGCACACCTAGAGGGTGTGCTGGGCAGAGTCCACCACCGCGCCACAATCGTGACATCCAGTCGTCGGCTCCCTTTGGGCCATCCGACACAGGTAATCACCAAAGCATCTGTGCCCGGTGAAAACCTGCGGCAGACGAAAGTACCAAACATGCCTGAGGAATACAAAAAATAGTCCTGCTTAGATTAGCGTACAGTAAGTCTAAACACTATAACTAGGAATATGCATGCACAGAAATAATAACAAGAATGCACATAATAATATGTTTGACACAAAAGAATAAGGGCCTGTTTCACAATCTCCCTTTAAGTTCCCTATAGGCTATTGGCAACATATTTGACAGATGTTTGACAGATAGAGTATGGAGTATCTGTCAAACATCTGTCAAATATGTTGCCAATAGCCTATAGGGAACTTAAAGGGAGATTGTGAAACAGGCCCTAAGACTATAATTAAAAAAAATATATATAATTCGTTATTTTTAAGAGTTAAGGTAAATAAATATATTAAGTACACGTCCATTATAACAATATTTCTTGAACTTAATTTCTAGCTGAACACTCGTCGCCACTCGTTGAAGATTGTCTGAGGATCAGACTGTCTTTTTTCCTGTCGCTTTTCGCAATAGAACATTTACAATTGAAATGATTTTGCGAACGTATTTAACCTGTCAGACTGTAAGGTTTCAATTATTGTAAGAATGTTCACGTAATTTTCAGTCCATTAGGCATTCCTTTTTCATTGTCTTGACAAAGGGCTTTGTCTGATATTGTGCTGTCGGCCAAGAAAATAGTCCCTCCGCTTTAACACTATTACTTAGAAAATGAAAATATCGTTATGACTAGTCATACCGTCAAATGGTATTACAATGACTGTGAGTAGTTTTTAGTTTTGGTGTTACAAGATATGTACAGTGCTAGGTGAACAATAAAGGTGAACGAAACAGGTATGTTGGCGATAAGTACAGGTTTTAGGCATTTTATACATTTTTAAACGACTTCAAAGGAGGCGTTTCTGAATTCGACCGTATATATGCTTTTTTTGTTGAGCTAAATAACTTTTTTTCCTTGCAAAATATATCTCTGACCTATATTATGATAGCTCAATAAAAAAGTTCATAATATTATCTAGTAATCAAGCATTTTAAAAGATCTGACTTATATTGCAACATCGCTGTTACTTATTATCTATACTAATCTTATATATTTAAACGAGCAATTCTTTCTTGGCTCCAACAATTTTCATGAAATTTTGTATACACGTGTTAAAAACGGCGATAAATTGGATATTGGCTGGGATAAACTTTTAGAAAACTTTTTTTTATCCGTGTTTTGAGGCAATTATAAAATATTAATTTTAATTAAATATTAATAAAAAGAAAAGTTTCTTTGTAAAACAAGATAATTTTTGTAACATAAATTCTTGCAGAAAATCTTATGTTTATACTCTATGGATGCTTTCAATAGGTTTGAATACAGAATACTAACACAACAGAGCCGCGGTATATCTAAAATAATATCTTATTGTTATATTATTTCATTCATCCATTTATATTAGTGAATCTTGAAAGATCCAAAATTTGTTGTACTTAAATGAATAAAGTACTATTAAATTTTCTAGTATTTTCTTAAAATATTAGATATCATCGTAATATGTATCCAGCTAAGTGTATAAATACATGCGCCAGAGTAAATACGAGGCTATTATAAGTCTATATAATCGAGGCAAATACTCCGCAGATGAACACCGACAAAAAGGGAAAGTTATTCACGCTATTTGAACGCTCAGATTTTGATTATAAACGTGACCCAATTTAGTAATACTTGTAAATGGTATCCTTTGATACTTCTACCAAATTATCGTTTCATAATATACCACGCATATCTTCTGTATTTGGGAACCAGATGTCTGAAATAAATGTAAGGATTTATATAAATAGACAGCTTGGGTCTATTGTTGTAGGTAAGTTTAAATAGAAATGCCTTATGAGATTCGTAAAATAAGAATGAAACGTTAAAATCCGATGTTTACTAGTACCCACTGTCAATGCTTACACCAGACTCGAGCAACGAGTTTGAGTAAACTAAAGGAAGCGTGGATATTGCACAGCTATAAACACAGTTGTTGTAAAAATAGTACAGCTACGTATATACCACAACAATTTAACTAATACTACGAATATAACAAAATCGAAAATATTTTTCTTTATTCAAAATAGGACCATTAAAGTGGCCTTTTGATCCATCCCAAGCCCATCCCAGCCTATCCCATTCCAGCCATCAAAAGGTCATTTGAATTTACCACCAAATTCGAATCGAAAGTAATGTCACTAAGAAGAAGTGGCGAAACAAACGCAGGTCAATCTCTTTTCAAATATCCTGTAACTAATTTTAAGATTGAGTATCTCAAAATGCCAAGGAGAAACGCCTTATTTTGAATGCATCTTCCATGAAATCTTTTACTTTCTTATAACTTAAAAGTACTTGAAAAAATGATTAAATAATATTATTAATAATAATAATAATAAAATAATTTCAAAGCTAAAATTTGTATATGTGCCGTGTGCGTTTGAAATGTGTGTTAGATTAAGTAAGTTTAACAGTGTATTATGTTCCTAAATAAATGTTTATTATTATTATTATTAATATTATTATTATTAAATATTGATGCCTCTGTACGAATGTTTCCTATGCTAGTTGCAGGTGCATATTGTGTACCACGTGACCCGTATTCGCCCCACACACGGATTTACATAGCATTACCTGCCTTCGCACTCAATTGTTTACCGGCGGAATCCAATAGAGCGGACTATAAAAATCTATGGCCCTATTATATGGATCCATTTAAATCGAGTTAGTTGCGAGCTTGTATCGAAATGTGTATGTTACCCAAAAATACATACAAAATCTATCATCGATGAAAGTGTATCAGTTTCGCGGTATATCGTCGGTTGGTTTGTTGGTTTTCTAAATTTAGTAATATTTCCTGGTATTGGCTTTAAAGTTAGATGCATGTAGGCTCTACTTACATGAATGCATTTTCTAGCTATTTTATCTAGGCTAATATGCGCTAAGATATTAATTTTGCGGAAATAATGAACCGCGAACATAGCCAAGCGCTATACGATTGAGATATATATACTTATATTGCACGCATGAGTATATTGGCGGAGCTTTCTTAAACTTAGGTTTTTTTAAGATACAACGAGAGAAATACTTTTTTTTTTAATAATACGAGCGGAGATAATGATGGTGCCGAGAAAGTGACAAAAATTAAAATCCTTTTATATGTTTTTTTTAATATATTTTACATAAAACTTAACAATAAAATAACTTATACACCACCAATAATATAACATACCTAAACATAAACTAAGAATTACAGCTTATAAGAACTTGGTTCACGGTCAACATATAATCTTAAGATATTTATGTAAAGCCTTTATGTCCCACTGCTGGGCACGGGTCTCCTCCTCGAAATCAGGCGAGAAGGGTAATGGGCCAGTGCGGTTGAACATCACATACCTTCAAAGGCTTTCAATCTCATCGGGCATTTCAATGCACACGGAGGGGGGTCAGGATCGAACTCAGAACCCCTCGCATAAGAGGCCGAGTCCACCCACCACTGGACCATCGTCGCCATAGAAATATGAAGAAACTTATTTCAAATATCTGTGATCGTCGCTCAGATATTTATGTACAATATAACAATATACGTCCATGACCCTGTCGTTGACCAGTGGTCAATATTATGACCACTCGGCAAGCCATCAGTCAGGCGTTTAAGTACTTTGTGTCTTTGTATCTTAGACATGAAGAGACAAGCCTAATACACTCTGAGGTGTTCAAGTATAGCCAAGTGTAGGTGAAGCGATCAACGTACTAGTGGTGAGTGTGGATTACGTTCGGAAATTCCATTGACAAATGCAGCGGTGTCGATACACAGGAGATCAACACGAAGTGGAAGCTTACTCGAGACAAGTTAGCTTAATATTATCAAGGTGATATTTAATTATGGAACTTATCGTTCCATTGATTGCGAATAAATAAGCACAATCCAGCACACTTTCTTGCGATTATATTATTAAGGCACAATTAGGAGCCTGCAGTGGTGCGGTAAAATGGTAAACTAAATGAACTGATTTAAAATATTCATCATCACCGTCATCATCATCATCATCATCGGCCTCTATATAAATTATTATCAAGTTCGAGCTTATAGCATAACACTAGAGCATAATAATTTTAATAATATTTGTAGCCTACTCACCTAGGTACTTCATTCTTGCTGCATACACATTTCAGCTTCAACAAGTCTTCGACAACTAATAATTACATCGAAAATTATCGACAAGAATAGTATTCATACACATAATGCTTTTTCTATATGTATCATAATGTTTGGACTTTCTTAGACAGAATTGATGAAGTAACAAAGAGAAGATAAGATAACCAATAAAATAAGAGAAAACAGTAATACAGGAAAATAATTTAAGTTTTTTTCAAAAAAAGAAAAGCATCCTATAAAGCCATCGGGAACAGTCATATTAATTGCCGCTAACAAGACGGCGTTAAGCGTAATGTTTCATACATTAGCGCTGAACAAATAATGTTCCTGGGACAATGTAAGGCGGAATTAATATGAAAACTTTGATCAAAAGCTAAAGTTTTCCAATCAGCGACGTGCTTTTGTGGCACTACAATTAATGGCCTCATACAAATAATGTGTGTGCCGCTGTTCTTTTGTTTCCAACTTTGTATACTTGCTTACCTGACTAATTAAACTACGTTCCGCTTAAAACTTTTCCCTAAACAAAAATTTTAATTTACAAATAAAATCCAGGCCCGTTAAAACACGCATAATGTAAAGCTGCATAAAATAATTTCACTTAGTTGTCCATAATTTTTTTCATAGAATGTAAATAAGTCTAAAGATTTTATATCTCGAATTTAGATCATGTAATATAATTAGCTGAAATTCGTAAATGCAAAAACATTTTCCATATTAAGTTGCAATTCGTTTCAAGTCAAGTTGCTCTTATTCATTATAATCAAGAATCTGGTTAGCAGTAATAAAACAATCTAAAATGACTATGCTATTTAAAAAGAGACACCATTTATTTCTATGAAACTACATAACAAATCTGCAAAAAAAAAACCGGTGTGTGAGCGATTCAAATACGATATAAGTGAAACACACGTTAAATGCTCAAATACAAGCAAGTATTAAACAGTCTGCAATATACATTACACACCGACATTTGCTTTCTCGCTCTTTTGTATTTGTGTCTCTTACCTGTCGTTTTTTCCGTTGCATACGGTTTGAAATCACAACGACTCTGAAGAAGTTTCACTTCAATATGATATTAAGATCCGTTGTCAAAGTAGAAAACAAAGACATTTAAATTAATTTAAGACCTAAAGAAAAACGTAAAGCATTGTTAACAAAAGTAGTTAATTAAAAAAAATACTACACGTGTAAAAGTGAAATATGAATAAACATTAGACAGCTAAAACCCACTACAACTTTTTGATTGGCTGTGTATAGTGGACGCTGTCTAGTTTGAGTTAGTTATTTAGTTTCAGTGTTGAATGAAATTTTATATATTTGATATATTTTAACGAAATTCATGTGCAATAGCAAAATTTGATTAAAATCTCGTGAAAGGCATCATTTAACTATTACCCATCAGGGTTGCCTATTTAAAGTCTCAATATAGTTTGGTAATTACAACTTACTCTCTTCTTGCCTTTTATACTAGAAAACCGCACTAAATAGCGCTAGAAAATATCATTTTATATCTTCGGGCCTGTATTTACTTTTAAGTAATTGTATCTAATAAGGTTGTTGAAATGGCAGTGGGCTGGTTACACACTCAGGAGAACGGATGGTCGATAGGCCAACAAGGTTCAAGAGTGGAGGCCGCCAGGTAGACGAAGTGTTGGTTGGCCATTAACTAGGTAAGAAAACGATCTCTGTACAGTGATCGATCCGTGTTGGATGCGAGTGGCAAGGGATCGGTCGTCTTGGCGTTAATCTACTACTTACGTACAGCCCCCACCATAGTTCAAGCCTTGTAGTGGCGGTGGGGCTCAGTAGCCTAGGGTGAGCCCAACACCTCGGGCGAAGCTAATTGAGCCAAGGGGGCTCTTTGAACCCCTCTTATAAGAAGAAGGGACAAAAGAGTAGTGGGCAAGGAGCGAGGATGGGAACCTCGCCTCGTTGTACTGTCCTGACGGTGGGGGGGGGGGGGGGGGTGTTGTTCTGTGGGGCGGGGCAACCCGTCTGTGGAGGTGGGCCCCCCAAGGGGAATGACTGGCCGTCGAGGTGCCCTGTGCTAGTAGATCCGGGGCGCCTCAACAAAGGCGGATTTGGTGGCACTCGCCGGGTTTTAGTGGGTAGAGCTGCGTCCATTTGACAGCTTTCGGGCGCAGCGAGCCCACATACCCGTCTGGGGAGACCCACTCCCCTGTGGGATGCGTCAGTGCATTTCCCGGCATAAAAGAAAAAAAGGCTTACGTACAGCAGTGGACAATAAATGCCGATGATGGTGATGATGATGAACGTCTTAAATACGATATATAATCCGCCATTATAAATATGAGATTTATGCGGAACCAAACAACAGGTGGCGAGCGTACATCGCTAACGAGCCGCATTGCGTCAGGACCTTTTGTCTCGTAAAATTGGTGTAGCTCCAGCGTGACCACGCGGTTTCGGTTAAAAATAAGACATTTAATATGTTTTAGACAATGACAGCGATGATAAATGATTTTTATTTTCCCCCGTCTTTGTTTACGGTCCTTTATTCTAAGGACAATATCTATACAAATTGATGTAGGCTTGAAATATGTCTAATAACAGTTTTATATTAAAAGACCTAAACTCGGGCTGGGATCCTACTAATATTATAAACGCGAAAGTTTGTTTTATTGTCTGGATGTATAAATGTATATAATATGTTACTCTTGAACGTAATTACTGAATACATTTTGACGAAACTTTAAAATAATATAGTTTAAACATCAGATCAACAACATTATAATAATTTATCTCCGCACTCATTTTGTATTAGTCAGTTTGTGCATCGGTATTTTCTGTACTACTCAACGATGATACGGTTTTTATTTTTTATTGTCGCTTTATCACCACGTAACGCCGCGTGTAACAGCTAGTTTAATTATAAGCGGCTCCTACGATTATGTGTGTAAAGTAGCTATTTCTGAAGATCATGCTTACTTTAAATAATCTAACTAGGATTGAATGAGGAATTTTAAGCCTTGAAGTAAGGAAGTTCTAAAAATACATTAAACAAGGTCACCGTAGCGAAGGACCTCATATAAGCAAACGTAATAATCCTCGTAAACGTAGGCGTAACATTAATAATTATGTCATCGCAGAAGTATATTATTTTATGACTGTTATATATGTGTTATTGTTGTTATGTACACCGCTAACTCTAAAAAAATTGTTTGAATATAAAATATAAATGTTCAATGATAGATATAGAACTACTTCGTCGCCCTATTATACTATATCCCGTGACCATAGTTGCTAAGTACTTGTAAAGTATCCGAAACGTCGGGCTCATAAAAAACTCAATAAGCCGCGATAAAATCTGTAAAAGTTGTTTCATTATAATGAGTGACATTCGCGTAAACTTAAGAAAACAATATGATTTAATAAAGATCCTGTTATACGAAAAGGTTATAGAGAAACATCTCGTTTGTATCACTCATAATTTCCTATATTCATTTGAACTTTAACATAATCCATATTCTAATATGAGAGAAATAAATTCTCTAGTAATTAGAATGGTCTTCCAAAAGCTGGAATTATGGCCACATCGTTAAAGCAAGTATGGGACTTAATATAGCGAGCCTTCACGAATATATTGTTCCCCATAAACCGTATCATAAACATTTATGTATTGTGTCGTATTTTATGCATTATATTTTTATCACAGTACAAAATGTGACATTAGCTTTTCATTATTCAAAAATGAATTTTCACATCTGGCTATACTTTATGACTGGATGTAAAAAAGAAAAAAATGTAAAATTTTATATAAGTAATACAAAGCCTTTTTTTAAATACATTACCTAGAATAAAATGCTATTTTAAACTCTCTACATTTTTACGATTGATCATAACTTCTTACCAGCTCTTAATTAACTTTTACATCAGCCCTACCTCTAAGAAATACTTTATCTTTTTTTGCAAAAATATTTAAAAGACAAAAACTTTTAACCAAATAATATATCACAACATTACACAAAAAATATAGCACAAATATAATATCTTTAATGCGGTCGTAGCAGATATGCTGCAAGCGCAAGCCTTAATTTGCTTGAGCACAATTTGGCTTGTAAGTTATTCGTTCATATGTGACATGGATTAATGCGGAACAAATAGGCCCCAGTGCCGCGGGTTTGGCTGCGAATCACAGCAGCAGCCATGCCCTCCATCGAGTGAGCTATACTTTATATGAAAATGGAATTAAAATATGACGAAATAATGGAAATATATCATAAAATGCACAAATAAACAAAATTTCACTTCATTTTCTACCTCGTTATTTCTCTAGTAGTAGTTCTCTAGTACTGCTTTTATTAATCAAGTTTGTTTTTAAAATGCAATGGGTACATAACTTAGAGCAACGCGGTCTTCTCCTTACTAAGACCGCGTTGCTCTAAGGTACATAAGAATGTGATTATTTTTCAAACTAAAAGCCCAAGATATTTTTCACTCCTTGAATCTCTTCTTAGATGACAAAAGAAAAAATCCACGTAGCAATAGTTTAAAATTTTGATTTTCCAGTTGCTTATTAACAATTCAAGACGTTAAGTATACAATTATTTCTTAAAATGTATGTGATATACATTATTAACAATATGAAAATTATTTAAACAATGAAAGTCAGAAAATATTATTTAAATTGCAACAATCAAAAACTGAAACAACCGGAATAGTTGTTTGTTCAATATCTAGCATTTTTTATTAACAAAATATGTATCCTTAAGGTGGTTCGTTTTTCATACAAAAATAAATCGGCATTCACACGCTAAATATTAGTAGATATGCCTCGATATTTGCGTAGGGAATTACTTTGGGATACTTATTTTCGCAAAATCAATAAAATTTCATATTTATAATGTCAGAGATATTATATCAGACGATGAAAAATCTTATAAATTACGCATGTGTGTGTAGTCTCTAGTGTGTAAATATACACGAATTTACGGCGTTGCCCACTTGATCAAGAACTGCATGCGACGTTGCCGATCTTATGCTCGCGTATTCTCGCGATCAGAGACCTTATTTTTATACTTTGTAGTTTTGTCAACAGTATTGCCAGATGAGGGTGTCTCCCTTAAAAATTGAGATTTTTCCAAAAATTTAGTAATATCGAAATCACATTATTTTTTCAATTATCATACATGATACTTTGGTAATCTGTAAAATAATTGTGTATCGAGTAAGAGTAATACGCTTTATAAATAATTTGATTATTATACTTATTAAATTTTATTTTTTAACTTTGTAAAATAATATAAAACAACAGTAAAACAAATCTAATATTCATCCCCACCATGGCTCAGGCCTTGTCGTGGCGGTGGGGCTCAGTAGTCCAGGGTGACCCCAACACCTTGGGCGAAGCGAATTGAGCCGAGGGGGCTTTTTGTATCCCTCTTATAAGAGGGGACAAAAGAGCAGGGAGCAAGGGGTGAGGATGGGAACCTCACATCATCGTACCGTCCCGACGTTGGGAGTGGTTGTTCTGTGGTGTGGAACAACCGCTCTGTGGAGGTGGTGTCGGTCCCCTGAGGGACTGACTTGCCGTCGAGGTGCCCTGTTGCTGGTAAATCCGGGGCACCTCACCAAAGGCGGCATTGGTGGCACTCGCCGGGTTTTAGTGGGTAGAGCTGCGTCCACTTACCATCTTTCGGGCGCAGCTAGTCCTACATACCCGCCTGGGGAGACCCACTCCCCTGCGGGATGCGTCAGTGCATTTCCCGGCGTAAAAGAAAAAAAAATCTAATATTCATGGGTAATTATGAACGTGCTGAAATATAACTCGATAATTTGTTTTCTTTATTCTATACCTTGTTGACGGCCTATGCTTGGCTGTCTTATTTATTTTAGTTATATTTAAAACAGATAAGAGCAGCATTAAACTTGTCTTTACAAAAAGCATAATTATTGTTTGCTGAATATTGTATTGTAGAGCAGTGGCGAAATTAGTGAAAAATGTACCCAGTAAAGTGGCAACACTCACACCTATGATTATTGCTGGTAGCTATCAAACAAATGTCAATCTAATTTGTCGAATGTCGTTCCCAGTTTTGTTTATTTACTTACATACGTAATTAATTGTGGTTTTGAAATATAATATAAACAAAAACTTGTATTATTTGGTTTTTGACCTATTTTAGTTTCGAGCAGCTAGAGTTCGCGGAGAAAACTTATACAAAAGCTTGTGAAAATAGCGTGCACCAGCACCATGAATCCGACATCAATTGCGAATTACAAAAAACATAAGTATTCAGGTCCAAGAAAAAACAGAAAAAGAGTTACGGCTCAACTAAAGCGCCATCATAGTGTTTGTGTGCATTAGGAATTCAATAATTATTGCCTCCCTCTGAGGCTCTGACCGAATTTTGTTTGTATTACAAAAGTTGCATAATTTTCAGTCGTGAAGATGTATAGCGTAAAAAATCAAAGAAGAATGAAACGTTTCAAAGTGATAATGCAAAAACTCCAAGATTATATTATAATTTCCTTAGATACTTTTTTTTTTGATGACGCAGCGGAAATCATTTACGACCATACCAGGGCCTGGGTAGGCGCGCTGGCGTGTGTGGGGACTCGCATTTGGGTGCCCTACCCCACTAAAACCGCTACGTGAGCCTTCAGCCGCTATATTTGAGGGACCCGGATCAGTGCAGGCGACGGGATACCCTCAGCGACAGACTGGTCCCAGTAAAGACTAGATTCTCCACAATAGGGGACTGCCCGGCTACGACTTGGCACGTCCCCACGACGGCGTGTCTTAAGCTGGGCCCGGGTTCCCATCCCGAGCCCGACACGAGCACAGGGGCTTTATTGAAAGCGCATTAAATAGCGCCTCCGACGCACCCCCGTTCGTCGTCTACTCTCTCACCCGTTCGTAAAATAAAAAATGAAAATATCTTCATACATATGTTTAAGATTTCCTTTTTTTTAAGGATCTGCGCCTGTCGGTGGTCTTGCTTGAAGCTCAAGAAGGGTGATAAAATTGAATACCTATTCATACTATAAGAATTATGTATGTAAATACATTATCACTAAATAGTGAAAAAAAATAGAAGACATGTGTAAAAATATTGTTTTATTCAAAAATACCACATATTTTATAAAGATAGTGCGACCCGGCCTCTTACGCGAGGGGTTCCGGGTTCGATCCTGACCCGTCCGTGTGTGCCTTGAAACGGGTTTTTCTAAATTTCTAAGTGCACACGAGACCATCGTTCGCTCACCGGTGAAGAAAACATCGTGAGGAAACCTGCATGCCTGATGAGATCGAAAGTCTTTGAAGGTATTTGAAGTTCACCAATCCGCACTGGGCCAGCGCCGCGAACTATTGGCACATTACCCTGCTCGCCTGATTTCGGGGAAGAAGACCCGTGCCCAGCAGTGGGACATATAAGAGTTGATACTTTACTTTACTTTTTTTATAAAGATAATAAAGTGGCATAGCTATACAATTATAAATAATATAAAATAACTAGCTGTCCCGACAGACTTCGTTCTGCCAATATTAAAATTGCAATTACAAAATAGGGGTTGATCGTAGAGGGGTCAAAATTTAGGGTTGTATGTATTTTTGTATGTTGTATCATAAAAAAATAAAAACCAAAAATTTCGTCCAAAAATTAAAAAAAAAATTTTTAAGGGTGAACAACCCCTATCACTTAGGGGTATGAAAAATAGATGTTGGCCGATTCTCAGACCTACTGAATATGCATATAAAATTTCATAAAGATCGGTCAAGCCGTTTCGGAGGAGTACGGTAACTAACATTGTGACAGGGAAATTTTATATATTAGATAATAAAAAATATTATAAAATAAAAAAACAAAAAGATAAACTTATCTGGAGGAGATTGAACCACGTAACTAGTGATCGCACGTTCGTGGCATTATTGTTAGGCCATTACTTATGTTATTGTTTTGATGAAATTAGCGGTTAGAATAATCATAAGAATACAATATGTCAGTGTGAGTGTTTAGTTCAAAATATTATGCACCAACTTTCAACCGACATTCTTGAATGATTTTCCTTTGATAAACTAAAATATTATATAAAATATATTAAGCCTAATTGACAAATAGTTCGCGAATATAAATTTTAAGCATCTAAATGCAAAGGTCTATTTGTAAAATAAATAAAACCCTTATTTTGCATAAGTAGCGTCATCTAGCGAGAAAAGAGAGGTCGGTAACCGAGACGAACCACCTTAAATCAAAAATTTATTGTTTCTGCAAGCTATGTAGAAAAACTGACAAACAAACCACCTAACCTCTAGACAAGTGGCACAAACGTGTGAAAACAAAAGTATCAACCTTTATATGTCCCACTGCTGGGCACGGGTCTCCTCCTCGAAATCAGGCGAGGAGGGTAATGGGCCAATAGTCCACCGCGCTGGCCCAGTGCGGGTTGGTGAACTTCACATACCTTCAAAGACTTTCAATCTCATCAGGCATGCAGGTTTCCTCACGATGTTTTCCTTCACCGGTGAGCGAACGATGGTCTCGTGTGCGCTTAGAAATTTAGAAAAACCCATTTCAAGGCACATACGGACGGGTCAGGATCGAACCCGGAACCCTCGCATAAGAGGCCGAGTCCGTCCACCACTGGACCACCGTCGCTTGTGAAAACAAAGTTTGCCTATTTTAACTGTTTGTGTTCCTTAAAAAATAAAAAAAAAATGAATAAACGGAAAATATCATTTTTTAATATTTTATAGCATAAGAAAAGTAATAGCCACGCTATATTTACAGCGAAGCCGTAACCAAGTTCGAGAAAACAACTCTTTTCCCTTTGCCAAGTATTGTTCTTAATGAACATGGCACAAAGGACTTGTAAGAGGAAATAATGAGTATGGTGCTTTAGTAGGCTGACCCCGCATTAACATTTCAGTTTTAAGAATATAGGAGCACAACGCCCGAGGTGCTGGGCTATTTTTAATAATAGAAACTAGAATATGGCGATGGGCGATGGAAAAAGGCTTATGAAAGTTTATATTTTCTATGTGAAAATGAGGACGATTCATTTCCGTTGGATGCTGCATACAATATCACAGGATTATGCGTTTTATAATAATTATAGAAAAACTTATGTCCAGCTAGAATAGCATTATTAGTTGATATATTGTTATAAAAAGTAAAGTTGATAGCCATATATTATGTCCTGCTGTGTCTCCTTAAAATCAGGCGAGGAATGTAATGGGCCATAGTTCACCGATACGCTGGCCCAATGCGGGTTGTTGAATTTCAAACATCAAAGACGTTCAATTTCATCAGGTACGTAGATTTCCTCACGATGTTTTCCTTCACCGGTGAGCGAGCGATGGTCTCATGTTTAGGGTGTACTTAGAAATTTAGAAAAATCCATTTCAAGGTACACCGAGTCCGAGTCCATATCCAGCCATGAATCCTTGTTGCTACTGTTACTATATTGTATTACGATATTTGTTATAGTTTGAGTCAAATATAAAAGTGATTGCCCATAGACCGAAGCATCTTAATTTAATTGAAAAGGGGCATACAGTGTTCATTTTACTGCTAGTATTAGACGTATGCTAATAGGAAATACTCACATTAATTACTAACCTGTAATCTCAGATTGACTTTTACAAAAATTAAGGCAGAAACACACTTACGTGTCGTGGCGTGTCGTGACGCGCCAGAAGCATATCGGTTTCATACATTGAACATGGTTAGGAACATATTAAATGTATGAAACCGATATGCTTCTGGCGCGTCACGACACGCCACGACACGTGAGTATGTTTCTGCCTTTACGCTCAGCTTTTCGGCGTAATTCATGAAATTGATAGCTCATGGAAATGGATGGATGGATAAAGCAGGGAAGGACAACGCAATCTTTGGTTGTATGGAAGGAAATGCCTTCGATAGTCGTCAAAAGGTGCCGACAGTTAATTTGTCTTCTTGCTATAAAAAGAGGCTAAAACTCGTTGCCAGTAAAGACACTGCTAATCCTTCATTCCGTGTTTTCGAAACCTAGCAAGCTTACGGAAGAAATAGACAGGATGACGGTGCATACGAGAGCGCGGAGCATTACTCATACCGGTAATCATGAAGACTGATAAAGAAATTGTGAAGTTCACTTTTTTGGGGTCTTGCTGACCCAAAGCCTGAACTAGGGATGGTTTGATAACAGCCTGACCTTGTTTCGGGTCAAGATGGGGTCGAGTTAATATTAAATTTGCATATGTTATGGCTATATCAGACGATTTTAATTACAACGGTTATAATCCGCCTATAAACAGCTCTTTACAGATTCCGTATTCTAGGCTCGTATTCCACTTAGTACCATTTACTATCTCCGGCTCGATTCGACATTTTCAGATAAAATAAAGTTCTCTAAGTTGCGACTTTTTTTTGTATTTAATATGTAATCAAAATAAAGGAGGAACGAATTTTAAAGAGCAGATTATAAGAATGTATTCAATTAATTTTGAGTAGAAATAGATATTTTTTTTGTATAGTCCGGTTTGGTAAACATAATGATACAGACATTTAATGAAAATGGTTAAAAATAATCGTCTTTTTTAATAAAACAGAAATGTAACAGCCGACTCATACTGACAACAGCCGCGTCGCGCGAGGTGAACCGCGCGCGACTCGCGCTCAGCGTGAGTTCATACATCGCGGGAATGCAAAATACATAAGTGCTAAAAAACGTTCTTAAAAAAACGTTGCTGAGATAAAATATGGTTTTATGCATATATAATGCATATGCATGCAATAGTAAATTATTAGGCTTAAATCTTCCAAAGCTTTCCAAATACACCCAGTATAATATATTCATATGCAAAAGAGGTTATTTTAATATTACAAACATACGCTCCAATTTTATTTACATGTATATAATATGTCCTTAATTTTATGTTTGCATAAAGTATGTTCACTCATTCATTCCCGTATAATATATTTGTATCCCGCTACATTGGATTTTAGTGTATAATATATTTATGTTTAATTATTAATATGTAGTCCCGTGAGGAATAAACACAGGAGAGGGATAATAACTATTGCACGATTGCTGTACAGCTTATCTACGACGCCTTAGTGCGGGCTTAGTTCGTATCTTACACACTACTCTTAATTGCAAACCTGTTCTAGATCTGAGGTAGCATACTATTTTCATTCAAATTTTCAGTGAATTGATTTTAGATATTACGTAAATTTAACGAAAATTAACTTTATTAAAGGGAGCTCGAATTTTCTGTTTCCTTGTGACACGGTATACTTTTTGTTATTTATTGTATTACTGTGTATGAATGTGTATGAATGCCCGCTTTGCTGAATTATTTTTAACTGTATAGTTATTAGTTAATGTCTATAATCTATCACTACTTACTTTTCATATCAAAAACTCTTTTAATAAGAATAGGTAAAGGCTTACATTTAAAAATTTTCGAAATAATTCTAGAAATCTCTAGACCGTTCTAGATTTTTCTTCAACATTTTCGTCCGAACAGAACATTGTTATGCATATTAAAGCTTTCTAGGTCATTCCTGAAATTTCTGGAATCTACCAGAAATTTCTAAAACAATCCAGAAATCGTAATCATCACCAGCGCTTTTGTGTTCAATGTTGGAAATATGCCTTTTTCAATGACGGCAAAGACGCCCAATCATCCGTCAGTTCACGTGCATCCAACCACGACCACCAACTACATGGAAATCATCATTTGACCAAATTTCCCATCTCCTTAATAAATACGAACTGAATTAAATAATTTACTTCTTGCTACAGATCTTATACTGTAATTATAGAAGAATAACGTAATTAATAGTTTTCCATAGTTAATTGGAATTGTACTAGGAGTTATCCCTTGCCGTTGATGATAGTATTTATGTTATGAAGGTCCAGAATTATAAATAGAACCTTTTAATCTGTAAAGTCATGTATAAAAAAGTCGTTAACCCGTTCATTCAGTGTAAAAATGATTTCTCGTGGGCGACAAAGTTTCAGTTTTGACGCTCCGTTTTGATTAATGACAGAGGCTGTGTTAAAGGCCTTCATGTAAACTTTGATAATACGCCTCGATGATGAATATAAAATTGAGGCTGAATATTCCAAATTATAGTCCGTTCCAATTTCCATAATATTAATACTGTACAGTGTACTAAATTGATTTTGTGGACTTCATATGAATATTAAACAAACCTTCTTTCTGAAGGAGTTTTGTGTCAAATAGACGCAATTCTGATTTGAATGTTTGATTTCAGTCATAGAGTAGATTTCAGTGTTGATTTTTCCTCGTGAACTATGTATTTAAATTCCCCATAAAACTAAAACCCTGTAGTTTTTTTAGTTACACGTGTAAATTTTCATTTTTAAACTCATTTCAAATTCATTGAACAATAATATGTGTTGAAAAAAGTTTAAAACTATGTGTAAAAAAAAGTAAAGTATCTTCCTTTATATGTCCCACTGCTGGGCACGGGTCTACTCCTCGAAATCAGGCGAGGAGAGTAATCAGCCATAGTTCGACGATGCGCTGGCCCAATGCGGGTTGGTGAACTTCACATACCTTCAATGACTTTCAATCTCATCAGGCATGCAAGTTTCTTCACGATGTTTTTCTTCACCGAGAGAACAATTGTCTTGTGTTTGGAGTGTACTTATAAAAGTAGAAAAACCCATTTCAAGGCACACACGGGGGGTCAAGACCGAACCCGGAACCGCTCGCGTCCGCAAGGCAGAGATGCCGAGTCCACGCACGACTGGACCATCGCGTCGTCGCAAACTATGTGTGACTTGAATTCTTTTATCATACTTATATACTCTGGTCACCTGGTGGCAAGTGATCATCGGCATCCTTAGACACCCGCCATTTATCGCCCCCGAAACCCCAAGTATACTAAATTCTTTGAAAATCGTTGGAATCGTTAAACAAGAATTGCTCGTGTAAAGGTATAAGATACGATACGATACGATACTATACAGTACAGCTGCGATAAGCGCCTTGATAAGGTAGTTGGCAATGTTTGCAAAGTAATTTTAAAATGTTCCTTACTGCTCAATTTAGCCAAAATATAAATGTTTCATTATGAAAAACCACCATTATAAATTATTTTTACATTTCTTTAAACTATTTTTAACATTTCTGCTCTGAAACAAGTTTCTTAATATTACACATACTGTATAATACCGCAATGTGTAACCACCACTGTTTAAACACCAGAAAAGCTTTTTATCGATTTGTCTAAGAAGGCTCAAATCCGTAAAACGTGAGTTAGTAATTAGTACATACATCAAAAAATTATAAAAGAAAGGAATTATTTCACAGGAAAACTACTGCCAGCTAAATCTATTATCGATTTACTGACAAAAGATAACTAACAAACTTTGCATTGCAGACTATGACGTCACGATTTCAAGTTCGCATTTTTTGTCACGTGATCAATTCTTCTTCTCGGGTCTATTTTCGTAAACTTATTTCTTAAAATATTAATTAATCTTATGTATTTTGACCCGATTACTTAATATTTTGGAATCGTCTTAGTAATCGTAGTCTTTTATTACCAAAATAAATAAAACTCTTTCATTATTTTATTATTGTATTATAACGCGACACGCCTCTAGAGATGCTTTCATCAATGAATGTATTAAAATATGTTTTTCCAAATTTAAGAATTTAGAATGTCAACACTGTCCATGTGTCTACGGTTAGATTTATAGTCCGGTACTTATTTTGCCCTTCTCTTTGAAACATAGCAAAGCGGTTTCACGGGAGAAATAAGTAAGATGGATGGTGCCTATGCCCAGTCCCACCGCTATTATATACATTAAAAAAAACTGAACTATAAATAACAAAATGTCCCCTAGGTAAGAATATAATTCTGTTATATAATATCAAAGGAGTGGATCGTAAAGAGCTCAAACCCGTCTCAGTTCAGTGTAACATAGATAATCGCTTATTCAGGACGTGTACTATATGTAGTGCAATCTAGTTGCTTTAGATTCCTATGAAATTGTATAAGAGCGTTATCAACTGAAGTAGAACAAAGTTGAGGAACTTGGTTATATAATTTTATAGATTGAAACCACATATTGTTGAGAAGCTTGAGTTAGTTAACTTTATTAAAGTTTTAATAAGAATGGATTTGTTTCAAACAAGTTTCTTTTGGAATTTCAAATATAGCGCCTTTGGCATCTCAAAGATCCCAGGTGAGTTTCGAAAACAAATACTTGCAAAACTCTGGCTATAATCTTAGATATTACTTTGAATGCCATAAGCCTAACTAATGTTTAATAAGGTGACCCGTACTTCTTTGAATAGTAGTGATCATGCAAAATTTTAACATCATAACTAACCCTTGAGATAAATTCCATTAATCGACCGACAGGTTATTATAGGCCTTAACGATGTGTCATATTTACTAGAACCCATAAGAACTAAATACATAATATGGTAATAGAAGTCATAAGTGCACGTGACCTTGTCGCTACATTGGTGACTTGGATGGCACCAGCGCGGGTACTAATAATTAATTAGTCGCGAACAGAACTCTGTCATAGCAAGAGGTTAAAAATAGCGTTTTGTATCATTTCCCATTTAAAAATTCGTCTACAACGTATGATTACACTAATAAAGGGATAACATAACATCAGTTAGTAGTTTTTTGTAGTAATATTGATGTTATATTAAAACTAATAATATTAAGCCATAACCTTATTAATAAATTGACCGAATGGCACAACTTTCGAATTTATTCATTCTACTTAATACATTGCTTCTTTCTTCTTCGATGCATATAGAAGAGCATCGTATCACAAAAAGAAATGTAATACGCAATGAATAATAAATTAACCCTTTGCCTAATGGTGACATGCGTTTCGATAGATCACCGCGAAACCATTTCTAGAACTATTTAGATTTATATGATTCCATCAATCGACCGAGAGGCTAACCTGAATGATGTGCCATATTTAGTAAAGGCATTGACTGCCATTGGTATTTTCAAAGCGATTTGTAAAAGACAACCAGCAATATGAGAACATAAAATCATTATGTAAATGGAATGTACATTTTAAAGGTTTGTATGCAGAAACATTTGAAAGGAGCCGTCAAACTGTCCTGACTGTCAATAAAAGGTAAGCAGTAACAAACGGACTAACTGTTTGTTTCTGCTTACCTTACCATACCTGAAATACAAGACCCGATATTTTCTATTATATCTGTAATCGCTTGAGGCATAAACAACTTGATCAGAATAAGTTACGATGTCACTTGGTCCTTCGAATATTAAATAAGATTTATGAATAACTTTACTTGACTGATACAATTTAAATGATAATTACAAAAAAAAAAAACACTTTTTAGGAGTTATTGCATGCATAAATCTAGTTAATTATTTCGGTCCTTGGCATTAATTATCTTGAATCCCTTCATAATATTATGATGAATTTCTTTGGAATGGAACACTTGCTAAGAAATTAGAAGATAAGTACACTTGAGTAAATTACGTGGAGTAGGCGAATTCCGGGCTGTTTGTGATATATAGGTGTTTAACGAGGCTTATGTTCGGCCATTAACTTGTTTTAATGTTCACTCTATTCTATATTTCATAAGATGTGGATTATTTTGATACATTGCTATAGGATATTGTACAATATTGTTAGTTAAAATAGGTTGTTCTACTGATCCCCACAAATGTTCAGGCCTTGTCGTGGCGGTTGGGCTCAGTAACCTAGGGTGAATCCAACATCTTGGGCGAAGCGAATTGAGCCGAGGGGGCTCTTTGTATCCCTCTTATAAGAACAGGGGACAAAAGAGCAGGGGGCAAGGGGTGAGGATGGGAACCTCACCTCATCGTACTGTCCCGACGTTGGGAGTGGTTGTTCTGTGTTGTTCTGTGGTGCGGGGCAACCGCTCTGTGGAGGTGGCGTCGGCCCCCCTCAACTAGCCGTTGAGGTGCCCTGTTGCTTGTAGATCCGGGGCACCTCACCAAAGGCGGCATTGTTAGCACTCGCCGGGTTTTAGTGGGAAGAGCTGCGTCCACTTACCGGCTTTCGGGCGCAGCGAGTCCCACATACCCGCCTGGGGAGACCCACTCCCCAGCGGGATGCGTCAGTGCATTTCCCGGCCTAAAAGGAAAAAAAAGTAAGGTTGTTCTACTGATATAGTGATGCGTATATTTTACTACCAGTATAGGTACACAGAGATGCGCTATGCTGTGCGTGTGCATGGTTAATACCATCTCCCTAATTTCTTCAATAAAACAGCTTTACTGTGTTTTCTAAAAAAGTTCAAGAATATCCATGTAATTACTAGTGCCAAGACTTACCATGTGTTGGATGCGAGTAGCAAGGGATCGGTCGTCTTGGCGTTCATTGAGGGATGCCTATGTTCAGCAGTGGACGGATAAAGGCTGATGATGATGATGATGAAGACTTACCATATTGTGTCTCCTGATAGGCATGGAATGACGTGGCTAGTCCCATGTGAGTTCTTATAATATGTTCGTGTGCGGGATAGGCATCTCACTAAGGCAAAAGAAAAGTTTACCCGTCTACCCTACTTTTATGCCATCACTTTGTGCAGCGTGTTCTCGTGTAATGGGTAAGGGTGAGATTCAATAGCTGTTTTCAATAGGATAGGATACGCTGTGCTTATGACTGATTTAAATCTAGAATGATATTAATCTAGGGTACCTATAATATTCTAGACCATCATTAAAGTGTTGATAAGCGATGCTTATTTAAACAGCCGCTATTATGTGGTTCCATCAGATGAGAGTTGTATTACGTATTTATGTATGTAATGGAATAGCGCCATCTAGTTTTAAGGCGACCAATCACTCGGAGTGAAGTGAACCAATAATATTTGAACATGTAATAAATTGTTGGCAATGAGCATAAATCCAATTAAGTCCCACATTACGCCCCATGTGCTGGCACCACACGCCACACCCGGTCATAACCGGCTCCAGCCATGTCCCGATCTAAACCCCGGTAATGGGCCGGGTAATCGGCTATATGCGTATTTATCGCCCGATTTCATGTGTACTGCGTAGGAATTTCAATTTCAATTGATAGGTATTTGGAAGAGCTAGGAATTTTAGAACACCTGGGCTCGTCGTAAACTAGGTCGAGCTTATGGACCTTGCTGTCGCATGATATATAGTAAATACGAGCTACGATGGCAGGCAGTGAGCACTCATGTTTATTGGATAAACGATTTATTACTTCACCAAGGTACCATTCTTTGTAGGATTTTCTTACAAATATACATTGGCAAGTCTATCATAATCATTACCCTGTATCTGTCCACTGCTTAACATAGGTTAATGAACGCTAAGACGACCGATCTCTTGTCACTCGCAACACGGACCGTCCACTACACTAAGATTATTCTCACCTGGTTAATGGCCGACCAACACTTCATCTACCTAAACGCAAGTCTATACTTCTTTATATTGTGAGATTGATGTAATACATTATGTCAAAATTAGGTTTATAGTAAAATATGGTAGTCACAAGAGTCCAGCTACGAAGGTAAATATGAATTAATGGGCATGCCGAGGCAAACGACATGGCAAACGACAACGTACCATTACTATTTAACATTTAGATTCAGATTTACATGTTATACACAAACTACATACAACTACATACACAATACAGAGAAGTACAGTATTGGCGATGGCTGCAAATCGCCATTTTTTTAAAATACAAAGGTAACAAGATTTTGTGAAAATTCATATTTGTATTGTGATACGTTGCAACAGTTCGTTCTGTCGTGTGGTCGTGTCACGCTACTCGCCCCGGAACACGAGCGCCCTAGGCTATATTTAGTCTAAATAAATGTATGAATCCTGCACGTAGAACAAGATTTTTAGAAAATGTACCAATAGATAAGCTGTGTGTTAACAAATGAAAGTGGCGATACAATATCATCGGTTACAGCTTTCATTATCGGTACTAAAAATACAAAAAAAAAAAAAAAAATACAAAAACTCCTCGCAATTAATTGGATTCTATGGAGTTTCAGCTATATTACTTTTATAAATCATGATGATTACTCTAAAGTCTAAATAGCTCTCATTAGAGAATGAGATCTTTAGCTATTTTGTTTAGCTCGTTTGCGCACTAAACGTTATATCAACAGTTTTTGTATGAGCTTACGTTGTACTCTTGAGCGTGTTATAGAACATTACGGAATACACGTAGTGGAGCGAGATAAAATGGCCGACGAAAAGTGTCTGGGAGTATTGACGAATTATATTGTCTAAAACATACATGAAACGGCCATGGGAAATTACGTGAAGTAAGTAATATAATTATGTACCTTAATAACCTGGGAATTGGCTGTTTGACCAGGTTAGTAAGTAGGCGTACGATCGTAGTACATACGAATACTACTCAATCGTCCACATTTCGTCCGTCAGAAAATACGTGACGTCTGGAAACTACATATGTCTAATATAATACATAAAATTCCCGTGTCACAATGCTCGTTCCCATACTCCTCCGAAACGGCTCGACCGATTTTTATAAAATCTTGTATGCATATCGGGTGAGTCTGCGAATCGGCCAAAATCTTTCATTTTTCGTCCCCATAAATGTCAAGGGTGGTCCACCGCTATTTTTTTTAGACAATACTTTTTTTTTTATGATACAACATATAAAAATACATACAACCCTAAATTTTCACCCTTCTAAGATCAAGCGCTATTTTTTATAGCTATATTAATACTTTTGGCAGAACGAAGCCTATCAGGACAGCTAGTTATACTTAAATATACCATTTGACTTGCCGTGAATTTCTAAATATTTATTAAAACATCATGAGCCAACAGCTTCGCCGAAGTAAACATTCTCAACCGTTAACGATTCTGAAAGCTATATAAAATTACATGAAGTGCGTCTTCAAAGTTTCGCAACTCTTGACTGTAGCCGTACTAATAGGCAATTTAGTTTTCAATCCGAGCTTAAGCCCCCAAGGCGTTTACACTTTATAGTTGGGCCCAATACTATTTAATGAAAGATCCCTTCGTCGTTAGTGGACCTAAAACTTTGAGCGATTGTAACACCAACTGAATTTTAAGACCAACATTTGCGGTGCTATACTGCCGTGGTATAACTAAAATGCCGTTATCCAACATCTGGGCGATTTTCGTTTTTTGACACTAAGGAATAGAGAAAAAAAACTCTATCGATCTGTATTTTCAGTTTTTTGATATCTTCATTAGTTTTAAAAATAAAAATTAAAATATTGCCGTTAACGGCATACGTTATGTACTATTACAAATCACAGTTTTTTCGCGTTTACTCAAAACTATGATTTGGTAGATAGCATATAATCCTTCTAGAAATTGCTACCTTATGACACAAAAAATTATGCACATTTTGCGTGGCGTGGATTTGTATATATTGAAACTACTATTATTCAGAAGTTTTTCCGACGATTGATGATGATGATGATGATGAAGAGACATAGATTGCTTTTTTTTCGCTAAATATAGCTATTATCGATGTACATCCATATAATACACATACAGTGTTACCAACCCTACTGTTTTAACAGTAGATCTACTGTTTTCACATTGACGTCCTTGTTTTCTGTTTCATTTCTAATTTTTACTGTTTTGTCAACTACCGTTCTTCAGCGTAATATAATATTGTTTGTTCATTATTTCTTACCAAAGATTTGTCAAAATAATATAGCGGAACTCGATAGAGAATGGCGAATGTTAAGAAATGTCGATTTGTCTATAGACCAAAACAAAATTGATAGAATGTACTGTCGGTCCTCGATGGAAATTCATGTTATAGCCACTATAATGAAACTTTAGTTTCAAAAGTTTCATTATAGTGGCCAAAACAAAATTCCTGATATCATCGATTTTTGGAAACATTACACATTGTGTGAATTGGTAAAAAAACTTTTGTGAGAAATATTTATATGTATGAAAAATATATTTTTTTTGCGATTATTAATATAAGAATGTATTTGAGTTTTAGTACGTGATTAGCAATATTGTTTATTATTTAATTAAAATATAAGAAAACGTATGAAATCGGCATTTTTTACTTAACCTACTGTTATCTACTGTTTTTTTTTTGGCGATTTGTTGTTTTTTAGTTTTTTAGACACATAGTGCTTATTGTATTGAGTGTGGATGGTTTATTGGAGTTCATTTTATTTATTATTTATTTATTGTTAAGCCTACAATATAATTTTTGGGGTTATAAATTGCTCAGGTTCAGGAATTTTGTTTTTCTTATATTTCTTTTGTTTGTCGCACAAAACACACATTGTCACATCGTAATTTGAAATTCAAAGTTTAATTAAAAAAATATATTTCTTTTATTTTTACGCATTAGCATTTACCTATTTATGTTTAGCGCCCACTGCTGATGGATCGAAACTGGTGATGATTTTACATAATATCCTTAAAATTATTAACTTTCTATGCCTAAAATGGTTTAAGTCAAAGCTGGTTTTTTACTTTCTTCAGATTTCCCTTGTTGTCCCTTGTTTAATATGGTAGGTAGTATGGTAGGTTTACATGACCGTGGTTTTTAATGCACATTTTATAAACCGAATTTATAGTAAAAAAATGTATCTTAAGCTTTTTGATAAGTGAAAAGTTATATTCTGCATCTATTTACTTGGTAACAGAAAATAAACGATTTTTTAAATAAAGCACATAAAGTAAATACGCTAATCCTCAAACAATTACTTGAATTGAGGTATCTAAGTTATTCAAATTTACATAAAAATACCATCAAACTTATCCTCGTAAAGCGGATTAAAAAAATTCGAATACGTCCTAAGGATAAGTCCGATTAGTCTCTGACGCTGAAGGAAATTCATCTCAAGTTGTCCGAATCACTTTTCGTACTTCGTTAAACCTTGCGAACAAAATTAAAATGTAAATTTCTAAATTTCTTTACTTAGCACCGTTGCGTATACTGTGGTACAATGAAATATATTTCAAATTTTTATTTTTAATATTATATTACAGTTGTACAGTTATAGAATTCAAAATTTTTTGTACCTACATTTATATTTCCAATATCTGTGATTTTCTATTCAGTAAATAAAAAAATAAAAATGAAATAAGTAATGCATTTTAAAATAAATATACTGCATATTTTATTTTGATAAAATGCTAACGACTTAGATACAATTTATCATTAATTAACTTCGTACAAAAATTCCAATATTTTTTTAAAGTCATCGGTGAGATGTAAAAGACGGTCCTATTCATTAAAATAATGGGATATAAATAGGAAACGGCAAGTTAAAAAAAAAACATATCGGAAATAAAAGATGTGAAATTATATTTTTTACATAATAGTATTCTAAGTATCCACCAAAACTTTATTACAAGATGGCGTTGGAAGCTCCACGTGGATCTGTCAAAGTTTAGTGATTTATGCTCAGTAAATGACACTTAACCCTATTTTGAAAAATGGATCGGAAATTTAATTATCTATTTTACTGTACTATATAGTTGTATTTTTAAACAATATTTATAATTTCCATTTTTTGTTTTCATAACTGAAAAAATTTCATTTTTATTTAATAGAGATTTTGCATTTTAATAAGGAAGGCTGACCCCACCACCATGTGGGACATATATATAGCTAGGTAGAGAGAGAGAGAGAGAGGGAGAGAGAGAGCGATTTTGCAGTCGTTGACTAAAAGACAAACACATCTTGCGTGTCCATTTTTTTAAAGACATTATTCGTGGACCGCAGAGTACTTAATTTCCGACTTGAGATTGTGAAGTCAACGTTTTTATCAGAAACAAACCGGCGGATAAATGATTGCTTTATTTTTCCTAACGGCCATCTTGTTCTCGTAAACAAAACTTTGGTATAACTTTGTTAAAGCACAGAGACACCTCCCGCTGATTTCTCTTAATATATTTTCCACTGAATTAAAACGAATCGGTTTTCAATTTCTTTAGTTGATTGTTTTTTATTTTGGAAATTTTTTCAAAGGATTTTGTTAAATAAAAATAGCAGCTGTCTGATGAACTTTCGAGAAGCTATTTCCACAGACTCAAATATACAATAGATGTGAAGCGTGTTACTTGATTAATGCATTAATAGCATGCCAATTTTACCAATAAAAAAGGTGTTTTACAACAACTGGAAAACCTAGACTGGAAAGATACGCGTACTTTCCATTTCCGTGGGAGTACTTATAGTAATTAGAGCCTCTTTCTGATCTTTTTTTTTTTTTTTTTTTTCGGTTGGATCTATGCTAATGGTCCTAGTGACCGTTATGCGTCATCGGAAATGGGGTGATCCGGTTGGATCATCCTATGACGTTAAAAATTTGGGGGTTGCCCCCCGCCATGTTCATGGCGTCGGGTTTGTACCTAACTTGGTCAGCTACGGTCGACTGGTTTGGAACAGGTGACGTTAGAAACCTATCGTGAGGGCCGGCCCTCCCCTCCCCCGGTAGCGGGGGAGGCGGGTCAAGCGCGGGACCCGAGCAAGCTGCCGATAGCAGAGTGCTATCGGTGATTACACGGTCTATATTGGTGTCGACTCGTAGCTGATCTGAGCCTATGCTGTCGCCGTTGATCCGGATCAACTGGTCAACGGAGTGTAGGGTTCGACGTCGCATACGACCCCGGGGCCCATGCGGTGTGAATGTGTGCCTAACACCGGCTGTGTTCTGTCTGAGTGTCTTTATTATTGCCTGTCATTCTGATGTACAAGCTTTATTACTGTACATTTTCATTAGTATCCATGCAACAGTTTTTACGTGTGAGAGTAACAAACATCCATACTAACAAACTTTCACGTTGTAATATTAGTAAGATCAGAAAGTTTTTTTGAAACGTGCGCGTGCCATTAACTACTAAGAAAGTGTACGCATGTTAAACTACGCAAGTAAAACTTCATAAAAACTAAAAATACATAATACGATTATTATGAAATCAGAAAAAAGAGTTACCCTTGAAGAAACTTAAGAAAATAAAGTCACAGTACTTAATAAATTATGAGCCAAAATATAGTATAAAATTTGTTAATTGTTATTTTGTTATTTCCATGTATAAACCGTTTAAACTAATCTCGACAGATACTTATAAAGCTACGCTACGCTGAGCTTTTCAATAACATGTTTTAGCTTCTAACTTTCCAAACATGTCCTGCAATAATAGAAATATGTAGTCGTATTATTGTTTTCAGCAATGTATCTAGTACTTTCTATAATAAGTATGAAATTCATAATCACGAACTTTGGCTTTCCATTTTAACAGATAGTAGATCTAATTGACTTTAAAAAAACTACGATGTAGTGTAGGCAAATGCAAAGATATTCGAAAACACGAAGTTTATATTGTGTTTTATATGATTTAGTATATAGCTATATAGAGAGCTGGTACTGCGGAAATTGTACTTCCATAACTAGATTTACACATATACTGCCAATCCGAACTTCGCATACCAGAATGTATGTGCGACAATTTATTTGCGTCTCTCTAAAGTTGCGAATACCGCTTTACGTATTGCCACCGATTAAATATTTTGGATGAGGTATATTTCTATGGAAAATGATTATATTATACGAAAATTATGACGTATGATTGTTGAACGTATTTTCATATGATTGTTGACATTAGCGGGAAATTGTTGTGACATATAAAAGAGCTGCCGTTCACAGTCCCATTCTTTAAATAGTTGATCATAATGTTAAAACAATGTAAGTTTATTGCATCAAAATCCTAACTAATATTACAAATATGAAAGTAGGGATGTTTGTTAATCTTTCACGCGATAACTACTCAACCGATCATCTTGAAACTTTGTACAGTCTCGGAGGTACTAGATGTAGAGGCATTAAAAAAAGGATTTTTTTTTGCTATCTCGGGCGACGCCTCTTTCATCATATTTTATTTATTTTATTACCTACTTACGTAATTCTATATTAATACAATTAGCAGGTAAATATTATTATTAGCAGGTAATAATTATTAACGTTATGCAGCCGACCAAACTGCGAGAAAAAAGCTATTTAAAAAAACAATTAATAACAATTGATATTACAAACACTACATGATCCGCACATTATTTTGGATAGAATTTACTAAAGTTGAGAGCTTATAACATAAAATTATGCAATTCAATTTGATGACTTACGTCGAATTGATCCATGTAGATTGTAGAATCTTCAGAATCATGTTTACTGGACCTATTTAATGAACTCCAAGACGGTTGATTGGTTGGTTGTTGTTGATTGACCAGTCACTGCCGGAGATCGTCTTCATCGTCAGCCTCTATTCTTCCACTGTTGAACATACGAACCTCACCAAAAGAAATAAATCTCTCACTTTTATTCCTCCCTGAAGACAAGAATGTTCAATTTAATCGTAAACTTGTTTATGAAGGTAAGTGTTTGTGTTTGATCACATGAATTGCTCACTTGTGTGTAACAGATAAATAATGTATTTGTTGAAGTTCAAGAGCTTACCTCATAAATACATCGCAGTTCGCCGTTTCGGTACAGAGATTTATAACAAATAAGTCTTTTATTCAGTAAATTCATTTTGTCAGTGATAGCCCCTTTTAAGATATTGGAATTTTGTTTCTCGTGGCCTAATAATAGCTGGTGATGATAATGATAATGATGTTTTGTTTAGAGTATTGTACGCGTTTAAATAATTTATATTTGTGTTATTCGGTAATGATAATATCTTATACCTTTAAATTTCATGAGCAATTCTTGTATATATATATATATATATATATATATATATATATATATATATATATATATATATATATATATATAATCGGGATCTCGGAACGGCTCCAACGATTTTCATGAAATTTTGTATACATGTGTTAAAAACGGCGATAAATCGATCTAGCTAGGATACATTTTTAAAAAACCTTTTTTTATCCGTGTTTTGAGGCATCGATAAAATATGATTACAATACGAACGTAAATTTCGCTGTCAAATAATATGTCATGGTAGCTTAGTGGTGAAATTAGGCAGTTAAGTTCGAACGAGCCTGGTTCGAATCTCCAGTCCGAATTTTTTCCTTTTTTTAAGATCATTTTCTTTTGAAAGAAAAATTTTATCGTATTTTATCACTTCGGGTACCGAGCAAATGCTCGGTCAACCAGGTACTGAAATTTTAATATATTAATTTCGTTTAAAACATATTTTATATTTTATACAGCCGGAAGGTAAAGTATCTATATTATTTCATACTGTACTCTCCATCCTCTTCTATTCGTACTATTTAAACTTGATACATTAAATTAATAAACACATGCATAATGCAACGCTTGGCTTAAAATAAGACTTTTTTGTTACTTTTTGAAGCGGTGAGACATCGAGATATATCTCCATGCAAATATCTATTCGCGTCCGCCATTTTGTAAAAAGTAATTCGAATGTCAAGCGCTCTCGTAGCGAAGATTTGGCGCATGTAAAAAAGTGGGTCAAGTATTTTTACATCCACACCTTCCGCAGGTTCTGTCGTAAACTTTATATCCAGATGCAACTGAATAAAATCGAAATGAATTCGTATTTACGACTTTATAAGAGAGCGCGAGATGAGGCTATTATTTTGTAGCCTTCGTATGTTTTCATTTTCAACATTGGTTGTATTAATCAGCGCGCTGCAAACATATTTTAGCGACTAATAAAATACAAATATTATGTCAAGAAGATGGTCAAACTAATATTTTTTTAATGACTGGAGGTAACCGACCAGTCGGAGCCATGTGGTGACTACCAGCTCACATCTGACATACGCACCGATGAGTTGCCCTCCTTTTCTCTATTCCCTTCAAGGGAACTCACAAGTTGCACGAGACGTGATAGCATAGCTATCACTTTATGCCAGTAATATGTGAGCGGAGATATCTCCGTCGTGCCAAAATCGGTTGTAAAACAGCATGGAACTACTTCTTACTAAATGTAACTTAGTCCAAATGGAATGCGATCTATCCCAGCCAGCCACCGATAGGAGGTTACTTGGTAATGGCAATAAATGTGGTGCCATGGCCAGATCACTCCACAGATGCTGCTCTCTCTCTAAGGCCGGTCCTTATTGCGTCTATATCAACTATCATGCCACCATTTGTATTGACTTTTGTCAAATACAACGTCTTGGTACCAGAAATAGTCTATTTGTCATGCTTCTCTTTTTAAAATAAAGGTACGCTCTTTTATAATGGTATTAACTTAATAAGCAGGGACTGTAGTAGCCATGCAGATGGTATATAAATACCAACTGAAAAGTCAAGAAGTATGCGGCGCTGCATTATGAAATCAAGAATATTTAATCAAACATTCCAAATAAACCATGTTTTTAAAGAACCCTAAAATTGTAGGAACCACACTCCATACCGAAGGATCCTTGACGCATCATGGTAAGTACTTTTGTAAGGCAAGGGAGGGTTGTTGCCGATTTTTAGATTTAGGATCGCAATTCATGTCAATGATACAGAGAGGGGAATGACCGAAATATCACACTCGACATCTTTGTTCTATCGGAAAACGCTTACACTTAATTATTCATAACCTACTTTGACGTTACATATCGCTATATCAGACTAATCCCAGATAATAGTTAGATAGATACATTAAATCCATTAGCTAAGCCAAGTTACTAGAGTAAAAAAAAAGTTAACAGTCTTATTTAGACTATCGATAGTAAACTCGAAATAATAACTATTAAAATATAAACATAATAAAATTAAAAGTTGATAAAATGTTATTTTTTCAATTAATGTCAAAAATAATTATTATCAGTAATAAATTTAAGTGCACGAAATAATAGTATGAATGGGGGCTTTAAATTTTGAGCGAATCTCAACTAAAGGTGTACTACGCCTCGCTACGTAATTGCTACGAGGACCTACTAGTGCTACAGATTGTCTACCGGTGCTACAAGCGTTCGCTGACTGTGACGTCACGTCGTGACGATGTCGCGAGTTCCATGATTTGTTTCCTAAAACAGTGGACAAAAAACACGCTAGGAAAAATTTTTACTTAAAAAAACATTGAGATTTGAAAATACCGAGGTATTCTAGGAGTTCTTTTGTGGCGTGCTTTTTATCGGTATCATGTTTATGTTCTATACTCAATGTTTTTCGCAAATCTTTGCTGAGTTCGTGAAATGAAGATAGATATACCTTTTTTCGTTCTACCCAAGGCAGGATGTGTTGCTTAACTTTAGTAAGGTATAGTGAAATAATTCCAGCTTCAGTCATATTAGAATAAACAAACAAAAGTGGTTACTATAATATTATGTATATAGGTTCAATTATTCACAATACCTATAATTATATTATAGTTCTGACTAATTTATTATGTTCTGAGTGATTTATTATAGTATGTATATATTTAAATAACATTCATTTATATTATTGGATGTTGGAAAATCAACATTTACATTTATGATGAACTGTGTCAATAACCGGTGAAAAATAAAAAACAGCACCCAATCTACGGTTCAATAAATCATTGTACACATGTAATATTTCACATCTGCCGCCCGAGGTCGTGTAATGGGTCTACGTTTCATTTTTGTGCTTGGTTATTTTAATACGGACACTGAGGTATAAGGCTGTGCGTATATTAGGAGATTGAAAAGTAAATTTTCAAGTGTATACTTTTAAAGAAATATACACAAAAAGGTAATATGTGAAGAAACTTTTAATAGACCCTGCTACGATTATAATGAAACAATCGTAGTAACCATGGTCACTGGAGAACTGCCTGCTGCGATGTTCAATCACCTATGTTTTTTTTCTCTTTATTTATAGGGACTCTTACCCTACATAGGTATGTCAGTCCCGATCTAGATTCCCGATGTTAGATTCCCTTATTTTAATATAAAGTTCGAATCAGCTTAAGTTCGAATTTACTTTACTACGCCATTTTCCCACCATCCGAGAGTCCCCCATCTGGACACGGGCTGCCGTGGCCGACCTGGAAGTGCTTGAATAGGCTGAGAACTCAGGTCGGCCGGAGCAAGGATAACTGTATTCGGTGGAGATTCACAGACCCCGCCAATATGGAGTGCATGTGTGGTGCCGTCCCACAAACAATGGACCATCTCATGTCGTGTCCTGCGTGCCCTACCACCTGCACATTGCAGGACCTAATGGACGCTACTACGAATGGAACACTTGCTGAGTTCTGGGCGGATAAAATTTAGGTAGCCATCGACAGGCTAAGAAGAAGAAGCTTAAGTTGTACGAAAGCAAAGTTTTGTTAGTGCACCTTTTATATACATAAACGCGTTACTTAACTAAAATTTAATATTCAGACAGCTAGGTCGATCGAGTATTAGTGTATACATTTTGTTGTTTAAAATTGATAAAGGTAATCAGGCGAGCGTATCCACAAAAAAAAACATACTTTTGTGTACAGTACCTACACTGTTCCTATTTATATTTATCATAAAGTTGTAGTAATTTTTAGTGACAGTGTTGAAAAATCGCGCAAACATAAAAATATAGTTCTCCTTTAAAGTTAATAATTGTAACGTTTTTTTGAAGCTCCGTGTGTGCAGGGCTGAATAAATATCTGCTGGTTAGGCCGGTGCGGTGCGGGCGGTTAGCTGTTGCAACATACAGAATTCACTTGATACAACTTCCTAGTAACATTTGGGATGGTTTTATTAATAAAAAAAAACATCGTTTGTTTAATATGAACCCCGAAGTGGGCGGTATAAATAAATGAAACTTTACCAATATTTGTAGTTGTAGTTTGTGAAATTGCTTCATTCGGTCAGGTTCACGCTGACATAATAGTGGCGTAAAGTGATAGCTATGCTGTCACATTTCGTGCTGTTTGTGAGTTTCCGGTGGCCCATAGGGAAAGCAATACGTTTGCATGACCTCGGGTTGTGGGGATGTCTGTAATAATAGTAATAATATCTATGGACAGTATGGATGCTTACACACCACGTTTATCTGGTCCCGTGGTAAGTTTCCGAAGAACTTGTGTTGAGCCACAGAATATAAATTATAATAAATAACCATAACAATGTTACTGTTGTTAATTGTGTCAATTTTTATAACATATAAGATGTGTATTAATATATAATAGAGTCAAAGTTCAATTTGATACAAACAAATAATAATTAAAGTCCCTACTATAATACCGTTTGAAATCTCACTAAAGAATTGAAATAATGCATCATCATCTGCCTAGCCTTTTCCCAACTATATATTGGGGTCGGCTTCCAGTCTAACCGGATTCAGCTGAATACCAGTATTTTACATGGAGCGACTGCTGTCGGACCTCCACAACCCAGTAACTGGGTGATACGGTAACCAGCGGTAAGACAGGTTGTCAGATTCTCGGGCTTCTGACGACCCGTAACGACTGTCAAAGATCCACGAATGACAGCCGGGACTAACAGCTTAACGTGATTTCCGAGGCACGGAGGAGTCTCGGTATGTAAAGATGGTCACCCATCCACGGACAAACCTTGGTAAACGTTGCTTAACCTGGTGGATCGATCCGCGCGGCTGTTACGACTACGCCACGAGCTCCTCCATGCATATTATATCAATATTATTTACTATGAATCTGCCTATTGTACGTACAGTAATAATAAAGCGTAAACAATATGCGACGATAAAGTAATGCCCTGTTTTACGTCCCATATAAAATCTATTATTTCTAGTGCTGTGCGTTCGATTTATCGATCTACAATGACATAAAAAATAAATATAATATTTTCTGTTGTATGATAATTTTATATGAAACAAATAATTTTTAAGTAATTTGACATCAGGCTGTGTGGGAGAGAGATGAAAGACTGAGAAAAGGGCGATCTCCGACCGAGCGAGGTGCAATGCTCGGCCTGACCGAAGCCCACTTGCTATCGTGTCAGGTGTTGTATATAATATTATTATAGCAGGTCTTGTGTCGAATTCCGATAGCGCGATTCAGGACTGTGGTGCTGATTGGTCCGCCACAAAGCGAAAAACATAGTTGATTAATTAAATGTTAATTCCGTAATAGCTGTCTTAAACGCGAGTACAAAAATATGATATTAGATTTTTTTATGTATTATATTTATGTACAAAAATATGATATTAGATTATATTATGATATAATAAGTACATATAGCTGTGTAATATGAATATAACTAGTCACATGATTTTCTAGTCTAAAAATCACGAAATAAAAAATGATATATAGATATGATTTTGACTTAAAAAGCTTGCTTTATGAGCTGGATCAACTTTATTGATAAATTGTGAACAATCCTCGTAAGAGGTTAAAATTAAGAATCGGTAACTTCCATAGGTTCGTTCCTGCGGAAAAACGTTTCTCCTAACGTGGTAATATCTCATATGTCGGGAGATTTGAGTTTAAGGAAATATTACAGGTAACAGACATTCACATTCACAACTAAAGTATGCGTTTGTAAGATTAAGAAATAAGGCAACCTAGCCTTCGGAGTCTAAGCGTGACCAACATCCACAGTAATCCGCACAACCATAGGTTATGCAGACGCGTTGCCCTCCTTTTGACGTGACAACATCTAATAACTCAATGTTACGGGCAGCATGCACGAAAAAGATGACGTCATGAAGCATTCCAAAAGCGACAGCGCGGTACAAACGAGAGATAGGCACTGTTTAGAGATAGGCTCTGTTCAGTTCGTGCTGCATGTAATGTTTGACAGACACCAACCACCGATGGGTCACTGGAAACTCAAAACCATGCGATTATCGGCTTATGAATTTCCGGTTCCGGTTCTTCAAACACCATGATAAAAAAAATATTGCAACCGATTATTAAACAAACTTGTTCATACGAGCATATATATTTAACTATTACAAATTAATATTTGCATATCGATGTAATCGGTATTTCACGCGAAAGCTACCTTACTAGTTATAGCCAATATTGGTTTATGATAGAGTCGGGGGCGAGTTATAAAGCATCATAAACATTTAGTATACACAACATCATAACTAGCAAATTAATATAAACATTATTTGAGCAATCGATGTCAATCACAGTGTGAGGGGTATATTATGTCGTTAATATTTACCCTTCATTGCTTAGGTGAAGGTTACGGGAGAGTAATGATATTCATCATCATCATCAGCCTTTTTCCTTCAACTGCTGAACATAGGCCTCCTTCAATGAACGCAAAGAGATCCTGTAGTGTAGTGAGTATCTGTCTTTATATTATTCTATGTGTATAACTTTACATCTTCCTAGGTAAGCATTTTTCACATATAATTGCCCAACTGTTTCGCTACATTGTGAATATTAAATATATAATTTATGGAATTATTAATAAATGGTACCTCAGATCGAGAAGACGTTTCCTTTACCAACTCTGATCTACATGTCTACATCTTGACACATCACAATCCCTTGCCACTCGCAACCAACACATAATTTAAGAAAAATAATGATGATAAGGATTATAAATTAACATCTTTATTTTTCCATGAGAGAACTAAAGCTATGGTTATTGCGTGAAGAATAAGCTCAGTGAAGTGGCAGTGAGCTGGTCTTAAACTCAGAAGAACGGATGGCCGATGGATCGACAAGGTTCAAGTGGAGATCGCGTTTAGGTCAACGAAGTGTTGCTCGATCATTAACCAGGTGAGAAGAGGATTTTTATACAGTGGTCAGACCGTGTTGGATGCGAGTGACAAGAGATCGATCGTCCTGGCGTTCATCGAATATAAGTAAGGCTTATTTTAAATTCCAAACTGACTTACCACTTCTCTGTCACTTATTTAGGGAATTGATGGCAGGATATCCATTATACTTGTTTTATTACATTTTTCTCATGAATAGTCACACTGCTTTCGTTTCTTAAATATTTGATTCTTTGATTTATTATTATGTATTGTATTTATTATAAAAAAAATATATAAGGTTGTACACGGGTTGTATCTTATTTAATATGATAATACATGATGATTGCTTCTATGCACGCGAGTCTAATAAAAAGTTATCTTTCTGTTAAATTATAGTTTCAAAACAGACACAATTCTAACAACAACCATTAAAACTAACTATAGTTACACTAATGTACTATTTTAAGCAGTGTGTGCTAAAAACTAGTTCTGCGTGCAATAGCTTTTAGTGCATGTTTGAAAATTATTAACCATTACATAAGATACTGAATTATTTATAAACATTAGCTATTATGGCAAAGGGAAATGTAAAACAAGAGGTGGTGATGGTGGTGTGCTTATTATTTTTTTTAAGAAAAGATAGGACAGGCAGTATTATTACTCAGATCTGGGTCCCTCAAATATAGCGGCTGACGGCTCACGCAGCGGTTTTAGTGGGGTAGGGCACCCAAATGCGAGTCCAGCCTGCCAGCGCACCTACCCAGGCCCTGGTATGGTCGTAAAGGATTTCCGCTGCGTCATAAAAAAAAAAGGCAACATTATTACTCGGACAGAGACATTGTGGACATCTGTCCAAGCGTAACATAATGAGACGTCGGGGCTAGTTCCAGGTATCTAGTTGATCTCCATGCGTACCACTTACCATCAGGCACGCATCTGACAACACCATCAGTTTGTGTATTGCCTTACATTAAAAAAAAGTCAACATAGGATTTCTAAGTCTTCCCGTGACCATGGTTGCTGTAAAGTATCCGAAACGTCGGGCTTGTGAAAAAGTAAAAACTTAATAAACCACCGTGAAATTCCGTATTTAAAATCCTATGTTGTATTTATAAGTCCATAAGTAAGATCTACATAAATATAATGTTACAAGTGATTAGTTTCTGACCCACGGAAAACACAACTTACGCTCCTAAACTTAGACTTGAAATTTCGAGTGCATTGCATTGCTTGATATAAATAAAGGTTGTCGTAAATGTAACCCTGACATTTGCATTTAAATAATAATTTATAACTTTAGTTTCCTAAAGCCAATTGTGTGAACCAAATTTCTTAAACCTTTGTCCATGAATATATTAAAATTATGAGTAATGTGAAAATAATGAAATGCACAAAACCTGTACAAATTACATTATATTATGTACATGTATGAATAAAACTTATGTGCTATTTAGGAAAATTATTTTGGGAACAGTAAGTAAACTATTTTATTTAGATTTGATTCTTATAATTTAGAGATCTATATTATATTGAACATAAAATAGAACAAGACAAAGGTACTATATATGGTATCGTATCAGTGGGTGAAGGAATTAGAGGAGATAATGAAGAATTTGCGGTAACTTCACCAAAAAGAGCAAGGCTGTTGAATGAAGATAGGAAAATAAAGAGATAGACAGATGGAGATGGAGAGAGAGAGATAGTATATTGAAATTGTTCATCTCATATGTCCTATAAAATATAGATGGGCGCAGCCTAAATCGATCTAGACCTACCCTTTGCAAGACCTTGTCTGACCCTATAACTAATCAGGACAAGTAACCTTAACCCCTTAGGATGAGTCAGAAATAGAATATCTTGTTATGAATTCTTTAAACCACAAGAGGGCAAATAATTTTCTATACGTTATATAAAATTTCGGTCGCAATTGTCAATTTGATTTTACCTGACTCGTGTACTACAGATACGGTGAACGAATTTTCTTCCACTGTAATTCTTCCTGGGATATAAGCCATAATTATATATTATATAGCTATTATATGAGATTATTTTTTTTTAATACAAGCTGTTGCCCGCAGCTTTGTGCGCGTTAGCTTTTCGTCATTAGATGCAACCGTATACGGATTGATGATGATTATTGTATGACTAATGTCTTGTTCTGACTTTTTTGAAGTGAAACTTCTTTCCGCACATGGGTGAAATTTTTACGGACAAAAGTTGTAAAAAAAGAGGGAGAGAGATTAAGAGAGCGTGAGAAAGGGCGAATGTAGCATGAAGCAACGCTATTGGTTTTTGTAGTCGTTTAGTATTAGAAATCAAAGTTTCACATTTAATATTAGAAATCAATCATATGTACTTTGTACGCACGCACTTTTTTTGTATAAGTGGATTTTAGGATTTCCTCCTATATGCGATTACAAACATCTTTAAATGATTAGTATATTTAAATATTCAAAAAATAATATATAAATAATAATAAATAACAAGAGACGATGGTCTAGTGGGTATGGGATCAGTTTCCTGAGGGAGAGAGTCCGGGTTCCATCCTGATCGGTGCCGGTGATGAAATGGGTTTTTCTCAATTTCTTCGAGCATAAGACCTTCAATTTCTCGTCGGTGAAGGAAAACATCGTTAGGTAATTATTATCAAGTCTTTGAAGGTGTGTCAAGTTCAACAACCCGCATTTTGTCAGAGTGTCGGTAAACATCGCTAAATCAAGGAGGATCATGGCACTCCTCATCTGATGTCGAACAGGAAACACGTGTCCAACAATTGTACATTTAAGAGACAACAATTGATATTATTATTTATTATCTATTCTTGATTTGATTGTTTGTTTGTATTGAATAGGCTCCGAAACTACTAGACCGATTTGAAAAATTCTTTCACTGTTGGGAAGCTGCATTTTCCCCGATGAACATAGGCTATATTATATTTTCAAAAAAGTTAGAGGCACGTATTAAAACTTAGTTAACGCAGGCTAAGCTGCGTGCAACAGCTAGTCATGTATATTTCTCGAACTCCGCGCAGTGGATATAAAGGATGATGATGATAAATTATTTCTATGAATAAATAGTACTAAACGTTGATATGTATAAGCTCTTTTTATAACTACGATTAACTAACTAACATTAACGTAACAAGTGTCTATAAAACTTTGATCCATAAATTGTACTGTTATAATAAAAGCCTGGTGCATATTGAGTGTTTGCGTAGTGAAATTGAGTCGTCCGAGTGTGTGCACAGCTTTATTGTGATGTCCACTTAAAATGATATCCATCCGTTTATATTACAGTGGCTTTTGTGAACACTTTGAAGATATAAAAGATTTGAAACTCTTGCTTTTCCACTGTATTTTAAATATACAGTATCTTATGTTTTATTCATATCGATTTAAGTATTCGTCGGTATTTAGAAAAAAAACATTATTTAAGTTAAGTTAAGAACAACAAATATAAGTTTGTTGACTTCTAAATTTATAATATAATTGATTTATTTAATCAACGGAGCATCAAAAAAGTTTTCAAGCTTAAGTAAATTAAACATAAAAGTAAATAACTAGTACAGTACAAAAAATGTCTAAATATAAAAATATTGGCGGATTTATAAAAGTCTACACTTAATAAAAATTGGAATGATATGACTTCACATGACATCTTCGTGCAGTTCGCCGTGTCGTCATTCGAATTTACAGCCAAGGCGTGCCAAATAGATCACATTAAAGACCTTTTATAAATGTGTAAATCATTAAGTATAGAGATATAAGGAGTCCGAACGTAATGTTGAACAAATGGTCATAATTTGGGGGACAGAATTTTTGCCGGTAGAGCGCGCCATTTTTCAAAAAGTACTCGTTTAAATCTTTACGCGGGAAGTATTGTGGTACTGAATGGTCCGCTACAATAGCTTTGGTACGTACTCGATACTAGCGCAACGAGTGGCAGAATATAGTATATAATCTGGGTTTATTATTGTGTATTTGAATACTATGAAAGAGCCTACAATTCGGACTCCGTGTCAATACGTCGTGGTGTAAATATTCCCTGCTATAATTGTTAAGAATATGTAGACATAGAAGGTATAACCTTCTATTTTATATTTGTACCTTTTAAATAATTAATAGTACACACAATATTATGATTATTTAAAGCTATTGAAAGCCGCCGTTCATTGCAAAACAGTCAATTGCCAAAACAATAAATGCTATTATTTACAATATTACTCATGAAACACATCTGAAACGTTTTATGAAATTTAATTAAAGCAAATGGTATTGAAGTTACTGAAACAGTAACCATTTAGTTTGAAGATATTAATAGCGAAATCACATCTATTGTCTTAACGCCAAATCCGACTAACTTTACGCGTTTCCCAGATATATGGCCAACGACACGGTTGGCTAGTAACATATTTGCTAATAAGAAAACAAAACATTTATGTACTATAATGGAAGCTTTACTCTTACTATTTCATCTCGACGAAGACAAAATACAATTAAGTAGACGTTCGAAATATACTAGTATATACTCTAATTTTTCTTTTGTTTAAAAAATATATATATACTTATATTTGGTATCGTTAGAGGTTGCTGGTTTTGGATTACTCGTGGGTACATTCCTTCATTCATAAAAATTACATTGTCATCTTAGAACCGATTTCTAACTACTTACCGAATCTGAACCCGCCGTAGAAACTGCGTACGTATAGAAAAACTACCCTATACAGGGCGCCCTACGGTTATGCCACCTGAAGGGAAAGTTAATAGCATTATAGAACATTTTACTGAAAGAACACCTTATTTGAATTTAAAAAACAATTTAAAATGCATTCATAGATATTCAAATAATTACATGGTTGAACCAGGAAACGAACCCGATACATGGGTAAAATAACGCTGTCGCTATATCATACCGATAGAAAAACCCCATCATAAGATATATCATAGTATCAGAAGTAAAAGGAAGGCCACGAATTTTAACTAGTATTCTTAATACAAAATTTATCAAATGTTCAAAATGAGTCCCTTCTACGGAGAATATCGACCAATCGTTTCATAATAAAACGAGATGGTTTATTATCAGGATATCTTCCACAGAGCCGTTAAAGGGCTACTGTTTTGTGACGCCCTATATAGGTTAACCGCAAGACAAATCACCTGATGTCAGTCCTGTCAGTGATCAATGCTGCCCATGAAAATAAATGAGTTTAGAACTAGCCCTATTTATCTATGCGTTTTAGGCTGATAAGCAAAAAAATAGGTATAAGAAAGAGAGAAAAAATATTTAACGACAGGAATAAATAGCTTGGCGATTCCGATGCAGTCGGTTGCACAGCTCAAAGCGCATCCTTCCAACCGATAAATCCGTGAGATTCCTTTAATGTTGCGACTTCCTAGTCATTGTTGTTTTAAGCAACCACCGTTTAAATAAAAATGATTAAGTGCAACTGTTAACTTGAGGGGCTTATTTAGCGCATAAAGCACTTTTTATGTGTTCACTGAATTGTCTTTAAATCATCATCATCATCGTCATCATCAACGGACAAGGAGCCGTTCAATACTGAAAATAGGCCTCTCTCAATGAACGCCAAGACGACCGATCACTTGCCCTTACATCCAAAACGAACCGGACACTGCAATGCATTGCATAGTCATCTTTGTTTATTTTTACGTGAAGTATAACTTCTCTAAAACGTGATTACTAAAACTTACCTGGCCATTCAGTTGAAGTACATTAAAACATTTATCCCTGTACAGTATTAGTTTATCCAATAGACCACCGACAATTCAGAATAGAATCGTATTCCAGTAAATCGATCAATTAGTCGTTGTGTCCGCAAATCGGTGATGTTGATTTGATTTGAGACATTCACAGAAACTAACTAAGATTAATAGAGGAATTTAGGATGTTCGTGTTACAAGTACAGCAATAGGTAAAGTGATGTATAATATTGTTACCTTAATTAACAACACGAAATATATCTATGATCATCAGCCCTAATTCGTTTTGGAACGAAGTTCCTTACGGCAGGCTTTGAGGGGATAGGGATTTTGCTGCGCGACCGAACTGAAAAAAATGTGATAGTAAAACCGCAAGATTTTGTGCGTGGAATTAAAAAGCGTTAAATGAGACGTGCGCAGGCGCGACAGTCGCATACACAAGCGAGTAGTGTATTATACCTTTCTTTTTAGCCGAAGGAACTTCGTTCCTACCTAGTGTTCCACGACACCACGTTTTCTTTAGATCAGGTGGTGTAGTGACAAAGTCTACCTATACCATAACTACCATTCAGGTTCAAGTTTCGAATCCAGTCAAATGTTATCTATATTTTGATACAATTTCCAAATAATATACACGACTAAAATTATTTTTTACTAGCTGTTGCCCGCAGCTTCGCCTGCGTTAACTAAGTGATGATGATATAGTGATATAGCCTTCCACGATATATAAAAAATCCCGCCGGAATACGGGAATGAATTATGTGTTAATCTGATGTATTTAAAGCTATATTATTATGAAGTTTCATCAAAATCCATTGAGTAGGTTTTGCGCGAAAGAGTAACAAACATCCTCACAAACTTTAGCATTTATAGTATTAGTAGGATGTTATGCTGTCCGTACTTAAGTAAGAGGTAGTGCTATTCTGCTTTGCAGCCAAATTGGGCCGGTACGACCGGGGAGGAGTCTCTCGCTCACATGAAATCGACGTAAAGTGGCAGCTAAGTTGTCGCGTTTCGTGCGGTTTGTAAGTTTCCGACGGCCCATTAGGGGGGATTTAGGAAAAGAAGGGCAATGCATTTGAATAATCTCTGGTTATATGGATGCTATTAGGCGTCGATAGTAGCATAGGGCTTCGACTGTTCGTTTGCGCTTCTATGCTATAGAAAAAATAAAACCTTCGCCCGCGTAGACTTTAAAAAAAGAATTATGTATTTACTTGCTAGAATGAGAAAAAATATCAATTGACTATGAAATTTTCAACCAAATCGGTTTAGCCTTTTGGCTGCAAAAGAGCAAGAAACAAGTTTATTTCTTTAACTGAGTTCCGTGGGGTGGTTAATTTTTTTTTTCGCAAAGAGACTGAGATTATACAAAACAAACTGACGAGTAATTAAGTCCTCGGCTCCAAGTGGACAAAGTAGGTCGAAACGCTCCAAAAAAACTCATTAAAATTGTAGTCTTTGAGTATCCAGTGTGGAGGCTCGTTAGTTTTTACCTATTTATTTAGATATATTGTGGTTATCTCAACTTTTTTGTTAATATTTTGCTTTAGGCTGCCATATTTAGATTGTGTTTTATTGAAAACATTTGTTTTTGCTCAAAACCATTTTAAAGTTTTGGACAATCTCTCATCATCATTATCATCATCAGCCTTTATCCGTCCACTTCTGAACAAAGGCCTCCCTCAATGAACGCAGGTTTAATGGATGCAAAAGCCATGAGAACATGATTATTATCATAAGCGTATATATTATGTCCATTACTAAATATAGGTTTATTTCTCCTGAATGTGTGACCAGTCCAACGACACTTCAATTTTCTTATTTTTCGCGTCAACCGAAATGTTCTCTGGCGGAGGTTTTCATCTCGAGTACTATCTGCCAAAGTAACACCCAGCGCAGATCCATAGCACGTTGGCGGCGAACTTTCGGACCAGTCGTAAATTTAAATGCCACGCTTTGTTCCGTATTAAATGAGCTGTTTGCTTTAAATACTTAGGTACTGTCTATTTAAGACAAGTTTAAAAATAATGTGGCAAAACAGTTATGGTCTGTTATTAATATGGAAATGAATTCTTTATAATATTGTAATAGTATCAAGTGACTTTCTACAAAAAATTCTACATAAAAAGTGGTTGTCTGTAAAGTCGATTTACGAATGGTAGTTTGACGTGACAACGTCAAACATTACATGCAGCACGAACCGAATTGAGCCGATCGCTCGAGCCGATCATGCCCCTCTCTCGTTCGTGCCGCGCTCTCGCGTGCGGAACGCGATATGACGTCATCTTTTTCGTGCATGCTGCCCGCAATATCGAATTATTAGACGATGTCACATAAAAAAATAGCTTTCGCAACAATATTATACGCAAGCGAAATTTCATTGGAACTAGAAATAATAATTAATTTTGATTAATTTCCCACCTGACAGATGGTGTTCCAGACCACAACACGGTCCCATCAAACCGTCCACGCGTTTCCTGGAGCCTGTTTGTTCCAGTGACCGCAATACGCATATCACATATAATGCGATATTAAAGCCATTTCGTTATAATTAATATGAGTCGAATGTTAGGTTTTTAATCATGGTCGTCTGATGCGGTGGTGAGGCGGTGGAGGTTCAAATCTAGCACTGAAAAATTTTATCGTAAATATCGCCTAAAACAAATGAAGAGATATATATGTACTTATTTACAATATAAAACGTTCACTATTGCTTTTATTATACAAACTCAGCTCCTTACAAATATTAACTTATGTGATGAATGCGCAAAAATATTCATTAAATAATAGTATCAACCCATATATTATAATGTCCTACTGCTGGGCACGGGTCTCCTCTTCGTAATCAAGCGAGGAGGGTGTTGCGTCAAAGTTAACCGATGCGCTGGCCCAATGCAGGTTGGTGAAATTCAGACACCTTCAGAGACTTTCAATCTCATCAGGCATGCTTTCGTCACGATGTATTCCTTCACCGGTGAGCGAACGATGGTCTCATATTAAGGGTGCACTCAGAAATTTAGAAAAACCTATTTCAATGAGCTCTAGGGGTCAAGATGAGATGATTGAATGCAAGTGGCAAAGATCAGCCTGACTTCTTTTAAAGTAGCTTATGTAGTTTCTGTGTACTCCAGAGATACGGATCCAGAATACCCACACAATGAAGGCACGTGGATCCAGTATTCGACATAACAATAATGACGATTATGGATGGATTTAGATATTCAAGTTTTTACTGTTTCTCTTAATAAATATTATTAATAAATACTATTTAAAAATATATTTTTTTTTAAATAAATCGTATGACAAATAAGAACGGTCAATATGGATACAACAAAAATTTTATTCGAGTAAACATCGCGTGTGAATAAATTCGTACATCTTTATGTAATTAAAATAATACAATAAAAAGTGCCAATCTACTTCAGAATCACGAATTTTATTTGCAATGGAAATTTTGAAAACGTAATTTTACTATCAAAACTCTGACATATTTTTTTATCATTAAACGAATTGGTCCGATAATATTTCAGTATAGGCAAAAATCATTTTAAAATATCTTCTGCCTTTTATTTCGTCATCAGCTTTAGACATATTTTTATCATTAAACGAATTGTCCGATAATATTTTAGTATAGGAAAATGGAGAATAAAATAATCATTTTAAAATATCTTCTGCCTTTTATTTCATCATCAGTCTTTTATCTGTCGCTGGGCCTTTTTTATTGATGGTCAAGAAGACGAACCCGTTTCCAGTCGTATCCAGCACTGACCGGCCACTGCACGGATATCGTTTTTCCAATAATATTTATGCTGTAGGTATAAAAGTCGCATTTTCTGTATCTGCCTTAACATTAAAGGTTGGATTGGTTGGAAGTTTGGACAAAAACTTGGATTTTGGGCAGCTTATCAAGTTAGCAGAGATGAAGTTTCAAGTTGATAATATTTTTGTAGACGGATAAACTGATGATGATGATGTTGAAATAACCATATTAAAGATTTTACATAGATATAGGTACCGTACAATTACTGAAATTTAAGAGATCACATGCCATCATGGCCGCTGTGCAGAAACGAAATGTCGAAATGTTAAATCGTGAGAAAATCCGACATGAATGACAATTTGTGAAATTTACTCAAACACAAATTTACTAAAACAATGTTGATTTAGTTGCTAAACAACAAATATGTATTCAAAATATTAAGATTTGGGCAGTCGTATGGTTGCCAGCAACACACTATAGTTTGAATAAGCCAATCGCTATACAGAATGTTTCATTTAAACTTCCTGAAGTCGAACCAGATCGGTTTGATTTCAATCTAAGTTGGAAAGTCGGAATTTAATTTGCAAAAGTATTTTGTTTCAATGAACAGAAATTCGATGGTAAGTTTCATACATATGAAGTTCTAGGTGGTTTTGTTTGAAATAACATGCTTTTATGTGCACAAAATAAAGTTTAAAATACTTTAGTGTTGCGTATATAGAAGACTCGAAAGGGATTACCACTAAATACTTTAGCACTAATGGACTTCACCATTGTATACTGGAAAAAAGATTAAGCTGGAACAATTCACGGTTTCTTCTTATTCTATTAAGCTATCATTATCATCATCAACTCTTCTCTAATGCTTTAACTGCTTGACGCGAGTTTCCGTCGATACTTGCCTTGTTGGCCTTGTAAGGCGTTGAGCCACCACGGATAGAGTAGTAATGTGACTAATAAAAATCCGTGACAGATCAATGGTTAGTGATTAATCACTGACGTAATAGCAATTCAACCAACCAGTGATCTACGTCCTATCAGACAGCCATAACCAATCAATCAGAGCGCAGAACAGGCGCATCGTGGAACAAATTTGAGGAATTTGTTTTCATACAAACTTTAATTATTTATTTATTGAAAACCAACAGCGTTACAATTCATACACATACATTTTTTAATTTAAAAAAAAATATCGCTTTATTCTAGTTTTAAGTTGCTTTGGATGGCCACCACTTATATAGGTTGGTGAATTTTTTAATCTCAAAAATATTTACAAGTTTTTTTGCAAGCAGGAGGTGCTTCGAAGAAAATTTAGACCACTACGTTACTTATAAGAACTACGACTATCTAATAGACTATAAGAAGTAAATGAAGGTTTATCACCTTTCTCTACTAACAAAAAATATGGGTATGTGGGTAATAGTATTAGGTATCTTACATAATTAGGTATCTTATATACACATATTCATTACAATATAAGGCTATAAGCAAAGCAAAGCTTTCTGGTTAAACCAATTTAGTTAAGCACATTCAGCTACCGAAGTTTGATTGAACAAACAGTTAACTTTAGTAGCACTAAGATAACTGACGTTGAGTTGATCTTTGAAATTAATCGAATATTTTGTATATCTCTAATTCATATTTTTATAAGGCTCGTATGGCGGCAACCTAAAGCGGCTGGAAAAACTTCATAATAATAGGTTTTATGCTGATAGTAGATTATTCCTGATTATTATTATCAAAAAAAATGTTAAGTTTTATAGACTGAATATTCTGAATTTTCTGGTAATAATAATGACATAATGACATAATGTCAACCTTTTTATCTCACTGCCTGAGCAAGGGTAAGGAAATCAAGTAAAGAAGATTTTCTATAGTTCACAGATGTTTACCAACCCCCATTGGGCCAGCGCGGCCATTGGGCTGGTGAACTTCAGACACCTTTGTGTTTTTAATTTCATCAGGTGTGTAGGAGCGACGATGGTCCAATGGTGGATAGACTCGGCCTCTTATGCGAGAGTTCCGGGTTCGATCCTGACCCGTCCGTGTGTGCCTTGAAATGGGTTTTTCTAAATTTCTAAGTGCACCCTAAAACACGAGACCATCGCTCGCTCACCGGTGAAGGAAAACATCGTGAGGAAACCTGCATACCTGATGAGATTGAAAGTCTTTGAAAGTATGTAAAGTTCACCAACCCGCACTGGGCCAGCGCGGTGAACTATTGGCCCATTACCCTCCTCGCCTGATTTCGAGGAGGAGACCCGTGCCCAGCAGTGGGACAAATAAGGGTTGATACGTTACTCTAGACGCTTGTATTTTGTCTCGCTTGTTCGATGTACGACTCTACGACAGGTTAAACTGATTGCTCAAAGCTGGTTCTGCTTTAGTACGCGCGGTAGCCTTATCTGCAGACCGAGGCGACCTCACGCAGCATTCTCTGAAGAGTTACATTAAGAATACGAAGATGATTGAATCGTTTAAATCACTGGAAAGAGAGTGAGAGAGCATACCTGATGAGATTGAAAGTCTTTGAAAGTATGTAAAGTTCACCAACCCGCACTGGGCCAGCGCGGTGAACTATTGGCCCATTACCCTCCTCGCCTGATTTCGAGGAGGAGACCCGTGCCCAGCAGTGGGACATAAAGGGTTGATACTTTAGGCGTGCAGATATCATAACGATATTTTTCTTCCCCAGTGTAAAAGTGAACGTTTCATGTTCAGGTAATTTAGGAAAAAAATCTATTTCAAGACACCACAGTGGCTAGGATCGAACCCAAATCTTTCACGTAAGATGCCGAGGCTATATCCACTAGATTATCATTGCTCAATTTATTTCCTGTTAGAAACACGATAGTATAAAGCATTTGATAATAGCTGATTATTTTAAAAATTAATTTGAATACGGTTGAGTTATACTTTGAATGCAACCTGCATTCAAATCATGCGGTGGCTCTTAAATACAATTTAATCAAAATCAGTTGAGGCGATTAAAGATTCTTTCTCACTCTCTCGCTATCTTCCTTTTTATTCTAGTGTTGTTTTTATTCAAGTGTATTGTCTTTAGTTTTCGTTGACACCGGTCCGTATATTTTACCGAGTGCTAGAGCTACTGCTCTATCGAGCAACTACTCGGTTGTTCACCACAAACCCCACCCGCTCTTGTTTACCTCCTGGTTAGCATTTTCAACGCCCTCCTAAAGGGCTGTAGGTTCCCAGACCAATGGAAAGAAGCTACGGTTATCGGCATACCTAAGCCCGGCAAACCGGGCACGGAACCGTCTAGCTATCGGCCCATCAGTCTACTAAGCTCGATTGGCAAAATCTACGAACGGGTTCTGCTTAAGCGGCTCAAAGTCGTTATAGGCGAAAAGAACCTGTTCATAGACGAGCAATTCGCCTTCCGCGAAAACCACTGCTGTCCAAGGCAAGTCCACCGTATGACCGAAGACATACTCAGAGGTTTCAATAAAAAGAACTCCCGCGATACGTGCGCCGTATTTTTCGATGTAGCAAAGGCCTTCGATAGGATATGGCACGAAGGCCTCGTGTACAAACTGTACAAGCTAGGAATACCGGATAGGCTAGTCATCATCATCCGCGACTATCTGTCAAACCGGTCATTTAGGTATAGGGTCGAAGGCACCCTCTCTTCCCTGAGACCTCTGAGGGCCGGAGTCCCCCAGGGCTCCGTGCTGTCCCCAACTCTATACAATCTGTACACATCAGATATCCCCAGACCTCCGGACGTCAAACTGGCTCTCTTCGCTGACGATACAGCTCTATACGTTACCCACCCTAATGCTAATAGAGCATCGCTATTTCTCCAACGTGCCGTCACCGAACTAGGCAACTGGTTCGCAAAATGGAGAATAGCTATTAACCCCGATAAAAGCGCGTCGATTCATTTCTCTCGTAAGAGAAAGACACGCTTACCTAAACGCAGACAAACATGGTTCACGATGAAACCAATCTTACTAAATAACGTCGTTATTCCCAGAGTTAGACAGGTCAAGTACCTGGGGGTCACCCTCGACAGGTCGATGTCGTTTAGACCACACATCGCCGCGATTTCTAAAAAAGCCCGTTTCGTCAGTAGTAGACTGTACTTCCTCATAAACAAAAAGAGCAAAATGCCCCTCAGGCACAAGCTCACCCTCTATAAATCATGTATCCGCCCCATCATGTCATACTCCTGTGTGGCATTCGCGCATGTGCCTCAGCATAGACTCAGAGGCCTCCAAACGATCCAAAATAAATTCTTACGTGTGGCAACCGGTTGCCCGTGGTACGTAAGAAACATCGACCTACACCGTGACCTCAGACTAGATTCGATTAGGGGCCATTTCAAAGCGATGTCAGAACGTCACTTCGAAAAGGCACTTCTCCACCCGAACCCACTCGTCGTGAGTGCGGCAAACTACACCCCCGATAGCTTAGCACCTAATAAGTCTAGGTTACCTAAGAATGTCATAACCGATCCTGTTGATAAAATCACAGAACTGTTAAAGCGCGACGCTGAAGCGCGACGTAAGCTACAACACACACTCAGACATAACACAGCCGGTGTTAGGCACACATTCACACCGCATGGGCCCCGGGGTCGTATGCGACGTCGAACCCTACACTCCGTTGACCAGTTGATCCGGATCAACCGCGACAGCATAGGCTCAGATCAGCTACGAGTCGACACCAATATAGACCGTGTAATCACCGATAGCACTCTGCTATCGGCAGCTTGCTCGGGTCCCGCGCTTGACCCGCCTCCCCCGCTACCGGGGGAGGGGAGGGCCGGCCCTCACGATAGGTTTCTAACGTCACCCGTTCCAAACCAGTCGACCGTAGCTGACCAAGTTAGGTACAAACCCGACGCCATGAACATGGCGGGGGGCAACCCCCCAAATTTTTAACGTCATAGGATGATCCAACCGGATCACCCCATTTCCGATGACGCATAACGGTCACTAGGACCATTAGCATAGATCCAACCGAAAAAAAAAAAAAAAAAAAAAAAAAAAAGTTCACCACAAACATTACTATGTTTGCCATAAAATCCGACCACCACACCACCAACTAACCAGTGGTCTTTGTGTATATCTCATTGGCCAACCTTCCATCAATGTTAATCAGTTAACTGCTCTATTCTGGTTATATGCTTATTCATATTGCTATTGAAAACTTGATGATAGCAACAATTAAACATTCCGGTAATAAACTATATGTGATTAAAAGTAGCACAAATGAGCTCGGCTCGTCTGGTCTGTGGGCAGTCGTGAAGAATACTAAAGCGACTGGAAAAACTTCAACCATTGTGAAATTAACATAGATTTTGGCATCTAGATGGGACATGCAATATTTTAATACTTCCAAAAAACTTGAATGATATTCCAGAGTAGAAGCAAACCCCCCGGTTTCACTCGTGTACTTCAAGCAAACTACATTCCCAAAGTAGTACGGGGATAAATTATAGCTCATATCATTAAAAATAGCGTTGCTTTCTATTGCTGGAAGAATTTTCAAAATCGGTTCAGTAGATCCTAAAACCCTTACAGCCTCACAAACGGATATACATTACTCGTATACCTATTTTCACCATAAACCCTTTTGTCTGTTCGGGATCTCGAATGTCGACGTTCATCTCTTCTCAGGCCTTGGCTTATTTCGTATTTAGAAATACTTGCAATAAATATGATACTTACTAAGCCAGCGTAAATATTGAAGGCTATCTTACACGGAAATTATTAGGTTCTTCTAGACTATAATAAAAAATATAGTATAATTTTATATGAATCATTAATATTATCTTTATACATATTATATGATTTTTATCCAGGTCATAAATGTTATACGTAGGGCAGGTCCTTGGAAACGATATGAAGCGATCTTTCCTCAGGGGTAAATATTTGATGAGATGAAAGCTTTTTAATTTGTGATTTCTTATTCTACTTTTCGTCCTCTAATTTTCTGCAGAAACATTTGTTAAAATATTTGGCCTCTCGAAAATTTCCATATTTACATATTCGCTGTCTAATTTATTTTTTTATATTTATTTATGATATTATTTCACGATTTTATGTATAACTATAATTTCTTTCCATTAAATCATTGTCTAGGTTCCCTGGACTAGCGGTTATTAAGGTCTTTTTATTTTTACATTCTTTAAGCATGCCTCTGAGCATTTTAAAGTAAGTTACTAATTTAAACATGCTCCAAAGAATTTTAAATTAAGTACGACAGAACTGTAACTTCAAACACAAAAAATAAACTAGATTTATATTTTGAGAGGTTTTTCAACATATTATCGAAAGTAAGGTTAACTATTTCCACTGGATTGTTAATACGATTTATACCACTTCAATAGTAAAATGTTGAACATTAAAATTATTATCGAAAAAAAATGTGTTAAAACTAAAAGCTATAATTATGTACAATATTATCTAAACAAGGTGCTCGAATCAAATAAAAAAAATATTTTCTTGTTTTCTTAGAAATTGACATATTATTGACAGTTATTGATTTTAGTATTGTGGATATGATAAAACCAAACTATGATTAAGGATTTACATTCTAAAAGAGATCATCCAAAACACGGGTCTAAAATGAAAATAGATGTTTTATTATACATTTTGTCACCGATTCATTAAGAAATTCCTGTGGTATATTGTCTTTTGATTTCTCCCTTCAATTGCGCAAGTTACGAATTAGGGTGATTTGTAAAGAGGATTGGAACATTGCACTCGAAGGGGACCTTTTGTCCCTTTATTGTTGGTTTTATTAATTTCTTACGACGATCTCAAATTTCGCCGAAATCTTTGTAACAATTCTCGGTTGGAATTCGTTTACTTTTTTCATTGAAGTGGAATTTGATATAAAATTGCCTATTGTAATACTATTTAACCATTTACTGTAAGGTTGATTGAATTTATTTTTCTTATATTAACATCTATTTCACTATTTAATACTACATTTTTAATGATACGCGTAAAAAAGTAATAATTGTGCATGAATATAATATTATTATAAAGTTATTCATATAAATTACTTTTCAATAATGAATTTAATGAAAGTATTTATTTAAGGGACGAATTTGTATGATAATTTTGCATATAATATCGCGAACGCACGGATAGATACTTTTTAAAATAGAAAACATTTTTTTTATTCAAAATATTACCAGTGTAGTTCTTACCTGCCCAATATTCTTACATTGTATAAGAATGTCTGGTCTTGTTTACAAGACTCAAAACGAAACTGAAAAACGTAAAAAAATCCAATTTTAAATAGTTTTGTAAGTCAAAAAAACGTGTTAATTTAAAATCTCATAAAAAAATTCTATGGAGGTTCCTTTTAGAATAATTTTAAATATTATGATATAATATATCTGGGAGCAAAGCGTTTTATTCCCAAGTGGTATCTCGATAAAATTTCCACATTAAAGTGAGATATTCTTAAAGCATAATCACTTTAGCACACATGAAATCTCTCATAGCAGTTAGTCGGATGTGTTTACTCGGAATTTCAACTCCACCGAGACATGTCCTGAACGCCGTCAAAGTTATACTTGTACGGCGTATTAACGTTTAACTATTTAATAGTATTGCGGCTGAGAAATTATCTGTGTTATATAATATCATTAACAGTAGCTATCTTAACATTAGTCATGAAAAGATAGTTTCCAGAGTACGACTGGTATTGAATTTTGTAAATGTGAATGTTTGTTACGCTTTCACGCGAAAACTACTCAATCGATCATTGTAAGAATGCATCATGAATTGAATGTACACATACTTTGGGTGGTATTAAAAGTAGCATAGGATACTTTATATGAAAAAAAAAATATATACCAACGTTCGTAAATCTAAGTTAACGCTGGCAAAGCCGCGAAGCCGCAGGTCTGGCGATGGTCTCCTCTTGTGAGCTACTAATGTCCCGGAACGAGGCCAACAAACAGGTGAGAGAGGAGGCCTTGGATGAGGTCTGCAAAGTTAGCAAAAAAAAATTTGCAAAAGTCTGCAAAAACAAAGTTGCCCACATACGATTATTTTAATATAAAAATAATATACTTTTAACATAACATGGTCACTGGTCACCTAATATGAAAGTTATAAGATATTTATATTAGATCTAATAACTGTGCTGAAAAAGGGAACATAATATTTGCGCATATCTTTGCCATTCCTTCAATCTGCGATCTAAGCAATGCGCTTATTTAGGATGATATTTACGAAGAATTTGACCGTATTAAATTGTTATGGTAAAGTATCATTGGTCAGATTATTTCATAAGGGACCAAGAATTTGGTTTTGAAAGCATTTTATGTTTCCTCACATAATTATGTTATTGGTTACTAGATGTCGCTATCAGTAGTATATTAATTATTCTTCCAACGTCGTCCCGCGTGGACGCGGCCACATCTAGTTAGGTGAAGCGCCCTGAAGGCGGGGTTCGTACATCCTGACATGCTCTTATTGTTATGGTACTCACTCTCTGCTTTCCATATCATCAGGTATATCGTGCACCATAGGAAGGAATCAAAATCAAGTCAAATCAAAAATATCTTTTTTTTATGTGCTATTTATAATGTGCTGTGCCGCTCCCCTGTCTGCATAAATGTTGCTGCTTGCTACTTCTATAAATCTTTTATGCTATGTTTGAGATAAAATGGTAAAATAGGGAGTATTATAGTATTGAGTATTAGCACTAAGACCATGTAAGCCCTATAACTACTCAGTAGGTACTAACTTACGCGTTGAGCGATGGTCGAGTAGATATGGGCTCGGCCTCTTAAGTGTCCAGATTCAATCCGTCTTTGTTGCTGTGCAATGAGTTGTTCTAAATTTCCTAAGTGCATCCCTAAACACGAGACCATCGTTCGCTTAGGGTGAGGGCAAACATCGTGAGGAAACATGTATGCTCGATGAGATTAAAAATCTTTGAAGGTATGTCAAGTTCACCCAAGACCAAATAGGTAGACCCAGCAGTAATAATATATGGGTTAGTACTTTTTTTTACACACGCATTATTTTCTAATGTTTACGCGTTTTTCATTCTCATAGCAATGAAACATCTTTAACGGCTGCTATCGCTGTTTATTAAGAGTTTTACATTCGCGACGTTTCGGATAATTCACAACAACCCTGGCCACGGGAGAACTTAATTTACAGACACCGTGGTCAAGAGAGGACTTTCTTTTAGCACCATGCTCACAGAAAGACTTTCTTCTAGCACCATGGTAACGGGTGGACTTTCTTTAAGCACCATTGTCACGGGAGGATTTTTTTTGTCACCATGGTCACAGGAAGACGAAGCGTCGAGAATGTGAAAATGCCGGCCAGTGTGGCTGGCGTTAATGGTCAAGGGCGACGATGACCGTTATTATAACGTAGTTCCTCGGCTAGTTGAACCAATCCAATAATCTTTAAAATATTTATTTCTTTTCAAATAACCTTTACTATGTATAGACTAAATTCAATCTCGCTTTTTACATAATATAATAATTTAGGTACACAAAACGTTTTAAACTTCTCAAGGGAAAATACAATAAAATCTGCTTTGCCCTTAACCTTGTTTCAGGTATAAAGCTGTATAATATTCCATTATTGATAGTCTTTGAAATGAATAAATTCAATACATAATAATATATTCATTCTTATTTAAGATGGATTCTGCCTGATATTATTTTGATGATTACATCTGATTACCAAATTTTTTGGGTTCTTCTTTCTGGATCTTCAGAACCTGAACAGTTAATCTGTTCAGGTTCATTCATTGTTTATAAAAAAAAAATAGACGTTTATTTGTTTGTATGTTTTATATCATACATAGAAATAGGCGCATGGTCAATAATAGAAGTCGCGATTTTTCGTCAACCGAAAGAGTTTGTCAACGTTGGCTATTCCCGTCCATTCCCGAATATTTTCGAGTCATGACTTTTCGCTCCTTCTAACGCTTCATTTTCCCTCAATTTTTCTTATTATTAAAGGTATTTTGTAGAAGTCATTAGCGTTCCAATTTAATATATTTATATCAATCATAGTCAATAAATAAAATATGACTCAAAAATAGCGTTGTTATGCTTTCTTCTATAAATATATTTACAATTCACCGAAGCAAAAGAATGAAACTGCAAAAGATTTATAAGATGAATATCACCTCAAAGGTTTGAAAATATTTTCTATGCTAATGCTATACGCAAAGCGTAGCACTGGCTCACTTAAGACTGTATTGTGGGAGTACAAAGGAGCCTGTTCTGGAATATTTAGCCCCTGTCGAGTTCTAATTTTAGTAAATAAATCTATACTAAACATGATAGAGGTATATTCTTGCTTTGCAAATAGTATTCTTAATATGACAAACTTTAAATTATAGATGGCTTCGTTTATCAGTATAATGAGTAGAGCAATAAAGATGACTGAAAACGATTTATGACACCAAGCTAATTTAGTTCGTTATAATATCGTCATATCCTACGAATAGTGCCATAATTACAAATGACCAAGTTTTCAGGGGAAGGTTTTTTGTGTTTTATATCAATACTAATATCAAATATAATAATTTCAACATGTTAATATATAATACATACGTAAAGGCTTAATATAAAATTGATTATGAGGCTTATAGTCCCATATTTATACTAAAATTGTCCCTTAAAGCTTAAAGTACCAAAAAATCAATAAATATAAAGTGCACATGGAATAAGGACACAAAAGTAATTAGGGCTCCACTTTTCTCTAGCCACTACAGCCATAGTGACCCTTTTCGGCGAAGTTAAGTAAAATACACTGAGCGCTGCACTAAATTACAAATTAATCTATTTATTTATTAATTTAATAGTTTTACGGGTTATTTTGGTTTAAAACACTGCCATGTCTACTATCTTGTATCCTCGTTTATTCCTTTTGTTTTGTTTTGTGGTAATACTTGAATAATGCGAGTGAAATCATAAGAAGTACACACATCACGCAAACACGGCGAAAAGTGGCGGTATGGCGCTTGCGACCCGCTCCGCCACCTCAAACACGTGGAAAATAGTTACTGTGGCCATTGTGGCCGTTTTCGGCGAACGATTCTAGCGGCAACAATTGTGGCTTATTTTAAAACATTTTTTCTTGTTGATATAATTACTTTTTTCATATTTTATTAAAAGGGAATTATGTAAACTAGAGTGTAGATTTGGAATCTACAATAATAATAAAAAGCCACTTTGGCTTTTGTGGCACTGATCGTAAGATATGACGATATTATACATAATAATATTTACAGATCAAATTGTAATGTCCAAGTTGCCTGTGAAAATAATAAATAAATAACATTGATTAGATAACATTACGTCGCATGAGTTGCTATAAAATAAAAATGTCATCTTAATAATTCGCGACGTATTATTTTTCCCGTATCGTTCGCTAGCCGTAAATAACTACAATGCAATCCATTGATAAGTTTTCTCTACCTACCCCAGCCAGTTCAAAAAGTTCGTGATAACAAAGTGTGTCAGACACAGAGTCGCCGAACAGCCGTATCTTGGAAGCTGATGCCAAATGTATCGGGGATTACCGTAAACTTTTGCACCTATGTGATTCATTTTACTGACAATACTTTCGAAAATATTTTTTTTTAAGAGCATTACTAAGCGAAATATATAAACAAACAGGTGTCTATCTGACGATAAGTGGTCAATACTAATCTTAGAGTGGGTTGCATCGACAGATTTTAACGAATATGTAATCGTTAAAATGGCGGTAACGAACGTTATTGACCAAAGAACGTTGTTTTTAAAAGACGTCCAAATTTAGCGAAGTCTCTCACTTACTTAGTTAACAGATTTGAAACGATTTGAAACACCCTTAGTATTTAAAACAAATACATAAGATACATAGACGAAGTCGTCAAAACTACTAATTAGATTGTATAACAAATTTATGAGCACAGCCTAATGACTGCCTATCTTCTGATTCGTAATTCTCCAACTCTCCGGCTCCTAAGGAAAATAATGAAGTTATAGAAAATAAAGAAAGATAGAAACCGAAAAACAAAACCTGTTCAAAAGATTACCAAACGGTCTTTCTAATAATGAGACAAAAGCGAAACGTTGCTAGGTGAATAGCCTGTATCTGATACTATAGTCTATAGGATAAGATAGATTGACGTTTGATACAGGTCGCATCCAATCTGTGTATCTATGTGAAGTTGGCTAATTGGAATCTGTAATTCGGTGCCGGATAGCTGTATGACCAAAATATTCAAATTTATAAAAGATGACGCTTTCGAACATTTCACGACGTGCTTAGATGATTTAAAAATGATAAGTAAAAAAATACAGAGCGTATCTTTATAAAAAATATATATATGTAATATTACGCTTTTCCAGTAAAGTAGGTCATAAGCTATACAGACCAAAACATGGTTGAAGGCACTACTATAACTTATTATTGGACTAACTAGAAAATACGAAATTGCTTCCTACCTCTCCAGCAAGTTTTTTAACTTACTAAGAATTATGACAGTCTTATTTTGTTTCGGTTGAATTTATATTGCATTTTCCACCACTACGATTCAAGGCTATTGTCTTTCGTTGCAAAAGTTTTATTACAACTTGTTCTGGGATGTCAAAGCAATTTGATTTATACAAGTTGTTTCATGAAATACGAATGCTAGGTAAAAATGTCCAGATTGAGTTGCAAATGACACTGTCGTAACAATTCCATGAGAGGTTGAAAGGTTTCAATTTTCAGTGTTTACTCACTGCCAAGTGTTAGAACAAACATTGGGACTGTTACCATAGATAATCAAAAATTGCGATAAAACTCAAGTCAAAAAGTGCTGTGTTAGTGTGCATCAACTAACATACCAAGTTTGAGCACATATTTATGTATATTATATTATGTGACTCACCGGTAGAAATTGCAGTCCAGCACCAATTTTAACACAATTGGCTTCAGTATGATTTCCTGCTGTAAAATGGGAAGATGTGGCAAGCTTTTGTACGTTGAATAATACCGCATCCTCGAGTATCTAGATTACGTTATTATCCTTACCCGCTTGCTTGCTTACCTGCAATTCAAATGAGTTTTTTAACAACTCTTTATTGACTATCTTTTAACATATTCAAAAATAATAATATCTCTGGACGCTTTTTACACTACGTTATTCTGGGACCGTGGTAAGTTTGCGTAGAACTTGTGTTACGGGTATCAGATAACGGAAATACATATTATAATTAAGATTTTTATTACATAATACACATCCATTACCCAGGAACATAGGAACTTTGTGTTCCCTGGCGGGTTCCGAGCCCGCTACCTCCGGCACCAACGCGCTAACCACTGAGCCACAGAGGTCATCAAAATAAACAAGTTGTTACCTAAAGATTTTTCTCAAAGATTTTACTTGTCTAGTACTAAAAACTACTTACTCGAATTTATTATTCCCACTCAATTTTTAAATAAAAGGTTCTGAAGGTTATGTAATCTACCTAAAGATCTTAGTTGTGTCTTCGGAGTAAAAGTAAGAGTCTTAGTCTGTATGACAGTTATTTTCACAAGAACAATAATAATTTTTGTGCCACTTTAATTAATATATAATAATTAAAAAGAAATGTGGTGTCGTGGGACACCAGGTAGGAACGAAGTGCCTTCGGCTAAAAAGAAAGGTATTATTATACACTTGTGTATGCGACTGTCGCGCCTGCACACGTCTCATTTAACGCTTTTATTCCACGCACTTTTTCTTACGGTTTTACTATCACATTTTTTGAGTTCGATCGCGCAGCAAAATCCCTATCCCCTCCAAGCCTGCCGTAAGGAACTTCGTTCCAAAAAATAAATTGGTATAAATAATACCTAGTTACATTGTAGGCAAACAGTGGAAAAAGTTAAGGATAATATGACGCTGAAAATGTTGACAAAATAGCATTCGCAATTTTATGCAGTGTTTTTTGAAAAAAAAAAAAATACAGGCAATGTTTGTGTTTTTTACAAACCTAATACAACAAAGGAGATGAGCCCTTTGACGGATAGAAATATCAAAGGAGGTCATTAGAACGTTCCAATTGCTCGGGGTTAAATTTATCAAAGTTTCTTACCAAAGATAACCTAAAGCTTAAACACGAGGGGTGAGTTTGTAATAGTCATGAAAATGAATGAAATGTCAGTTCATAGCCCAATACAAACGGCCAGTGTCCGTTTATAATTTGAAACAGGACATTTCGTCCACATGACGTTACATTTCATCTGTATTGTGTGTAGGGAAAATAGTTGCATGGTTCCTCTGTGCAAATATCTGAGAATCATGGGCGTGTTTGACTGGCCTTCATACTTGAACAATCTATGTTTCATAATCATCATAACTATCTATTATCAATCCATCCAGCCAAAGAGGATACTTTAATGATCAATCACATACTTACACCAAGTATTGAGAAAATGCCTATGAAGGACAGCCATGATTTGGCTGGTACCGACTCCAAAAATACCCGATTTTAAATAGTATACGTCTTCTACTTCACTTCGAAGTATTTCAATATTATTTTAAAATTTTTAGTTGTACATTAATTAAGGTATAGTTTTGAAGTCAGTTTTTGGTTTTTTATTTAAAATTAATTTTGTACTTTTTAGTTTTAACTTTATACATAAGTTTAGTAAGTATATAGTTTTTATTTTTTCTTGCAAAATTTTTGGCGTTCCCGATCTGTGTTGGATGCTAGTGGTAAGGGACCTGTCGTCTTAGCGTTTATTGAGGGAACCTATGTTCAGCCGTGGACGGATGAAAGTTGATGATGATGACCTCACAATACTTTGATACTTTCCAAAGTATCCTATTCAGTGGTTTTTGTTCATATTATTCATATTACATCGACAAGTAATAAAATGAGAAAATCATCTGGAATCCGAAATACAAAACCAACCAAATAAGCATTATTGAAATAACTCAAAAACCGCTGATTAGATGTCGATCAAATTAATATGGGCCAATTCGGAAACATAAGCTTACTAACAAAACAAGAATCACCAAAATTCATTCCCAAACAGCGGAGTAATCGTGTAACAAACATACAAAAAAAAAAAGAACATACAGACGAATTGATAACCTCCTTCTTTTTTTGAAGTCGGTTAAAAAATAGTTAAATGACATTTCACATTCGCAGTATGATGAATGGACTTACAAGTAACTATTATCAATTATCATTATCAATAAAATAAGTATAGTATCAACCCTTATATATCCCACTGCTGGGCACGGGTCTCCTCCTCAAAATCAGGCCACATTTCACCGATGCGCTGGCCCAATGCGGGTTGGTAAACTTTACATATCTTCAAAGCCTTTAAATCTCTTCAGACATGCAGGTCTCCTCACGATGTTTCCCTTCATCGGTGAGCGAACGATGGTCTCGTGTTTGGGGTGCACTTAGAAATTTTAGAAAAAACCATTTCAATTCATTTCAAGGCACAAACGGGGGGTCAGGGTGGAACCGGGAACCTCTCGCATAAGAAGCCGAGTCCACCCACCACTAGACCAACGTAGCTAGATCGTAAATTGTGTTTTGATAAAAGAAAGTGATTATTTAAAAGTAAAAGGTTTATTACGAGACATCGATAAGACGCCTTGTTCATAAAACCTTTCGAGATATTCATAGACCATGTCGAAGTATCGAACAACGTGAAATGAAAACGAAAAGCATGGTAAATATTAGTCATACTAGTTCAAGTAAGTGAAAATCATGATTATAGATATCATCTTTTAAATAATTAATCTATTTTTTATTCTCTATTGTCAATCAATTTGTCATTTAAAGTACAAAAATAAGCAAATTCTGGATTAGATTTTTTTTGCTTCTTAATTCTCTGGAGGTGTTAATATTTTATATATTTCAAGCTTACTTTTGTTGAAATAACTGAACTGGTGGTTGTGAGGTTTCATTTGATATACTCCTGGGATTTTAAATAAAATAGGTCTATATTTTGAAGCCAAGTTTCAGGTTTAATGAATAAATTTGAACAAAAATATATAAGGTAATATGTACTCATATTACCTTATAATATTAAAGGAAGAATATAATTTTAATGAATATATTATCAGTTTACCCTTATTTTGGTATCTTTCAGCGAGGCTAACGCCCCGAAGTTGTATTATTTTAGGCAGAGTTGGGAATGAGGGTTATAGTTTCTTGCCTATTGCCTGCAGATTCCGAACGCACACCGGTCGACGGGTCCATTGATAGTTAGTGATTACACAGATTACTAATGGCAGGTAAAAACCTACAAGATTTTTACCTATTAATTAATTATCAGGCCACCATACCACCTATTAATTAATTATCAGGCTATAGGTATATGATACTATTTTCTTGAAACAAATAATTTAATGTGACTTTTTGAGCGAAAACAAAAATGTGAAAACAATTTTTTCATACAAAGACTTGTTACAAATATATCTTGCTAATTAAAAAAAAAACAGAAAATATCATTTAAAAGTACAGACAAAGGTAGGAAGGGACTAAGGAATATATACATATTGTAATAATGGTTTTTGAGATCGTACATCATTATAGACACTAACACCGCGGTAGGTTCGGTCTAATGAACTTTTTAAATGAAAAAGGGACAGAATAACATATTATCCTACCCTGCATATTTCCCTCGTGGAGTCGGTAATTTAATTAGAACTTGCGCTTTGTCACCTGGAATACGGTTCATTGCACTGGAATTCGTGCTTTTGTTATGAATAACTTATTCAAAATTCAGATGTGAATAAAGGTTTATGTAGTTGAATATACGTGTGGTGAATAGACTCAGTCTGGCGGCTGAAGTATTAGTTTTTTATTCATAACTAGCTGTTGCCCGCAGCTTCGCTTGCGATGACATAGTGTTAAATAACAAACAAAACTGGCCAACACTTTCAAGCACGTGTGCGTGCAGGCGGTGTTTTACGCTAAATGTCTATGTACCTGTGTGTGTAAATAATGATACCAGCTACTACAGTGCTCCCATAAATCACATATTAAAAAAAAATAGACTAATAAAATATCTAAGTGTTAGGTGGCTGTCATTATATTCAGTTTAAGTAACACTATTATTTGTTTTATATACTTTCATATATAAATAAAAAGCACTTTGCTACTCTACTTTAATCTAACGCATTTGTGTGTGAATGTTGTATTAAATCTGCTAAGTTAATTAAATTAGTATTACAATATTTAGCTTTATAGGCAAATACAGTGGTAGGTATTTGGAAATTTGAAACAAAATATCACAGATATTTTAAGGATGAATTTTTAACCAATACATAACTATAAAGAGTAAAGATTTGACGGTTTGTTTGTTTTCATGGTTTGAAGAAATCTTACACCGATAGAGAGTCATATCATCAGCGAGTAACATAGGCTATATTATTATATATTCATCAATGCATTCCCCTGGTTCGTCTGTAGGAAGTTTTTTTGTGTAGGTACTTACATATATAACCTTGGTAGTCTTGATATATTTTATGGACTGCCTGATCCGCTTGATAGATTTGCTTGTGAGTTGTAATTAGATTTTTGTATATTGATTTTTAAAAACGTTAAAAAAAAGCAAAACTATTTTTTTAAAATCCTATTATAACAAACTATAACCTTCAAAACTTACTCACCATAAAAGTTCCCTACCGAATTTCTGAAGCAAGGTGGTATATCAAGTTAAGTTGGGCTAACATTTCTCCATAGTAGCCGTAGAAATATGAGCCAGGCCTATTAAATGTGTAGTATCATCAAGTTTTACGTTTAGTCACTGGAGCGAATATGCTTTTAAAATTGTACCCTCTATAAATGCTATATGCGTATTTTAGCTTTACTAGTAATGCGTATTTTAGCTTTACTAGAAAGACTTGACTAGAAAGCTCTTACTGGTGGCAGGGGTGACTGATGTGGCTTTTGATATCACTCAATTACACTAGTAGACAGTAAATTCAAAGATAATTTTGTAAGTAGAAATCAATTTATGACAGTATAATTCAATGGGACTATAATTTCCTCAAAATCCATTTTTTATACTAATGCCAATAAAAGTATGTATTTATAAAGACATTCGATATATTTAACACTATTTTCCTATTTTTCACTTGACCTGCTGTTGCCTCCCCCTCATCAATTAGCAGTTATTTAAGATTTTGTTAAGGTAGTATAGTTAGTAAAAGAGCAGGGCGTAAAAAAAATGTTTGCATAGAAGGACAAACGATCAGTTGAAGCCTTGCGACTATCGACTATCGACATTAACATCTACATAACCAGAGCTTTTCCTACCCCCTTCCCCCAATAGGCCATGGAAAACTTACGAATTGCAGGAAACGCGACCGCATAGCCGCCGCCTTGACGCCGATTTCATGTAAGATTGTTCATGCTCTCGCCCAAACATTTATGGTGCTTTTCGCTTTCGGTACATTAGTAGCATCAGTGCGTTAATGCTTTTTTTTTGATAATATGGTTTTCCCTATGCAATAACACAACAAATAACTTAACGAACTAAGAAGCTGTTAATAAAAATTTAAAAATTAATAAAATAAAACAAATATATTGCAATAATCACAGCCACTATAATGGGCTTGTTCGAAATGAATATTTTCTCTTCTATTCTATTTCATTCTATAAATATTTGGTAAAACCGTGAAGGCCTATTATTTTCTACTCTTTGTAGCCCTTGCAAGAGCCATGCCTCGGAGGGTGGTTCTTTGTACCTTAGTATTGTTGCAAATATACCGTTATATGAATGTTAAAAACCATTGATATATTTTTTTATATAATTGGAGTGTTCAACTAGTACAATTTCCATTTTGAGTAATAAAAAAGGCTTTTTATTGGAACTTTTTGTATCCTAACAAAAATACGTCGAAACGATTTCTATCTACACTAATATTATAAAAAGGAAATTTTTGTTTGTTTGTTTGTTTGGTTGTAATGAATAGGATCAAAAAGTACAGGACCGATTTCAAAAATTCTTTCACCATTCAAAAGCTACATTATCCACAAGTAACATAGGCAAAATTTTATTCTGAAAAAAATTGGGTTCCGTAAGATATTTGAGTTTTTCGGACACAAGGTGTAAAAAATCAACCAGAAAAGTTACTTATTTTGCGTACTAAGTTCCCGTTGTAAATGTTAGTTAACGCAGGCGAAGCTGCGGGCAACAGCTAGTATTTTATAAAATTGCTTTTAAAAGAAGCCAGAAACGAATAGTTTTAATTGACTAATTTAAAATAACCATTTATATGTGATAGTAATCTTTAATCAATATGTAATAATTCAAATTACCGGAATATCGACTCGTTTCATTTACTTCGTTGTAAATTATATGAAATACTAGTAGATTTTTAGTCCGAATATCCACGTTGCGTTCCATGAAATACTAGCAATTTAAAAATACATTTTTTAAAAACTAGCTAACTAATCCAATATTGATTCTAGCAACAATTATTTGAGGTATTGAAGCATAACTGTAACTAATAAACTTTGCACAAAAACAAATGATGAATCCGTTATCATAAAATGGCTTAATCTAATTCAATCAGTGAGTGTTATATGTGTCATATGTGTCACGTCCACATCACTCGTTATCACGCGTGATAAATGATGATTAGTATCAGCGTGATAGCGTAATTTACGCGCACTCGGTAACATAACGGTATTTACGATGATGACATTTACGGGTTTCAATTATTTCAAACGCACACCTCAAGTTGTTCTTTAAATGTGCTTTATACATAAGCTTCTGCGTGTATGTGATCGAACGCCTCTTAAACGGCTCGACTGATTTGAATTTAACTCTCTCTGTGTGTGTTCATGTGGACTCGAGAATTGTTTAGATTAATTTAACTAATTTGCTGTCAGGTACCCACGCTAGTTGCATAAGTATATAACTTAGTCTTAGTCTAATTAAATATCTTTTTAGATATTGTAATAACTAAGCTCAAATTTAAGGATTTTTTATTCAGATAGGAATAAGATAATAAGACGGCCGATATCTTGCATTCAAAAACATAGACTCATTGTAAGTTTTATTTAACTGTAAAGTACTATATAAATTAAGTTTCTTTTCTTTCTTGGTAGATAAATTTTACTAGTTTACAACAGATCACTTAAGCTTGTAAAGTAGCCTTACAACTCGTAAAACAGCTTTACTGTGTTTTGAAAGTAAAAACAGGTAGGTGGCATTGAGATTTAGCGTCGATGGTAGAGGTACTATATCACCCACCCAAGGTTACCCAAGCGTTGAGTAAAGATGGACTCGTTGGTAACTTGGGCGACATTAACTTACTTACCATCAGTTCTGTTGTCCCCTAGATTGCCTATTTAAATCACATTAATATACCTGTGATATGTGCAATAGACCTGTGTGGCCTTTATAGGACTGGCTTCATTTTAGGCATACTTTTTTGATCACTTTAGCCTTTTTGTTGGCATAAGCTTTCCCTTGAAATACGAACGGATTATATATGCTTTATTATCTAATCTTTTCATTTCGGGGCGTTTCGTCATTTCAACACGTTTACTTAAGGCGGCTTTTATTCGACAAGTTTTAGTACTATAGAAATATATGATAAATATGACCATTTTTCACATGCATATGATACACAAAATTACGAATTGGCGTACTCCGAATAACCTTGTGAAGTTCAGACATACAATATCTTAGTATGTAGCTTACGATAGTTAATAAGGCCTCTACGCCTTAAATTTTACTCTGTAAACGGACTAAGCTTCTAAACAAATACTATTATTATATGGAATAATAATTTTATAATAAAACACAATAGCTGCAATCAGTTGCAGGCTAAGAGACGGGAGCTAATTGCTGCCAGGATAATCCTTCGCTAACAAACAGGATGCCGGCTCTCCGTATTTATTAGCGCTCCTATAACCAAGAATTATTCAAAAAAAAATATTACATTGCTTCTTTTAAGTTATTACAGCGATTATATTATATTATTATACATAGGTTTAAGTAAATATTACAAAAATATTGTCCGTCATGGATGCCTGAAATATGTGATAAATCTAAGCTAATATTAGAATTCAATATTAATAAAAATGTAGAGCAAAAGCTCTTGTATAACAATTATATAAAGAACATTCGAGAATGGCTGCGTGGGCATCACCGCATAACATCACGCCATTTAAGACCGTAACATACTGAAAAATTATAAAAAACGAATGTCTATTTTCTGTCACTAACGCCCGGTTTCTGAAACGTTGATCAAAGTGTATGTCAACTAACATGGCTGTTAATGGCGGTTAACATAGGATTCTAGAGTCAAATTTGACAGCTTTTCATTGTAGTGGCTATGGCAACTGACAGGCTAATCTAATTTTGTTATTTAACCATGCTTCCAGCAACTCATTCGACGCTTAAAAACCGGTTTGACAGTCGATTAGTTACTTTTTGCGTTGATCAGCCTTTCAGAAACCGGGCGTAAGTTTGAGAAACTAGCATTAGAATATTGAAGTAAGTGTCATTGCCGCCCTTAGCACAAATAAATTCGTCCGGGACTACAACTTGACCGATGCGGCGCAGCTTAAGCCAGGGGCCTTATACAGAGACCATAAATACATTTTATGATATGATATTCTAAAACTTTGTTATAATAAACAAAAAAATTAAGAACCACTGGAAGGAATACACTTTGCCGCGTTCTTGTTTGCATGGGTGCAATGATCCTGCTAGTTTCTTTAGATAAATAACTTGATTGTGTTTCGGAGAGAAGAGCAGAGGAGGGAATGTAGTCTCTGGTATAGAAACTTAGCTAACAAACGTACACATGAACTGCTCAACTAGTTTATGTTTATGGGTGACGTCGAAAACTTACCAATAGTCTTTCAAATAGAAAATTTCTTAAAAAAGTAAAGTATCAAGCCTTATATGTCTCACTGCTGGAAATGGGTCTCCTTCTCGAAATCAGGCGAGGAAGGTAATGGGCCATAGTTCACCGATGCGCTGGCCCAGTGCGGGTTGGTGAACTTCACACAACTTCAAAGAATTTCAATCTCATTAGGCATGCAGGTTTCCTCACGATGATTTCCTTCACCAGTGAGCGAACGATGGTCTCTTATTTGTGGTGCACTTAGAAATTTAGAAAAACCCATTTCAATGCACATACGGGGAGTCAGGATCGAACCCGGAACCTCTCGCATAAGAGGCCGAGTCCACTCACCGCTGGACCATCGTCGCTCAACACAAGAAAATTTCTTAAGCCGTAGTAAACAGAAATTGATCTCTGAAGCGTCATCAAGTATACATAAAGAACATAATATAGAAGGATTTTCTTTACGAAAATATCACGCGTGTCAACTCGATCCAACATTGTGACGTATTGAACACGTGCAATCTATTTTCACACATAAAAACCGTACTATACTTGGGAGGCTCTAACCGATATTTGCTCTGTACTTAACAACACAAATACAAGTACCCAAGCCGTTCCTTTCATGTATATTGTTTGCTTAGGTTAAAATTGTAACTCAATGCAATACAAATACCCCTGAGCGTGGGTATCTTGTTATCTTACAGCCAGCTTAATTATTAAGCTTATCGTTTATTCATGAGGGCTTTTAATAATAGTTGAATATTGTGAAATATATGAGAGAATATCGCGCCCGCCCCCGCTCCCGCCCCCGCGCCTACGCGCATCGCCATTGAGGATTTATCGGGGAGAGTAAGGCAAGGAAATTCATAATTACGTTTATTCGATTAAAAACAAAAGCAATGTGACCTGGCATTACTGACCCTAATGGGTAGGGGTTAAGGTGTCAAATTGATTCGTTTCTGTTCTTCTACATGTAAGTCTGTTGTTTCTTAGTAATTGTTAGTAGACAAACTATCGGATTATAACATGGACAGGAGAGGCTTTATCAAATTGGTTTGAGTTTTGTTCCTTTCTACTTGTAAGTATGTTATTTCTTATATAGTTGTTAGTATAATAACTATCAAATCATCAGGGAAAATGCCTTTTTAATAATGTGAAATCTGTATGGATATAGCCAGGAACCTGGGTGGTTCCTGAGTCTTTGTCGTACTTATACTTCGACAGTGCACACCGAAATTAAAACCTGTGAACGTCTTAACCACTTTATAGGGGCATCTGTAGGCTGAGCGATAGTCTGGCCCCGGCGAAGCACCAGACTACTTATCATAAGGTAGAACTGCCTGGTTATTACTAAGCAGTGTCAGTGACATAGTGTCCTACTGAGCACCGATTCCTATCTTAAACCCCACACCAGCACGACTTAATGCGCCTCTAATAGTAGTATTAGTAGTATCACGTAGTATTAAGCACCGCCGTTTGTCGCACACGGGGTGAAAGGCCCGACAGCCCTCATTTGCTCATCGGCCTCCTTCTGGGACATTATTGCCTTGCAGAAGGAGACTATCGCCATCCAGGACTCGTCGTTCCTGATAATCACGGTACGGTAAGTAGTCTACGTGCCCTTGAGGCTTGAACACAAACGTGTACCATTTTAGAATAGGCAATTCTGAGATGTAGGAAGATATGACTCAGCATCAATAATACTGCCTGTCCTGCCATTGTTTCTAAATTATATATTTTAAAATACTATAGTATAATAATAAGATTAATAATATTAGTTATTATAACAATATTTGAGCAAAGGTCATAGTTCTGTAGTATTAGTAGCTACTAGAATAATTCTGCGAATACAGCCATCGCAGGATTAAGTTCGTGTTTAGCCAAAAGGAGAGAGCAATCAGTCTGAGCAATTCTATAGAGATTAGTTGTTACAACGGAGAACACAATAACTGTATTATGTATAATAAAACAAACGAAAATTGGTTGTCTGTAAAATCGGTTTACGGACGGTAGTTTGACGTGACAACGTCAAAAATAAATAAAAAATAAGCCCATCGCTCGAGCCGACCATGCGCTCTCTCTCATTCGTGCCGCGCTCTCGCTTTCGGAACGCTACATACGGTCATCTTTTTCGTGCATGCTGCCCGTAATATCGAGTTATTAGACGTTGTCACATAAAATGTATATATGCATTATACTGTAAGAAGTTATGTTTTAAACTGTAAAAATTCAAACCGTCCTGCCACCACATAAACCGAGACTTGGCTTCGCCTTGAATTTGTAAACATACATCACGTACCGAATCGTTTTTGTGGGTAAATAACGTTACATATTCTCATAATAATTTTACTGGTATCATGAATATTAAAGGTGTTATGAAAAAACTCAATTTACGCGGGCACGTTTACAATATCTGACGCGCTTACACTAGGGGAACGCTCGTTGAAGTATTTAACGTAACAAACTTTTTGTAATAAGGCTGTATGCAGACTGTGTAATATAGAAGTAAGAAATACCATCATAGTGTTAAAAGTGGCCCTCGAAAAGCGTTAATTAGTTGCTCTACTATAATCAGAGCTATTTTTTTTATGTGAGTGTGCTAAGAAATAGGCGACATAAGAAAACAAATCAATATAATATATTTAAAACGACGATCGGAGTAGGAGTTAGCAGGGTTAAAAGTAGTTGCAGTATAAAGAAAATTGAAGCTTTAATTAAAATAAAAAAATTGTCACATTATTTAACATTTTAAAGTTTTGATAGTAAAGTATCAGTATTCAATCAGACGATGGTGTTAAGGATTGATTAACTAGAAACATTACCTCTAGAAATTTGATGCCGTCAAGGCGCTTAACGTCCAAACAATTGTGTATTATAGTATTTCTTCTAAATAACTTTTAACAGCGTAACTCTAACAATATTTATCTTTACAGTTATACCTATACATAAAATATTGACCCCGGTGAATTTCAATATTTTTCCTGTTGTAAAAAATAAAACATAAAACTGCGGATAGTGTGTGATGTAGTTTATTAAATGTTAAAAACTCTTTTGTAAAACAAACAGCCAACCGAACTGGCTACGTGGATGGATAAAAAATGAAATTTACAAGAGAAATGAAGTGAGCGCGTGAAAGCAATTTCCCTCAGAGAGCGTCGTAATGGCTACTTGGATTCCTGATCTAAGAAACAACTGATATGGTACCTTTCACTTTTTCATACGAAACTTACCGTAATATTTTCGTACTGAGTAATATTTTCGAAATCGCGAATTTATAATCTACTCGATATAGACTGGGCTCATTATGTATAAGATTAATCCAGCGCACAAGACATAAGACACATTATGAATATTAAGTAAAAAAATTGGGTTGGTGAACTTCACACACCCACAGAAACTTTCAATCTCATTAGAAATACATGTTTCTTTACGATGTTTTTATTCACCGATGAGCAAGATTTTGGTTCAAGATGCATTTAGAAATTTAGAAAAACCCATTTCAAGGCACCCAATGGCCTGGGCTCAGGATCGTACCTCTCGCTAAAGAGGCCTATTCCAAACCCGATGGACCTCGCTCTCTGAACTGTACGAACTGTACCATCAATACGTGAACTGAACAAATGTAGGTACTGTGCTGGATTGCCATTTAATACAAAGGAAAATATTATCTTATAGAAATTTACCAATTAATGGAATAGGGAATTCCAGGGGTTTTCAAAAATGTATTTTAAAGTACAACAATATGATTTTTACTTTGAAGATAAATACCTAAGTGTATAGTCTCCCTTATTGATAAAAAGAACAGTAGCCATATTTTAATCATGCAGTCGGCAATCGTAGGTGTTTATAAATTTGTAGCTGTCATATCCATAGAACTCTTCGCGGTTCCACGACATGCGGTTTGTACTCTGTGGCTTCTTTGTGGAAAATTGCGCATACTTGCACCCTTTAATTTGAGACTACATTTAAAAAAACATTTCTTGAGCAAGGATTATTTTTATAAAAATTACACGTTTGCAAAATTATTCTGAATAAGTCTTTCACCATCATCACTACTACACTACAGACACAGTATGTCTGTATAGATATAGTTTTTTTCTGAATTTCTAAATAATAAGGTAAGTATTGACCAAATCTTCAATAGAACATGTATTATGTAATTAGTAATATTAGCTCTCGCAGGGTCGCAGGGACCAGGCTTTTGCGCTTAATCAAATCAAATCAAATCAAAAATATCTTTATTACGTAGGTACAACTTGTACACTTGAAATAAGTCAAAACATAAGTAGTCAATAAGTAGTAATAGTATATAAAAAAAAAAAAAAAAAAACTCGTTTGAGATGCAGGATCCCCTAAGAAAAACGAGAAAAAAACTTAGGGGTTGCTCTTTTGTCAATAAAATGAGTACATAATATTTTATAAATACAACATGTAACATCATATCTTAAGAGTGAGTGTCTTATTCCCAAGGTGTGGTATCTTCAATAAAATCTTTTATTTCGTAATAGGCTTTACCACACAAACGTTCCTTAACAATTTTCTTAAATTTATTAATGGAAAGATTTTGAACGTTTTCTGGGATCCTATTGTAAAAACGTATACATTGTCCCATAAACGAAGTACTAACTTTATTCAGTCTAAAGAATGGAACATTTAATTTATTTTTGTTTCTAGTATTTATATTGTGGTTGTCGCATTTTTTTACAAATTCATTAATATTTTTACGGACATACATCACATTAGCAAATATGTATTGAGAAGCGACAGTCAAGATGGCAATTTCTTTAAATTTATCTCTCAATGATACACGGGGGCCTAAACAATATATGGCTCGAATAGCTCGCTTCTGCAACAAGAAGATCGTATTAATATCCGCGGCATTCCCCCACAGTAGAATGCCGTAAGACATAATACTGTGGAAATATGCATGATATACTAATCGCAAAATATTAGAAAAACCACAGAAATTTTATAATTGAAACATTTGCTACGAAATAATATAATTAAATACTTCAACTAATTCTAGTAACACTGTGAAAAGACCAGTATCTTTAATAACTACAGTAAAAAGCGTGGAGTACACTATTTCACGCCAATTCTAAGTAGTAGTAGTTCAAAGATGAACTACAATTCTCCATCAATTCAAATATTTATGCTCTTTAAATTCGTCTATGATCAACTATGTTAATCAAATCCCCTTTGTTTCGTAATTAGTGCGTGGATCCCTCATATTCAAGTTACGGTAACCAAATGCCTTTTAACGTCCAAAAACCTTTTTTAATTAATGTGCGGTGCTGGCTCGTCATTAATTTCTGCTACAAAGTTAAGCTGTAATCGATGGATTTACTTTCAATTTCGATACCAATTTATGAGCAATGATATTTATTGGTTCTCATAATGTTAATAACTTTATCGTTAATAATGAGGTTGGTGTGACGTCATAATTATCCGATACCCGTTGGCTTGTGGTAAATATATTAAATGTGCTCTTAAAAATAATATTGAATTCTGGTGAACTATTTACGTATCTTAAACACGTTTACAGATTTTTTTTTGATGACGCAGCGGAAATCCATTTCGAACCATACCAGGGCCTTGGGTAGGTGCGTTGACGTGTGTGGGGTCACATACCGATGTACAGGCACTGGGCACGGATCTCCTCCTTGAAATCAGGCGAGGACGGTAATGGGCCATAGTTTACCGATGCGCTGGCCCAATGCGGATTGGTGAACATCACATACCTTCATAGACTTTCAATCTCATCAGGTATGAGGTCTCCTTACGATATTTTCCTTCACCGGTGAGGGAGCGATGGTCTCTTGTTTGGGGTGCACCTAGAAATTTTTAGAAAACCCCATTTCAAGGCATGCACGGACTGGTAAGGATCGAACCCGGAACCTCTCGCATAAGGCCGAGTCCATCCACCACTGGACCATCGTCGCTCTAGCCTACAGACAAAATTTTATTTTAGCTTTATCTACAAGATATTTATTATTGTGGTATTGTAAGCTATATATACTTCAATATAACAATACCGCGTCCGATCCGGTTGCGAGAACGGAAAAATAAAAATGCAAAAACAAATATCGAATTCAGACAAACAATTCAACGCATACAAATATTTGTTTCCGCGAGACTCTGGGGGCATTTGGCAACAAAATCACCCACCTATAGTTCCGTGTGCGTTGCGTTTCCGGGGAAGGATGTATTTTCAAAAATATTTCCCAGAAATATATTTATGGTTTTTCAATGATATTTCACCGAAATAAATCATCATTTATGGAATAAATCATAATTTTGCTGGTATTGCCTTTAGCAGTTTAACGGGCTTATCTATTAGTATGATAACTTTGTGATATCTAGCATTTCAGTTAATCAAAATATGTTTAGCCTGACTAGAAATGTATGAACCCTGCATTGATCTCGACACTGTATCTATTAGAAATTAAAACATAGACAGTACATACAGAAATTAGTCCCGAAATTTTCCGCAATAATATGGCGAGTGTCTTTATTCTTCTGGTCAAGCTATAATTACCTTTTTATTTAATGGCCTTTAGCTTGGAAAGGCCTTGAACTTAGAATGTTATTTGAAAATTACAACGTCCTGTATTTATAACGGTGCTGCTCGCCAGCTGAACTTGGCTTGACACGCCGCCGCGTGTTTAGATTCACTGTTATTATCATCATTATCATCAATTTTATTCTGTCAACTGCTGAACATAGGCACAGTATAGGTGCCAACCAATATGAAAAATATGAACAAACGCTGGAAACTCACATAAATATGATCATCGACGCACTCGCCACGCGACATTTGCTATTGACAATACTGCGAGTTTTCAGTTTTGCTTCAAGGTCTTGTCGATACGCATGTTTGTGTGAGTGTACCGTTTCGAGCGTTTTATTTTCTTAATTTCCGTACCGTTCGTTTCCTAGTTGCCAGTCTTGGTATTCATTTAAATAAGCCTATTACTGTCGTTGCCGTCACATATAGCTGAAGTTCTACTCTCTGACCAATGTAATAAGACAAATAACTTTGTCACCTAATTCGAACTTTTATTAGTGGTAGAACTGATTTAGTATTTCCAATAGTAGCAAATTCAAATTGCACACGCTAACGTTACAGCTCTGCTTCCTGCTGAAAATCTGCCAATGCACGAAGAATAATTTGAAATCACCAATCCTTATTGACATGTTTTGGCCGGTGTCCAATATTCGTTGGAGTGCTGGACGACAAAGGCTTCGGGGACACTCGTTTATCTAATACCGTATAATTTGTGAGATAACAAACACACTTTCGACATATTCAAAAATTTATACGAGTAACAGCTTTTCAGTTGATCGATTATAATTGATATATGTATGATAGTCTTGTTTTTGTTTAATGGACAAACATGGATTGTTTGTTTTTGTAGACAGAATAATAGAGAGACGAGGAAATCACGAAATAAAAATATGATTAAGGGTCGGTTGTTTCAAATCATCTGTTTACGTAAGGGACCTCCTTAAATTTTAACGTCTGTTAAAAACAACGCCCTTTTGGTCACTAACGTTCGCTAGCGCCAACTTTGACTATTACATATTCGTTATAATCGGTCGATGCAACCCGCCCTAAATCTCTGACGCTTCGATCTAACATTTGGACATAAAATATATTAAGGGCCTGTTTCACAATCTCCAGTTAAGTTCCCAATAGGCTATCGGCAACATATTTGACGGATAAAGTATGGAGTATCTGTCAAATATGTTGCCGATAGCCTATTGGGAATTAAAGTAATTTTAAATGAGAAATATACTAAACATATTAATTACTTATAATCCATATGTTAGTTAAGACTGTGATAAGTTCGTGGGAATTTGTATTACGGGTATTAAAAATAAAAATGAATACATATAACTCCATGTTGACATAAATATTTATCATACACATTATCTACGTTGTCGGAATTTGAATCCGCGACCCCGACGTTGTAGTATCTAATTCTTATATAATATTATATAAGAAACCAATAAATAGCCTTCATTCACCTTTGTCTTACTCAAGAAGATTAATCACAGCGACTACGACAGATTTGATTACTTTTTGTAGTTTTTACTTTTCTGTTGTGCTCTAACTGGTAACGAAACTAATTTATCTTTTAATTTCATTATATCTATAAAGATAGAACAGTTTAATAATACTCATTTCAGAACTAACATTGTGTAAATATTTTTTAAAGGCGCGGCTCCACCGAGAGGAGGAGAGGCTACAAAACTAAACCAAACGCGTCTGTAGCGAATTATGCAAAAAAAGTTTTTTTTTATAGCAGAGGAGATATCGACGCCTATTAACATCCACACAACCAAAGGTTATGCAGATGCGTTACCCTTCTTTTCCCTATCTCCCAATTGGGCCACCGGAAACTCACAAACCGCACGAAACGCGACAGCATAATTGTCACTTTACGCCGGTATTATATGAGCGAGAGATACCAACCCCGGTCGTGCCGGCACAATTTGGCTGCAAAGCAGCATATCACTACCTCTTTAAAAAGTATGCGATTGTTTTACACTGCATCTCACGAATACCCTAGTATTAAATTACCTTTTCTTTCAATTTACATTGTATCACACGTGCTTAGCCGCTACGGAACCGAGCCTTTATGCTGACACAGTTGAAATATATGTTTTTAATGCTTCCATAACTCTACGAGTCTATTCCGTTTACATTTCGTTAAGTAAATATGATGATATTTGGATATATTAAGATTTTGTAGACATTTTTTTTTGTATTGTTGTAAACACATCATGTCGTGTGAGATGGTAAGCCATAAAGTTAACGCAAAACACTTCCTATACTCAAGTAAAATAATTCTTAGTATGATTATCAACTAGTAATCAATTTAATCCTCAAAAATTAAGCAGAGGAGTTATGAGCAGAATAGATAGATTTTTAATAATTCCTTTTAGGTCAGTTACTTATAAGGAAGAGCTCTTATGTCCGGAGGAGCTGTATGTAGGGTTGGCATAGGTGCGTTGTCACTTGAGGGCTAAGGTGTTTTGTAAAAGATCGTAGCTGACTTTAAGTTAATGGAGCCATACTTATGCTTGACTAAATATAAAATATTTGTAAATATTAATTCAATTCAATTCAAATTATTTATTTCGGAGTCCATAGATTATTTGCATTATATTAGGTTCTTAATAGCTAATGTTAGTAAGTACATAACAAATCTACAAAGAGCTAACGAAAGGTGCAGGTGGGACAAGTAACCCGTTATAGTGATATATGTACGGACAATACAGTCTTTTGCCAATTATTTATTGGCAAAAGCGACACTAATATAGCCTTTTAGTTTCCACTTTACGTAGTCATCGACAGGCTAATAAGAAAATGCCTATGAAAAAATACATTTTCAGTTGTCATTCTTTGTCTTTTTAATTTCAATCTTTATTTTGTGTTTCTGTCTATTTATCAAAAACTGATGTACAAGCACCTTTAAGCAGAAGTACGCTTACGATTCTTTTACAGATATCCCCTATATCACTATAGTGAGAATGTACGTAAAAGTTTATTTTAGTTACACTTACAACAATTTTCCCTCGCAATACGGCTCGTAAATTTAGATTAATGTGTAGTCTTCCTTATTCGAGCTTAGCTTTTCTGTTTGGTCATTTTCCATGAAAGTACAAGTGGATACACTTAGGAGAGATATTTCTATGTTTGTTTATTTCAAATTTATTTTTATTAGTTTATAGGAATGGGAAGGTCCTTACAAAATATATTATAGATATTATGTATGTTTCTAATTTCAAGCTTAGTGAGACATAAAATATTATTTTAAAGCCAATTGCTTTTTTAGCCTGTATCACTATAATTTAGTAGTATAATTTTTCAGGCTTATGCGTAATTTTTTTTATTGTATTGCAAACAATATACATTAAAATATATTAAGTCGATTTCTAAAGATGGAAGAAAATAATAATTAACTAATTTGTAACACTTTAGGTAAAGGTACTTATAATATTGATTTATCTAATAATATCTATTTATCATAAGTTCTTTTTTTAATTTATCCTATACTATCTTATGATATCGTTAAGAATTAATATGAAGCCCCTTTTCATGCAACACTCTGGACGACCCTTACTGACTGCCAAATTATCCGTAATTTGGGCAACTTTTCCGAAAAAGTTCCTAATGTTCCCGGAAGAGCTATAGACAAAGTTTTATATTATTTGTGTAATAATTTTTAAATGTGGAATAAACTTGAAGCGGAACTCTCGGTAACGGCTATTAAATTTGTTAATTTTTTTATATACATTTCTTTATTGTACGCGATTTTTCTTTAAGAAAATATTAAAAAGAAACAAATTTCGCTCCTTTCGAACTTGACACTTCTAATATTCTAATGAAACAACTTTAACAGATTTTATCGCGCTTTAGTAAATTTTTAAATGTGCCTCGTTTTGAATATTTTACAGTAACAATGGTCAAGGTAGGATCAATTATAATTATTATCTTGTAATATTACAAGACTTTTATCATAAATACAAAAGTTTGTGAGGTTACATCGTTAAAGATATTTTTTTCATGCTAAATCAAAAATAGCAAAATATTTGTATTTAATACACCAGGTGTATTTGGAACGCATGCAAAGATTTATGCCTAATAATATACTATTTATATACCTTATTATAATGTAAGCATAAGCATTTATCTCAGAAACGTATTTTTAAGAAAATTTTGGGACTTATGTATTTTGCATGCCCGCGATGTACCTATGTTCTATCGTATATACGTTAAGGAGACACTGGAGTTCGTTCACCTCGCGCGGCGAACTATGTGTGTCAGCAGTAAGGACGGTATTCGATAAATAAATTACATTGATATTTATTAAAAAAAAAAAAAACGATTATATTAAAGCATTATCATCAAATGTCTGTATCAATATGTTTACCAAACCGGATTATATAAAAAAAGACAACCAAAAAAAAATTCACTTGTATCATGTTAGGCTATGCCAACACTATCATGCCTCTTCGTTTTTGCAAGCGTTGAAAATAAACCGTGTATATTATATTTAAATTATTGTTTACTTTGCCGTCATAGCAATACAGCAGCATTCAAACTTCAATTTTTATAATGTTGACCCTCTAGACTTCAATAATTCGAATAGCTTTTCTGGCGTAGTGTCCTAGAATTTACAATGATGACTTGTAGAAGAGTGTAAATAGTTTTCAACATTGTACACAAAATTTTATTTGCCACTGCCAGTCGCCAGTAAAAGTGTAGCGCCGTAAAATCTGAGTGAGCTTCATGAGTGTCGTGTTCATAGTATGAAATAGCCCTAGGAAACATACGAGCGAGTTTCCACGAGCATGTTTCTTGGTACCAAACACGTCAATCAGTAATAGTGTGAAACAATTTAGCCCATCCAAGCCTTTGTCTAGTGGTGGACAACACTAAGGCCCCGTTCGCACGCGCGCTTTTATACCGAGCGTTAAAAAAGCGTTAGAACCAGACAAATGGATACCCGTGTGGTTGTTCCCATGAATGCGAGTCGCGACGCTTTTTTATCGAGCTCTGTTGGAATTTCAACGCTAGTGTTGGACGTTAAATCGAATTTAGCGTTCGATGCAATACAATCCTGTATATTTGCTAGCACGTGTGTCATAAAATGCGTTTTCATCGATTACATAGTGTGGTTATAGAGCGGTTTCAAATGAGGTAGGCGAAGATACGGTATTAGTCAGGTTTATTATTATAAAAGTGTTTTCAATGTAGAAAAACACCGTTTCACTTTTTAAACACGAGTGTGTCGGACATCATGAATATATATTTTAAGATAATAAGAATATAAGTACCTAATAAATATGTAGTTCATTAACTTGACTTATTTCTGACCTTTCTAAATTTATAAAGCATTAACAAGCATTTTTATGAAATAGTAATGTTTAAAATGATACCAGATTATAGCTTATAATATTATCATCAACCATCCATAGTAGAACATAGGTCTCATTTAATGAACGCCTAGACGCCTGATCCCTTGTCACTAGTACCCTACACGAACCGGCCACTGCATGAGATCGTCCTTCCACTGGTAAATGTCCAGCCAACACTTTGTCTACCTTGACGTGGCCTCCATTCTTGAACATAAATGTATTGTAAATTAAAAACTCCTTTGAGCTATAAAATTATATAATTCAACTTTCTCTATTATTCAGTCGCTTCTGTTATCTGGCTCTGTATAAGGCCGCCCGGATTTCAAAGAACAAACAGAACATCATGAAAATGTAAATCTCCTCAAAACACTGGACAGAAGCGCATCCGTTGACCGCAGTTTTGGTATTCAGTAATCCGCCCGTCTTTTACTATAATTTACCAAGAAACACTTGCCTTATAATCCGTAATAACTTCATTAAGCGACCTGTATTATAAACGCGATAGAATTCAATTTACATTATTACAAAGTCAGTGACTGCAATGTTATATTTGCCGGCATCAGCAGTACCACTTGGAATTTGCTCTTGTATTTTATACAAAAATTAAAATGGCCCTTATTCTGCCAGCAGTAAAGTCGCTTATAAAAAGAACTGGAAATGGAAGGCTGAATTTATAATGGTTTTCTCTATTAGAAGTGCAAGTGAATGGGGTTTAAATACGTATTCAAGATGGTATTGGAGTTGTTTATGGAAATAGACGAAGCTTTTAGGTGCTTAAGATGTCGTTTCTACATTGTTGCAGGTATTATATGATAAGTAAATTTAGGGATTTAATGTCCCTTGAATTTTTATTACGCAGCTAATATCGCGGAAATCTCTAAAAAATGATTTGTTATGATATTTTTCTATTTTTATGTACTACATAAAATTAATTAGAACTAGTATAATATATGGGTGTGATACATAGGTGTGCTTATGTCTATATGACATGAGATCTCTACCAGAAAACCATAAAGAGTGCGTCAAAGTGGACACGGTACAAAAGAATCTGAAAGAAGATGAAAATATGAAAAAAAAAATTAAAAACAAAAATATGAAACTACTAATAACTAACTCAATATATGATTTTTTTCAATTATTATGATGCATAAAATTATGTTTCCAATATACAGTTAGGAAAAAATAATGTTGCTTTTAGTACGTTTTTACTTTTAAGTACGGATTTAAAAATTAAAACCTTTTAATACTAAACCCTCATAAATAATTAACATATTTAGGTGCATAAAATGTTTGCATTAGCTAATCACATTTTTTCTGGTAAGCTTCTTATAATAAAAAGGTGTTTGAATGGTGAAGAAATAATCATTCAACATTGTTGCCTGTACTAAAAAATCCCCAAGCAATAATCGTAGCCTCTGCTTCATTGACTTTGTAACTTGACAATTATGGTTGCGCACTTTAGGAGTGCCGAGTTTATGTTATGTGATCGTAAAACTCTTATTGTCTATTGCTGGACATCGGATTAACGACAAAAGCAAATAATATTGAAACCCATCAGTCTATGAACATCTTAGTTGTTTCATCGTTGATACTATTTTTAAATCACGTCCGATAGGCTATTGGTGGGTTTTGCCTCCCTAACATATCAGTCAAGACATCACGTGGCGGCTGCGGAAGCCACCGCGGTGGGGGTGGGTCCCAGTATTGCGCGCACCTACCGCCGGGTCTCCACCTCTGTGGAATCACCTGATGGAGTTAGTCCGCCTGGGGCTCAGTTTATCCAACGGTGGTGAGGCAGAGATCCGCCACAGTTACAAATCCGACGCCATGAAGCCGTGGAAGTCACACTCCACGGCTGGCGGGGACAACCCCCCACTTACTATATCACTGGGTGATACCAACCGGCTCTCCGTACTACCGACGAAGCATTAGCATAGCCATTAGCATAGGTCCATCCGAAAAAAAAACTATTTTTAAAATAACTTAAATTTAAAGAAATGACATCAACAATTAAAATATAAAAAAAACTGTATATTATAAGCTTTGTAAGCTTTTTAAGCAGACTGAAGGATTTGAAGATTAGCGTGTTCAAACAAATAAACTCTTCTAGTATATTATTCTCGTATACGTCTGTATTATATTAGAAATACTTCATATATAAATAAATAGATGCGGGTCTCTGGTGCACAGGGTGCGAGGGAGCGCCAACAGTATTCTTGACATGATATCCCGACTTAATTTCATATACATGAATCGTTGCTGTGTCGTTGCAAACGGAATAGTACGGCAATGATCCGTGTTTTAACACAGATCATTCAAGAAGCAACATTCTTATTATAATATATGTAAAAATATGTAAAAGTACTAATAACCTGTATATTTTGCTAAGAAATGTTTGCTTACTAACCAATTTGAGTATTTAGTTACTTGATTATTATTATTATTATATAATATATGACATTATTTTTATTAATAATTATATGACAATGGGTGAGAGTCTGTAACAACATTCTTCTATAATACTCGCAGCGGAATACCGAAAGTCGAGAAATTTCGCTCGTTACGCTAAGTAAATTTAAAAACTGCACCCAGTGGCTTCTTTCCAACTCGTAAGTTGGAAATAAGCCTTGAGCTGGGGGAGTTATCTTGTGTTAAGTATAAAGTATTTGTTTTTCTTGTTTATATTATGTATATATTGGTAAGAATTTCAATAACATTAATGCTAGCAGATACAATGGAAAACATAAAATTGTAAAAGTTTAAATCCTATCATGATGTTTGATCAAGTTTTCTTCAAAACGTCTTCTTTAATTTTAATTTGATTTTACAATTTATAAATGGTTGTTTTGGCTAAAATTAGGTAGGCATTTCTTTTAATGGGGCAATCTAAGTTGTAGCGTTTCTTATTTGAAAATTGTTTGTATCAAAACGTACTACTAAATAACATGTTGTTGGATACAAGTGCCAAGGAATTGGTCGTATGTCATTCACTGTCGGAGTCAGTGTTCAGCAGTGGGCGGATATTGCCGAAGCCGATGATGATGATGATACGGCATACGCTAAGGTGAAAATCAAATTTATGTATATAAAATGCATTTTTATGTAAAAAAGATACCGTTAGGACTACAGCAGCTCCAATGACGAGTATTATATTTAGTCTAAGTGATAAGTTGAAAATGGCGAAAAATAGAGATAAGGCTCTTAAAAATACGTGCGATAGCTCATTTGATTCGGAATGACGTCTAGAAAAATGTATCGGAAATGTGTATTAGCACACAAAAAATTGCAAAAGTTATAAACAAATTAAGTTGCAAAAAAAAAGGTATTTCGTTTTTTGTTAATAACTCCGAAATTATTAACATTTCAGAAATTTTGAAAAAAGATTCTTAAAGAGGAGGAAATTTCCAAAGAAAAACTCCCGACTCCCGGAATTCTATCTCCATTATTTATAATTTTAATTTAACGCTGAAAATAGGCCTCCGCGCGGCATTTTTAGGTAGCGCGCGCGGCTTCAAAACCGAGCACGTCACACTAATTATTTTTTTTAAGGTATTTAACTAACTTTAATTTTAAGGTTTTTATTAAAAACTATGGATTTCTAGTTTTTTGTTCAAGTTAAAAAATTATTATAAACAAAGTATTAAAATTTTTTAAACTTTTATGGCGCGATCTTGTTAAGTGTATTTATATGAAGGGCTCCACGAAGTGAAAAATTTATACGACAATTATTTAAACATTTTTTTTAATGTGCAATAAGGACGGAAGTTCGAAAAAATTTCGTTAGTTAACATTTGTCTAATTTGTTGAAAAATTAACTTTGAGTAAAATTTCCAACGGGAGCAAATTTTTTGAAGTGTTCGGAATACACCATATTTTTTTTAAATTTTTAAATTAATATTTAATACCTTAAAAAAAATAATTAGTGTGACGTGCTCGGTTTTGAAGCCGCGCGCGCTACCTAAAAATGCCGCGCGGAGGCCTATTTTCAGCGTTAAATTAAAATTATAAATAATGGAGATAGAATTCCGGGAGTCGGGAGTTTTTCTTTGGAAATTTCCTCCTCTTTAAGAATCTTTTTTCAAAATTTCTGAAATGTTAATAATTTCGGAGTTATTAACAAAAAACGAAATACCTTTTTTTTTGCAACTTAATTTGTTTATAACTTTTGCAATTTTTTGTGTGCTAATACACATTTCCGATACATTTTTCTAGACGTCATTCCGAATCAAATGAGCTATCGCACGTATTTTTAAGAGCCTTATCTCTATTTTTCGCCATTTTCAACTTATCACTTAGACTAATTATGTCAATGAAAATCACTACATAGTATGAAAAATGTCTCTTTTTCTCTGCCTATATCCCTTTGTACGCTTAAATCTTTAGAACTACGCAACAGATTTTGATGCGGTTTCTTTTAATGGATAGTTCAATTCAAGAGAAAGGTTTATTTATATAATTTATTAGGTTTTTATATACATTGGCTAAGATATAACAATAATTGTTGGAGGGGTCGGAAAAAAATAGGCCGTCTGGGAGTTTTCAACGAAAACGCTGCCTAAACCCTTTGAGACATAACACAATAATGTATAGTGGAATTGTGTATCTAAAATAGGTCTACAAAAATGTCCGCGATGACATATGTCTATCTCTTACGGATATCATACTATATCCATTTAATACTTTAAATGAATGGGCAATTATAACGTGATAGTTTGAAAGTTATTTACACAAACACGGTATGAATCCTTATCATTTTAAATCAGTTAATTAGCTTAAGCACTTCATAAAGATTATTTTTCCCCTTTACATCATGCAAATTAAATGAATACTTTAGGAGATGTGGCAAAATCAAAATAATAGGCAAGAAAGTAAATCGTGTTGCTGTGTATGGAACGGGCGGTTGTCTGGTGTCTAAGCCCGTAGTGTATCAATTCCGTATGGTGGAATATAATATAATAATAATATCCTATCTGGGGGCACGGCAGTGCCCCCGCCAAGTCGAGCCCGTAGCAAACACTACCGTACCATCTTTACTGGAACCAATTCGCCGCATTTTTAGGCCCCTATTTGAGACCCTCGTGATAAGACCAGAACGCAGAAATTTTCGTTATCTAGTAAGCTATAATCACATACTTAAAATCCAAAATTTCAAGTCTGTAGGTCATTTAGATCCAAACAATCAGTAAAGTCGTAAAAAAAATGTAAAGTCACACAACATGTTAATGTTTCTTTATTATTGTAGTTATACAATAATAAAGAAATCGCAGTAAGGAACCTTAGACTTGGCACGACATTGTCCAGATTTCATTACTTTTTAGAGATGATCAAGCAGCTCCATCGAGACTTGGCTAGTTTTTTACAGGATGTTTTTGGGCGGATATATGCCTACAGAAAGTCTGCGAAGGGATATGTCTTTATGTTCAAGATAACATATATATCCATTTTAATACAAAAACTTAGTAATTATTAAAATAGAAAATGATCATCATCAGACATGATAAATCTGTAAATCTCAGTTCACGCGGACTAAGCTGCGGGTAACAGCTAGTTTTATTATAAATTGTTTAATGGTTTTTTTAATCATTTCCAACAAAAATATTCCTTATTAATATTAAAATGGTTGTTTTATCAAAAAAAACTACACAAAACAAAAGTTGTCTAAAAACAATTTATCAAACTTCTGTTCCATTACTCATCGATGTTATGATTGATGGCTGAAACTTGCTAATTGTAATTTTTGTCAATATTACTTCTTAAGTAATAATATAATGCGTCACATGATACATTCCTGTATCATAACTCATGTGATTGATCATCTGTGCTTGTAAAATTTTACCGAACGATGGGTTATGACGGAAATGTGTCAGCTTTTAAGGCCCACTAATAGGAAACTTTTTCACGTATGAGACGCATGAGAAATAATATGATGACATTCTAGATTTGTAATTTTTATTAATAAGAGATTAGACGACTGATAGTTTATGTGCGAGATCTGCCCTCCTCGACAAGTGGCAAACGCGAAACGAATAGAAATAGAATATAATACTTATTGTATGGGAATAACAATAGCTGTCAAATTACATGTCGTAAACTTGTGTCATTTCCATATAATATTATTATATGGAAATGACACAAGTTTACGACATATATAAAAATATTGTATTTCTATTCGTTTAGCGTTTGTGCCACTTGCCTGTTCTGTTGGCTGGGCATGTCACTGGGCTGTTCTGTTCAACACTTCACTGTTCATCACTGTCTGTTCAACACTTCATTCGAAATATAAATAATTAGCTGTTGGACGCAGACGTATTATTATATAGCTTTTGTTCACCGGGGATAGTGTAGATACCCAACAGTAAAATAATTTTTAAATCGGTCAAGTAGTTTTGGAGCCTATTCAATACAAACAAAGAATGAAATCTTTTCTCTTTATAATATTAGTATAGTATTGATAAGAGGGTGTAATATTTCGGAAATTAAAAAAATACTACTAAACCACACTCCCAGCTACATTGCTATCACCATCTTGCTTGTTCTCACGTTAAACGGCTTTGCAGTGTTTCAGAGAGAAGGTAAAGATAAGCAGTGTAATTATAGGCACGGCGTTTTAACATTATATCTTATGACAGGCAACAATGACGTGTTGCCTGGGATAGTTTATGCCATTCTTTATGAGTAGGCACGTGATGTTAGAGACGCACTCTTTTACTGGTTTGGTTGAAAAATACCATATTTACTATGGCTATTTGACAATGTTGAACCAAACCATTTTGATGCATCCTTGAGGCACACTTTAGTTTATGGGATCATTGTTACTAAATGAATCTATATGTATCTGCTGTTGTCTCTAGTGTGTAGACAAATAAACGTTTCTTTCTTTCTTTCTTTTCTAAACCAGTTCAAGTTCATGGGCAACGTCGATGTCGAGTCGTCGTCGTCCCTTACCTTCAGGTACCATAGGTAGGTAGGTAGGTGTCAGTATATCTTTTTGACCGATATAAAAAACAATACAATTTATGACGTAGCCTTTTATGTAGTGCGTTCGAATGCCTTAACTTTTACGTCTTAAAAGATACGCTACGCCGTAGACCCTGAGTCTACGGCGTAGCGTATCTTTTAAGCAGGGACCGAAAAGGTAACCCATTTTGGTGTTTTAAACTGTTTAATTTATACGATTCTCTGAAAAACCCTAACATGCGCTTCAGCCGTATATACAGCTGAATTAACGGTATAAATAAACTGTTTATGAATAAGGTTCATTTTCGTTTGTTTTTCTGTGTTAAAAAAGGACATGTGATATGTAAATACCGCGGAATTCTATTGGTTGAACGTGTTCGATCATATAACAAGTACTTACAACGAGAATTACTCGCAATTTTACGCAAAAATGATCATAACTGCGTAAGATATAAGAAATTAAATAATAATGCAAGTTCTCACTTCTTCGCCGTTTGTTTATTATTGTTTTTTACATTCTTAGTCTTTCCCTGATATTGATTTGGTAAAGAGCGAAAAGTTAATTCCCATCTTATTTTTAAATTTCTAATGAGGCGGAATTGTAATTTTGTTCAAATTATTGACTCTATCTATATATATATATATATATATATATATAAATATAGGGTTTGTTATAGTAGATATGTACATAAGGAAAAAATATAGAACCTTTTAGAGAATATTATCTCTAGAGCACCAGTATCGTTCGAAGGTGAACGCTGTTTCTTAGGGTTCCGTACCCAAAGTTGCCTTAAGAAGCCTATTTCCTATGCCTTTGCTTTCCGTACGTCTGTTTGTCTCATGAATTTAATATTTTTTTTTTACAAAAATATATATTACTTATAATAAATAATAAATAATAAATTCATTGTCAATAATTAAATATACAGATACCTAGTGTATTTTTTATACCGCTTTAATTATAAAAATAAAGTTTATCAATGATGATGGTGACCGCCTTGGTCGGGTGCTCGGTTTACTACAAAGAGGCAGTTGCGGCTTTTAGAATTGAGATGAGTACGATACATAAACGATTTAAATATAGTTTGTAAATTTTAAAATCTTCGTTTAGATTCTGATTGAACTTCCCATATTATTTTACAAATTCCTTGATCATTTTGAGAATTTTCTAGATCATTCCAGAAATTTCTAGAACATTCTCGATCGATCAGAATATATTAAAGCTTTCTAGAACATTCCAGAAGTTTCCGGAACAATCCAGACCATTTTAGATCAATATATCAGATCAAAATAGTCTCACATTTTTAAAGTTAACAACATCTTTGAACTTCCGTATCTTTTACACCTTTATAATTATCGACTCTCAACCACCATAGTGCACAATGGGAACCTTGTACCTATTGCCACATACAAACACTTTTCGTCTGCAATGCGTAGTTTTGGCTGCAAAGTGAATTATAGGGACACCCAATTTTATATATAGGATAGGATAGGACAAGATATCTATGCAACATTACTATATAACATTTAATTTTCGTGGCCAAATACAATGGCTCTAACATTAAATGAATTTAAAGCACTCACTTGCCTTGACGACATCAAAACAGATTAGCTATGGCTATAACAGACTACTTGTTCTTTTTGTAGCCTTTAAGTTGCAGTATATAAAGGTTGCAAGCATGTAACCAAGTCATCAATAACTTGAAACGATTCTTCATTTAAAATAGCACAAATGTCCTTATTTTCTGAACAAACCGATTTAAAGGATTGGAATCGTAGTAACATTCCATACGTTGAGGAGTCGCGAGTCGGACAGTAATGATCAAATTCAAAAAATCACAATTCAATTAACATATGTGGGACGGAATGTACGGAACATATAAAAGTAGGTTCCTAATGCTCATTCGATCATTCGTCGGAATAAACTTACAATTTATTAAAAATGGAAAAATTACTGTAAGGACATTGGCAACAAAGGAAGTTTTTGATTGCCAAACGGGAGACTATCTCAAACAGACCCTTGAAGAAGTGCTTAATAGGTACAGAATTGACATCTCACAAATATATAGCATCACAACAGATAACGGAAAGAATTTAAAAAAAATGGCCAACCTGCTGGGCGGCTCATACGACACCATCGATGAAGATGAATCCAATTCAGATATTGAATATGAAAGCGGTGAACAGAACGAAGAAATAGGTGACATCGATCTGGAAAGCGCTGTAGAAGCACTGACACAATCAGATGAGCTGTCGTTTAAACCCCGTACAATGTTGTGTGCAGCACATACTTTGCAACTATCCATAAAAGACGCCATACAGGCAAACGACTACGTCAAAAATTTACTTGATAACCTACGACACATTGTAAGGATCCTGCGAACACCTACTTTGAGAAGTTTATTGAAAAGGGCAAATATGAAATATCCTGTTATTGATTGTTCGACTCGCTGGTCCTCAACGTATGAAATGCTTCTACGATTTAAGTCCTTTAAATCGGTTTGTTCAGAAAATGAGGACATTCGTGCTATTTTAAATGAAGGATCGCGGCAAGTCATTGATGACTTGGTTACATGCTTGCAACCTTTATATAATGCCACTAAGAAGCTACAAAAAGAACAACTGACCCTCGGAGACTTTTTCGTGGAATGGATGGCATGCAAAGTTATAGTTAACCTATGCCGAAGTCTATTTGCTAATATCTCTGTGTCAATGTCGGCAAGGCAAATAAGTTTGCTTAAAACTTCTTTGATGTTAGAGGCATTGTATTTGGACACAAGATTAAATATTATCTTGACAGATGCTGAAGCAAGTTATGCTCGTCACTACTTAACTTTCGAACAAATAGTTAAATTAAAAACTTTACGTAATGATGATGTTGGCGATGAATCAACCCCCTTAATTGACCAATCGATTACTAATGTTGAGCGCCCAGGAACAAGCTCAAATCAAGAGCCAGGTACTAGTTCTGCTGGACAGGATATGCGCAGTGTAATAGAAGAAATTTTAAAACAAACAGAACTGAAAAGAGGACTAGAGCGCCAGCGTAACATTACCGCTATTGATAGTATGCTACAAGAAATCAGAACTCTCCCAAGGCTTTCATCAAAGGAAAATATTATTACATATTGGAGCACAAAGCTCTCTTCACCTGCAATGGCCGAATTGGCCTTATGTGTTGTAGCTGCGCCAGCTACTCAGACTTCAGTAGAAAGGCTGTTTTCTTCTTTAAAATTTATTTTGTCGCCGGCAAGAACTAATTTAAGTCCCAGTGTGCTTGAAGACATAATGGTTATAAGAAGTAACAAGGATTTGTTTAATTAAAATCAAGAGTAACAGTTTTTATAATGTTTATTAATCATATTATTTTGACTGATTAAATGTTTTTTTATTATTTTACGCAATACATTTTAATAACTCCAAGTATTTCTTGCATACAATCCAATTTAAAATTATTAGGTATTCTTAACATTTCAATAGCAAGTTTCTTAGCGAAAAGCTGATTAGTTTCAAGTGAGATTTTTTCTAGTTTTATATCAGCCTCGTTCTAGCTTAACGGCGGTGGTGTAGATTCATTTTTTGGTCTTGTGGATTTTTCTAAAAGTCATTTTTATAAATTATTCAAGCTTAGAATAAGGAACCCCACCACCACATAAGCATTCTAACGCGTCTTCCTTTCTTTTATATCATTATAACTGACTACTTAAACTATGCCTAAACATAGACAGGTAAAAATACTAAAAACATCAAATGAAACTAGAGTGTCTATTTGTAATATTGAAATAATCGCTTTTTAATACACGCATAAGAACAAACGTGTATAATATACTTTACATACACCAAAATATCATTTATTTTTGTCTGTCTGTCTGTTTGTACCGGCTTATCTCCGAGGTGGCTGGACCGATTTTGACGGGACTTTTATTGGCAAGTAGCTGATATAATAAGGAGTAATATATATTTTTTTAAATTTACTAACGAAAAGAGCGCGGGTAAAACATATTAAAATTAACCTACAAGAATTTTTATATTATGTTAGTCAATGCTATGGAACCCTTTGCGAGACCGCTCGCACTTGGCCGTTTTTATATACATATTTGAGTTTATTTCATGAAAGGTAAATTGTGGTTTGCGATTTATGACGTATTAAAAAAAAACTACCTTGGTACTAGATCTCGTTCAAACGAATTTTCGCTGGAGGTTTGCATGGCAATATTTATAATCTATACAAGGATAACCCACACGTATGGATATTATGTTTTTTTTTTAATTTCAGTTCTAAGTATAGAGGACGACCCTCAATACTTGTTTTATTTATTTTCTAATTTTGTATGAAAATATTATTACGGTTCACAAGATCTATCATCTTACCGAATTTCAACATTATAGTTCTTATAATTTCGGAAAAAAGTAACTGTACAGACTGATAGACATACAGACAGACAGAATCTATAAGGGTGCCGTTTTTTCCATTTGGCTACGGAACCCAAAAACGCACAAAAGGCCGTGTGGCAATCTCTACCATTAACCATAAAATTAGTAACGATTTTTAAAATATATTGTTAACTTGCTACTAATTTAGAGCGTAACATGTAGATATAAGAGACATAACAGGTAACGCCTTTCATGGCTTTGATCCTAGCCGCGGCGCCTCCCACTAATTTCTTGTCTCTTTCGGTTAATACCTCAGCTGTATTAAACGGCTTAGTACCGCTTAAGACAAGAGCATAGTTAAAAACCCTGCATATGGATATTTAAAATAAAACGGTTTGTATCGATACCGCTACAGCCGTAAAGCGGATTAATCGGTCCCTGCTTTTAAGTAGCAAAACATACAATGAGGCATTTCTTCTTACCAAATTGAATCATGGCCCCGGGAATCCCGGGATATGGTTTTGGAACAGAATTAACAGCTTTTCATATACAATAAACACTTTTTTGTTTTTTATTTATTTAAAACCGTATAATATATTATTTTACTAGAGCTACGTTGTAATTTATCTTGCTAAGCTTGATTTAAGATAACGCACTATATGTATACACACCTACATCTTTTATAATGGCTGGCTGGTCGAGTATTAGGCTACTTGACATTTAGACCAGCAGTCGCGGGTTCGAATCCCGGCATGGGCAGAAAGTTTGGATTATGAATATATACGCGCTGGTTCATGAACGTAAATCTTATATGAATTTGTACAAATTTCTTAAATTTCGTTCATTACATACATTCCATATTACAAGTTCTTAAGAACTTATTACGAGATTATGTTACCGTAGTGTGGTAGTTGATTAATATTATTTTATTTAATTATTAACACTTATGTCACAAGTTAACGATCCTTTTGTACCTCATTTAAATTGCTAAGATAAACAGGGTAAGGAATATAAGGTAGCTATTATTGGTTTATCTCACCGTAACAAGAAACATTAAGTCTTTAAATGATTAACGGGGAAGAATAAAGTGAAAATTAATTTTGAATTTCAGGACAAAGGCCTAATTATTGCCCTTTGAAGACACTTTCACCAAGTTCCGGGGATAATTTAAATTGGCTTCATTATTCCTACCCTCAAGTAGACCTTTTTCTTTAATTCCAATTTCTTTAATACCCAAACTTTTTCTTTCAATTATAATGTATTTGGTTTCATATTATTCAAATTTGGTTATGTTTGATGATTACTGTGAGTGGTCAAAAAGTTTTTATAGCGTTTTATGTTATTGTCAATAACGTAAATTATTATTTCCGTACTTTACTGTTCCGGTTACTACGAATTCTCTGGTTAGGCGTACACACATACAATTTCTTAACAAAAATATTTATTAAATTATGAACGGTAAATACCGTTACCAGACTATTTATAATAATGTTATTAATAAATAATAAAATAAAGACACTCTTTAGGATGAAATAATAACTACATCACATTCTTATTCAAATTAAATTGATGTACATTAATTATTCTTTATTCTTTCACTCGTGTTTCATTTAGTAAATAAATAAAATGTCAAAACGTATTTTGACAGTATATTCATAAGTTCGCCTGCAATGGCGGTCAAGTGATTTAGTGTGGAGTAATGAATAATACATTAAAAGCTGTGGTTTTTGTTTGTTAACTAAATTATTTATGGTACCTCCGTACTACATTTATAATGTTTATTGCATATGCCAACACATTAATGATAATTTATATGTGAATTTCTACACAAATAGGCTTACCCGGAGAATTCTCGTAGACATGGGACCACTTGTACTATAATTCAATTTAAATTTATATTAATCGCTTAAGATCTTTTGTGAACTATTGTTTTATAGTACTCATGTTGTTTTTGGGATGGTTGTCCAGTATATCGAGCGTCTATTTTTTAAGTATTTCATTCTTTCGTGCTACAAAAATATAATTTAATATCTCATGATAGCTATATATTTTTATCCCTATTAGTAATATAATTAGTATATAGTTTAAGATGATGACAGACTCGTGAGAATTCTTATCATTTATTAGGAAGACTCGAGCCCACACTATTTCAATCAAGCTATTAAGTTGATAACGTGCATCTAGACTCGGAGAGCAATATGTATGTGGATATTCTCAGCTTTCATTTCCAAGATATTCAAGACAATTGGGATCATAGACCAATTAGGCCCAATGGCAATATTGGTTGGAGTGGGTTACTGTTATCACATTTCACTTAATTCTAAGCAAGATGAGATGGTTGTTTTGGATTAGATAGATTAGATAAAGGAGTAGTATTGATAGTCATCAATCATTTATAACCATAAATAATCATGCTGTAAAGTATCCGAAACGTCGGGCATGCAAAAATCTTAGTAAACCGCGATAAAATGCGTAAAATTGTTTTATAGCTAAATTTACCCGGGACTTGAAGTAAGCCAATCCAACAAGACAACTCATAATATGTGTTGTCTACAAATACTTAAAACGAGGTTACAATACACGAACCATAATAAACTCGTAGTAGATAGAAAATTACCTTTAAACCACAATCTTTGGGTAAGATTGAGTGTAAATTATCTTGCAAGGTGCTTCCAGCTAGCTAGCAAGTTCTTTTGTGATATGTACACCTATTAGAAAATCACCACCTTGCACGCAGGCTTTATTGAATATATTCTATGAGTTTCTTTGCAGTACATTTCCAACCAAATCACCATACTCAAGATTCTCAAAACCTGTTCATTCAGAGATCAAACTTCACACGATTTCAACTTGAAGATCAAGATATAAAGTATTTAAGCTCTGCTTCTTCTAACATTACAATTCTGTAAAAGAGTGAAGTTTATAAGAAAACTAGCATTCTATTTTCTAAATATTAATCTCTTTTTTAACGTTTAGATAGTTTTGAATCGAGTATTTGATCAGAAAAGTACGTGATATTTTTTGTATAATCCAGTTCAGATGGTGTAACCCTCATCACAGTTAAACTCCTGTCATATCAAATCCTGGCTTACTTCCACTCTGACAGTAGAGATTTGTGTATGTTTACTTAAGTTTATATTACCTAGTCATGGATACTTTTGAGCCTATCTCAATTATTATTAAGATTTAGTGTGATTTCCAATACGTGTGAAGGAGGTTGGCAATGCAGTTTTGCAGTCAAAATGGGCCGACACGACAGAGGTGGTGGACCTTTCGCTCGCTTGATACTGGTGTAAAGTGACAGCTTGGCTGTCGCGTTTTTTGCGGTTTGTGAGTTTTCGGTAGCCCATTTGGGGATAGGGTAAAGAAGGGCAACGCATGTGCATAGCTTTTAGGTGTGGATGCTTATGGGCATCTATAGTTGCCAAAAGGCTGGAACTCTTCATTTGCGGTCCCTTGCCATAAAGAATAGCGTAGACAAACTGACAAAAGTGCCACCTGTTGGTAAGTGGTTAATTTCACTCATGAACATAATCTAGTTTACCTGGAAGTAGTCCAGGCAGGCTATCTAATGTAAAGTTAAGTATCAACCGTAAACTTCCATAAAAGTTGTTTCATTATAAAATTGTGTTTGTTTGTTTGTATCGTCATTACGTATTGTAATTAAGTCGAAATCACAGCTAATATCTGTTAGGCATATTATGCCTTTACTTTTTATATCAACTTGTGTCAGGTATTAAGGTACTGAGTAGCATCGATCTTCCCATCCATCCATCCTTCCATCCTCCCATCCACCCATCCACCCATCCACCCATCCACCCATCCACCCATCCACCCATCCTTACATACATTTTGCTTCAAATGGATGTATGATTTTTCAGGCTATTAAAAGCAAAATTATTGTTTAAAAACGTATCTGATCTATTCCAACAAACAACCAAATTCTTCAAACTCATATTCAAATCCACATATTTATAACATGATCAAAAAAAGAATTTTTGCAAGCCATAAATATTTACCCTGCGTATGGACACTCAAAAATAGTAATCCAGGGATTTTTCGTGCAATATACCGACAGCACATTTGGCGGACGCGGGTCAGCCCGTTGATTGATAGGGGCAGGTTTGGGGACACCCCCGCTATATACATCTGATATCATAGTGACCGAATACCATGTGTGGAGAATATCACTGTCGTTAATATTGACCCAAATTATATGCCTTCTTACGGCTCGATCATTTTTTTTAAAGATCGAATAATAATATTATCATCATCATCATCAGACTCTATCCGAACACTGTCTTCCTCAACCTAAACAACTGATCCCTTGCCACTCGTATCCAAAACGGACCGGAAACAGAGATTGTCTTCCCACCTAGTTAATAATTGTACTGACTTCGTTTGCCTTAAAAATTGTAAAAAAAGTATCAACCCTTCATGTCCCACTGCTGGGCATGGGTCTCCTCCTCAAAATCAGGCGAGGAGGGTAATGGGCCAAAAGTTCACCACGCTGGCCCAGTGCGGGTTGGTGAACTTCACATACTTTCAAAGACTCAATCTCATCAGACATGCAGGTTTCCTCACGATGTTTTCCTTCAACGGTGAGCGAGCGATGGTCTCGTGTTTTAGGGTGCACTTAGAAATTTAGAAAAACCCATTTCAAGGCACACAGGGGGGGGGGGGGGGGGGCAGGGGCGAACCCACTGGACCATCGTCGCTGAAAATTGTAAATTCTAGAATAATATCTTTACAATGAATAAAAAGAGACTTTTAGCGTTACGATCACGGAAGGTTTTTATTATACATTACTATACTGTTACTATATTTTTTAATTTCATATGAGTAGTTAGGAAATATAATAAAATTAATGTAATAACAGTAGTACTTAATAGGTATTTACTTGCAAAGCGAACGTAATGGAAATAATATTGCAATTGTTTATTTTTAAAATAAGTTCATTTTATAAAATGGTATTAATAAAAAAAATGTGTTCTAATTTCAATCGCATTAGAATTTATCTCCTTTAAGGACGCGTTTACAAACTTGATAGGTACAGAATCGAACAACTACATTGAAAAAGTCACGCACACAAGCGCACCCGCGCAATACGCACGCTTGCGTGCGGGAATAGTAGTCAAGTAAACGGATTTGATACTTTACAAATATTTGTTATTTTGATTATTTATAACACAAAATTATATTTTATTTCTGTTTGTTTTTACTATTTATCTTTTTACTTAGAATTAGTATATTAAATATATTATATATATAATAAATAATTATATATTATAATATGTAAGTAAACTGATATAATAATAATAATAATTAATAATAATTTATTTAATCACAAGAATGTAGTACAATGGTGGTGTGTTAACATGATGCCCTATTATCTGTAATTCATCTGGGGGGGGGGGGGGGGTTTAATAATTGCCACGCTGAGCAGGCGCATTGGCGATCGCAGATGATGATGAAGTCACATCGGCAGCACTGCTGCCTCATTAGAGTATCACGGGATCGGTCGTCTTGACGTTCATTGAGGGAGGCCTATGTTCGGCAATGGACGGATTTAGGCTGATGATGATGAAGTCGCATCGGCAGCACTGCTGCCTCATTAGAGTAGCACGGGATCGTCTTGACGTTCATTGAGGGAGGCCTATGTTCGGCAGTGGACGGATTTAGGCTGATGAAGTCGCATCGGCAGCACTGCTGCCTCATTAGAGTAGCACGGGATCGGTCGTCTTGACGTTCATTGAGGGAGGCCTATGTTCGGCAGTGGACGGATTTAGGCTGATGATGATGAAGTCGCATCGGCAGCACTGCTGCCTCATTAGAGTATCACGGGATCGGTCGTCTTGACGTTCATTGAGGGAGGCCTATGTTCGGCAATGGACGGATTTAGGCTGATGAAGTCGCATCGGCAGCACTGCTGCCTCATTAGAGTAGCACGGGATCGGTCGTCTTGGCGTTCATTGAGGGAGGCCTATGTTCGGCAGTGGACGGATTTAGGCTAATGATGATGAAGTCACATCGGCAGCACTGCTGCCTCAGCATAGCACGGGATCGGTCGTCTTGGCGATCATTGAGGGAGGCCTATGTTCGGCAGTGGACGGATTTAGGCTGATGATGATAAAGTCGCATCGGCAGCACTGCTGCCTTAGCATAGCACGGGATCAGTCATCTTGGCGTTCATTGAGGGAGGCCTATGTTCGGCAGTGGACTGATTTAGGCTGACGATGATGATGATGATGATGATGATTATGATGATGATGATGATGATGATGATGATAAGTGAGCAAACGTCGAGAGAGAACGAACGAAACCTGGTTATAATGACCAACCAACATTTCGTCTACCTATGTATATGAAATAAACCAATTCCATAAAAATATATTGTGGTAAAAAAAAATATTGTAAAGTATCAAATCCAATCCAAAGTATCCAATATCAAAAATAAATCGCGATGTTTTTTTGAGTCGAATTGCTGCGCGGACTGAGTTCTCATTTCAAAAATGTAAAAGAAATCAAGACAAAGACAACGATAAAATAAACCTTAATGCAATGGAATAACATTCATCTTTAGTAGAAAAATTGGTAAAAAAATTAGTTATCTTCTTTATTTTTTTTAAGACTATTTTTAGCATTTTTGGGTTATTTTCTTGTCCTTTATTTAAAATTGAACATATTTCCCTGCTCCTACTATTTTTGAAAACCTTAATAAATGTGGATATTAGACCAAAAGGGTACCGTAATTCTAATCGATTTCGTTCGTTTCATGGAAAATGGTAATGGAAGAACGTTGATTACTATATAAAAAGCAACATTTATCAAAAAAATATGCGTTACCCTTGTAGATAAAGAACCATTCTATATGAAATAAATAATTTTTATATATGATTTTGTGTACTTTTGTTACAAACGGTACAGAAAAACAGCATAATTTCGTCTGATTCGTAAACGCGTCCTTAAAACTTCTTGTCAGAATACAACGCTTGTTCAAATGTTGAGGGTTGTGCTAGCACACTCTTGACACAAATCCGTTCCCGTTTGAAATGATACTGTATAAAGTTGTTTGTACACTCCATATTTGAGTCAATATATTTATGCTGAGCAGCGCCGGTGAAGTGGAGTTTGAGTCACATCAAGTAGTCATCAAGCCTTATGAAGGAGAATGGAAGAAAAATCAAAAGAAACATATACAATAAAGTTTTTTTAAGCAATAAATTTAGAAATTCTAAAAAGTAGGACGCGTGTAGAGAGGCTTCTACGAGCCCAACTTATTTTATCAGTACAAAGTCATAAAATTGATTAGAACTTACAGAACAAACACTTAAGTATTTATGTTGCGAGAATTCGAAAAATGCAATAAGTAGAATTTAAAAAATCATATTATGTTTATTATTTAGAAGGCTGTTGTTATGAAGAAGACTTGAACAGTTTCACCTGCTAGTAAGCGTTCATCAATATCCATCTAAAGGTGCGTTACCGATATTTTATTTCACACTAGCTGTTGCCCACGGCTTCGCCCGCGTTAGCAAAAAAAAAAATCACTTTTCACCTCAAAATATTTGCTGTTGATTAATAAAATTTATAAATTCTAAGCGTCTCAAAATCGTCGACTGACTCTGAAGGTGTAATTATGAAAAACTCCGGTTAATTTCTGGATATAATGTGATAATGTTATAAAAATCGAAATGTGTATATTTTTCAGGCATTTTTTAGATTAGGGAATATACTGAAGTTATCTGTAATTAACATAATTGTAACATAATCCGGTAATGGTGAAAACTGGCTTTTAAGTACTGATTTGCATACAAAAGGTGTAAACCCTCCTAAGATCCGTGATATTAATACTATATCCTGTGATAATGTTACCCGATAAACTGATAAGCAGGTGATAGAACTTCTTGATTGGATCTGCACTTTTAAACGGCAATCCAAACCTACAATCATCGCCTGTTTAAATATAAACTAATTACTAAGATTCAGCTTGCTCGAATTCATGACAACGATCTAGATAAATTGTTACTGTGTTACACCAATAAAAACGTTAATAAACAAGTATCGATAAATTATTATGTGAAATAAGAAGTCTAGAACATTCGGAGTGTACAATAGACACAGCGGACAATATAAATGGTTTTACGTTCCAGTTTCATTCTAACAAACGCGACATGGATTGATAGGACATCGAAAATTGAAATCGGTTGGTTGAAAATTGAAATTTTCCGTGAAAAATTGCGCATATAGTGCAACGCTCTGTAAATATTATATTACAATCGTACGTGTGCTATTTTTGATTGGATGTGTTTTAAGCGTGGTTCGCGCCATGGGATGTAACAAGATTTTACATACACGAATACGCGAAAATGTTTTCGGATATCCAATGTACTAGCTAGTGGCTACAACTACGTTTGCGCAAGGTTATATTTTTTAAAATTAACACAATCCTACTAATATTATAAACGCGAAATTTTGTAAGCATGGGTGGATGTTTGTTACTCTTTCACGTAAAAACTACTGAATGGATTTTACAATAATATAGCTTATAATCAAAATAACACATAGGCTATAATTTATCTCCGTAATCCCACGTGGATGAGGGAGGAGAAGTGATAACGCGGGGCACTGCTAGTACATTTATAAATCACTATCAGCGCCCCGCGTTTTGCACCCGCGTACTTTTTATTTTCATAACAGTACAGGGATACATTAGCCTATGTGTTATTCTAATGTAAAAGCTATATTATTGTATAGTTTCATTGAAATCCATTCAGTAGTTATGATGAAACAGCGTTTACGAGGGGACTTTGTGATCATGGTTGCTATAGAGTATCCGAAATGTCGAGATGTAAATCAGTAGTGAAATATATTAGCGAAATAATAATAAGTGAAATAAGTAATGCAGTGAAATTCGCGTCATACACTAAAAATCCATTAGGCAGTATTTGTATAAAAGAGTAACAAACATCCATACATAAAACTATCAATCACACGTTTCAGGATGTCAAGCATCTCGCATGCTACGCGTTAATATCTCATAGGTGACGTTGTCGTCCGTCCGTCCGGCCGTTCATTCGCCTGTCTGTCGGTCTGTTTGTCAATCTGGATGTCAATATGTCTGTGTGTCTATCTTACTGTCTATCATGGACAGTAAATACTTTAATATAATGGTGTGCTACCTACATGTGCTAGTTCGACTCGAACTAGGCCGGTTTTTTTCTCAATGAGAATACACAAACTTGACGATTCTTAATTCTATTATAGGCTTCTACTTATGTTTAACAAAATATATATAAAAATCTTCTAAAATCATTTTAATATAACAAAAGAAATTGATGAAATGATAAAATTTAAAGTCGAAAAATGTTTTTAATGTAATGTAAAAATAAGTAAGCCTATCACGGACCAAGATCAGAAGTCAATGAGGAAGCCTGTTAAAATATATCCCAATCGGATGTCCGTGTTGATATTGTATTTGAAGATCGATATTGTTCAATAGAGTAGACGAATCCGGATTATATCGGGTAATACCGTGTCAGGCGAAGCCTCCCAGCGCAGTGGTCGTGAGTACATCCAATTGAATAGAGCTTATTTTTTATTCAATGAAATTATGTTTTAAAAATATAATATTTAAGGTTGTAACTCTGCAGTTAGTATATAGTTATTATTAGTTTTGGTTTTTATCCGATTTTCGATTATAATCATACTTTCAACAATACAAAATGATTGATGGAAAAAGTGAAAAAAGTTAAATATCAACCCTTATAATGACTTACTGCTTTGCAAAGATCTCCTCGAAATAAGGCGAGGAGGTTATTGGGCCTATTCACCGATCTGATCCAATACGGGTTGGTGAACTCCAACTTCAAAGACTTTCAATCTTATCAGTCATGCAGGTACGAAGTCCTCCATAAATATGTCGGCAACAACAGGGGATACTGGTGAGCCCATCGCTACCATACCCATACTGATAGGTACTTAAACGGCGAATCACACCACCATCCAACACAGTTAGCTACCGTGGGTAAATCTTTGTTTCAGAGAGCACAAGGGATCTGTGATGAGCAGCACTTGGAGACCGAGCTTCAACATGTCAAGCAAGTACTGCGGGACAACAAGCTTCGGGTACCGCGGCTCCATCGCAGTGAACGTGTGAAACCAACCACCGTCGAGCGAGTACCTGCTGTGCTGCCATTTATGAAGGGAGTCACTGACAAGATTGGCTACATCCTAAAGCGAGCTTCTATTAAAACTTATTTCAAGCCACCAAAAAAGATAGGTCAATTCTTACCATCTGTCAAGTGTCATATACCCTTACAAGATGCAGGAGTTTATAAGCTTGATTGTGACTGTGGTCTCTCTTACATAGGTCAAACTAAAAGATCAATTAAAACTCGCGTTAAAGAACATATAGCTGACTTAAAACACCGTCGCTATACTAAGTCAGCAATCTGTGAACATAGCCTAGATAATGCCCGCCATTATATCAGATTTGATAAACCACAGGTCCTCGCAAAAGAACACCGATTCCAACCAAGGATGATTCGCGAGGCTATTGAAATTAAAAAACATCCTAATTTCAATAGAGAAGATGGCTGGCCACTACCATCTGCTTGGGATCCCATAATAAAAATAATAAAATCTAAATCCAAGCATAATAATATGTCACAGACTAAAGACTCAGTTAGCACCTTTTGCATAGATAGGACTAAATAAAAATATAGTTGTATCATAGGGTAGTTTCGAATAACTTTTGTAACAGAAGGACATCTGACACCTCAGTCCTCCCGTGACCATGGTCGCTGTAAAGTGTCCGAAACGTCGGGATTGTAAAAAACTAAATAAACCGCGATAAAATCCGTAAAAGTTGTTTCATTATAATTTGTTATTGTGTTATTTTGATATACGAGTATAAGCTATATTTTTGTAAAGTTTTCGCGTGAATGAGCAACAACCACTACACTTACAAAATTTTGCATTGAAAGCTATTCTTTAAGGTAGATATATTATATTAGAAAGCACGATTTGACTATTAAACATATGTTTGGCCTGACCCCAAAGGGCACAAACGTGGCACAAACGAAACTCAGGAGAACCATATAAATATAGGAATTGCAACCTTATTAGATCACGTACCTTTGAATTATACCTTAAGTTCGATATCATACTTATTTAATCTTTGGAATACAAATAATTTATAGTTGAAATACGTGCCATCTTAATTCTCGGTATTTCCAACTACACTGGCATAGCTGTTACTGCACATATTAGGTCCTACTCTATCAGTGAATGCGAAAACGACCTATCTCTTGATTATCAAATTCAATCTAAACAAGCCATACAGAATTTCGTTTCATCTCGTAAAATGGGAAATTCCATGTCGATACTGTTTGATGAATTTAGTTCCACTTAGTGGAATTGATGACTACGGGAATATTGGTTTTACTGGTCATAAAATGAAAAAGCTGTGTGTCAGCTCCAGCATTAGGTACTTGAGTTTGCTCCTTAGGAACGATTATAAAATGATATTTTAAAAGTACGATTATAATGAAATATTAAAAGAATATTATAATTAATATATTAATAATAATCATTGTTATCATTATATTACAAATATATTATTATAATAATTAATATTAATTTTACAAATAAGATAAAAAAATACAAATGACACTGCATTATAATATCTAATTACTGTGCATGTATTTTCATTTCCCGGACGTATAAATAATATGAAAATCGATATAATATAAGGAAGAATTTCCTAAAAAAACTACTTCTGAGATATTTATTTATTACTTGGACATGACAAAAGTTATGTTTATTTTCTGCCAAGTTAATGGATAGTAGACCCTTGACAAGATGTGCTTCTAAATAACTCTAAAGTAGAAAAGACCCAGAGCAGTTAACTAATCAAAAAAAAAAACGTGTCCATCATATTATAGCAGGTAAATAATATAATATAGTAGACAAGTAGATATATATAGTATATATATATATATATATATATATAGTATATATCTACTTGTCTACTATACTTGTCAATAATATAGTAGACAAATATAGGCTTTTTAATCATGAACATTTTTTGTACTCCGGGCTTTAGAAATACAACATATTTGGAAACAGAGGTGTTCGCTTTACTATCATATTTTTGGTAAAAAAATTGCAGTCATTGGGACTGCTGATAAAGTAAAAATTATAACTGAAATGATTGCTACTTAAATTGATTCTACATGACATTTTGAAATTTCAAATCGTAATACAAAATAATTGAAATGACGTCGTAATATATTAGCATGGCGGTGTCATTTAATGCGCCTTCAATAAAGCCCCTGTGCTCGTGTCGGGCCCGGGATGGGAACCTGGGCCCAGCTTAAGACACGACTTCGTGGGGACTGCCAAGTCGTAGCCGGGCAGTCCCCCTATTGTGGAGAATCTGGTCTTTGCCGGGACCAGTCTGTCGCTGAGGGTATCCCGTCGCCTGCACAGATCCGGGTCCCTCAAATATAGCGGCTGAAGGCTCACGCAGCGGTTTTAGTGGGGTAGGGCACCCAAATGCGAGGCCCCACACACGCCAGCGCGCCTACCCAGGCCCAGGTATGGTCGTAAATGATTTCCGCTGCGTCATCAAAAAAAAAAAAAAAAACATGGCGGTGTCGCGAAACTATAACATTTTCCTCTCCCCTAAAGCGCTCAATGCAGATAAAGAAGTTTTTACAAGAAACCCATATTTGCTCAATTCTACCTCTATTTTTGACCTTAAATGATACATTGCTACACAAATAGAGTGACAAATCCCGAGTAAGATATAAATCGGTTTTGCATTTTATTCCCCCACATGCTGCCATTGAAAGGAACATGCAGCGAAATCACTTCAAGAGCGATATTAAATGAGGTCCTTTTGCACATGCGGTCGAGACCGATTTACCTTAATATAGCCATTTTGTAGAACTTTCAACCTTTTTCGGTATTACAGAATTTTATGACGCATAAAATGTCGTAAGTGTAAAGATGTTTCTGGCGGATGTATCGCGTAAAAATTAACCTTATTCATCGAACAAAAGCATACAAAATATGGTTGAAGGGGTCTAATTTTTGAGTATCGTAAAAAGTGATTATTTACAATAGGTAAGACTTCAAAATAGTTGCTTCTGTTAATTCACGTATAGGAGAGATGAACATATAAAGCAAGCTATTTTCGGCTCTGTAATTGTTTATTCTAAACAGACATTTATTTGCCTTATTATTCTTATACCTTTAAACGAGCAATTCTTTTATATATATATATAGAATCGGGATCTCGGAAACGGCTCCAACGATTTTCATGAAATTTTGTATACATGTGTTAAAAACGGCGATAAATCGATCTAGCTAGTATACATTTTTAGAAAACTTTTTTTATCCGTGTTTTGAGGCATCGATAAAATATGATTAGAACGTTAGATAGGAACGTAAATTTCGCTGTCAAATAATATGTCATGGTGGCTTATTGGTGAACTAGGGAGTTAAGACCGAACGAGTCAGGTTCGAATCTCCAGTCCGAATTTGTTTTTCCTTTTTATAAGATCATTTTTTTTGAAGAAAATTTTTATCGTTTTTTATCACTTAGGGTACCGAGAAAATGCTCGGTCAACCAGATACTTATAATATAATGGTTGATATTTTTGAACATACGAATGAATAAGTAAATGATAAAAAAGTACATAGGTAGTTTATTAATCTATTAGTTAGCTGGATATGACGTAGCAGGTTCTAATTAAAGTATTTTTAATAAAATATTTGTGAACTATAAATACCATCAAAACGTATTATTATCACTTAATTCTATCGCCTTATAACGGCTCCTGTAATGACGCTCATCGTTAATTTTATGACGTAATTTCGATGCTATTAAGCTAATGCGAGGTCAGGACTTCAGCTTAATCTTTAATTATGTCCACAATTGTTTATTTAGGTATTTTACGCTAAAACTTCAGCGAAAATATAGACTTGCTAAGCAGCGAAGAATATAAGTTAATTTAATTTATGTGAAAATTTATTTATAATAAACATTACACGGAAAAAACTTAGTTTTGTCTTACCTTTTTTAAGAGTTGGTAACGAAACTTTTGTTCTTAGTATTCATTGTAATAAAAACATACAAGAAACAAAGAAATTGTTTGTTAGGTGCTCAAAAATCGAATCAAATCTCTATTATTTTTGATTAGTAATGCCGTTTTATTTGTGAAAGTATAAACCTTACTTCGTAATAAATTATGCCACTAATTTTAATTCAAAAATTTTATTATATGTTTTCTAATATTATGAAGTCATAATATTATAATTAGGGCCTGTTTCACAATCTCCAGTTAAGTTCCCAATAGACTATCGGCAACATATTTGACAGATAGAGTATGGAGTATCTGTCAAATATGTTGCCGATAACCTATTGGGCACTTAACTGGAGATTGTGAAACAAGCCCTAATTATAATATTATGACTTCATAATATTAGAAAACATAATAAAATTATAAATTTTTTTAACATTGGAAAATTTATAATCTTATTATATGTTATTTTTTTATTATAAGTATGTTATATTTTTTATGGAAGACGAGATCTTCCATAAAAAATTAACATTGGAAAATTGGCCATGGTTGCTGTAATGTGTCAAAAACCAAATTATAAAGGTAAAAATAAAGTGATAGTACCGACTACTATCAATTTTATTACTCAGTGCTTGCTATTCGTAATCAAGTGTTTATTTGTAGTTTGTGTTTAATTTTATCCATTTTAAATTAAATTATAGGCTTATTCTTACAGGAGACATACCCCTAGATAAACTAGTTACTGCGAGGGGCGGCGCTTGAGGCACTCGGTCGATGATCGACGAAGAAATGTTGATAATAATGATGATGATAATAACTTATAACAGTACTTGTCACTTCGGGGTTAGGCTTTCCAAATCGAACCTAACTAACTCAAATCTAACTCCGCTGGCAAAACGACCCAAAGTGGATCTTGGCCTCCGATACGAGATGGCGCCACCGCACTCTATCTTTAGCTATCTCCTCCCAATTTACGATGCCCAGGATATGTATATCTTTTAGTACTTGGTACTTCCAACGATATTTGGGTCGACCCACCGGTCGCCGACCGAAAGGCTGTCCCTCATAGGCTTTCTTTACCGCCCTATCAGCGGGCATTCTTTCGAGGTGGCCAAGCCAGCGGAGCCTAGCGGACTTAACTTCTCCTATAATGTTGGGCACAGATATGATATCTTCAAGCTCTTAATTTTTTCGCAATCTCCAGCTTCCATCTTCTCTCTTACCTGGTCCTAGAATTTTTCGAAATATTTTTCGTTCAACAACGAGAAGTTTGTTCTCTTCTTTTAGCGTTAGAGTCCACGATTCACAGCCATACATAAGGATCGGTCTGATGATGGTCTTGTAGACACGTATTTTAGTTTTCCGACGTAAAACCTTGGACACTAATACTTTTTGGAGAGCCGCTGCACATCTTAGAGCACCCTGAACGCGAAAATCAATTTGTAACGATAATATATTCAAAACACAACACAAACATGAAACTTAAAGCCCGTTCAAAGTATTCAAAGTCAAACCAAAACATTCCGCCAATATTCAAACAGATAAACGTAAATACATCCTCAAAGAGCCAAATATCAATAAGTTATTCTAACAAGACTCTGCAAACGATTTGACGGTGCCTTGTATGCATTTCCGAAACTCTGAACTCATGCAATATGTAGGGCGAACTACATTCCTCTGTCAACGCTTTACGCTTTGCTGAGCAGAATATTATGAATATCCTTGCATATTGTTTTCATGCTTAAACTAGTTTCTTAATTAATTTTATTACTAGTTAATTTATTGTTTTTAATTGCCGGTATTTCATTTCCCGGTCCTATAATTGAACAGATGAAAATATGTTTCGTCAAAATAAATAGCTTTCCATACTCAATAGTCTGTTAAATATACAGCGTGATAGTATAAATAACGGACATATTCAAGTAGCGTATAGAACTAACGATCCTCATTCCAAAAATATATAATCACAAGTAAGGTCTTAATTTTTTTAAATTATCAGGTAAAATACTATGCATCAAATATGCCGACGATTCAGCGCGAGCCAAACCTAAAGCCCCGTTCGAACGAGCTATTATTTTATACCTACCACTAACGTCTGTCTAAATTTAGCGCGCAAAGTGCACGTGATAATACAATAGGATGACCATATTCTAAGTCTAACAATGCATTACTTACATTTGTCTATGTTGTGTTATTTATCTGGTTTTTTTTTTTGGTGAATTTAATTTTCTTTGATTGGTGAAACCAAGTCTATCACGTCCCTGATTATGTCCGTTCTTAAAAAAATAAAGAGTTTTTCGAATTACGGAGATTAATACGTTCAAACACAATGTTTTTAGTTTTATATTAGTAAAGCGGTGATGGTATTATGGTTAGAGGTTCATCAAGTGGAAGATCTTTGACTCCTCAAAGGTAGAACTTGTGCTACAAAGTTCGTTAACCTACATTCGGATCAGCGTATATTCGAATTATGGTACGTTATATGCTTTACCTAATTCCAAGGATCCATGCTGAGTAGTGAGACGAATCACAACGGATTTATAATACTAATGATGTATGGACTAGCTGTTGCATGCATCTTTGCCTGCGTCAACTAAGAAAAAAGTTAGGACCCGTTTTAGGTGTGAAAGAGTTTTCAAGTTTAAAATCGGTCAAGTACTTTCGGAGCCTATTCAATACAAACAAACAATCAAATGTTTTCTCTTTAATATTACAATATTAGTATAGATGTTAGAATATTAATACTAGAATATAATATGTATGTGTGCCCTAACTATATTGCCAAAATACTGCAAAGCTGTTTGTCGCAATGATGGTGGTATCCGCAAACGGGCGGACGGCGCAGCTCTCACAATTTTTTTATAACTTGTTGTAAGTACGTTTAGTGCGGCAGCGATCGGTTGGCATTTCGACAATTTAAAAAAAAAAATAGATGCTAAAAAACTTAGCGTATAACAAACTTAAATGTTAAGTTTCTTTTAATTATAGGCCTCCGTCTACCTTACCAAGGTAGTAGGCAGGTATTTGCGTATTCACTCAACATGGCCACTGATCTCAAGTTGTAGCCGCAATACGTCCATCACGCCTTAATCAGTGTAGGACATGAACATACTCGACTACAGGCTAATTTTAATTTACGATGAAACAGGACACAACCCCATATTGCAGTTAATGGATATACAACAACGGAGATTGCTAAGTGGGTACAGTTGGACTAAGAATTGGTTGTAGACATATTTTTGGTGCCGTTCCACAAAACAATAAACTGAGCCTTTTAGATATGATCACTCTGTGACCGATCAGATAGTGTACCTTTATTTAAGAAATCTTTATGGATATAGTCAGGAATATAGGTAGACCCACACCACAAGTTTGAGACTTACACTTGGGCAGTGCACGTAAACTAAAACCTTCTAAACAACAAAAAGTCAGGGATCTGCAGACATCAGCATCGCCTCAACGTTAGGCTGGCCCGGCGTCATTTTGTCTAGCCGCGTCTCAACTCTCACAACATAAGTAGACTCAACGCGGCTAAATAAGTTTCATCATCATCAGCCTTTATCAGTCCACTGTTGAACTGGCTTGCCTCAATGAACGCTAAATAAGTTTGTTAAAATTCAAATCTTAAAAATGTTCATTAATTATTTCTTTTTTGTTTGTTTAAGTCTTAAGATTTTATGCCTTCTTAGATTAGATACAAAGCAAATTTTTAAATGGAATGATATTTTGCGATTACAATTTTTAGCTATCCCCCAAAAAGTTATTAACGGATGCTTATAAAATACTTATTTATAAAATATACCTAAGTAGTTTTTGACAAAATCAGTTTGGATAAACGAATTCATAATTATATGTACAGATTTTTAAAAAAGGATTGTGTGGTTTTATGAAACCACGGTAAAGGTGAAACTTTGAAAGGTGAAAAAGAATTTATAGACATATTTTACCTAAAAAAGAAACGAAATAGCTTGGGGCAGCTGATGCGAACTATAGGCGCCGCCATATTGGCCCCGACCATCATCCGACATGCAACACATTACACACAGAGGAAAAAGTTTGAGATGTAATAAATTTCACTTTAATAACTATAATTTCTCTAACGTGTCTTCACGTTTCGCCTAAAATATAATAAATAATTAATAACCTAGCTCTTACATGTGGATCATTATTTGATAGCGTAAAAGACAATTAAATATTATTTGACAAATTGAATGTTAAAATAAAAATTTTCTTATAATGTAGCGTTTATGCCTAAAGCTTATTAATTCAAATAATGTAGGTCTTTTATGAAAAAAGCGACTTAGTGTGACTTGTTAATTAGGAATTATAAGTAAATTATATACTTAATGTACTTAAAATTTCTTTCATATTTAAATTATAAATTTGTGTACGAAAATGTATCAAACAAATTGGCTACTAATATTATTTCAATAAGCTTAGCTTCAAAGTACATTATGACGGAGAATATTCGGTGTTATGGTAAGGCATAGAAAAACAAAATAAATATGGTAATAATATATTGATAAACTATTTCGTATATGACTCGTAAAATGTATACGCTGTGCCGCGCTCCCGGCTGCATGGACCACCATCTTGTTTTTACCATGAAACAGCTTCGCTGTGTTTGGGAGAGTATAGCAAGGTAAAGCAGTATAATAACTAATTACTGACACCGAGACCGGTTGCGATGTTAATCGTTTACCACGTCTGACTGTTTGCGTATCCAACTTTGTCGACTAACGTAGATGATATTAAAGAAGAAGAAAAAAAGTATCAACCCATTATGTCCCAATGCTGGGCACGGGTCTCATCTCCACGAAATCAGACGAGGCCTGAGAGCAATGCGCTGATCCAATGCGGGTTGGTGTACTTCATACACGTTCAAAGACTGTCAAATCAAACGTGCAGGTTTCCTCACGATGTTTTCCTTCACCGGTGAGCGAACGGTGATCCGTGCTTAGGGTGCTCATAAAATTAAAAAAAAAAAAACCATTTTAGGCAACACAGTGGGTCAGGATCGAAGCCGGAGCCTCTCTCTTAGGAGGCTGAGCCCATTACCCACTGGACCACTGTAGATAAAATTGTCTTTTTAATTTTTATTTGTTTTTTTAAATATGACAAAATTCAGATAAAAATTGAGAACAAAAGTCTATTTCAATAAGCATCAAAGATCCATAGTAATATCCTGACATATAAATGAAAAAAAAATTGTATATTAAAAAAAACCTTTATTGTATTCTAATTTTCATGAATCGCTCTTACTTGTGAACTAGGCCATACCCTATTGGGCAATTACATTACAGCTTCTAATTACGCTTGCCGCTTTTCACAATATTAGTAGGTAATTTAACGCCTTTAGTGATAGTAAATATGATGTTCATAATTTTAGTACAAACATGATTTTTTCAAGTTTCTTATTTGTTTCTTTTCCTTTATCATACAATGCTTTATTTAATATCTCTTTTATAGTACCGGACAAGATATTTAAGGTTTTGATAATATCAACATCATTAATAGCCTTTATCCGTCCACTGTTGAACATAGGCCGCCCTCAATGAGCTCCAAGCCGACCAACCCTTTCCACTCGCATCCAACACGCACCGGCCATTGCGCGGAGTTTGTCTTCTCACCTAGTTAATGGCCGAAAAACACTTCGTTTACCTAAACGCGGCCTCTACTCTTAAAGCTTGTTGGCCCAACGACCATCTGTTCTGCCACTGCCACTTCAACGCGCTTATTCTTACTAACTATATGTACCTATTTTAGTCCAACTCGATATAGAATGTTTAGTAAAAAAGCGTTGCTAGGCAATCGTACGACAACTGGCGTAGGGCTCATGCTATATAACGCCTCGTTTTCACTAAAAACGGGTCACATTTCGCGCTGAAATCGTCGAGGGTAGAAAGTCAATAGTATATGGCAGTAGAAATATTTACTAGCATATCACAGATTTATAAATAAAGACAGATAGATCCGGCCGAACGTGCGAGTGACGCCACCAAAGCGAATGCAAATTTCGGCATGCTCCATCTGTCTTTATTTATAAATCTGTGTGGCATATATTGTTGTATAGTCGAAGTGGTGACGTGTCATCTAAATGTGATAAGTAGTCGACATTGCCAATAATAAACTAGTTCGTTTGGAAATCCATTAACGTTAATTTTGTTGTCTATTCTGTGACTTAGTATAGTGAGCCTCGATGCCAGAATTGCACTGCCTATTCTGTCCTTCCTATAAAACACAGCAAAGCTTTTCCACGGTACAAGTAAGTAGAGTAGAGCAGCAGGTACTGTTAGGAGTATTTTAAATATGAACTTTTAGTTATATTGTGTACTCTATCTACTCGTAATAAGTGTCATCATAAAACTAATCAAGCTAGCCCAGATTGACACCTCGATATAATATACTCATAATTTCTAGATTAACACATGTAAGACATAGAGCTGTTATTTCTATACACAACATAAATCAGATCAAATCACAACACTATATATTTCCACAAATGACCTAATCCTGAAAATGCCTATTCAGTTCCAATGTTACAGGAACACTATTAAATAGCATATTTACTTGGGCCCGTGCAATATAACGCGGCGTTTGCACTAAAAGCGGGTCATATTTCGCGCTGAACCGGTCGAGGGTAGAAATTAATTAGAACTAGCGTCAGAGCAAACGGTTATTGAGGTTTACAGAAAAATTTATTGCGGAGACGGCCCAAAGGGAATGAGCGAGAGCGTCATCTGAGTGCCGATAAAATGTCTTTATTAATTTAATAACAGTGGCTAATGAGTAAGAATTACAGAATCCTTTGAACAATGATTGTTGATATCATGATACTGTTCTTCTAGAGTAAATACTTGGAGATTGTGTAATATCATCGAGTTACAAAAATTGTAAACCACTTTTACAGTAAGAAGTAAAAAATATAATGTCGTTTAGGAAAAATGGCTAAGACAAAAAAATATCAAGATTGAATTTAGAATTGGATTTAATATCTTCGTAGTTTGCTGCCCAACTCAGACGCGAACATTTTTGGTGCGTGTTAAGAAAAAAAAAATGAAAGGAAATTTATGATTGTTTCTTGGAGATTTTTTATGTTGGCCATCTCCCCTTTACGGCCATTATTCCTAGACTAACACTATGTTTTGTACTATTAGCTAATGTATAATATTTATTTTTTAATTTTATAACACTTATGCTCGTCAAAAGATAAAAATGAAATTGAAAAGGAGTCTTTTGTCTTTAACCTAACCTATTACATTTTATTTAATAGAGACTAAGATACCTGTTGCAGAAAATTTCTTACGTAAAATATTTCCCAAAATTTTAAATAGTCGAGAAGTGCACTGAATATATGTCTTAGCTCATAATATGCATTCAGTGTAGCAACACTAAAGATAGCGCTTGGCTAGAGATATCGCGGAAACCCCGCGGCGCGCCGCTTGTCATATATTTTCGCTTAGAGCTCAATAAGCGACGCGGCGGCCAAGTTTGCCAACCTCTTCTAATTAATTTCTACTCCGTGCCGGTAAAATGAGAATATCTGGTATGGTATAACATACATGCGAAAGGGTTACGAATAATCAATGTTTTGCTGTTTTGTAATATTAAGCTTGACTGATTGATCGGTCTTACTTGTAATTCTCGGGAAAATCTTTCTGTTCGTTTGAACGTTCGTCGTCGTGTTTGATGCTCAAGTACCTGAAATTAATGGTTATATGTATTATACATACTATTACACCCATTTAATAGTTCTTAAAAAAATGCCCATAATCAAACATCGATACTGATACAAGTATTGATAAAAAAAAGAATTTAACCTATTCAATATTATTTTTTTGTAAAATATAGTTTTAATTGTGCAATTATCAGTTGTAAATGATAATACATTGAAATATAGCTGTTTTACCCGTGGCTTCGCCCGCGTCAACTAAGTTTTACGGATGTGAATATATTTTTATATATTATAATATATGTACAAAGTTACACGATGATAGGTTAAGTAATTTTCGCGAGAGAGCGTAACAAACAAACTTACATTCACATTTATAATATTAAGTAGAATAATCACCGGGATTTTTTTATATATTATATAATATGCGTACAATTATAACAAAATAATAACTATAACAAGATTTATTAATTTGCATATTAATATGAAATTAGGATTGCGAAAATAGGTACATATTTTGGTAATTGTTATGTCATATTACGTATTATATTCCAGTTTTTTTTTCATGACCATAAAAATTTAAAATTTAATTTTACACTCGCTATCTCCTATAACATAGACCATAGTCTGTAGTTAGTAAAACATGGGTAATAGTGCGATTTAAGTAAGCTCAAAATTGGTAAGATCAGAAGCAGGACACATTACACGCGTACAAAGGCACGCCTTTTTTATGTCATCTATGTATAAGCGTTGTATTTCTATGTGTATTTCCCCATAATGGTTGCCTTACACGTTACGGTTCTTGCATCTTTACAGTTCCAGTTGCAGTTCCATCATCGGAACAAGACAGGTCTGTGCAGTTTTGGAACCTTTTTTTTTTCTTTTTTTAACGCCGGGAAATGCGCGGCATATCGCGGGGGAGTTGGTCTCCCCAGGCGGGTATGTGGGACTCGCTGCGCCCGAAAGCTGGTAAGTGGGGTTGCCTGGCACTACAGAACAATCCCTCCCACCGTCGGAACAGTACAATGAGGCGAGGTTCCTGTCCTCGCCCCTTGCTCCCTCTTCTTATAAGAGGGGTACAAAGAGCCCCTTCGGCTCAATTCGCTTCACCCAAGGTATTGGGGTCACCCTGGGCTACTGAGCCCCACCGCCATGACAAGGCCTAAACTGTGAGGAGCAATTTTTGGTACCTGTGCTAATGTATGTTAAAGCTCGAGCTCTCGAGCTACGATGGTCCAGTGGGTATGGGCTCGGCCTATTTCGCGAGAGGGTCCGATTTCGACCCTGATCTTTGGTACCTTGAAATGGGCCTATCAAAATTTTTGAGTGCATTCAAAACACCAGACCATCGCTCGGTCATCGGTGAAGGAAAACATCGTGAGGGAACTTGCATGTCTGATGCGTCTTTGAAGGTGTGTGAAGTTTACCAACACGCATGGGCCAGCGCCTCGGTGAACTATGACCCGATACCCTCTTCACCTAATTTCGAGGAGGAGACCCGTGCCCAGCAGTAGGACATTTATGGGTTGCTACTTTGCTTGTTTAACATTAACACTAGACGGAGTTTTTACATTAGAAGACGGACACTGTAAAAATCACATTAACATAAAACGATTTATAAATCAACATAATATAAAAAAGCTAATATTGCAAAACGTCATATGATAATGCGAAGTATGATACGGTTTCGATGACAAAACAATAACATTTAATAAATCTTCAAGCTTGTGTTGGTGAGTTAATCTTACTATCAGTAACAAAGAAAGCAAATAATAGAGGAAAAAATAAAATTCATCTCACCATTTTCGTTCTCTATAGAAAACAGGTTTCTTCCCTTTTTGGGAGATTAACACAAAAAACAACATAGGCCCTAACTGCCAACGTATTTTTATGGCAGTTTATAAACAATAGCCATTTGTCGTAATGTCTAAATGAACGAATACAACCTTGGTAAGAAAAGTTTTACCGTCGAAATTCTGCTAATATTGTTAGGGCGGTATAATACGGCAGGCGACTGCGATTACGCCTGTGACTTGAATTGACTTCATAGATTTAGTATAATTTTCAATTGCCCTTTGAGCGTACTGAATTTTCAAATTAAAGTGAAACCTTCACGGTGTGACATTTCTAAATTAAACTTTCTTCACTACTCGAGAATCTATATAATATAATAATTATGTGATCATTGTTTGACTCACTATAATTTTTACATCAGAGCTAAAACTATACTGAAGATGCATCCATCCAAATTTAAAGTATTTTTGGATTTCTATCCAAACTTCTGTTCCACGTTGAAGCAAGGGGGCAAAAACAGCTCGCAATATAAATTCTGTGCTTACAGGAGAACGCACAATGCGCAATTCGCCGTAATTGCAAATACTGCTTTTTTGATTCAACAGCCTGTGTCGAAAAACTTCGCTGGTCCTATCAATCATGAGAAGACCTGTCATTACGGTAAACAACGATGAATTGAAGAAAATCGGGAATATCGATTTTTATTAAACTAACAAAGCAAATGCATGGTTTGACGTTAGCTTATCCGCATAAATTATTTCTTTATATAAATAAAATAATGCCGTGCATATTTTGTGTGAAAGGACACTTATAATTATTGTTTGATTTTTAATATTATTACTTTCTTTAAATACGAAATAAAAGAGATTTTATGTAAATATTAATATAAAACTTTCATGGAAGAGATAAAATTATCGAACAAGACTAGTTAAGTGTTTAATTAATAGCAAGATAACGTAAAGGCCCTAAACTACAGGTACAGTTATTCACTTTTAAGTTTTTTTATATATTTTTTAAGGAAGAGGTAAGGAGGATTTATTATTATTAAGTAAAAGAATTAATTAGCTAATTTCTGAATCTACCTAAAATCTACTGTGCCAATTTCCAAAACTGATTAAATACTATTGCCCTTGTTGCAGTTTATGATCCATATATTTAGGAAGGTTAGGAAATTTGTTTATCGTTGTTATAATAGAGGGTAAAAGTTTCGTCTAATAATTAGTTTAAAATATCTATTTTGAGATCCCCGCTGATACTTCACCATGGCATTATACCGTATGTGTGTAAATTACCACTAAGGGTCAGCGCACATCCGCAACGGACACAAAATGTAAATTTACGCACACACATAATTTATGTACCGGAAAACTTGCGTTAACAAGACGTCACGAGAACGCGGGGCTGAATTACGAGATGGCTGTAAATCTTCTCGATTGTTCTATTAGGAAAAATAGAAACTTGAACGAGAATTTGATCGGGTTAGAACCTACGAGCGACGGTGGTCCAGTGGTGGACGGACTCGGCCTCTTATCCGAGGGGTTCCTGGTTCGATCCTGACCCGTCCGTGTGTGCTTTGAAATGGGTTTTTCTAAATTTCTAAGGGCACACGAGACCATCGTTCGCTCACCGGTGAAGGAAAACATCGTGAGGAAACCTGCATGCCTGACGAGATTGAAATTCTTTGAAGGTATGTCAAGTTCACCAACCCGCACTGGGCCAGCGCGGTGAACTATTGGCCCATTACCCTCCTCGCCTGATTTCGAGGAGGAGACCCGTGCCCAGCAGTGGGACATATAAGGGTTGATACTTTACTATACTTTTACTTTAGAACCTACGAAAGACTTTGAAGAATTTTTTTTTAAGAAAGCCTTTTCTGGGCAAAAACAAGTATATTCTTAAGAAAGTGAGAAAAATTCTTATTGGAACTATGTTATCATTATATTACTATACTGCCGGCAATAACATTTACAGTAAATATTTTTTTATATCAAATTTTCTACTAATAAGTTTTCTTTTTACTTAATATTCTAATTTCCTATGTCATATAAAACAACATCGCCACACTATCAAATTAGGTAAATCATTTCGCCAAAAGTATACAAATTATTGATAAATTCCTAGCCATTAACCATAAGAGCATTACAACATCAGTTAAATTCAGAATGTAGCAATTCATTACTTGTGATGTATCACGACACTGTTTTTAAATTATATAATTTGTATCATCATAATAATCATCAATAAGTTAAGATACTCTACGTCTATATTTCTGAGCTAGACAGTGCTGTAAGTTTTAGTTCATTGCGATACTGAAAGCCCATAAAAAAGGTCTTGTTAACGCTCTTTTAATGCTCTTTGCACTCCATGCGTTATTTACGGTTTCTATTACTAGAAGATCTTGCAGTAAAATTAATAACAAGCACTTTGAAGGAATTGTTTTCCTATGCAAAATATCAAAATTTCTTCCGTTTTCAAAATAATTTAATGTCAACAATAAGTCAAAGCAATCGCACGCATATATCTCTGCAAGATATGTTATTTAGATCACAGTACTAAGAGATTTAATGGTGCAAATAGCAATAATGGTGCGAGACAGTAAAAACATGTTTATTTGGTACATAGTTGCTTACTCAGAGAATGTGACCTAAAAGCATATATTCAGAGCTAAAACGAAACTATTATCGTTCGATTGTGGAACTCGATGTCAATGAAACACAGCTATTTTCTATTTTCATTGCCAATCCCGGAAATACGATTAGAACTTTAAGCCGCTACTGGGAATTGCCAATTTTAAAAATGCTTTGCCTAATATTATGAGAATCAGAATAAGGACCTTTTTTTTTTTTTTTTGATGACGCAGCGGAAATCCTTTACGACCGTACCAGGGCCTGGGTAGGCGCGCTGGCGTGTGTGGGGACTCGCATTTGGGTGCCCTACCCCACTAAAAACCGCTACGTGAGCCTTCAGCCGCTATATTTGAGGGACCCGGATCTGTGCAGGCGACGGGATACCCTCAGCGACAGACTGGTCCCGGCAAGACCAGATTTTCCACAATAGGGGGACTGCCTGGCTACGACTTGGCAGTCCCCACGACGTCGTGTCTTAAGCTGGGCCCGGGTTCCCATCCCGACCCCGACACGGGCACAGGGGTGTCACTGGAAGCGCATTAAGTAGCGCCTCCGACGCACCCCCGTTCGTCGTCTACGGGGGGAGGCCACATCAGCGGCTTCCTCTCTCACCCGTTCATCGGCCTCCTTCTGGGACATTACTGTCTCGCAGAAAGAGGCCATTGCCGCCCAGGACTCGTCACAGCCGAGCATCGCGGTGATGACGCTCGACAAAGACAAGTCCCCTCCGATGACAGACGTCAGATCCTGACGCAGCGCCGCCCATCTCGGGCACACCTCGAGGGTGTGCTGGGCAGAGTCCACCGCCGCACCACAATCGTGACATTCAGTCGTCGGCTCCCTTTGGGCCGTCCGACACAAGTACTCACCAAAGCATCCGTGCCCGGTGAGAACCTGCGTCAGACGGAAGGTGAGGGGTTTGCGCTTACGGCGCATCCACCGCTCAAGAACTGGGCGCAGAGCAGCCGTTAGGCGTTTGCCATACGGCTGACGCGCCAGGTCTTCCCCCCACCTCCGCATTAGTGCCTCCATCCCTAGTCGGCGGACCCGTAGGACCCCGTCAGGCGAAAGATCAGAATAAGGACCTTAAATTGAGCAATCCTATCTATATACCTTTTTGACTTATTCTTAAAATAAGTGGGTCATTAGAATCGAGCAATTTGCATCACGTTCAGTAGTAAATGTAGTCTTTTGTAAAAAAATCGGTTGTCAGTAAAGTCGATTTACTACTACTGATGGTCCGATTGTGCCTCTTTGTCGCTCGTTCTGCGCTCTCGCTTGCACTTCAAACCTTAAATTGAACGCCTCAGAGCGAGGCAACGCCGCATGAGTCATGTTTTTTCGTGCGTGTAGCCGGCTCCATCGAATTATAAGACGTTGTCACGTCAAAATCATAGAACTCACTTACCGAAATATGTATGAATCGACCCGTAGCCATTTCATTAATTGAAAATAAATTATAAAAGCGGAACACTAGTCGCCTTAAATTGGTCATAATCTTAATTTTTCCTAGATCCACCGGGCAACGGTCATAAATTTCGTTAGCTATAATAAATGACGTTCCAATGAGAGTGTTACGCCATTAAAAACACATTAGCTTCGCAAATCGCTGAGGTTTATAGGTCATTTACCAGTGTATTGTAAAGCGCTGAAACAACGGAGATGCGTTGACATTAAATGTAAATTCCCCTGGTAAAACTCAATGGGGTAGATGGAAATGAAATTTTCTTATGGTTTTACCCGCAGATAAGTATACGCGTGTTTTTATATTGGCAAATAAACGATATAATAACATCAGTGGGGTGTCGTTTTATGCAATACTTATCTGCCTTCCCGCTTAGTTACCATGTCCTCTTAGCTAGTTATGGATGTGAAAGTAGGTCAGTTTGTTCGCTCTGTTGACTCATCATTATCATCATCATTAGCTTTTATTAATCCACTGATAAACTGCACATAACATTTCTTCTTCTTGATTTTTAGATACACAAGATAAGTAAAAAAAAAAGAAAAATTGTGGCATAAAAAAGTAAAGTATCAACTCTTATATGTCCCATTGCTGGGCATGGGTCTCCTCCTCGAAATCAGGCGAGGAGCATAATGGCAAGTTCACTGATGCGCTGGCCCCATGCGGGTTGGTGAACTTCACACACCTTCAAAGACTTTCGATCTTATCAGGCATGCAGATTTCCTTACGACGTTCTCCTGTATTTGGGGTGCACATAGACATATTTAAAAAAAAAACCCATTCCTTGGCACACGCGGACGGGTCAGAATAGAACCTGGAACCTGTCGCATAAGAGGCCAGGTTCACCAACCACTGGACCATCGTCGCAAATTACGGCATATTTAATGGAAAAGAAAATATCTCATTTCTCCAATAAATTTAACGAAAAGTATACAGTTGCAGCTATGAGATGATAGCAAGAAATGAAAGATAAAGTTGGAAGTCATTCTATTTGTAACCAAACCAGTACCAATATTATACCAGTTTTTACTAACTTTAACGAGAACTTTTCAAGTCTTGATAAAGAGGTCGATGTAGGAAGATTCTTACGCTATAATTCTAACAAGCATTCTAAAATGGTCATAAGTTTTAGTAGAGTTATCTAGAACTTTTCACTATAATGGTTAGGTAATTTTATCCTTAAAATTTTCTTTTTTGTGTTTATCTGCAAGGAGCTGTTGCCCGCGGCTTCGTCCGCGTAAGCAAAAGAAATTTCCTTTTTTTATTTACTTATATATACACTAGCTGTTGCCCGCGGCTTCGCTCGCGTTAAATTTGGAGTAGCGCAGTTCCCCTTTCCTGATTTAGAACAAAGAACACAACTCGGAACAGAATATTTTTTTAATAAACTATTGTAAACAATATTATATATTGTCTTTCCATTTGGGGATAGAATGTAGACATTCTGGGCATTGGACACGCGCGAGCATGCTACATACAATTGTCAATGGGAAAAATTGTCATTACATAGTCTCTGGGCATCCAAATTTCGCATGAGCATGACTGGGACACCTAGTTTTAATTTAAGCTTTTGTGAGGGTACATCTGACAGCTCAAGCGAATTTAGAAACTCTACGGGATATGATATGCTCTTTTCTGTACCATAACTGTGTCTATTGATAGATACTCTGTTGTACCTGTCCTGTTACTTTACTCTATATGTCAGGATTTACTTAGTTGATAATATCATTTTTAGGTGCTAAAATTGCTCTTTCACATAAATATTGATGTTCTTGTATGTTGTTTTGTAAGTCTGGGTAAACACTTGCAACTAATTCTAAATCACTGTGTACTAATTGAATCAGCCCTCTACATTAGTTTCTAGCCGACCATCTCCTATTTTAAATAGTGTTTCGGCATGGTTGCCAGCATTTGTGTCATCATATTTGTAGTCAAACTGAACTTCCTTACCGTGGCCCATATAGTGAACGACTTGAGACATGCTTTAATTTTGTCTGCAAGTGTCCCCTTCTGAATGACTGCTAACGTTTGGCGGAAATCACCAGCCAATAAAACCACCATCTCTCCCATATATTAAAATAAAAATTAAAATAACATAGGTACTGTTGCGCAAATCCTGGAGCGTTCAATTTAGTGATTCTACCCTTTTTTGTGCGCCATAGTACTTTCATCCCACACCACGATTTTGCACTAACGTGAAATAGCATGCCATGCGCTATTTTTACTAAAATTACAGATAGGTGAATCTTCCTGGGCAAGATCAATTGCATAAAGGTCTTTGATTTTGGCTGGTGATTTGCACTGGACAGCGTCCTTCATAGTTTCGTCTCAGTGATTATCATTCTCTAACAGACCCAGAGTTTCACATGCTTCACTATATGTTCCGAATTCCTGGCCGTTGACAATTTTAAGATCACTATAGCTTATAGGACCCTGAACTTGGTGTAGCAGCAAACGTAAACATAAACATTCAAAATTAGTATCGTGGACGGTGTACACATGACCAAGGGCATCAGATGATTTCACTCCGGGCCAATTTTCAACAGACATTGAAAACGGCGTTCGCAGTCCTTTTTAGATGTGTTTCAGGTATAATAACGGGGGATTTCAGCACAGAAACACGTTTTGGCAAAGGAATCGCCCTGACAAAGATGGAAAAAGGCTATTAATGTTGTCTTGGGTGGTGTAGATACTTTTTCTTGGAAATTGTTCTCGTTAAAATATATGCGCTCTCTATTTTCTAAGTGTACAGCAAGATAGGTTACTGTTGGATGTCTTTCAGGCAAGAGGAAGCTACGGAGCCGCCACGCTACCTTATTACTGCTGACGTAACGTCCTGCTTGAAAGGTTTCTTCTTCAGAAGATGTGCTCCATCTTCATTAGATTAAATATAGCCTGTCAATTCCTTTGTTTATATATTTGATTGCGCGGACAGAGCTACAGGCTTCTACATTAATATGAGCATTGAAAATTTTATATAAAATAGGCAAATACGGGACGATCCAACTGTTGTCTAAGACCGTTCGCTCCAGATCGAGTCTTAATTGTAACTGTTCGGCCATCGTCTTCGGGCGCTGTGCGCCTGTACAACGGGTAGCCATTGTCATTTTGCACAGTTTCTTTTATCAACTGATTGGAGAAAATCGTTGTGCATTTTCCAATGTTCATGTATTGCGAGGCTGGATTTCTAACACCACGGGACCGTGTACCATGTTTTGGATAATAGTGTCATACAATTCTTTATCTTGCACAGGATCAGGAACCTTGGCGCTAATTAGCCCATCTATTTTGATGGGCCACATCTTCTTTTTTAAGCTTTATTAGAACGTGCACATGTGGCAGTTCCCTTTTTTTTCCATTCAATAACATATAATTAAATAATTAAATACAAATAACAATACATGAAACTTTGTATTTCGCCGAATATATTAAGGACATTAACGAAAGCAAAATTCTATGAACAAATTGAAATTGTTACAGCTGATAAATGCCTCACGTGTCTGCCTGTTCGGGTAGCAATATTTCCCCCACTACGTCGCATTGCGCCAACGCAGATTTTTTTTTGAACTACCCTGGAAACTTTCATCTCCTATGTAATGCCCATATAGGCGAAAACCTTAAAAACGGTGGAACAATTAATTAATCATGGTTATTTAATTCTTATTAAGTGCCCAAATACAAAGTCTTAAGGCGTCATCTTCTATGTATAATGACGAACTTCCATACAAACTTTCATCCCCTATTTAAACCCCCCTAAGCTTTTTGCGATAAAAAAATAGCCTATGTCCTTTACCAAGCTCTAGTTTATATCTGTACCTTTCATCAAAATCGGTGAAGTGGTTTAGGCGTGAAAGCGTAATAGCCAGACAGACAGACAGAGTTACTTTCACATTTATGATATTATAGTAAGGATTGCTATTCCTTTCCAACGTTTTAGGGTTTTAACAAAATATAATAACAAATTCGTTAAACTTAACAAATAGGATCAGATACATGCAACGCCATCTGTTGACGACCTACATACTTATAAGTCGGTACTGTAAGTTGTCAATAAGTCGGTACTATAACGGCGGCTTTCAATGTCCTATCTTAAAATTTTCTTATGTATCTTAAAATTTTGACAGATTTTTTAAGAAAATGTGTAAAAATTTCAAGATAGTTAAGAAAATTTTATGATAGATAGGATATTGAAAGCCGCGGTAAATCGTCAATAGATGGCGTTGATCTGATCCTATTTGTTGAGTATCTTATTTAGCTACATTTCAAATACATATATCTTTTGATAGAGAGAAGCGATTGCGATGAAACAAAAACTAAATGTTACTCCAAGTTACGCTAAATGTTTATGGATAAAATTTATTTACAATGGTTTTGTAGTTTTCACGTGATGCGTGCACAACTAAACAGACAAACAGACAAACAGACAAACAGACAAAAATTCCATAAATGCTGGAAATGGATTCTGTTAGTAATCCTTTAACACCCTGGCTATTCTTTTTTTAAATATTTTCAATGTACAGAAACGACTCCTCTACAAATTTATTATATGTATAGATTTAATTTATCCGTTCACTAACGGACATAGGCCTCTTTCCATAATAAACGCTCAGACGAGCGATCCCTTACCACTTGCATCCAACACGGACTCTGCACAGGGATCGTCTTCCCATCTGATTAATAGCCCACTAACACTTCGTCTACCTAAACGCGGCCTCCGCTCTTGAACCTCGTTGTCCCATCGGCCTTCCGTTCTTCTGAGTGTATGATCAGCCCACTGATGTACTTGCTACAAAATTTTAGACTGTGTTATACGTGACGTATTATAGTAGGCTTATATGACAAAGGTACAAACTTGGAAATGCGATGTGGGTGGGAGCTTGACTAGAATACTCCAAAATGGAGTTTAAAATTTTCCTATGCACCTAAAGATGTTTTCCTTGCAAAACTTTGCGAGGAAACATGAACATCTGGGATCAACAATCTTTATGGACCTACAAATTTTACTACCTGCACTAGCTCTATATTAAATGACGATGAAAACATAAAATATATTTATTTTTTTATTATTAGATTACAATTATTATAGGGCTGGTAACAACTTACTCACTTATATATTTTACTTTAATATGAAATTTAGATATGAATATACTGAAGGAGTATAGTTATATTATATACTTTTAAATGTTTGATTCTGATTTAGCGTATGCAACTGTATGTATGCGTATGTAAAGTACTAGTGATACTCATTATGGTATTTCCCCACCCACCACTTAGAGACCCGCGGCATGGATCTTACAGAGGATAAATAATTCGACCGCTAATAGTGGTAGCACAAAATAGTGGCTTTGTCAGAGTGAGTAGGTGTTTTACTGCTGCTCGGGCCACTACAGCGTATCTCAAGCGAACAGACACCATTAACTTCTGATGGTGCGCATATGCACAAAAGAGATTGCGATTATATGGCATATAAAAACGATAAACATTTCCACCATAAGTCTCACGGCATAAAATTTACGCAGTGTTTTCGTTGAAAGTTCCTTAATGAAATATTATGATTATGACAAAGAAAGATGGCATGTTTTTTCTTCGTCGGCGTCGGGAATTTACCCGCATATTTTTAAATGTCGTTGGATTTCAGGAATAAAAACTATACCTATTGTTTATCGGGTCTCAAACTATCTTTGCACCAAATTCCATCTTAATTGGTTCAGTTCCTCAAAAAAGAGACAGACAGAGCTATTTTCGCATTACAATATTATATATATTAGTTATATTCGCATTACTTACTAAAGTGAAAACTTTTGTTTGTCTCGACATAAAAAAAGAAACTCTTAAGGGGCCAATCGTGCAGTCGATTCCTTATGATGTATGCCGACGCCCATAGACAATATATAAATATGCACAACAAAAGGCCAGATGTGTGGCCATTTTTTTCAAAACACTCTCAATGGGCTATTGATTGATTAAACTCACAAGCTGCACGAAACGCGACAACGTAGATGACACTTTAAGACAGTACTACGTGAGCAAGAGGTACCACCCAAGGTTACGGCCTTATTTGGCAGCAAATCAGCCTCTTGCACCTCCTCCGTGGTCCCACCCTGAAGCCTTCAGGATTCTTGATATTTTTTGAACTAAAATATTCGTTTATATTATTATGAATCGCTTACGCTCGTCAGCCTGACATAAGTCCGCCAGTGTCGTAGGGCGTAACCGTGAACGTAATGAACTAATGATGCTGACGCATTTCTCGTTAATGTGACACTGACAGACAAGCACACAGGCTGGTTACATGGATTGAGGCAATAAGAAAATATTCCCAACATTTGTACGTATCGTTATGGGTAAATAAATAATTATGTTCGTACAAATTCTCCCAATCAGGGAACTATATTTATTATGTCATGTATCGTTCGTTACGTAAATTATTGAATAGAGTTTTTTTTTTTAATTTTATTTAATAACTAATATCGAAGGTATTAACTTTTTAAAAACATGGCATTACATTCTAATTCATCTGTTGATGATTTATGAGAATGTAATATGTTTATACTAAAAAAAAAGCAACGCAACAGCAAACGTTTGGAAACTTCTGAACCAATTTTGATAAAACTTTATTTAGAGCTACAGCTTATAAACCTTAGTACGGTATTTTTTATAGTTTGATCATAGCAACGAAGTCGTAGCTAACAACTAGTGAAAAAGAAATAAATAAATTAGCTTTAATAAGAAAATTGCTTATTAGGCACCTTCTTGATAATAGGGTAAGCCATTATCTTTACATTTTCTTATCGATATGTCCGTAAAGTTGAGGAAATTTGCCGATAAAATTATCATAATACCTTACAGAAGCCTGAAAATGATTCAAGAAATATTACAAAATCTCTTCAGTAATGCAAAAAAGGGCGGAATTAGTTTTTTATACTACCCACTTTGTTGAAATTTTAAGAGGATATTAGGCTGTAACGTTATTATATGATAAACGAGGAATATGGTTTAAGACATCCTCGGCTTATACAAATATTTTTGATATCTTTTTAACGCTCTTTGCTGTATAACCCTGTTGTCTCTTAGTGAATGTTTGTATTATCAATATTATAATGGTCAGATTTTAAATAGGTTCAGACTCATATCTTCCGCCGTTATTTATAGCGTTATTTATAGCGTTGCTGCTTTTCACTAATATGAGAGTTCTCTCAAATCTCAGGATGGTCACGCATGAGTTGGACTATGTCAGTACATAAAATAGTCACTATACGTAACCTACGACAAATCTGGATAAGCTCCTTGGATACCTCCCATCGGGGAGGCAGTTGGATTCAAAAGCATTATTCCATACCTTACATATTTTATATTACAACTGAAGATCTTGTAGTACGAAAATTCTACACTCATACTAAACTATATAATATATATTTGTTGTATTTATAAAATATTTTGTATAAGTATATTTTGTGTAAGTAGAATTTATTGAATTTCATTGCGCCATACGTATTTCTCTGTTTTTCCCTATGGTAGACTAGAAGAGAATGCATTAGCATTAAGTCCGCCAAATTGTATCAGATTTTTAAATTTGGAACAATAAAGCATAAATAAATAAAATAAACTAAACTAGAACTAAATACGAAAAATGCCTTTCAAAAATTCGCTTGATACAGTAGTTTAACGAAAAATATTATTAGAATGGGTCTCATAATAATTTTATCTATGTTTAGCCGTAACAGGTTGGTCTTTTATGTGCTTATTTGCATATGCCTTATATTCAACAGCTCATTAATCGGGACATCTTTTAGAAACGCTGACCAGGCAGCACTATGGCGGTGGTTTGGCCATTAAATTGGCGTCGAATAATTTCGTGACAAAAATGGCGGAAATGGGCCTAGCCAAAACGCCATTAAGAAAGCAATAGCGAAGTTCGAAATGATAAAATGTATAAGATGGACCACGTGATTAACATGCAGCGTCAATCCCATACATTTTATCATTTTCGAATGGCATTTTGGCTAGGCCCCCAGAAACCAAACCTTTAAAATAAATAAAATCAAATCAATCAAAACATCCCCATTTCACAAGTAGTACTTGTGATAAAAAAGTAGTCAGTAAAAATGTAGGTAAAAATACTCAATTGGAATGCAGGCAATAAAAAAACCTAGAGTCTTCCGTCAAAAAAATAAAACAAATATTTATAGATTTATATTATGTAAAATTATAAGAGTGAGTATCTTATTCCCAAGGTATTGTATCTTCAATGAAAACTTTTTCTTTATAATTCGTGTAGGTAAAGACCTACACGAAAGCTAGAATTTATCGACACAAATGAGAGTGGAATAATATTCATATCTTGAAAGATAATCCACACAGGGCCATCTGATCACAAAGTAGGCATATCCCGTATTTCAACGAATACATACTTATATGTTTCTAATACATATATTATACAAAGATAAACTACGCCCAGAGACATAACAAATGAACATGCTCTCACAAAGGTTTGTCCTTGGTGGGAATCGAACCTACGGCCTTCTTGTTTCGCAGTCAGAGTTAATCCGCTAGACCCACTGGCCAGTCAAAAATTTGTTCCCCTCGGATCATTTGGTGAATTCTTGCCTGAGATAATTACTGTACCACTTGTTACATAATATAAAAAAATAACTATTTTTAGTTAAAAAAATATTATCTACAAATGTAATTACGTTAAATGACATAATTACCAAGAAAAATAAGTTAAAATCAACTCAAAAAATTCTATTACTTTTCATAATTCAGACCAACTTAACACTTACTTACACACTCAGCAGAAATTGCTCTATGAAACTGACCGAATAAAAAATGCAAATAGTTCACACGAAGGCACCAAGTTAAAATGTATGATTCAAGTTGGTTAACTGCCAAAGAATTTTAAATATCTCGCATAATTACAAATTGCGTAGTTCTACCGCAAAGTACTTCACTTTAATACAATATTATGTAAGATAGCAATGGCAACATTTGCTATATTTGCTAGCTTCTCAGCACATTTGCATAGTTATTAGTTCTATCACAACTAAATGTAAAACCAATCTCTATATTATATGAGAAGAATTATTTGTATCCGGCACATAATTCTTCTGTGCACGTACTTCCCTATGGTCCTCAACGGCTAGACCTTTTATTTGTTAGATTAGAGACTGGTTTAAGTTTACTATTCTGTTCATTACAAAAAAAAAAATGAAAAACTTTGACGTGGCGCACATGATTTATAAACGCCAACGCCGAAAAAACGCTATTGCGATTTTCATTATAAAATATAATTGTAATGAGAATATGTTTAGGGATTTTATCGAGATTCAAAAGAAATATATACAATTTGAAGATATCATTAAACCGCGATAAATTGTTAAAAAGAACCTGCAATAATTGCAATGATTCAAAGTCGCGAATGCGTTATAAATTTTATTTTTTATATTAAGATATATTTTACTGCAAGGTTTTTTTATCTAATAAGTAATATTAAACAAGAAACACGAACTTATATATTAATGAATAATATTTTTTTATTTAATGGCTCCATTAAAAAGCTATTCATAAATAACGCTGACATCACGGTATCGGCGACGTGGAATAAAAGCGTGCCCTTTGAAACAGCTTAAAGTAGCTCCACCGTTGCCTATTCGGAGTCTCTCATAACGCCTATACAACTTGCTAAGTTGAGATTTTATAAATTCATAACTTTCCGTACGTTTTAAGTAATACTACAATTCGTATTTATCATTGCTTTTGACATGAGGTAAAATAATAGTTACGTTTTGATATATCATGTAAGCTTTTTTACATAATGATTAGATTTACGTCCGGTGCTTTACAATATTTTTCTCAAGAAACAAAAAAAAAATCGCACACGCACACAAACATGCACACGCACAGACACGCACACGCACATAGTTTATCTCACAACTCTATCCCAAATATCTCATACTTATTTTTTTCTGTAAACACTAATGATGAACAACTATTTATTTATTTTCGTAAATATTAATACTCTCTTAAAATTCAAAAGTCCTAATACTCGGGTTCATAGCCGGAATATACCACAGAAAATAATATTTCAATGAAATGCATATATTATTCACTTAATTAAGAATCGACTAAGAATTTTCGCAGTGGAAAGCTAAAAATTGAGAACGGCAACAAAAAATAGAATATAAATAAGAATTATTGGATTTGCAAAAAAATCCCTGTATTCCATTTTGACGTGATAAACATACGTTTGGGTATAATATGATGTAAATATTACCTTTTCAGGGAAACATTTTTACAGGATACATTTTTCATCCTTAATATTCGTCTCATTAGCTATAATTTAGTACGCGTAGGCATTTCTGTGCTCGAAATTCTACCATATTTTAACTTGCAAGCGTCCTTTCAGATTACTGTCGTCCGTGACTTACAAGCGTAAAGCGGATGAAACGGAGAAATGTTGGTCATTTAGTGGTCAGAATATTGAATATTTAATGTTCATAATAATATATGAAATATGGTATTTTGAGTGATTTTATTTCCTGTGTGGATTGTAGAAGGAAGCGAATGGAGCTTTATTAATGTGGTAATATAGTAAAAAAAATTAGCTGCTTATTGTTAACAGTAATCGGACTTTTAGAGGTAAGTTGCCTGGATACTGGTACTACAGATTATATATACAACTAAGGAAAAATTGTGCAAATTTATTGGTATAAATACTTCAAAAAGAGAAAAAAAAGCAAACGTTTTGTGACCTTCTATGTTCTACAATCACACGATAATTAACAATATCATCGATTTTTGAAGTGAAACTTCTTTAGAATCGTTGCGATTTCAAACCGGATGCAACGGAAAAGACGACAGGTAAGAGACATAAATACAAAAGAGTGAGAGAGCAAATGTCGGTGTGTATGTATATTGCACACTGCTTAATACTTGCTTGTATTTGAGCATTTTACGTGTGTTTCACTTCTATCGTGTGTGAATCGCACTCACACCTTTTTTTAAAACTGTTTCTCATCGGCTGCTCTTACTTAGACCACACGCCAACCATCTGTGTTTGAGAAGATAATTTTCTTCTTAATTAACCCTCTGTTATATACCGTATTTAATTGGGTCATTGGCACGCGTGTTAACTGTGACGGAATTCGTGGGACGTTGATAAATTTTAACTTTTAATTATTAAAGTGCCGGGTATTTAAAGTAAAATCTTCAAATTAAACCTTATTAAACAGCTACGTTACTCCTGTTTGGTATACTGGAAGTAATTGTAACGTTTCAGGAAGTAACTCATTTGTTCCATACACTATAGGTATAATATTGGGTTATGACAGGTTTTAATTGAAGAAGAAAACGTCACATTTTTGTATTTGAAAAAGTAGTTTTAAATGTGTTTGGGGAAAATAGTAGTTTCTTTGTACAGAAACTTACATTTAAATGTGATCCATATAGTGAGGATCGGTGGATGAATTTCTATACAAATAATAGTAAGAATACAATCCGTTTGAATCGATGCGTGCGATGAGTACACCGCGGACTCGTAGACCTTCAAAGCACATTGAAAGAAAGAAAGGAAAGAAAATATTTTTGTTGTTCACAACCAAAATCTAGACGTTATAATCGTAAATTAGCACTCAGCATTTGTCACACCACTCAGTAATGGTGAGACGCTGATTTCCAGTGACTCCCTGTGATCACTTGCACGTGACCACGAGAGGTCACTATGTGTGATACATTTGTAGCGACATCACAAAGTAATAATTTATCAATAATGATACAGTATAATATCTTAAGCAGCATATTACAATACTAGCTGTTGCTCGCGGCTTCGCTCATCTTCTGTGTATAATGACGAACTTCCATACAAACTTTCATCCCCTATTTAAACCCCCCTAAGCTTTTTTTCGCAACAAAAAGCAGCATATGTCCTTTCCCAAGCTCTAATCTATCTCTGTTACAAGTTTCATCAAATTCGGTTCAGCGGTTTAGGCGTGAAAGCGTAACAGACAGACAGACAGAGTTACTTTCGAATTTATAATATTATTTAAGTAAGGATTTTTGGTAATTTAAAACTTACGTGTATATAAGCCAAATTCATGTGAGGTACATTAAGGGCTAAGTATAGTATTTTAGTGCAGAGACACATCTTGCAAACGTTGATGATATAACGATAACGTGCTCAAACTTGGTGTGCAAATTCTGCTACCGCTAAGTTTGCTACCTCAAACTTTCTAATGCTAAAGAGTCTTAGTATTTTGGATCATCAAAATTCGAAACACGGATATCCACTTAAGACTGTCAGCTCCTCAAATAATTGAATTTGGAGAAAATTACTAGGTAATTGTTGTATTTTAACTATTGTTTCGTTCATATTTATATCGTAAGCGCGAAATGTTTAATAATGTTCTCCTGTATTGCTGTTATCATTAATTAAAAATGAACAAAAAATATTTCTAGAAGACGTTCTAGTGGTTAGATCATCATCATAATCATCAGCCTTTATCCATCCATTGAACATATGCCTCCCTCAATGAACGCTAAGAAGACTGATCAGTCTTCTTAGCGTTCATTGAGGGAGGCTTTACTTGCCTTGGTTAGATGATTGCAGCTATTAACTTTAAACTTGATGACGGCCATCCCTTTATCAATTGTACACCATGGGCCCTCTGAATTAGGTCATTTATCTCAAGGATACACGCCTTTGATGAAATTATTCTGAAACCATAATCCAAATTCCAGTTCCTTAATCGGCCTGCAGATTGTGCGGTCTCCACTGAAAACAGTCCACTTCGCTCAAGATTTTGTTACCCCAAAATATTTCCATTATCATACGTCAGTTGATTTTTAATTGAAAAGACCTATAAGAAAAGTATCGATAAAACAATGCATTGTGAAACATGTGGATATTAATTTAGTTAATAATTAATATTAAACTTACGAGAAATAAAAAAAATATCACGAAATATATATAAAAAAAATTGACAGCAGCATTTGCTGTCAAGACATCTTAGTCAATTTTACTGCCAAGGCGCGCCAATAGATGTTTTTTGACATCAACGTTTCTCATGAGTGTCATCAACCCGTATGGGTTTGGTGTTCATTGAATAGGCAATGTTTAACTGTGGAAGACGAAGACGTTAAAATATAAAGTATTAGGATTATACTATGTTTTTATGAGCTATTCAGCAATAAGACTGGATTTTTTCTTGACTTTACGGCTAAAGCTTAGAAAATCATTAGTTTATTGTTATTTTTTGTAAATTTATATAATTTTGATTAGTATTACGCTTACCTGATATAGTAAAGTTATGTAAGCTTTTATTTTGCAAGGGGGAAAATTTAATAAAAGCACAAAGGTACTGTTAGGTTTTTTGTAATATAAGAGGGCAAGCAAACAGTCGAAGCCTTTTAGCGATTAATATGGACGTCCATAAACATTTACATATCTAGAGGATATGCAAATGTTATTCTCCTTTTATCGGTCGTCTTGGCGTTCATTGAGGGAGGCCTATGTTCAGCAGTGGACGGATAAAGGCTGATGATGATGATGATGATGATGATGATCCTCCTTTTTCCTATTTATCCGATTGGGCCACCGGTAACATACTAACAGCGAACGATGCAGCATAGCTGTCACTTTATGCCAGTATCATTTGAGCGAGAGGTACCACCCCGGTCGTGCCGGTCCAACTTGGCTGCAAAATATCATGGCTCTATTATACCTACAAAAGTCCCAAAATAAAATTAGATTAAAAAAAAGTCATGGTACTAATTTTTGGCATAAGCGTGCAATATAAGTGTGTCACATTGAGGACGTGCCGTCACCAGCAATGGAAACTCACCACTGACGGCTTTGGGTTTATTTCCTCAGTAAAGAGTCGAAAGGCGTGCAAACTTTGCGAGTTGGCTTAAAGTTTAATCGGGACATTCACAGCATCTTGTTGTTGGATTTATACTGTTTAATGTACAAACAGCAAACAAAATTGCTGACCATTATACCGCTGCCTCATTAATAATTAGTGGGATACATTTTTCAACTCTCATAATACGTATTGTTATAGTTAAGTTTGATAAATAAGTTTTTTGGAAGAATTTAATCATGGTTAAGCATTAATTAAGATTGCACGTATGGTATGTGCTGACGATATATTTCTTAAGTCTTTTGTATAATATGTATAATTGCGTTATTACTCAAAAGTATCCAAAAATAACCCTACACCAATATTTTGTTTGAACTTAGATACAATATAAGATAAGATACCTAAATAAGTAATAATATAAGATAGTATTTACACATTATTTTAACAAACCTCTATATAGAATACTTAATCATATTTACTATAGGTGTACAATTTATAACTTTTTATATTGAATTTACTAAAAGAACACAAATACATAAATAAAAAAGTAATCATAATTAAAATTTGTCATTAATTAAACTTTTTTGTTGGCAGTACAAGACGACTGATTCACGATTGTTTTAAATAGTGTTAAACTTGTTCTATTTGAAACTTCTGAGACCGATTACGGAGATGTCGTTGATTTCGTGTCTGTAAAGAATAATTGAATTAGTATATGATTATAGATCGTATGCTAACAAGCCTGTCTCTGTCAATATAAAGTATCAATAAAACTGTCATCTCTTCATTGTATGAATTTAATACCTGCTATATATTTGGTTTTGTGGCCACCGACAAGAGCGAAGCTCTTAAATTTAAGAAGAGAAGATATGGTTTTGTGCCAATTGGTTTATATTATTTTAAGGTTCATGACGTTCGCCTGGAGACATCATGATAAGCCTCATGGTGTCTCCGGGCGAACGTCCTCCACTTCACCGGGGCTCAGGATCTATTCCTGTAGTCCATGCCGGAGTATAGCGTTGACGTCGCGAATGTTGCCGAGCTCTATGCCGTGCCACCACACCGGGCGGGGGACAGCCACGGCTCGGTGACGATTGGCGTGAAGCCTGCCGCCCCCCCCCCCCCCTCGCCTTGACTGAATGAGGGGGGGGTACGTGGCAGTGGTTTGGGAAGAGGTAGAGCATCTCCCTATGTGCTTTAGTGCGGGCACCTAACCAAAGTTTTGGTTTATGCAAAAAAAAAAATATGTATGCTATGTATTTGACCCATCAGCGCCAACGGCCAGCGTGTCAGCGGGATAGAAATCCCAAGCATACATACAGCTATTAACGGAAATAAAAACGCGGCAATCATAAAAATATACTTAATACGTATTAATATGGTAATCACTACATATTATAAAACAAAGTCGCTTTTTCTGTCCCTATATCCCTTTGTACGCTTAAATTTTTAAAACTACGCAACGGATTTTAATGCAGTTTTTTTTAATAGATAGAACAATTCAAGAGGAAGGTTTATGTATATAATTTATTAGGTTTTTATATACATTAGCTAAGATATAACAATAATTGTTGGAGGGGTCGGAAAAAAATAGGCCGTCTGGGAGTTTTCAACGAAAACGCTGCCTAAACCCTTTGAGATATAACAAAATAATGTACGGTGGAATTGTGTATCTTAAATAGGTCTACAAAAAAGTCCGCGATGGCATATGTCTATCTCTTAGGGATATCATACTATATCCATTTAATACTTTAAAAAATTGGACAATTATAACGCGATAATTTGAAAGTTATTTACACAATTACGGTATGAATCCTTATTATTTTAAATTAGTTAATTAGCTTGATCACTTCATGAAGATTATTTTTCCCCTTTACATCATGCAAATTAAATGAATACTTTAGGAGATATGGCAAAATCAAAATAATACGCGAGAAAATAAATCGTGTTGCGGTGTATCCAACGGGCGCGGCGGTTGTCTGGTGCCCAAGGCCGTAGTGTATCAACTATGTATGGTGGAATATAATATCAGACATGATAAATCTGTAAATCTTAAGTTCACGCGGGCGAAGCTGCGGGTAACAGCTAGTTGTATATAATATATGTATAAATAAAATTTATTTTATCCATAAATCTGATGTGAGGGGTGATCTGTAATATATTATCGCACAAACAGCAAAGACAACAATGTCATTGTTTAGGAAACTTCTAATCCGGAACCGACTTCTCCCTATCTAGCTGACCTCAATTCTATCTTCCTAATTTAATCTGCCGTAAATTGGCATTATAGCTTTGCTATGTCTGTGAGATATGAACAACTTTTTTCTATTTTATTTCTTTTTCGGGTACCGTACCCAAACCGTAAAGCGGGAACCTTATTTCTAGAAATCCGTTATCCATGTGTCCGTCAGTCCGTCTATCCGTCCGTATGCTATGTATCTCACGTACCATGGTAGCTAGACAATTGAATTTTTGGACATGATGTATTTCTGTTGCCGCTGTTGCATTGTTATAGCAACGAATACAAAAAACAATACAAAAAAAAAACAATAAACCCATACATAAAAGTGAGTTTTGCGCCTTTTTTGTTTGAAAAACAGTAACATTAAATTAAAATAAAATATAAAATTGTAGCTGTAACTCATGAAGCCTTCATGAACCTTCTTCGTGAAGCGGACTATTTAACACAAAAATATTTTTTCAATTCAAACCAGTAGTTTCAGAGATTAGTACGTACTATCAAACAAAAAACTAACTTTTACAACTTTAACACCTTTATATTCATAGCAGTATAGTGTATTTTGCAGAAAACGAGAATCTGTACCGATTGCCATACACGGACACCTAAGTTTCTCAGCAGTCATTGTGCTAATACCATTTGTGCTAATACCACTTCAAAGGCACAAATGTCGATCGAAATAATGCAAATATACGAATAAAATTTAAGCCACATTCTATTTAATAAATACTAAATAATTGAATCGGTGACTGAAATTTGAAATTGTATTAATCAAGTCGAGCTCGTTGGATTATATCAAAACCAATTTTAGTACTTTTATGTGGCACATTCGTAATATATTAAACAATAATACTAGTAATTAGTATCAAAAAGTATTAGTATTAAACTTTAGTGTATAAATAAATTAATTTTTTAATGTCTGAACAAAAATAAATATTCGTAATCTTTTCAAGGCGTTTTATTACAGTTAATTAAGTTTTTGACATGCATGACATAGCGGATAATTTATAGCTACTTATAAGTCCTGTCTATGTAGAAGATTGCTAACTGTACCTTGAATCTATCATATTATTATTATTTCTATGAAACTTTACAGCTATGGAAGAATACGCCAGGGTTGAAACATTCCAATGCACTGCTAAAGACCTACAGCAAAAAGTACTCCTCTAAGGCACTAAAGCTGAATCGGAACAATCTTCGCATTTTGGTTAGGTTGCTTACGGGACACTGTTGTCTCAATAAGCATATTATGCAAATAGTCGGGAAGAGTGACATAAGGCACTGCAGACTCTGCTACTCAACAGAGAAAACGCCTATGCACATTCTCACTGTTTGCCCCAACCTAATGCATAGACGTAGCTCTATTCTAGGGAAACATGTATTGCACCCAGAAGAGATCAAATCTCTTGGTGCTAAAAAAGTCCTAGAGTTCATAGAAACAACAGGACTTGGACTTGAGCTGTAAATGGTGGCGATCACAATAGATCAACCCTGGTCGCAGTGATACGAAGGCAGGCCTTGCCTGGAATAGCCGCTCTTTGAATAATAATAATAATAATAATTATTATTATGCTTAATTATTGAAGGCCATCGGAGCTAAACGTCAACTTCTTAATGTCCATTATCATTACAATTTACCTTAGCCTTAGCCATTGTCTTTAAAAGCATTAATAAACAATGGGGACATCAATGTAATACAATTCAAAGTAAACCGCAATACAAGCTGCCAGTCTTTTACTGAAGGCCACAAAGGGCCCACTAAATAAATCCCTATCCCTTGTTCATTACTTAAGCAGCAGGCCCTGCATCTACGAAATAAATAAAACAATCCACCAAAATGTACGGGTCCCGTATTGTCAGTATTGTTCAAGGATTTCTGGACTTTATCATCATCACTGGCATCGCACGGCTTGCGTTTCAGATTTTTAATTATTAAATAGATTTACTTCATTTGATCTCAATAAGCTAAATATTTTGTGATATTTACACTAAATATTGCCAAATGTTTATAGTCCTAAATATATTAAAGTGATAAAACCTTTTAAGGATTTTATCGCGGCTTAAGATTTCTAGTCCTTCTGTGACCGTTGTTGTAAAGTATCCAAAACGTCGGATATAATATGGAAATGTTAATAAGCTGCGATATAACCTTTATTTTTTTCATTATAGTGAATGAAATTCGCATAAATATTGGAAAACAATATGTCCTGAATAGTCTCCTTGTAAAATTTGAAGTTAAGAAGCCTTTTAAACAACATAACAGACAAAATTATTCGATTGTAAATTGTATTCATACCATAAGATGTTAGAACATTACAAAGAAGATAGATTTATGTTAGCAATCGGAAAACTCTGAAACGATCTAAAACTTCAAAACTAATTATTTGATAATTCTTTCATCTTTAAAAAGTTCAATTAAAGTTACATAGGTTTATTTTTGAACAAAACGTATTTAGCCGAGTTGAAACTCCGAGTGATCATGTTGTCTGCAGATCCTCGACCCTCAAAAAGTAGCTCGCAGGTAGTTTAGTGGGGTAGTGCATCCAAGTACGAGTCTCCACATAGGCCCAGGGGCCTTACCCGAGGTAAACCGAATGATGAGAAAAGATTTTTCTGCGTCATTAAAGAAAAGTTGAAATTTCGAACTGAAAGTAAGTTAACTACAGTTAAATCGTTTGCTTTAGTCCGTTTGTTCATTTATATGATTTTTGAAGACATTAAAAGTTTTTACGAGGTCTGAGTAAATTCTTGGATCGTCGACTTTTACGTGGGTACTTTGCGTTTGATGATGGCGGTTGTAATTTTTCACACCGGATATCCGGAGCGGTGACATGAATAAAATTCTCGTAAAATAATATCTTTAGGTCACGTCATGTATAAATGTGTAAAAATTTAACTGGAAACTTTTGTTAAAGGTTGCATCGTACTGGGAATTATGTATCATAATTATAATAATTTACTTGTTGGTGCCTGCAGCTTCGCCCACGTGAAGTTTGAGATAAAGGCTTTTGTATTTGTTAGAATGAGATAAAAAGAAAACAAGTGAGTCACGACCTTATATCTAATATTAGAAAATACAATCTGTATTATATTATGTGTGTTGAAATACTTGTTGCTTGTTACGTTCGGCCAGTACATATAAATATTGTTCATTTAACAATTACTTCGACACTTAGTACTAATATGGCAAATATAATTCTTGTAGGAACTTTGAGTTTTTCGGAATAAAACGTAACCTGTGTCCGCATCGAAACTATCACAATTTCAATTTTCCGCTAAATCGGTTCAGTCATTTTTCCTGATAACAATAAACAGCTATATTTACAAACAATCGCATTTATAATATTAGTAATATTACTGAAACTATTTTTATTCAGACCGAATAGGCTATTAGAGAAAAGAAAGGCTAGGCTATACAAAAAATATAGTCCACTGGTGGATTAGTTGTTATAATAAAATGTATGTTCGTGATATTTGGAAGAACATTATTTATTTAAGTACACCAACAATTGATTATACGTGATATATTATGGAAAAAAATACAACAATTAATTTAATTACTTTTATAACAATTACTTACAAATGGACTCAGCGTGCATGCTTTTTTTTTTAATCATTTAAAAGGGCTTTATCGCAAAAGCGATTATGTCGCCCTGGTTAGGAGACCATATTATATACATAACTTAATTTTTAGGGTCTTTTATCTACTAACTTATACAACATTCGGGCTAAGTCCGAGAGTGGATCAGCCAAGACACTGTTACATCTTCCCAACTCATTAATAAAACTACATCTATCTCTGATGTCTTTGTTTCGGACACATTCCATCAATATATGGTATAAGTCATCAACAACATCACAGACGGAGCAATTCGGAGATGTGGTTTTCCGCATAAGGAATAAGAATTTATTGCATGGAATGTGTCCGGAACGAATCCTCAGTGCTGTTACAATTTCTGTTCTACTCAAACACGATTTATCAAACCATGGGGGACGCGCGGGATGTGGCTGGATTGTGCGATACCATATACCTTTCTCCTTAGATCTTTGGTTAAAATATTCTTTAAATAGGTCATCACATTGAATTCTAAGTGTATATATATAGGTAGTAAAAGAAGGTAAAACGTTAATAGGGATACCATCAGTAGCAGCTTCTTTAGCTAAAGTATCGACTAATTCGTTGCCAGCTAGACCAATGTGAGATGGGATCCACTGTAAAATAACAGTTTTTCCACTCTCCTTGATTTGTGTTAACATCTCTAATATGGAATAGGCTATCGTTGTACCTCGAAATGTCGAGGTGCAACGAGCCAGGTGCTGTAACGAGGTTTTGGAGTCAGTTAATATTAAAATCTTATTAGTGCTTAAAGTTTTGGTATAAGACAATGCCTCTGCAATAGCAAGAAGTTCAGCATCCATTATAGAGATATTAAAATTAATTTTAAATTTCATGCACTGTCCATCTTGTTGATCATAAAATGCTGCGCCAATGTTATTATTACTATTTTTAGAACCATCTGTAAAAATTATATAGAATGAATTGTATATTTTGTTTATATAATCGCTACAGATTAATTTTAGATGAAAGGGATTGTAATTATGTTTTGATTTAGTTAATGTTTCTACTTTGGTTTGGATATTATTTGCTACATCTATGTTATTAACCCAAGTGCTTAATGTAAACATACCTAACTTTTTTTGGCAGTCTATGGGCTTAGAGTTAAAATTTTCATGTATTAAGGTTAATAAGGGTACCCTTTTATTTCTCCAATATCTATTGCCAGCCAAAGTAGAAAGTTCCACAATAAGTTTGAATACTAAACAATTTTCAATGGATTTATTTTTAAGCCAAAATCTACCAGCTAAATATCTTCTACGTATATGCAAAGGAAAAAGGTATAACTCGCTTTCCATTACATGGATTGGCGTTGTTCTAATAAAACCGCCTATCACACGCATGGCCTGATTTTGAATTCTATCTAATTTTGATAGATATGTTTTTGTGCTATTATCATATAGAAAACTTGCATAGTCAATCCGACTTCGAATGAGAGATATATATAATTTTCGCAAATGTTTTGGATGTACTCCCCATGCTGAACCCGCCAGAAGCTTAAATATATTAAGGAACTTAAGTACTCTAGCTGATATTTCATTTATATGTTTACCCCATCTAAGTGATCGATCCAGCCACACCCCCAAATATTTCACAGTATCTACTACATCCAGAGAGTTATTATTTAAACATAAACAAAAGTCCAGAGGACGTCGTAGCCGTCCTTTGTTAAAGATACATACTTTACTCTTATGGGTCGAAATGTCTAAATTTAGATTATAAAATAGTTTAGATAGAATGTTAAGTGCTAGCTGTAGATTATTCCTGGCATCAGTCAAATTATTTGAGCTTAAGTACAATACATAGTCATCAGCATATTGCAAAATGGATACATTAGAAATAGATTTACATACATATATTGTGCCTATATTAAATAAAAGTGGTGACAGGGGGTCCCCCTGAGCCAATCCACGACCTGTAGTTCGAGAGATCTCATAGTCTGAATTTTGAATACACAAGTATCTTTCTTTCAGAAATGACCATAAGTATCTACAAATATTTGATCCCACACCAAGGTCATCCAAACAAAGTAATACATTGCGAATGTCAATATTATTATATGCGTTCTCAATATCAAGGAAACACCCAATAGTAAATAAATTTTTAGAAAAACCAATTTGAATTGAGGAAACTAAACAGGTTAAGCTATCTAAAGTCGACAGTCCCTTCCTGAAACCCTTGGTCTCTTCGGAAAAAAGATCATTATGCTCCATAAACCATTCTAGTCTGTAATTTATTATTGAGTGAAATATTTTGCAAATGCAGGACATAAGAGAGATAGGCCTGATGGAGTCTATCGAAGTAGCATCACGTCCAGGTTTTGGTATGGGTGCAATACGTACTTGGCGCCATTGGTAAGGAACAAAAGAATATGACAGAAACTTATTATAAAGAGTTAATAAAACTTCTTTGCCCCTTTCGGGTAGGTTTTTAATCATCGAAAATGATATATTGTCGCACCCGGGTGCAGTATCTTTTAACTTTATGCATTTTTCGAGTTCTTGTCTGGATAACTGATATTCAAGCTGTGGGTTAACTGACCGGAATTGAGGATGAGGTGGTGTACAATAATCTGGGGATAAATTACATAGAAGTGTTTCAGCTAAATTTCTGTCCACATGAAATTTTGATGATCTGTATCCTTTTAAAAAGCGTAAACGGTGCCACATGTTATTGGCTGTAGTATTTTCGTCTAAGGAAGAGCAAAAACTGTGCCATGACTCACTTTTGGCCTTCCTTAATAGTCTTTGGGCGGTTCGGATCTTATTCCGAAGTATACTTAAATTATTAGGAGTGGGATTGTGTCTAAAGCGAGAAAGGGCCAATCTTCGTTCCGCCACAGCTTTTGATAGGGTGGGATTCCAAAATGGTTTGGGATGAAATTTATTATTGGGATTTACCGGAATTTTAAAAAATGGTATACTTAGGTCTGCGGCCTCATTTATGATATCGACAAAAGCATTATAGCTGCTTTGCAAATCATTGAAATCAACTATATTTCTTTCAGCTAATAGTTTCTCTATAATTTTAGAATAAAGCAACCAGTCAGCCTTCTTAAAATTGCGTTTTTTAATAAATAGAGGAACAACAGTATTTGAAATTGATAGTTTAACCATAAGGTGGTCACTTCCCAAGCTTTCATTTATTACCTGCCAATTGAATTTAAAGGAAATATCAGAAGAGACCAAAGATATATCAGGAGAGGACTGTTGCAGAACATCGTTAACTAATTTTATACGAGTAGGATTTCCATCATTTAGAGTGACTAAATTATTATCAATTAAGGCATCAAAAATTTGAATGCCTCGAGAGTCCGTTTTGTTGGACCAGTTGGTGTGGTGACCATTAAAATCTCCAAGAATTACAGTCCGCGAAGATCCCAATGAAAAGACGTAATCCCAGTCACGTTGAGTTGTGTGGACATTTGGTGGACAATACAAAGATATAACCGTTTCAATATGATCACAATTAAATATTTTTATACATACCATCTCTATATTATTATTGGATTGTAACGGATATAATTGAGATTTCAATGATTTGTGCGCAAATATACACACACCGCCCCAACCGTCAGGTCTATCCCGTCGATAAATATTATAATCTTTTAGTGTAACATCAATATTCGGAACAAACCACGTCTCGCTAATCGCCGCAATATCTATTTTAACCGTACATAAAATATGTTCAAAATCAGCTAACTTATGTTTTAAACTCTGGGCGTTCCAATGCAAGATATTAATTTTATTTATTTTTGCCATCAAACATTTTTAGTAAAAAAGACCAATCCGGTATGTTATGAAAAATCCAAGATATTATCCATTCTACGCAGGTTTGTACCGAATTTTGTATTTTAATTATAATTGATTCATCTCTTTGTAATAGTATGTTTTTAATTTTAAGTATTAATATATTAAAAGAAAAGTCTCTTTTTTGTCTTCTTCTGCTCTCTTGTATATTATCTTCGTCAGGCGTTTGGTCACTGTACTGCATATCTATATCACTATTATTCTCCGTGAACGTCTCTTCTTCGTAATCGGATTTTTGACGATCCTTACGTCTTTTCTTCTTTAAAGACGGTCCTTTTTTGGAGATGTTTTCTTCTATAACCTGACTTTCTATAATCTTTGGTAGGTTTGTAGATGCTACTTGTGCATAGGAAAGGCTTGATTGAATTTGTGAGGTGAGTGTTGCATTATCAGACATAGGTGGGTTTTGAATGGCGGGTTCGTCGTATCGTGCGGGCGTAGAATGTGGAACATAAACATCTATTGCTTTTCTGTACGAACAGTTAAATTCGGCCATGATTTCACGAATTCTTCGTTCTTTTATATATACTGGGCACGCCCTATCCAAAGCCATATGCTTATCATTGCAATTGATACATTTGTATACTGTGATGTCGCAAGTGTCGTGTTTACCCCCACATTTTGGGCAATATGATTTTAAAGATGGGCACATTTTACGTGTATGTCCGTACCTCCAACATTTTGAACACTGTGTTACGGGGAACACATACGGTTCAACTCCTACTTTCATATCGAAGATGTATATATAAGTAGGCAACGAGGACCCTTTGAAGGCCACTCGAACCTTTTCACAATCGGACCAGCCTATATCGTCTTTATTTTTTCTCTGAAGGCGTTTCACATTAATCACATCGGTGGTACATGAAATAGATTTAATTAAGTCTTCTTCTGTTATGTCTAACTCAATATCTCTTATTATTCCATAAGACAAACCTACCTCAAAAGGTCGCTGAAACCTCCAACCCAGTTCTATAAAATGGTCGCAGTTTATTAAATGGTCTACACTTTCCTCATTACTGACCTCAATACTCACTTTATACGGATTAATGTATTTAACTTTCGAAATGTTTGATATGTTCTGAGCCTTAAATAATTTAGCGAGCGCAAACTGCTTAGGGAACATAGTTTTTGAAGTGACGGTCAGTTGAATACACTCTCTCAGCGTTCTCAATCTCTGCTTCCTACGCACAACTTCAGTCCACTCATCTTGGCCTTCATCTTCCTCTCGTCTTCTTTTATGGGTTATATTATTCCCGTTTTCTACTATCATTTCTTCCTCATTACATTGTGTTAGTTCATCATTCAAGTTTAAGTTTTCATTTAAGTGTAAGTTTTCATTTATATTTGTTGTGCTATCACTAGCTTCGCCCTCCTGTATTGTTTCTTGTTCCATTGTTATTAAGATGTAAAATCGCACGCACTTGAAGCAGCCAGCCGGCGCACGCCGGCTAGCGAACAATCGTAGTAAACAATTCCGAGACTGATAAGGTCGCGCGCACTAGTACAGCTTACAATACGTCTTTGCAATACGATGCGCCGATCGAAACTGTGCATGCTTTACAATTATAATCATTCACAAATAACTGTGTAATGTTCTAAAAGCAGTTTAACCAGGAATCATAACATATAATTAAAAAAGTCGGTTTACGGACGGTAGTTTGACGTGACAGCGTCAAACATTACATGCAGCACGAACCGAACTGAGCTGTTCGCTCGAGCCGATCATGCCTCTCTCTGGTTCGTTCCGCTCTCTCGCTGGCGGAACGCTACATGACGTCACTTTTTTCGTGCATGCTGCCCGTAATATCGAGTTATTAGTCGTAGTCACGTCAAAAATAACGTGAAGACTTTAACATGATATAATATACATCACTTTCGATTCTCATTGGTCGGTAACGCGCCTGCAGTGCCTGCACCTTAGAATGTCGATGGCCACAGGTTCATACATCAGTGACTCAGGTAAACTGTTATAAACCTATACTTATGTAACTGACCCGAAACTGTTATTTTATATTACTAAAAAATCTTGCCTTTATAAATAATCAAGATTTATCTTTATCTTTAATAATGGCGCTGTCACACTACTGTAACAAAATATTTACTAACATTGAACATTTTAAAATGTTTTGTAACAACCACTTTACATCATGTAATGGTTGTCACAAAATGTTTAACTTTCAAACGTTAGTAACCATTTCTGCAGCAGTATGACAGCATCATAAAATTTGTACAATTCAGTGTAAAGAGAAGTTCCATTAATGATAAATTATATTAAAAGAAATATATAACATCATTAATTAGGCGCAGTCTGTCATAAACATGAAAATATCAATATTGTTTGTGTCCTCATCTTTACACAGTTCGGTGACCCTTACAGTAATTTTATACTGCAGAAACGAAGTTAGCGCAAATTAAAGCCGGTCGTCCCTCAGGCGTAATAAAATAAATGCACTGTTCTCGTTAAAATTACAGGCAGGCCTAGGATATTTTTAATTTGAAAGCATTTTTATACGTTTTTTATGATTAAAATGTACCTAGTTCATATCTATCGCCATTATTAAATTAATTGTAGAGCTCGTGACCTACTTCACAAATGGAAGAGCAGATTTTTATAGATAAAAGTCATTTCAATAAGATCTTCTTGGTATTTTAATGGCTGCGTTCATTTCATTTAAAAGGGTTAACTTGGACTTCGTTAATATTAAAATATTAAATATTAGTAAGCCCCGTGGGTTTGCCTTATAATGTAAGATAATATAATTATAATATAAGATTGAAGTATAAAAATAAGCACCTGCTCAAAAAATTAATTACACTTTAATTTTACTTTTTAGATTTTGACACCAAGACCATGATAATATTTTTTTTAAATTCTAGCTCCTAATTTTGTTTCGCCATATTTAATTTTAATTTTATACATTACTCAAAGTAAAATAAAAATGGTCCCCATTTTATATTTTGGCGGAAAGGCTGGAAAATTGTTAAGTAAACCTTTTAAACATTAAATGTTAAAAACTCTTTTAAGCCTTTAAATTAAATCAACGTTTCACGAGCCTGTAAATCTTCGTGTAAGGTAAAATTGACCCCAATCTTTTCCAGTAACATACTCTTGTAAAAAAAATCATCGTTTTTTGGCGAACGAGTTGAATAAAAACCGCAAACATTTTTTCAAACTGTAGCGCTATTCAGATTGGCGTTGAAAGGCGCTGAAAGTTTGCACTTTTAACAATGGTTAAGTAATCACCGTGCCTCTTGTGAATGAATATTTTTCAGTTCTTTCATAAAGATACGGATTTTTGAGCTTTAGTGTTTGAGGGGTTAAATGTTTCACATTCACCTTTGTGTCGTTCCCTGATGGTTTTATGAAACTTCTTGTAAGGCTCAAGGCCATATCGAAGTAACCTTGTGCCGGTTTTGTTGTTTTCTATTATATTATAGTCTATTATGATATTTGTATTACAAGGCCGTGTCTAGATTTAGAGAGAATGGATAGAGATTATTGTTAACGTGCCCACTTCTAACTTCAAACAATACAGCTCGCTTTGTTCTAAGTCGACTTTGATGTGTATTTCAGAAATTTCATTTAGATATATATTCGAAATATAATCACCAAATAAAAGTTAGGTAAGTATCTAATCGGATAACGAGCAATCGAAGTTGGAGGCGAGTGTAACATACAGAGTATGTAGCTGTTATAGAGCGGTAATATTATTGGTTTGTGTGAAAATGAAAACCGCCAAATATATGCTGAGTTGGTTCTGAACTCTTATTGGCCGACTGATGGCCATTCATAGATGATTGGCTAATGGAACGTACACAGTTCACTGATTGGTTGATTTGCTATTATATCAGTTACAAATCACTAATAAATTCGAATTTTTGTACCTTACCTTACTACTCTATTCGGTTATAATATGCTCGATGTGTTGAGTGTACCCAACACATTGAGCTCAATATACTCAAGCATAATATTATAATATGCAAGTTTAGAAATCAACAAGATATTTATTTCCGGGCAGTAGTGTTACTGGTTTTTTACAATCATTTGAAGATGTCCTTGAGTTCATCATGCGCTCTAATTATTAAAATATACTTTAACGTATTCCTGATTCGAATTTGTTATTTTAGAAAACTTTGTCAAATACAAGAGAGAATTTTTGAAATTTTCTATATTTAAAATTTTTGAAATTCCAAGACCTTTCAGTCTGAAAATACCGTCACGTTACAGCTTAATAATATTTTATGTATACAAAAGCAGCGGGTGTAAAATGGGAAAACATCCTATATTCTGAGCATCGAACTTCGAAATCAACAGGGCGTGTTATCGACAAACCCTGATAGGATGGATATTTTTAGATATTTTTTGGATAATACGTGAGCAAATTTTTACGTTCCGATTTTACGTTGAAATTTCGTGAAGGTTAAATGAATCCATTGAGATGTAATAAAGGTTGTAATTTAGCTTATTATATTATTTTTTACTATCTATACGTTTGATAACAGTCCTTACAATGTACATATAGTTAAACCAATGTTATTTTAACTTCCAAAGCAAAAAGAGGGGTGTTACAAGTTTGACGGCTTTATGTTTTGTATCTGTGTATGGACTATGGCTTTGTACCTCTGATCACGTCACTCTGGTCCCGTGGTAAGTTCTCAAAGAGAGTAAAAAATATGGTTGAAAAAAAAAGTAAAATTATTCCTTAGATCATAAAAGCCCAATCTAAAATTATATTTGTGACCTTAACACAGGTTGCTCAGAACATCAAAAGGTCGAATAGTGGTATTATGTAGTAACTAAACAAACGTACATAGACAATAGGGTAGCGTGTAAATCTAATAGAGCACGGATTTATGTTGCATTGTTATAAATCCAGCTGGACAATGACGGACATTTGCTCGGATTCATCACGTGCAAAGCCACAAATGCCACGCACAGCTTAGTAAAGAACACACGGAAGGAGGGATTGGAGAATTTCACTCCGCTTTACCCGGAGTAAGTTTTAACTATCTCGCGTTTGCGTTTTGTATGGAATATCGCTGCGGGCCCTCTGAAACTTTATGATTTCATGCAAAATGCGTCACACACGTAATTGAAGTTGTTAGGAACTTGGACCCGATTTTAAGCACTTTGAATTTGAATCGCATACACCAAAAACGTTAACACTTTACAGACAAGGAATTGTTCAGAACTCCATTATTATAATCATTCTACAGATCAATTGATATCGAACAAAATTATATAATAAAGAAATACTCTTCCCACAATTATTGAGGGCATGCTTAAACTCTCAACTATTGTCAGTGTCTATATTTAAAGTTCGCATCATCTAACCGTGTACTACACGGTCAAATGATGCGAACTACTACACGGCGTGTAGTATAAAGACTTAGAAGAGAGATTTGTGCCAGTGCTCATTTTTTTTAAATTTTTATACCCTTGATGGAATATTATTCGGAAATTTTTTAGTTGAATGTCTATAATGTGAAAAAAAGTTTCACTTTTATTGTGGTTTCATAAAACCACATAACCTTTGTTATATTATGAATATTTATCATGCTTGTCATTATTTATTTTCTCCAATGTATAAAAAAGCTGTAATATTCCTCATCTCAAGCTGCACATTCCTGAAAGCCGTGTGTCACCACGTTGTCCCCTTCGACCTCTGGCTCTGACTTTGATTGATGTCCATGGACTTTGAACGCGAGTGTTGCTCTCCTGGGCTTCCAGCAATCTTGGATGATGAAGCGTCATCATATATTTTATATTATTCAAACATTTGCTCTTTGAACCCTTTATCGCTCTTTTGTAAACACAACACTATTTTTCTCGTTTAAAACAACTACATATCTAACGTTGTATTTAAATTAAACTAATTTGCATTCTATTTAATCTATGAGAGGGCATTTCTACAGTTAGAATATCGGACATATTATATCAAGTCAAATATCGAGATAAAATTTTATTTTTCTAATAAACTGAGCTTTATAGATAAAGACTTCAAGACTGGCCGCATTCGTTCAGAACCCTTATTCGATTTCCGATTTTTTTCCGCATTAGCAATTGTAAAATGAACTCCGTACGAAATAAAACAAACGCGTACGGCAGTCAATGTACTTGTATGTTTGTATTAATTTGATGCATTTCTGTTTCCGAACGCGGAAAATGAATTCAAAAATCGAATACGGATTTCGAACGTATGCAGCCAGTCTTGAAGTCTTTTTCTATAAAGCTCAATTTATTGATATAAAATAAAATGTTATCAAATTTGACTGGATATAATATGTCCGATATTCTAAACTGTTGATTATAAATAACAGATCATATAAAATACTTCTTATTTACTCGTGTTACAATGTAATCCGGACGGTGTAAAGGCATATATTGTTTAATTTTCCCCAGCCGAGTCGTTATCTATTATTAACGTAACATTTGCTGGAATGTACATTGCATGCATTCATGCATTATATGGTGAGTTAACGTACTGCTGAAGTCTCAAATTGTTTACTAACAGGCAGTATGAATACTTGGTGAAGCGCATACTTCAGTACCTATAGGAAAATACCTATGAAATTGAATTATATATATTATATTTATTATTTCTTACACAAATTATTCTTAATTGTATGGTTTAGAATCGTCGCGCTTATTTTAATATAAAAATTAATTGAAACGCAATCAATATTTCGGCTTAGTTCATAATTAATACTATTTATTTTAATGTAAATATCGATTCCTATAAAGGTCCATGTTAAATGTGAGTGGCAAAGAATTGATCGTCTTGGCGTTCATTGAGGGAGGTCTATATTCAGCAATGAACGGATAAGGGCTAAAACAACAAGACTACAATTCCTATTCCAACTTTCAATTAACAGCGTAGATACGTAAAACATTAAAAATATGTAATCAATGATGGAATACGGCATACATATAAAACGTCATAACGGCATTTAGTTAAGAGATTTATCATAATAGCATTTTGACAATTCACACGCAATAAACTCGAAATAATAAAAGCTTAAAATGAGTAAGTAAGCAAAATCGTAAAATTAAAAATATACCCCCCATATATACCCAAGATACGGACCTTTCTGAAACAACTTAAGCAAACAATTGATTAAGCTTAATACCTATATACACAACATAATAGTATGTAATATAAATTATAAAGCCCTTTGACATAACGGACAAGTGCTTAATACCCTAATACCTTAATTAATACGACTAGAAAGGTTAAAAACTATCATTATCACCTCCAGTCGTTTATACCCTCGTCACCGCTTGTACTTAATATTTAAAGCCCTCGCCGATGTCGATGTAAATCTTACTTAGGAGACCCTACGCTGCCCACTGATTACATTGCCCTTGGCGTAGAATAAATACAACAGTTGGTTAACGGTTTAAAAAAAGTGCGTGCGTACAAAGTACACTGACAGAAGTGAAACTTTAATTTCTAATATAATACTAAACGAATACACCAACCAGTAGCGTTGCTTCATGCTACGTTCGCCCTTTCTCTTTCTCTCTTAATCGGTCTCAATCGCTCTTTCCCTCTTCTTCGACAACTTTGCACATGTTCGTGACGCGTTTCATCCGTAAAAAAATTACCCTCATGCGCGTAAAGAAGCTTCACTTCAAAAAATGTATTTAAATCCACTAATCAAACAATTTTTGTAATGATTTGTATTAATTTGAAAATATTCGAGTTTACGAAGACCAGTGTTTAGACTTTTTTTTTCTTACCTAAATTGGAATATCGAATATGATACGGCTGTTATCTTTCATTGAGGTTTGTTTTGCTTGGTGAATATAGTTAGGGCCTGTGAATAACCTTGGCGCTTAAGTTTCTTTATTAGGAATCAAAATATGATAAAGAAAAAGTACCAATCTATCTCGTTTACAAACATATAATATACTTAGCTAAGTAAAAGAAGCGTCTTAATTTGCGACTGGTCCGAAATCTTGCCGTAGCTCAATTATTTATATGGCATATATGGTTCAAAATGAGGACATCTGCCAATTTTTACCGATATAACGCAAACAGTAAGCTCATTGAAGTGGCAGTGTTCTGGTCACATACTCCATAGAACATATGGCCAATGGAGCAAAAGGTTCATGAATGGAGGCCACGTTAAGGTAGACGAAGTATCGGTCGGTTATTAACCAGGTGGGGAAGCGTTCTCCCTGCAGTGGCCGGTCCTTGTTGGAAGCGAGTGGCAAGGGATCGGTCGTCATGGATTCTTCGAGGGTGGCCTATGTATAGCAGTGGACGGATAAAGTATGATGATTATGAAAAAGTAATACAAGCTTATCAAACCCCCTATCTATTGATCGAACTTCATGAGCGTGACGTCCAAGACTCATAACAACATTAGATTTATTTTAGTTAGTAAACCTTAGAACGATACTTACAACTTGACAAGATTTTTGAAGTGAAACTTCTTTAGAATCGTTGTGATTTCAAACCGGATGCAACGAAAAAAATGACAGGTAAGAGACACAAATACAAAAATGTGTAGGATGAAGCCGTGAAAGAATTAGACAGAAATATACATACTATTATATATTATCGGTCTCTCCTCTTTGTCCCATATAGTCGCCTGTAATTCATAAGCCAGAGCGAGATATGAAATGTCGGTGTGTATGTATATTGCACACTGTTTAATACTAGCGTTTATTTGAGAATTTAAATCGCACACACACTTTTTTTTATCGAGTTAACGATTTCAGCAGCAAGCAAAAAAATGCCTGTAATCCATCCGAAATCATTAATTGGCTGTCTTGGCGCGGGTGAAGTATAAAGGCTGAAAACGATGTTATCTCATGACCATGATTATGAAACAAAAAAATAATATAAAATAAAAATAAGTATAAACGTTATAAGAAGAATTTAATATTAGCCTTTTCAATATTTGTTGAATTATTAAACAAAATAGATTGTGATAAAAAAATGTTTAGTTTTTTTACGACCTTACTAATTTATTTTTACTTTGATAATGGTTTTGACGCACGATGCCGAGGAATATAACAAATTTCCCTCAGTCATTAATAATAAAACACCTGTTTATGGAGTAATGGTATGAAATTTCTAAAACACCAAAGGTCCCACAAGGAATGTTTTTTGACCAACACAGCATACATTTACAAGTGACTATAATATTTATAACATGATATTCATTTCTTAAAGAACGGCTTGAGGATAAGAGATATAAGCTTAACGTTTCCTCTTAATATTTCTTTTACTTTAATACAATTCTTGATTTAAAAAAGTTGATGACTTTTGCAAAATAAATTCTAGAAAGAAGTAAAATTTATTCAACAAGAAAAAAACGTCGTGCCACTTGTTGATCCATGTTTTACTTAACAAGATTTAAGCTGAAGATTGAAGTCTGATTCGATTACGGCAGGCTTTTAGAAAAACGGCTTCATAATGAGAACACAGAAAAGAGAATAAAAACGTTTTCCTCAAGCTAACGATTCAATGATGTCGTTAATGTGAGATTTATTTAAAGCTACATTTGCTAAGTATATATTATGATTGATCAAGTCCATTCGTGTACTTAGTATTAAGTTGCTTTTATTTTATTTTCTTTATTTTCATCCATTGAGTACTTTTGTTAAAATTAAACCTTTTGGATAAATAAAGAATAGGATTGAAGAAACGTAATCCTCAGACGATTTTTTTTTATAAATATACAGAAAACTCATAGAATATTGAAATGTATTATATTTGTCGGGCGCTTATCGCATTAGAAGTTTTTTTGAGGTCCCGATATTTTGACAATTTCAATCACTATCTAAAGTACTGGAAAATGACAACAAATCAGAAAATACCTGTCACGTCACTTGTTCATAATTATTACTTCGACTTTTTTAGGTTAAATTAACTTATCCTTGAATCCAAAGCAGTATATCCTTTACAGAAGAATCATCAGACACAAGTTTATAAATTCCACTATCCATGGATGATGGAATTTATAAACTGGTCACAGACAGGCCATGACCTGTGACCAGTTTATAAATTCCAAACAAAATTGTAAATACTTGGTAACTCAATCAGGTTATAATTTTATACTATTAAGCTCAAGAGTCAAGAGTTTGTTTGTTTGAACGTGCTAATCTCAGAAACTATTTGTTGGATTTGAATGAATATTTCAGTGTTATATAACCCATAAACGAGTAAGACTACCTATAAGGTTATAATATATCATCTTATCTTACACTAATATATAAAGCCAAAGAGTTTGTTTGAACATAATTTTGGTAGGCTATATATAATATCAGGAGTATCTACAGTAAAAAGCTTAAAGCTACTTTAAATAAATCGTTCACTTGCATTAAGGAAAACTATAAATCTCAACTTAAATATTTCATAGTTAATTTTTGTAACTACGCCTACGTTCAAGCGTCGTACATGAAAGGAGTATTTAACGTCTAATGCAAGAGTTTGATAACTAAGTTGAGAGCGAGTCCATTTGCAATGGCACTCAACTCCCTCATTTCTTTACTCCATCGCTTATGTACAAAGTAGTTTCTATATATTTCGAATGGAAATTGCCTTTCGAAATTCTGTTATGTATGAAATTTCAGATGTTTTAAATAAGATTAATTACAAAAGGCGGCGCGAAAACATCGTGAGGAAACCTGCATGCCTGATGAGATTGAAAGTCTTAGAAGGTATGTGAAGTTCACCAACCCGTACTGGGCCAGCGCGGTGAACTATTGACCCATTACCCTCCTCTCCTGATTTCGAGGAGGAGACCCGTGCCCAGCAGTGGGACATAAAGGGTTGATACTTTATACATACATATTATTTCGTGATTGATGCGAGTGGCAAGGGATCGATCGTAAGGCGTATAGTCAGCAGTGGACGCATAAAGGCTGATGATGATGATGATGATACATATTGTAGTATACTCGGTTATCATCACAGATACCACAATTACACGGGCTCGACAACATACGATATTTGTTGGTCGCAGGCGCACGTCCACTCTCGCCCATGGCTCTCGCTGTAGTGACGTGCGCCCCCGCCCGTACCGTGAGCACGAGATCATGTTTTATAACTATTAAGATAGTTATACACTGACTACAAACACAAAACATATTATAGATCATACTCATCACACAAACATTCGTCCTGGGTGAAAATCGAAGCCGCGACTTAGCAGTCAGGGTCACTCACTAGAGTCTAGATCAACAGATCAATCAAGTCACAGCTTTATTGCCTGAAAGTTACCCGCCTTATAGTCTGTTTCAATTTTGTACTATGATTATAATATTTAAGTGAAAGCTTTACTACGACTTCTATGACAGGTGAAGTTAATTAATTTATTTTGCATTATTGAACAACAAAATATAGATACAGAGTTAGGCTGTATTTATTATAATTTTGACGCACACAATAATAATATTTTTGGCTCTGCGTAGATTTATGTCCTTATGATATGAGAAAATATTTTGCGAACGAATGATAATAAAAGATGCATTGGCACCAAATAAGACAACTGGAATTACTTCCTAGTACGCCTTTTACTTTTTATTAAATTCGTTGCGGGTTCTAAGACAGTTAGGATATTATAATAAGATCATATTGACGGACGATTTAAAACTGCCGCTGTTTATTCTGCTCCTAATTGCAGGGGAAACAAACCCCTTTATAAAAACACCAGTTTGCCAATCTGTGCTATTGTCTGATCTCGCCCTGCTTTTCTATGCCATAATTGCTTCTTGAAAGGTTATGAATTATATCTGCGCAATCGATATTAGCCAGAAATAGATCATTAGAAAGTATGATAATATATCAGCCTTTATCCGTCCACTGCTGAACCTAGGCCTCCCTCGATGAACGCTAAGACAACCGGTCCCTTGCCACACGCATCTTGTCCATGCACGGAGGTCGTTTATTTGCCAAAAAAATTGTCGGTCTTTGTACAATTTTATAACTCTCGCACGGATTGACAAATTTTGATGAAATTTATAAATGTATTTATTAGAAACATGAGGCTAGCCACCATGATAGGCTTAGTAAAAAAATGTTTGAACAAACTGTAAGTATTTGAGGAGCTCGTGAGCTCGCGGATCGACTCACTAAGCTAAACAACGCTTGCCGAGGTTGGATGGGTGACCATCTTTACATAAGAGACTGCTCCGTGCCTTGGAAAGCACATTAAGCCGTTGGTCCCGGCTTTCAAGCGTTGATCTTTGACAGTCATTACGAGTCGTCAGAAGCCTGCGAGTCTGACAACCAGCCTAAGCGCGTGGTACCCTATCACCCAGCTACAGAGTTGTGAAGGTCAGATAAGCAGTCGCTCCATTTGAATTTGGTTTTTAGATGAATCCGGCTAAAATGGAATCCGACCCCAAAATATAATTAGAAGAAGGCTAGGCAGATAATGATGACACTATAAGTATCTATGGCAAAGATCCGATTAACAAACTAACACGTACAGCTTTACTGAAACACGATAGGTACGCTTAATAGTAGTTATTAAAAGACGTAAATCAAATTAAATTTAAGCCTTATGCACTGTCCAGATATTCTGATGTACAGGGCTGTTTCAATACGAGTGGAGCGTGAAATTCTTGTTTGTCACAAGCTAGATAAATGTTTTTTAGTTGTACAACATTTTAGGTCGCACTGTCAAAATACATTTATACGTTGATTGGGTTTTAAATTATAACGTACGTTTCTATGCTGTTTGCAATAAAAATAAAAACTTGATAACGATTGTCGTTTCAAAATACTAAATTGGAATTAATGCTATACATTGGGTTTGGACTGGCAGAAAAAATATATTATATTCCTTTATGTTGAGGATATTGGAAAATCATATTTATTCATACTAGACAAGAATAAGCAAATAAGTTCTATAATGGTGATTAGCAATTATTGCCTTCCATAGACACCCGCTATACCAGCGGGTGTCTATGGTCCAGCGGGTATATATAATCAATAAATATAATAAAACTTATTTATATGTCTTACTTATACTTTTTAAAATTAGTTATTTTTTGAGTCGGTACCAGCCAAAGCATAGATAACCTTAAAAAACATCTACTCAATTACTGGGTGTACTCGTATGAGTACAAAATCAATAATTGCAAAGAAATTTATAATAGATGTGAGAGTATTATATTATGTATTCAAATGCTGTGAATTGTGATTAAACTGTCCTTCTTGGATGGACCGACTCCGAAAATAACTAATTTTGAAAAGTATAAGTAAGACATATAAATAAGTTTTATTATATTTATTGATTAATTATTTTTGTTAATTATCTTCACCTCGAAATATTTAAATATTATTTTTAATTTTTTAGTTGTACATAATTTAAAGATATAGGTTTGAAGTCGGTTTTGGTTTTTTATTTAAAATTAACTTTATATCTTGAACGTCCCTAAGTCGTATCGGTTCAGAAATACGGTGGGTAGTTTGCAGGCAGGAAGTGACCTACAAATCGTACATATTTACTCTGTATATGGCTATAAAGGTTGTTTGAATGTGTGTTCTACAATTTTAGTTTTAGACATAATTGCACGTAATACTCAAATGTCACATCCTTATTATTATTTTAATTACTGAAAAAAGTGTGTGTCTCAGCTCCGACGCACGACAGGGTTTAGCTTTTTATTAAGACGCTGAATAGAGCTAATCAAATCTGCGATTTCAATTTTTAAACCACGCCCACAATGTCTTCGACGCCACAGCGCCATGCTTGTATTTAAAAAAAGCGGTAAAAGATCGAACTATTACAGCATTGCATATTGCAATATTAGCATTGTCTGTGATCAATGAAAGTAAGTTAACCAATAGATGGCGTTTTAATAAATAATACATAATATTTTTCAGAAGCGTTGCAATTAAATAGATAGGGCCAATAAGAAAGTCGGATATTTTTAGTTTTATTTTTTTACTATTACAAATTTAAAAATTATAATTAATGCTTAAACACATCATTTGAAGGAGTATTTATTGCGTTAAATTTGTCAGTTATAATATTTCTCTACTTGTATGTAATACATGCGCGGGTTTTTTATAGAAGAGGATAAAATGGGTATGCGGCGCACCTGATGGGAAGTGCTCACCAACAACGCCCATAAGAATCTGCGTTGTTAGCCTTAAAGGAATAGGAAGGGGGAGGGGGGTCGTGTAGAGAGAGAGAGATAATATCTACATTTTTGTTTGTTGTTTTTTAATACGTATTCACATTTTGGTCTCTCAAGTTTTTAATTTATATGGATTAAAAATCATAATAAAAATCTATTACCGAATATTTTTTATTATTATTTTTATACCGTGAATTAAGAACATGAAATTAATCTATAGATATAAATAAAATTGGAGCGTCTGTCTGTAATATTAAAATAACCACTTTTTACTATATGCATTAGAAGAGTATCACGGGTAGGTATGTTAGCTACGGTAGACATAAAAAGAAAAGAGATAAAACATTAAACAAGGACAGGGGTTGAGAAATTATTATCGTGGCGTGCATGTTAGTTGGGATGATCCAAATTATAATAGGTACTTACTTTACAACTTCATTCATGTGTTTTAAAAAAAAAGTAAAGTAAAGTATCAACCCTTATATTTCCCACTGCTGGGCACGGGTCTCCTTCCTCGAAATCAGGCGAGGAGGGTAATGGGCCAATAGTCCACCGCGCTGGCCCAGTGCGGGTTGGTGAACTTCACATACCTTCAAAGACTTTCAATCTCATCAGGCATGCAGGTTTCCTTACGATGTTTTCCTTCACCGGTGAGCGAACGATGGCCTCGTGTGCACTTAGAAATTTAGAAAAACCCATTTCAAGGCACACACGGATGGGTCAGGATCGAACCCGGAACCCTCGCATAAGAGGCCGAGTCCGTCCACCACGAGAGCATGTGTTTTTATTTCATAATAAATCTTCTATTTTCTAGTCTCCATTTATTTCTTTTGTTTGGCATTTTTTTAATATTATTTTTCTCTCTCTTATTCACACTAAAGTATATTATTTATTTACACCTTTATTGACAAACTTGTTGTAGCGTTCGGGGTTGTAGAACCTGTGATGCGATCAGATTATAGAAGGTCAATTGTTGACATTGGTCAATGATAGATGGCGCTTATGCCATTGGTAATATTTAGTTTAATATATTTATTGTTATATTGTTAATAATTATCCCGAAATTACTTACGTTGCGCATGCACGTTACATTATATCTTTGTTAAATACAATTTTATATAGCAAAAATATTAATTCGCGAGCGGCGCGTTGTATTGTGAAAAATGACATAGGTCCGCTTAGCAACGCGCCTCAGCGCTTACTGTCGAATCACATAGAAGTAAAAGAGAAGCAACATAATGCCATCTTTAGCACGTTGGCCATGGATATTAATATAAGAAATAAATTAATATTATCAAAATCTGATAAGCAATCAAAAATTTAATTTACACAAAAATTTATAATAATATTATCTGTTACTGTTGTAAATTTTACCAACATATATTGTTAAATAAAGGCGATATTTACGTTAAAAGTGCATTAAACACTGCTTAATTGCGATTTTTTTTATCGAGAAAATTTTTATAAAACGTGTTTTTGACTTTTGAGTAAAATTAGAAATATGATGAAGTTTAACATATATTTTTATCACGACCGTAAACCGTCTCAATTTTGCTTAAAATATGTTTAGGTGAAGCCTATTTGACCCTGTTCAGCGCCTTAAATAAACAATGAATTCTTTTAAATACATAGCATAACAACAAAAACATAAACAACAATAATTTAATAAGCTAAACAACATCTTTAAATGTTGAGACAATCGGTTTGTGTTTAATAAGCATTAATAATGTTACAAATTAACAAAATATGTAAACAACATTCCATTATAATTTCTATTCATATTATAATTTATTAGTAAAGTAACAATTCAGAAATCGACACCTTTCAGAGCGTGTCAAGTCGTCTGCGAGGGATCGTCGAATCTGCTCATCTCTAAAATCGGTCAAGTGGAAATCAACAATGGGGTTTATGCTGAAGCAGAATAATTAATATAGCTCCAAGAATTAGCATGTTCAAGTAGCATAGTCAGCCGTCTTTATCGTTAAGGATTAATTAATAAAAATAAGAACATAAAACTTGAACGTACATTTTAGAAGTTCATAAAATAAGATGCAAATTATTATGTTGTTTTTTTTATTATTTTACTTTTACACATTAAATGCCGTGATGCTGAGATATCGTGACGCCCCCATACGCAGTCGCTTCCTCTCGACTACATTGTGTGAGGAAAAAGTAAAGCTCGTGTATGTGTCCTCGGCCTAGTCTTCCCAACTAGGTATATTTGGGGTCAGTTTTAAATCTAACGGGATGTAGCTGAACTACCAGTACTTTAAATGATTGCGGTACTATACGCGGTACGGTACTTTAAACGGGGTGCCGTATTACCCAGTGACTGCGTAATACGGCATCCCTTGGAATGACTGATTTTCAAAGTTTCGGGCCCCTGACGACAACGACTGTCGAAGATCCACGAATGACAGCTGAGATGAATGTTTTTTTCGAAGCACAAGATGGCTAGTCACGGACCAACACCGTCAATCGTACCTTAATAATTATGTTTTTCTACCTTTCGTTGTAGATTTCTACTAATTATGAATTCTATTATTAGCATAGACGTTTCACATCCGTCCGTGATAACGAAGTAAAGAAAAGATAGAAAGCCGTTCATGCAACTCGAAGAAGTGAACGATATTCCTTTTTAGATAAGCAGCAAGAATACATAAATACCTAGTCTAAAATATGCACTAGCCAGTTTAAGTAAGACACAAGTGACAATAGGCCATCTAAATGTTAATTGGAAGACACTAATAACCCTTAATAAACATAAAGTAACTAATATTGACGACGATTTTATCTTTCCCTTAATCCAACATTTCTTTTTTGCAGTATCTTCCAAAACAATAACTTGTAAAATATTAGTTACAGTAAACCGACGTTAATCACGTTTTTGTAATCGTAATAGCCCTCACTATACAGCCTATCCTCGTGTGAGAGCTACTGGTAACTCATAAACTAGTAAATTGTCAATATGCAGCATTCGTATTGTGCTTTTACTTGCTGTAATTGTTGAAATAAACTGTGTAGATGATGATGATGATGTTGATGATTGAAGAATTTTGAACCTCATTTCTTTAATGAAGTAATCACTTCCGCATACATCCATACACGTGCTACTAACCACATTACACACAAAGGTATTGTTAATTAATTTCACTTGTGTTTGATCACACGCAAATTAAACTCCTATCTAATATTGACATTAATATCCTTCCTTAACTTCACCAGGAAACTTATAAACGATGTTTGAGTTATTTTAAGAGTTTGACGAGAGTAATGAATTTTCGTTATTCCAAAGCGCACGTTTAGAGCATGTAATTACAATTTCTTGTTGCTATTTCAAACCAGTAAATTAAGAGATTAACTGGTGGAGTTATAGCGAGTTTTTTTTTAGGCTGCATAATTATTTCACTTTCCACTTAATTTACTGATACTTATCGTAAAACTTAAAAAACCAGGTGTTAATTAATAAAATTATTCAGTGTGAAGAGTTTTAACATCTTTATCGTTATAATTTTTTTATGTTAGTTGGATAAACAAGTTTTAGTAATAGGTGGTGCGATGCTGCTTTGCAGCCAGATTGGGATTTACTATGTGTTTTATCTTAATTTTTTTTACGAATAGCATTCGTAGCTAACGTCAAAATATCGAGCTCCGTGAATACAGATAAAAGACTATCCCGTTTCCCGGTCTCGTGTTCAGGGTGCAATCATAAATTTAGTAAAACCTATTCTAAAGCACACATGGGGAATCACAATCGAACCCGGAACCTCTCGCATAAGATGAGGTGCAAGTATTACCTATACTTGGTATTTTTTTGTCAATATACTTAACTAATAACGGATTTTTTTTTGTATCCCATAGCTCGCAACGTGCATCCTCCTTAAAATCTGGTGACGAGGCATATTCACTGGTATAATGAGGGTTGCTGATCCTCAAGGATTTTTAACCTCTTGCGACCTCAAACATGTAGGTTTATACGTGATTTTATTAACTTTGAATTTTAAATCACGTTAGAATAATAAATAACATTCAATGGAAATATATTTACGATTATTTTGACGACAAGGAAGAGAAACTTGGATACCTTCAAAGAGCATACTTATATTTAAAAGGCTGGCAAAGAAGCTGCTCCACCTGGTAATTGGTGTCAATGGATGTCGCTATTACTGACTAGGTTCAACGTCCATTTTGGGCATTTTGCAATCAAAAGTAATGGCTCATTGATTGTCCAAAATACTCTATTATCTGCCAATGTAAATACCGCGTGTAGGTTTGTGTTTGAAACTGATTATTGCGGCCAGCTGAACAGCATGCAGCAGTACAGGTGCGATCGAGTGTGATACAATTACACACGGGTGTTTATGTTCCGCTTGATGTAGTATTGTAAATTGGACGTTTATACTAATTTTGAAAATATTAATATTGTATTTAGGGTTCCGCTCCTCAAAACAAGAATCCTATCACTTCGTTGTCCATTTATCTGTCCCTTTATGAGTCATTTAAAACGAAAACTATGGTGTACTTTATATTTCCTAGGAGGGAACTAGTTCCTCACTAATATAGGCCTCACATCAAGTGTAAAGTAAGGGAAAAGAAAACTGAAAACTAGCAATTTCTTGTTGACTGATCTGAAAACAGTAAATTTGTTGTTAGCTTATAACACATTTTTCAGAATCCTTCAAGTGCGCTTGTCTGCGTTTTTTTTATAAAAGTATGTAAATTTATTATAAGTTCCCCAACCGCCTGTCGCCGTCATGCTCTCCTGTGGGAAGAAGCGCCTGCGTTATCCCTATCCCGCAGAATGAGGTGACCGCCTGTCATGCATTCTCACTGAACAGGCAAGAAAAAGAACAGGCAGGCAAGCGACAGGTCCAATCTAACCTCAACGATGAATAGAGACTTTGCCTCTGCTCTTGCAATAATAGTCCCTAAACCATCGTCGCTCACAAGAATTTATAACTGTAACAAAATGTGCCATTTTAAAACAAATATTTGCTCATATACAAAGGGTAATTTTTACCCCAAAATTTACACAACCATGACACAATCAGACATTAGCGATGATTTGTCGATGCGTTGTGTACATTAATTTGAATAATTTATTAGAATAGTCGCAAAACTCATTAGTATTCACGGTCAATGAACCACTCAGAAGCGTTCCACCTAATTGATGACTATTGAGTCGGGACAGAGTCGTGTTCCAATATTAATTTTGTGAAATGTATGATTAGTTGATTAGCTGTCAGGAAGAAAATTAGATTGATATTTAGCTGTCCTATATATGGGCATTTGGGATTTAACATCATCATCATGTCAACCGAACGACGCCCACTACTGCGCATATGCCTCCCGCAAGGATCTCCACAGCGATCGGTTTTTTTTTGTTTCTTTTTATTTGGGATTAGCTCTAAACAACAACGATAGGAGTGTACATGAATTTGACAATCGCAGGAAATGCTAAAATAATTTGCTCATCAAATTTTTTTCGTAGTTCGAGCATTTGAGTATAAAATAAAAGCTGTAAATACATTCACGTTAAATTATACACTTTCAAGGTTTTTTTCTAATGTTTTCAAGATAATTCTTGATAATTTAAACGTCAAAAAAATATAGTCTCTATGGACGTAACGCCTCGTGACCCCCTAATTATAATTACATATATAATGAAGCAACGATGGTTTAGTGGGTATGTGCTCGACTCTCGACTCGACATACTTAACCCTGTAATTTGAAATCGGTTTTTCTTTTCTAAGTGCACCAGCATACTGCATAACTACATCGCTCGCTCCCTGGTAACGGAAAACATCGCGACGGAACCTGCAAGCCTGATGAGATTGAAAGTCTCTGAATGTGAAACTCACCAACCTGCATTGTGCCAGCGTATCGGTGAACTATGGCCCATTACCGTCCTCGCCTGATTTCGAAGAGGAGACCTTGACCAGTGGGTCAACTCCTCCTGGGCCCAGGATATGTACGGGTTGATACTTTAATTTTTTACATTATATATTTTTTTGAATGCGAATTTAGAAAGGCGAAAAGATATTATAATACTTGCGTGGACGTATAATTCCAAAATATATTTAAAAACAAACATTTAATGTTTTATAGTGGGAACCGTGTATTTGATTATACATCAATATTTATTTAATGTTCTCTACAAATTTGGGTATTCCAGATAAACTCTTTAATTTGTTCATGATTTGTTTTTAAATTACCTTTGAAATTAAAACTGTACCGAGATTGTCCTTTACAGGTGGACGTTAATTGCGAGATTCAAACCACAAACTCAAAGTTTTTCTAACAGGAAACTGGGCTCGGAGTCGTCACTTTGTAATGGAAATGGCGGTAATGGAGTACAAAAACAGAATGAGGACCAACAGATTATTTACATAAAATTCAAATTATTAACAAAAATGAGGGTAATAATAAAAAATGTTTGGTTGGTTTTTTCGCTGTTTATAAATTAGGAGTGAAACGTATATAACATATATTTTTTGATAGAAATATTAAAAAAGCTCTTTGATAATGAAAAATTTTTGACAGATTTTATAGTAAGAAAATTCGTAAAAGTTGTTTGATTATAATCAGCGAACAGCGTGGACATTAGAAAATAAGATGCTCTTTGATTCATTATACACTATATAATGAAATGCTTTTTGAGGCTCTTGGCTCTTTCAATCTTCAATCAAAGCTTATAACAACCTAACGAAAGAAGATTGTAAATTATCCCTTTATACTAGTTCGAATCATGGTAAATTTTAATTCACCAATGTTAATTCTTTTTTAGCCTCTTTTACTTGATGCATTTCAAAAAAATAAAACAAGAAACTAAAAACCCATTTTGTTGAATTATTAAAAAATAACAATCATATTATAAAATGTGTTTCAATTATGTAAAATGGAAGCTCCCAAAATCATGTATTTTACATACATAATATAGAAATAGTCAGGATGAACCTCCATATCAAGTATCTTTGATTCATCCTTGACGGAGGGATTCATCGTGGCGGTGAGGCTTGGTAGCCCCGTGACCCCAACACCTTGGGCAAAGCGAATTAAGTCGAGGGGGCTCTTTGTACCCCTCTTATAAGAAGAGGAGGCAAAAGAGCAGGGGGCAAGGGACAAAAGAACTGGAACCTCGCCTCATTGTACGTTGGGTGGGGGTTCCCTCGGGTGACCGACGAGCCGTCGAGGTGTAGATCTGGGACACCTCATCAAAGGCGGCATTGGTAGAGCTGCGTCCACTTACCACCTTTCCCGCACATTCCCCACATGCCTGTGGAGACCCACTCCTCCGCGGGATGCCTAAGCGCATTTCCCGGCGTTAAAAAGGGAGGACCTTCGCAATGTTGGTACCAAAGATCGTTAAAGCGGTGAGTGCGCCGGAAAGACTTCTACCGAACCTTAGAGTACTCAGTGCCCGCAGGGCGCCTATACTAAACTATATTCAGAAGTCTGCCCGAGATGGCAACCTATGGTGCATCCATTCGGGTCACCTTACTTACCACGTAATGCATTTTCCTGCGTTAGCAAAAAAAAAAGTTCCTATCCTATGTAGCCTATATTTTAAAATGGCTGATTTTCTGGTCAATTTAATAACGCGACTTTTATTACAGACTTAATTAGTGTTAGCCTGTTTTTGGTCCATAATATCTCCGACTAGACTAAAACGGAAATTATAATAAAATTTCATTTCCCAGCCATCTTTATTAAACGTTTAGATAGTAGTTGTCATTAATCTCCCATTTAATTTAAAATCCATCAAAGTCTTCGGGAAATTAAGTTTCGAGGCCCTAGGATTTAGCTATGTTTTTTTTTTTAATTTTGTCGTTACAGATCTAGCTTAAGGCGATTAAAATAGCCTTAAATTTTATAATTATATAATGTAGATACTAGCGGTATCAAGTGTACAGATTGACAGATAATATTAAAAATTATCCAAATTATCTATATATCACTCCTAATTACATATACTGCGAGCGCTACAGCCGCACGGTCTGTCTTCCGTTCTCTTCTTTTTCTTGAGGGTTCTCGATCTGTAGGCAACAGGATCACCTAAGCAAAAGCAGGCCCCGCTGAAAGGCCAGAATACTCGTCGTAAAAGGGAGACTGCCGGCCCCCACTGACCAGTTCCCCTGACGAAATAAATCGTTACCCATGGGCACGTTACACAGAATGTTGTTTCATCGATAATAATTAGTAAGTAAATGTGTTTTAAAGGGATTGGTCGTCTTGGCGTTCATTGAGGGAGGCCTATGTTTAGCAGTGGACGGATAAAGGCTGATGATGATGATGATGATGAAATGTGTTTTAAATATCTATAGGTAATGTATATTATGTAGCTTGAATGATACATATTGATCGTTATTGTTAGAGTTTTTTCACATAATCCGATCCGATATCGGTATCAGACGAAGATAATTGACATCATGGCAAACTATAATAGAAATATTATTTGCTGTTATGCTTGGAACGCAAAAAAAGATCAGTCCATATACAGTTTTACAGCTGTAAAACACACCTAAAAAGATTTTTTTATTAATTTCTACAAATATGATGACAGTCGAAAACACTAAACAAGTTCGAAATAGCCACTGAGAATCGGACTCGCCAACATAATATAAAATATCGGATATTATCAATATCCGATATCGGGACTATGTATTAAGTAGGTACGATATATGATGTCATACATATTACTTCCTCTGATATCAAGTCGGTGTCCGAAACGATATCGAATTGGATAGTGTGAAAAGGCATATGTAGTATCGGATTTAACTCATCGGTGTCAGAGACAATCAATTGCACCGACCGCTTTATTATTATAGCGTGATTGATGTGATTAAAATTCAATTAAGAACTTGCTAATACGTACTTTTATTATTTTATTGTAGTCTGAGTTTCGGTGAAGCAGCGTAAATGATGGTAAAGAATCATCTTCACCAAACGTCATAATTATTACGTAGGTAAACTTTAAATTAATCTTTACAACGTAAAGTTGAAATACGAGAAATAAAATCTTAGCTGTAATGTCATAAGAAGATTATTACATATGATTTCAATATTAACTATAAAATATACATTCAAAAAACTATATAAATACAAATGTGATGTACAGATTCATATTAAAATGTAACACAACATGGCGTTTTTTACTTTTATCAGCGGTCCCCAAAGACTGTCCCACATGGTTTATGGTCTCAACTTGTTCGCTGGTTGAACTGTCTCTCGTAAACGATAATGTACCTATATAATATCTACCTATAGTACGTTATATATAAATATATTTCTAAAACAAAAACATTTACTAATTTTAAAACCCAATAGAATGTTAAAATTCCATTCAAAATTTTATTACTAGCTTTTAGCATTTAAAACATAATATAATCCCATAGACAAAAAACAAACGCAACATAAAATACTCACACGCTGAGGGTTCCGAAATTGTTTTTCTTTGAGTAGCGTGGAAAAAATTAACGGTTTTCCAACTTTTTACTGTTGTGAAAATTTTCTTCTGATTCATGATTCTATTCAAATTGGAATTAGGTTTTACCGACCAAGGATTTCGTTTCATTATTTTGAGGAATGGAACCCTAAAAAGATAATGATGATGATGATGAAAAGACATTAAAAACTTTAATAGAATGTATTATGTTAATTGCACGGTATATTCAGTTAGGGTCAATACACGAACTTATGTTAATAAGCAGTACAGACGTGAAGCGCAGCATCTGCTGTTTACGACGCATTTACATAAATATTGCAACCGTAGCGTTACACGTCTGTAGGTAAATTTGGAATTTTCCTCCTGTAATTGAGGTTGTTACGCTCTGTTGCGGATATTTAAGGAAATTCAACCCACAACCATGACTTCCTGAGTTATTATGCTTTATTAAAATAATTATAAACGTTTATGTAGGATGAAGCTACATATTAAAAAATCAGTTTATTATTATTATTATTTTTTAAGAAACGCCTTACAGCAAAGGTAAAATCTGCCTTTGCTGTAAAATCGATAAAAAGCCGTGATTGCATGCCACGGCATCTGTAGGGCAACTCGTGATGAACTCAAATAAAGCTAAGAAAAATTCAAGGATGCATATAATTATTTATCAATATTAATATACAAATGATTACACATACATTAAAAAAATGAATATTATTTTGCACTGCATTATACAGGATTTACCAGGCTTACATTAGACTAATATCCGTAAGGGGTTATCATGTTGAATTCTCATTCCGTATTAGATCGTCAGCTTTAAACCTATTTACCTGAATATTTGGCGGATATCCCAAGATTGGCAAGCTGCCAGATTATCCTTTTGTTGTCCAGATGAGGTGGTGGAGATTGAATAAGTTTATGAATAATAATTAAAGTTATACAATATAATATATTCTTAGATCATTAATATTATGTCTAGATGGAGTGTCGCCCTACAATCAAAACAAAAAGAACAGGCCAACATTTTCAAACATATTGTGTTCGTGAATAGTGATACCAGCTACTACAGTTCTCCCATAATCATCCTTTTTAATCTCGTTACACTTCAACACAAACCTTCATTATAAATAAAAACAATAATGCGTAACAATTCATGCGTATTCTATGACAGCGGGACGGATAATAAACACGGAGAAAGCATTTAGAGGCTAACAGTTGGACGCTATTTTTTTTGGACGTCTTTTCCGCGCGACTCTGTATCTAGACATATTATTGATCTAAAAATATATTATTATTTATGCTGACGACCTATATCTTTAACCAATTTCATGTAGCTTTCCGTATATGGATCGAAACTCATAGATATAGGATACTAAAAGTTATAGAGTCGGTTTAACGAGCATTATATTTTATAAATTATATTGTTATTTTTATGTAGGAATATTTCTTTAGCTATGGAAAGACTAGTTTAAGGTAGTAAGGAGTATTTTAATGATGGAACACTTCGTTTTAATGGTTGATTTTGGTACTATAAAGGTTTTTAGTATCTTCCATCAACGTGTATTTTCTCTAGCACTAGTATTTCCTCGTTTCTTGTACATGTTATTTTATATTTAGCAAGGGATATCTTTAAAATGACATGATAATTAGAGAAATATTTGTTTTATCTATTGACTGTTTGTTATTTAAAGCCTTACTCCCAACTCGTCGTATGGTTACTTTATAAAAATGTTACACAAAACAAAAAACCCATTATTCTATGAAGGGTACTCGCGAAAAATGACGTTTGTTGACGGTTGACGTGAATTATTGTATCGCGTGACCCTCTTCTCTAAACATTTCCCGTTCGAAAAAAAGATTTCCCGTTCGAAAAAAAGATCTAAATTCCCGTGACAATAACTACTCTATCATGCATGACCTATTGTATCATGCATGCTCTATTGTATCACTCACGATAAGCGTGCTGTCTATATGCGTGAGAGTTTATTTTGCACTAATATATTTAAAGTTAGTATACGCACTTTAAAACATCCAGGATTTTTAAATTAAAATTAATTAATAAATGTGAATATTTTTTCTATAATCTACGAATTTTTACAACGAACAGCACGAAGATCAATGTACTATTTTATAGGAGATCTATCTTTCCTCCGTTTTTCCAAACGTGACCTCTATATCAGAGGCTCATGGCCTATCGACCTTCGATTCTTCGCGGTATGTGACCTGAACATTGACAAATGGCAAGGCAGCCTGCTTATGCTTTATATACAAGGTAATTATAAAATGTAATTGCTATTTTTATAACATATCACCTGAGCGGGAAGATGAAAATGGCGAAAACGCCTTCGATCCATCATAATGTCAGCAAAAAACCGAGTCTTACGTTTCTATTTCTAGTAACGAAATGAATGTGCTCTTTAGAATTGTGACGACATCTATTGATTTGAACATTAAGTGCAATTACTTAAAACGAGGATAGTTATCTACATTTAGCACAGAAATGTCTGCTCAGATGCATAATGAAGCCCTCTTAGCTATGCGAATACTCACCTAAAAGCTGAATTTACGAATGGATCCGTTAGTCATTGATTCGCAGTTTCATGGATTTCATAGAAGTAAAGGTTTCGTCGTCGCTCATTGAATAGTCAACTGTCATATCAATGTCAATGTCGACTAAAGGTGGAAAATGTTTTAATAGTTTGGAAACTTATCGGTCATATTTCGGATCAATAGTTTCTTTGACAAATGATATTGAAATCGTCGTTTAAAGACTAAAAAATCCGGCATTACACGATAAGCATATTAAAGTAGCAAAGTTATATATGGTGAAAAATTACTGACTGCTACTGAATAGCATTTCGTGACGTCACGTTCGAGAAAACTAATGTCGGGCGATTTCCCTACTGTGACCAATTCTATTTAGATGCGGGTGACAGCGGATTGGTCGCTTAAGCGTTTAATCAAACAAGCGTTGTTGTTTTCAATTCCAAATTTCAGATAGGCATGTATTATAATATAATAATTTACTTGCAGGAGGAATATGATCTGTGCTACGGGTAATCGGTTTTATTAATTATCTAGAAAAATAATAGAATCTCAGGTTCATCTTTTATTGATCTTAAGCATTATTGTTCGCTGTCTATGAGGTACATTATTTTGTGTTAGTCTGGTTTTATAAACTTTTCTACACTAAATTATAAAGAGGAAAACTTTGTTTGTTTGTTTGGTTGTAATGAATAGGCTCAAAAAGCATTTGAAAGCTACATTATCCACGAGTAACATAGGCTAAATTTTATTCTGGAAAAAAATAGGGTTCCGTAAGATATTTGGGTTTTTCGGACACAAGGTGTAAAAAATCAACCAGAAAAGTTACTTATTTTGCGTACTATTCCTGTTGTAAATCTTAGTTTACGCAGGCGAAGCTGCGGGCAACAGCTAGTATTTTATAAAAATGTTTTAGGTCGGAAGTGTGAAACATTAAATCCTCACATTGGCACGTTATTTGTGTTAGCTATTCTTCTTGTTTCCACATTATCATTTCAGCGTATGACACCATTTACTTCCTAATGATCCTATTTATCATATTTCCGTAACATATCAGCGTTAACTTAAGCTGCTCTCTATTTATAACATCAAATTGGGAGGAAAAATGAAGGCCTCCAGGAGGCTCGTTAGACAATGTTTCCGAGACTGTTAGAACGTATATATTACCATTCATTCCAGCTCCACCGTCTTTGGTACTGCTTATTAATAGAGAGTTTATACAGTGAATTATTTTAGCGTAGCAATAGTTGTACTGGTCACAGTGATAAGGGTGTCTACTGTCTTATTGTTTTTTGAAAGTCGTCAATTGCAGTTTCTGATATTTTTTCAGCAACTTATTTAGAAAGTATCCTAATAAATTGGAATTCAATAATTTTATAATAATATAATTATATGCTTTCTCTAATAGTTTTAAAGACAACAACAACAATCACTTCAGTATTATTGTAATAAACTCTAAAGAAACAAAATTTGAATGAAGAGTGTTTCAATTACATTCATTCAAGACACATTATCTACTCTCGAGTCGTTGGCAACTTCAAATGAAATCCTCACAAGCCACAAGAGTAATCACATGCCCCTTACTTCTATTTATTTAACAATATAAATAATTGCTGTTGATCAACAGTTTGTTGACTGAGCGGTTTTGCACCTGATTAACAAAGGAAGGGTGATGGAATTAAATGTTCACTTCGTTAGCTTTAATTTGACTTAAATTGATGATTATTAATTTTGTAATGATTACCTCATTTGAGGACCAATAGAGCACCAGTTGTTTATGCTTTTAGCACATATTTAAGCTCTGTGGTTTTATTACTACCTTCCAAACCTAAATTTTTACACGTTCGTTGTAAGATGTTAAGACGCTTCGTTGAAGCATGCCTTCGTTTCAAAGACATCCGCCATTATTTTAATCAAGGAAGCGCGTGCTAAAATTTAATAAATATTTTATTGACTTTCATTCAAGAAACTTGGCCATATTCTTACGCACTCTATACTGCATAGTTAAAAGACGATAGTTTTCAACCATAAGCATTCTGTCGCTGATGATGCGCTGAAACGTAATCTCTAAATTTACGACTGATTCGAAAGTTTATCGTACTTTCGTTTCTTCGACAGGTAGGATTTGAAACTGATTCCTGGGATTGATACTTATTACATTAATAAATGAGATATTAGTCGTTATTATTCGTATACTAATTATTGACTACTTCCAGGAATATTATTGCCTAGTAAGTAATATTGAGTATATTATTGGATCCAATAATGTCCTAATGAACGTCTCAGGGCACAGAAACAAACTAATAAATATTTATTAGGGGCGCATACGGACGAAAGTAAATATAGCCTTTGTTGATCCGCTCAAGCTTTCGCAAAAAGGCAGTCTTTAAAATGTAATCTATACTAAGGTTTATGTATATGCAAGAATGATAGATTGAAAATCCTTTTTAAGTTTATAACTAGTCTAAAAGGCAGAGAAACTAAAATGTAGAGAATATGACAGATCGATTTAAATTTTTTATAATGTTGGTTATTTGTTGCAATACATAATTAACTTATTTTACATAATATACTAGTAAGTTTTTATTTTATTTTAATATACTAGTAAAGCAAAATAAGTCTCATTTAATTTCTTGCTCGCGGAAATGTCTTGACTGTAGACATAGAAAAGATAGAGATAGATACTTACAAGTTTAGTTAGTTTATAAACGTAAATACTTACTACGGCTAGTATACTAATTCAGTAAAATCATTAAAACAAGACAATAATTCAGAAAGATAATGTAAATGTCCGCTACAACAAATGAGGCCGCACCTCTATCTGCTAACGTCTTTACGTCCACAACAAGTAATGCGCCATTCTAAACCACTCTTGCGAATATAGTGAACTAGGCAAAGTCGACAGATCCGTAGAGTCGTTCGTCGTCGAGTATAATAACATTTTATATAATATATTGTAAGTAAAACTATAAATACCAGCAGTGGTTTTTCTGCTATTTTTAATATTTTTAATATGTGAGTTATTCTAATGTGTAAGCTATATTATTGTAAAGTTTTATAAATATCTATTCCGTAGTTTTTGCGTGAAGGGGTAACAAACATACATCCATACATTTTGTTGTCCAACTAATTCATGTTTTAAAAGTTTATTAGTTATACCAAGAATTAAGACAATGAAATAAAATTACATTCACCATGTTTTAGTAACTAAAACAAACAAATTATTATGTTGAATTGACATCTCCATTCGTTTTTTATTCTACTTTATACACCTCTATTTATTTTGCTGTTCTTCAAAACGTAATTCTATTTGCCGTTTTATTATTCCAGAACATTTTCCTCAAATTCTGCCTCGTTTGTTCTCCATTGTTGTTTTAATTTTACAATGTCCTATATGTATTTATATAAAAATTACAGATATAAAATTTGTTATTCAAAAATTTAATTTCAATTGGTTATCGCTGTTATGTTAAAATTCGTACAAGATAAAAATTTAGTTTAATTTTTACTTTACTTAGCTGTTATGTAAAGCCGTCGATTTACCAGATGGTTAGGGGTCAGTGTCGATCATAAACATGAACCAGTCCAAGATTTACCCATCCATTTTATTTATGTGCCTATCTGGGATAGGACAGGACATCATAAAATGATAAGTATCGACGCCAGTAAATTTTACAATCGCTCAACCTTTCCTCTGAAACACGTTCCGATATACGTAATAAGGATAGCGATCATTATTGACACGCCGACCATGCGGCACGTAAAACTAACTCAATCAAAAAGCACCACCAACTTTCAAAGATCTCGAAAATATTAGGCGCTAATTATTCAGTGTAGTAGGTCTTTCCTGATAATTTATGTAAGTATTATCTGTCAACTGATCTCTGAGTTTCATCATCATCATCCTCATCATCAGCCTTAATCCGTCCTCTGCTAAATAAAGTGATCAGTAATAATATATATAATTATACAATAATTATAATTTTATAAACAATTATTTGTCGTCTTTTGGTATGTGGTAAACAAAAAGTTTTTATTACAAAAAAAAATATAATTAAGTACACTACTAATAGGGGAATGTTTTGTTTAAAAAATTGCTCAAGAGCAGAAGCTTTTAAGTGTGCTTACGCAGCTCTGTAATGACAAATCATAACATTCAGTGGAATACTTCGCATAATGAGCGAAATTCCTTTTAACATCAACAGTTTTTACTATCCTGGTATAACAAACCACTTTGAACATAATATTATGTCTATCTGATGATGATGATATAGTTAAATACTCGAATAAAAGTCTCAGATCATTCATATTAATTCCAAAGGTAATTAAGAAAATAGTAATGTTATAACTTGTAACTCTCCGACTAGGCTACGCTAAGTTGTTAAAGTTCCCAGACAATCTAGCTGAGGTCAAACTATAAAACCACAGAACCAATCCACTGGCGACACTGATCAAATCTTAAATTTCAATCTGTACGAGAACACTTATGCAGTATGCGGTAACATTAAATTGTTCCAATATATAGGAATAAAACCATTATCGTAGCGCCAGCAAATAGGGCTCTAACTTTTATTTTATGCGGGCATTTTGAAATTTAGAAAACGTATTATTATTTTGTGGCTGCACATGGAAAAAAATTAACAAAGGAAAGGTTAGTAATGATGGCATGAGTTTCAGCTTTATAGATAACGAATATGTAGACTGATCATTATTATTATTATCAACTCAAACCACAGCTGCGTCTTGTACCTAATGCTTACCAAAAATACACATTAAATTGCGGAAACTCAATAGAACATGGACCATTTTAACACGCTTTTATTAGCTTCACCTGTATGTTTGTATGTTTGTAACCGACTTCTTTGAGCTCAATTTTGTCCTACTTTGAACGATCAGATTTAATTCAAACTTTGCACACCTGTCAAAGACCGATGACAATGCAATAATTCGATTAAAAAATCCGATTATCCCAATTAGATTCGCCAGGATTAATTAATTCCTTTCCGCATCCTTTGCATGCTAGTAAGAGAGATAGAGCTAGTGTGCGAACTACGCATGTGTGCAGCTCCACAGTTACTCTATACTTGACTAGACTAGACTTGTAAAGCGTGTTTTTTTTAGTTTTTTATACTATTATTTATTCTGTCATAGAGGTAGTATTTATACGTAACATCGTAAAATATCATGCCCATCCTTGTCTTCATTCATTTATAAATGAAGTGTATAATAAAAATAATAAATATCTAAACACATTTTATCAAGTATCTTTTATTTCATTTTTGCATGTTTGTTGTTAATCCTAGAATTAACTTTTCAACTGCACTGGTAGAGGGAATTTAAGCAACGGAAATTTAAATTTCAGCTAACAGAACAAACAAGGTAATGAAGAGAAGGTAACACGTCGTGGATATATTTTATTCAATGAATTTACAATTTGCTTTTAATTTCGTTGCTAACCGTACTACATCAGCTGAATTAGCAGACCGCAAACGTGCAAGAGTGCAGCGAACGACACGTAATGAAATTCGAAGCCTCTACAATTGTGTACGGTTAGAAAAATAGGGTCAACTTTTATTTTTATGCAAACTTTTATTAAGGTGATACGGATATTATACATATATATGGCATGTTTTCTGAATAACCTAATTGATTTTCGTCGATTCATACCACAGAGTCTGTTTTCGGCTAATCAGGGGTAGACAATGACTGTTAAATAGGGCGGGTAACCTGGCAATATATTCAATCAAACCCTCCGTAGGGTTGACGTTGATGAATAGTTATTTCAACTACTCTCTTTAACGATGGGAGTTCTGATGATGGTATAGAAATCTATAAGACCATGATAGTCCAAAAGAACGAACAGTGAAAAATTCCCTTTATAGTCAGTGGATAAATGTTATTTTTGTATGTTAATTGTCTATGCAAGAGTGCAGACGGATCACATGATACTCGTAGTTTGTGATGACCGTAGCTCTAGAACATTAAGAAATAAACCCAACCTAGATCTAACCTAAAGCTACCCAGAGTCATAAGATGTTAAGTCTCACTATCAGTAATTACTGCCTATCTTTCTCCTCTCTCCAAAAGCTCGCAAAGCTTTGGCACGATGTATGTATGATGATGGTAGTGATCCAGACGGGAGCGATGCACCGCTGTCATATGCTTCATTGTTAGTCCGGTTTGCGGTTTAATAAATAGGGCGTTCCCCTAAAAGCGCGCACGGTGGGAGCTTTGCACATCTGTGATATCAAATGATGAATAATGATTGTTGATAAATAATGGGTAGTTGAAAAAGATTTACGCCAAACTGAATGGCGAAGATTATGCATTTGATTTCCTAATTGATTAGCAATAACTAATTCTCTTACATGATATAATTGATACGAACATCAATTTTATTATAATCAGGAATTTAGTACAACAATATAGATTGTTGTATAGATAAAATCTGAAGTATTCGTACTTAGCTAAGTAATGAAAAAACACTATGCAAAGAACGCGTACGTGCTCCTCGTATCAATAGTTGGGTTTGTTATTATCTATGTATTTGTTATCTATGTATTGGTTTAAATGACTCTATGCGTTTGAGAGTACTGTAACACCTCATAGTATTGTTTGTTATTATCAAGAATTTACTAATTGTTTAAAGACGGACAATTGAGCTCAACATAAAATGCATAAATAGGATTGGAACTATTAAAATGAGATTCATTCTGTTTGAACTCGCTAATAGCAAATGTTCAAATAAAAGAGTAACAAGTACACAACAACTGTACCAATCCTACTTGCCGAAATATGTATTTGTTAATATACTAAATTAAAGTTATTGTAATCCTCGGTGTAAACTATTCTTTTTTATATTTATAATAGTATACTCGATTCTTTTGCGTTTAAATTTCAAATGTAAACAAAAAATCTTCACCTCTTCGTATACTACGTAATTGCCACTATAAAAAAATAACAGCACATTTTATCAGTCCTATTATTTTCATTAATATCAAAAAGTTGGCAACTCTCAACTATTATATTATTTTACCGCAAAAAAATATCGTAATCGCTTTTAAGAATGCTTCTCTTCATAAATTGTTTTCAATTGTAAACTTACTAATAAAACGATGATTCACAAAGAAATATTGTAATATTTTCGTTGGGTTATAAAGACTTTCCACTTTTTACAAACTTCCTTGCGACCAAGGCTGACTAAAGCATATTTGTAGCAGTTCAACAGGCGGGTTTTTCAGAAAACCTCTCGTCAAAATTCCTTAACTTAGTCCTTTTTGCTACTCTAATTATTTGAACGTTGGATAAAACAAAATCAGTGGCATGTTTAAGGACTTAAGTTTAACTTTTTTACGTAAAATTATTTTCTTGCAGTTTGTTTTACCGAATCTTAGCCTTCTAAATCTACCGGTTGAGCTTAAAAGCCATCAGGCCTAAAGAAGGAAGGTCAATAAGACGGATATTGTTTTCTTTGTAAAAGATCAATTAAAACTCGCGTTAAAGAACATGTAGCTGACTTAAAACATCGTCGCTATACTAAGTCAGCAATCTGTGAACATAGCCTAGATAATGCCCGCCATTATATCAGATTTGATAAACCACAGGTCCTCGCAAAAGAACACCGATTCCAACCAAGGATGATTCGCGAGGCTATTGAAATTAAAAAACATCCTAATTTCAATAGAGAAGATGGCTGGCCACTACCATCTGCTTGGGATCCCATAGTAAAAATAATAAAATCTAAATCCAAGCATAATAATATGTCACAGACTAAAGACTCAGTTAGCACCTTTTGCATAGATAGGACTAAATAAAAATATTGTTGTATCATAGGGTAGTTTCGAATAACTTTTGTAACAGAAGGACATCTGACACCTCAGTCCTCCCGTGACCATGGTTGCTGTAAAGTGTCCGAAACGTCGGGATTGTAAAAAACTAAATAAACCGCGATAAAATCCGTAAAAGTTGTTTCATTATAAAGACGGATATTTGTATTATTTTTTACACGAATTTAATTTATTATGATGAATCAAATTGTGAATCGGTGACAGTTGCACTCAGCTTAGTGATTACAATTTCGGCTTGCACTTAGTGACGCAAAGGTTGTACCGTCGCGTTCTGAGAGGCTACGTACGAATATTAAACTTCTCTCTGCAAGAAAATGACAATTCATGTATAGCGAGTCTCTGGCTTGCAAATATAATTAGACACACTTGCAAACTGAAGCTTGAGAAGTCACACTTGCAACTGAAGCGTGCTAGCCTAATCATGCGCCGCGGTGGAGCTGCGCCTTTAGCATATCTGACACCTCAGTCCCCTGGCGTCCTTGGCTACTGAAAAGTACAATTAGTGACGATTAGCATATAAAGAACTTACTAAATCGCGATATAATTCGTAAAAGTATACTTAATTGATTCATTTTTAAATAATTATTTTAATCATAACTATTCATACATACAAATTAATTAAAATTAATTAATTAAACCTTGATTCTCTGGAATAAAATTTTCCCTGACTTGTAACAAAGGTGTTTTCCCCGTGAAATGGGTCATTCCTTAGTTTATTTTGTGACCTAAATTTAACACGAGAATAGCCTATCATTGAATCTCCGCTTGAATTAAAATTTAAAATGAATTTAATGGCACAATACGATTTATTTGTTTCGAATCTCTGCCCGTATCGGTTGCAGATTTAAATATTCAGGACTGGCCTTTTTAAACGGGTCATTGTTTTATCGTTAAGGGAGCTCATACACTTGGGGCGTTCGCGCGTTTGTTCAATGGTTTTGAGCTCTCAATGGTTTTGTGCATTCACTAGGACCACATTAGCAGGGTGTGGGTTCCAATAAAAAGACTTTTGAAGTGAAAACTTCTTTTGCGGCACCGCACACAGATTTTTGTAGATCGTGATGAGGCTGATCCGTTTAAACTTACATATAAAAATTACTATAGTGGTAAAATTCTTGTAGAAAAGTTACACCAAGTGTGACTGTTCGGCAAGGCTTATTCATGTCATTATTAAAATTTTAAAAGTATTTAAACCGAATTTTCACCTGGCACTTTAGTACACTCTGATTGGGTAAACTAAGATGAAATAGGTATTATTAATATATCCCAGTCCGCTCGGATTCTGGTTTAGATACAAAATTATTTTTTTTAAAATCGAGATTTATTTACAATCTTTTACAATGGCCGTCTGATAGGGTTGAAAATTCTCGAAGAAGTTTAAAGTAAAAAATCATGAAAAAGAAATATAAATAAAAAAGAACTATTTGGACACGAATGTCGATTTTAAACCTCGGGTTTACGCATCATGCGCAGCATCCAAGTGTCTATCCAAGCACACTCAGTCCGAGTGAAAACTCAGCTTAGCAACTAAATATAGCTTTCTAATAAATATATTTTCATTTATTCATCATAATGTTATATCTATCGCTATCAGTATGAAGGCAATCACGTGAAACACGTTTATCGTGAACTGGTTGAGTTTTGTGGATTTTTGAAATAATCGCATTCATATTTCTTTGTATCAGAATATAAAAGACTGTGTATGTTTTTATATGAATAAAATTTTATGTAAAATGGAGGCTATTTATTGGAAATGGACAAATTAAATAAATTGTAAGTACAAAGAATATGATTGTTAGACCTATTAATTCATTTTTCTATCGTTCTTCTTATCCGCGTAATTCGTAACTATAATGAAATGTGTAGGGTAAGGCTAGTAGCAGAAAATTTTATGCACTTTCGTATTAAAACATATTGTATAAAAAATTGTTAGGCGATTACAAGCCGAATGAATCGACTTTAATAGTTTTTACCCATTTTACATTTCGTAATGAACTCAATAGTGTCATCCTGAATTCTGCATTTATTAGTCTGCAATCAGATAAACATGCTATGTGATGGTAAGTGCTACCGTTACCCATTATCAAAAACAAGTTGACTTAGGAATAGTCCCTATTATGGAATAAAAAGGAAATCAATAAAAATACAAAGTAATAATTTTCATAGTTTTGAACATTTTATAACTATGATATTATAGTGTAAAATATTATTTATGCGTAGTTAGTTATTATCAGCTTCACTGAGGCTTATTCGTTAATGTCCTAATCGAATAAAACAATATGTCGCTGAAGTTATCCAAGATGACCATCTTCTCTCCAGACTCCAGAACTCTTACCCTAATGAGGTAGATAATATTTATTTGTCGATGCTGAAATATTTTATCACAATTATTATATTATATATAAACTGTATTTCAATTGCAAAGCTCCATCAAAATGCGTTCCGAAAGAGTTGAAAAACAATTTTGTACATATGCGTTCTAATGCACAATCAGATTTCACTGATTCGCATCAGATACATTGCTTAGCCATACAACAGTCACATAATACACAAAACTTCACAATTAAAGTGATCGATAGTTTTTAGTAGATGCATAATAGGATTTTAAATTAACATGGTGTAGATGTACAGTAGATGTCTCGTGAATAAGATATTCGTAGACAATGTCGAAATATCGAACTCCGCAGGTTAATATTAAGAAATATAATAAATATCTCCTTTTAAACAGCTTAGATAAGATGCATACCTAATGATTTGATATATCCGCAAAAAAAAACCAGCGTTCCGGCACTTGGCGTGAAAACAGTTTATAAAGCTAATTAAATAGCATCAAGTTAGCATAAAACTTGAGATGAATAAAAAATCATTCAGTGGAACATAAAATTTCGATTTTTTTTAATTCAATAACGAGACAAAAACTTAGTAGACCATAGATCTGAAAGTACGCCTCGACAGATTTCTATAGAAATGTATTATCGCTGACTGTTGAAATTCACGATTGGTTAAATTTGGAATTGGGTAGAACAATGGCACTATCATCAATTTTATTTTAGATGCATTTCTATAAAGGTTTGAGTATTCGCTTATTCCATTTTTATGATCATGAGTTTTGCGATTTAAATTATGATCGAACGTTTGATTTCTTTGCTGTATGATTTACTTGAACGTGGAGTTCTGGAATAGAATTTCATTTCAGAACTCTGGTCAATTCATAATACACACCTGTCCCGAAAGTGTGCCGTAAGAACTAATGTCTTCGATCAATGACCGTTCGTGTTCAAATTTGAACACATTTGTTAAACGTAAAGATTCAATTGTAAAGTGTTTTTATCAATTCGAACTTTTTTTAAACCGTAATAAAATTTCATTGACTGAAAAATTGGCTGAGGAATTGAAGAGGTAAGGTAAGTAAGGTAGGTAGACAAATCTAGTCTGTTGCGTAGTGGAAGGTTTCAAGCTGACAATTATGATAACTTTTATGCATTAAACACAGTGTAGTGGCCTGTTATTAGTTAAGCATAGTAAACGTCTGAAAGGTTTCAACTTTCGAAGAGAAGTCTGCATTAGATCTCTCTAATTCATTTTTCAAATAATATAAAACCAAGAACATATGATATGTATATTTATTATATGATATATAAAGAATAATAAATTATATTCTATAAGTAAATACATGGTTAAATCGACTGATTACATCAAAGGTCATGGCTTCAACTCGCCTTACGTATGGGCATGCCTAGATATCTACCTAAAATTACTTCAATCTTGAAATAATTAATTATTGATTTATTAATGATGCATGACCTAGCATGACGACAATATGTAATAATAATATTAAGGTAGAGACCTAGAGAACTTAAAACTCTCATATTTTTTATGGCTAAAGTATATACTTAATTATTATATCTTTCACGACCATCATCATTATAAGTGTTTTTTCGTTTACTGTTGGATCGTGTTTACTTTCAATTAACTTCAAGACGGCTTCTTTCGCAATTGGTATGTCTAAATTTAAAATAAATGCATTTCATGAAATATTTTTTTTTAAAAAATCGGGATAAGTTTTTATGAAATACTGTCCAGAAATGTAATGCACTATGTTAAGTGCTGTGAATTGTGTGGGCGAGACTAAAAACTTCGTCTCTAAAAGAAAAATTCGCTTAAAAATTATACTAAAATCACAATTAACAAAAATAAGAAAAGACATAAAATGTTTGCTGGAAAAAGAATTGTTCAGCGCTTAATTATAGAGTAAATTTATGAAGACGACATCAATCTCTCCGCTTGTAATTTTTTCCTGACAGACTTAACCTTGGTGGCACTTCCTGTAATAAGGCTTGGTACATATTATTTCATAATTTTTGAAAATTACAATTAGTGTGAATATAAAATATAGTAAGTAGTCATTTTGTTTAAATTTCTTATGTTGTGTATGAAAGAGTAGGTAAGTAAATACTTAGAAAATATTCTAAATTCAATGAATAATTTTCAATTGCTTATGTTTTTTATATTATAATAGTGATAAAAATATTTAAAATTAGTAAAATTGCCCGACATGGTTATAGTTTTTCATATTACACTCATCATTATGCAAAAAATATTTCGGATACTTTACAGCAACCATAGTTACGGTAGAACGTTTTTCTTAAAGATTTTGAATAAACATGATATCCACCTTAATTATATATGGTAACCACATCTCCCATGTTTTTTTCCGATTAAACAAGACGTTCGTAGACAATATCGAAATATCAAACTCCGCGAAATAAAAAGGACAGTTACTATTATTTACTTCAAATTCATAAGATACTTTTTATAAATTTATAATAATAAATATATTACTAATATAAATATAAGATATTCGTACAGCTGTAATAATAACTATTATGTAATAATATTTTGGGACACTTCGCCGAGGGTTATCTGATCTAAAACAAGGCAGAACCTATTCTTATGGCAAGCAGACAAGTATTACTTACTTATTATATTTATAAACTCTTAAATATTATAAATGACGCACAGACATAAAACTCATGCTCATCGTTGATGATTATGATCATGCTCATCACACAGATAATAATTATCCTGCAGGGAATTCAAATCCACGACTTTCTGGTAGCAGTCAATGTTTCAAACCAAGAAACCAATAGGCCGGTTGCCATCTGTCCGACTCCGACGTTAGTTGCTATGAAAAATCTATCCGAAACATCATTAAATAATTTGGATTCTTTGCTCGAAATGTAAAATCTCTAGTCATCAATAAAAGATGCAGAAGTCAGTATCACAATTTAAACCAATCTCATTCCGTTATCAAGTTTGACACCCAGTCCTTAATAGTTTACATGTTTCGAGTTTAATAGCTGGGGGTGAAATCTTAAGCCGCCACTCAATTATTGCGAACGGCTAATCCGACATCAGCCCCTTTCCAGGATATCCGGTAATTTAATTATGAAAGTTTGTCCCCGGAGATATCCGCGTTTCTGTGTATGTTTACAACTAGATGGAACGATATTCGTACCCACTATAGCCAGTACTAGTTGTATGCGGCTAGAGGGATATTATTCGTTATGACGTTCATTTTTAGGGTTCCATACACAAAGGGTAAAATCGGAACCCTAATACTAAGACTTCGCCGTCTGTCCATCACCAGGCTGTATCTCAAGAACCGTAATAGCTAAACAGTTGGAATTTGTACAGATTATGTATTTTTTGTGGCTACAACATCAAATACTAAAATAAAAAAAAAATTATACAGCGTTTCGTTATTTGCATAGTGTTGTTTCATTAGTTAGCCAAGTGTGCTTCTTGAATACGGGTGTCAATGTCATTCTTTCCGAAACACAGCTAAGTTGTTTTACAAAAAAACAAAAATAGGCAGATAGTAGTACCCTTGCAGATGCGAGAGGGGCACAAGCCCCCCGAGAAAATGTGTTAAGAAAGCCAATGACCGCTGGGCTAGCGCAAAGGGCTTATTACTTTTGTCGTCTACTTTCAAGAATACGAGCGCATCAAACAAAAAACCTTATTATCTCATGGTATAAAGTTTCTGTACAAGTAATTTACACTCAAGAAAAGTCGCAGATATATTCAATTAATAATAATAACAATAACAACAAACAAACAAATAATAATACAATAACAACAAACAAAAAATAATAACAATTAAAAATAATATATAATATATTATTATAACTTATAGGCGTAATGATATGAAATATCTCTATATTTTTTATTATATATTGTTATATATTGAAGCGTTTACATTTTCTTCATTCGGCTTTTCACGTTTGTATTTTCAAAGAAGTTTTATTTATATTGTTTGAAGATGTATATTTATTCAATAAGTCTGTGTATTCAATAATCACACGTATAAAAAATGTTAAGGGAATATTTTTATGTTCAAAACTTTACATATATTTTTGCACTTTTCTTTACATAAACACATTTGTTTCTGATGTATCACGTAAATGACAGAACAATCGTTAAATAAATTTTACAAAGAATATGTTAACAAAACATTTCAGTCAGTACATTGTTATCGCTGAAAGGCGGCCGACGGTAATGTCTCGACTAAAGGGTTTTTAGAGCTTTATCGTAACACCCTACTTAATATCAAATCCTAATGCTCCTTAATATCAAATAATCACAACCATGAGGGATAATATTATGGTTTTCGTCCTTCATTTATCTTCAAAGTGTCTGGACTTTCATACTAACTAGAGTTAATGAGTTTGGTTTTGTTATTTTAAAATAAAAGCTCGAAGATCTTGTATCAACTTGTAGCTCTATAATATATATCTAATACTCTTAATTGCAATAACTATATAGCTGCACAAAATACCGCTTTATTTCAAAATTAGTTTCTTTATACTAACGAGTATAAAGAGTATAATATTATATCTCTGAAATATTGCAAACGAATCATTTGATTTGGCAAAAGCCATTTAACACTACATATATCCGAGATAGTAATTTATAAATATAAAAAAAACCTCAATCGACAACCGACACCAACCATTTGCAGTGCAAAATATTCATCGCATTTGTGGGAATATTTTTTTTTAGCCTGTACATATTGGGTAGGGTCCTCATCTTTTTCGTCATAACAGGATTTTTGTAATTTTTATGTTTCTGAATTATGGGATGATATTATGTGTCTTATCTTTGATGATCTCAATGGCTGAATGGTTAACGCGTTAGTGCACATGCCGGAGGTAGGGGGTTCGTATTCCGGTAGGAGACAAAAAGTTTTCTGTTTTCCTCGGTCATGGATGTGCTTTAAATATGTGTATTCTATAATAAAAATCTTCAATATATTATATATGATATGAAAATATAGTATAATTATTAAATATTTTCCCGTTGTCTGGTACTCGTAACAAAAGTTCTTCGAGAACTTACCAAGGGACCAGATTGACGTTGTATAAAAGCGCCTGTCTATAATATTAATATCAATTTTATTTTTGCCTAGTAATAAAATAATTTGAATATAGAAGCATCTTTAAGTATATTTTAATATATTACTAAGTTAAATGTTACACATTATGAAACAAGACAGTAATAAAAGTGAGGTTACTTTAAGATTATTTTTCAAATAGTAAATATTTATTTATTGAAACAACAATGAACATTAATCACTGCATAAATGAGACATATCTCATACAATTTTCCTCGAACAAACATGAAAAGCAATAAAATTGATAAAAATATTAAAAGCGAACAAGAGCTTTATTTCAAATTTTTCAAAATAAGATTAACATATAGTTGGCAGTTGATCAACACTCTGTCTTTTCAAACGTTACAGCCAGAAACTCATCAAATAAATATAAACAACCGCCACTGTGTATCATAGGATCGTAAAACTTGTGTATAGGTACTCTGTTCAAAGAAACTGTTATTCCGAAACCGACATTTAAATTTAGAGTAAAAATTGTTTTCCCTTATTAAGTTATTGATATTCAGACCGCGTTGTGTCCACCGGATAGCTGGTGCCAGTCTGACTCTCCACCTAACCTTTGACCAAACCGCTTATAATAAGAATATGTTATCATAATACATTGCTATATGCGATGAGAGGTTTTATAGTAATAAATATTATAAAGTCTTTGATATTTCTATAGCCTGGTCACCCTACAGTCGGGTTATCTATACTGGGTTTTCCGTACAATTTACAACCGGCTCTCCGCTGAAACGATGTCACCAAATCGCCGTTTTAGGAGTTCCCACTGTTATTTGAAACAAGAGATAAATTTTAACGAACAGAAAACGAAGACTATTCCTTTTCTATTATGATAGCTAGATTTAACATTGTTTTTGGTTAACATACATTTTTATATAATATATTCTCTGTTATCTACGGCTTTATGTTTAGTACGATACATACGTGCATATTAAGCTATAGAAATCCGAGTTGCTTTTTACAATATTTTTTTAATTTATATACCGTTTATCAAAACATATAATACATCAGTTTTATTGTAATTAGCATTATCCATATGGACGTTGATAATGTATTTGTGGTTAGTATAAACAAGCCATATTTGTGTGAAATGATTTCTCTGTTTTACACATAACGCTACCAACAAAAAATGTTTAATATTACACTCGAAAAATCATGACAGGTATATATATTGTTTTACAACCAATGAGGTTGTAATCGTTTGTAATACATATTCGCTTAACGAGATTTTGTTTACCGGACTTATGTCAGGCTAAAGTGACCACGCAACTATTTATATTTTTTATTTCTGCACACGAATGCTTGATTTGCCTAGAACTCATAATACTCATAAATTATATCAAAATAAAGCGCGCATAGTGTGCAGTGCATTCAAATTATTTTGGCTATATTAAGCTGCATATACATATTGAGACTAATATGAGTTACTCGTATTATTCTAAGTATTTCTGCGCGGCCATTTGTTGCCATACTCATATAGCCAAGATAATTTGAGCGCACTGTGGATAAATCTCGTACATTACGAAGCTAGATACCGCTGTAGATTCAATTATAGTAATATGTTGGACGTGGCTCTGTTCTGTAACATGTGACAGGCAAAATTTGATAATATGTAATTTAGTTCAAATTAGTACGGCTTGCGATAATACATTATGTAGAATTACAGCGTTAAGTAAAATATACATTATTGTGCTATCGATTCACTTTTAAGCTTTTAAGAAAAAACGCACTTACATTTCAAAAGGTGATTTAAATAGACAAGTAAGTGCAACCTCTAATATTCCAAAGAATTATTTTTCTTTTATATTATATGCATAAAATTCAACATCTGCCACGTTCAGAGACAATGATGTATAACTGCTTGGAAATGTATATTAGGTATACATAGGTACCGTAAGATTAAATTTGAAACTTGTATACAATAATATTATAATTGCAATTTTTCCTTTTTTTTTTTTTCAAATTTACCTAGGTATGCTTAATGTCCTTGATGCTTAATCGGAATAGTAAGTAAGCAGATGACTCATTTAAAAGGTATTGTTTCTTTGAGATGAAACTTTCTATGGAGTCAAATGTCTTCCAGAAAAGCAATTTATTTTTGTTATATTGTGTAACCCTGAAATCCGTATTAGCCTGTAAATCTATTGTCACCTTGGCTACAGTATACAAAACTTTTCAAAGGAATATTGTTTTTTATATCATTACAAAGGAGGTATTATGTCAAATTCTTTATGAGAGAATATTATAACGGAATGAAATAAAACTGGTGGTAACGCGGAAATCCCAGTGACGAGCTAAATCCTAAGGCGTCAAAGATATTCTAAGGATTGTGTCACACTGCAGGTTATGAAAGATTTTTTTCACCATTTCTAAGCGAAACTTCTTTGACAGTAAGAGAGTGAGTTTAAGTCAAATCATCAATCACCTCAATCGTAAATCGATTCATCGGCTACAACCACTGCTGGATACTGGTGTCCTAGAAATAAGGTAGATTTTTTATAGTTCATTTTTTCCTAGCCTCATAGTAGGCTATTATAGGCTAGTAAACAACTTTTCGCACTCTTGAAGATTTAATATTTCTCATTAAAATTCTCCTCGTCAGGTATATATGAGATGTATTCCTTTGCCAGTGAACAAGCGATGCCATCAAGCTAATTGCAACAATCAGGATCAAACCCAAGTGATATTGAGGCCGATCCCATAAACTATAGAGGGGAACTAGCAAGATGGTGATAACTACGCAGCCGAGAGCGTAGCACAGGGCATCCCTCACACGGGTAAAACTACGTAGATTTGAACTACAAGGAATTTGAAAATTATATTAATTACAAAAAGTATATTTCTTTTATAAATCACTAGCTGTTACCTGCGGCTTCGCTCGCGTTAAATTCGGAGTAGCGCAGTTCCGTGCGTACGTATAGTAAACACGGACAGATTTTTTTTTGAACTACCCTGCGATCTTTCATCTCCTATGTCATGCCCGTATAGGTAAAAATCTTAAAAACGATGGAACAATTATTAATGGTTATTTAATTCTTATCAAGTGCCTAAATGCAAAGTTTCATGGCGTCATCTTCTATGTATAATGGCGAACTTCCAAAAAAACTTTCATCCCCTATTTAAACCCCCTAAGCCTTTTTTCGCAACAAAAAGTTATGTCCTATTCCAAGCTCTAATCTATCTATGTTCCAAGTTTTATCAAAATCGGTTCAGTGGTTTAGGCGTGAAAGCGTAACAGACAGACAGACAGAGTTACCTTCGCATTTATAATATTAGTAAGGATTGTAAGCTCTAGACGATTGCTAAGAAGAACAATTTATTTTTTATTAATACAATAGAAAACATTTTGAATATTAATAATTATAATAACTGTCGTATTTACACCATAATTACTCGTTAAGGGTCGTGCATAGGTCACGCGTTCAAGCATTCTGCGTTCCTTGCATTGTATTATATACGTAAAGCGTTTTCCATGAATAATAGCGTTTGTTGGAAATGTACGGAGTGGGTCGACGATTGCGGCGGCATTGTTGACTTATATTAATACCTTTACTATTGCGATAAGTAATATTCTCTTATAAGTGTTTATTATAGTTATAAAAAGAACAATAATTTTAAAATAAGAATTCAAATCTGCGGGGCTAGACAAGTGGCAAACTCTCAGATTCTATTCTTTTGCGAGTAAACGCAAACTCAAACGCTAATTTGGTAGCCAAGTGTACAAAGACATTTTGAACGCTCATTCTATTCAATTCGTCATATAGCTATATACATATTCTAGAGTATGATTTCGTTTTTAAAAATGTCATTAAGTGAAGAATTTAAAACGTCATTCAATTGTAATTACTGTTTTTTTATATTCGTTCCTGTTGGAACCGGTTAAGACCAGAGACCATGCTACCATGTGTGACTTAAAATATATTATATTTTAGTTGGTTTATACCAATATACTATAAACTAGCAGACGTAATATTCTTCCTCAAAATGCGTAGTAGCTTTTCACATAATATAAAACAATTACTTACACCAATACAAAAGACAGGGACGTATTAAAGCCAAATCCAAAAAAATCCAAACATAAAAAACAATATTAGCTTTTTTTTACTTAAGCTTTTTACAATTTCACAGGGAAATTTATTCCCTTATGTACGTATTATTGGACAACATTTCTTTGTAATGGCAATATGTGGGACAATTACAAGAGGAAATGGATTTGAAAACTTTATTCGTGAAATATTCAGCAACAAAATACATACTTAATCTCTTAAATTGGATTATCGTTAATACAAATTTGAGCTTATTTTACTAGATACGTTCCTATAAGCATGTCCTTATATACTAAACACGTACGGATGTTTTAAACGAGCCAATCGTTATTTGTTTAGTAAGCAGCTTATACAATTATATAAGCTAATCATCTCGTAATAAAGACAGTGCTTCATTGGATTTCAGTACGCTCTGAAGGGGCTGAATGTATATTCCTCACATCAAAGGCCGTCGGGCCTATCGGACCCCTCAGGGCTAGTATGAGTGATCAAAAAACACTCAACGGGATTCAGTTTCTACTCCCGTAAACTCTACAACCTAGTACATAGACCACCTTCGCGTCGCCGTCAAATATCATGATTACCTCTTCTGCGTGCTCTCTTTAGGTATTTACCGTTACTTAAGGGGAATAAAAAACAACATCAAATTCTGACAAAATCATTTATTTTTAAACTATAAGTTTTATGTAAAAAATTCTCTTCAAACATAACTTCGCTTTTCTTTGGCTTTATGTCTGTTTCTTAAATTACATCCTTAATTTTCAAACAATATATTATACTAGCTGTTGCCCGCAGCTTCGCCTGCGTTAACTAAGATTTACAACGGGATCTTAGCGGGATGATATATCTTTACTGATAAATGGGCTATCGAACACTGAAATGTTTCATTAAAATCCAACCGATAGTTCCTGAGATTAGCGCCCTCAAATAAACAAACTAAGCATGAGTAAAATAAACTCGTTTAAATGTAGTCCAAAAAATCAAAATTTCTGAATAAAATATGGTTGTTGTGCCTCAATCGACATAGATAGGTATAGTGTGTGGTGGACTTTTTTGTAGATAATTATAAGATCTACAGTTAATTAGAACATTTTATCGTTCTATCTTTTATAGTTTAGGCAGCGTACGCAAAATAAGTAACTTTTCTGGTTGATTTTTTACACCTTGTGTCCGTAAAACCCAAATATCTTACGGAACCCTATTTTTTTCAGAATAAAATGTAACCTATGTTACTCGTGGATAATGTAGCTTTCGAATGGTGAAAGAATCTTTGAAATCGGTACTTTTTGAGCCTATTCGTTACAACCAAACAAACAAACAAACAAAGTTTTCATCTTTATAATATTAGTGTAGAAAAAAAAACTCCCAGAAACATTACTTCGCTTTTCTTCAGAAATATGTTTGTTTCGTATATTACCGTATTAGTATATAACAACTTTCACAAATAAATATGCATTTTTGTCAACCAGGCATTCTTTAAATTAACATCTTTTGGGATTCTGAAATAAGATAATATTATCGTCTATTAAAATCATTACCTGCAATGAAGAAAAAATAAACCTAAATTCGGTCCTGTAATTAGAACCAATAACAAACAACATAAAGTGTCAAAAAAGATAATATAATGAATTACTTGTTATTTGATTTTATTGTGAATTACAAAGATATTTCCTACTTAAACTATTTAGGACGTCTGATTTTAATATACAAAATTTAAAACATAGCTCCTCTTGGATATTACGATAAAATAGAATAAGTAACATCAATATAAAATAGCTGGAATACAATAGTATTTATTAGATTATAAATAAAAAACACAAAAAGCAAGCACTAAAACTGAACATTAAAAAAATCAATTGCACAATAATATCATACGATGAATAAACGAAGAAGAAGAAGAGAAAAAAAAGGAAAAAAAAACAAGAGGCATCAATCAAAGATGGCTTGTAATTTGTATTGATAAAATAATTAAAATTAAATAACAAAATATATTATAAATTAAAGCATTCCAAATAATGTTCTCTGAGGAGTCCCTTAAAAATATTGAGACTCTTAGCTTGCTTAATACGATTTGGCAACGAGTTCCAAAGACTAACAGATATAGCAGCAAAAGAGTTACTATAAAATTTAGTTTTTGATCGGGTACATTTAATTTATATACGAAACGTATAGTTCTCAAATTGTTATCAGAGTTATGCCACAATAATTCGCTCTTCATATTCCTATCAATCAACTATCCATACTAACTCCACACATCCTGAACAGTCCACCACAATATTCGCCAACTAATCACATTATAATACAAAATGGATTAAATTATCAAAACAAACACTAGTCACTACCTATAGAAAACCGCCATAGCAGTCCTATATGCTGCTGAAACAGCTGCAAAAAAGTTCTTAGTATTCGCTAACCCATCACAGTATAAACAGATTGAGTTTTTGAAACAAAATACTATAGAACACCACTCCAAATGAATAAAATGGGAAATTGAAATTAATTAATGGGAAATAGAAAAAACACAATTGCAGACTCTAAAGCTTCTCGCTGCTAATGAATTAATCCTTCCTATTATTATTATTTGACATTATGTTATATTTTTTAACTATTGTACACATACATAATTGCTGTTAATGTTAATATTATAATCGCTACCAAGACAATGTAATAAATGTATCAATTGTACAAAAACATGCCCCACGAGGTCAACATGTTGAGACATATAAGTATCTTTTATGTCTATCCATTGAAACTACCACCGGTTCCAGGGTGAGCACACTGAGAAGAACAGCACAATTAGTACCAATCCATAAAATCAAACATCTTTAAATTTTTAAGCTTCTATCACCGCTAGTTGTTGTTGTTTTTTTCCCCTGGTTGTTTTTTCTTCATTATATACTGGCTTAATTTATTCCTATGTATTTTGACTGACTGGCTCACTCATGTCCCATCTGCATACACACCTAAAATGATCATGCTTTAGTTTTTTATAACTATATGCCTTCAATTACAAAAAAAAAGTAAATTGTTAATATAATATCTTCATGAAACTACTTAATAAATCATACAATTTTCATTTCTTAATCTAAATTTAATAGTAGACACTAACCAAGAAAGTTTTGAAAGTCATTAAATCTACTAAATACCTATTACATATAAGTATAATAACCAAGAACAACAGCAAAATTAGTTTACAAATCAGGAAATCAAATAACTTTAAATTTGTTTACATTAAAATAAGTTTTGTATTAAGTATATTATTTACTAAATATTAGGTTTTGTGTTATATTATAACAAATTGTTTATATATACACAGTTTATTTAGTATTAAACTAATACATATATTTTCCATAAAAATATATTGTTAGGAAAGAGATACCTATTCAAATATAGTAAAAATAATAAAAAAGAGGATGCAATAGATTTTATATTGAATAAATAATAAATACTCACTAATAATTGTCTTATGCTTGACCTTTCTTATGGTTTTTATGGGAAGGCAATTTATCTCAACATAATAATATAACTACTGTTTAGTAGGTACATCTACAACTTGTCTACTACATCAACTTGTTCTTCTATGCGTTAAATGTTGAGACACCCAGGATCCTTTGATAGGACCCTGTGGCCCTCAGCCACAAACTATATCCCTCAGCTCAGATTGCAAAGAACCTGTAAAAAACATCAAACATGTACCTAGTTTTTAAGTCCTATCATTGTAAGTAATAATGATTTATTTATTTACCTTTAATACCAAGGGAATTCCTTTATTTCCGCTCAATGCTGTATGGACACGTAAATCAAGAAAATCTCTCGAAATATTATTTTGTCTAGTGTAAACCTTTACACAAATAAAACATCGGTAATATTCTCCAAACACTGGCGATGATTTTTTTCTTTGGCTTCGGCTTAGTTATAATTTATTATTTATTAGCTTACAATAGACTTAATTTATGCATTTAGCAAAAAATTTCACACTATCACACTTCCACAGTCAGCTGATCAAAGATCCGCCATTTTGTAGCGTTTGAATTTTCAATTTCTATTATGTGCAAGCGGCAAGCGCTAGGGAGCGCTTTCCGGCTTGTCAAAAGTGCCACTTGGCTACGATTTATATGAAGATTTGAATTTCTTAAGCGTGTGCGTTTAAAAGGAATAGAAATACAAAACGCTAGTTTGACACTTGGCTACCAATAATCGCCCAAATGTCATTCCCATACAAAATTAACGTTTTCTATTTCTATTCACTTAGCGTTTTTGCCACTTGTCTAGGGGGGCTGAATAGAAAAATATCATCATAATATCTACCTACAATGCAACCTTTAACGAAAATTTACCATATTCGTCTTCTTCACTATAATCTCATAACGTAAGTATTAGACGTATTTATTAAACCTTAAAATTTTACACCTTGGTCTAAACTCTAATTTATTGCATTTTTATAAATAAATACGTTTTACATCGCGATGGAACATTAATTCACACAGCATAATTATTACTCTTTCGTTATTTTTCTTTAACAATCACATGACGCCCGAAATCGATGAGGTTGTGTCTTTTCATTGCGAAATTACTTTGGCCACCTTTCAACTCCATCATCAGATCAGCACCGTGTCATCATAATACTACATTGACACGCGGCTTGCATGCATGCAAAATTGCAGGTTGATCAGTAACAGGGAAGTGAATCAAATTTAATTTGCATGTGTTGATGATATCGGGACAGGTTAAACTAAATATAAGCTTGAAAAAGGTTCATTCCATTTTTTTTAATTTGGCTTTTCATCTAAAATAGATCATTGAAGTGCCATCGGCCATTGATCCACAGTTTTTATTTAATTAATGTCTGCCTGGATTAAAATAACATTCAAAGATTTTGCTACATAGATGAAAAGAAAATTTTAATAAACAATTTAAAAAATACCTAACGCAAAAATTTAAATATATAAATAGTAAAAATAGTACTATTCCTGGAGAATTAATTAATATAATATATCTACATTAATTAGTTAATGATATTTATAGATGGTATCTACGACGTGGCTAACTCGTTGGACTGGAGCTATTATTTTGCATCGGGGTACCGTTTAAGTAAGTGAGGCCCTTTATGTGATTGACTGTCTAGTAATTTACTAGCACTTCCAACCAACTGCTGCTGCTTCGGCACGATCAAATTTTTGTTGTAAGTCTAGTTATCTACATTTAGGTTTATTGTTAAGTTGGAGTGTTGTGAGCTAACAATCTTCCTGGGCTTAGCTAATTCGTTATTACTTTAAACTTAGCCGCATCTTTATCTATTCATAATCAGCCTTTATCCGTCAATTTTTAAACATAGGCCTCCTTAAAAGAACGCCAAAACGACCGGTCCTGCTCAGAGAACGTCTTTCCACCTGGTTAATGGCCAACCAACACATTTGCTACCTAAACGCGAAGTCCACTCGTAAATCTTAATGGAGCATCAGTCATCCGGTCTCCTGAGTGTATGACTGACACTATAAATATAAATATCATGTATCTATATATAAAAGTATTTGCGTTCATTGAGGGAGGCCTATGTTCAGCTGTCGTGGGGACTGCCAAGTCGTAGCCGGGCAGTCCCCCTATTGTGGAGAATCTGGTCTTGCCGGGACCAGTCTGTCGCTGAGGGTATCCCGTCGCCTGCACAGATCCGGGTCCCTCAAATATAGCGGCTGAAGGCTCACGCAGCGGTTTTAGTGGGGTAGGGCGCCCAAATGCGAGTCCCCACACACGCCAGCGCGCCTACCCAGGTCCTGGTATGGTCGTAAAGGATTTCCGCTGCGTCATCAAAAAAAAAAAGGCCTATGTTCAGCTGAGGACGGATAAAAACTGATGATGACGATGATGGTATATATATAATATATCTACATATAAACACAAACACATATACCTACAAAAATGAATAATTTAATTATAAAATAGTTGGTTCAAGTTAAATCGTTCATCTTTATTTTTATAAACTTCATCTACACCGCAATCGAGACACCTTGAAGTGCCTCGAAGCGCCCCCGGGTCACATGTCATCCTGTCACTGGCATGTTCGCGTGATTATAAAATAAATTACCTAAATTAATTTATGCGATAATTAATATTAATAAAAAATTATGTAATTTTTTCATAGTGGAAAGGATATACATCGTGCTCTTCAAAAAGATCACCTTATCACATTTTTCTTGCAAAACCTTTGATAATCCGTATCTAAATTATTAATTGTCCGTATTAAAGCTTACACATGTCGTATCGTATGAATCGCATGCATCGCAGGCGTCAAATGGCAACGGAAATGGATAGTAACAATCTGAAAGTCATACACGTGCGTCCACTGATCCACACTTTACAATTTGCACTCAAGTTTTCATTCAACTTTCACTCAACTTTATAGACAAAGAAACTTTTAATGCGATGCGATGCAGGCACGTGGACGTTTACCTTAAATATGTCTAATGTCATATAAATATTCTTTTTTTTTACTCAATTAATAAAATATATAAAATGTCGTTCGGTGTAAATACGAAATTTTAGAATGTACACAAGTTACGACATTCCCTTATGCAATTAGACTATGTCTATATTTACTTATGACAGATGTGAAACATAAAAAGCGAAACAAAATCACCGCCATCATTTATTTGCATTTCATGTAAATATCGGGTTAAAAACGTATCGTTAAATAATAACCCAAATAAAATCACACGCTTCAGTAATTTCACAATAATAAAATTTTCATGTAAAATGGAATGCTGTCCAAAAAACACCAGCATACGATGTATTTTTTAATATCCACATTTAAGATATTTCTTATTACTTACATACTTATTACATTGTGTTTTAAAAATACATTGTTACATTGCCACCGATTTCGGCGATGAGTGTATCATACAAAAATAGTATGAGAACGCATGTCTGTAGATATTTTTCATTTTACGGATTCCTATTCTTTTTGTTATAAGTTTTGGTCGGCCATTAACCACGTGGGAAGACGATTTCCGTGCAGTTACCGGTCCGAGTTGGATGCGAGTGGTAAGTAATGGGTTGACTTGGCGTTCGTTGAGGGAGGCCTACGTTCAGCAGTGGATGGATAAAGGCTGATGATGATATTGATGATGTAGATAATATATTCAAGAATACTTCCGATTCACATTTCAGTCAACTACAAATGCAAGACACTAATATTCATATTATAATGATAATGATGTGATTTTGTTTGTTTGTTCCATTATATGACTGTCTCTCTTTCTCCTCGCTTCAATTTGTCCCTCAATGTTGAGCATCGCGACTGCCATCATAATAATATATTATGCTCTTGTTGCTAATGATTTTATCCACCAGCTTCCATTTTTAGCTTCATGAAGGTAAGGAAGGAGGAGGGAGGCTTCATAGGTATTTAAAGTTGCTGTGTAATCTGGTCGGACCATCGCTTCGGGTCCTCGACCCTTTGGTATTTTGCCCTCTAGTTTACCCTCATTTTTCTAGAGCATCTTGTACACACGACTGCAAATATATGCCAACGCGGACAAAACTACGGGCACCAGCATGTTTTATTATAATAAGTGAAATTTGCGTGAACATCGGAAAACCATGTGCGAATAAAAAGTTATTAACTCAAATGCGCTAAAACCCTGTTCATTAGTAGTCTTATTTTTAATTCCGCACACATTTATTGCGGCACTTAAAATATATGGTTTCCTGGGATTTTTAGGTTGCATTAAAAGGTATTAAGATAAGTACAATTAAAAGTAACGTCCTATCTTAGTACCTTCTTATGCGTCCGTTAATGGCCCGCAAAAAGGTCGGCGTGACTTTTGACCGAGTTACATGAATTTTGGATTGACCTAAGCCACTACATATGTATGCGGGTAAACCTTTGTTATATTACCGCATAACATACAAATTAGAAGTAACGTTGGTTTAAATTAGTTTTTTCATTCTTATAAGACACTAGCCAGTTTATTGTCAACGTAGCCATGAATACAAACGAATTTATTCGGGACCACACCGGCAACTCAAATATGTTATATGTTAGTAATTATTCTAAGATCATTTCGGTAACACAATAATTACACTATCTCCTCTGCCCTGTTTTTAACCAAAGCTGTTTTAAGAGCGAAGTAAGCAGGATTGAGGTAGGTATCCATGGCGACGGTAGTGTGGCGCAAACGCAAACCTTTCAACATCAATTAATGTCATCCATTCCAATATCTACGACTTTTTCTTGACTTTGTTACTTTATTACTATTTTTTACTTATTACTATTTTATGTTTGTGGCCGTGGAGAGTATTTTTGTCATCGGTAAATATAGTCTTCCATAATTCCAAGGTCCTCGAGTTATTCGCAAAAATTAATTACTATTTTATGATCCTGGTATAAGGGCATTCCTGCGTCTCATATGTATGACTTTCTTTCCAGACTCCAGTGTCTTTTTGTCAAATGTTCATTTCTTTTTGACGTGACAACGTCTTATACTTCGATGGAGCCGGCTGCACATACATGACTCGTGCGCCGTTACCTCGCTCTGAGGCGTTCCATTTAAGGCTTGAATTGCATGCGAGAGCGCGGAACGAGCGACAAACAAGCACAATCGGCCCATCTCTATTTTTTTACGACGTTGCCAAGTTCAACTATCGACAGTAAACCGGCTTTACAGACAACTGATTTTTTATGTAATCAAAGAAATGGAATCTAGTAGAAATTATTGTACAATACTCTTCACATTTGAAAAGCAGAATATGTTCGCAATGTTTCCTGTTCGCACAACTCATGAGTTCATGACTATTACAACAACAGCTTTGTGTTTATTATGTCCTTGTTGTGTGATATAGGCCATGAGCAGGCATAACACTTTAAAACATATTATAATATTAGTTAATAGTTGTGATGGTGATTATTAATTTATGAACTAGAGTCTTATAGATATAAGATTGTATAAATGTAAAAACTGATAGTATCTTTTAAAAATCACATTAGCTCATGTTTTAAAATTTCAAACGAACCCTTGATGTGCTAAAACACACTCAAGCCATGATATATTATTTATATTGTCGATATCAAAAAATGAATAAAAACCCATATAAAACCCGACTATTGACACCAGGAGCGCCTAGATAGTTTGCGTTCTTCGCATAGTATTGTTTCATTACTTAACCAAGTACACTTCTTGAATACGGGTGTAAGTATTATACTGTGCCTTTTTTTAATATTTAAATATAAATAATCATTAGTATCTTTTAAAATTTTAGTATTTCGTTTTTTTAATATTTATAATTGATGATAAGCGACCTTCTGCAGTCTCCGCCTGGTCTACTCCAAGTGCGCACATTGCAGGAAAATCTCAAACATAATGCGTTAATATTTGTCAAAGTGAGAAAGTGCTCGGTTACTTTTATTGATATTCTACATTACTTGAGGACTGTTCAAGTCGTATGTATGGCTTTGGTCGAACTAATGTCGCAATATAATAGACACTTTCCTACTTTACAATTTTTTGTTAGGTAAATAGAATTTTTGGTAAACATTTGCTAAGTGAAAGGCAAGGTAAGGCAGTGTGAAATTTAAATACTTTTGACAATAAAAAATTAAATGTTTGAAATAAAGTTTAATAAGGTAAGGCAGTGTGAAATTTAAATACTTTTGACAATAAAGTTTAATACCAGTGTAGCAGCTAAGAGAAGTCTCCTTATTATTAAGGGATAGAGCCTCGGGTAAATTAATTTGTTCATGTTGGTTATTTATATACATATGTATTCTGACGGCCGGGTGTTCAAGTGGTCAGGATACTGGATACTGATGGATGGCACTTGAACGGTCGCTGATTCGAAGCCCGCCAAGTGCAGAGAATTTGTATGATGAATAATATAGATCTTAGTAGTCTGTACTGGGTCGTTGACGTGTATTAATATGTATTTTTATATACATTTCCAAAATTCACTTCACTGTGATATTATAATGTTTATTTATTTATATATAGGTATATGTATACTTAAATGGTAGCTCTTTTATGTCATCTAAAATAAGACTTGTTTGTTGACGAGATAAACTTTGAAAACACAAACAGGCTTTTCTAAAAATGAGGTTACGTTCTCAACAACGTGAAGTATTAAACTTTGTCATATGATAGAAGTTTCAGAGGATTTATATTTTAATATACAATGTTGCTAGAAAGTAGTGTACTAGTAGTTAATATAAATGTTTAGTCTAAACTAGCATAATAACCCAATTTCTCATTTCGCTTGAAACTTAAGCGGAAACTTACAGGTTATCGTGGTAAGATGTTTTACGACTTTAATAAAATTGTTCCTCGCTCGCTCTAATTTATGGTACTTGAAAGGGATGGACGAGGTTTTGACGTGCGATTATAATGTTTTACCCTCAGAATAAAGACTAAGTTCGTAATCTTGCAGAGTCATAGGTCCGTACCCTAATTAGTGTAGATTTAAGGGACCAAAAACGATCGTAGATAATATATTGTGGCCTGTTATGTGTATGTGGTTGTTTAGTTTAGTTGCCACTAAACCTAGATTTTCTAAATATTATTTAGTTAAATTCTTATTTAAATAAATATTACTTAGTAGGTAATTTCTCATTTATATTTGGGGTAGGCTTCCAATCTAACCGGATTCGGCTGAGTATCAGTATTTTAAATGGAGTGCCTGCCTATCTAACCTAAGGAGTGTAAGAGACCCAGTAACTGGGTGATACGGTACCCCACAGACTGTTCGTCAGACTTTCGGGCTTTTGACGACCCGTAACGGCTATTAAAGGTCCACGAATGACAGCCGGGGCCAACGGCTTAACGTGCTTTCTGGGGCATGGCGGAGTCTCGGTATGTAAATATTTCCAACCCACCCACGGACCCACCTTGACAAGCGTAGCTTGATCTGATGAATCGATTCGCGCGGCTTGTTATTACTTAGCCACGAGCTCATCTGCGACGATCTTATGTATGTATTTATTATTATTTATATTTATGTTATTTGCAATATAGTCTTTAAAATTTTCTCCATATTATGAGCAATATTTAAAAGAAATAAACAATACTTATTACGACTATATATGTTTTTTCTCTCTATACATTGACTTTTTCATCTAATTTTGTCATAAATAATATTTTCTTAGTTTAATTTTATGGAACGTTGATTTACGTTACCTACACTTTTTTTTAAAATTGTGTATAGTATTATCTAATATATAAAATTTCCCTGTCACAATGTTAGTTACCGTACTCCTCCGAAACGGCTTGACCGATCTTTATGAAATTTTATATGCATATTCAGTAGGTCTGAGAATCGGCCAACATCTATTTTTCATCCCCCTAAATGTTAGGGGTAGTCCACCCCTAAATTTTTATTTTTATTTTTTAGACAATATTTTTAATTTCTATTTTTTTATGATACAACATACAGAAATACATACAACCCTAAATTTTCACCCCTCTACGATCAACCCCTATTTTTTAATAGCGATTTTAGCAGAACGAGGTCTGTCGGGACAGCTAGTCTTTCTATAATTTGTAATTATGAACATATTTAAAGTTGACCATAATTGCCTTAAGTACCTAAAATACCTTCTAAAGGCCTACCAACTTGTAAATTTAGTCCTCTATCGACGAAATTACGCTCGTAAGATCTAAAAAGCTTAGTAAAGTATTTCAACGAAGAATAATAACACGTTAGATCAAACAATGGACCAATTTCAATTGGAACAATTTCCAGAGGCTTTGGGCCTAGATAAATACAATTAATCCGCAATTCCAACTCTCAGTTACAAATCAGGGACGCCCCATGTCCTTTGTTAGGCTTATTACCAAAGCGGGTCGTTAGAAAACTTCAACAATTTGAATATTTGATATCTCAGTTTTTAGGATTTTGTAACCCTAAATAAAACTCAACAATTCCAACGATCTTTGGTTAACACTCTGTTGTTTTTTGTTCGTAGAAATTTTGGATGGCTTATTTTGTTAGGATAAATTCTTGAATGTATTAGAATGTTATTAAATAATCAGGTTAGGATCATATTATGAGTATTATTAAACAATATTTCGAATATATTATTTCTAAGTCCGTAAAAGTTGTTAATATAATATTATATGTAACGAGTAAAATTCGCGTAAATCGTAGAAAATATTTTCGAATATGGTCAATACTTACCAAACGCAGAGTACAAGATGCAGGCAGCTGGAGTATACAAGCTTGACTGTGACTATGGTCTCTCGTATCTAGGCCAAACTCAAAGATCTATTAAAACTCGCGCTTAAGACCATAATATAGCCACCGTCGCTACACTAAGCCGTACGTGAACATAGTCTTGGCAAAACTCCTCATTATATTAGATTTAATAAACCACAAGTCCTCGCAAAAGAACCGATTTCAAACAAGGACAATTCGTGAGGCTAATAAAATAAAGAAAAAAAAACATTTTCACTTCAATAGATCTGGCTGGAAATATTATTTGCTTGGGATTACATTATTAAAATAATTAAATCAAAATCCAAGCATATATGCTACAGACTAAAGACATAGTTAAAGACACACACTTTTTGCGTAGATAGGATAAACCAAAATATTGATGTGTCTTAGTTGAATATACCGAGTTTCGAATAATTTTGTTACGCTAGAACGTCTAAAAAATCTCAATAAATGGCGATAAAATATTATGTTCTTTTATTATAATAAGTGAAATTTGCGTAAATATAAGAAAATAATATTTATAATTATTTTGAAAAATGATTTTTTTTTTAACATACTGAATAATATTCATTCAATGATTTATGTTTTTAACTTAATCAATATTTAGATTCACACATTTATCAGGTTAATTTATATACATTTCAAATTTAAGCGTTTATTAGCCCTTATTATAAAGCACTGCTTTAGGTAGAGTACGCATAAAATCAGCATGTATTTCAATTCTCGTAGTTACTCGGGACTCGTATAAGTAGAGTCTAATTTAGCCGGTATAGAATCGGACGTGCACGGAAACTTCTGTGCAATCAATTAAGCTCCATTTAACGTACATTTATTAATAATGGCAGGGCCCCCTAGGTTATTGGATATGAAATTTCAATCGAATTGCAGACTCTGAAAGTGTCAGTCATAAAAAATTAAAGCTCAGGATTCATCATCATTATCATCATCATCATCAGCCTTTATTCGTCCACTGCTGAACATAGGCATCCCTCAATGCCAAGACGACCGATCCCTTGCTACTCGCATCCAACGCGGACCTACCACTGCACGGAGATCGTCTTCCCATCTGGTTAATGGCTGACCATCACTTCGTCTACGTAAACGCGGCCTTCATTCTTGAACCTTAATGGCCTATCGGCCATCCGTTCTTAGAATTATGACGTCATAATGTTATATTAGCTTGTCACTTGGAAGCGTTCGGTGACAGTGAGACGTGTTCCATGATTTTTGTTCACTTTAAAAGGCTAAATAGGTGTAAGGTTGGAAAGGCTAGAAATACTACAATAGTCATATTGTCAATCCATTTTCAAGTATCGTCATTTTGCCAACGCACTTGCTAACTCCTTGGTGTAGCGTCCACTAGCGAGTGTCTATGAATTTGGTTTATCCCTACCCATTATATGAACGAATTATCCGTTAGCCTCGTCTTGCAGCAACGGGATAATTAAGTAAGAATATATTTATAAAATATATTTTGGATATAAAAGTAAAAACCAATTACCACTTCTTTTATTAGGCCATAGGTATATTTATTTCCTGTCATTAAATATCAGCATTAATCTTATATATTTAAACGAGCAATTCTTATATATATATATATATATATATATATATATATAGAATCGGGATCTCGGAAACGGCTCCAGCAATTTTCATGAAATTTTGTATACAAGGGTTAAAAACGGTGATAAATCGATCTAGCTAGGATAAATTTTTAGAAAACTTTTTTTATCCGTGTTTTGAGGCATCGAAAAAATATGATTAGAATACGAACGTGGATTTCGCTGTCAAACAATATGTCATGGTAGCTTAGTGGTGTAATTAGGCAGTTAAATCCGAACGAGCGTTGTTCAAATTTCCAGTCTGAATTATTATTTTTTTTTTCCTTTTTTTTAAGATCATTTTTTATTTTTTATTTTTATTGTATTTTATCACTAAGGGTACCGAGCAAATGCTCGGTCAACTAGGTACTTATTTATAAATTGCAACATCATATTATATTGTATATGAATAATAGGGATGTTGACACATGTTACAAATTCATGTAAAGTTATATTTTACATATTAAATGCAGTATTTGAAAACCTAAAATAACATTTAAAAAGTCTTCTTATTTGTCTTAAAATTTGGAAAATTAATTTAAAATGCGTTATTTATCATGCATGATCACGTGACTGTAAACGCCAATAAGGCGATGACGTCACTGAACATTGAGCTAAGTACAAACTCACCTAACATAGCGCGAGTTTTGAATACGGTGTGTGACGTAATGACGCTTGGAGCGTTTCAAGGGCGATTTTAAAAACCATTTTTCTTTTTCAAAATTGGATATATTTCTTTACAAAAGTATTTTTTTCGTGTTCATATATAGTATACCTATCAAATAAAATCAATTACAAAAATTAGTCAACATCCCTATTATTTTCAATAACAATGGCATATAATATTTATAAACAATATATTAAAACGAGATAAGGGAAACTAGAGAAGGGATCATAATTTCCATTCGGAAATAGGTCTGTACCTATTTCCTCGTTTTGTCCGAAAACTTATTATTTTTATATTTTCCTAAATATTTACAAATAATATTTCGGGAAGTAGATTTGTGTATTGAATTATTTAACGAGTAAAAGAAGCACGGTAGACCTTGCTTTTATAAGTCGCGTATAACAATATTATGTTGTCGAATGTAAAAAAAATGTCCGATGACTTCTAGGTTTACAATCGAAAACAATAATTCTCATAAGTATTCGAACTACATATTATGTACTAACTAACACAGATAAAATGTTTCCCTACAATCATGAATAGTCCTGAAAAATTCCTAAGAACTGCATATCTGCATATATATAAAATGTCAACATTTAAATGCCATATGTATTGAACCATTTTGCAATTGACATTTTATAGAAGGATTTTATTATGTTTTGTTTTTTTCTTGTTTTATCACAATTATAATACTTAAGCTAAATCTGCATTGGAGTTTTTCATTCTAAATTTGTATTTTCTGGAATATGGGACAAAAAAAACTTAAATAAAAAAAAGAATATGAATAAAGGACATAATATTATTTTTGAGAACACCAAAAACGCCATGACATTTCATACACATGGCGTTCCTTTGGTAGCCTATTTGTTAGATTAATAAACTACATCGTAACAAACTACTGCCAAGCCTATATACGCTTTTAATTACTAAAAGTGAAAAAATTAATTTTAGTGGCTTAACTAGAATATATTTAAATTTCAAGGTTTTCATAAAACTTTTTCCGAAGAAAAACAAGCTTGGCGGACTCTTGAGTTGGATATTCTAATAGTTTCGGCTGTCATTTAAAAATGGAACGAATAAAATGAATCTGTTCACATTGATAAGTTCCTCATAAACATTTCCATTTATCTACGTCTTATTTTCCTGTGGGTGGTGTGGGTTATGGAACAGGTAGTGTACACACGTCTGAACTAGCTAAAGCTCGCTTAGACGATTTTTAGGTAATTAAACAGTAACTCTTTTCGTTTAGAGGTATAATAATAATATGCTTGTGTGTCTGAATCTCGTCATTTTCTTTCCTTGCATGTTCTGTAAAACAGTTTTGTTGTATTTCGGAAATAAGGTTGCAAAACAGTATGATTACTGGTATTGAAACTTACTGTTACATTTAGGATAATCAACCCGTGAAGGTGTTACCTAGGCTAAGTTCGGGATTACTTGTTTATTCATGGGCTAAGCTGATCACATACTAACAGGTGGCATGTCTACCAGCTAACATAGAAATGAGACTTTGGTAGGTGATTTTTTTAGGTAAATTTATAGTAAAAGTCTATGATTAGTAATATTGCATATAAAATAAACACGTGACTCTTGCCAATATTATATTAAAGTTGGCAGTGCTTTTTTGTGGCAAACACAAAAAAAAAAATAGTCTGACATTGGCAAATTCCCGCGGGAGCCATTATAAAGAAGAAGAAAAATTTAAATGGCGCAAAAAATAATGTAGTGTAAAACCGTTTTCATTCAAAAAGTCAGTGGCACACGTTCGAATTACAATTATGTGACATTTAAAGGAACGACCTAGTTACACTTGGCCGTTAAAGATATTTCCGTCCGGTCAAGTCACGATTCAAAGTTATTTTTACGACTGGCAAAACGCCAATTCTGTTTTGATTGTTATGTTTTTATGTTCGACCTTTCGTTTTATGAATTATTTCCATTTCAACCTTTTTTCTGGTTGCGAAACAAGCGATAAAAATTTAATGTAGTACTCAAAATTATAATCGTACAATGTATTTTATTCAAAAAATTGTGACAAGGGATTATTTATGATTTTATTAATTTCACTCATTGTTTTCTGGTTTTTACACGAATTTTGTCCAATTCCTATACTGCAACAACTTTTACGTCACGCATTTACTGTTACAGGATTTTCACCAATGGGAGGGTTATACTGTGCCGTTTTCACGTCTGCACAGGCACCGCTATCCTGCTTGTTTCTCTGCAACAGCTTTGCTGTGTTTAGGATGCATGCATGCATGGTAATTATTGGCGCAGTTAGCATCTTTATGTTTCAGGATATATGTCACCACATGAATGAATTGCCTTGGCATGTTACTGTACACTTAACGCGGCGGTTGCAGGTTCGAACCCCGCCAAGTGAAGATAATTTGTACAATGATAATAAATGTCTTCAACATATCTTGAATGTGTATAAAGTTTGTTTCTATGCCTGAACCCGTAAGATAATTTCTTACGAACTTGGTAAGTTCCGAAAAAATAAAATTCTGAATTCCATTGTAGTTGTTACATATAAACCTTCAGGAGTTATTTTACATATATTTAGAAGAACCCAATTATGTATGAGAGTACCCTTTATTAATTAGGCCATAGTAACAATAACCTTCTCTGTATGTATTATATTACTAGCTGTTTTCGCGGCTTCACCTTTTTACCTATTTCTATCCTATTCATAAAATTTCATATTATATTTCATTTGAAGGGCTTTTAAATTATATACTCTTTATCTTTCCTGATATTATAAATAGGAAAGTTTTAATTGTCTCCTTACATTTTTTTGGCTATCGTAATGAACCTAAATCTATGCAGCTGTTATAAATTATGGAATGGCGTCCCAAGTAGTGGTATTAAAATATCTTTACCGTAAGTATGTCTTTATGGTTTGAGTGATTAATATCCCGATAAAGTCTACCTGTATGGCCTTCCTACGGCTTTTGAAGTCACGCATCAATACTGACCGGCCTCGAGGGAACGTATGACGTGTACATGACACGCGCTTTGCTGAATTCTAGCCGTGGTGCTTGAAAACGAAAGCCACTAGGCGGTATAGTCTTTTCATAGTGGTGTTCGTGTAACGTGACCACACGTCTCGATTAAAACAGGACTATCTCGTTTGAACGGTGCTGTCCCTGTTTGAACCTATATAGAGAAAGCTAACGCAAAATTGCACCCTTTTTTAAATTTCGTACACTTCAGATTTTTTTTTTGGATTACGGTCAAAAAAATATGTTTGTCATTTTAATAAAACATTTTTTTGGATATTATCGCGGCTTATCAACATTTTGACATATCCGACGTTTCAGATAATGTCAAAATGTTGATAAGCTTTACATTGGAACGAAGAAAATATGTTTTCTATGCTCTGATCAGCTAAGTGATAATGATGTCTCATAAGCGCCTAATTATTTTTTACGCTTGATAAAAGTCATTACTTTTAGCCGCATAACAAAAAAAATAATAATATAAGTACTTACCTAATTATTTCCGACTCCATTTTGCTGAAAATATTACTATTTTTTTCACGATATGAAAAAATTAAAATAGAAAAGCTTGTCAATAAAATGAAAAAAAAAAATGGGGTATGTCAACCTTCTGATTCTCAGACCTACCCGATATGCACACTAGATTTTATAAAAGCCGGGTCCAGCCGTCTCGAAGAACACGAGAATTTTATATTTTAGGGTTTTAATTTTTAGTGACAAGTTTGTTGTTTATTGTTAATAATTGTGTTACGTAGTTATAAAATTTATGAATAGAACAGAGATTAGAATAAAATAAATTTTATATAAGTACTTACTAGTTTTCTTGCTTTTTTTAATTTAATTTGAAATATAATTTTATTAGTTTGTTAACAAAATTTAATTTCATTAGCTTAATACGTTCCATGCAAACATATTATACTTTCGGGATAATAGCATCGTGTTCGCCTAACATAATATCAATCGGACTAAAATAGTTCTGATCTATTTTTCGAGCGCTTTGATGTGACCATTACAGTGATTTGTAAAGGAACCACGGCTGGATTATAATTGGCTTCTCGTCTACTATTGAGCAATATGGAACTTGTACGCAGCGCCATACACAGGGTGAGTTCAAAGGCAGCGGTGCTTTTTTGATCAGAAATCAAGTTTCGTGGACAGAAACCAGGAGATTTCCTGTTGATCTTATTCATCTTAAGAGCATTAAGTTTGATGTTGAATTAAATTATATTTTAAGTTGAATTAGATGCTTCATAATATATTTACTCAATAATTTTCACATAGGATTTTAAATTAACATGGTTATTTTCATTATTTAAAGTATTTAAAACGGGATATATAGTATTGAAAACGGGATATTTACCATGTTTTTTAATATTGTAAAACAATATTAAAAAACATGGTAAATATCCCGTTTTCAATACTTTAAATAATTTTTATATATCATAATATTATGTATTATTGAGTAAAAGTATTTCAAATATAAAAAATCATATATTGTTAATATGTTTTGTTTTGTTTCTTTTGTTATTTAATAGGCTGGTGTAGGAAGTGTAAACTCAAAATTAAAATTAAAAAAAAAAAACAAAAATCAAAATGTCGCGAACAAAAAGGAATAATTATGACAGTTTTATCGGCCCCACAGACCAACGAACAATAATAGTTAAGCTAACTGAAACAATCGATATGTATAAACACACAGATCCTCTTTTTTGAATATATAAAAATGAAATAACAATGAATATTTTCCTATCATAATTCACTGTAGTAAGTAAATATTAAAATATTTTTCTTTATTCGACAATAACGTAAACAGATTATATAAAATAAATATTTATATACATTTCGTGTACGGAAAAGTAAACTTTATTATCCACACAGTAAATACGCTAATAAGACATCAAATATTAAGTATTCAGTATTTTATATCAGCTGTAAATATAAAACCTGTCGCATTGTTGATTTGTATAGTAAGTAAAACGTAACGAGATACAGTAAATGTGGGTAATAGAAAATTTTATTATTCTGCCTTTGTACCGGTGCTGTAAAACCTTTGGTTGTGATTTTGAAATAATCGTGGACTTACGTGATTTTTTCCTAAGTTTTTTTTCTTATATTAGTTTGATAAGTAAATTGGCACGAATGTTACATGACGGTAAATAGCGTCGCTCATGAACATACTCTTTAAAAATACTGATAGTTAGTTTATACTACTACAACAAAAACAACAACAGTTGCTACTACTACTACTACAACAACTACTGCTGCTGCTGCTGCAACTACTACTATTACTACTACATGGATACATCATGCTTGATTTTTCCGTAAAACAGCTTTATTGTGTTGTAGCACCAAGACCTGACATCTTATGCCTCATAATAGGCAAAAATAATGAGTTGCATGGGCTAGTTCCAGGTAAACTAGTTTATGTTCGTGGGCGACGTCGACCACCCACCATCAGGGGGCCTAGCCAAAATGCCATTAAGCGTTATTAGCGTTAGCGAAGTTCGAAAATGATATAATGTATGGCATTGACATAAGGCCGCCCTTAATCACGTGGTCCATCCTATACATTTTATCATTTCGAACTTCCCTAACGCTTTCTTAATGGCATTTTGGCTATGGCATATTCCCCAGATACCACGTCTGCCAGTTTATCGACATTATATTAACATATATTATGTAGCACGATAAAAGTATAATCACGAAATAGCCCAATTTAAATTATTGCCAATTTATATTAAAAAATTGGATTAACTGTGCCCTGTTGCTTGTAGATATGGGGCACGTCATCAAAGGCGGCATTGCTGGCACTCGCCGGATTTCAGTGAGTAGAGCTGCGTCCACTTACCATCTTTCGGGCGCAGCAAGTCCCAAATACCCGCCTGGGAAGACCCACTCCCCCGCGGGATGCCTCAGTGCATTTCGCGGCGTTAAAGAAAAAAGGCCTATATTAAACAATGGACGGATAAAGTCTGATTATGATGATAATGTTGAACATGAAACGCGAATAGTAATAATAATATCCACTCTCGCACCTTTTTATCCAACCCTGGATGAAAGCTTTCATTTCGCTAACACTTTGCACTTACTAATTAAAATGATTCCCACGTTTTCATTTCCCTGGGTTTTTTTTCTAATTTATCCTCATTATTTTGTCGCCTCTCCTCTTCTGAATTAATTAGACCTAAAAAAAGTTGCCCTTTCTTTTAATAATTCATGAAATAAATAAAAAGTTTTTTCTCTGATATTTAGGTTGTTTTTTCACTGCTAAGTAATCGAGATTCATGATATATAATTAAACATAATTATTAAGAATAATCATGTTTTTTACGCCCAGTTTCTGAAACGTTGGTCGAAGTGTATGTCAACTAACATGGCTATTAATGGCGGGTAACATACGATTCGAAAATTAAATTTTTCAGCTTTTCATTGTAGTTATTATGTCAACTGACAGACTCATCTAATTATTATTCTACTAGCTGTTGCCCGCAGCTTCGCCAGATTTACAACAGCATCTTAGCGGGATGATATAGTCTATATTATGCCGCGTTCCCGTGGAAATATGGGGATGAATTTATAGCCTATGTGTAATGTGTTAATATGATGTATAAACTATATAATTATGAAGTTTCAACAGAATCCATTCAGTAGTTTTTGAGTGAAAGAGTAACAAACATCCTCACAAACTTTCGCATTTATAATATTAGTAGGATTATAACCATGCTTCTAGTCTTTGACTATTAAAAACCAGTTTGACAGTTGATTAGTTAACTTTTGCGTTAATCAGCTCTTCGAAAAACGGGCGTGAGAAGATCGTTTTTCATATAAGTACACAAGACTTGTAAATTTCCGTTGCTGATCATTTTGCTAACTTGTACTAATAGCATAATTTAGTGTTTACAGGTAATAATAAATGTTAAAGCATAAAACATATCCCCCTTTTCATGTAGATTTATGTCTGCATAAATTGCAACAACCATTACACAATCAAAAAATGAATAGTCTACCATACCATTCTACCTAGTTAACGAACTTAATATGACCTAGTCAGTCGGCCAGAGTTCCTTCCCTCTCGTGATCGCAGATATAACAGACTTTCTCCTCTACTAATTGTTACTCACTTTTTGTTCGTTGGGTGTGCCAATAAAGCATTCGTAAGATTCAGCCTTCCAGCCCTTATTTTTACATAAAATAATTAACATTGTTATTGATCAATATGTTGGTAGTAAATAACTTGGGCTCGGGATGGGAACCCGCGTCGAGTCTAGTAGGGCCCTACAACACACGACGTGGTGGGGATTGCTTAGTCGTAGTAGCAGCAGGGGCAGTCTCCCTATTGCGGAGAATCTGGTCTTGCCGGGACTAGTCTGTCGCTGAGGGTTTCCCGTCGCCTGTAGATCCGAGTCCCTAAGATAGCGTCTGAAGGCTCACGCAGCGGTTTTAGTGGGGTAGTGCACCCAATGCGAGTCACCACACACGCCGGTGCGCCTACCCTGGCCCTGGTAAGGTCCGAAAAAGATTTCCGCTGCGTCATCAAAAAAAAGGGGGCAGTCCCCCTATTGCAGAGAATCTGGTTTTGCCGGGACCAGTCTGTCGCTGAGGGTTTCCCGTCGCCTGCAGATCCGGTTCCCTCAGATAGCGGCTGAAGGGTCACGCAGCGGTTTAAGTGGAGTAATGCAGCCAATGCGAGTCCCTCACACGTCAGCGTGCCTACCAAGGCCCTGGTTCGAAAAGGATTTCCGCTGCGTCATCAAAAAAGGTAGTAAATAACTAATAATTTACATGGCTAGATTAATGACTTACCATATACCGTAGAGCGCTATTATTGTTGGTTTTTCTGAACAAATAAAAAAGGGTAACATAACGAGATAACCATTTGAGAGGCGCTAAGAGGTTGAATATTGTTAGGGTCTGTAATGTCCCAGGTGTGAAACATTTACACCAAAGATTCTCAACGCTTGTCCGACGCGACCTATCGATTTAGTTGGAATGAAATTGATGTAAAAGACTTGGAAGTATTTTTTTCCTAATACTAAAATTGCATTGCGTGTCATAATAATGCTTATTAATATTATCAATTTAAAAGTAGGAATGTTTGTTACGCTTTCACGAGAAAACTACTCAACAGATGATCATGAAACTTTGTACACATATTCTCGCAGGTACTACAGGTAACATAGGATACATTATAAAAAAAGAAAATTTTTTGCTCGCACGGGAAGCCGCTGGCAAGATCAGGCATAGATTAATAATATTATGTACTCCGTGCCGTGGAGAAAATTTCTAAGAAAAAGGTGTCGTAAACGGACGATGATTATGACTTTACTATTTTTCTATAGGTATCTTGTTATTATTATTTTGTTTATTGTTATAAACAAAATCTCATTACAAAAATCTTTCATCAACAATCTTTTGTCGAGCATCTTATGTAATTAAATATTAATTTATATTTTTTATGTTTTCCATAGAAAATAGTAATAATTTTCATAGAAAAAAAAACCTTATGGTTGTGGCTCCGGTGATGTATATCATTTTAATATAAGATATATGTAAGAAAGAATGAATGAAAATAAGAAATAATAAAAAAGAAAAATAGATTACAAAATACTTATATTTTATAATAATAAAATTAATACAAAATGAGATCTTGATTATTTAAATTTAAATAGTAATAAATAATTTAGAAGTTAATAATAATATCTCGCTTCTGACAACTAGAAAAAAATACAAAAATATTTGTTTTGATAAAGCAGCCCGGAATACTATTATTATAAATGTGACCTTGAAGACGGATGGATGTTTATTACTCAATATACTAATAAAAACCTTCTATGAAACTTTTAAATGTAGTGACGACTGACGAGTAGCTTAGCAAAGAGACATAAAAACTATAGCACAGCACTAGAACGATTATAAATTCGTATACCAAAGTAGTAGAACCCTCTGGAAGAATGTGAAATTACATCATCAAAAGTCAAAGTCAAAAGTCGAAAATTTTATCCAAAATAGTGACATCAAAGTATCTTTTGAACGTCAATTGAGTCTACCACCGATTTCAAAGCAAGCCCACTGAGATGAACCGGCGAAACAAACTCAGTGGACATCATTAACATAATCATTCTTTAGCTGTCCACTGCTGTACACAGCACTCCATGACTGATTGAAACTTGGCGATTATAAATTCGTGGGGCCGGAGTATGAGAAACTTTTTCACTTGATCATAAGACATTGCAATTTATGCATTGCGCAGTACAAGCGTGTGAAACATCCATGGTATCCTGGACCATAGGGACGCGCGGGGACGGGCCATAAGCTTCCCGGCCGCCGCGGACGCCGCCCGCCTACCCGGTTAGTGATGTGACGTGTTGTGAACTATGCGTGGATTTTGAACGGAATGTTCATGTGATGTTCTAAATTTTCAAGGAATCTTCGGTTCCTCAGATGGTAAGTGTTTTTTTTTTTGTAATTTTTTGGATTTTTAAAATAATCTTAGTTTTGTAAATTTTTGTGAGTGACTCTATACATTTTAATACAATGAAAAATAAGTTCTAACAATAATTATTTTTAGCAATATAATTTCTGAATAAAGATAAATTGTAATTTATATTTATTTGCTTATTCTACTATAACATGAGTGAATGAAAAAACAAAAATGTACAAAGATACTCTTACGGTTTTACAAATTTGAATAATAAATAATAAATAAAAAAAATGTAACTTTTAAACAAAAGTCCTAGATAAATTAAATTTTCATTATGTGACTCTATTCTGTAATAGATCAATTCAAAGTCAAATTAAAGAGAGTTATCCAAATTTCTCGTAAATTAGACATAAAGTATTAACATTCAAAGAATAATCGACTAAAATTTTATAGTCGAATTTTTCAGAGAGTATAAGATATTCAATGCGAAGCCTAAGATATTTAAAGTTTGTACTGAAAATGGGACGAAAAGTTCAGCTTTGTTAATAATTAAAGCACTTAAAAATTTCTATCGTTAAAAAAGTTTTGTCCTTAACATTGAAAAGTTGGTTATTTAAGTTTTTTTTTTGGTGATTTGATATTATGTCAGTAGTAGTTTTTGGATACATGCTACTAATAATATTTAAAGCAATTTTTTGCCCGTATCAGAATATATGAAAAACATAAAATCACAACGCCATGAAACAGATAACTAAATATTATATTATACTAAATATTTGTCCAGGGTCCATGTAAACGTTACATAATTATTTCTTTAAATATTTGCCATTTTATCTTAAATTGCTTTTGAGTCAAAACAAAATAAAAGCTCATATTGTTATAGCGTCATATTTTCGATAAAATAGAGGCTACATCAATTATAAAAATAATATTTTCTAATTTAATTAGGTATTATTTTGCTAATAATTAATTTATAAATATACCTGAGGCTTTTAAATTAAGAATTTATATTTTCTGGTGCTATAAAAGATTTTTCTACAAAATTAACCTTGATGTATATGATATTCTTTTTTTAGCTTTGTTTTTACGAAATTCCTACTTTATTTTAAAAATTGAATTTAATATTTCAACAAAAATTCTTACTGGATTTTTTTAAGTATTTCATTTAAATTAAATAATTTTCTCGTCCAAGTCTAAGCTGTTGGGCCTAAATATATCTAAGTCCAGATCTATTTACCTCTATTAGCATTTCTAGCATGTCACTTTCGTTAAAAAGTCATCGATTTAAAGAACTATTCTCTTATTTCTATCACTTCGCTTCCACTATCTACATCAAGCTTATAAATAACAGTCTAATCGCTTAACCTTCGCGTAATGATGTTATCTCATTTTTGATGACAGCCATCAATACTTAAACACCTACCCGTCTTTATAACCGTCAATTTTCATGACATATAGACGTTGACATGACAACCGAAATTGTCGATCAAAATTGTAATATATTGTACGTTATATTATGTCATGAAAATCAACATATGTCTACGGCAAAAAAGGGCATTTGGCGATGTCATGATCATTATTATTCGTTCTTACACTAGATGTTCATTAATTTTAAAAAAAAAAGCACTAATAGTGGATTATATTTATTTACGTGTAACACCAGTAAATAAGTTGTTAGTTGTTACCGTGAAAATAGGTTAAAGTGGTATGATCACGTTATTAAATAATTATATATTAATTTATAATAACAGAAATATGCCTGGTCACGCAATATGTACGTCAAGATAGCAGCACCCCGACTGATTTTGGCGTTTGATGACGACATTCTTTTATTTTTCTATTTTTGGAGATAAACTACTTTTCTGAGAAACAGTGTAATTTATGTCACCAAGACAAAGGTCTTCCTTCTCAATATTGGAAAGATTATTTTCCTAAGAAAATCCTAGGTGAAGGTTTGTATGATATTAGGCGTTGATCACCATCAGGTTGTTCGTCAAGAAAACTAGTGCTCATCTACTAGTTCGCCTATCAAATTAAAATTTAAACGTAGAACATGCCAGTGGAAAGCTTAGCTGTGCTATAATATAATACCCAAGGCGTTAGCTACGAAAGCATTTCCACTGCGAAATAAAGAAAATAAATTGCACGTAAGTATCACGTACCAGTTTGCATAGCCATTAAATTTCCCATATATAATTATTATTAAAAAAGCTTTAATCTAAATAAAAAAGTTTTATAATGGATTTTCGTGGTCATAATGAGAATTGTTCTGATCGCGTAAGCACGCGAGCCTCAGTTATTGTATTAAAACCAAATTTTCGAATCGCAAACAAGAAAGCCGCCATAACATTCTAAGATTTTTTTATATAGTGACTTCTACTATAAACACGCACCTATTGAGATAAAAGACCAAACCATGTCTTCATAACAAATTATGTAAAATAGCTTTGATAAGTAAAATCTTGATACAAATCCTACTAATATTATAAACGTGAAAGTTTGTGAGTATGGATGTTTGTTACTCTTTCACGTAAAAACTACAGAATGGATTTTAATGAAACTTTACAATAATATAGCTTATACATCAGAATAACACATAGGCTATAATTTATCTCCGTACTCTCACGGGAACGGGAAGTACGCGGGTGAAGCTGTGGGGCACTACTAGTAAAATATATAACTTAAAGTATCATCACAGCATGTGTCGTGTCCGTGGACACCAGCACATGATGATGATACTTGTTTTTGCGGCTGAAGGCCCTCGCAGTGGTTCTAATTTCGGTGCACTGCCCAAGTATTCGTCTACCATAGGTAGTCTCACGTAGGAGTTAGGAACCCAGGACCCGCCTAAAACAATAATCTTGTTTTGTCTTTGTATCCCCGCGTAAATTTTTTTTTTCCGTTACTTATAATTTTCACTCTTTCTCACTTTTGTAATAAACAAATACAAAATACGAGATACTTCTATGTCTCTTTTACTAAATGAAGGCAGAACTATATAGAGAAGGTTAGTAGTTGATAATGCGATCGTTATGAAAAGGTATTCTCTGTAGGATTCCGTAGTCATATAATAAATCACCCCTTTTATCCGTCGTTCGTACTATACGTTACAGTTCAACATTTGGGAATCTAAAACAACTAATGGGAATTAATATTAATCTTAATTTTGATGTCGTCTATAATATTGTATCTACGAACAAATACGTAAATGTTGTCCAATTCGGTGTTTGGTGAACTTAACACACAGTGTCCATGTGCACGTTGAAATTAAGAAAAAAAATCCATATCAATGCTGTCACGGGGTCAGGATTGAACACGTGATATTGGCTGTTGTATATTATTATGTCGCGAGGAACTGTGAAACTCCGATAGCGCGATTCAGCATTGTGGCGATAATTGGTCTGCCACATCCTTTCGCTTCGCTTCCTATCTCATTTTCTCTCACATTAAATGTTATAAATTTGTGTATCTATCTCTTTTTAATGCCGCTTCTTGTTTCATCGGATTTTCAAGAAGTTTAAACTTAAAAAATTTAAGGCGAATTTTTTTTATTTCGTACAATTTCATAAAGTTATGTTTGAGGAAATGACTAAGATTTTTATTGAACTAATTAATAAATTGTTTGTAATTTGTACGATTACGGAACCAACCCTTGTATCAGTTCCGACATAGCTTGGCTGGTTTTTCATATAAGACACATTCATCGAATTCCGGTACGACTTATCCGTGTTTTTAATCAGTTGCTGGCTTCTTTCACCATGATTAATTTTAGCAATCAGTCTCGGTTACTTTTTGTTGGCGTTCATTTAAGAGGGCTAATAGGATTTATTTGTGTATTAACAAGGGCCTTAATAGTATTTTACGCTCGCCACAATGTTTTCAAGTTGTTTTCAATTGAAATAAAACTTTAGTCACAACTACAGGGTAACTCAGATATTCAAAAATAATAACATAATATATATTATGTAATATGGTCGTGAGTATAATATAATGTTACCCTATTTTTTGATTTAAATGCCAAACTAGTGCCAAGGATTATGAATAATTAGGATTACTTAGTTTGAAATTTTTCTTCTAACGGACGTGATTATAAGAGGCGTACATTTTATCAAATCATTTTTAGGAAGTTTAACCCTACGATTATTACTTTAGATTATTCAGACCGACTATTTCACTTTCGAATCTTGGGGTAATTGGAATTATACTTCAGTCAATAAATTTTCTGACATCCTGTCGTGTTTCATGGTTGTCCAAAGCGTTATGAATCTATTTTTGTGTGTGGTTTGCTTTTCAACAACTGTGGAAAATAAAAAAATAAAAAATGACCTTTAACTTTTTGACTTTTAAGATATTCTAGATTTCACTAGAGATTCAAATGCGTCAGTTACATACAACACTGGCATTTGTCTGCAATTTCAGCCACGTGTACTTTAGTATTCCTTTCTACCATACAAAACATTATCAGTACATTTGGGGGTTACATTAGCGATTGTATTTAAAAAAAATTAGTAAAACAGTAAGAAAGTGAAATGTTTTCGCACCATACTTGTGCCTCGGGTAGGCACACTGGCGTGTATCCCGCGGCGTGTGCACTATACCACTAAAATCACTGTGTGCGCCTTCAGCTGCTTTATGAGGGTCCCAGATCTGTAGATAACAGGATCACCTCAGCGACAGACTGCCCCCGGCAAGGCCAGATTCTTCAGATATAGAGGGGACTGCCCGAAGCTACTAAACAGTCCCCTTAGCGGGGCCCGAGAACCCATCCCGAGCCCGACACGAGCACAGGGGCGTTTTGGAAGCGCATTAAGTAGCGCCTACGACGCACCCCCGTTCGCCGTCTACGGGGCGAGGCCGCCATTGTCACATCACTGTCTCGCAGAAGGAAGCCATTGCCGTCCAGGACTCGTTACAGCAAAGCATCGCGGTGATGACGGTCGACAAAGACACTTCCAATGACAGACGCAGATCGTGATGCAGCGTCACTTACATCGTGAGTGAAGGTTTGCCCCTTTACCACTATACCAAATTTCAATTTTCTAACTTCAATAGTTACAGTCCAAAACATTAACAGTAGACAAAAAAACAAAGACCTCATTAACAGTACGTAAGGCTTTTTGGATTTTAGATTCCCAGCAGAGACAATATACGATTGGACACAACCGCTTAACATTCACTTAACGCAAAACTTATATTGACCGTTATTCACAGTATTTGATAGACAGCCTATTGATCAAATAAATAAACGATTTCATTGACCTGACGTTTGACCTATATATATTGAAAATAACATTTTTACGAGCAAAACTGTCGCTGACTTATTATCCCCTAAATACGTGCCAAGACCGCGTCGAGACGCTGGTTCACTTCACGCTCGTGTTACGTCATACAGTCTACCGGTCAATATATTTTAAGGATACTCTGTAGATCCAGAAGACGAAGCGACAATTTTATAGTACGTACCTAGTTAATAATAATAATATCTATGGACGCTTTTACACCACGTCAATCTGGTCCCGTGGTATGTACTCGAAGAGACTTGTGTTACGGGTACCAGACAACGGAAATACATATTATATTTAATACTTTTTATATTAATACTTATATTTAAGATTTTTATTATATAATACACATATTTAATACACATCCATGACCCAGAAACATAGAAACTTATTTTTGTTCCCTGGGGGGATTCGAACCCGCAACCTCCGGCTTGAGCGCCAACGCGCTAACCACTGAGCCACAGAGGTCGTCGAATGGATAAAAGGTAGAGAGAAACAATATGATGCAACCTCACTTTATATCCAATATCCAAAACAAACCAGTGGACTTTTATTAACATCCACTGGTTTGTTTTGGATATTGCGGGGTCTAAATTTATCTACTTATTTACTTTTCTTAGGATAAAGATCTTAGGATAAGTCTGTAATAAATGTATTATAGTAATAAGTGTATGTAATTATGTATGTTTATAAAAAATTGTAAACTATATTTTGAAAGGAGCAACCCAACAGAGTTTCTTGCTGAATTCTTCTTATGTACTATACTAGTATAGTATTATGTATTGTTTGTATTACTATTTTTTGTAATATTGTATTTGAAAAGACTAGTTCCACTGAGTTTGTTTCGCTGGTTCTTCTCAGTGGACTTACTTTGGAACCGGTGGTAGACTCAATTGACCTTCAAAAAGATACTTGGATAGTACTATTTTGAATAAAATTTTTGACTTTGACTTTGACTTTAAACAATTAAATTAGATTAGGTAAAATGGATATAGTACCAATACAACAAACACAGGAGGTTACTCATAGATACATCATGGTGGGAAAACTACAAATAGATTTTAAGAAAATGTGAATTTTCAACTCCATATAGGATTTAAGAAAAAAATGTGTACCTAGTTCAAATTATTGGCTTCATAAAAAAGTTAAACGCATTATAAATCTGTTTTTAAATCTGCTCAAACTCTTTGTTCTAGTGAGGCTCTATCACAGAAAATATTTTTAGAATTTGGGTACTAATACAATATTAAATATAAAAGTCGCAGGCAAGTTGATTTTCTTGTTAATTTACCATGTTAATGGAATACATAGTTTAGTACCTACCTGTACTTCGACCAGTCCCTAAGGACCTCAAAGGTATGTGAAGTTCACCCGCATTGAACTTGCCCTATGGACCCCTGTCCAGCGGTGCGTGTAATTGGCTTATTATAATTTATTATAATAGTTTAGATGAGGGTTTTTTTCCCTAAAATTCAGATTTCGAAAAAAGTTGATGAGTAGTTCTTAGCGTCTTTTAATACTTAAATGTTTTTGAGAGATGTAAATTCATCATCATCATCATAATCACCTACATAGTTCTCTCTGAATGAACATCAAGATGACCGATCCCTAAAATTTACTTAATATTTTTTATAGCATAGCAAACGAACAATCGAAGTCTTGCATCTATTGACACCCATTAATGACACACAACCGAAGGTTATGCAGATAATATGTTGCCCTCCTTTTCCCTATCAACCCCCCGAAATACACAGATCGCACTAATATAGCTTATATAAGTCATACCTGAACTGCAGAGCTATACCACTCTGGTAGTGTTAGCCCAATTTGGTTGCAAAACAGCGTACCACTACTCCTTATCGCAGGGAAACCCTTTATGAATGTGCCCAGAATATTTGGGTAGATTGGGACCCTACATGGGACTGGCTACTGGGAGGCCTGACCCAAACGAAAACCACTGCGAGCGACTTAAACCACCTTTTCAGTGTGCTGGACAAACGCTCGTCGGCCTCCTTGTGGGACATTACTGCCTTACAGTTTACTAGAAGGTTGATTCGTTTTCTGCTGTCAGCGTTTATAATTAATTACTATTAATTTATTATTATTAAAATAAATAAACGCATACTTATACTCAAAAAAGCTCTTATTTTTAATGTCAAGTAATAACCGAGTTTAGAAACTAAACTATTTGTCAATCGCCAAACCTCATCAGTAACATTAATTTTCACAAATCCGTATCCATTTTGTTATTCACGAGTTATTCTAGTTTAATTTGGGTTTGCGTTTAGTTAGAGTTGTAGTCAATTAAACTTAATAGACCACGGTTTTACTAAATCAACAAGTTAACAAGTGTATCTAAAAATTTGTGGAACGTGAGTCCAGCCCATTTGTAGCGGTCATTTTAATTTAAAAGCAATGAAATAGCTTTCAAATAATCTGAAAATTGGATAGAATTTGCCTACTCATGGGATTGATTCTGTCAGTCTAGATTCGATAGCCAAGCATGGCTTTGTATGTTCTGTGTAGAATTAATCGTCTGTGGTAACAGGTTGATTCCTCTCTGTGGCTGTAAGTCCTGTTATTATCAAGACGATTAGCTATTCCCTCCTTTGCTGTGCAGTTTAAGCCTTATAACCGGTAAAGCTCGTGTGTTTGATTGAATACATCTTCAAAGAGGCACATTAATTTCATATTAAATTAACTTATGGCTGGAGAATCGTTTCGTTTCGTTTCGGATAGGATATCAACATGAAATATAGTAAGAGGGAAAAAGGATTTATTGGAATTAAGTAGCCCTTAAGACCCTGACTGACCATTCTTATAGGCCAAACCTAACCTGCACATTTCTCAACACAAAATACACAGTAAATGACTACACAGAAAGTATAATAATAATAATAATAATATCTATGGACGTCTTTACACCACGTCAATCTGGTTCTGAGCTAAGTTTCCAAAGAACTTGTGTTACCGGTACCAGACAACGGAAATACATATATTTAATACTTTTATATTAATACATATTATATTTAAGATTTTTATTATATGATACACAAATTTAACACACATATCTTTTTGTTCCCTGGCGAGATTCAAACCCGCTAGCTCCGGCTTGAGCGCCAACGCGCTAACCACTGCGCCACAGAGGTCGTCATGTATGTACGTATGTTACAATAATATCAATTACAGGAAGTTCTCTATGCTTATAAAATATGTACCTGTCTATACGATATCTTTGATATCTCCTTAATGTATCCTTATATTCACCCTTTTTCAAGTCAACATTGTGTGAAGAAATATGTTTCCTGTTGTTTTTCTTTGGGTGTATTATTATGTACCATTTTCCTTATTTCGATGTAAACGTCGACCGGTGTAAGATGGCCTCGAACTCGGTGGAAGTAATAAATTCCAATCTAAATCGTAAACCGAGTGCATATAACACAGTGAATCAATCTTTCTGTGCTATTCCGGCGAAGACTTGCTAAATACATAATTGTTAAATTTATTGCTTACTCGTTGTTGGGGTCAAAATAGCTTTTATTTCATTTAAGTTTGGCTGCATATACATGACGTTCCATTACTATAAAATAAATCGTAATATGAGTTTGACATTTTTTTCTATTGAGTGGGCAATAAAAATTAAAAGTTATTATTATTATTATATAATGTATTAAGTTTAACCACAAACTGTGTCTATTTGGGATTGTAGCCGATTCAATATTTGAGCATATTCTTTATCAAAATTGAGTTAGCCGTTTCAAATTCACCACTTCTGCTATTGATTGCTCCACGGAGTTTTTGGAAAGTCTCTTACTTTTGAAGCTTTGCGCTTTACTTCATATTATCAAAATTCAAAATTATGTCAAACTTCACACTATTCTGTTCGTATCAAGAAAGGATATAAAGATTTTTTTTACGAAAATATATGCTGTTTGTCACAATTAGGAAGGTCTACTTAAAATAGACCGTCTCAGTGTCGTAAAGTAACGATGTCAGCGAAATCTATTGTGATATCGATCTTATTAGCTAAGTAGCGATGAACGAAACTGCTGATGTACTTAATTATGCGATTAGCAAGTTGCTTACTCAGTGTGGTAATTATTAGAGAGGTTACTCACTCGATGTGGTATACATTGTCTCAGTTGCTTACTCAATTTGAGGTTACTATACCTAGGTATTTACCTAATAATAAAACTAGCTTCATTATTTTTACTCTACTACTACTATTTAATAATTTGGTATAAATAGTTACAATATATTATATAAATGTATATCCTTGGAAAAGCTTTGGGCTTTTTACATTACAATTATGACAGACACAGTATATTATAATACATATATTGTGAGTATAATAGTTTGTTACTCTAGTTGTCTTTTTAATAAATTGCGGTTTTGTTGTAAGTTATTAGACACAATCTATGTTGTTCTGAGAATGTGTCGATCAATTTTGATGATAAAAATGCGTTCTATTTTTAATTAAATAATTCCTCAAACCAAAGTCAAAGATTCAGTGGGACGGTATTGGTGTACGCTTTGATTGTTACTTTGTGCCAAAATTTTCATTATAATAAACGTTATACTTTGATTATATTATGTTGTTAGATTTGATTTCATATTTCATTATAAAAATAGTGTGAACAAATAATAGTGAATATAAAAATATTTATTATATATTTATAAAGGCGTAAGAATATAATGGTAAAAATGGCTGGCTAGCCGTGGATATCTTAAAGGCTACTGAAGATAATTTGCAATCATATTTATCTATCTATAAGTATCTATATGGACTCATTACATCATCTGCAAACTGACTGCTAAATTGGCATGTCGAACGTAGTTAGTGCGACTGCACAATACTGCGAAACAGTTATTGGAATGGCAAACCAACATCACGCCAACTGCAGTTAAGCTACGTGGTTGGTTTGCAGTCAGTTCCTTCCCTACATTAAAATTTTAATTCATCGAATATCCACCCTTTTTGTATTTGTCACATAAAACCAGAACGTATTACGATTCTGGTATTGATACGTTTGAGTATCAAATACTTTTCATAACGTTCTCAAATGAAATCTATTCCCTCTTATTAACTTCACATATAATTATCGAATGGGTTATTCAGTAAAAAGCAGAAATCCATGATCCGGGGCAGTTTCACATCAAGTGCTATTCGATTTAATGGTTCAAATCCGATTGGTTAGCAGATTTATCGCATTTATAATTCGCTTCTACACTGAATATGCTCTTTCAACATACCTCTATGGCATATGAAAAGCATCCAATGATCTCACGTGGATCGTATTTTATTTATGAATGGATCTTTTAAGCTCCATTGACTAACACTTAAATAAAGTTAATATAGGAGATGGCTAACCTACTATTAAATTAATGAATTGTATATCTTTCGTTTATTCACTAAAAATATAGCCTCGAAATATTATAATAATTTATTAATATACATATTTTTTTAGAATATAATTTTAATACAAACTTTAATACAGAATTTATTTTGTGAGTATACTAAATTACTTTTTTATGTAAGTCTGATAGTCAAATGATAGTATGTCACCATATAAGTAAGCGTCGTGACCCACCATGGTTCAAGCCTTGTCGTGGTGATGAGGCTCAGTAGCCTAGGGTGAGCCCAACACCTTGGGCGAAGCTAATTGAGCCAAGGGGGCTCTTTGTACCGCTCTTATAATAAGAGGGTGCATAAGAGCAGGGGGCAAGGGGCGAGGATAGGAACCTCGCCTCATTGTACTGTCCCGACGGTGGGAGGGGTTGTTCTGTGGTGCGGTGCAACCCCTCTGTGGAGGTGGCGTCGGTCCTCCGATGGACTAGCTAGCCGCCGAGGTGCCCTGTTGCTCGTAGATCCGGGGCACTTCACCAAAGGCGGCATTGTTTTCACTCGCCGGGTTTTAGTGGGTAGAGCTGCGTCCATTTACCATCATTCGGGCGCAGCGTAAAATAAAAAAAAAGGTAGCCGTCGTGCATTATTATTATTATTATTCAAAGAGCGGCTGTTCCAGGCAAGGTCTGCCTTCGTATCACTACGACCAGGACTGATCTATTGTGATCGCCACTTTTTACAGCTCCGGTGCAAGTCCTGTTGTTTCTATGAACTCTAGGAATTTTTTGGCACCAAGAGATTTGATCTCTTCTGGATGCATTACATGCTTCCTTAGAATAGAGCTACGTCTATGCATTAGGTTGGGGCAAACAGTGAGAATGTGCATAAGCGTTTCCTCTGCTAAGTAGCAGAGTCTGCAGTGCCTTGTGTTACTCTTCCCGACTATTTGCATATGCTTATTGAGACCACAGTGTCCTGTAAGCAACCTAACCAAAATGCGAAGATTGTTCCGATTCAGCTTTAGTGCCTTAGAGGAGTACTTTTTGCTGTAGGCCTTTAGCAATGCCTTGGAATGTTCCAACCCTGGCGTATTCTTCCAGAGCAGTAAAGTTTCATAGAAACAGTGAGTCTTTAGGGTGAGTTTTGTGAGGCTTCTCGGGAAACCACAAATCGTGCATTAACATAAGTAGATTGGAGTGACGTGATCTGCCGTGCTCGGGGTTGCACAGGTACTACCATCTTGCTGAACTAACAACTCTCGTGGATAGGCATACTGACGGACCTGGGAGCCTAGCCAAAACGCCATTAAGAAAGCGTTAGCGAAATTCAAAAATGATAAAATGTATGGGATTGACATAAGGCCGCGCTTAATCACGTGGTCCATCCTATACATTTTATCATTTCGAACTTCGCTAACGCTTCCTAATGGCATTTTGGCTAGGCCCCCTGGCACCTGATAAGTGATCGCCGTCGTCTATAAACATAAACTTTTTTATCTATATGAAAAACTAGCTGTTGCCCGCAGCTTCGCCTGCGTTAACTAAGATTTACAACGGGATCTTAGTACGCAAAATAAGTAACTTTTCAGGTTGAGTTTTTACACATTGTGTCCGAAAAACCTAAATATCTTACGGAACCCTATTTTTTTTCAGAATAAAATTTAGCCTATGTTATTTGTGGATAATGTAGCTGTCGAATGGTGAAAGAATTTTTGAAATCGGTCCAGTACTTTTTGACCCTATTCATTACAACCAAACAAATAGTTTTCCTGTTTATAATATTAGTGTAGATTATATGAAAAAAGAATGCAACTGAAATCCATATGTAATGGGCTTCATTTTTCATCAGAAGCCGTAGATGTCGTACATCAAATCACGATTGTAATTGGCCTTAATCAACATGGCGGCATCAATCCGCGTCAGACACATATGCTCGACCCTATTAAATTATTTTATAATGCTCGACGAGAGTTAATACTGAACGATAATTATAGGATTTTATTAATACAGTCAATATTTTAACGTGATATTATCCCACTTAATGTGCTCGAACGAAATACTGGTAATAATTATTAAAACTGCTCCTTCCGCATTCTTGTTCAAATTAATAGCGGGTCCCTCCAATTTAACGAATTCTTTAGATTTTCTTAAGATTATATCGATTTTGGTAAAGGAATATGGATTTCGGTGAAGGAAAACATCGCGAAGAAACCAATATACATGATGAGATTAAAAGTCTTTGAAGGTATGTAAAGTTTAACCCGCCTTGGGCCAGCGCCTCGGTGAACTATGAACCGATACCTTGCTCGCCTGATTTCGGGGAGGAGACCCATGCCCAGCAATGGGACATAATATATAGGTGATTCTAAATTTTCTTCAGTTGCCTATTAGACTAGCCGTGCCTGAAATTTACGCATGGATTTTTAAGTATATTCAATCATGTTCATTCACAATTATTCAATATGACTGTTGCTTTATTTTAAATAAATCTCACTTATAATAAGGTATGGAGCCCAATCATTGGCACGTACGGAATTATTGGCATTCGAGCATTTAATTCAATATAATAAGATTAATTTTCGCTAAGGACGGTGTTGACAATAATTAAATTTCGGTAGACACTATAAACTTTTATATGGCAAAACTCAATCTATCATTTTGATTTGCTTCGTTTAGTAATCAATATTTGAATTTTGGCTGTTGACTAAAACCGGTTTTCGTTATTTTTTTGCTAAGGTAAGTCATTTACTAATACATTTATATTTATCGTTACTGATTATGAATCCCAGTTATTGTTAATTATCTGTGTGACATGACAATTTAAGCGTATGATGGCACCATTTTTTACTATCAAAAGCTTATTTTTATAATTATCACAGGGTATACAATAAATAGATGTCGAATGGCACGTTGTCTTATTATTGGCATGGTATGCCAATAAATGGCTTCTTCTTTTTAATTACACGAATATTTATTAATTACTCCATTAGATAAAACCGTTTTTAAAAAACCTTTTCCTCAAAGTTAATAACATGAAATTTACTTATTTTCCAATAATTGGCATATTGCCAACAATTGGATTACTGGTATGACAATAAATGGATGATTTAAGAACTTCAGTTTTGCCTTAATAACTCTGAGAAAATAAATCCTCGCCCTGAACCTACCACAGTATTATATACCACAGTAACAGATGACGAAGAAAATGTTCTCGTCAATTGGATTATACAAAGTTCGAAGAAAGGTTTTCCTCTCCGAAAAAAAGATATTCAATATTCAGGATTAGGCCTATTACTCAAAAAAATTAGAGACACTACTCTAATTTTTTTGAGTAATAGGCTTAATCCTTTCAAAAATGACCTTCCAGGTGATAAATGGCTAAAATATTTTTAAAAACACATCCTGAGGTTGTAGTTCGTACTCCCGAATATGTCACACCCGCAAGCTCTGTGGTATCGGAACATGATATCAGAACCTGGTTCGATGGCATTGAAAATGATTTAAAAGATAATGCAATGTTCGAAATTTTATCAGATCCCGGTAGAATTTTTAACGGCGATGAAACCAATTTCCTAATGTGTCCTAAGACTGAAAAGAAAAGGGCCAAACAGCTAAAAGAAAAAGGATTAAGAAAAGGAAATTAGAGCGAGAAGAAAAAAGTAAAAAGAATCAACCACTAAGTAAAGGAAAGGGTAAAGGGAAGAAAACAGGAGACCTCATAGTACAGAATGTTATGAAAAATTTAATAAGCAAACAATTTTACGTCCCCTCACCGCAAGCTAACAATAAAGAAAACACTTCTCAAAGTATACAAAATAGAGCTGAAGTTGAGTTGAATGACCGACCGATTGAAAAGCAAGAAGATTACAGTCTTCCTTCTACTTCGAGAGAGTTAGTAAAAAAGTTTATAGCAAGTGAGATTTTTAAAATGCTAGCAGATTCAGATGATAAAGATAATTAAACTAAATGCTTGACTTGCTGATTTAATATTTACATGAGGAAATGTGTTCTATTATGTTTGTTTAAGTTTATATTTTTATAAATTTCATTTTAAATGTAAGCCTCATGTCTTATTTTCTAAATTATGTCGAAAATCATATTAATTTATTAAATATATGGTCAGCTTAAATAGTGCCAATAATTAGCATCAATCCTGCCAATATTTGGAATTAAAGGTGCCAGTAATTGGAATTTCTAAAAAATATATTAATTTCTATTTTTTATTCGCTATTTAAAACCAATGATTATAATTAACATAAAAATAAAAAAATAATATAGTACATATTGTGTAACTTAAATAAAAAATGACTTAGGTACTATAAATATTATGTAAAATTAAATCTATCCTGACATAGGTCTTAAAGTGCCAATAATTGGGTCACTTCCCCTATATAATATTATATCATAAGTTTGTTAAAGTAAGGCGATATTCATCATCCCCACCATGGTTTAGGCCTTGTCGTGGCGGTGGGGCTCAGTAGCCCAGGATGACCCCAACACCTTGGGCGAAGTGAATTGAGCCGAGGGGGCTCTTGGTACCCCTCTTATAAGAAGAGGGGACAACAGAGTGGGGGGCAAGGGGTGAGGGTGGGAACCTCACCTCATCGTACTGTCCGGACGTTGGAAGTGGTTGTTCTGTGGTGCGGGGCAACCACTCTGTGGAGGTGGTGTCGGTCCCCTGAGGGACTGACTAGCCGTCGAGGTGCCTTATTGCTAGTAAATCCGGCGGAAGGCGGCATTGGTGGCACTCACCGGGTTTAAGTGGGTAGAGCTGCGTCCACTTACCATCTTTCGGGCGCAGCGAGTCCCACATACCCACCTGGGGAGAACCGCTCCCCAGCGGTATACGTCAGTGCATTTCCCGGCGTAAAAGAAAAAAAAAGGCGATACTTATCATAAACCTATAAGTCAATATAAGATATAAGATGAGATAATTATTTAAATAGAAAAATCTAACCAAACATACATGGTTTGTTTCACGCCCATATTATACATATTATAGCAAACGCTTTCAAAGATTCTTATTGATATTTATAATAAGTTTATATAATATTATGTTGGATAAGCTCGTTCGATAGCTGTAACGGGAGCTTGGAAAATAAGGGGCGAGACGTGTCTTTTTATAATAAACGTCTATAAAATTTTGTAGTTCAATTAAGAAAGCCTTCTTGCGGTAGACTAAAATGTTTCGCGCAAACGCACCTGCCAACTACGAAAATAAATACTATGCTAAAATAACTGGAGCGTAGCTGCTACGGACCTGGTTTTAGAAGGTATTCGTCGTTTGAGTATTCCATAGTCATATGAGATAACTTGTTAATATTATACCATGTATGGCGGTAAGTTATTTTTCCTGTCTAATACTTCTTATAAATCTTATCAACTTAAGACTTCTATCTTTAGTAGATATACTTAATGAGCTTACTCAGCATGGCTATTGTAAGAAAAAATATTTGAAAAATTTTATTACACATATATGAACTGCACATTTTTTAAAAAACTCCAAATATGACATTTGTGATGTGGTAAAAAATACTTTAAGATGTGGCAAATGTTTATGTTAAATAAGAATTCACCATTGAATAAAAATTATAACAAATGGTATAATGAAATAAACAAAATACATAGATAGTATACACGCACACACATAGGAGTATAGAATAACGGAGTAGAAGTAGCATCCATATATCATATGGCGCCATATACCCTAGCTCAGAATATACAATCATGATAGAAATAGTTTCCAATTCACAAGATTCTAAAACACTGTCTTAAGATGTAGAGTAGGCAATAAATTGATAACATTCAGCAGAAGGCAGATATACCGTAAGCGGTTCCACGCGAACCCTTTATTCGCGCAAGTCAAAAACAACACCATTAATCACTTAACGTCAAAAATAATGTAATTTGGTAAAATAAAACACATGTTGATGCCGCTGATACTCCATGATTAATTACAAAAGTTTGTTCGCGTTGACATTGATGCGCGGGAAGGAGAATTGTCTTTTATTTTAATACTCTTTTAGTGTTCCGTTGCCGTGACTATAAAGTATTGTTGACGTTAAATTAGGTTTAAAGAAATTTATTCTCAATAAAGAAATTAAATTTAATTCTTTTTCACTTATAATTACGCAGATTTTTAAATAAAGACAGATGTACCATGCCGAACTTGCGAGTGACGCCACTAAAACGAATTCAAATTCAAAAGCGAATACAATCTTGACATACATACGTCGTACTCATGTCTATTAGATTGTTTTCGCTTTTGAATTTGTATTCGATTTGGGGCAGTCACTAGCGGCATGTTATAACTGTCTTTTTTATAAATCTGTGTATGATTATTAGTCCAGTCATTTAAGCTTAAATTAGGTAAGAATCTCGGAATACAAGATACCCAGCTGTAAATCTGTAAATACTTGTATATTGACACCCTAAAAGTTGTCTCAAAACCTACATATGGTACAAGGGTGTACGCAACTATTAAATTCAAGGTCAAAGGTCACATTAATCGGGGTTTTTTTTTGCGCTTTTTTTGTAAATATCTGATTTCCTATGGGTTTTTTGCTATTTGTATTTATTATCAATATTGTAGAATACAAAATTCTCTATAAATTTTGTTCAAAAAAATATTTTATACGGTGAACCGTTTTCGAGATAGAGGGCGGAGAGCGCGCGGTCACAGCATTACTTCAGGTCAACCGGTGCCTCCGGTCGAAAACGCGCCATATATAGATGATTTGAGACAACTTTTAGGGTGTCAATGTACAAGTATTTACAGACTTACAGCTGGGTATCTCGAATTCCAAGGTGAACTTACTATAATGACTGGACTATATAATATTAATTATTTTGACGTTTTCCGTGCAGTGGGCGGTCCGGCCGGTGTTGTTAGAGGCAGGTCCGGTTTTGGCCCTCATTTATTCATTCCATGCTTATGTTTAGCAGTTGAAGATTAAGGCTGATGATGATAATGATTATAATTTATACATCATATTGGAGTATTTGCTTCTGGACAGAGATACCAAGGCCGAAAATGATGATGATGAATTAAACACAATATAATATTGAACCCTATACGTCAATTGGTATCTATATATTTATATATAATCTATTATTTAATAGTCTCCAATGTCACGAATGTTTATGTTTAAGTACGTATAACATTTTTATAATGCCATGAATTTGTGTTGAACAAAAATATGATTAAATACTTTGATCTCTGGTACGTTCAAACAATCAAACAAACTTAAACAAAACAAGTCGGGGCGCTGAACGAATGTCAAACAAAAGTTATAAACATGTCACCTCCAAACAGTCTCATCCAAACAAATTACTATTCGTGACATCCCACATACTGAATTTCGGCTTAATAAAACATGAGTAAAATTAAGTTATAAATTTTTACGACCAACGAACCCATAACTTTGAATTTACGCTGAATCTTACGTTAAATCCGAGTTTTGGTTATGTTCTTTTTATCTAATCGTTGTAATATTTGTCTTGTAAGTTAGTTGGGTAGGAAAAATAGACGTGCGGCATAATATTGACTCGTTTACCTCGAACTATTTCAGGCAGTTCATTTATATATTGCTTTTGAGTTTAAGAGTATTGGAAAAATATTCGGAGTTTCAAAGAAAACTATGTGTGTGCCTGAACTTTGAAAAGGTCGCTAGTCTATGAAATAAAACTCATACCGAATGCTAACATAATAAAACCTTGACGTTACATTCGCTGTCATTCGTTTAGGAAATTGTTCGAGATTAAAAATGCCTTCGATGTTTTTGAGAACTTTTTTCGGTCCCTAAAGAATTTAATATCTTACGGCGGAAACTTTGAATACGTAAAAATTTTCCACGGCAGTTTTGGACGTCTCATAAAAATTATGTATAGTTTTTATCATTTAATTTATGTTTGCAGCATAAATAAACTTAATTTACATTTTCATTTACAGTTAGGAACGTTATTCATTTTATTACTAATTTTTCGCTCTTCTTTCTTTATCTTCTCTTTTTTAATACCATAAAGATAAAAAGGAGCACTCGGAGCCTTACAGTGACTTTCGACGCCCATACAGAGGTTACGCAGACACATTGGCCTCCTTTTCCCTATCCCTCCGATTACCAATAGGCCAGGCAACTCTCAAGCCACACGAATCTCGACAACACTTAACGTGAAGCGGGCGAAGGTACCAACAGGGTCGTGCCGACCCAATTCGAGTGTAATGTAGCAATGGCCTACCTTTTCTTTTCTAAAGGACCTATGCTGTTGGCCTGATGACTTTTAACCTTCATCGAAAGAGTAGATGACGCTCATATAAGAGTTTTATGACAGGGTGTGTAAAGTCATCGACCGTACGGCCTTCTGGCATCGAATCGGAGCAATGGCACTACCTACTTGTTCATAAGTAAAGAACTTATTGAATAGTTACATTTCATGTAAAAGTTATAAAGCTATATCTATAGCTTATTCAGGTTTAATTTTTTTAGCATTAGTTAAATAAGAAGTCTTTCGAGACCTTAATATTATTATGTAAATCTCCACAACGTTTTAAAACCTTAATTAATATTGAAAACAAAAAAAGATAGTTAGTTTATACCATAGAAGCCATATTAACGAATTTATCTCTCAGTGAACGTGTGCAAATAGCCTGTGAATCTGATATTCATGTATAATTAATTATCGGTTATTGTAATTAGCTCTCGATTCGCGCTGTTATATAAACGCTCTTTGTCAACAGACTGTTAATGCTGTTTCGACTTACGAACGTAATTTTATAACATTTTAGGAAAAGTGAAGAAGATTGTTTTCAGCCAACCATATGGCTAGAAACTACTGCAATGCTCGGGGATGACGAGCTGACGAGCAGTTAGGTGAAGGAGCGCTACTTAATACGCCTCCAATAGCGTATCTTTGCTGGAGTCAGGTCAGAGTGGAAACCTGGCTCAGCTAGGCATGACGTTGCAGAGCTGCTTATTGGCAATAAGGCAGTCACATCTTACGAGGAGTAGTCGGCCCTTCGCCAGGGTCAGCCTGTCGCTGAGCAGATGCTGTTGCCTGAAGATGCGAAACCCTCAAAAAGCACTGGTGGCGTTTTTGGCAACAGCTGTTTTATTTCGAGTAATTACCCCCAATTGCAAATCAAAAAAGGAATCTATCGGGGTAATATTATCGCTACATGCGAAATGCATTTTCCTGCGTTTACAAAAAAGAGTGACTAGAAACTACAATTCGCCTAAATATGAAGGAGATCGTGTTTTTTCCTCGTTCAAACAAACGTACGTTGAAGTTTTATTTTACTTATTTTATACTATCAGTGAAATTATTATGAGAATTTTAGTGATTCTAAAACACTAGTTAAAGTGTTTTGGACAAATCAATCTATATCTTTTTTTAAATAGTTGATTTTATGATTACCTATATGATACAATTCTTCCCAATCAAATGCTACGATAAAATAGATGCACTCATATTGTCATAAATATTGTTAAAATCCACTTGCATCTCTAAAACTCTTGTTCAAGATGTGAATGAAAAAATATGAATATAAAATGATGATGGTTATATTGCGTTCAGGGTGTATCTTTAAAGAAAATTAGTGGAAAGGATATAAAAGGATAAAATTCTAGAGAAAGTCGTTAAGCTTTAAAAACTTACCACATAATGGTCAGCAATACTCAGCACCAGGTCATAAAACTGGATTAACAAAAACGAAGCTAGTCTGAAACGTTCCAACTTAATTACAGTTGAAGACTGTACCTCATCTAGTCATGATTTTAATTATGATTTAAAGGCTCTTTCAGATTATGCTAAGATCTAAATGGTATGATAACAGTGAATTACCCAATGAATGTCTATAATAGTGATAGCGATAATGGCCTCGGAGAAAAGCGAATGTCAAATCACAAAGAGACAAAATTAAATTTAAAAAAACCGAAGGGTTTATTTTGAATTATAATTTTTGTTTCTTTGTAATGGAATTTTCAATATTATATTCAACTAGCTGCCCCAACAAACTTCGTTCTGGAAAAACTGGAGTATGGTAACTAACACTGTGACACGAGAATTTTAAATATTAGATTTCGATTCTTTGGTGTGTTCATAAAGTTGAATATAAAAAAAAACACATTTTCACAGTTTTAAATTTAGGCGCTTATGCTATTCATTTCGCCAAAGTCATTTAGGGTTATTAAAATATCTTTAAAATATGAGTTCCAGTGACACAAGTGTGGTGCTCTATAATGATAGAAAAAAAAATTACAAAACTTTGCTGTCAGACGAGAAATCGAAGTCGAGCACCATCGAGCTGCCAACCTTTTGTACATTACGGCCGTCTACCGAAAGCTGTCAAATCGACGAAGGTTTAACGGCTCGGTGGACACGTAATAAATTATTGTGCCGTCCGCTAATTGGGAACAGTTTTATCATTGAATATTTATTTGTCAGCCGACAAATTGGGAATTTAAAAGACAACGGCTTATGGCTTTGTTTAACGGCAAAGTTGTTTAATTAATCGTGTTAAGAATTATAATGCGCTCGGTGATCTGTGTCTTTTTGATAGATATTGAATATCCATAAAAGAGAAAGAGGCACCGAGATTTTTTTTTATTTATTAATCATGCGACAAATTGAGAATTGGAAAGAAAATTGTAATAGAAATGTTTAAAACAGTAAAACTGTTAAATAAACCGTGATAAGAAAATTGCTGTGCTCAGTACGTTTCTTTGATATATAGATATTATAATTAATTGACGGTAGATAAATTGCGAATTTAAAACACAGTGGTTTATAACTTATTTGTAAAACAGCAATCGATTTTATGCAGCAAGGCATCAATCGCTGTTAAAAAAACACATACATGGATAATGAATTTGGGCTGATGAAAAAAGTTGTTATACAAAAATGTTAGTATGCACAGACGACTTTCAATCGTCTGTTTTTCGTTGCTAAAATACATAAACATAACTGCTAAATGTTGTAAAGCTAATTTCTTGCGGAAAATATATTCCTGCGTCGAAAAACACGTTTGAAAGCGTAATTTACATTTCATGCAAAATTTTTAGCGCATACAGCTAAAACGAAATAAACTTTGCCCTTTCTTTTGACCTAGGACTGTGTACATATTAAAATTAGAATGTCAGATAGCTACGGTACAATGAACCAAGAGTTTATAATATACCAAGAAATTTTAGTCTACTTTCTTCAAGTTCGAAAAAAAATATATAAAAAGTGCATATATTTTTGTAATTCTTATCTTTCTCGAACTCAAACTATGAGAAAAAAGACGTTTAAAAGAACATTAAGTTCTTTTAAACGTCTTCTATAATATATATATTCTTTTCATTAGATACACAAGTTTTAAAATAAAACTAAGTTTAAGGAATATTCCAGGCAAATCAAAGATAACCAAAACAAACATCTATTGAATAGTGGATGTGTAAGAACAAAATTAATAATTGCAATAAAATTTATATAATATGAGATGTGAGATATGTATTCAAATGCTGTGAATTATTAATTCACTCACACCGACTCCAAAAATAACTAATTTTAAATAAACTGGTGGACACATAAACTGCATCAACTACAAGAACAACATTCAATTGATTTTTACTACGAAATATGCAAACTTTTTACATTTATTTGTATTAGCCAATAAAGGCTGGTTTATAAACACAAAAACAAAATCAAATTTAAATATGAAACTGTCACAAAATAAATAAAGTTTTCCCTATTAAGGAAATATTGTCAATTTGGTAAAGATTAACTCGTTGTTACGTTTATGTTGTGATTGATGGTTGTTTATTTTTTGTTTTGTTACATGATGAATTATAGATATTAATTGTTTAACTGCTAGTCTCTTCTTATTTTAAACAAGATTTTCTCTGACGAATATGGATGTATCGTCCGAAAAAGCCGCACAAATTGTTGCTCTAGTGCAGCAAGGCCTAACCCAACGAATAATTGCTGCAGATTTAAATATAAAGCAGTCTACGGTTTCTCGAGTTTACAGAAGGTTTATGGAGACAGGTTCATTCCATAGGAGACGTGGAACCGGCAGAACTCGTGTGACAACGACTCGTGACGACAGGTTTATTGTGACGACTTCCTTGCGAAATCGGTCTTTAACGTCCATAAGCATTAAAAATCAGCTCCACCAGGTACGTGACGTAGCAGTTAGTGCACGAACCATAAGAAGAAGGTTAGAAGAGCGTGGTCTCACACCTTTTAGAACCGCAAATGGACCAAAATTATCTGCAGCTCACAGGCAAGCTCGACTAAGATTTGCTCGTGAACATTTAAATTGGACTGAAGAGCAATGGGCTTCCGTGTTATTCACTGACGAGTGTAGGACTTGTTTATTCGGTGCTGATGGTCGCAGACTAGTCTACCGTAGACGAGGAGAGCGATTTGCTCAAAATTACATTGAGGAGAGGGTTCCATTTGGAGGCGTATCTTGTATGGTTTGGGGCGGCATATCGGTAGATGCTCGAACCGAACTTGTATTTATTGACCCAAACACACATGGCCGTAATAACAGTGGTTTAACATAACATCGCTATATAACGGAGATATTGGACCCTCATGTGACCTTTTAGCGGATTTATTGGCGGAAACTTCGTTCTGATGCAGAAAAATGCTCGTCCGCACGCAGCGAGACAAGTTCAGCAATACTTAACTGAGGTTGAAATTTGTTCCATGGATTGGTCAGCACGTAGCTCGGATCTCAATCCGATAGAACACGTGTGGGACAACCTAAAAAGAGCTGTATTTAAAATAAATTCGTTCCCAACAACGGTCGTGGAGCCCAGAGTTGCAATGTCACAAGAATGGGACAATACTCAGCAAGATCGTTAAAAAACACTGATTAGGTCGATGCGAAACCGACTTGAATCAGTTATTAGGACAAGAGCAAGTAATACGCCTTATTAAAAACAAAAAAAAACCTTTTCTTTTCTTACTATTGTAAATTTTTCATAATAAAACGTTTTTTGTTCTATTCACGGTTTCATTCCAAAATGCTGCAAAAGGAGTAAATTTTATTTTTTTCCTGAGAAAAGTTAGCCTATACACACAAGAATTGATTTTTTTTTCAGATTAAGAACCAATCTTAACACTATTGTTAACATAAATCAAAATAGTTTGCATTTTCACTAATTATATTTCATTGAAAGTTAACATGCACTATGATGCAGTTTTTGTGTCCACCAGTGTAGTATAACTAATAGACATAATAATATAAGTTTCAATATTTTCGTTAAAAACATGTTTTTGCTAATTAACTTCACTTCGAAGCATGTAAAATATTATTTTTTTAATTATACATAATACTAGATGCCCCGACAGACCTCGTTCTGTCAAAAGTACTAATATTGCTGTCAAGAAACAGGGGTTTAGGGTTGTGTGTATTTTAATGCCATATCATAAATAAATGGAAAATTTCGTCAATAAAATAAATAAAAATATTTTGGCCTAGTAAATGCCTTATAAAATAGATGTTGGCCGATTCTCAGACCTACCCGATATCATCATCATCATCATCATCATCAGCCCTTATCCGTCCACTGCTGAACATAGGCCTCCCTCAATGAACGCCAAGACGACCGATTCCTTGCAACTCGCATCCAACACGGACCTGCCACTGCACGGAGATCGTCTTCCCATCTGGTCAATGGCCGACCACCACTTCGTCTACCTAAACGCGGCCTCCACTCTTGAACCTTAATGGCCCATCGGCCACCCGATATGCACTCAAAATTTTATAAAAATCAGTCTAGCCGTTTCGAAGGAATATAGGAACGAACATTATGACACGAGAATTTTATATATTAGATATAGGTATAGTTTTGAAGTCGGTTTGTGGTTTTAATTTCGAAACTTTATGACAAGACGTTTTTTGTAATATTACTATTGCCTATTATTAAATGTAACATAGGCCTTTATCTATTAATTCATAATCTATTTTAATGTCAACTTTTGCAATAATAAAACGGCCCTGTAAGGTTTACAATATAATTTTAAAAGAGTACTTTAAAGACGTTCTTCAAAAAACCGTCAAACGTTTTTTAAGCAAAAAAGCTAACTTTGAATTGTTTGACGAAGTTTTCATCTCGAGTATTTTTAACCTCAACGTCAATCTTGAAGAAAAAAGTTATCGATACCAAGAGGCATCGAAACTTAAATATTAGTACCATTGCGATTGCCAGCAACATATTTTTATTTTATTTTTTATTTAAAAAGTTTAAAATAAGCACTGATTAATATTTACTTTAAAGAAAGGGCCAATCTCGGCAGAGCTAATAAAATAAAATATATATTTTCTAGTAGTTATTGTTTGACAATGTTCAAGGAGAATTGTTTTCAATGGTAAGTTAATTACTTTTAACCCTATATCAAATATCAAAAATCGTATGTCAGAATACGGTAGCGATATTTTTATAAAAAATTTTTTAAAAAATTCATAAAGTATCCAAAACGTCTTGCTTGTAAAAAACTTAATAAACCGCGATAAAATCCGTAAATTTGTTTCATTATAAGTGAAATACGCGTAAACATGAAAAAAAATGCATATTTCAGATATCACTACATTTTTATTCATCTATCTAGCCTAAGCTTTAGTAGAAAAGTACTATATAATATTATTTTAATATCAGTTTAAACATTAAAAAGTTATAATGTGACTAGTTTGGGCTAATGTGATGGAATTGCTAATAAATGATTACCACATTATTATTCATCGAACGTTTAAAACGATTGATCTCTAGGGATAATTTTAATTATTCTTGCAACACTGATCGCACCAACAATACATAATACTGAGTAACGATAACCATGCGTTGATGACTTGTACTAAGCAAACAAAAGCGCAGTAATTTATTTTCTTTATCTGTTTTTCTTCACTGTTTTAATCTTAACAATAGTTCTGAAATAAAACAGATCCGGGTCACGGTTGTGTTTGACGCGTGAAGAAGAAAATAACTTCAGAGAACGTATCCAGGTGTCCGTCAGGAAATAGCTAAATATAGACGTGTGGAAATAAACGCCCATTGTTATTTTGAGAAAATAAATAATCTATACTAATTAGAGAAAATGTTTGACAGTTTGTTTCTTTGAGTTGAGGTCCGAAACTACTGGACAGATTTGAAAAATTATTTCGACTCTACGAAAGACCAATAGAATCCTACATTTTCCCATGTGAACATAAGCTATACTTTAGAATATTTTCAAAAATATTTTTACATACATTCCTTCACGTATTTATAGAAAACTACGTTATCAGCGAGTACGGGGTAATATAGGCACATATTGTTTACCTGTGCGATCCCGGGGCGGGCCGCTAGGCCAGAATATATTTGTTATCTACTAGGGGCCCTTCCCGGCTTCGCATGAGTAAGCAATTTGCAACCCATCTGAAAATCCTCTTTAAAATATTACCATACATAAGTTGTCCCTTGAGTTCCGTGAATAATCTTCACGCACTTATACACTTTTATTTTCACGACATGTTAAGCTGACTTGTCAATTAGAAGAAAATATATTATGATATATAGGGGCATGGCTACCGTCGTATCAGCCGTACTAATGATACGGTGGCCCCCTGCTAAAATTGTGTAGAAAAAGATTTAAAATATCGAAAATCTCGCTTAAAAATGTCGATCGACATTCTTTCGTCAACATTCGATACTTGTCGATACTTGGCAACGCTAGGGCAATATAAACCTTTTTTTTTTGGGAATACTTTTAAATTCTATTTCTTAAGACCTATTCTTTATTGATGGATAATGTTCGAAACGAACGCGAACGACAAGTTCTAATAACAGAACTTAATTAAAATAGGTTAAGTGGGATGTCATATCAATTTTATCTAAACCTACATCTGAGTTATGTTTTAGACTCTGTTCCCTAATTGATTAACCTTTAAGAGTATTTTGTGTAATGTCTAGTGTAAACACAATGGAGTTGATGCGCCTTGTTAAACAAAAACTCTTAATAATTAATAAAAATAAAAAAGGCCTATTCTAGCGACTCACCGTTCACCGGTGATTGCAGTTGGTACGGTCATAAATTATAGACTGTGCCACTTACAAACATAAAGCCTTTGGTAAAATATTTTTTTTAAATTGGCTCAGTAAAGCCATAGATTACCTCCTACAATGTCACAAAGTTACAAACACAGAAGTTTTTTATAACATCAATGTAGATAAAAATTGTGTCTTCATTATCATTATAGATGACAACATGTATATATTTTTTTCTAGGGAAACAGGCTTATCCTGTTTCCCTAGAAAAAATATATACATTTTACAGCGAGAAATTGTAAATTAGCTTATTACCAAGCATAAGCTAACACAGTTCGAATCGATGGCTCTGAATCCAATAAATTGGATGTCACATTGATTGATTCTGAAGTTCCATCAAAAACGGTAATACGAATGAAATTTTGTTTTTCATTTTCATGAAAATATGTAAATGTGCCCATTTTTTATATCTTCAAATATTATTAAATGCCATCGAACTTCGAGGTTGAATAGTAAGCGCAGGCAATCAGTTCAAAAATAAGAAGCGAAAGCAAAATAGAATTTGATATGGGAAAACCTTGTAGGCTCGCCTTACCAACATTGTAACGTCAATATGAAATTCAAAAATTTTAATACTAAATATTAAAATTTAAAATTTCGTGATGTCATAAATAAAGGATAAGTAAATAATCAGTAGACGAAAATATGTTGATAATGATAGTGAATTTGATTTTATCTATTAGTACCTGGTTGACCGAGCATTTGCTCGGTACCCTTTTAGTGATAAAATACGATAAAAAAAAATTCCAAAAAAAAAATGTTCTTAAAAAAAGGAAAAAAAATCGTACTGGAGATTCGAACCAGGCTCGTCCGGATTTAACTGCCTAATTTTACCATTAAGTTAAGCTACCATGACTTATTATTTGACAGCGAAATTTACGTTCGTATTTTAATCATATTTTATCGATGCCTCAAAACACGGATAAAAAAAAGTTTTCTAAAAATTTATCCTAGCTAGATCTATTTATCGCCGTTTTTTACACATGTATATAAAATTTCATGAAAATCGTTGGAGAAGTTTCCGAGATCCCGATTCTTATATATTATATATACAAGAATTTAAAAATAATTAAAAGAATTTACCTTTAAAGGTATAAGATTATTGTCTTCGTATTATTTTGATTTATTTTATCTGAAAATTAAAAGTAAAACATAACATAAAAAGGTTAATTTATTTTCAAATAAAATAAAAGTGGATTTATTTCAACACAAAAAAAACTTAATCGAAGGCGGAATTTAAGGAAGGCTTAATTGATTCGTTTCCTATTTTAATTTTATCATTTTGCAGTTTACTGAAAATCTGTCGCATTATAATAAATATAAAAAGTTTATAAAAAGCTTTATTCTTTCAAATTAACTGTAATGAAATTCTATTTATTTTACTTTGAGATTCCAAACCTTAATTCTTAGGGTTGATTAATTTGAAAGTCAATAAAAATTTGAACCTTGGTAGGCTTGAGGGCGGAGATGCCCATTCTAATTGAGTGAAATGTGGGCGAAGTGAGCGTAACAGGCTAACCGCAGGATCTGGTACAATACACGGGCTGTAGCGTGTATGGAAAACTTAATTTATAAAGTTTTTGAGTTTGGATGAAAGTCTTGATCTGATTAATATAAAACTTTTATCAGTGTGATGTGAAGCTATCTACTAAGCGACATTAACATACACTTAAAGATTTACTAGAGATCCCCCTACACTTAATCTTTAACTGTATCAATCTGCACTCAAACTGCGCACATAACATCTATCTGTGCTCCCGAAAGCTATTATTTTTGTATAATTATAATATGCATGGTAAATACATTAAATTAACTAATTAAATTTCTACATACTTATGTAATAAAATATAACATTTTTGTTTTCTTATGTTTACGCGAATTTCACTCATTATAATGAAACAACTTTTACGGATTTTATCGCGGTTTATTTAGTTTTTTACAATCCCGACGTTTCGGACACTTTACGTCGGGATTGTAAAAAACTAAATAAACCGCGATAAAATCCGTAAAAGTTGTTTCATTATAATATAACATTTTTGTTAAAGTTGAATATTTTTTTTTTATTGCGATTGAAATTCGATCACTGAGCTATTAATCACAGATAAAATCAATGATTATTAAAACACAAGTACGGTAATTTGATAAGCCTGTGTTTGTATTTAAATAAATATTGTTAAATTTATGGCATAAAGATGAATAGAGTTCAACAAAAGTAAAAAACCATAGGCGTGTGCATTTTAAGTAAGCTATTGCAATACACGTATCGCTTAGTTTCAAAAGAAACTCCCGTTTAACAGCAGATCGCGATAAGAGTCGCTAAAGCTTATCCCATGTAAACACTTTTTCTATACTTACAAACATTCATGACTCCTGAACAGACGTATATATCCATGATATACTATATATAAATAATAATATTATAACAAAATAATATAACAATAGAAGTACATAGTAAGTAAATAATAAAAAAATAATAATAAAAAATATTATAAAGATGAAAGATTTGATTGTTTATTTGTATTGAATAGGTTCCGAAACTACTTGACAGATTTGAAAATTCTTTCACTGTTGTGAAGCTACACTATCCCTGGTGAACACGTTAGGGGCCCGTATTAAAATTAGTTAACGCAGCCAAAACTGCGTACAACATCCAGTAAAATAATATAACAACAGAAGTACATCGATTTCCATTTCCTGTGTAAATGGCGTTGAATTTTGGTTATTTATATCAACTTTTTATATTTTTATTTTATTATAAACCTTGGTAACGATTATTTTTGATACAACCACAAATATTTTGAATATTAATGCAAAAAATTATTCATGATATAAATTCAAATATTAAAAAAACCTACTATCTACAAATCACCGTTTTCATTACCTACCTGAAAAGCTTATATATATATATATATATATATATATATATATATATATATATATATATATATATATATAATATTCTGAACAGATGAATAAACAGATTTCCGTGTTCTGTTCCCTTGTCATCATCATCATCCGCCTCTTGCTAAACATAGGTATCCTCCAATGAACGTCAAGACGCAGATCCCCACGTCCTTAATCTCAAACGCTAGTAATTTTATAAGAGCAGTGTGGCAGCAACATAACTTTAATTTACAGCCTTATTAAAACTGGCGATTATTATTTTACAGCCCATGATAGTATATTAGTAAACGCTTTTTTTTCGGATGCGCAGTTTCAAAAATGCCACTAAATTGATTGTAAAGAATAGAAAGAAAAATAGTATACAAAATATTACATGTTAATTAACTATGCTTAATATAATATACGAACACATATAGGCATCTAATGTTAAATTATATATAAATAAAAGAATTATACAAAATCATAGGTGTCAACTCCTTCAAACAGTTACCTATTATAGCAATATTAATGAAATTAAATTTTAAACATTATTAAAATAAACATTACATCATTTTACTTCACTAATTGTCACATCATTATTATATTTTATTTGCATAATTTACAATTTAAGAATTCTTGTACAGTATAGAATAGATTTTGTAGTAGCCAATCGTGTAACACTTGTTTAAATTTGTTTAGATGCATTTCTTTAATTTCACAGGGGATCTTATTATAAATCAACATACACATAATATAATAGCTGTTTTTTTGAAAACGAGCACTTCTCGGAACGACATCTGTAACCAACCTAGTGCCATTCCTAGTGTTTCTTGGGTATACATCGCTAGCTTGTTTAAAAAGACAGGGATTTCCCTTTACAAACTTTGCAATCTCGAATATATATAAGCATGGAAGGGGCAGAATCTTTAAGCACTTGAAAAATGGTTTACATGATTTATCTGGTGCTATGCCACAGATAGCTCTCAGATATTTTTTTTGAGAAATGAATGCTCTTTGTATATCAGTACTGTTGCCCCATATTATAAGTCCATAACGCAACACTGATTCAACATATGCCGAAAATAAACCCGAAAGTTTATACGGATGTTTGTTACTCATTCACGCAAAAAGCTCTAAATGACTTTTAATAAAACTTTACAGTAACACCGCTTATATTATATCAAAAGAGCACTTATTGTTTTCTTATGTTTACGCGAATTTCACTCATCGGTGTTCTTTTGCGAGGACCTGCGGTTTATCAAACAGTTCATCCAACCAAGGATGATTCGCGAGGCTATTGAAATTAAAAAACATCCTAATTTCAATAGAGAAGATGGCTGGCCACTACCATATGCTTGGGATCCAATAATAAAAATAATAAAATCAAAATCCAAGCATAACATGTCACAGACTAAAGACTTAGTTAGCACCTTCTGCATAGATAGGACTAAATAAAATATTGTTGTATCATAGGGTAGTTTCGAATAACTTTGTAACAGTAGGACATCTGACACCTCAGTCCTCCCGTGACCATGGTTGCTGTAAAGTATCCGAAACGTCGGGCTCATAAAAAACTAAATAAACCGCGATAAAATCCGTAAAAGTTGTTTTATTAAAAAAATAGCACTTAATTAAATTCATGTCTGTCCTCCCACAGGAAAGGGAAGTATGCGGGTGAAACCGTATTGCAACACTAGTTACTTCAATGCTGTCATGTACCGTTACTTATAAACAAAATAAGCATATAAGTTATTAAAAATAATTAGTAATATTTATTAAATAAAATACTCAAAACTTGGAACCGATGTTGTTGAGTGCAGCCCACTTCATATAACGCGAGTGAGGTGCATAATACAATTATTATTTCAAATTATATTTAAATTTGTACTTTGCGTTGAGTATTTCCATTTTTGAATTTACAAATTAAATGCAATGGAAAATGGTGTATTTGTTCATTCATTTGTCTTTTATTGGGTGTAATTGTTATTTATATATGCAGTGAGTGCATAATATTATTCACAAAATTAATAGTAAATTTCATATTTTTTGTAAGTTCCTATTATGGGCTGATCACACACTCATTTTATTATCGTATTTTAAATATTTTATTTAGAATGTTATTTTTACATGCCTTGCTTTCTTTCGTCTTAAAAGTTTTTGTTTTTATTAATGTTTTTTTAAGGTTTGATGGTAGTAGCGGTCGGTTCTATCATTTTTGCGTGTACAGATTGAGAGTTCAATAAACTTATAATGCTGAACACAGTATCATAACATCCCTGACACTTTGCAAATTTGAAAACGAATAAAATTTATATCTGAAAAGTTTGGCTCCTTACCAACCGATCTTATCTTAAGGTAAGTTCAAGATAAGCGAAATAGCAAACGCTAAAATATTGTTGCATTGAAGTTTTCTGTAAAACTAGAATATTTATTAATATTCTCTAGAGTTTTGTACGAACTACGGCTCTAACGTTTTTGATAAATGTGGAATTTATTTCTACGGAAAACAGTAAAATGTTTAATTTTAAGAGTTGCAGTGCATTGACCTTTTTTAATGCCTGTCCTCAACGTTTTCAGGAGTGGGTACTCTAATATAGTTTTCTGATTAGTTTTTGAGTTTGATAATAAAAATAATATTTGGTGTTCAATGAAAAGGATGTGCGAGCTCTGTATATATAGACGTGAACCTTCACGTGAAAACTACTCAACCGATCATCATGAAACTTTGGACACATATTGTCGAAAGTACTAGAAGTAACAGAATACATAGAACATACAAAAAAGGATTTTTTTGCTAACACGGGTTTCGTTTTTGTTTCTTTTGACAGCCATACCTCGTTGAGTGGCGTTTCTGTATATGAATTTTCACTTAAGTGGCGTTTGAATGAGACTTGATGTGAGACCTGCCTATAATTTAGGGACTGCTTAGATTTGTTGTAATATGGGTATAAGGCGTGCTTAGTAGTTTGAGGGGCCCGCAAATATTTCAGTGGCGTTTGAGAATTCAGGCGTTAGGTTCAGAATTATTTACAAACTATCAATATATAATATAGGCACAGAATTATTTTTTGACATGTTCTAAACTCAAAAATAATAGGAATGTACCAAAAGAACCTCGAATTTGCCAACAGAACTCCAAAAGCCATAAAGATAAGCACCATAAAGATAGGCACAGAATTATTTTTTGACATGTTCTAAACTCAAAAATAATAGGAATGTACCAAAAGAACCTCGAATTTGCCAACAGAACTCCAAAAGCCATAAAGATAAGCACATAACACGATATTTAAGTAATTTTCGTGGAAACTGATGAGTTTTATGTTTGAAAATGAGTTTTTTTATGTCCCCTTAAAGATGAAATATAATGGCTGTTTTACAAGCTTTTTCAAAGAATTTTAATTTTAATGAAATCCTTAACTTTAACATCGTTTCAAATTGTTTTGATAATTACTTTTATTTAAAGATACAATATATTTTGTCAATATTTAATTTTATCTTTATTATCAAAAATAATAACCAATGTCCTTCACTGTTGGAAATAGGGTTCTTTCACTACCAAGGCGACCATAATATATATATATTAGATAGGTAGGTAGTAGTTACTCGCATTGAATCAAACCGACCAATGTACAGAAATTCTCCCACTATCACGTACTATCGAAGGACAAGCGATCGCTTAAATTTAGTACGTACTAAAGACTTACTGCGTACTTACGCACAAACCTAGTTGATATTACTGGCAAAAACTAAAAAGGTCTATAGCCTTTTTTTAAAGCAAGTTTAGAGATTCAAACAAAGTTTAAAAGCATCGAGAATTTTATAACCGGATAGAGTAGTTACACCAGCCATAAAAATTCTGTCTCTGTCACTGACGTAATAGAAATTCAACCGACCAGTAATGTGTGTCTGTCCCATCGGCCAATCATCCATTAATGACCATCATCCGATCAATCAGAGCGCTGAACTGTCACAGGGTTGCAGCACAAGTTTTCATACAAAACAGCACATTGCCGCTCAATTCCGGTTATATGCTTGACGTTAAAAAGATATATGAATTTCTTATCTATAAAAAAAGTAAAGTATCAACCCTTTTTGTCCCACTGCTGGGCACGGGTCTCCTCCTCGAAATCAGGCGAGGAGGGTAATGGGCTAATAGTTCACCGCGCTAGTATGAGTTGGTGAACTTCACATACCTTCAAAGACTTTCAATCTCATCAGGCATGCAGGTTTCCTCACGATGTTTTCCTTCACCGGTGAGCGAGCGATGGTCTCGTATTTGGGGTGCTCTTATAAATTAGAAAAACCCATTTCAAGGCACACACGGGGGGTCAGGATCGAACCCGGATCTCTCGCATAAGAGGCCGAGTCCATCCACCACTGGACCATCGTCGCGTCTTATATATACTAATATTATAAAGAGGAAAGATTTTATTGTTTGTTTGTATTGAATATACTCCGAAGCTACTTGATCGATTCGAAAAATTCTTTCACTCTTGGGAAGCTACACTATACCCGGTGAACATGGGCTATATTAAATTTTCGAAAAGTTAGGGGCCCGTTTTAAATCTTAGTAAACGCAGGCGAAGGTGTGTGCAACAGTTAGTAGATTAAATAGAACGTATTTATAAATTGATTCATCTCCACATTTATTGTTCGAGACAACATGGTCAGCACGGAAATTAAACAGTCTATTTATACAATCAACATGCGATTAGTGTTATGAATATTAATTTACGCAAATAGCTCTAATTTCAAAGGACTCGCTAATTCCAGTACTAGTGTTTCAGCATCAGGTCAGTATAGGTCAAAGTTATCATCAGTAGGTATAATCTCTTCTATATAACTCAACTCTCAAGTCTAGTCACCATTATCTAGACGCGGTGTCTCATAAAGAATGCATAAATCGACGGTTTAGTATTTTTTTTAATTTATCTTTTATCACCTATCATCAGTAGTCTCGTCTGTCTATCTGTCTGTCGATATTTTTAAAGAGACGTAACTGATATTGCTTATGTACATATTATTATGTCTCCAATCCTTTTTCCGATTTTTTCTTTCCGTTGTGTATATTAAAATGCGATAAAAACAAATATTCATTATAATCGTCATAATCAGCCTTTATCCATCCACTGCATAAGATACCTTCAATGAACGCCAAGACGGCCGATCACTTGCCACTCGTATTTTTTTAAAGAAACTTGATAATAAAATGAGACAACAACTATTCATCATTCAGACATCAAATATTTTTCCTTTACCTAAGAGTAAGACCTAGCTTCTATTTCTTCTTCTAATTTTAGTTTGACAGTCTGACAAACGGACAAATTGACAATGGAGTATTCCCAACCTAGATCATTATGAAGAACCGAACCCTAAAAGTTTCCTAAAAATATTCATAATTACTTGTCAGAATTATTATTCACAAGACCATTTAACAAATTTTACCTTTTAAACTATCCAACTTAAGTTTGACAATCGTGTTAAATTCGTTAAGTTTGACAAAACTAAGTAAATGGTACTAATGATACATTTGCCAAACCTTAATTAGCACTTACACATAAGATTTTGTGTGTAGTTTCTCGTTTTTGTTAAAGTTGTACTAAATTAAGCTTGCCAAGTTCTAGCTGATAATTATTCAATTTAAGGACTGAAATTAGTGCAGTGCTAAATTAAACTTAATTGTTAACTTTGAGATTTATTTCAAATGCGCTTCTCGAGATTTGACTTGTAAATGAAATGTATGGTAATTCCATTTGACTGTTTTACTTAGACTTATTAAACTTTTAGTCAAATGCGAACAAAGTAAATAATTGAAATAGGTATTTAAAAATAGTATAACATTGACAATTATTTATACCGAACTAAAGTATAAATTGGTATTAGATATAAAAAACTAGGCTTAACAAAGGCATTTCTTTTAATTTTTTTATAGAAGTCAAACAGTCTTGGTACCTGATTACAAGTTATCATATTAATATAATAATAATTGAGAGAGCATGATAAGAAGAAGAGATAAGAATTTTCGGGCCTTTGAAATCCCACTTTTAACAAACGAATTAGTTTGGTTGAATGTTTTGTACTCGTTCAAGCCAAAATTTTATATATACTTTAATAAATCTTTGAAATTATATAGGTTATCTATATTTGAATAATACATTGACTTTCATGCCTCTATTCCCATGGGAATGAGAAGTTGCGCCAGAAACCACGGGGCGCTGCTAGTATCGATTAAATTTTATATTTTTTAATTAGTGTATGTTGTATATAACCTATCCTGAGCGAGCTAAGATGTTAACAAATAATAGTAACGCGGATAACACAGCAAATAAGGAAAAAGTACGAGATAATAAATTAAAAAAACATATCAGAGCAGTCCGATTAAATAAGTTTAACTTGTATGCAAACAGACGAAACGAATGTTTATTTTCAATTTAAATTAAAGCTATCGTAAAGTCTATCAAACAATGGCGATCGTAAATAAACTGACCGTTATATTTTATCTATAAATCTTTTATCTTTTAATCAATCCAATTTTAAAACTCACACGACAGATTGTTCAATAGATTTAGCGCTAACCTCATTCAAAAAGTCATACCGTTGCTGACAATCCAATTTATTCGAATTTGATTAAAAAATCAATCTGATTAGTGCAAATTTATTTTATTAACATGCAAGTTCGCCTTTTTGAAAATAAAAATTGGGTAAATTGATTGAATTGGGTAAAAAGGAATATGTATTTAGCAGATATTCATTCGTTGGTGTTTAATGTCTTCTTTTTTTAATGCGCTATCATTAGCTTCTGACGTATGTGTGTTAGTATGTAAAGGAATCTTTGAACATGGCTTTGATACTTATTCATGACTTTGATATTACTTAACTCGAAATTTGGTATACTTATTAAGGACCGATGACAATTCAGCATTTTAAACAGTTTAATCCGTTATGCTTACTTGTGTAGGTATTTTTTGCGGCGGTTTTCAATATCCTATCCATCTTACAATTTTAACAGATTTTGTAAGAAAATGTGTCAAAACGTAACGATAGATAAGAACATTTTAAGATAGATAGGATATTGAAAACCGCTGTTAGTTTTTTTAACTATTATTTATGATAATTCTAGATAAAAGAAAATTAAAAAAAAAAAACATCACAGTTGCTTTTTTTCCGATTAAAGACATTAGCTAAAGAAATGAAGAGGGTTTGTATAAAAATAAGAGAAAAAACAAGATCACACAGTTCGCTGATGCGCTAGTACGCTGTAGATTGTTTAACTTGACACATCGTCAAATACCTGATTAGGCGCGCTGATTTTCCCCATTCACATTTTTTATTTTCGCAAGCGATGTTGACAATGAATGAATATTTCGAAAACCCGCTTATAGATGCCTTGCTCACCCAGACAAGTGGCACAAACGCTGAACGAATAGAATAGAATACTTATTGTATGGGAATGACACTAGCTTAAGACATATAATTTGACTCAAGGAATATTAAAATTCTTTATTCATAAAACAAGTAGGCAATACACATTAAAAACTATAAATAATAGGTTAAAACTACTTAAAAAACTATATACTTATATCAAACTAAAAATAAAACTAGATAATATAAAAAATAACCCCAAATCGCTACGCTCATGGGTAGGGTGCTCAAGGAATATTATAGACGTTTTTACAAACAAAACCATTTAAAGTAGGTAAGTACTTTGTATCTGAATGAGCGTTCTTCAAATGATTTGCAACAACACAATTTGATATACTAAGGCGTTAGTGTTTGTCGCAACCGAATAGATTCGGAACATTTGCCACTTGTCTCGGGGGATTTGGGGCTAGACTCGCTACTTTTCGTTCGGCACGCTCTCCTCTCACTTTAAAGGCACAAACAGCTTTTGCCAACTAGGCTATCATATCTCACAGATATACCTTAGCATACTCTTATTTAGTTTCAGTTGAATAACGAGGAAAAGCATACTATACGAGATTTTCCAACACCCGCGGTTCTCTTGTGTTATATTTTGCTCACTTACGGCCTCAATATAATACACAAGAAATCAAACGCAAACGTTTTCAAATAATCATATTACAATTTTAAAAAGGTGACTATAGGGATGTCTTCACATAAGGCTACTATTTATATTGCGGATAGTATACAAATGCACAGCAAAGACTAAACTTTAAGAATGTAGGGTCTGCAAAATACAGCTATAAGTCGGATTCTTCGCAGACGTTCGTCTCGTGACGACTTTGGAATTCTTTTACAAATGTAGTAGGTTTATCAAAGATCGCATGCACTGTGAGAATTTATTACCAAGACTTATGTTAGAATCAAATAACACAAATTATTTTGTTCTATGAATACGTAAGTCATGTTTTAGTCGTGAATAAAAAATGTAGATAATATGTGAATGTGAGTAATAGTAAAAGTAATGTGAATGCATATTATTATAAAGAAGTTTTTATTGTACATCGCAGCCTTCTCACAGAACTTCCCAAAGAAGTTGTTTTTCCATATGTTTTTCTTTTTCATTTCTATTCAACTGAAATCTTTTGCGCTTATTCACACGATTTATGTTTTTTTTTTTGTTGTATAAATATGGAAAAAAGATAGATTACCTATAATATACTGTGGCCTACATAGCCTGGCTGTATCTACTAAAATGATTGTGCATTTTAGTAGGCATATTTTATAGGAATTTTTCCATCTATATTTTTCGCATAACGCAGAAAATTTATCTCCACGTCCTCAGATAAAAAACCTGTAATCACCTGGGGGCGGGCAGGTACATCCTGGCTGATTCATTTTCCTTTTTGCGAGCGTCACAGTGGGACAATATGCATTTCATACTTCTCATTCCTTAGGCAAGCTCCACATTTGCAGCAAATTAAACGTGTTTTGAAATGTAAAAAAAAAAAACTTTTTTAAAGGTTGTAATAATAAGAGAATATTTTTTATAATATAATATTTATTCCTTATAATTAGTATACAATGTGCTTCAGTGACAGAAGTCCCTGTAACATTATATCGAGGCTACTGCTTATGGACGATGGTCCAGTGGTGGATGGACTTGGCCTCTTATGCGAGAGGTTCCGGGTTCGATCCTGACCCCCGGTGTGTGCTTTGAAATGGGTTTTTCTAAATTTCTAAGTGCACCCCAAATACGAGACCATCTCTCGCTCACCAGTGAAGGAAAACATCGTGAGGAAACCTGCATGCCTGATAAGATTGAAATTCTTAGAAGGTATGTGAAGTTCACCAATCCACACGGGGCCAGCGCGGTGAACTATTGGCCCATTACCCTCCTCGCCTGATTTCGAGGAGGAGACCCGTGCCCAGCAGTGGGACATAAAGGGTTGATACTTTACTTTACTTTGTTTACTGCTTATGAGTGTGTGTACGTACTTGTTTTTGTAATCGTGTTCGCCTATGTATGTGTGTGTTTATATAAGAAATAAATAAATTACTCCATACATCCGCACCTGCGTATGTTGTGATGTTTTCGTTCTTGGTTTGATTTTACGATTCTTTATTGGATCGATTTAAAAATGCTCATAAAAATGTTTGTTTGAGAATTGAGTCGTAACTTATAATATCAATTAACTTAGATATTGTGGACCCATTTAAATAAGTAAATAATGACCTTAAAAGCTGTCGTATGCATGTGCTATTTTTTGAAAATAAATATATTGTCCACAATTTATTGGATATTCCTTTACTTTTATATAATAGCCATCTACCGTCAATTATATAAATGTATAGACGACCTCTGTGGCTCAATGATTGGCGAGTTGGCACTGTAGCGGTAGCGGGTTCGAATCTCGCCAGGGAACAAAAAAGTTTCTATGTTCCTGGGTCATGGATGTGTATTAAATAATATGTGTATTATATAATAAAAATCTTAAATATATGTATTTCTGTTGTATGGTACCCGTTACACAAGTTCTTCGGAAACTTAGCACGGGACCAGATTGACGTGGTGTAAAAGCGTCCATAGATATTATTATTATTATTATTATATGTATGTCAAATAAACCAACATTTCTCTGTCTGTTACACTATCCTTGTATTCTTAATAACTACAATACTGGATCAACGATTTAATTGAAGTAAAAAAAAGAATCCATTATTATTTTGTTTAATAATATTATAATGTATGTTACACGGATGTAGCAAAAAAACTAGCGTCCCTTTCATACGTTTAACGTATTTATCCTTGTCTTACACTTACTGTTACTTTGGTCTTTAATAAAATGCCTGGCTTTGAGTTATTTCCTTAATATTCCTTCAGACTTCGCATGTAATAGGGTTGTTACATGTCTCATTTGGTTACATTATTTATTTTTATATTTAATGCTAACTTTTAGACAACACTTAAAACGTGAATAAAATAATTGAGGTTAGTGTTCGACCTTATCAAATACTTTCTTGTAATTTTTAATCTTTGACATTTTATTTTATACTACAAGTTCAACATTTTTATTATCGATGTAATCTAATGTGTAATTCTATAAGCAAGATAATATAGTAGAATAAACTTTTAAGAATTTAAGATTGTCTATGAGCTAGTATCTAGTAAGACATCGCGACGAATGAATGATGCAGTTTTGGCTTGTGAATTGAGAGGCGTGTAAAGCTGCTGTTTTACCGCATTTAAATAGTTTAAATCAGAGAAATTGTAATTACTTGGTAGAAATTGATATTTTATGATGTTCATGAATATATATTTAATAGTTAAAGAGAAAAGAAACGCCATTAAAACTATAGAGAACCGAAGAGGAAGTATGATTGGTCACCTGATACGACATGACCCATGAAGGAAAGATTGAGGGAAAAAGAGGAAGAGGTAGACCGAGACCGACTTATGTGGAAAAAATAAAGGAGAAAGTACAGGTTATGTCGTATCAGGAGGTTAAGGTGTTGGCAGAGAAGAGAAGTGAGTGGCGAATACTCCACCGACAAGATCAAAGCTCTTAAGAGTCACTCCAAGTCCTAAATGTGCTACCTCAAAAATAAACATCTAAGCAAAGTCAACTGGTGATGCCTAAGCTAATGTTACGAAATTTATCGTATCAATAATATCAATACTAGTTCTTAACTATTGTCCAGATTAATTGGTTTATTGAGCATTTTGGCTTGCAATCACACAGCTAATCGGATCATGCCGTGCCTCAGCTCGGTGACGTGCCAAGCCTCTATAACATTAATAATATCATCACCTAATTTACTATACCACCAGTTTATCTATACTAATAAAATGAAGAGCTTGCAAAGCTTCTACGAGGACGTTCGCGACGCTCATTGCGCGGTCACTGTATCCGTAATAAGCAGATTCTGTCGTTGGTCTACCACTAATTTAAGCGGCACGTGCGCATCATTTTTGATAGTCCCCACGCTTTATAAAAAAAAGCATCGCTCCTTTCAGGTTTCCCTAAAGTGCAATGCTCATTTACACAACAATTTCCGGAAGTACTTATCGGATTGGAGATTATTTTTTTTGCATTCAAGGGTATGATTATTAAAATAGGAGACCGTAAAAGATTGCAATGACTTGTAAAAGTTAAAAAAGGACTACGCAAGGAGAAGCCCAGTCGCAATGCATATTTGCAACCCTTAAAGTAATACCATGCATATGAGATACAATATATTATAACCTCGTGTAGAACAGCTAGATAATTATAAGTCTTAAGATATAGCCCTAGGTTTTATATTCCTTAGTTGTAGCTTGCTTGTTACCGACGATATTGTTATAATTATAGAAACAATAATTATTATAATATTGTTGTTGCTTGTAGCCGTTGTTATAGAATACATTTAATCGTAATAATCATTTCATCCCATCTTTAATGAATGCCAAACTAATCAAGTTGAGCAAACTGACGGCAATAGATCAGCTGTGTAGATTACAGCAGTAGTACCGGTCACGCCCACTATTTATGGCGTTATTATAATACATTACATTTATGGTTTGCTTGTTTTGCTTTGCTGGTTTCGCTGGATTTGAATTTTGAATGGGGGGGGGGGGGGGGGGGGGGTACCATGATTATTAAGCAAAATTAGGTTTTTGTTATAATTTATATCTTATACAAATTCTGATCAAAATATAATTTTTCTATTTTCTTGAAAGTACCTACATTTAATTATATTATTCTTAACGGATTTTTGTCTAAAATTAGTAAGAATTTTACAGTTTGTATGTCCGTTTTTGTGATTATGATTGTTTATAATTTAAACTTTGGTTATGTAATTTAATAAAATCCATAAATATGACTTCAGTTTGCAATTCACAAAAGACTAGCTTTGCCAACCCTATACTTCTAGAATATGATAATATTAGAGCCTACGAAGAAATATCAAATGTCGCACGCAGTGATATGTTGATGTCTTCTTTATGTCTTGAATAGTTGAAATGCTCGACATTTTCGACAAAATTTGTATTAAATTGCCTACAAAATTGCTACAAAATTTGGATTTATGTCAAGTTTGTACAATTTAGGACATAATTTTCGCATATTATTAAGGAGACATGTTTTATAACAAATAATTAAAAAACTACACATGATAAGCCTAAGCAGGTAATTTCTCATTTGAATTAAGGCGAGTCAATCAAAGTAATAATACTTAATATTTTATTTCTGAACAAGTTTAGGTTTATTTGTGTATTATTGGGCCCAATAAAGGATACAGAATACATAAAAAGGTACAATCAATTTGTGCTTCTTCAATTCAAAATAGGTGGCTTCCAATAAGGCTTAAGCGCCCTAAGCACTTCGTAGACGGCCCCCTGGGCCCGGTATTATGCCTAAATGCATTCCACGGAGAAAACAAAATAATAGAGTATCGTAATAAAACGATAGAATTAATTTGTTTATTTATTTTTTATTAATTAAAAAAAAATTAAGTAGCGTTATATTTAATAACACATAAATGTAGCTTTCGATGTATGTGACATCGAAAGTTTACAATGAAAATATAACGGTAAAGTTTCTAGCGCTTTTAAAACGCTTGAAACCGGCACAATTATATGCATTAAGTTTCGCACACAGTTTCGTTTTGCATGCATTGTTTTTGTTCAGCAAAACTACAAAAGAGGTCGACGCCCGGAATAGACCGCGAGATGGCAGGATGCCAGGATCTAATTCCATGCGCATTAGATTGCGCAATGTACGCACATGCGGCATGCGGAAGCACTGAGTCTAGATTTGGTCAGACAATGGCTAATCTGGACACGATTCAGTCAAGACGGGCATTTAAATGCTTTACCCGATTAAGTTTATTTTGCTGACGTTACTTTTGTAAACCATCATTGCTAACATCACAGTCAAAACATACTTCGTACATTCTATTAAATGCGAATTATTAATAACACTATATAAGATTGATATATACAATAAAATCTACGACAGGACTATTTGGACTGGACGGGAGCGCCGTCCAGTCCGAATAGTGAGTGACGGTGCAGTGGTCCAGTGGGTAATGGGTTCGGCCTCTTACGATAGGGTCTGGGTTCGATCCCAACTCCCAGTGATGCCTGAAATGGGTTTTTCTAAATTTCTATGTGCACTCTAAACACGGATCACCGTTCGCTCAACGGTGAAGAAAAATATCGTGAGGAAACCTGCACGCCTAATGAGATTGAGAGTCTTTGAAGGTGTGTGAAGTTCACCAATACGCATTGGACCATCGCATCGGTAAACTATGGCCGAATACCCCCTCACTCGCCTGGTTTTTGAGAAGAGGAGTCCCATTCTCAGTAGTGGGACATAATGGGTTATTACTTTACAGGACCATTCGACACTATAAATACATTATGAGATACAGTAAAAAGCACAACTTTTAAAAACTTTTTATCATAAAAACACATTGAAAAGTACATAGTCCCTACTTATAATATTATAAATGCGAAAGTAGCTCTGTCTGTCTCTCTGTCTGTTACGCTTTCATGCCAAAACCACTGCACAGATTTTTATGAAATTTAGTACCTATATACATAGACCAGAGCTTGGGAAAGGACATTGAAAATCTTTTATCGCGAAAAAAGGCTTGGAAAAATGGTCGCCAAGTCGCCGTTGTAAATCATAATTAACGCAGGCGAAGCTGCGTGCAACAGCTTGTTAATAATAAATATATTAAAATGAGAAATCATTATTAAAAGCAAACTAATGTCGTCAATATTATTTCACGGCCCACAAATTCGGTAGATTGAGTATTTTGAGCTGCGTATACAACCTTAGCAAATAAATCAGGGTTGACCTCATCCAGTTTATCACTTGTGTGCACGTGACGCTGACAAAGGACACCCATATGGAAGTTTTAGAGTCAAAACACGATGCCCTTTGAACATATTGTCCCTCTTGTTAATATTTATGGGCAAACATAACAAGATACAAGATCTGATAAATATTAAATTGGATTGAGTAAAGTAATTGCTTATTTAAATTTTCTTCTAATTGTTGTTTAAAATCATACCCATATCCACAATATATAATAATATGTCATATCTTAAGACACGGTATACGAAATTTTGGTAGGGAATGAAATTTTAATGTTATTTTTCATATTATTATTTTACCTACTTACCTACTTATTTATTATTATATATAAAGATTTTTTTTTCTCTGTGTTATCTTGTAGTGCACAATAAAGAATATTTCATTCATTCATTCATTATTTTATCGAGTGAATTGGGAAAAATCATGTTTACGTGTGTGGTTTATTTCATATTATTTTTTCATTATGTTCATTTATTTACTACATTCTATTATTTCGCCGCATTAGTTTGTATTCATTAGCGGTGACATTGTGTGTATCTTAATATAATTAGATTAAGGGCCTGTTTCACAATCTCCCGTTAAGTTCCCTATAGGCTATTGGCAACATATTTGACAGATGTTTGACAGATAGAGTATGGAGTATCTGTCAAACATCTGTCAAATATGTTCCCTATAGCCTATAGGGAACTTAACGGGAGATTGTGAAACAGGCCCTAACAAGAGCAAAATGAAAATTTTAAATCCGTTTGACAATTAAATTGAATTTTTATCAACAAACATTTATGCCGAGTCAGGAATGTAAAGTCTTTTCAAGGAGGAACGCCTTATAATTGCCACCTGCCACACTTACCAACTTAAAGTAGATTATAATATCAGCTATTATAAAATATCATCTACGGGTACCTTCCTGGTGATAAAGGGTTGCGTTCATCAGCGCGCATCGTACCTGTACAGGTAAAATATTAAGAGGGTATATTGCTTTAATAGGTCGATAGCAAAATTGTAGAAACTATTGAGGGGCAATTAAAATTACTCTGTATATGACAATATATTGAAGTTGAAATAAATTATTAGTATATCAGGTAGAGTCTATTAAACTTTAAGGATATATTTTTTTTATTTGTCTATCATACTTGCACTTAACACTGCATCGACCTCATTTCTGAAATAAATTAATAGCATGAAATACACCAGCTAAAATAATGACGAAACAAATTCTCAGCATAAGTTTTTACTTTATTTTTCATAATATTTGATGTTTTGAAACAAAAATAATGTCAGAAGGAAACTCAATTATTGAAATAAATCATTTGGTTATAATGCCACCGGCGTTTTAATAATGAGGTTCACCGAGTTCTGAATGAGCTTGCATGGAATCAATTTATTTTTGGACCATTGATATATTAAAACAGGAAAAGAAATAGAGAATTTTATGAAACATAAAAAAAAAACCAAAAGCATGTATTATATCCCTTAGGAGATAATATCATAATTATAATGACGACCTCTGTGGCTCAGTGGTAAGCGCGTTGGCGCTCAAACCGGAGGTTGCGGGTTCGAATCCCGCCAGAGAACAAAAAAAAAAAAGATTCTGTGTTATTGGGTCATGGATGTGTATTAAATATGTGTATAAAATAATAAAAATCTTAAATATAAGTATTAATATAAAAAGTATTAAATATATATATTTCCGTTATCTGATATATATATATATATATATATATATATATATATATATATATAGACTTGTGTTACGGGTATCAGATAACGGAAATACAGATATATATAAAATATGCAACATCTAGTACTTAAATAAATTTTTACTAAATTTAAAATAAAATTCTATTATTTTTACTTCACAAAACATTTAAAAATCATCGGGTCACGTTATTCACGTACAATGAACTCGTGAACTAAGAGTTTGATTGAATTTAGTATACTGTGTTCATTTTGGCCCAACTTGAGAAATAGTAGTTTAGAAATGATAGTTGGAGCTATTTAGTACCCTTTTCTCGAGATGCGTTGATCTGTCAACCATTTTTTTTTTCTATTTAAGGATTTATGTAAGTTATCCTATAGACGATCGTCGTGTAGTGGCTGGTCCTTGTTGGATGCGAGTGGCAAGGGATCGGTCATCTTAGCATTAATTATTAATAATAATAATAATTGAAGGAGGCCTAGTTTCAGCAGTAAACGAGTTAAGGCCGAATATGATGATTATTTTAGACACCTAGAGATATTATCAATATTTATGAGATTGTCTATTAAAATTGTTTACAAGATCGTATAAACTTCTAACAATAAAGTTATTTTATGATCATATATAAGGCCTATACATAAGCTCCGATAAGATAGGTTATGACGTATCTGAACATAACTTGAAATTTATCTACCTTCCTTTGGGAACACTAAAATGTGTCTGGGATAACAATGGGGAACGGCTGGTTACCGATAATTATTGTATAAGCCCCGAACTGTCACTGATTTAATTTATTGATTCCAGTATTAGGTTTGGAATCCATAGATTTGATATTTTAAAGCGAAAATGTATATGATAATTAGACCTCAGATATAGCGTGTTAAATCAATACAACTGATGACCTATTCATGTTTCGATAAGCCTGATTGTTTCAAAATATATTAGTCACCGGTAAAGGATAAGAATGTAAGAAAAGCAACTTATCAATTAAAATATAAAGTCTTAAGAATGTTTTTTAAGATATAAATATTACCTTCTATCTGTTTCTTCATTTAAAAACAGACGGAACAACAAACAGACGTTTATTTTGAATGTACCGATAAAAAATTCGTCTATAATAAAATTATAATCCAACTAGGTATACATTAGATCAGTGCGAGAACTTTTCTAACTTTTTATGTTTATATATTTTTTCTTAATTCTGTAATGATAAGTCAAGGAGTATTGGAATTTTAATTTCATGCATGCAAACAAACTCTTATAAATATTCACGATAGTCCATAATTTCATACATCACACATAAAACAAAAAGCTAAAAACCAATTTTCTCCGTCTGATCCCAGTAAAGTGCGCTCTTGGGACATCCAATAATACGATAACATTTATTATAATAGTATTGAATTATGTATGACTTACTTGGAACACCACAAGGAGCCTGGAGGCTTATTGATATTATGGGTATATAAATTACATTGTTTTGTTTGATTGCCAGAAGGATAAACAATGTAACAACAACGTGAACATTAACCACCCCATGATTCATGATTAATATTGTATTATTTTAGTTCAAATATTATATAACTAACAGTTTAGATTGAGGTTCATAGTTGTGACATGGGTCGTGTCAAAGTTGTGTTCGCAAAGTAAAGTATTTTTTTTTATCTAGATGTAATTCATTGTCCGTGCTTCAACTCTGCTTGGCCAAGCTTAAGTACTGGAAGAAAATAAGGGCTAGTTTCGTCATACGCATAATACAATTCGTTTGTTTGTTTGCATATTCATCAATATAAAATTATAATGCATCCGCATGTTTTACAAATATTAAAAACTCCAAAGTCTATCATTTGACAGCTGCATCGTGTCAAATTAAAGACTTTATGCGTATTTTAAAAAGTAACATTACTCAAACATAATATTAAGAAGTTATGCTGTTAGAGAATGTTCACATAATACTACACAGTACATATTTTGTACTCTTTACATATCAAACACCACTTTCGATGCAAAGTCGCATAGTATTGCCTTTAATTAGACTGTGAATTTTATTTTTAGTTGAACTTTGAATAAAATAATAATCAACGTCACGACTATGAATCCTCCTTGGAGGACTTCTTAATCGACTTAATACTCAGAAATATATACCAATATATAATATTTCCTATGGTATGAAATAAATATTAGGCATTTTTATAACTGTATTTTTATTCTTCTGTGCTATATACTTTATAGTACGTAGTCGGGTGCAGCAAAGCGAGCGTAGGTCGGGCTGACGTAGCCAGTGAACACAAATTGAAAATAAAGCATTTTAATAAATAGTGTAATATTTCCATATTATAAGCGTAAATTTCACAATTGTAAGAATACTAATCTTAGATTTTTTTGTAGAACGAGTAGGTTCTATTCTTTGTTGTGCTTATTATTTTACATTTTGCGGATTTTGTTTAAAAATTAAGTGTACTTTTATACACGAGGATTCACAAAAAAATATTGATCCGATATAAACTACATTAAAAGTTATTCTAAGGTTTATCCAGAATGTCATAGGCTATTCGGCTATACAACGTACCTTCAAATACACTTGGTAAAATCTGGCTAAAAGCGTAAAACGATTTTAAGACTTGAAATAAAGACATGCTAAATACGCTTGGGTTATTCCATGATGAATAAAATGCACTTTTAACTTACTAAGTTAGCTCGGAGTTTGTTTATTCTGCGATGAAACTTTTCGTGCTACTCACCTGCATTGCGCCGCAAATTCCAAAAGTTTAAATAGTCAAGTGTTTGCGTAGAGAGTGCTTAAGGCAATTCTCATGGCTCGAACAGAGGCGTTATCTTAAACTTGAGTTATAGCATTACGACGCCAAAGTCACAGAAACTTGGCTGCTTCATGAAATCTGTATGCAAATATCAATATTGGATGCGAAATATAAGTTTGCTAGTTGTCAAAGGATTGCTGTGGCAAAAATGTTACGTGTTGTATAATATGGTTTTAATATTTATCGCTGCGGCGCGTGGCATTTTTAACGTTGGCCTAGAGTTATTTGGTTTGTACAGAAAACACATGCAATATAACACGCTAATCTCTCTCTCTCTCTCTCTCTCTTTCTCTTTCTCTTTCTGTCTAACCTACATGATTGTGTTCAGTGCGGAATAGCGCACACCATAGAAATTGGCTAAGTTAAAATAAACTTTATGATAAATACCACAACAAAATTTACTTTTTTTACTTTCATTACTTTCTATCTTCAAATATATTTTTAGCAGCGGTCAGACTTCATTTATTGTGTTTATTTACTAGCATTAACTTAATTTATAAAATCTATTTTTAATAAAATATAATATCTGGTATATATAAAAAATCGCTTCGAGTTATAAAATATAATAATGTAGGTAGTTATCCTAAAGTAACTATCTATATATATATATATATATATAAAAATAATGATATAAATCCCGCAGCTTTGATAATGATTATGAAAAATAATAATGATAATGATTATAGTTTGTATCATTAAGGATAATGTAGGACATGCCATCCCACTTCGCGGGTGACGGACGATAGGCCGAAAGAGGCATTACGGGCACCTCCTACCACCTCTTTAAATAAAATTAGGGCCAGGGTCTGATTGAGTACCTGATCTCATTACAGGGTCTCAACGTCGTCGACTGTTAAGGTTATTGACACCGCGCCCATTAATAGAGGAGATCGTTTGTTCGACCGACCGGTCAACTGTCGAGGTCACCATTGTTGCTAACATAATATTATGCTTATAAAAGTAGTAGATTATATCAGCTGGGTCGTTAGTGGCAAAAAGTTTCTGCACGTCAAAGTCGGAGTCTTAAGCCGAGCTCCACATGAGCAACAGTTTCAACCCCTGATACTGGTGGTATGCATAAAAAGCATTTTGCTTTCGAAAAATGTGGTAATATGAAATTCAAATTAGCAGGGAAATGGACAGAAAGATGTCAATCAAAACACGAATTGTTAATTGGCGACGCTTTGGTCGTTTATTTGACCTTCATCAGGTATTTTAACTGAACTGCAATTTATATACTGTGTTGTTTTAATTATTATTACTAAAATTACATAATTAAAATTATATCACAGCTACGTTGTTACTTTTGTAGACAACTACATAATATATGAAAACACATGTAGATTGAAGATTTTCAAGTATTTTTTTTATGAGATTAAACCAGCTACTTTTTTTCTATAAAGAGCAAGTAATAGTTAAGATACCAATGATGAAAGAACTTTTGTTATATACCCAGAATTTTTTGAATTTATTCGGTAAAACGCAATAATACAAATGTTTCCTATTTTATAATATTAGTGCAGATAAATTGTACGAACACGAAAAGGATACTCATTTCTTAGCCGCAATACAGCGTGTAACCCATTAAGCGTAACTCTCGGTCCAGTGTAGTTATTACTGTCATAACCGCCCTATATTATGTGCTCGCTTGTATTTGCTCGTAATCATAATGAGAGCCATAACATTCGAGAAACTAATAGAATAAAATTTTACAAAGTGCCTTAAGTTTTTTGATAAAGAACAAAAGATGTATGCTAATACAAATAGGCACAAGATATGTAAAATATTTAAACGTCTCGATTTTTTAATCGTTTTCGACTATTTTAATCGATGATAAATAAATGAGTTTAATTCCGGTGAGCTGGGACTTAATTACAAGTTAAAGACAAGTACGAAAGCACATAGACAAAAGTGCGCTTAAACTAATAAAAGTAGTAACGAAGTTTAATATCAAATTGTATGTTTTCAAATATTAAGTTCCGTATATGTAACTTATATCCGTATTATTTTTCACAAACAATATTTTACTATATATTTGAAGGCGCTAGGTATCTATCAAATCGACCACTGAAACAAAACGACCAGACAAATATCTTCCTTGATCATTAATCCTTCTAATCTGGACAGAAAACCTCCGGGCGCAGGGAATATAGAAGACATTTATCAAAACAATATCTATAGATGTTATGTTGTTTGACAGCCCTATTTTACGTTAGCTTTCTATTTCACTCTAACGGCTTTGTATTGTTAATTTTTTTATGAAAATATTACTGGTACCATGTCTTTATATTATTTATCGATTTGACGTACTTAAAACAAAAATAGAATATTAATAAATATAAAAAGTCATCTTCATTATCAAAAATTCGCCCATTATTAGAAATGATAGATAAAAGTTTTATTTGATTTTGACATTAATTTTCGAGGTGTACGAATAATATTATTATTATCACAATGATTATCATACAAATGCCTATAAGGGTTGGTTAATTTATTTAAATTCAGTAATGAACTAGTAAGTAATTTATTTAATTTAGTATTTTATAGTTAAAAAATATTTTGTAAACTGCTCCAATATTACCGTTAAATAAATAGCCGATTTAACCAGCAAGTATTTAAAGAACCTATTAAAAAAAGTAAAGTATCAACCCTTTATGTCCCACTGCTGGGCACGGGTCTCCTCCTCGAAATCAGGCGAGGAGGGTAATGGGCCAATAGTTCACCGCGCTGGCCCAGTGCGGGTTGGTGAACTTCACATACCTTCAAAGACTTTCAATCTCATCAGGCATGCAGGTTTCCTCACGATGTTTTCCTTCACCGGTGAGCGAGCGATGGTCTCGTGTTTGGGGTGCACTTAGAAATTAGAAATACCCATTTCAAGGCACACACGGGGGGGTCAGGATCGAACCCGGACCTCTCGCATAAGAGGCCGAGTCCATCCACCACTGGACCACCGTCGCTCACTTCCGTCATTAGTTTCCCTAAAGAACCTATTAAAATACAAAAAATCTTTTCTTTACACAAAAAAATTATACAATTTACATTATTTCTATTCGTTTATTTCGTTTATTATTCAGCCGAGGTACAGCTTAATACGAAAATAATTGAGACAATGTCTCGCATTATAAACGTCTCCTGGGATCTGAATCCACCTAATGCATTTCTAATAAGCTAATATTAATCTCTTAATAAATTATTCATGTCATAGTATAGTATATACAACAAGCATTATCTTCTCAGCTTTTGTTTTGTTTGTGGAGAGCATTGTATTTGTTAATTTTGGTAATACTCTGACTTCCTTCTCTTCTTGCTCTTCTATTGGATGCCTAAATAATTATTTTATGTCAACAAACATAGGTACCAATAATGTATTAGTTTCCCTAATAATATTTTTCTTATGTAAGATATTACATATTTTTATTTTATTTTATACTTAAATTAATCCACACGATCTTCGTTAAATTTTGAACGAAATTTCTCTTTAATAAAATTTATAGGCTTATATTAAGCTATAAGCAGCGTCAAGGTCTATTTCGCAATATTTTTATTATAAAAGCAATTTCTTACGATTATTATGTTTGTAAATGCCTCTTAATTGAGAATTATTTCAACATATTTAAATCGTCTGTTTTCTTTGTTACAGGCATACGGCCGATGTAAATACAAATCCGAAATGAGATGAGTATGCGCGTGTCGTGGGCCAGGTGGTATTGGATAGTAATCTTCACGACGTGCACCGCGAGGACGGCAAGCGACTGGCTTGATTGCGCCCACATCGCAACTTGTCGCTGCAAGTGGTCCTCCGGAAAGAAAACTGCCACTTGTGCTTCCAGTGACCTGCGCCGCCCGCCATCTCTCTCATCTGACATACAAGTTTTAGACCTCCACGATAATCCCTTGAGAAACCTACCGCAAGAAGTGTTTTCAAATATCGGCCTCCTAAATTTACAAAGGTTGAATCTGCGTGCGACGAAACTGAGATCAATTCATGCGGATGCTTTTTTAGAATTAAGGATATTAATTGAAGTTGATCTGGCAGACAACGACTTAGCAATTTTGCCTAGAGATATATTCAGAGGCAACGAACGATTGCGTATGGTGATATTAACGAACAATCCGCTGACCACTCTGGTTGCTGATCAGTTTCCTCCTCTACCACATCTTCGTATCCTACAGTTAGACGGTTGTAGATTACGAACAATACACACGAACGCCTTGAGAAATTTGAAATCATTAGAAACAATAGATTTACGTAGAAATCAGTTGACATTTCTTCGTCTTATAACATTTTCACTGCCAGCCCTCAAAACTATGTCACTTTCTGGTAATCCATGGCGCTGTGATTGTAGATTACGAGAATTCAAGGATTGGTTTTTAGATAGTACTTTAGGTACTGAGGATTTAATTTGTGTAGAACCCGCTAATCATTCTGGATGCAAATGGCGTAATGTCCCTAGCGAATCAATGGCATGTCAGCCGGAAGTAAAATCAAGCACGTTAGTGGTGAGAGCCGAAGTAGGAGCTCCAGCTACGTTTGGATGCTGGGTACATGGAATACCAAAACCCCAGGTAACCTGGCTCTTAGATGGCGTGGAAATACACAATAGTACTATAGATTGCGATATGGAAGAATCAGATACTGTAATAGAAGATGATAATTCAGAAAATAGAGTACCTGGTAGTGTTAGGTGGGTCAATGTAACGCTATTAAATGTTACATCTAGTGCCGCTGGAGAATGGACTTGCGTGGCTAAAAGCATCGCAGGTGAAGCAAGAGCTGTTATAAGTTTGGTTTTACCTAGATCACAGACAGCTACAGCCCGAACTGCGCCAGGTATTCCTCAACTACTGGGAGTAGTTTTTGGTGCTTTAGGTGCATTGGCAACTTTAGGATTTATTGGAGCGGTAGCATGTTGGCAGTTGAGAAGGCGAACGATGCCACCTAGTAGAAGTTTTACTGATCAAGAAAAACGATTGATTGATGCATCAGTGGTAGTTAGCTGTGATCGTTCTATAGCTGATATGGCATCTCCGTGTGATTTTGAATTGACGGAAAGATCGTTATCGATAGACGAGCAACCAAGAGGATGTGGATTCGATCCTGTACATATAACTATAGAGGGCACACCAGGCGCATTTCCCCCGCCACCTGCTGAGTTTGCTGTTCCTGTTCCATATGGAAATATTTTTATATCAGTTCAAGTAGCTGGTAGAGGTGAATCGGGTAAATATCCTGATCTACTGAGTGGCGGAGCTACTTTACCGAGACGAAGTCGAACTTGTTGCAATGCACCTGCTTATGATAACATGGGTCCCAGAGTTACGGCGACGGGAAGCTCGACATGGTCATTACCTGGGGCTAGTTCAGAAAATATCGAAGTATCCGAGACTCCCGTCTTGACTCTACCACCGCCACCACCTGAGTTTGTCTCACTTTAGCCTAGGCCCTTGGTACTAGACGCTTCGAATTTGAGGTGACCTGGTACCACGCAGTTTAAGAGTCAATTAGACTATTTCCCAATTTTATTGTAACTATAGTAATTAACGTGGAAATTTTGAATTGTAAATATGTAGTGTGTGTGAATGATGTGCGACATCTTGTGAGATATAAATACGTAAGGTTGTTATCATTATTAAAGTGTATGAATACTTGGACTTTTTAAAAGAATTGTTACTAATGTGGACTTTGGAAATGCATTTAGTCTCCTATTTATTTATTTTAATAGTTATTCCTTTTATGACTTCGCATATGTGTCTTCCCAACTTTTGTAAATATTATTTAGTCGTGTTTACAAACTTCCCAAATATAAGACTGACCCCTTTGTCTTACTTTCATCTCTCTTTGTAACTTATAATACTATGACTGTATAAAGCTGTATACTTAGGCAAGAGATAGCTTCTAAACATTTTATTTAAAAGCAAATAAAATATGAAATAAATCTATTACAGTAAAAGTTTATTGTTTTATTTCAGTGAGTCTATAAAGCAAGCGTATAAAATAAAGCATCATATTTATTGACTGACGTAAATTTCTACCTATATTTACGTCCTTAATTTCAATATGACGCTAATAAAATGATTGGTAAGAAGTACAGAAACAAACGTTTTTTTACTATGAACTTTCTTTTCTCAACTAACAGGCACATAAACTATATATTTATGGAGTATAACTTTTACCTCAATAACGGTATATTAACTTTCTTTAATACATTTCTTACATGTACAACATAGACACGTAAGAATCGTACCTATAACGATTCACTTCGAATATCAGATAATAGGAGCGTGCGTAATAAAGATTATAGTGAATTCGGGGCTATATTTAAGTAAATGCGCATACTTTGAGATTATTGGTACTAAGTATGCATAACATAATAGTCATATGACTGATGCTATTACAAGTACATAAGGAATGGAATCCTAATAATTCTTATATTACTCTTTATATTCTAATAAATCCTTTATTTATTTACTAAATCCCCAATTTGCATCGTCTTATTGTTAGAAGTTCTCTTCTATAAATGCTTCTACGAAGGATTCTTCATACCTTACATAGGTATGAAGAATCCTCATGACCACACATTTCAGGAACCTGATTATTTGCCGTTAGTGAATTAATAATATTGCTAATATGCTATTAAATAAATTAAGATAATTTAATAGCAAGTTCTCGTTTTAGATATGAAAAATTCAACAACGAATCAAACGGCAAAGTGATATGTGTTTATTTGGCATATATTTGGAAAACATGAAGGTATTTTCAAAATATTAAATTAGTTTTATCTGAATAAATGTGCTTAGATTAGGCAGACAAATACGTAAGCACTAAAGACTCCACAAGGGAAGAATACTAAGCAGCCAACAATATAACGATTTTCTTCATAGACTAAGGAAACGATACATAAATTTTGGCTTTTCTCAGAATTTTTGGCGTGGAATCGACGTGCTTCTATGAATTAATGCAATCGTTAAACTGCCAAAACAATTTGTTACGAACATTCTCTTAATATCTTTGCCCCACTTTGCGTTTACAAATTTTATCAATTAATTATCGCTATAAATCAATTCCAGATGGTATCGGATATTGTTTTCGCAATCGAATTGTCTCGTATAAAAAAATCGATTCAAATATTTTAAGTTCATATTAGCTTGAATCGATATTGATGTAATTACTCCAACAAGGTAGATGAATCCGCTGTGCTGCGCTCCTTGCTGCATGAGTAATAATAAAAATAATATCTATGGACGCTTTTACACCACGTCAATCTGGTCCCGTGCTAAGTTTCCGAAGAAATTGTGTTACGGGTAACAGACAACGGAAATACATATATTTAATACTTTTAAATTAATACATAGGTATATTTAAGATTTTTATTACACAATTCACATATTTAATACATTTCCATGACTCAGGAACACAGATTTTTTTTTGTTCCCTGGCGAGATTCGAACCCGTTGCCTCCGGGCTCGAGCGCCAACGCGCTGGCCATTGAGCCACAGAGGTCATCAAATCCTGGAGTACCACCATCTCGCTTGTTACTCCCGTAAAATAGCTTTGGTTTGTTTCGAAAATAAGGCAAGACAGGCAATGTTAATAATGGCAGCGAGTCTAAGCATCTCATGTCTGAGGATGAAATGAGTTAACTGGCCTAGTTTCAGGTAAAGTAGTTTATGCTTATGGGTGACGTAAACCACTTACCACTAGATGACACGTCTGCCAGTATGCCTATCCGATCAGCATTTAAAAAAGGCAGGTTTTATTTTAATTAATCTTAAGCGAACTAAACATAGTAATTTAAGTATCTGCATATGTCCTTATTTAAACATTCTATAGAGAAATTTAAGAATACAATTACAGGGGTCTAGGCTCCGAAAATGAACTAGTGCCATTCAGTGTGGAGACCCTTGGTCCGTGGGGTCCTAGTCACTCCTAGCGTTTTAAGGCTAGTTAAAGAAATAGAAAAAAGGTTAGTCGACATCACAGAACTGGCTGGAGAGCTGACAGCTACCTTGGACAAAGAATAATTTAGTCTTGCCATTCAAAGTGGGAACGCTTCCAGTATCTTCGGAACCTTGCCTAAAGGGACTCCATTTAATAATATATTTTAGTTGTTTTATTAAATTTTTTAAGGTTATTAGTTTTAGGTTCATTGTGTTTTTTTTATATCATTAATATTTATATATTTATCATAAAACAAACATGATAATATTATTTTTTAGCAACGTGACTTTTTCATGTATAATATTTTGTATGAATATAAAAATTCACGAATGTTTGAAAATATTTCAATAGGTACACTTTTTGACAGGTTCTGCCAGGAGCTACGTTTTTATTAAGTTTCGAAAGTTGCTTGTATAAATGAAACCAGTCAATATCACGGTACTTTTATTAAGCACTAGTGTATAATATAAAAACTTGTAGCTCGATAAAAATGAAAAGGGAACATTAATAAAGTTATAAAAGCAATATATTTTTTTTTAATTTTCTAAAGTGCAGACCGATAGTAAAGCTACCTATCAGTACTAAAGACTAGTGAGTAGAGATTTTCTGTAGTAGAATAACTATAGTTATTTCGTAAGTTTTTTTTTTACAAAGCAAGATAATTTTATTTACGGTATTCTACTCTTAACTGTATTTTATAGTATTTTAATTAATTAACAATAAAATACCATCATACCAAAACGGCTTTCATCATAGACATATTTATATTTACATTCAATGTACAAGTTTTTTTATTATAATTTATTTGAGTAGTAAGGATCTACGGTCTTGGTGTTCTTTGAAGGAGGCTCTATGTTCAGCAGTGGACAGGTAAAAGTGTTAGGAAAAATTGTTCATTAACCGTCTGTTAGTTTGTTTCTCTGGTAAGGACCTTTTTATTGCCTATCCTTTTGACTTGTATAATATGACTGTAGGAACAATGCAGCTTCTTACATTCTTACTCATATTAAAAAAGTTTCCACATATAGAATGTATTATCGTAACTCAGTATAATTTGGCATATTAATCAAAATATCACAATAAAAGATAATAAAGACAGCTATTGTGTATTGTATACACACCATCAAAATAATTATCATCAAATATGGCGGAAAGAGTAAGTAGAAACTGAGATATGATTAGATTTACTGTAAGAAAACAATAATGCAAAGGCAAAGTAAGTTTGACCTGCACGACACAAAGCTGTGGAATAAGCCTGTTCCATTGTCATGCTGATGAATTTTGAATTTAAGTCATTAATTTACCAAACCTTTGTAAATAATATAAAGAAAAAGCGGCTTTTGTGACAGGTATTTGACCACTAATATAGATATAACCATCAAATATTATAACGTCTGGCACAATAAGCAGATTGACCTGTTTTGCTATGAACTTACGCCTAAAATGTTCCAATGCTCATCAATTAATTTTAGAGATTTAAAATCAAGAAGAAGATAATTTTACAAGCAAAAATATAATCTATCGCTGGTAAGTAAAAGACGATATTTGGTTTGTCAAAATGTCTAAATAATCCCGCCTGTGTAGCCATCTTAAGCTATTTCAATCTTGTTTGCGAGGTGTGCTTATTGTGAAATGCCTATTTCCATGACTAGGGGTGTCTTCATTATACGAAGAGGGAGTATGCGAGCTCCAGTCAACACTACTTCACCCAGTTTACATATCTCTCAAAAGGGGTAGGCGTAAAGCAAACTCATCTTGTCCGTACCGAAATATTTTGTAAACAATTTTCGATCTTGCGACCGTTGAAATAAAAGTTACACCACATGATGGTAGGTATGATGATGTTGGTAAACGAATTTGGGTTACTACATTGCTTTTGCGGACATATTTATTGTTCATTTCCTAGCACTAACGTAATTTGACGAGGGAGATGGAGCAGATTGGGTATCTATGATAGCAAGCTTTACAATATGGTGTGCGGATGTCTCATTTTCCTGATCTATTCAACTATGTCAAATATAAAGACTACGTATAATTTTAGTGATGATAGAATATTTTACTGATTTTTTTTTCATTTTTCTTACTTTAAACAAGATATCAATAGAGATCCTCAATAAATATCATAGTATAATGTTGATACCGAATAATGGCAAGATTTATTTTTCTTCACTGCCATGACATTGCTTACGATTTCAAAATCTTAAAATAACATTGCCCAAATTTACTTAATATTTTTAAAAGATCACTAAATGAAAAATGATTTATTTCAGTAAAAATTAATGCTTAGTTAGAAGAATTTGCTCATATTTAGTAAAAATAAATTGTTATTTACTCATCTAACATATTATAACATGCTTTAGGCGATACAAATTGTGTATGAGTTATTATTACCTGACGTAATTTATCCATTACTCTCTTAAGAGTTTTCTTATTAATTTTCTTAAATTAATTAATTATCAGATCTTTTTATATCTAAAAAGACATCTATATAAAGTATGTGTTCTGTTCAAGAAATAAAATTAAACGAAACAGGCTCAATGAACGAGATCTGGTGGGTATTCGCAGCTAGGAACTTCTAATACTTCCGCCTGTCAGAATTCCATTTCAACCCTTGCTACACCCGCAGTTTTCCTTATTGGGTTTGTTTCTTCCACTGGATGCCAACAACATTTATTTACATCAATTACTTTATTATCTTTTATATCATCATGGTAATCACGATGATTAGTAATTTGCCTAAGTTTATGCGAAGCTTATAATATCGAGACATAAAATTATAGTTTTACAGACTGTTGAAGCGATAGAGCATACTTTTTATATTCTGTAGATATCATGAGAGAAAATGTGCAAATTACGTCGGTCCAAAGATATAAGTTATCTTTTAAATTAAGAATAACTTATGGAAGACCGCTTCTGGCTAACAGCATTGTCGTTAACCTAAATTTGCGATTCCTAACACTAAATCAGTGTAGAAATAAACCATAATAATGTGGCCCAGTGATAAGTTTACAAATATTTAAGTTACTTGTAAAAATAATGGAAAAGTATTGAAAGAACCTGTACATTCATTACATTAATTCAACACCCAAAACAAGCCCACTGCTGGACATAGGCATACTCCACAGTATTCCGCAATGACATCGGTCATGCTCACTCTGCCTGAATCTAGTGGACCCCGGAAAAACCTTCACCAGGTCCTGTGTCTACCTTATGGCAGGGACTATCAATACTACACTTTCCTGTAAGTGGTTGCTACTCTACAACTTAAGCCCCAGCAGTCAGTTCTGTCAGCAATGTACTCTGCCCATTGTCACTTAAGTTGAGCACCCATTTCCATAGAAAAGCTTAAGTTTAAAGAGTTTCTTACTTGAATCAGATGTCTCAAATCTCTTTGTCTTAAATCATTTAGACATACAGTGTAGAAAAAAAAAAACGTAATTTACCTTAATATTATTTCAATAAACTAAAAGGACGATTCTTCATCACATTTCAATTGAGATTCACTATTGTACATAAATTTGTTTGAAGGCTTTAATTCTAAGGGATATTCCAATTTGTAGTTCCCTTTTTTCATTATAAACTAAATCCACTAGCGCGCGGTCGGTGGGGTTAGACTGTCCCTTGGACTTAATTGATTTGCCCTATCATGTAGAATAATTACAGGGATTATAATTTCAATCGTAAGCGACCTCATTAAGTTTGTTAATATGTTTGGTATGCTTTTAAAGTATAATAATATACATATCAGGTTAATTTAGTCAAGCTGCGACGCAACATGGTCCAGTGGAAATGGGTTGGACCTCATAAGGGTCCAGGTTCGCCCACCAAATGGGTTTTTTAAAAATTCCATGACCATCGTCCACTGGTGAAGATTGAAAGTCTTTGAAGGTGTACCAACACGTACTGGGCCAGCGCATCGGTGAACTATGGCCGAATACGCTCCTCAATACATGCTACCATCAGTGGGTCATAATATAATGGTTGATAATTTTTATTTTTTACTCAAGCTTATGTTTTTTTTTTAGTCATGCGTTGCCCTCCTTTTCCTTATCCCCCTAATTGGCTAGCAGAAACTCACATATTGCACGAGACCCGACAGCATATCTGTCACTTTACGCCGGTGTTATGTGAGCGAGATGTTCCTCCCCCATCGTGCCGGCCCAATTCAGCAAAAGCAGCATGGCACTACCTCTTGCAAATTATGCATGTACCTAATTATATGTAAAACAAATGATGAAGGTAAAAACGTTAACTACAAGACTTTAATCTACATATGAAGTAAAATAAATTTAACATAACATTTCCGAATACGAATTTCAAACGAAGAAAAGGTTGAATTATACACAAAGTAAATACAGCTGCGTGAAGACGCTAGTTTTATGAACATTACCTACGCCAAAGGCCTTTTCCTACACAAAAGACTTGGCACGGGCCGGATTTGTTGTGGTATTCGCGGAGGAATTTTATGACAGCCGTGCGGAGAATTGCATCTGGTATGTGCGGATAAAAAATATATTGAAGATAATCTTAAGATGCCAGTAAAAAGGAATAATGAAAAAATGCTTAGGTATCATGAGTTGATACTTTAATATGTTGTCTTTTAATAAACTAAAGCACGACTAATATTCTGTTTGTTTCCAACTTAAATGAGTTAATATGCATTAATCACCATATGTACGTACGTGTATATGAAGTAAGTATAAGATCTATTTAAATCTAGATTTAAATATAATTCAAAGTAAAAATTAAAGAAAAGAAATCAACCCTTATATTATGTCCCACTACTGGGTAAGGCTCTCCTCCTTGAAATCAGGCGAGGAGGGTTTCGGGCTATAATTTAAAACCCATTTCAAGGCACAACAGGGGGTCCGGATCAAACTCCGAACCTCTCGCGTAAGAGGCCGAGTCTACTAAGATAGTTAATTTAGTAACTTCGTACTTGTACTGGATTAAAATTGTTTATCTTTCTTATATATAAACGAGTAATTCTTATACGAACGTAAATCTCGCTGTCAAATAGTAAGTCATGATAGCTTAGTGGGAAAGTTGGGCAGTTAAATCCGAACGAGCCTGATACGAATCTCAAGTCCGATATTTTTTTCCCCTTTTTTTTTAAGATCATTTTTTTGGAAGAAAAATTTTATTGTATTTAATCACTAAGGATACCGAGCAAATGCTCGGTCAACCAAGTACTAATGATGTATACGAGAGCTTTCACCCGTATTCACAAACAATACTTTGAGGTGTCACAGTAAATAATAAAACAATACTATGCAAAAAACGCTTCTATATATGCGCTCCTGGTATCAATAGTAGTTTTATATGGGTTTGACAGACGCACAGTTGCGGATTTTATTAAAGTAATTTCAATGAATTGGTTTGAATGACCCTAAGCGTTCGAGAGTGCTGTGACACCTCGAAGTATTGTTTGTCAATACGGGTGTTAAGGGTCCCACTCACTAACAGTTTGCCGGACGATAAAAATCTGTCAGTTAGTGTGGGCGTTTTCGACCTAGGATGGCAGGTCACAGCATACGACCAGAGACCGCAGGCGGACTGTTAGTGAGTGGTGCCCTTTAGCCTCGAGATCAGTTTGTTGACAATCCTGAAATATCGAACAGAAAAGAAGCAACGGTAAATATACCGTGTCAAACAGTTGTACTGGATCCACCAGATATAGTTCTATTTTGTTAATTATTCGCATGATTGGCTACATTACATTTCATTTTCAAAATTGACTCACGCTAACGTATAAGCATGTCATGGCTCAATTCGACTAATAGTTGTAACCGTACAAAGTTATTAACGATCAGCAAAACAATCAACTGTTTTTTTTTTAACTAATATTTGTTCACAATCACATTGAAAAAAAAAACTAAATTTTGACGTTTATATTATATATTTAAATACAATTTTCTTAAATATAATTTACACAGGCCTAACACCCGTATTCAGAAACAATAATTATATGAGTTGTCACATTATCCCGAAAACTAACTAGGGTCATTTGAATCAATTCAATAATATATCAATACAAGACACTAGTAAAATCCGCCATTGTGCGTCTGTCAAACAGGACTATTGTTACGAGCAGCTCATAGACAGTAGCGTTCTTTGCATAGTGTTGTTTCATTACTTAGCTAAGTACGCTTCTTGAATAAAATATATAAAAAACTTAACTTAACATGTGGTTGAATGTACATCGATTGCTTTTACAGAACCGTCATAATATTTGGCTTCAGGGAAGCTGCGAATGGATTCTACAATATAAATAACGTTTATCATGCTATGAATGAGTTGTATACATCATAATATATTCACATTATTCGAATAAATACTCCATGTTATATTGTAGCGCCTTAAAACAAAAATCGTAGAAGCGACAATTAAGGGGTGTTTTATAAAGCTATTTTTCATTTAATATTACTCGCGAACACGCATTGCAGGGTTTTGCGGTCATATAGACCGCGGTGGTCGCTTTTTAAAATTAAATCATTTCAGGCAATTGTATGTGATATATTTCATGTTTTGGTATTATTATAAAATTTATGTCGTTCTAGCTGTTGCCGAGGACGTGTATTATTTGGTTTGTATTTTCAATTTTCACGACATCGCGTTCTGTGAGGCTGACGACAGAATATTTTATAAGGTCAAGAATAGAATATCCATAGGCTTCACTTTTAACCCCCGCCGCAAATGGGTTGTTATAAGTTTGACCGCTATCTGATGAATGTTTGTACTTTGTAGCATCGTGGGTCATATGTGTACAGCGGTCTAGATAATTGAATGCACGGTTTCTAAGGGGTTTTTGTTTCAAGACCATCATCTCTTTTATTGTTGAGTAGGATATTTTAAAAGTATAATTGTTTAGTTATAAAAAATATGTATATATAATTATAAACTATAATAATATACTCAAGGGAGTTTTGTCTTTCGGCTTTCGGGCTTTCTAAGATCGTATCAAAGTTTCATTTGGTTACCGCCGCAATGTCATACAGAAACAGCAGTGGTCGGAACGAGTGTTTGGCTTAGTCCTTAAAAATATAGATAAAGTCACAAAAAACATGTCCAAGAGATACATCATATATTAATTTAATATTTAATTTAATACTTTTTGTATTAATTCAATTATTATTATTAAAGTGCAATTTGTATAGTAAATTGTAGGCGATGCGCTTACAAGTCCTAAAGTTCCACAACTTTGAAAGTTGTAAACGCTGCGCGTCTGTAGGCGATAATCACTTATCACCTCGTCAGCACGCTTCCTCGTCAACTAATGTAATTATAAAAAGTGTATGAGAACACCAAAACCCTCACAAACATGCGTTTATAATAATAATAATAATATCTACGGGCGCTTTTTACACCACTTCAATCTGGTCCCGTGGTAAGTACTCAAAGAGACTTGTGTTACGGGTACCAGACAACGGAAATACATATATTTAATACGTTTTATATTAATACATATATTTAAGATTTTTATTATATAATACACAAATTTAAAACACATCCATGACCAAGGAACACAGATACTTTTTTGTTCCCTGGCGGGATTCGAACACGCAACCTCCGGCTTAAACGCCAACGCGCTAACCATTGAGCCACAGAAGTCGTCAAAGGCGTTTAATATGATAAAAGATACACGAACATAAAATCCCATGTAATATCATGTTTTTGCTTATTAAAATACACGTTACGGTACGGGTTCAATCTTACCCATGTCACGCGTCACAACGTATACGTGATGTAACGTGTTCGTACGATTTTCTTTGTGAACCAATTTGCATGTTATCCCATGATGGTGACAATTTTCTGTACAATTCTCTGTTACAGACGGGCAGCTATTATAATAAGCGACAATTGCGTTTAATTAGCGACGGAAATTGTGTGAAAGATTTTCTTGTGTAGTAGAATAGGAAAACTAGCTGTCCTACGTAATGGAATGTGGGCAGTGTCACCTACACAAAATCAGTTTAAACCAGTTTAACAGACAACTCATTCATGTGTTGCCTATCCTAAAACATCTATACTATCTTTATCTTTATCTTTACATAGTTACACAGTACAAAAACAAAGTCGCTTCCTTTGAATGCATGCTTATATCTTTAAAAGTACGTAACGGATTTTGATGCGGTTTTTTTTAATAGATAGAACAATTGAAGAGGGAGGTTTATATGCATAATACATGCACAATATCACGCTCATATCCCGTTCTAAGTCTTAGTTAACGCGTTATGAAAAGCTTTTGGTGCTTGGTTGCTACACATCCTTATTTTATATTTTAAATGTGAAAGTATGAATGTTTGTAACGCTATCACGCAAAATCTACTCAACCGATCATCTTGAAACTATGTACACATATTCTCGGAGGTACTAGAAGACTACTACTACACATCGGATGTATTAAAAAAATGTTTGTTTTTTATTGCGCGCCAAGCCGCATTCAAACAGCCAATAATAAGTAATAAGTATCTGTTCCAATTATTACACCGCTTGTCCACAAAGCTGTTTCACGGGAGAAACAAGCTTGATGGTATTCACGTAGGTAGATGAGAACGCGACATAGCGCAACCCTGCCACTTTTGACGCCTAAATCTCTCTGACATCTTCATGAGGCCACTATACACTATCTGATTACAAGAGAGTGCTATGAGCAAAATATTATCCCGCGTAAAAATCATTTACGCTGTTATTTCGATGTAATCAGAGATTCACTGATGTGATGGCATCATGTTTGAATATTTACAAATATTATGCTTATAATTACTTGAGTGAATTTCACTCATTATAATGAAACAACTTTTACGGATTTTATCGCGGTTCATTTAGTTTTTTTATGAGCTCGACGTTTCGAACACTTTACATCAACAATGGTCACGGGAAGAAGCCGCGATAAAATCCGTAAAAGTTGTTTCTTTATAAGACTTTAGTGATATTAACGCGGTGCACTATTTAAGTATTTTACATTAATTTAAATAGGGATGAATTTAAATCATGGCTATAAATTTACGACATTTTTATTTATGTATTCATAACTTTACGTTTTAAATATTGAATATTATCTGTTATAAAAAAAAAATCGATTATGATAAAAATTTCAAGAATCGTTATTCAAAATATAATAGGTCATTAAACCTTTAATATTCATTCATTCAAATTAATATTCATTTGAAACTTAAACTTTGAGATTTTGTTTCTTATTTCAATTTCATAAATTATTTTCTTACACAATCACTTCGAACATCAAACTATTCAGAAGCAGATTTAGTTGACAGAATGAATATTCTAAACCATTCTCGTATTCACTTGAATACACAAAACTTTCCAAAAAAGCCACAGGGAATTCAATAATTTATATACCCACTAAAGAATATAATATTATATCATCATCTGCCTAGCCTTTGCCCAACTATATATTGGGGCGGCTTCCAGTCTAACCGGATGCAGCTGAATACCAGTATTTTACATGGAGCGACTACTGTTGGACCTCCACAACCCACTAACTGGGTGATACGGTACCCCGCGGTTAGACTGGTTGTCAGATTCTCGGGCTTCTGACGACCCGTAACGACTGTCAAAGACCAATAAATGACAGCTGGGGCTTAACGTGCTTTCCGAGGCACGGAGGAGTCTCGGTATGTAAAGATGGTCACCCCTCCACGGACCAACCCCGGCAAGCGTTGCTTAACCTGGTGGATCGATACGCGCGGCTGTTACCACTGCGCCACGAGCTCCTCCTCTATATGAAGCTCTATATGAAGAATATAATATTATAATAGGTATGTAAAAATTTTAGAATAGAATAGAAATTTATTGCTGAATATTTAATTAATACAGCTATTATAAATTATTTAACCCTTAAAGTGTAATTCAGGAGCGTATTTGAAGATGCATGTTGTGATTTCGTTTCCAAGTTGACATTTAGACCCATCTGGAATTTTTATCTGAAATAAAATTTTATATAGTAATTTATGAAACCTCAAAACTAATCTTAAGGCCGTCGAGTGCCTGCAAGTATAATTAAGACGTCTATTAAGCAAGCATTAAAAAGTATTCTAGGCTTGCATAAAAACAGCGAAAATAAGTGCTAATTTAGTTCCTAAAATTTAAATTTAATTCTCTCACATGTTTGAAGAATACGGCTAAGTTGTATTTAAGTTATATAGCAATGTATTCTCTAAAATATATTCTCTAAAACGTGGTATAAGACTAAATGAATGGGGAATTTATTGCTCAATGAGTGTTGTGCATGTTTGATAAAAAAAATATCAAAAAAACTTTTTTTATCAATCGAAACTGCTAGTACGACATTCTGAGCAAGTGACCGGGCTAAATACATTTGGATCAGCAATCTATGATTATCGAGGGTTTCATTTAGTTCTCAATTCGTTCTGGCGCTATAGGTACATAATTAGTAATTTAAAAAAATGCCATGCTACCTATGTAGTCGAAGGTATAATCAGGGAGAACGATGTATATTTGTTTAAAAGCGCTTATCTCCAGAACTACCAGAATGAGACAGAAAGTGTTTTTAGCATTTAGTTATTGGTAGCTCAGCTCAGCGAATAAACAGCACCCCTAGAAAAGTGGCAAACGCTCAATTCTATTCTTTTGCGTTTACTCGCTAACTCCATAGGGTTGCTGCAAATTTTTTTAAGAACGTTTATTAAGACACATAAAGTGTATGGATTTGTTTGTAAAAACGTCAAAAAACGTATGTAATTCGTTCCCCCTAGAAGGGTGGCATAAACGCTAAAGGAATATAATAGAAAAGAATACTTATTGTATGGGAATTAACTAGCTTACGACATTAAAAAAAAATCAAGAAATATTATAACAATAATATTCGTTTTAAACGAAGTACAGAGGTTGTTAAACGTTTTAAAAAACTAAACCATATTCATTATGTATCTTAATAAACGTTCTTAAAAAAATTTGCAGCAACCCTATGGAGTTAGCGAGTAAACGCAAAAGAATAGAAGCGAGCGTTTGCCACTTGTCTAGAGGGGCAGTTTAGATAAATAATTAATTACATGTGCATTCATTTCGTCCATTATAAGGAAATTCTTATTGAGTGAGACAATTGTTACAATATTCTCTGGCAGAATAATAACCATTATTTTTGACGACTGCCTGATTTTATGCTACGTCACACATGACGGATCTCGCCAAGGGCAGAGAATGATAACGCGAAGGTCACAATCGTGTATATATTTTGTATTTACATTTCTTCCTTCAAGCATTGAAGATATATTTATTTATTTATATTGTCCACAACACAATATTAGTGTTTACTTCTGATAAAATGAAATAGGGTTTCATTGTGGGACTTAGTTTTCGTATGAAGGTTCTCACAATAATTATACTGTATAATGTAGTGCTACTACATTGTAGCTGAATTGGCCTGGTACGACTAAGGTGGCAGATACCTCTCGCTCACAGTATACCGGCTTTAAAAACCGTGATAAAATTCGTGAATTTGTTTTATTATAGTGATAAATACCTGTCCGTTTTAAACAGTCTTATATCTAATTATTTGTTTTATGAAATTGTTTTACCTCTTTATCGCAGTTTTCAGCTACCGTTTTCATGTGGTGCAGTTTCTCATCATTATGTATTACCAACGGAGCGACTATTGTGATGAATCCAATCTTGGAATACTTTTCATTTTTCACAATACCTATCTGCAAAATATGAACATTTACTTATGTATGAACCGATTTATTCGAAAAGTTTATTCGATTGTGTATTACTCTAGTAAATAAGTTTATTTATTAGAGTAATATATTTATAGTTTATTTATTTATTATAGTTTATTTATTGGAGCTATACTCAATTGAACGAATCGGGTTTTGTTAAAATTCGATAATTAGAATAAAGCAATTATTTTTGTAATACAACTACTAAGTACTTGAAGTTTTTAATAAATAAAGGTCCTTATTGCGATATTTAGATTCCCGTCGTTTTGGATACTTTAACAGATCCAGGTATATGATAAAAAATAGATAAACATACTAATGTTCCTCATCCATTATCCAAGTGGGCAGACGGTTTTCGTGCAGTCGACGGTATGCATGCGAATGGCGAGGGGTCGTCTTGGCGTTCGTTGAGGGAGACTTATGTTCAGCAGAGGACGGATAAAGGCTCATGATGATAATTAAATAATAAATATTACAAATAACTTATAAAAATATATTTGTCTAAAACTGATTCTTCTTAACATTAAACTTACTGAAAAATATTTCAACAAGAGAAATAAACTAAAGGTGTTTTATAATATAATATAAAACATAATAGTATAATAATTATACCATCCTTAAATTTCCCTGACAGCATTATAATTATTTAATTGATCAGTATAAAACGTTGGACTTCACTATTTTAGTATTAACTATTCGATTGGGGAAATATTAATAAAAAACATAGGTACAAAATACAAATATACCTTATCTAGTAAACATGTGATGATGCACGCTGATTTCTCTGGAAAAGGTGGATCCTTAATCAAATACTCCAGATCTGCCTCGGTGGCGTTGACTGTGGACATACAGCTCCTGGCTGTGGCCTTCAGAGTTTTGTGGACTATAGCTTTAATAGGATTTTCTAAAAAAAATATTTATGAACGATGTGTATACGCGTATTTTTATATCAATTTGTAGAAATGCATGTTATAATTATTTACCGAAAATATGCGTCTTTAAATGAATGCCAAGACTACCAATACCACGCTCTACTTACTAGGACCTAGCGCTGCACTGCTTAATATATCGCAGATGAAATCATAATATTTAGAAATTAAAACTAATTATATAAATAGGAAAGATTCACTTGAATGTTTGTTTGTCACGATTTAAATTACCTGACTACAATTTTTTAAATTAATACCGATTTCAAAAATTCTTACACCATTATATTTACTGTGTAATATTGCAAAAGGCAATATTACACTCCCTTATTTCCATTAGAACGGGATCTACGCGAGTGGAACCGCGGGCATTGCATCGCATGTGTAATTGTGACTCTTACGAGAGAAATATAACTTAAATTCGCAATAGAAATTTACACGATTCGCCTTCGTAAGTGCCGTCAATGGAATTTAAAGGGCTATAATAAATAATATTTTTGTGCTTTGCCTTGGGGAATTTGGATATTTATGAAAAATTTTAAAACTAACAAAATAAGGCAATGTGCTTAAGTTATTAACTAATCCAAATGTAGCTTCCAATGGAAGCCCTAACTTAACAAGCATATTCAATTCAAATAAATATTATAATTAAAATTAATATTTAATATCATAAACTAAGTCTGTTATTATTTATTTTATTAAAATATAAATTTTGATTCTATTTTCACAACAACCAATGTGAATTGTCATCAAATCTTGTCATAGCATCATTGTCTGATTTATTGTAGGTAGTTGAAATTGACAAAACAAAGCGCAAAAAAAAAACTTAAAAACAATAAATAGTTTCAATAAGCAATATACTTAATGAATTGTAATAAAAAATTTCAATTAACAAACAAAAGCCTCTTACCCTGTTCCAATTCTGCGGATGCTGCGTAAATAATACAGAGGAGATACAAAGGAATATTCGATCGGCGGGCGAGCATTTTTAACGTTGTATCATACAAAAATTGTTTGGAATAATAACAAAATAATCTCGCTCACCCGCGGCCCGTAGTTATAATCGATAGAATCTTTCCGGCCGAATAATTTAACGGATCAGATCTCTGCGGATTTATTCGTAATTAAGGATTGTGGACAGAAATATTTTATGAGCGAAATACATATTTCCTGATGATTCTCCACGAAATGATTGCTCAGTTTTAATCAAAAAGGATTAATTGCATTACGCCTTAATATATTTATAGTAGATTCGGAAGGCCGTTGGGCCAATAAGATTTAAGTGTTGTTCGTTCAATAATCAGATGGGAATGGCAGGTTCGTAAATCGTATTGGATGCGAGTTACAAGGATTATATCTTCTTGGCATTCGTTGAAGGAGGCCTATGTTCAGCAGTAGACGGTGATGATGATGGTCTTGTCAATATTATGCATATCACCGGTGAGAGATCATCCTTGAATAGCGCCATTTCTTATTCAATTCGTTAAACAGCTTTGCTGTTAAGTGAGAAGGGCAGGACAGCCAGCGTAATTACTGGCACAGTTACTAAACATTTTTATCTCAGGGTGGTCAACTAGTTTATGGTCACGACGCTGACCACTTACTATCAGGTGGCACGTCTGCCAGTTTGCCTGTCAAACTAACATAAAGAGGTAGACTTATTTATATTAAATGTTGCGATAATTCGTCCTCCGCTACATTTATAATCAGTCTTAAATAAATCCTTAAGATATTTAATCATTCGTTGGAAAGACACAGATATCAAAGTAAGACAGAATAAATACCAATCACTGCGTAAATAACGTTCGACGGAAATTGTGTCGGTCGAGGAGCGGACGTAAGTTATTCAGTTCATTACAAGTGTTTGTATTAAGCTTTTGTGTGACCGGCTGGAATTGATCTCTTAATAAACTTATATAGAACTGTTTCAAACCAAAAATACTCTAAAATCTTGAGTAAGTAAGTAAAACCATATATTCAAATACTACAATCATTCGTTCTTAGTAATCGTTGTATTAAAAAAATCTGAATCATTATATAGTGTGTTCTAAAACTAGACACAACATACTACACATTTTTAGTAGGTATTCAAATTTGAAATTGACTTTGTAATATTAGCATGTTACGTGTCGATGTCGCGATCCTATAAGATTTTGCTTACTAAAAAGTGCACAATGCGGTTGAAGAAGAATACACTATGGGAGGGGTCAGGGGGGCCTGTAGCAGTACCAGCAGTGTATTTCACAACATCACAGCTTGACCGCACTCGGTCGTTCTGACGCAGGTGATTTTCCGTCGCCGTGCGGTCAAACCGCAATAACGGATGAAACGAAACCAATGCAATACTCAGCACAAAAACTATAATGCTCGAAGTTATTTGGTGATACCATTGTAGTGATACTATTTAGAAATAAGAAATATATTATTTATTTCTAAACACTTGTAAAGTTAAGGTCAAATCTAAATCTGATAATGTTCAAAGTTATTTGGTGATACTATTAGTTATTAAAATAAGTAGCATATTTTTTATTTTAAAACATTTATAAATTAAAGTCCAATCTAAATCCGATAAAAAATTAAGGTAATTTATCGAAAGCGAAAACAATTCTAAGAACTTAGCTTCAGTTTTGCACTATCCTAACTGTTCTCAAGGAAATAATAATTATAATACAATTGTTTCATTAAGTTAGCACCAACAAAAGCATTCTATATTCTTGTTAAATTAAATATATATGGATTCTGGGGATTGGCTATCGTTATAGGCCTAGTAGGAAAAAAATTAATTAATCATAATGATAAAAATAAATTAAGTAAACAAAAACAAATAAGAAGCCTTTTGATTAAAATTCCGATATCTTATTATTATGCTAAGAAAGCTAATATAAGGTTACTAAAAATACGCCATTATCATTTTATCACAATGAGGATAATTGAAATCATAATAAATATGATAACAATATAATTTCATTAAAGATATTCTCAAAGAAAATTGGCACATCGCAACTCAAAGAGATGTAATAAGAACCTAAGCACCACCTCCTTCGTTGTAAGATCTTTTAATTAATTACTTACACTAGAAGACCGACGTTTGACATCTCCGGGAACCGGCTGCTGATGAATGTGATGATTATATATTATAATATAATTTACATAATAAAGAAGTAACTATTATACTCATCTAACATAAAACTTTAAATATCTATACATAATAGTCGGATTACCTTTATAAGTAGACTACTAGCTAAGGACTTCTAGATAAGGACAAAAAATAGTGTGCTTTGTTTTAATATATACATATGGTTATAGCTTAATAGAGCTATTATCAAACCTCTTACATTTAGAGGTAATTGTATAAATTAAATTTAATCCAAATAAAGCTAGGATTTAAGTCAAAAAAATATGTAGATGGTGGCTTTGGAAAATAAATAGTGAACTCTCTCTGATAATATGATAAATAGTTTCTCTATTTTAAATATATTTTATTGACTCCCATCGGAAGGATATTTCTAGAATACGAAAAAGCTTCACAAAAGATTATTGTTTATGCGAATAAATTGATTTCACTCGACACCAGTAAGAATTTCTCTTGTTATTCTGATATGTGATACAAAATTGAAACCACATTTTATTCATACTCCTATTTTATTATTTATTATTCTGGTTATGATTTTTTTCCAATATTACAGAATTAATAACTTGTTGCTATTTTGTAATATGCAAAAGTATCAAATATTTAACATCTCTTTGTAGCCGTAGCACCGATATATTCGCCTCATGTGGAAAAATCGTATAAAGCAAAACTAAGACCATGTCTACCACCAGTTTATTTAAGTTATTAATACCGTCATTAGACAACAAGCATCATATTTATAAAACGCTGCTTAAACCAAACTATGGTATAGAATGCAAAATATTGCAAATAAAAATTTCCTACAACGGGTATAGAATTGGTCAATGCATCATGATTCACAAAAAAAAAACACAAATATCTCAACATCTCGACAGTTATGTCTGAAATCGAGCAGTACAGAGAATAATGCATATGCACGCTGTATATAATTACACAAAAAATCTGTAAAGTCGCTTTACTGACGATAGTTGAACGTGATAACGTCATAAGAAAATACTGATGAAAATGCCTCTTTGTCGCTCGTTCCGCGTTCTCGCTTGCACTTAAAGCTTTAAATGAAACGCCTAAGAGCGAGGTAACGCCACATGAGTCATGTCTTTTCGTGGGTGCAACCGGCTCCATTGAATTATAAAATGTTGTCGCGTCAAAAAAAAACTCGTGGAAGATTTGTTGAATCAGACGGGGGTTGGTTGACTAAGAAATTAACTTGATCACCTTAATTAGCCAGTAGGAATGGAGCATGCAACCTCACAAGAAAAGGCCTCCTTATTCTCAACAAATTAGCTTTCAAATTAAAATAATAAAACGTAATTAAGTTACATTAATAAAAATTATTTTCAAATAAAAAAGAGCTAATTGAAATGAACAAGTTGAACTAGAGCACCGTTGAAATATAAGGTCTACTTCACCAAAAACTATGGAGTTTAATATTTTAAATTCAAAGAACATATTGCAACATGAACGATCGCTTTACCCACAGCCTTTTACGACGTGAGTTTATAAGCGTGAAGAATTATTCGATATTAAATCACAGAGCGACTGAACGGCTTTCAATAAATTTACCTGAAACTCGACTATTAAATTGTACGTTCATTCGACGCTACTTCAGGTTTTTTTTAATAAAAATGATTACAGATTTCAAGTATTTAGAGATGTAATGAGTTGATAACATCATTATTTTGTTACATTGTTTTCTATAGTGTATTTTAATATTACAATTTACGCATGCGATCTTGGTTTATCACAATTTTATTTTATGTTTCTGAAATGATATATTACTATTTGTCGGCCGCGGTTTCGCCCGCGTTGGCAAAAACAATTGCCTTTTTCTTTAAATGTATCCTATGTTACTACTAGTACCTCCTATAGAGAATATGTGTACTAAGTTTCATGATGATCGGTTGAGTTGTTTTCGCGTGAAAACGTAACAAACATCCCTACTTTCACATTTATAATATTAAATAAGGATATATAGCAACCAAGTACCAAAAGCTTTCATAACAAGGTTTTCACTGTCACGATATATGGGATATGTTATTGTAAAGATTAGCGGGGATAGATAAGACGAAAACGTTATGTACTATGAACTCCTTCCCTCCTCCCTAGGTCTGTAATGCCGAGACTTCTTGGTTTGTAGGTTCGTAGAAGATTTAATATAGACAGTATTGTCATAATTTATAGTTTTTCTATTTTTTAATTTAAAATTGCATCCTCAAATTAAAAAATACGTAACAGGGACATTAATTTATTGTGACTAATTAACCTAAAAGTAACCTGAAGTCGATCATGTTATTTGTAAAATTTTATATCGGGTGTTTATGTAAATTTTTATTTCCATAGCTGAAGCCCAAGGGGGTTGTACGATGCGTTTTTATTAAAACGAAAAAAACAGGCACATGTTTTTATTAAAATAACAAAGTATAATATATTAAGTATAATATCGTAGATTATTAATTGTTTATAGTATTTTATCAGATATTATTAATGGGTAGTATGTTCAATACAGTAGCATTTAAGTCATAAGGAAACGGAGTAGTAGCGTCGGTAGTCATCATAAAGACATCCTAACATCTACACAACCAAAGGTTACGCTCATTTCCCTAACCTTCCCCTCTCCTCTCCTATGGGCCACTGGAAAATCACAGACCGGTAATAATACCGGTCTGTGAGTTTCCAGTGGCTTCTCTCTCTTATGAGAGCAAGAGGTAGTGCAATTTTATCATAACTAGAAACTCAATTTTAATCGTTATCGTTATAAATAAACTTCCTCCGATCCATGTGATAAGGGCGTTTCAGGGTGGATTATTAAAGGCGCGGTTTCCTCAAGATTTTTATTTAGAACACGAGAAAAAAAATGTATTTGGTCCATCCGTCAAGATTAAGGCCGGTTGCATTGACCGATCTTAACGAATATGTAATCGTTAAAGATGGTGGTAACGAACGTTAGTGACCAGAGCCTTTTTAACAGACGTCAAAATTTAACGAAGTCTCTTACGTTAACAGATGATTTAAAACAACCGGCCCTTAATCTTGACCGGGTTTGATTGATTTAATCTCGGCCTAATAGCCAACTAAGCTATCACCTGAAATGTGATTTTAGGAATAAAATTTTAATTCATCAAAAAATAAATACATATAAATTACAGATGTATTATTTAATGACACACATTTTGAGTTCACAAAAGCGATAAATTTTGTAATGATCAACGAGATAAAAATGTCATTACGTAATTTAGTAAATAGTATCAGATAAACCAGTATTGTGAACACAAAACACACACCGGGGACTGTTTTGCTTACCTCAGAATATATTATGAAAACAACAATACAAATAATAATGAGTTTGGGAATGCCATCTGCGAATGAATTTGAGGTTTTATGATAGTTTTGAGCACACAAGCTCTGCTGCTGAGAGTTTGAGTCAATTGAAGCTATCTTTAGAACCTGGTTATACAATCAGTCTTTGTTTAGAATTGAAAATGATAACGTTATGTAAATTGAATTAATATTCTAGCTACTTTTTTATTTGCCAATCGGATCCCACATCTGGGCACAATAGCTAACTCTAAATAATGAAATTAATGTTATTTATTTTAAAAGCTATATATATATACCAGCAATATAAAAAAGCAACATAATATAGAAATATTTAAAAATATTTGCACTAAGCTTTTACAAGCTCTTTCGTATTTTGCAAGACCTTTATAGACAAAATATTTGTGTATTATTTGAATTAATTAACTCATTAGTTCAATTAATTAGTTTGATCAAAATCGAACAAAATAAACAGTCCAATAGGTTCGTCAGAATCGCTACCGCATACCAGAATGGCGAATCAAATAATTATCGTGCTTGTTTTGAAATAATGAGTAATAACTAAAACATAATTATCAATAATGTCACATACAATTAATTCCGGTTAATATGATTTTTAATACTTAATAATGTAATTATTTTTATTGAAAGTTATAATAATAATTTAGTTGATTTTATAATGTTATATATTTTTTTATTATATTATTTTATTAAGAGAGCGATGATGATCTAATACGTAATATGGGATCGCACTCTTCAGGGAGATTCTGTTTTGATCCTGAATATCCTGAATATCGAATGACACCCGTGCCCAGCAGTGGCACATAAAAGATTTATTTGTATATTGAGCTACTTTATATTCTTATTACTTAATGATTATTTTTTTAGACATTAAAATTGAAAAATAAAAACAAAATATTATTATCCAATTTGTGATTGTTCATTTTATTATTTTTCTTTATGATATTTGTATTTACAAAATTTGGGACATATTATTGTATCTTCAATATTTTTGTAGATATTATCGTAAGAATGTTTCCACCCCAAAAAGCAGCCCTGAAAGACGTTAAGGCCATCAAAAGTTCGTTAACCCCACAAAAACAATACGCAGAGGCAAAGGTGAATGAATTATGCTCCAGGACTTGTCTGCCTCATAGAGAGATACGATGACAGATGTTTGTGATCTTCAATTAGCCTAAAATTACTTTTCAAAAAATATATTTTTGGATAAAATTTAAGCGCCACTAAAAAAACCTAGACCCAATTATAAAAAGTCTCATTAACTGTTTTTAAATCGATTATAAAATATTATACTATACGTAGTAACTACTAATGAATCGATTCGAAATTCAAACATTACATGTAGTTCAGGCTATGTAGTGCATAATGGAGTTGGTGGAAAATGAAAACAACTTAAGTTCCGTAAGCTGACAGTCTATCAATTAAAGGCACTTCCTTTGTTTTGTTGTATTTCAACAAAATTTGTATTCATTCGTAGTACTCTCCGTATCTGTGATTTACACTGGGACAAAATAAGTTTCGCAAATTATGTATATTTGGAAACCTCTGTTATTTCTTAACCATACGAAACCTTACAATTATTGTCTTTCCTATGGAGAAAACCATTTTGGAACACCAAAATTACGTGAAGACAGATAGATAATGAATCCTTATAGTTATAATTTAGTAGAAATTTCTTAATAGAAATACACAATCTTTTAAGATAAATTCTGATGATTAATGTTGTGAAATAATATTATAATCAAAAATGAAACATGTGATCAGTGTCTCCCTATCAATATGAAGTTTCTGCGCTTCATCATCATCATCATCATCATCAGCCTATATCCGTCCACTGCTGAACATAGGACTCCCTCAATGAACGCCAAAACGACCAATCCCCTGCCACTTGCATCCACCACGGACCTGCCACTGCACGGAGATCGTCTTCCCACCTGGTTAATGGCCGACCAACACTTCTTCTGCGCTTGTCTTTTTAAAATTATAATGGTAAGAACCTTAATAAATGGTAAAAAGCAATGAAATCAAAATAAAACGTAATAACGTTTATGAAATCGCATATTATTATGCATGTTAATCAAAACGGCATATCCAATTCATTATACTTCTCAAATAAAAGTCAAAAGCTTGTGTAAGAATAATGAAGGTCTTCCAAAACAATTAACTAAGTAGCAGCTATTTGTTCCCGTTATATTTGGTGTTTAGCGCTGCGGTGTCGACACGTGTTCTAATTTGCAGCTAGATCAAAACAAATAGGATGAATTTAATGGGACATGAAATCGAACACGCCAATATGGGCTCTTTTGTTCGTTAACAGCCTGGACGGTAATGGAATTTGATTTGAACTGCAACTAAAGTTGCTGTAAATTATGATTTACATTAATATCATGAATATAAAATTTGTTGTAATTAATATCAAAACAATGTTTAGGGAAGGCATTTAAATTTGATTACCAGGTAAGCGAAGTAGTGAATAGTTACGTGGGCTAATCTACACTAGCTAGGGAAGGACAGCACGCAGCTCTACCCACTACAACCCGGCAAGTACCACCCATGTCGCCTTTGGTAAAGTGCCCCGGATCTGCTAGAAACAGGGCACCTCGACGGTTAGTCAGTCCCTCAGGGGACCGACGCCACCTCCACAGAGAGAGGGGTAACTAACTCTCTCCTTTTCTTATAGGAAGGGTACAAAGAGCTAGCTCCCTCGGCTCAATTCGCTTCGCCCAAAGTGTTATGCTCAGCCTGGGCTACTGAGCCCCACTGCCATGACAAGGCCTGAACTATGGTGAAGCTCTTGGCCGGCCTAGGTTCAGAGTGAAAAAAAAAGTTTTTTTTTTTGAAGATTCTTTTAAAAGGAAAAATATTTGTATAATTTGCTCATCAAAACAGTTGTAAGTATGAAAAAAGTGGATGGTTAGTTCGGGTAAGCTCGACAAAAGTCAAGACTCCATTGTGTGAGGCTTGAGACAACAAAAAATATTCCCAAGTTGACTTCTCACTAACAAAAGATAGTGGGACAAAGTGAATAACTGAGATTCTACAAAGTTCAACGTGTCAAATTTCTTTTCATCTTTCGTTCAAATTATGATCAGTATTCAGATTTTCGAGTATGTTTTTTGATATACTCGTATTATCTTGACTACAATAATTACATTTACGTAGTAAAATAATATTCATTAATAAATTCTTAATAAAATTTTTATATTTTTTTATTCAGATCTATTTGTGGGATTTTTTTGCCATTACCATCATTATCATCCAGCCAGCGTATCAGTAAGCTATGGCCTATGACCCATTACCCTCCTCGCCTGATTTCGAGGAGGAGACCCGTACCCAGCAGTGGGACATAATATATGAGTTGATGTACATTACATTTTGTTACTACATATTAAGGATGTGTGATTCCTAACCACTCTATCTATGAAGAAAAGTTGAGCTAATTTTCTCCGTAAATAGAGTGGTTGGATGTAAGAAAATATACGCAGGGGATAAAATAAAGATATCGATGTAGACGGGTACACCGCAAAACATATTGTAATAATATAAAAGATTTTACAGGTATTTGATTTTGTAGGTAAAGCCGCCGCCATATTATGGTAATTTAGTTCTCCTACAATTTCAATATCAGGTATAAATGGCATGTCATCAGTGTCTAAAGTTAGTATACCAAATTGGTATACGTGAGGCGCTTATGTTAAAGTTGGTTCATACGAATTCATTTTGCAGCTACCTGTCGGCGGGCCACTGTATTAAAACTTTCTTTATACAGCCCGGCTTTGTACCACGATTAATAAACTTTTAAATGGACTCTAAATTTTGCATGTTAAAATTTTAGTAATGCGATAGAGACCTGGTTACAACAATTCAACTATACGGCAGATGGAATCCTAGATATAAGATAATATAAGCCAAATCAGCTGCCACTGCCAGACATGAGCTATGCCATATTTTATATTATCTGGATCAAAAGATTTCAAACTATATAAGGGCATACACTAAAAAGAAAAAAGCCAACGTTGATGATGATTAAAATATTTTTACCATCAAGTGATTGTGATGAAAGTGAGCTTATAAGTTAAGTTGACAACTTAAGTATAACTTTAAATTGCAAAGCTGCTAAGCTTAAAAGCTTTGATATTCCTAAAATGTTAAAGATAATAAAAACATTTTTCTCTCGCACCTCACTTTCACTCAGCCTAAAATGTTCACGGTAAGATAAGGTTATGTATAGCTGTGGGGCTAATATAGCATTTTATGTCTATATTATGTCAAAAATATGAGCTGATATATATATAATATACATACACATGAAAGGATAAATAAACTGGCGAAAATTTGATCTGATAAATTAAGAAATTAATCATTCATAATTACTAACGATAGTCTGCTAAATTTTAGATAAAAATAATTTGCTTTGCAACACCAAGTAGAAATAAGATATTAAACTTAAAGTATGGTTTTTAGTGCTGTTCCAATTTGTAATTGCATATTTATTCATCGATAATAATCATCCACCTTACTTTTAATTTCTCGTTTTAAAAACATAACTTTCAATGAAAGTATGGAAATTCCTTGCTGTACTTGGTTTATTTTGTAAAAAATCTATTTAATTTTCAACCGATAATATCGGTAATTGTGATAATTAATTTCATTAACCGGTACAATCTGTTCGGTCGTTATAATTGAAACTGATTTAAAACCCGCAGATGTTTTGTGGACAACACATTACGATGAATTCAATTAAGTTATTATTGAGTGCACAGCGTTTTTTATTAATGTAACATTATATCTAGAATTTCAACGTTAATTAATTAAATTAAACAAACGAAATTATTTTTTTATTCGGTATGATGAATTATCGAATTCCCGAACTTCCTGAATTATCGAAGTCAAATAAGATATTAAAATAATTATCTTAGTTACGTTTGACGTTGATCCATGCTCGACAGGACATACGATGTAACTTATAGAAAAAGATACCATATGAATAGATAAAAGATCAATTTACTGTGATATAAAGCTTAAGAGAGATGACATCGTATCAAGCGCAAATAATGTAATTTATATTAAGCAGTCGAAAAGACATCAAGTACCTACAAATAATAAGCCCGGCTTGGTAGCTCGGCAGAAATATTATGATGGCCAAGCATATGGATTCGCTGAAGTGTAAACGTTTTTTTTTTTTAAAAAAAAAAGTCAAAGCTTTGGACCATAGAAGTCGTGGGGATCTCGAGTCTATGAGGATGTTACTGGCTTAAGGAATTCAGGGGGCTTGGATAAAGTAACATTAAAAAACGATAACGAAGTTTGAAAATACTAAAACCTATGGGATTGACTTAAGTCACGCTAAATCACGTGGTCAATCGTTATCGTAACAAAATCACAAAGCGTCCATTGGTTGTCTATTGTTTTTGTCAATGTCTTATTGGATAGGAAATTGTCATCGATAACTCAGAGACGATGGCGAATTTCGGTATATTTCCGCTATGAAAAGATTATGTTTAAGTCCCTGGAATTTATGTACAGGAAAACGTAAGCTAATTTAAGTCTCAGGTTTTAATAAAGGTTATTATTATTATTCCCAAAAATTATATTATGATTAATATGATACTTGTTCACCAAGAAAATTTGATAAAATATGTGTTAACAATGTACTTGTAAATTTCTTAAATTTGTTTTCGCTACCTACCCACGTACCCGGTACACAAGATCTTGCGAACTACAAAACTGGGTTAACATGGTGTGGTTGTGTAATATGTTGTTGGAAATACTTGCGAATGTTATAACAGCGGAAGCGCCCAAATGAAACGAGACATTTCAAAGTTTGCAAGTGATTTCTTTGTGACCTTGAGACAAAATTTGAGACCTTTTTAAGATCTAGATCTAGATTAAACACAATGTTCATTAGTGATTCTATGAATAATTTAGCAAATTTAATAGGTGGGACACATACTCTTTAAAATGCAAATGGTTCTGGGATAGTCATAATATTTAAGTTTATGAAAGGTTTGCAAAGAGTATGTGTGGTGTAATTTTAGTATAAGTGAATGTTATCTTTTTAAGAAATTCAGGTAAAGTATCATAAATATTACCACAGCGACGATGGTCCAGTGGTGGATGGACTCCGATCCATCATCCATTCAGGCTCCGGGTTCGATCGTGACCCGTCCGTGTGTGCCTTGAAATGGGTTTTTTTAAATTTCTAAGTGCTCACACGAGACCATCGTTCGCTCACCGGTGAAGGAAAACATCGTGAGGAAACCTGTGTGCCTGATGAGATTAAAAGTCTTTGAAGGTATGGGAAGTTCACCAACCTGCATTGGGCCAGTGCATCGGTGAAATATGGCCCATTAAGCCTCGCCTAATTTCGAGGAGCAGACCCATGCCCAGCAGTGGGACATATATGGGTTGATACTTTACTTTACTTTTACCATATTATATTGAGCACAAGCTTGAAAATTCCGATATTTTCACTTACATCACCTAAGTGTCCGGAAATCACTACAGCTCGATTTTTACGGCATTTCCTGTCTCGCTCTACCGATATATGGAAACAGCTGTCACCTACGGTATCTCCGAACCGTTACGACTTAAGGACCCTTAAGAAAAGAGCATACTCATATTTAAAAGGCTAGCAACGCACCTGCTAATCCTCTGGTGTAGCTATCACTTACCATCAGGTGAACTGACTCAGGTTTCACAAATACTATAATAAAAGTGAGAAACAATTAATTACAAAAAAGCTGAAAAGAGAAAGTGGACACTGACACGGCTCCTTGGTCTTTTGGTTTTTCAATTAAATTAAAAGCCAAATTGACAGCGAAAACAAAGGTTGGAAAGCGAATCCAAAAAGTTTTTATTTTTCCTTAACTAATTGTAGGTTCCTAAAAACACAAGAATTGTCCAAATCCAATTAAAATCTAACAAAATAATCAAGATCGAGTTTCAGTAAATTTTCTAAATTGAGTTTCTCTTAAAATAATAAATCTTTTAAGGCATCAACTTTAGAAAATTCCCGTAGTGGCAATCAATATACTATGGCAAGTATCCAAGTGTAATGCTAGTGACTATAATTCAGGGGATATCACGCCTGTACCGTGAGTTATGTGGCCTGCTTAGATTGAAACTTTACCTGCTATTGCCTTGATTTATTGGTACACTAATGCTTAGATAATCTAACTAAAAGAATATGTATACTAAGCATATGTGGTGTTCAGAATAATCTATATTTATTACATTATAATAACTGTATTCCTTATCTAATAAAATCCATATATTGTTAGTCTAAAAGGCGTTGCTTTGTATAACTTTAAACGCTGTGGAAATAATCGATATAATACACATTTATAGATTGGTCGAATATAATGATTTATAGATATATATGACATATGATAATATATATATATATATATATATATATATATATATATATATATATATATATATATATATATATATATATATATATATATATATATATATATCTCTTAAAAATAATGTTTTTTCTATAAGGGGTTTTTTTTTATCGGGCTTGGCCCACCACACTTTCCCACCGCTGCAACTCCTGTATAGCCAGGATCGACAGCGGCAACCACCAAATGACCCTTTGATACGATCTCCGGGAGCCCGGGGGATACGTTAAACACTGCCTTGGGACCCGCAACGAAATTAATCAGAAGAATTTAGGAGGAGTAGGAAAAATTCCAGTTTCCCTCCCTGTTCAAAGCGGGAGACAGTACAGGATTGCAGTGACTAACAAAGTCAAGAAAAAAAGAAGATAACAGCCAGGTGAAGCCCAGCTGCAATGCACCACGGAGAAATAAATTTAATGTCTACAAATATCTGCATAATGCGAATAATATACCTATGTATATTAACTATGAGTTATTGTATAACCCTATAGGGTTTATTTCACTACTACAAAATTAACTTATAAATTTAATGACTACGTTTAATTGCTAATTTAACTAACGAATAAAGTAATCTAGAATCTTCTTATCTTGGTAAAGCTAAGGTAATTTTCTTTTGTAATCAATGTCTTTACAAACCAATCAGTTCCATGTGTATGTAACTCATGTATTTTAAAATATATGTAACTGTCGTAAACTTACTTGTCTTTGTCATCATCATCAGCATCAGCCTTTACCCATTCACTTCTGAACATAGGGCTCCCTCAATGAACTCCAAGATGACAGATCCCTTACTACTGGTTAATGACAGACTAACACTTCATCTACATAAATGAAGCCTCCACTCTTGAACCTTATTTGCTCATTCGCCATTCGTTCTTCTGAGCCCAGTGACCAGCCTACTGCCACTTCAACGCGCTTTAACTTGCCTTAGCATGCGGGAATAATAAATGAAATCACTTCAGTGCGTTTGAGATCATCAAGAAAGCATAAATTTATGGATAAATGAATATGAATTATATGAAAACTGGTCACGATCGATGTTAAGCTCACTATAACCTAGAGTCGCAATTGTTTTTCAAATATCTCCACTATTTCTATCGGCGGGGTGCGGGAGAAATATCTTTCCTCCATAGCTCGTGAGACCAGATAGTATATATAGAAGGTAGATAATCCAGTTTAACTTTATAAAATTAATACGGAAAGTAAATGAGAGAGTGGACTGTATTTTTGCGTTTTTTACAAATATATGAAATTAACTTGCATTAGCTTTTACAATATATAGGACAGACTTAAGGTTGATGTACAGGAGGCAGGAATAGGAAATGTGTGACTGACCTGGTGTATTCTTGCTCTTCTTCCAGGGCTGTCAGCAGCTCTCGTACCCCCTCGTTTAGTCTTCTAAAAGTCTGTAGATATGCGGCAACAACACACACACTCACACACACGCGATCGCGTTCAAAGCTTTGATAGGCCTATAGCTTAGTTTACAGTTTAACAGTTAGCGAAAAAGCGTCTATACTTGTTAACGGCTGGCGGAAGAGAGCCTGAGTCACACATGTATGTAAGAAGGGACATTGACAGGTGACAAGCATAATGCAAGTTTTTTATTTAACTACCCTCGACTCTGGAGAATAATTTGAAACTCAATAAAATATATAATCGAAAATTCACATTTTGCAACTTCACAGGAATACCTTAAATAATATATAATGTTACGTAAAATTAAAAAAGAAAGGCTAAGAGCTTGTTTAATTTAGATTAGTATAATAGCTGTCTAGATAAGGGCTAAAACTAATTACACTGAGATGGCAAGTTAGCCCGTAATTATGTTGATGGAGGGTTGCCATATTTGCACAACGCAGCATCAATTTTGTATCACCTGTGCTAGCTCGGAGCGTCATTAGTCAAGTGAAAGCTGGATAGAATTTGAATTCTTTTATAATAGCGTAAGATTAAAATATCATATCCCTAGTCTGTACTAGTATTATCTTACGCATATGGACCCTTTAGGGTTTTCATGGCTGTCTATGTAAAAATTACGTACTTTTTGTGGTTTGTACAAATAAAATACAGAAAAGAAATCTAATAAATTATTTATTATTATTATTTTGTATTATCTTGTAGTGCACACTAAAGAATTATAATTCATTCATAAATTTCATTCCTTTTTTATAATAAATCTATAGTGTTTTTTTAAAATCGCTTTTCCGGTTTGTAGTAGAACTTTTCTTTGTATTTATTTTGGTTTTACTTGTGACGCAAAAAGATGGGTGTTATAAAGGTCGCTTTTGTAATGTATGTCTGTATTTGTCCACGGCACCGTAGCTATGAAACGGGTGTAACAATTATAATTAGGTTTTTTGTATTTATTTTTTGAAATACAAAAAAATATTTTTTATGTTGACCATCAACATCACATATTAACAAATCGAGTTTATCTTTGATAGTCCGTAGTCCGATAGACCGTAGGCGAAGACGGATGATAACTTCAGCGCCAAGACTGAAACTGCCTGTTACATCCCTCGTCCTTAGTTCATATTTATTTTAGACAGCATATTGTTACTGTAGAAACTAGAACTCCCCGTGGTTTTACCCGCGTACTTCCCATTCCCGTGGAATTACGATGATAAATTATAGCCTATGTGTTATTCTGATACATAAGCTATATTATTGTAAAGTTTCATTAATATCCATTCAGTAGTTTTTGCGTGAAAGAGTAACAAACATCCTCACAAACTTTCGCATTTATAATAATAGTATGATGAATAAGATGGTGATAACTATATAGAACAAAGTCCCTACGTGATATCAATATTCCTTGATCTGATTTCTTCAAAATAAATTTACTATTTGTGATCTTTATAGGCGTGGTGATTTAATATGAAATTCATAAAATACAAAAGCGAAACATGCATAAGCTACAAATAATGACATCAGATTATTTACTCTCAGGTCATTTAACATCATAAGTGTCGAATCACGGCGACTGAAATCAATTTCCTGCCACCGAGCCACCGTGGTTATAGTTTACTAAAAGCGATCATTAACAATTTTAATATTTTAAATACATATTTAATCCTCATACCTTGTAATACGTTTATACAATATTATGTAATACTTATGCAAACCGAATTATAATTATTTGTACACCCGTTTCAGAGCACAGTGCCGTGGACAGATACAGACACATTACAAAAAGTGGCCAAAATAACACCCATCTTTATTCTAAGTTCTGATAATTTTTTAGTTTTGATTATGAATATAAATTAATTTTCTCGATTAGACCCATTTAAACATAAAAGGCCGCCGTTGAAGCGATAAAAAGGGTGCGTAGGTGGCACGTGCTCTTGTCGGGTTCAGGTCGGGAACCCGGGCCCAGTATATCATGACATCATGACAACATAGTGGCGGCCGGAAAGTTATCCTTTCAGAGGATAAGTCCTTCGCCAGGGCTATCCAATCGCTAAGGCGATCCTGTTGCCTGCAAGTCCAGGACCCTCAAAAACGGAGAGCACATTAGCGCTCAATCAATTATCCTACCTCTCCTAGGTGCAGAAGCCTCACATGAGCTAAGTCATGCTCTAAATGAGTTTAATCGAGAAAATTAATTTATATTTATAATCAAAACTTAAAAAAAATCTCAATACCAAATATATAAAATAAACATTAATACCAATGTCTGTGCGGATGTTTTTATGTTTCAGCAATCACCATAAATAAGGCTTACAATAAAACGGCTACAAAAATAGTGTATTTTTATGCCACTGAAGTTTATTTTCTGCATTATGATAACTAAAAAAAATCTGTTCTTGTACGTGAAAAGATGATGAAAATAGCACAAATCTTAGACATCAACGTATCTGTAACTTGGAAATAGATGAGACAAAAGCTTGTTTATATAACTTTTGTCAGTTTTAACCATTTTTGGCAAAATGAATGCGGCATCCATTTTGAATACATCTGTGTCAGTTTGGGGATAGTTTTCATTTCCTGATCGGAATCCAATGTTTCTCAATACATTTGTGACTCCATGTTAATGTTTATTGAACATTTTATCGCATTCCCAAATAATGCCTGGTAAAGGCGTGAAAAAAAGATCATAAAATTCATAAAAATTGTTTCACAATAATTAATACAATTTTCGTAAGCATTAGGAAACAAAAGTTTATTAATTTGAAAAAAAAAATTGATGTATTATACATTTAATGCAATGCAAAAAAAAGTAAATTTACGTAAAATAAAATCTATGTTTTTATTTGTTCATTATAATAGGAAATACCTATACATAAAAGTGAATTAGTAGGAAAGTGTGTGCACTGCAAATATTATTAAGGATTTAAAAAAATCATTATGCATATTGTAAATCCAAACATTAGTTTTAGACAAAACTATATAGCATAGTTATTTTATGCGTATATGCATTTGTACACTTTATAACAAAACATATGGTTGTCACATAAAAATTCAATGGAAGAAATACCTCATAAAATCTACAATATTACCAAATTTCCCACGAGAAATCTTTATACGTCGTATTTGCGTCCATCTTCGTATTACAAATATCAGGGAATTTGTGTTCTAGCTTTACGCATCGTGTTTGCATCCATATTCGTATTATAAATACCATAAAATGTGTCTTAGCTTTTTGTCTAGAATTATTGGAGAGGTTATCCTGTTTAAAGTTTCAGTTTGATACGGGGATGTTTTTAAAGTACCCTTATTACCTCTTTGATCTTTTTTAATCCACATGTTTGACACTAGTAATTTATAAAATTTGAGCCCGTATGGGTGTAATAATAATGCATAAACCATTTATTTTTTCTCATTTTTCATCAATTACAGTTTTTTTAATATTACTTATTTTATACTTTTTAAAATGAGAACCGCTCTATATACCTGTAGGTAGATCTGTATATTATTCCAGGTCTGCGTTTGTTATCTTTGTTGGTGACTTTGAGGAGTTTGTCATGTATTGCCCGCATGATTATAACATTGTGTATGACCTGTTCCCTAATAAATGTTTTATTATTATTATTCATTGTAATAATAATAATAATAATAGTTTATTTGCAAAAATTTAAGACATGATAGGTGTATAAATTACATTAATTTGGAATCTTACATTCTACTTCCTAGAAGTGTGCAAATTTTTATTATTTAATGTTCATTGAGGGCGGCCTATATTCAGTAGATGGATAAAGGTGACGGATAAAAATGATGATGAAATGGCAATAACCAAGGTAAACTAGAGGATATTCTTATTTCGAGCACTCAAATTTTTTTCCTATTCTGCGTTCCAGTTTTTTTCGTTTAGCGTTTCGTAATATTGAATAACCCTTAACATTAGATAAGTTATTCAACAATGTGTCGTTCAAGTTTTATCTTAAGGCCATGAATGGCCTATCACGGACCCCTAATAGCCCAAGGAATAAATTATGTACAAGGTACAATAGCGGTCCAAGGAAAGCCTTTTTTATCGCGTCAAATTGAAAATCAATATGGCTAAGAAATGTTGGCATAGAAGTTTTTTTTTTTTTAATATATTTAAATATAGAACGTACATTTTGAATGTAAGATGGATTTTAATACAATAAACTCGTCATTATTATTAAAGCAATGATAGTCTCGTGAGTATGGGCTCCAGCTCTTGAGCGAGATATCCAGGTTCGATCTCAACCGCTGTGCTCCCTTGAATTGTTTTTCTAAATTTCTAAGTGCACTTGAACATGAAACCATCGCTCGCTCGTGAAGGAAAACACCGTAAGGAAACCCGCATGCCTGGTGAGATTAAAAGTCTTTGAAGTTGTGTAAAGTTCACTATGGCTTGACACGATTTCGAGAAGGACTACTGTGCCTAGCAGTGGGACATTAGGGATAATATTTTACATTTTTATTCATTAGTACTAGTCAGTAAAATAACTTAATAACTTTGACTAACATGATATTACGGACATAATATTAAATCTGAAATAAATGAATTGAATTGAATTATTAGTCAACCCAGGGATGAACACTAAACCGTGGTTTGGCCAAACTCAAACAAGTGAATTGGGGATTGCAGAGCGTTCATCAATATGATAATCGGAAATTTCTGAAATAGCTTTAATTTAATAAGTAAATGTAATAATATTAGCGCACAGACACCTGGAGCCTATTTAAGTTATTAATTGCAAGAGTTTAATAATAAAAGGGATTCATTTAGCATCATTTACTTAAAACTTAGAAAATTATTGTTTCAAAGTTTCGGACAAGACCATAGTATGCCGACATAACTTTTCGACAGAATCGGAGTTCTAAATATAAAATTCCAAATTCTAAATCTTTTTTTTAAATATTAAAAAGCTATGAAGAATAACTACTTTCATAGATTTCACTTCAAATAGTTCCATTTCATTCAAACTTATGCCCCTACTTTCTTTAGTGAAAGAATTTAGTCCCTGCTTGCGTTTGGAAAGAATCAGTGACAGAGTTCGGGGTAAATCAGTCGTGAACCGTCATGAATATTATAATGATAAATAAGAAATATTTACGAATATAATATCACGTTATGCCATTTCCCGTAGTTAATATTAGGACAAAAAATGAATTTAAAGAATTTGACATAATGTTCGACAACACTATATAAATATAAAAATTTATAAACAGCTTTCACAGGAAGCAAGCAAGTTTTACTAAAGAAGTCAGTAAGTTTACTTATTAAATTCGTGCAATTTCGTAACCCCGCCACGCTCCGCGGCTACTCACCGTAGCTACGGAGCTACGCTACAAGTTTGTTTCTACGAAGGCGTAGCATGCCTACGTAGTATGCGTCATATGTACTTACGCACTAATAAGCTTATTGAATTCACAAACTATGTGTCATATTATAATAATATAAATTGTTTTAATATTATAATATATATTTTAATATGATACTATAACAGTAATAAATAAAAACATAATGAATTTATCTGAGACTAGCACAGATAAAGTGTCCATCATGTAAGGTAAGTATTTTTCAAAACATATCAAAGCTGTTTTACTGGAGATATGAGCACACATACAGAAACATTGCAAGGCATATCATATTCCACCCATTGCCGAATTTGATTCCCTTACTATTAATTGATAATATAAAATGTCATAAAATAATTACACTTATTCTATTATTAAAATACTTCTTTTATAAATAGAATATTTTTTAAAATTGAACTAAATTACATTTGATAACTATGTAACAATATTAAATTAGTCTTTTTTCGTAAACGATATATTTTTATCATAATAACCGGTCGATGTTCATATTTCTTTTTTCATTCAAAGAAATTCATTACAGTGTTTACACATTTCCCTCGAGGTTATAGAGTGCAGCTTTTAAGTCTCCCTTGAGTTTGACCAATTTGCTCTTCAGAGCTTTAAAAGCTTCACGGTTCAACGACTTTTTAGCTTTGGCTATTGCTAGATTTTCGGTTCCAAAATGTTTTATTGTCATCACCATTACTTATATCGCGAATTTTAATTTATTCACTACTGAGTTTTAATCTATATTACTTTAAGTGCTTTTAGTGTCTCTATCAGGAAACATTTATTCCAAGTACTTCACTTTGATATACACCCTTTGACTTTTCTAACGATGACTTTTATTAATAATTGTTATATTGCATGATTTTTTTTATATATTATTCAACAAACACACCACTTTAACCTTGGCCTGTAGTAAGTTTATAAAAGCTAACAGGAATAAGAACGGAAATTAATGTAAGAATTTATAAAAATAAGTACTTAATTATATTCAAGGCCATAAACCGGTGCAGACATCTACAGCATACAAGTTACTGAACTTGACGGAATTAGAACTCACAACCGATGCGTAAAATGTCCACTGACTACTCAACCGGCCAGTCGAAAAATGTCTCGGAAAGAAAAAAGGATACGAATCTTAATTAATATTTAATAACTTTACTTTTACTATTACGAGAAGAGGAGAGGAATTTGTTTTTACGTGGTCCTCACGTGACCATGGATTTAGAATAAACTGGGATGTAAATGTCAAAAAACGCGACAAAAACATTTAAAAAATCCTTTATAATCGGCGAAACTCATTTGAACTCATTTTTTTCATAGAATTTGTGTTTATGAGTGACATAAGTTGGAAGCGGTATCAATATTGGGTAATTGGAAGTCTGAGAGGTTCAGCCAAATAACCTGTTTGCGTCAATCCGTCTCCATCAAGAAAAACAATGATGAAGTTGACACACCGGTAAACATATTTCCCCTGGTATTCTGGACTGGTGCCAGGGTTTATTGATTTTGCTATAACGTCGCGCCCTCTTGAACTTACACGGGGCGAATGGTTTTCCAAGACGTGAAGAGTGGGGTTGTATTAATTAATTAATGTTTTTTTTTTAATTTATAGAACTAATATAAAATATAATATAACACAGATAAAATAGTGCATTGTGAAATAATATCTACAATTGTTTTAGTGAAATAAACAAACCAGTTTCATCGTCATTACCATCATCCACCTTTATTTTTTCCTTGCTTTTTTTTACTTTTTAATGATTTACAAATAATATTTTCTTTATAGTTTCCTATATTTAGTTATGAATTATTACAGACATGTTACGGTAAGCAGATGCGCCACCTGTAGTATTCAAAACAAAATCTGGATCAATATGCACGATATGTGCAAAATTTCATATCCTTACGTTGTAGACCTAAGGAATTCAGACTTTTTTTTTACATTTTCGAACAAAAGAGACAATTTCACAAAATTATTTATATACTCAATATGTTATTCTGAATGTCGTTAAACCCTGCCAGTAATTTTGATGATATTAAACAATTTATCAAAAACACAAACGCATGTTTAAGTAAATAAAATTTGCTTAGATTGACAATTCGGTCCACTATAAATTATTTTCTACATTATTAAAATGGGTAGGTACATAATTTTGTTACTTGCATTCATTTAACGTAGATTTTACAAAAGACAAAAACCTACTGCTCGTGCAGAGGTTGGAGATTTACATTTCCTTCATATTACTCCCAGTTACAGCAATAGCTGGCCTCTTGAATATTCTGAAGGCGGTGAATATTCAGCAGCTAACCGGTGCTCACTGTAAAACGGTTTTCATTAGTGCATCAAAACACAAATTCACGCTACTTAGGCTCAGTACTTAAGTGCTTAATAAACTTAGTCTTTTTTTTGGAAACTTGATTATGTTAATTCTAACTAATAGGATTACATATTTAATGAAATGATATCATTTTTAAGGTTATAATATTATATTTGATATAAATAATGTACATAATATATGTCATTGATCTAAAAACGGTTTGCGTTTCGGTGGAAACGAGTTGTGAGCCTAGCCAGTAAAGGAAACTAATTATGACATCACTTCATACATTCCATGCGATGGTAATTATTTTCTATCTATCATCATCACCATCATCAGCCTTTACTCGTCCACTGCTAAACATTGGCCGCCTTCAATGAACAGCAAGACGACCGACTTGCAACTAGCATCCATTTTTATATTTATTTGGATTTCTAAAATGAAACAACTGACAATTTAAAAATTAATTACTCATAATAGAAGTCGAAACTAAAAGTAAATATTCCAAGCAATTTTAATGAAGTCATATTTAATTTAGTACGAAATGTTCTTGGAAAATGAAAGGAATTAATTATACAACCCGAAACATAACTAAATGAATTCACGAACCAGCTAAATTCGCCATTACCTGTTACGGTGGGTGGAAGGACCGCAGAATGTTGATAAGATTCATACGTAGGGCTGTCCCTCGCGTCGTTTCGGATATAGCCGGACATAACGCAGGGCCGCTTCTCACACCGTTTGTTCTTTATTTAATTTTTAGGTCTGCATACCTAAATTGTTGCTTTTTTGTTGTTGCATTCCTTCGTATGGTATTAGCGAACATAATGTATGCCAAACCTTTGTGTATTTTAAAAGAATCCAAATGTCATCCGATAACCCCCTAAAAGAGTAAAATCCACTAACTATAACATGTATTAGTGGACAAATTAATTGATAATCGTATTTGAGAATCAAAGAGGGGCGCTCAAAGATTCTTTATGAAATAAATCACAATGCAATTCTGTTTAGTGTTCAACGAATACAATTCGACAAATAAATTTACCTTGTTCACTAGCTCGACAATAATATGAAATAGCGCCCATTGCAACTACTACGCATTTTTTTAATTGAAACTCCGGTATTGGGTAAGCCGATTAGGAGAAAATACAAGATTCATACATATTTAAATAGGTATTAGGCTTGAAATAAAAATATGACTATATCTTAATTTTTTACATTTGAGATTGTAGCAGTTTAACTCATGGTGTGGGAGATGCCCTATGTTAGTCACACTCACAAACTCTCCTTTAAGGCTGGAGGTAAAAATCGCAGTGGTGGTCATCGGCTATGAAATAGATGGTAAGACTTTCTCTGCGTAGTGGCCGATCCGTGTTGGAATTAAGTGGTAAAGAATCATCGAAGGAGGCCTATATTCGGAGCAGTAGACGGATAAGCCCTGTTGATAATTATGATTATAATACAATTGCTGCAAGCACCAGAAGTCCCACACCAAAAGCGGACCTTATGACAATTAATTAAAACATCTATTGATGCGCCTTGGTAGAAAAAGCCACTCTAATTTCATGGCAGCCAAAAGGCTGTTAAATAATTAAAAAATATATAATAATATATAATTTTTAAATATGTCTTATTAAACCTTACGATTGAGCCATATCTGTCTGTAGGTCGGCCATGTTGTATGTTTGATACAACAAAATGGCAACACCCTTCTATTACTCTGGGCACAGTGATGACGTCATTACAGTGGTTGAAAATAGCAATGGTCCATTTGCTTTGTGTATTTGCTTTGCTAAAGATTACAAAACCCTAGCGACAAATTGAGTGGACATGGATACATAGGAAAATAACCCTCATTACATTTTTCAGATAAAAATATTATTATGTACAAATGTTAGAAGTTCATATATAAGTACCCATTAACTAAAAAAAGCGGTTGTCTCTAAGATCGGTTTTCTGACGATAGTTGAACATGACAACGTCATAAGGAAATACTGATGGGCCGATTGTGCCTCTTTGTCGCTCGTTCCGCGCTCTCGCTTGCACTTCAAGCCTTAAATGGAACGCCTCAGAGCGAGGCAACGACGCATGAGTCATGTTTTTTTCGTGCGGGCAGCCGGCGCCATCGAATTATAAGTCAAAAATACTACCTCTAATCTATCTACATAAAGTATCTGGAGAACATGTTATTTTATATATTGACATCACCATTATATCCCATAGACACAGCGTTGGCGTTCATTGAGGGAGGCCTATATTCAGCAGTGGAGGGATAAAGGCTAATGATGATTATGATAATGATATCACGAGGATTTACTATGAACCTGGTATAAGAAATATCACAATATTTGTACATACATGTACGACACTAACATGTGTAAAACCGAATGATGCCTACAAAAATTCTACCAATATTTTATGATCACAACTTACATACAAAATGGAATAATAAGGTCCCGCTTACGCCATATCTAAGCCCACTCCAATGAACCGATCTGAACATTAACTTTAATAGACGTATTAATTCTTTCTTACGGTTTTATTCGTTCAAGTGTAACGTAGATAAATCTTAGTTTGTTTTTTCTGAGCTCGAACGTAAGGTTGTTAACCTGAACATAAGACTGTTAATGGACTTTGATCAGGATAAAACACTTAGTTGTAATTACTTTGTATATACATCGTTTTAAAATTCCAGGTTACTTTAATACAAATAATTGAAAAAAAAATCTTCGTTTATTTAAAGTAAATAAAGAAAAGTAAGTGTATAGGATAACAAAATACTATTATACTCAGCGTATTCATTTGAGGAAAAAGCTTATTCTGCATTAGAGAATTAAGTATAAAAAGATCTGAATTCTGAAACAGCGTCTGATTATATATAATGATAACTATCAAAATGTGTAGGCTTATTTTGAAAAGAGAGATAATAAATTAGTATAAATATAATAATAAAATAAATACATAATATAATAAAATAATAAATAGTAAATTATTAGCCTGTAGTTAGGATACCTATGGTATCGTACTTTATTTTTATTTGTACAAGTAGAGCGCCGACTGAGTCCACTCGGATGGATACATCCTGGTACACTCAGTCCGAATACACTTTGACCACCGGATTTTAGCTGTTGAGTATCATCCGATTTAGTATTCACTGGTTCACTATCTTAGCGCACTTGGCAAGAGTATACTAAGATAGTGAAAACCCGCCTTAAACATTGAGGAAACATAATAAAATATGTTTGTATTTTATGAAATTGTGTATTTATTACACACAACTAATTTATCTAATATTTGTCTTGAAAACAACATTCGTCGGGTGACGTGATATTTATTGAGAAGGTAGAGATGTGGCGAATCAATATTTACACCAGCAAATTGAACATAACTGCTATTGCAAAATAACCCTTGTGTGATATTGTTAAAGGCGTCAATCGTTCAAGTACGGTATTGCTTTTGCTCTTTTCTTTGGCTTTCCGATTATAGGCGTTTGTTTGAAAGTGATAATTATTGTTTGGTGAAAGATGGATTGTGTACGTTTCATATTAGAATTCGTTCGGAAGCTAAGAAAAGAACTGAAAATACATTGTATTGAAATAAGGCTTGATCATGTTACGCTTACAAAAAGTTTATAATAGATTTTTCTTAAAAATTTTAGAAAACGGATACATATAAAACTTTGGCCCTTGTATTCATCATCATTATCATTAGCTTTAAACCGTCCATGAAGATAGGCTTACTTCAAAACCAAGACGACCAAAACCTTGTCACTCGCATCCAACATCTTACTTATCAGCCTCTCTTAGTACTTAATTAATTGCTTAAAATTTTATAAGCTATAATAATTGTTATATTATTTTAAGTGTGTTTCTCATTATTATTCTTTTTAATGAATTTGTAATGTATATATTTCTGTTATATATTATGTATATGTATATGTATGTATGTGTATGTGTATATATATATGTATATGATTGTGTGTATATGTATGTATGTGCTGAGTATGTTTATTTTAATGCCTATGTATTTATTTAGTATTTATTTTTATTTTTACTATATTGAGAGTATTTATTAGGTTGTTATGTGCATACTGATTTTGTATTGTTAATTAAATTCTCCTGTAGCAGGACTACTGAAAGAAATTCCACTTATGCAATAAGTAGTACCTTTGTACCAGTGTTCTTCATCACTATTTCACTTTATATGTTTCTAAGTACAACATAAATTATTAAATAAATAAAAAAAGGCAAAACTCAACTAATAATCACTATTTAGCGTAAAAAGTCATTTCATATCTAATGTTTAAAAATCAATCAAATTTAAACACTGCTGAAACATAGTTTATCACTATATATAATTATCACTATACTATTTCCATTTCTTTATTTTCTCGATGACAGATTCTGTGAAAACTTGAACGAGCGTCTTTTTTATATTATGTATGCATTATTTTATAAAAATATGACGTTTTCACACGTACAAGGTTATTCCAGAGTCGGAGAAACTTATAGGAATAGAGCTATATCGATAAACGTAACACGATAATAGACCCGATATTTTTTTTACAAGATGTAAAAAACTAAACTACTGCCGGATACTTTTGTAAAAATTTATTAACTAATATTATATTACATTACAAGATGTTACACCTATTAATTCTTGATTGATAATGCCAATTTCTTTAAAATTTTCGAAACTCTTGTAAAACTGTGACTCTTGACACTCGACACTCGGCAATGAAAGGAAGTAAACGAAACGAAAAAATATATTTGAATGTTTTTGTTGTATTTGTCTTTGTTCAAAATATAATAAATTTATGCTTTCGATATCATTAAGGATCGTTGGTCGGTCGGTCGTCTTGGCGTTCATTGAGGGACTATGTTCAGCAGTGGACGGATAAAGGCTGATGATGATGATGATGGTGATATCGATACTTATTTGGTCACAACAATACAACTACCAAATTAGAACTGTCATCGAGAAAATAAAGAAATGGAAATAGTATAAGAGGCAAAATTTTACATTAATCAGCTATTGACGACTGATATTCCAACTTGCGTTTGTTAGTTACGTCATACATTTATTTATTGTTCTCTGTTCGTTTTTGAACTCGGCAATAGCTAATTAATGTTTTAAGTGAATAAAAGGTAATTATTGATTATTATCTTAAGAGTTGTTTAACTAAGAGGTCACCAAGTATTACTTATCCAAAATTTATAAGTAAGATCTTATATTTAAATATAAAATTATAATATGAGCAGCTCTGAAACACAACCGTTATTATATGTGGTGAACGTCCAAAATGCCATAAATCTTACTAACAAGAGGAATCCACGTAAAGCGGTAATATGATAATATAAGTCAATTTGATTTATCTTTGGGTTCTGGCGAATCGAAAAATATTTTTCATCCTGTTCTTGTAGTTGGATAGATTGGAAGGTCACTATTATTTGAGTCCCCCGGATGCGTGATATTATGTCGACTGAAATATTTTTATAGAACCACAAATATTTCAATATATGTATATCATATGTATATGCAAAAGTTCAGAATTTAGATGTTTGTTCCTAAATCACGACAAAACGACTAAACGGCTTTTGATAAAACCTGGCAGTGTTGTTGGTTATATACCAGAACAATACACATTTTATCTCGAAAAAACTCTAAGTTCTTACGGGGATGACATTTGTAGTTAGTCATAACTACGTCAATCAAAATATCCAAAACGACATTATAATAATTATGGAAGTTACAAAATAAATACAAAACCATATCCGACATAAGCGGCGAAATTACAAATAAACCACACAAGTATATAACATGTTTTTCCCAATTTACTAGATCAATAGCGTTACTGTCTTTACTGAAAATTTCCAAGTATGAATTTGTTTAGCTCTTCATTAGTATTCATACTTGGAAGCAGCAAACAAAAGGGCAGGAAACCTATCGGGATTTTTTTTATTATTCGTGTTTTCATATCCCAATTCGTTAGAATATATTCTGAAAAATAACATTCACTAAAACATCATACTAAAATTTCAATCACGTAGCTAACTTTGCTTACTATAGCGAAAGGTACTGCCGAAAATTCGGATGCCTCGTTTTAACCAGATAGAAAGATGATATTTGTGCAGAGGCTAGTCCATGTTGGATGCAAGTGGCAAGGGATCGGTAGTCTTGGCGCTCATTTAGGAAAGCTTATGTTCGGCAGTTTCAGTAAGGTAATCAATTCGACCTGCTCACAACCTACTAAAGATGGAAACTTCCATCTTTAGTAGGTTGTGAGCAAGGTTTTCTATGCTTCTAAATTTTTCTTTAATAACCGCCCGTTCTTGGTGTTGGGGGTGGATTTCTGCCCCGAAATCGGGCTATAAGAATTTACCTATATGTGTTCTTTGACCGTCATGAGATCAACTCTTATGTACGGCTGTAAGGCTTGGACACTAACAAGTGATCAGCTTAAGATAAACTTTTAGTGACGAAAAGTAAAATCTTCAGTAAGATTTTCAGGTTTCAGGTTCAGTACAAACGGAGGGTGGAAGCTGGAGAGTCCAAAGGATCCGAGGAGATTGAGATACTAGTGACCGAACTGAATATTCTCGGGGAAATAAAAGCCCATCGCTTCCTATGACTCGGCGACTTGATCAGAATGAGGGAGTATTGAGAGCATATCTTGACAACAGAGTGGACAGCGCGCAGTCGGTCGTCCCAGATATCACTGGCAGGACATGGTGGAGGCTAAGTTGTATGAGCTCGGAGTTGAGGACTGGTCAGAGGTTGCTCAGAGGCTTTATTTCGCTAAGCCACAAAAATAAGTATGCGTTCATTGAGGGAGGCCTATGTTCAGCATTGGACGGATAAACACAGATGATGATGACGATGATGATGTGTACTGGCTTAATGTAGACTAGTGAATTTCAAACACATTCAGAAAATTTTTAATCCCATAAAAGGTGTAACATATATATTATGCTACATAGATTTAGTTACGAGTTAATGTACTAGTTATTAGTTTTTTAATACTAAATTCATATTCCGCGCGCGAATTTCTTCATTCACCTACTCGATTACTATTGGTCGTGTCATATTACGATGTCACGATATGTGGAGCGTCTTTAAATCGAGTCGTGCCGGATCTCAGACCGGTCGACGCTTCTTTTTCTGCCTGAGAGTGCTGAGGAGAGCACACGCGCCGTGTTATATTTTAAGTGGGTGAGTCCTTGTAGGAACACACGTGTATCCTTAAGTAATGTCTTTGTAATAATTAGTGTGTAAGCCTTCTGCTTGAATTTATTAATGCAAAGTGCTTATATTACTTTGCAATCAAAATGCACTGCCTTACAATTTAATAGTGTTTTTCGTAATATTTAATCATAGGGCTTAGTGCTGATGCTGATCATTATTGTGTTTTGTGCTTATATGCTTTTAATGGCCATTTCCGTGTCAACCCTGGACATTCATGGGTTGGTTACGGAAAGGCTCACCCGTGTTGGCGTGACCTTTCAGGGTCCCAGGCGTTGCCGTCGTGGTCGGTGCCGAGTAATCCTCGGCGTGGCTGAGGGAGCAGTCGACGTGGACCAGAGCAGCTGGGACCTCACTTACCCACGGATCTCACGGATCCCGCTGACCGCTCTTATTTCGCTGCTCGACCTCTCTCTTCGGGGACCGCACACCTCACCGCTCACCCTGGACCTGCTCACCGTCACGCTGAGCAAGGGAACGGCACGCTGGACTAAGTACGGACCACGTGACACGTGGCACGAGACACGAACGCAGACTTTGTTAAGTTCCTTTTTTAATTAGCTCCCAACTTGATATCAGGAATAACGAACCCACTCTCTGTTTCAACCTTTAATTAGCTTATTTAATTTATTAATTAATCTCATATTTTTAATAGTCGGCCATTAATATTTTTCCAAATTAATTTATAATTCTTATATGTACAACACTTTAATTCATAATATATCTTAAACAAATTTATATCTTTTATTTCAATTTATTTTCATTTATTCCCATTTATCATTTTTTTTATAACCGTAACAAAGGTATAGGTTACCTGTGTTACATACCGTACCGTAACAAAGGTAACCTACAAAGTATGTCCTCACGACGTTTTTCTTCACCGGTGAGCAAGTGATAAGATGTGGCAAATTCACGTGAATAAAATATATTTTCGGTGTACCTGTCATAGCACGTGAATACAAATTATTATTTGTACAGTTAGAATATATTTTTATGATTTTTTTGTGTTTGCGCTACCTTGTTTGTCTATTTCAATTAGCGCTTGAAACTGAATTCCAACTATCGAATTGCTGTTAAAAAATATACAGTATGTTATTCACGCCTAGCTATATTTACAAAGTAATGTTACGGTTATAAAAAAAATGATAAAATGGAAATAAAATTAAAATAAAAGTTATAAAATAAATTTGGAAAAAATAGGTTGAGGTCCGACTATTAAAAATATTATATTAATTAATTAATTAAATAAGTTAATTAGAAGTTGTAAGAGAGAGTGGGTTCGTTATTCCTGATATAAAGTTGGGAGCTAATTAAAAAGAGAACTTAACAAAGACTGCGTCCGGGTCTCGTGCCACGTGGTCCGTGCTTCGTCCAGCTTTGCTCAGCGTGGCGGTGAGCAGGTCCGGAGCTAGTAGTGTGGGTTGCGGTCCCCGAAGAGAGAGGTCGTCAGAAACGATGTAAGAGGGGTCAGTGGGATCAGTGAGATCCGTGGGTAAGTGAGATCCGTAGGTAGTGGGATCCCAGCTGCTCTGGTTCCCGTCGTCTGCTTCCTTCCTTGTCCCGTCAACGGCTACTCGGCCACGCCCAGGAATAGCACCGCACCGACCACGACGACAACGCCTGGGACCCTGAAATGTCACGCCAACACGGGTGAGCCTTTCCGTAACCAACCCCCATGAATGTCCAGGGTTGACACGGAAATGGCCATTAAAAGCATATAAGCACAGAACACAATAATGATAAGCACAAAGCCTTATGATAAAATATTACGAAAATCACTATTAAACTTTAAGGCAGTGCATTTTGGTTGCAATTAATTTAAGCACTTTAGATTATAATTACCAGCAGAAGGCTTACACACTAATTATTACAAAGAGATTACTTAAGATTACACGTGTGTTCCTACAAGGACTCACCCACTTAAAATATAACACGGCGCGTGTGCTCTCCTCATACATACATAATATTTAAGTTACAGTAAAGGGAAAATTTGATTTTTTTTCATAAGTTTTTTATGTCATGAGTAGGCAACCGAGCAGTCGGAGCCTAATTGGTAACGATCGACGCCCATAGACATACGCACAATCAAAGACGATGCAAATGCGATGCTACCTAATGGGTCACAGGCTTAGAGCAACACGGTCCACCGTACGGAACTGAAAGGAGTTCCGCGTTACTCTATGGTCACAGGCTTAGAGCAACACGGTCCACCTTACGGAACCGAAAGGAGTTCCGCGTTACTCTATGGTCACAGGCTTAGAGCAACACGGTCCACCTTACGGAACCGAAAGGAGTTCCGCGTTACTCTATGGTCACAGGCTTAGAGCAACACGGTCCACCGTACGGAACCGAAAGGAGTTCCGCGTTACTCTATGGTCACAGGCTTAGAGCAACACGGTCCACCGTACGGAACCGAAAGGAGTTCCGCGTTACTCTATGGTCACAGGCTTAGAGCAACACGGTCCACCGTACGGAACCGAAATAAGTTCCGTGTTACGAGTACTCTATGGTCATAGGAGACTAAAAAACCATACGAAACGCTATAGTATAGTTTATAACACTTTACGTCGATAAAATTAGTAATTTATTCTAGGCATTAGCCCACCAGCCATTAGTTCACAAACAGATACTATTAATAGAGATAGAATAAATATCTATCTATACTTATAGATACAAATAATATATTCTTATAACCTACTACATACAGAAACATTTATGCCCAGGAGCCATTATCCAGTGAGTAGTAAGAAGAGTATTGTGGCTGTTTCAAATGTACATTCCGCACAAATCCATTGTGGCTTTTGAACAAGCTTGCAAATAACTTTATAAAATAAATATTTCCTTTATTAAAAGTAACTATGAAAAGTTCTAAAAGCTTTAAAAATGAGTAGTGCATATTCCCATTATATAGCTGTGTAGTCAATTAGCAGTATTTTTATGTAAAGCAAGCTTATCCCTCGCCCGTGCATGGAGCTCGGTGTTTACATATAAAACATATGCAGTTAGCTTTTAGTGGAGAGCTTTTGTATAGTAAGCTCGCAGATGAACCATACGTATATCATTTACTCCCTCCATTAGCTTTCTGTTAGTCGGTTTTAAGTTCTGTGGATTTTAAGGCAAAAGGATTTTAAGGCTGACAGAAATTTGTGAAAAATAATTAAGCTTTTAGAAAATACGCTTTCCGGGTTAGAGAAATAAGGTTACATGTATTCATTAGCGAAGAATAAAAGTACGCAAAGGATTAGCTCGTTGACGTAGCACTAGGGATGTCACAGATTTAAAATTAGAGGCCGTTTTAGTGTTAGACTCGTATGTCAATTTACAATATTTTGTGGTAACAGGCATATTGCATGTTAGGAGAATTGATAATACATTTAGAGCATAAATAGAGAGTCGATACACCTAAAGATATAATATCGACATTCGTGGATAATTCTACTAATATTATAAATGCAAAAATATAGTATACGGTTTCGTGATCGCGTTTTTATCGAAAAGCTGATTTGATTAAATTCTGTTTTTTTTTTGGAAAATAGTTGTCATACTTAAAAAATTGGGGTTGGTAAAAAATAATTTAAGTAAGTTTTAAGTTTGAGCAAAAGCTAATGTGAGGCTACTTTCAGGGCTTTTCAATGAGTGCTAGGAGTACAACGTCTGTCGAGTTCCTCAGCTACCTAACAAAACGTGTAAGTTGTATAGTAAAACGACGCAAAAATCCTCTTATACTCGTAAGAAATACCGAAGGTAGTAATATCGCAAATATTGAAAGACAAATCCACTATGACAATTCTTGGGGTATTACATTTTATATTTCGCATCTGAAATATTTCCCGCGGAGAATTCATAGAATATTGCAGTCGGATCCAAGACAACGATTGCCCGAAGACAATGGTTCTATCTGGAACAGCTAAAAAGACTCAGGCAAATGGATATGCTTTGTTTTGCGTATTTTTGCTTGAATGTATCTTGTGTTGAAATTAATCCTATTTTGTAAATTTAATATTACATTCACTTCAATTGGCATTTGATATCAACACGTTTATATTTCCAAATTCTAATTTTGAGGGCGAATAAACAATATCAATGGTAGAAGGATCAACAGGGCTTGCGAATACTCATTTAATATATGAATATAATTAATGCCCATGGACGGTTTCCGGTCAGATGGAGCGATCAAGTAAAAGGCCCATCCTTAGAAACGTTTTACTCGGTGGTCAGGATGTATACCGATAGAGGCTACTATCCGCATGAGGAGTGAACGATCCACATCCATAGATCCAGTCATGAGGGAACAACCAGAGAGAAAAAATCTTCATCATCATCAAAGTCATTATCATCAGCCTTTATCCATCCTTTATTATTTATATACATCCATTTATAAAAAAAAATCCGTATTACAATAATCTCAAGCTATTTATATAAAAAACCACATATTACATTTTGAATCACAAGATATTGTGGTTGACAGTCACGATAGTATTATGTATTATCTGTGTTGTAACTGGTTGAACGATGGCGTTGCCAAAAAGATAATGTACACAGGCTTATAATCTGTATTTAAAGTTGCATTGTAACTTAAACATAATATAGCAAGTTCATCTGTTACAATCCGATATTACTCATATACCATAATTATATAATTGGCATTATATTTTAGTCATCAATTGTAATTTTAAATAAAGAATATAAAAATAAATAAACAATAAAATAACATAGTCTAGTTATTAATATATTCCCCAGAAGAAGGCCGAGACAAAGACGTCTTGCGTTCAATTTCGATGACCCTAACGTCTTAGCCACGGATCTCGGGGTGAGGGTGTGAGGACGCCATCACCCGAGATGCGCAAACTACTCCTGCGAATTTCGACAAGAGGAAACGCTGGGGACATCCATTAGCCCCGCAGAAGTAGGGTCTGTAGGGTCACGGAGTTCACCAACGCCATCCCGCGACTAAGCAGCACGACGGAGAGACGGAATACCGCCAGGTTTTAGAGGGTAGAGGCTGCGTCCACCTAACAACCTTTGGCCGCAACGAGTCCCACATACCCGCCTGGGGAGCCCCACTCCCCACGGGATGCATAAGAGCATTTTCTGACGTAAAAAAAAGTTATTAGTATATTAATTCGCTAAAATTCATGTAAATTACTGAGCAAAGTTCCTACTTAAATGATAGTACATTTTTTAAATTCACTGTATTAAAAGCTATGCAAAAGCATTTGAGCTATCAATATTTAAACTATCAGTAGTTTTATTAAGCATTTGAAGTAAAATATTCTGAATATTTTGCAATAGCATTGGCTAAAGAATAAATTTATGCGAGCCGCGCTCATACAATGCATATTTCCATTTGATTCTGTTCACAGAACGCTCTTCGACTTGACGCTTATTGTTTTTATATTTCGAATAAAAGTACAGGAATATCAAAGAAGTAACTTTTATTGCCTTTTATTTGATGCGGATTATGAATATTGGAGATTCAAGTTAATAGTGTTGCTGTGCGAGGTAAGGATCTCTCCCAAAACCGACCTTTCATGTTGAAACAGCCAAACGGCGTTAGCTTCGCATATCTAAAAGATTAAGTGAATCGAAATGTATTTGTGCTAAAGTATGGGTAAAATAAATCCCTAACGCCCGGTTCCTGATCCAATAGATGATCAACTCAAAAATTACCAAATCAACTGGCATGTCTAATTATAAGTACTAACCTAAAATGAGCTGAGTCGGTTGACTTATCTACAATGAAAAGCTGTCAAATTTGACTCTAGAATTGTATATAAAACAATTTGAATTCTTTAGCTTAAACAATACTGATTTAATTATAATGAAACAACTTTTACGGATTTTATCGCGGTTTATTTAGTTTTTTACAAGCCCGACGTTTCGGATACTTTACAGCAACCATGGTCACGGGAGGACGGGAGGAGTCGCGCTTGTAAAAAACTAAATAAACCGCGATAAAATCCGTAAAAGTTGTTTCATTATAATGAGTGAAATTCGCGTAAACATATGAAAACAATACTGACTTAAATTATTTTTATTTCACACGAATTTTGCATATTAACATGTTTGATAAGTTGCTATAGATGTAGCAAGTGGAAAAAAGATATTTAATAAAGGTCTACTTAAAATTTGAAGACTGAAGAAAAGGGCCGGTAATCGGGGAATTTGTTCAACACGTTATGGATTTCCGCAAAGTGGCGCCGGAAATTATGAATATTGGATATTTCTGATCCCCTTTTAATATAATCTCTAAATGAAAGCTTAGTTAAACATGATAACTTAATCTTAATTGAGCTCATATCATCATCATCATCACCATCATCAGCCTTTATCCGCTCATATGCTAACTTACTATAAATAAAGGTTTATTATTATTAATACTATAAACGCGATAGTTTTCACCATTGTATCCAGGATGTATGTTTGTTACTCTTTCACTAAAAACTACTAAATATATTTTGATAAAACTTTTACAATAATTTAACTTATACATCAAAATAATACAAAGACTAAATTTATTCTCAAAAAAGTGGCTGAGTGGCTAATTGTACTATAGTATTTTCCAAGTGCGAGACCCCACATAGGTCCAGGAACCTTACCCGAAGCAAACCTAGATTATGAATAAATTGACCTGCGTCATAAAAAAAAACTTAACTATCTCAGCGACCCAAAGTGGGTCTTGTTCTGAAAAAAAAATATAAAAAAAAGGTATCAATATATTGAAATTTATTTTTTTCTTTAATATAAAACAACGTTTAACTAAAAAATCTTGCAAAATAAACACATTTTATCACTTCATTAACAGGAAGCAACATTAGACCTGATATTAAGCTCTAGTGAAAAGTGAACTAGGCTAGATATAAAATAAAGGTAAAAACTTTTTACTAAAAAGAAAGTTTATTCTAAGAAAAATTCTTATATACCTAATAATATATACCTAAAAAATTCTTAAGTACCTATCGTACTATAAAATTATTTTGCAGGATGCAGCAGTGGGATGCTAGGCCTGTGTGTCATCCATCCTGCTTGGTTCTTCTATGAAACAGCTACTTCTGCTGTATTGTATTTTATTTAGAAGAATAGCATGGGCAGTGTGAATTACTAACTCCCAAGACTTTTTAACTTCTGTGTGTGTCTTGGCACACTCGAAGATTTTTCTGGGAAATTATGTTTATGTGTGACAGTTAACGCTAGTCGCTAACCTTTAAGTGGCACTACCAGCATGCGTAATTATTATTCAGTTCAAAGAATAAATTATTCAATAAAAATTAAATTGCACATTTCAGCAGTTTATTTAGATAAAATAGCTATGAATTTTTAAATTGTGAATATCAATAATATTAAATTATTATTATAGTTGTAAGCCATTTTGTCAATGTAAATTTTAATTGAACACAGAGATTAATAAAATATTCACATGAATTTAATCTATTCGGATTTTATTCGTGGATTCATATTTGTGTATCTTTGTGTCGGATATCTATGCTTTTCGTTAGAAAAACCAGTGCAGGACTTAATTAAGTTTTTTTCACAAGCTCAGGTGCTTGGCGATCGGCTTAATATCTAGTTTACATATGCAAGAGGCATTCGTTTTGTTTTTATTATTATACTGAAATTACCTTTTATCGCGATTCGTTTTAACCTACAAAGTATTTTAAATTTCTGCAGCTCATGAATTTACTTTTTTCCTGCAGCAGCAATGTCGTAAGTAAAACATATTTTTAATTACTCCTTTTCAACAAACGTATATTATATCAAATAAAGTAATTTTATTAGATAAACCTCATTCTCATGCATAATAGCATAAGATATAACAAAATAAAACTGATCCCTACGTCTAGCGTTGAGTCGAGGTTTTTTGTCCCAGTATTAGGTTGTTATAGACCTCGTTAGAGCATTTTGTATTTTCTCCTATAAACTACATTCGCTACTAGGATGTGTACATTTTAATGATAATAAATAATGAAGAAAAGAAAAACGTTAATTGTTTTCATTTTGTTTCGTTGCGAAGTAAAATTAAATATAAAAGATGGTCTGAGCTGTCTACTTGTAGCAGGAAAAAATAGAAGATAAAATCAGAATATTGGATAAGCAAACTCGTGCAGTATGGCTAGCTTACAAAAAACACGTTTTCCATTTGATAAATACAATAATTTGTTTTTTTTTATAGCATAGGAGGGCAACCTAACAGTTGAAGCCCTGCGACTATCGACGCCCATAAACATCCAGATAGCCAGATGTTATGCAGATGCGTTGCCCTCGTTTTCCCTATCCCACCAATGGGCCACCGGAAACTCACAAGCCGCACGAAATGCGACAGCGTAGCTGTCACTTTACGCCGATGCGAGAGGTACCACACCGATCGTGCGGCCCAATTCGTCTGTAAAGCAGCATATCACTTGAAAAAAATATTCTAAATGCATCTATCAATTTAAGGAAAACGATCAACACCAGAATCAATAATAGTATCAATTATATTCCTGGTGCGCGTTTGGGAATCTGCCGTCTTGGCGTTTATTGAAATATACTTGTGTCCAGATGTGGAGGAAAAAAGGGTAATTATTATCATGATACACTAGATTAACTTAAAGTTAAAAAAATATCCATTTGGGTATTCATGGTGGTCTACAAATAAAAAAAAACAATCAAATAAAATACGATCAAATATCATTAAAACTAAAATAAAAAGTCGTATAAAAACTAAAACTAATAAACAGAAGCAGAGTTGAGCTTTAATTCGTCGTGTATTTGTATTTAGACTGTTTAAATAAACTATACATCATCTATGCCATTCAAATGTAATTCCGTGCACGCATTATCTTTTTTTTTCATTTAGGTTAAATTTAAATGTTACATAAGGACATACTTCTGGTTTAAAACATTAATATTTTAAACCCAAATAAAGTAATTTTATTTAATTGTGAAATAATTTTTAATGGATCAGAAGCTATAACAACGATTATTAAAGCTTAGTTATTTTATGGGCTCTAATATTAAATATTGTGTACATAAATAAGATTAAGCTATTAAAAATATTTAGTGAATCATTGAACTGAGTGCGATATTGAAAATGAATATTCCCTCTATTTGTATTACTTTACTAATAAATAGATAACTAACTAAACTAATAAATAGATAAAATTGTATTCAAGAATCCTTTGTAGTATGTAAATTAAGTTCTAAAAATGTCATATAAGTTTACAAAAGATATTATTATTTCATTTACTACAGTATCGACTTGTTTCGTTAATTACCCATATCTTAATTTATTATGGTACCTAATGTTTTTCTCTGTTTCAAAAGAAAGAGAAAAAAAGAAAAAAATCTTTGATAAAACAGACTTAAATACTCCGCAAGTATGAAATTGTTCTTTATTGATATTGAGTTGACTTTTATTTATAGTTGTTAGTTATATTTAAAAAATAATAAAAAAAACAGGATAACAGCCACTTAGAATACGAAAAATAAAGTGAGAAAAATGAAGCTTTTTCTATTAGCCAATTTAAATTGTTTTGTGGAACAAAATATAGATTATTATAATATCATAAAATGACGTAATTAATAAAATACGAATTAGTATCTTAACAAAGGAGCTTAAAAGTTTTATTTACACTGTGATGAAAAAGAGCAAGAGACTTACTTACCTGTTTTTTTATGATATATATGTTTCATTTTTTTACAATATTGTTGGAGACTGGAGTTTTAGTTTTTATGTATTTCCCGCGGTATTACCTGCCATGAATAAGAAAAAGGACTATTTTAGCCGCACCTTTTTTAATTACTGAACTATACATTTTCAAAATAATTTTGCAAACAAACCAACAACGGACTCTATCAGAAGCCAATATAGTTTTCTATTCAATGTAGCAGCTGAAAGTGTAAGAAATTTTTATTGCAAACACACGTGAAAATAATATGTCAAGCGTGTAATAAACCTCAAAAAATATTAATAAATTAAAGAAAAAAATATTAAACACTTTACATATACAGCAGTAAAACCATGCACACTAATAAAACATTCAAAGAGCATACTGTGCGAAATGGTCTTTAAAACGTCATATACACTTTATTCCTATTCGAATCATAAAAGAAAGATATTAAAATGACTAAAGCAAGGAGTTTTATTAACTGAATATAGTACTTGGGGCAGTTACGCACTGCATACGACACGACTTCGATTCAAGACCAAATATGTTACGAAATACCTAATAGAATAATAATAATATTACGTACTAGATCCATTTATACTGTCCGATTATTTTCCGACATTCCTAAATTTGGATTGGTCTTTTTTTGGATGACCCTTGGCGGACTAAACTTATAGCTTTTTAAAAGTTAGTCGCTTAAAAACAGGCAAATAAGCCACACAGCAAGTGGTCAGCATTCATGAACATGAAACTTAAAACTAGTCCAGTATTCTGTAAGAAACCATTTCAATATCGAGCTTCACCTGAGTGATAGAGCTCACATTACGTAACTTCAAAAATGACCTTTATTTATATAGGTAGAGAGTCAAGTTTTAAAGAATACAATTCCATCAAATTCGTCATATCACCGCGGATTCTGCTTTCGAGATTCGAAAACGACCTTACAGAATAGCCCTGCAGGCATCGTACTTACATGTTGCCCATACTAGACGTAATATTATGGCAAGTCTCATTATACTTCATATCCTACCGAAATAAAAAGTAAAAAAAAAAATACCAAAAAAACAAGCAGGATGCTTCATTCATCCCATTGGAAGCATTTGTATTAGCAGAGTGGCATTAGGGATTTAGAATTTCCAAAAATAATCAAATTCTGATCACATGGAGTGCGCAACTACCCCAACCTTTACAGTAGAGGATGTGCTCATGTAGTTGAACTGAACTGAGCCGTACTAAAGTACACATTGATTGCACGTACGAACTTTGCGCTTTTAATGTTCCAAACTTCACAAAATGATTTAATTTGTTCACAGATAGTTGGCAAATTAGATTGTAGGTAACTTATCTTGAAGCTATCGAGTATTATTCTATTTATTTTTTGCCTTTATTGTGCAACCAGCAGCGCCCCGCAGTTTTACCTGCGTACTTTCCGTTCCTGTGGGAACACGAATGAACTATAGCCTATATGCTATTTTAAAGTACAAGCTATATTATTGTAATGTTTCATTAAAATCAATTCAGTAGTTTTTACGTGAAAGAGTAACAAACATCCATATTTACAAACTTTCGCCTTTATAATATTAAATATATTAAATGGTATATACTATAGTACTAGTAGGATTTTCTATTATTATTAGTTATTCGCATTTTGTCTTTAAAAAACGCCATCAAAATAAATAATTGTTAATCTTAAGTCACCACGAGCACTGGCAAAGTTTATTTATGAATTAAAAATTAATGAAATCTGTCGGAAATATTATTAAGAGTCCAAGTTAAATAAACACTGCATTAATAAAGAACGGAGGAAGCAGGTACTTTAATTTTTCATCATAATTAAATAATGTCCAAGCGTCTAAAGGAGTTTATACAATGGCACTAAGAGTTATAATTAGTGGCAAAGAAACAATTCCATTTGAACATATTTAATGAACTATAAGAAAAGTATGTCCGTTTTTCTTTAATATTCAGAATCATAAAAACTGTTAGATTCATTAAACTCAATAATATAAAACGCCAGGTCAGCATTTTATGATGTTTTTACTTTTACTTATTTTACTTTTATTTTGTTTTTATAAAATAGTATGAATGCGAAAGTCACATTCATCTTTAAATAACAACCTTTTTTACCCCGTGGTTGACAAATGGCCTAACATAAAAGGAGCTTGCATTTCAAATGAGATTTTTTTAACAACTTTTTTTGACTAAGTACATTTTTGGTGTATTTCAAGGACCTACAAATCGTCCGTAAAAGCAAAAATAGGTGGAGTTCATTTATTATTATTAACAACCCTTGATTCCACCTACGTTTAAGAATAATAAATTAAACAAAAGATAATAAAATAGTTCTGTATAGTAATCTATCGACCACCTATCAAAATTAATAATAATTGATGATTATAATTAATATAATATTTTTTACAGATTTTATGATTATGCTTATTACGATATGTATTTTCTCAAAGTTTCGCATCCTTAATCATAGCAATCATAGTCACGGAAGGATTTAAATCCTCAAAATATGTAATTTTAAATTACACTGTAATTTGAAAGTATTCACATAATCATTTGAAAACAATACAAAAACTACGCACCATGAAGGCGCCATAATTTTTAGTGTACAGGGCCCAGTAAGATGCCACGAGCTTGCTTATTACTGCAAATTAAATTTTCTGTTTTCACTCTTTGATGTTTTTTTGCAACGTCGCCAGTAGAATAAAGAGTGGTAGATTCTGATAAGCTCGAGATCTGCCTGTAAATGTAATTATTTATGTAAGTTGCCTTATTCATTTTTGTTTAATTAATATTTATTTTTTATGAAGTTTTATTTAGATTATTAATGATAGATTGATTAGAGTGTATGTGGTTTGAATTTTGTATGTAATATGATTTTGCGATTCCATTAAGAATATTCCGACTTAAGCTTAAGTGTTTGTGCAATTTATCAATAAAATATATGAAATATTATAACATAAAATTGTTTTATATCTTGAGTCTTAACTAATATTGACCGTAGTAAGTTTGTATAAACTTGTGTTACAGGTAGTAGGAATGGAAGTAAATCAAAGAAATTAGTCCAGTGGGCATAGACTCGGCCTTTTGTGCTAGGGGTTCCGGATTCGATCCTGACCCCCATGTGCTTTGAAATGGTTTTTTCAAAATTTCTAAGTGCACCCTAAAAACTAGACCGCTAGCTCACCGGTGAAGGAAAACATCGTAAGGAACCCTGCATGTCTGATGAGATTGAAACTCTTTGAATGTGAAGTTCACCAGCCCACATTAGGCCAATCGGTGAATTAATCGGTAAACTATGGCCAATTATCCTCCTCGCCTGATTTCGAGAAGGAGACTCGTGCGCAGTAGTGGGACATAATATTATATTGGTTGCTTATATAATTTTTATAAATAAATATATTTATTTATACATATCTATGCTCCAGTGCAGACATCCATATTAATCATACCAATTATAAGCACGTGGCGGGATCCTGGACCTTCCAGTCGTCGAAAAGACCAGGAGGCCTAGCTAAAATGCCTATAAGAAAGCGTTAGCGAAGTTCGAAAATGATGTATGGGATTGTCATAAGGCCGCGCTTAACGTGGTCCATCCTATACATTTTATCATTTCGAACTTCGCTAACACTTTTGCAATGGCACTTTGGCTAGGCCCTCATTATTTTTAGCATTAGTACCTCACGTCACCTTAGTACGATAAAGGACACCATATGAGATCATAATCTCCAGCCACTTGAATATTGATATTTCTCTTAGATCCAAAAACCTGTGACTAGAATGGCAAGGGAACTCTAAACCTGTAAGGATCTGAGTCGACAGAACGTGAGGTCGCAGCGCTACGTGACGGGGGGATAGTCGAGTAATCTCACATATCACGGCCTTTGTTCACTCATGAAGGGCGATTGAGACCTCTTGAAACGGGAGCTCTTTTGATTTATGCCTTATCAGATATTTACCGTCCCTTGTAACCTCACCGCGTAATGAAATTCCTTAAAACGCAACTTTCACATGCTAGTTTTTCAATAATTTTATTGTAGGCTAATTTTAATATTTAATTTTTTATTTAACCTTTATTAAGGAAACAAAAAAATATAAATAGTTCAATAATACATTAGTTTTAATAATAACTTAAATTTTGCATTAACCACTTACGTTACCAAACATAGTAAAATAATATATTTAAATTACGTACTACGTAGTGTCATTTTAACGAACGGAACCCAAAAAACCAAATGATGTTTTAAGAGCTCTCTCTGCTCTCTTTGCCTGCATGGTAGGCATGGTTTAAGAACAGCGTATACGTATAACGATGATGTTGATTAATATACGACGAGATCTTTTTTGATGGGACGGGTGCTGAAAAACTCGCTCCTAGCTGCATGGGTACGACAATCTTGCTTGTTTCTCCCGTTAAATAATCTCTATTTAACGGGAGCTGTGCTTAGAGGGCAAGAAAGGGAGTACATCAAATAGAACAGGTAATTAGTGACACCGAGACGTAACATCTAATGTCATAGTGTAACAACTTAGTATGTTATAGTGCTTATAGCTTAGATGTGTTTGAAAAACTAGGGTAGGTACCAAGATATAAATAGTTACAAATACCGATGATAAAGAGTAGTATAAGGATAGAGGCAATAACGGAAAAATTAAAATCCTGATTCCCTTCTACAGCAGACAATAACTTTTTACAGAAATACTAATATAATAAAGTAATCTATACTAATATTAAAAATGTAAAAGTCATCATGAAACTTTTTACATAGTATATATATTCTTGGTACCTCTAAAGAACATTAAAAAAAACTATTGTTTTTTTGCCAACGCTGGCAAAGCCGCGGGTAACAGCTAGTTATAAAATAATTTTAAAGAACATTCAACAATGTGCAATGTCTACATGTTAACAAAAAAAAACATATTGTATTTTAGACGTAGAAAGGAATGAATTCAAACAATTTTCATGGTCCTTTTCAGTTGATGTCAAAATTTTACGTGCTCTCAATATAAACGGTGCATTACATTTAAGTGAAAACTGCGACTACACTCAACGTACTTTCGCAAACATTTTTCACATAGAATATGTTGACTACAACTATGCCACATGCAAAAATTAAATTTATATTATGCGGCTTTGTAAGAAAAGGGGATTACTCGTATTTTAATGTTGTAATAGCGATGGATATATTGTATGCCATATTATGCACGTAATGTGTAAAATACATACGAATTTATAAATAGTATTAATGAATATTCGGTATATATATTAATATATATATATATACATATACATATTAATTTATCAAATCTTAATTTGTGGTGTCAGATATTTATTGTATAGGTTTTGTTTCATTTGTTTAGACTTTAGATCTAACACATCTTAGAGATGATAGCGTTGAATGGTAGTAGTTAGAAGTGTTTTGTTGGCTCACACCGCTTAAAGTCCTTACCGTCGTGAATTCAGGAGCAGAGTACGCCAGTTCACTCGACACTTTTGAAACTCCCACTCTCTGAACCGACAAACTTAGACGGCTAAATGACGGTTGGACTCTATCAAGTACAATGTGTTTTCTGTGTCTATTCCCTAGTTTTATATCAGCTAGATACAATTCAATATAAATAATACTTCATGTTCTATTTTTTAACGTAAAAATGTAAAAAAAGTAAAGTATCAACCCTTTATGTTCCACTGCTGGGCACCTCTCTCTCTCTCTCTCCGGGTCTCCTCCTCGAAATCAGGCGAGGAGGGTAATGGGCCAATAGTTCACGGCGCTTTCCTTCACCGGTGAGCGAGCGATGGTCTGGTGTATGGTGCACTTAGAAATTAGAAAAAACCCATTTCAAGGCACACACTTCAGGATCGAACCTGGAACCTCTCGCATAAGAGGCCGAGTCCATCCACCACTGGACCATCGTCCAGTGGTGACAGTTGTGGCGTATTAGGTTTTGTTTTTAAACAGAAAAACTTTTGTGGACTTGCTTAATAGCAAGCCTAGGGGCTACATTTCAAATTATGTAGGTATTTATTTTATAACAAACAGTAAACGAATATTTACTTATATAGGTATTATATAATATAATAATAAAATTAAAGTCGTCTGGTGAGGCAGCAGCGTTATAGGAACATTTGGGTAAAATATTGCATCGCATCCACGCTTGCACGTCGGTACGAACGTACATTTGCCTCTCTAATTGAAGAAGAATATTTCTGAATCTAAATTCACATCCAACACTAACATTTTAGAGGCATTTCGTAGTATAAATGTGAATAATTTTACATAATATTTATTTTGAATTAATAATTTTCATATTTCGTTTAAATAGATACTTAAGACTGAGGTACAGTTTATTCAAATATAATAAATAAACATACATATTAAATTATTAATCATATAAGGTAAAAACTAAAATAATATAAAAATATAATTTTATGGGCGTCTAGTTTAATTATGCGGTGAAAGTATAAAGGGCTCAAGCAAAAGGGAATAAGCTAACGAGCAAAACTAGTAACAGATTATTCTGAGTGTTTATATTGAGATAGAATTAAAACAATAATTCATCACAATCCAAAGGTTCCTCCTTTTCTATATATTAAATAATATTATAATATATATTCAATAATTATATTTATATTATTGTAGCAGGTGTTCATTAATGAACAATCTCATAATTATATTTTTATTAGTACATGCTTTTCCCAGTATTTAGCATACAATTCGGAGCATAATATCACACTTCCTGTAAACAAGTTATAAAAAGTTAATGAATAAAAATTAGCCTTAAGAACCTGAAAACGTTTTTATATCCCTGTTTTATGTCATCACAATGTTATTGGACGAATTCTTGAAAGTTAAGCACAGGACACACAAAGATAAAAACTAATGTTACAAGCACCAGACGGGTGTGACTGCAGTGGCGCCTAACGAATGAGCTATTAGTGAAGATTTTGACGACCTCTGTAGCTCAGTGGTTAGCTCGTTGGCGCACAAGCCGGAGGTAGCGGGTTCGAATCTCGCCAGGGAACACAAAAAAGTTTGTGCTCCTGGGTCATGGAGGTATATTAAATATGTGTATTATATAATAAAAATCTTAAATACAAGTATTAATAATAAAAAGTATTAAATGTCTGGTACCTAGTAGATTGACGTAGTGTAAAAGCGTCCATAGATATTTAAAAAAAAAAGAAGATTAGTAATAATTAAAGCAACATTAATAAATAGTAATTAATAATACGAATTATGTATTATAATGGATTTATTATATTGTTGCTAAATTATTGTTTAGAGATTATTGTTATAATAATATGAAGCATGTAATAAACAGTCAGTCTATTGATTATATAAAATTTGTATAAAAACAGGCCATTTTTTTATCAACAGAATTAAACAATATAAAAAAAAAACAATGATGGTCGTGTGGGGATTTCTACGAATAACCGTTGTTAGGGTGTTACTATGCCCAAACATATATTGTATGTAATATAAGAAATGTTGTGAAAAGTACTTCATTCTTGCCGTCAGTACAGAAATATCTTCTTTACTGAAAGTAGGACATAACAAAGTACCAACCTTTATATGTCCCACTGCTGGGCACGGGTCTCCTCCTCGAATACAAGCGAGGAAGGTAATGGGCCATAGTTCACCGATGCGCTGGCCCAATGCGGGTAGGTGAACTTCACATACCTTCAAAGATTTTCAATCTCATCAGGCATGCAGGTTTTCTCACGATGTTTTCCTTCACCGGTGAGTGAACGACGGTCTCGTGTTTGGAGTGCACTTAGAAATTTAGAAAACCCCATTTCAAGGTACATACGGGGAGTCAGGATCGAACCCGGAACCGAGTCCACCCACCACTGGACCATCATCGCTCTCCATATGTACCTTTAATGTCGGGACATAACATAATATGTACTTTAATGGTCGGTATGTTCTTAACGCTAATGCTGAAAGATCGAGAAATAGTCATTAAAATAGTAGCCGGGTGAAGGTCATTGTGACAGATCCAATCCAAGAATAAGCAATTTCACTAAGATTGATCAACTTTTAAAACGCTCACCAAAATCGTTAAGTTTTAGTTTATTAGTGAAAACATAACGAATTATACAACAAAAAGAAAATTGCGCTTTTTACTGATGTTTACCGAAAATTGTTTGTCATGCGTAAAACTTTTAAAAAAAAAATAGGGCAAAGAATTATTTAGCAACTAAAAGTATACAGTTATAAAACTCGGAAAATGTAAGTGTATCCCAAGCATTAGCGCTTAGATGAAACAAGTCGTTTCTTGTCGGAAAATTAAGAATTGTGTAATGTCCAACCGCAATTTTAAGTCTGTTTTATTGTTAGTTTTAACGGCTGTTGTCATTTGTGTTGTGGGTTGGTATTCGAGCGATTGCGGCCGCTAATAATAACATTTAAGAACACATTTCTTCGGCCACAAAGTAAAGAACGTTCTAATATGTTATCCAGCGACGATAATTCCGTTTTACTTTCATTGTATGAAATAGTAGAAGCAAATAGAATAAATAATCAATAGTTATTGTGATTCCTATAATTTCTCAAACATATTCAAAGGAATAAACTTATGTTTTCATTTCAAGGTATCGAAAAAAATACGAAATTTGATAATACAACACGGTTTTATCGAAGTGTTTGGACGCTGGACCAAATCTGATTGACGAGTTCCACACAGAGGCTTCGGAGTGAAGTTCACTTAGCCAATTTTCCAATCTAATCTGGGAAGAGAGAGATATTTGTATCTAACATTCATTAAATTTTCTATCCATATGATAGAATATAAAGATAAATTAGTTTTATTATTCGTTATTGAATACGTTATATTTTATCGTAAAAATAATACTAAAGATAATTATAATTTGACTAATAGTATGGTTCATTGTACAGTACCCGATCAATCAAAATGATTCATTATATCTTTACAAAACTTCTAACTGTGATTCCGTGTCTTATCTTCGCCAAAGAAATCACTCGAGTGAATCAAAGCCTCATTCCCAATAGTGATGCTTATTGTGTTATCGAGTGATTTTTTCTTATTAGTCATTACTTAGTTGTAGAGAATTTAGAATTATTTTTAACAACAGCCATGATAATATTATGTCCAAAAGATTTTTATAAATACACATTTTTATTAGTACACACCTGAATTAACGGCGCAAAGGCGTCTTTTAAAATTAAACTTAGAAAAGCGTCTTAACCCTTTAACCGCCCGACTACAAATCAATTGTCGTGCCCCCAGCGCCCGGCGCTGTGAAACTAAAAATATCTATTTTTGATGGGAAACAGCTTAATAAATAAAAAATCACACTAAACGAGTTGTGGTTTTCGGTCGGAGATATACGACGCATATTTGTCGGACAAATCCGACGTAAGCGGCTGAAGGGTTAATAATCTAAATATAACTATTATATAGCTCGTACTTAGAGTTAAATCCATGATAGTGTTACCACAAAATAAAAACGAATTGTTTGACAAATTTTTATTTTGAGATGCTACCAACACTATCTCCGATTATTTTACTAAATAATACATCAGAGCTAAATCTTTACAAGTAGATAATAAAGTTGACAATGCCATTTAAAGATCCAAATAAGACCAGACATTGAGTCATATCAATCGATGCTATATCGCCAATGAGCGTGGGCTCAGATCTTGTAATAAAATAAATTAAGCCACGGTTTCACAGACACACGCAGCGGCTACTCTACAATGAGTGTTAAAATTTCAATTGCAGTGGAAACAATGACATAATGGTCTAAGAGCCGTAGAAAATCGTCCTTCACCGATCCGATAACCAGATGAGACGTATTTTTTATCAAATATTTTGTATTAACAAATATGCCTATAATTACTTGCCTAGCCAAAATTGCTTATGGCTATTTTATACTACATTATAAAAATATGTCTCATCTGGTTATCAGATCAGTGAAGGACGATCTCCCGCGGTATCTCCTACTATAAATTTAATTGCAATGCAAAACTTGACAAACGTGAAACGTGCGTCGAGCTGTAATCTAGTAATAATTATAAGTAATCATTACTATGAATTATTTTCTCAATCCCTAGACATCTAGCATGAAACAATTTGATACGTATTAATATGTCCAGACTAAGATAAAATATAATATTGTGAGTCTACATATTTAAATAACTAAGAAACGCTTCATACACAGGAAGGTGAGAACTTTTCGTGCCTAAGGTAATTAAAGGCCACTTAGTGACAAGGGTGAGACGTAAGGATCCCTTGAGGTTTTTGCTTCGTTTACCGAGTGAGAGAACATTATAATGATATTAGAGAGACGGTTAAAAGTAATGAAACCTTATTTCCTTTTTCAAGTTTCACGGGATTTAAAAAAAACCTGTTGATAAAAAAAAACATTGAGGTACATTATTATATACTTATAAAAATTGTTTTTATGATGCCTTTAATATTGTGTTTCAGAAGTAACAGATTTCTGCAAAAAAAAATCCAAGTTGTTGAAAATGCAATAAAAATAAAATATAAAATTATCCCTCACCTTACATCATTTACTCTGAATCCAGCAAAAAAATATTCCCTATCAATATCTACAAACAAACCCACTTTCATAGCACTAAGGAAGGGCGTTCTCCACTTTCAATAGCCATACAATTAAAATTATGAAACAGGATATAAAATATCTTCGCAGCGGCATAATTATAACGATGAAGTGAATATCCAGATGTTTCACTTTAATCAATGTATCCAAAAATACAAATACAGATAATGTAAAATGTATATTTATGTCGCAAATAGCTTGTGAAGACATTTTAATGGGTTTGCCCTGGTATGTTAATAATATTGTCAAGAAACACATTCACAGCATTTTAATGTTTTTTTTTTATAAAATATAAATAGAAAAGGTGTGAACACATGGTCTAATCTTATGTTACTTATATTATAAAAGTGAAAGTAATGTATGGATGTTTGTTTCTCTTTCACGTAAAAACTGCTGAATGGATTTTAATGAAACTTAAGAATAATAATATAGCTTATACATCAGAATAACACATAGGCTATAATTTATCTGTACTTTCACGGGAACGGAAAGTTCGCGAGTGAAACCGCGGGACGCTAGTAGTATTAAGATTTTGATACGTTGTGTCGGATGCGAGTAGCAAGGGTCGTCTTGGCATTCATTTCAGGAGGCTTAAGTTGATCAAGAAGCCTCAATGCCTAAAATAAGGTTTTGTTATATAAAAAATTAAAAAGAAATTGACAATTCAGCGCTTAAGTGTGTTACTACGGAAATACATTTTAAAGTTACCTAGACGATAAAATCGAACTGTGATTGGTAATTGCATTCCGTTTGACAAAGTACATTGCCGTTTTTCAAATCAGTGTTGCGGCTGAAAGAAGTGGTCGAAATTGGTCGCCTGTTTTTTACGTGTGATTAGTTTGCCGGTGCCACGTTTGTTAGAAGCAAGGTCGACTATTTATGACTATTTTCAACCCCTTTCCATTTAAGGTTTGTTATTTATTTCCTTAAAACTTTCAAAGTTCATATAAAATAGGAAGGTTTAAAATACCATGATAGTTTTTCATAAAAAAATGAGCATATTGAAGTAAAAAAAAAATGGCTCATATTCAAAATATTTACAATTTTTGAGTTTAATAGTTCAGATATTCGAGCAATGTTTAAATTATAGCAAATAGCTCACGGAGGAGACTCCCCGTGATCACTGATAATGGAGGAAACTATATTTTAACACAATACATCCTTACATTCCTTACTTTTATGAAGTGAAATTAGAAATGTTTGTGACGCTTTCAAGCGAAAACTACTCAACCGGTCATCATGAAACTTTGTACACATATTCTCGGAGATACCTACTAGAAGTAACATGGGATACATTAAATAAAATGAACCTTTTTCTGCTAACGCGGGCGATGCAGCTAGTTAATAATAATCGCTATTCAATGAAAACTGGCATGTTGAGTAAAGTTAATTTCGATGCATACCCATTATACAAGGAATTTTATTCAGATGTGAAATCAATACGATTTTCACATTTATCTATCATAAAAATAATACGGTAACCGTAAGTTTTATTAGTCTTCTTCTACAAATTACTAGTATTCCATTAATTTTCAATATAACAAATGGAATTCGTTATTTAAATAAATTTATGTAAGGTCCGAAAACACAGTCAAATTTGGAACGAATAAAATGTGTTTTAAATATTTAAAAGCTTAAAGCATATTAAATGGGCTACGCATATTTAATATTTCACATACTCGTAACTGTCCTAATATAGTTTTGTCAGACGTTGCACAGATTATGTATGAATATACAACTTATCAATTAAGATTTTTTTTTGTAACGTCCAAGCGATGAGAGTGTACATAAAAATTGAAAAATCATTTTCAGAGGGAAGCAGGTCAAACATGAACCTTCTAGAACTAGGTCGTACTTCAATTTGCAACTAGTTTTCCTCACTTAACTTATACGAGATTTTTTTCCTTAAACTTACAACAATTTTGGTTTTTCAAATGTTCACCAGTGGGAGTGACGCGCTTGTACCGCGCTCATGTCTGCACGGATGCCCTCATTTTCTTGTTTCTTTCGTTGTTGTTGTTCCGTTGTTTCTCTCCTTCTTTCCAAGTATTTAGAAGAAGGAAAAGGCAGTTTGATTTTTAATAATAGTATATAATATATTATAATATAGCATCGAGTCTTATTACCCTTTTAGAGCTCATGATAGGCAACACCCTAACAGGGTTACGGACAGTCCACTATGCAGAGCATGCGTAGCGGAAGAAGAAACAGCAGCCCATATACTACTGGAGTGCACAGGAGTAGCACCGCTCAGGGCTGCCCATCTCGGATGCCCGAGAACGCTCCCTGAGATCTGCGCCGACGTCAAAAGACTGCTAGTTTTCTTGCAGGAGCTCAACTGGCAATAGAGAGTTCTTCAGGCTCACACCATGCAAAATAAGCGTCGAGTTGCGGACACCAGCCTGACCTCAAGTAAAAAGTAGGTCCAGGTTATTTATTTATGTTCATAAGTGACGTTGACCATTTTACAGTGTTTCATACAGGTTCGTACAAAACAAATATTACAGAATGTGAGGAAAAGAAACGCAGCTATAGATTATGAGAAAATAAAAGGAGATGAGATAATTGGCTTAATGTGATTAATGATACCTTTTTAGTATTTCACGATATACATACATTACTATTTTGGTACACTTATTTATTGAAAGTATTAATTAATATTAAAATACTAGAAATATACACAATGTTGGTATAAAATACGTATGACCCTATTTGATTAATGCAGATTGAAATCCATATTACAGTTTTTTCAGTTTCAGCTGCTTAGCAGCATTCGCTTAGAAAATATAAGTGAAATATTTTTAAAATAACACTAAATAACATTTAGTGTTGCCGCATCCGAGAATCCTCGCGTCTGCAGACGAGCGTAATAGGTTGTTCAGCTTTAAGTGTCGAAATAAGCAAGATTAGCGCCGCCACTGAGAGGGATTAATGCACAGGAAATCTATGGAGCGGCTTAATTTTAATTGCACAGGTTTATGAGGTAAATATTTTTCTCGTTTCCTATATAAAATACTTTAATTTTAACCAATAAATATCTTTTGCATCTAATACAGAGAAAAACTCAAAGCTCGAATATTCATTTGCGCATCTTCTCCCTTGTTTAGCTAAGTAAATGAATACCCTATTTATTTCTGTTTAAATTTATTACAAGTTTTTTTTTCATATAAAGTGCAAAGATTACATATTGATATTTGATACAGGGCCTGTTTCACAATCTCCAGCTATGTTCCCAATAGGCTATCGGCAACATATTTGACTCCATACTCTATCTGTCAAATATGTTGCCGATAGCCTATTGGGAACTTAACTGGAGATTGTGAAACAGGCCCACAGTCTCTAATATTAAATTAAAATACGACCGGTTTGAAAAAAATCTTCCGATTTTATTCTTCTATCTATTTAAAATTACAAAAATCAACGGTACCTACTTTAAAGTAGGTACCAGTAACTCTTTGTTGGGTTGATTTTAGCTTATTGTAAATTAAAGTTTAATCTGTGAGGAAAAAAAATTATGAATTTAAGAATTGAATAACAAAATTGTTAATGCTATTGCGATTACGTATAAAACCGAAATAATATGGTCTTACCATTTATTGGACGGGGTTTTTTTTGGTTTAAATTTTAATGGATTTCCCGTAAGCCGTCGGTAGCCGAGCCTTCCCGATACGTAGGGTGACAAGGAATTATATTGATTTGAAACAGTAATGTCGCTGGAAAAGTTAGTGAGAAATTTTAATAAAATGACGAAAATCGTAAACTAAAACTAGAAATCACGATATTATTTATTATGTATAAATAATATGAAAATATATTGCTTATGAAAAAATGTCTATTCACATTATTGCTTACAAATTACACATACTCTACGACCCATATTTTAGACATCACAAACTTAAAAATAACTTACTAGTTATTATAAATGTCACATAAACGTTTCAGTAACAATATTTACTAATTAATTTCAGTTAAATAACTAAAGTACACCAGCTAACTTAGAAAACTATGACTAATTCGTTCAAACACATTAGAAAACTAATGTGTTTGAACGAATTAGTTATTACCAAAAAAAAAAAAATATCCGATATAATATTATTTTTATCCACCTAAAATATTAGAGAAGATGCAACATAATATTGCGAGTACAGCGCTTTAATACAAAATAGCAATCAAAGTCAAAGTCATAATTTTTTATTCAAAATAGTACAATCAAAGTATCTTTTTGAAAGTCAATTGAGTCTACCACCGGTTCCAAAGCAAGCCCACTGAGAAGAACCGGCGAAACAAACTCAGTGTCAATCAGTTATGTTCATAATTAAATATATTGCTTGAATCGAATACATCGTAAACATGGTAACCCTAAAGATAAAGCCTCTTTTCTTAATTAACTTCGTTAATTACGTAAGTTTAGTTCAACCCAGAGACTCGAGTGTTTCGCTTTGTATTTCTTTGTTAATTTAAAAATTATTGCTTTCAGTACGCTCCTTGATTGTGTAATAAACTTTTTACTGACACATTTTCTGTGCTGCAATATAACTGTAAGGAGTGTCAATAAAGCAACAATGTGAAATTCAAAGAAAACATTACGTATTCTTAAAGATACGATAAAAAGTAAAAGGGTGTAAAGGCACTTTATACACAAGTAGTAGAGAAGTACAAAGCTCTTTAATATAGGTAATTTGCTGGATTGTTCCTTTTGCGAACGTGCGTGAAGTGTAATTTCTTTGAATCTTTTGACGCGAAATAAGAAAGCTTTTATGAGACAAATATTGCTCTTCAGAACGTTTGATGAAAAGAAATGTAGGTATGTTCCTAAAATTCTCTGAATATTTGAATCTTTGTTATATCAGTAACAATGTTTTTTTTATCTCCTCAGTTTCTATATTACTTACTGCTTTCATGCCCGATATATTATTTAGAACAAAATATAGTTGACGGAAATAACAAAATATTTTTTTGAAATGTATCTATTATATTATTTTTTCTAATAAAATATTATCACAAACTGTATAATGATTCGTTTAACTAACATAATTTCTTCTTACATGATACAGCGAACAAAACTCCGATCCAACTATCTAAATTCTCTTTAAAAACCAATATCGAATCTAAATTTAAATTAAAAAATGTAAATTGCAGTCACGCCTACTGCTTTTAGAGACTAATAACAATAACTTCGTATTCTAGCGGGGCTGGACAAAAAGTGCATTCTACACTATTTATAGCTTAGATGTGTTTACAGAAAATAAAATACGGAAACTGTGTTTATTCGCGGACTTAAGTAGTGCATTAATTTATCTGTAAATTACACAGAATGTTGTATTATGTTCTTTTTCATATATAGCGTTAATTGAAAGCTTGTATGACAATAGACGAATATTCGCTGCAAATTTTTATTACCAATGTATTTAATACTACATTTAGTAAAAAAAAAAATATTACAATCGGTAAAAGAAAACATCGTAAGCAAACCTATATGCATGATGAGATAAGTCTTATGGTGTATGAATGTCACTGACCTGCATTTCGGGCCAGCGCATCGGCGAACTATGGCTTAGCACTCTCCTCGTCTGTTATCGTAAGGAAACCCTGGCCTAGCAGACAGACATATAAGAATTGATATTATAGACTAACTAATTAATTTTAGAAATTATTAGGAAACTTCGCCATATTCTCACGTCGCGTCGTCTATACCGCAGAGTTAGACGAAGTGTTGGTCGGCCATTAACCAGATGGGTAGACGATCTCCTTGCAGTGGCAGGTCCGTGTTGGATGCGAGTGGGAAGGGATCGGTCGTCTTAGCGTTCATTGTTCATTGTTCAACAGTGGGCGGATAAGGGCTGATGATGATGATGATGAACCTGGGTCCAGTAGGTGAGGCTCATGCCTTGTCGTCGCGAGGACTGTTAGTGGCGGTAAGACAGTCCCTCTTTATGAGGAGTGGCCTTCGCAAGATCCAGCCGCTTGCTGAGATAATCCTGTTGCCTTCTGATCCGAGACTCTCAAAAGTGGTTGAAGCCGCATACAGATGGTTTAGTTCAGTATTTTCCTAGTGCAAATCCCCACATAAGTCCAGGAGAATAGCCCGAGGTAAGCCTGAATGATGCAAAAACATTAACCTGCGAAAAAAAAGGTACATGTTATACCAATTTGCCGTTTAAAACGAAACGTGCGTTACATGTACTGTATAATCATTTGGAACGTATTTAAATTTTCTTTCAATGTCTACATTAGGGCGGGCGCTGTTTCGAGCTTGTGTTTATCTTTACACAATTTCGAAAGTAGAATTTTAAAAAGCGTTTCTCTTACCCTTTGTTATCAAATACTGGATGTGCGCTTTTTTTTAGATAAAATTACATGTACGATAATGCCAACCTTTTGAATATTTGTGTTTCTAAATGAAATGATGAAATCAAGATGATTTAATCACACCAACTAGACAGTTGGTGTGTATAAAAGCTACGATTTATAGACATATATCGTAGCTTTTATAATCCGTTTCGTAATATTTCCACACAACAATCAGATTTTAATTTTGCCTACATTAATCAACTTGAAAGTTAATTCTTTTGACAGATATGCAGTGCATATGAATATTATTTTGGTTTCGTTAAATGACAACTGAAAAAGTTCATTCTTTTGCCCGTTGACCAACGCATATAAATATTGCGTCCTGATTAATTATTGTGGTGATAAATAAATGCACGTGTCGCTTTGCCGCACTTTTGGTCGCAGCGATTTGTCAGCCCGCCGCACTGCGCGGCATCACAGATGAGAATACTAACATGGATATACATAAATGCTATTGAATTATTATATTTATATTACATTTGTATTGACAATGCATCGCAAAAGACTAAATTGATTTGATATTTTCAATTCGCATCAAAAAGTCAAATTTGGATCTTATATGTTAGCCTATTACAAGCCCCGCTTCTAATATTTCGTAGAAGATAAAATAGTAGACTATTAAAAAAAAATATAAAAAGCAATCTTTACCCTTCATAAAAAAAAGTTTTTCATTAAAGTATGTTTTCACACAGTACAATAAAGATACATACATAAATAACATATGCATGACTGCAAAGAAAACATTTTATAAGTACCAAAAATTACTATGCTGTTCTATTGGTTATAACATATTGTCCGCTTTTTGCAGATAATCAATTTATTTCAAATTGAAGAAGGTAGTGCCATGCTGACTTACAGTCAAATTAGCTGTCTCGCTCACATGATACGGGCGTAAAGTGACAGCTGGGCTGTCTCTTTTCTTGCAGTTTGTGAGTCTATTGGGACGGATAGAGAAAAGGAGGCTAACGCAACTGCATAATTAATAACCTTTGGTTGTGTGGATATTTATGGGCGTGGATAGTCGTCAAAAGGCTTCAACTGTTCCTTTTCACTCCTATGCCATTAAAAATATGTTGTTAAATAGTTAAAATATAATTTATTCTTAGCGCATTTGTAAATTTAAAAAAAAAAACAATTTACCATTTTATATAATACTTTATCATTTTCTGTCATACAGATTCACTTAGGAAGATTATGTTGAAAGATGTAATATATGAAAGAGACCATACTTAGTACACTTTTATAAACTCTAACACTTAGTATAAAATATGTTGAGAGCTACAAGCTGTACTGTAGCAATGTTTGTAAATACGTAATACACTAGCCGTGCAGTAAGAGACGTAATTCATCTTAGCGCTATGAACACAGGGCCGAACTCTGTTTATGTCACGTTGTATTTCTGATCGCCTATTTCTAAATGCATTTTAATAATCAAATTATGTACTTATAGTACGAATAGATATTATATCTCTTATCTTCTTCTTCTCTTTTAGCACTATTTGGCAGTAAAATCGACGCAAATGCCGTGACGACAAATGGCATGACGCTGTAATATCACGCGCTATACTCTATTGATTATAATTTTTCTATAATAAGTTGTTGGTCGGGTGGTCCCTGTTGGCCAATTTTTTGAGATACTAAAAAAAATATTTTTTTTTAAATTTCTAAACTTATACTACCTTCTAATTTAGCTCGGAATCTTAAAATTAATAATTGATACTTATTCAAAAGTATAAATGCATCATCATCATCAGCCTTTTAATATGTGTAATGCTGAACATTGGCTTATCTCAATCAACGTCAAAACAACCGATCCCTTGCAACTAGCAATCAACACGGACCGGCGACTGCAAGGGGATCGTCTTCCCATCCGTCAGTTAAATAATAAATACATATATTTACAGTTTTTATAAATTTCGTCCTATGCCACATCCTTCTTACAGTCAAATTTAATATAGTATTAATTAAATATCACTCTGAAATGGGCGAGGGAGCCAAGTTAGATTACAATCAGCACTGAAAGTATTTTAAGTGTTAACGTTATCTTATCTAAAGGTAGCACTTGATTAACGGCTAAGTGAAGTTTTTAACGAATACCAGACAAAGGAATTAAGTCTTGGAAAATCGTATTATTATACAATAATACCGGACCCGCTGACGTTATCCTGTACATACAAGGTATTCTGGACTGAGTACCGAACCGGTCTCCGGTCTGAACCGGTCCAGCCGCTTAGGAGGAATTTGCTCACATACACACGCACAAAATAATTAAATATACTTCCTATTTTTGTGGGAGTAGGTACGGCAAATTAGATATATACAACTTGTATGTCACAAAATTAAAGTATGCGTTTTAGATATTATAAGTGTGAAAAAATTACCTAAAGCCGGCTCTGTGAAAGCTTAAGCTTTTCTGGTACACACGCCGTAGAAGGCGTGAAAATGAAGTTTGTATAAACGTCTTTTACAAAGAACTTTCTTAGGAAATGTGCCATTTTTAATATAAAATACCAAAACATGTTTAGATTTGGAATTTGTTAAAAAATATTATCATTACAGATATCGTCCTATTTTGCTACATATACTTTTTACAAAAAAAGGAAAAATAATAAATTTACAAAAAGGATTGTGTGGTTTTACGAAAACACGGTAAAAGTGAAACTTTTTTTCACGTAATAGACATTTAACTAAAAAACAATCATAATAGCGTGAAGCACTGGCACAAATAAATAATAGTCTATACATTACACGGTCAGCTGAATCGAAATGTAGCCGCCGTCATATTTTCCTCGGCTGCTCTGACGAGCGCCTTTCACTTTATCCTTACTCCGCGGCCGACCATCACGTGACATGCAACGCACAGACGAAAAGTTTGAAACGAAGTAGTAAAAGTTTCACTTAAAAAAAAATTACGAATAGAAGGAGTTAGAATTTTTCTAGGGTTTAGAATACGATACTGAAATAAATACTCAGTCTCTCATTATATAATTATATTTAGATCACTGAGGCGATTTCTTTACTATTATAATATGCTTGAATCGTTACCTTAAATCTAGTAAATGGTGATGAGAAATGAGAAATCAGAGAACTGTTGATTCTCGTCAAATAAACACTCCACTAAAATCATGAATATATTAATTTGTGAAGGGATATAATATCTCTTCACAAATACATAATGTTGTTTTCTCTTACATGTGCTGTGGAATATAAAATAAAATGAATCTATCATTGTATTTTTATTCACTCGTTCATATTCTTATATCGATTATAAATATAGAGTTCACGCAAACAATTCCAAAGATAGTGGATCATACATTGGCTAATAAAATACACCAAAAACAAAATATGTCAATGATTCCTTCTTTAGACGAGATACGTATGTGTTTCGTACATAGTGTGAATAATTTGAAATATTTTATCAGCAGATAGATATGAGTAGAATGAGTCTCATTTATTAAATGCTATTTTTATTAGTTACACTATTATTAATTTATATTTATTAATTTTTTATCACTATAGCTAATTTAGATTTCTTAAAATTTATTTTCTATTTTTAAGTTTGGTTTTCTATAAAAAGCGTGTCTTTAATAATTTTTTTACTTTTTTTTTGTATTTTTTAACGCAAGCTAACTCGTTTGAGTAATACTAAGTAACCAAATGCTATTGCCAAATATTTTAATTTTGAAGTTGAAAAAAATCATGAGTTTAACTGACGTCAAATTATTTAATATATTTGTGCTAATCAAGTTATTATGATCAGATAACTTTCTACCAATTTCATCATTTTTTTTTAAATTTTGAGTTATTATAATGCATTATATACATATATGACGGCGCGACGCCGTTATTAAATTACGATTTATTTTAATTCGGTAATATAAACTAAAAAAGGTTTTATTAAATTCTTAGATCGAATAAATCAAATGTTACTAAGAGCGGGTAACTCCGAATAGAGTAGTGGGTGTCACCATGGCGACCGATAACAGAATTGTGATCGGCAAGATGAGGTGTACACGACTAAACTATTGGCTCTTAATCTTGTTTGATCTTATTAAATTGTGTTTGATATTATAAGAAATTGTAAGAAAGTCAAATAATATAATGTTGGACAATACAAGTCTGTTGTTATTTTGATGTTCCTGTAGTTATAACGCCCACAAATGAATACAGCCAAGACCGCTACAAGGCCCCTTCTGATGTTCCGACATATATATAAGATTTTTTCAAACCATAGACAGGAAGAGATACTTCATGTAAACATTAGAACAATCTAGGCTGACACGCGCACAAAGGGACCACAGTGCAATTTCCTAACCAAAATATCAATACAATATAATATGATTATAAATAGTCCGGAAAACTCAAAACAACATAGAGCAATTTAAATACAATTAACTTCTTTGTAAAATAGGAACAAAACAATTAGTATTTAAGCAAAAGTCTTAAAGCAAGTCCAAGAAAGTAATGTCTATTTTAACAGAAACAAAATGATAAAATAAAAAGTAACTTCGCAAGAACTATCAAAGAAAATTCACTAACAAATTTTTACGGAGTTTACCAGTGAAGCTAAAGAAAAGCTCGCAAAGTACTAAATTATTCAAATTCCTTTGTGTATAAGGTACGTACCTAATTTTCCTTCATTGTAAGTTTTACTTTAATGATGTATGTACCACGTACTGGATAGTAATCATCCAACATGCTCAAGGTGAAGGTGCTAAATGCGCCTGCAATAACGCCCCTGTGCTCGCGTCGGGGTCAGGATAGGAAACTGGGCCCAGTGTGGCATGACGTCGCAGACATGCTGTATGAAAATCCTGGACCTTCAAAAATCGACTTAAGTTGGTCGCAGTAATTTTAGTTTAGGTTCTACAAAAAAAAAAAGCAACAACAACAATGCTCAAGGTTATGCATTGTAAGTCAACAACTGGCGGTCGCATGCATTGGATGCATGTCTAAGTTATCTAGATCTGCTCATTACCAACGACATAAAATATCCACTTTGGCTTATATCCTCACAGGCTTAAACCTATAGGCACTATTTTATATAACACTAATAAAATTAAGCCTTATTATCAAAGTAAATCATAAATCCGTGTATTATCCTAAAATAATAACGTTCACTTTACGGAAAATCGTTCCGAAAACGTTAAGGAAAATTTTAATAATAATGAAAGCTTAGGATTTTCAATTATACGCAACTTTCATTTTATGCCTTATTACGGTTGAGTTTGTAATAAAAAATCACATTAACATAATAATACATGAGCAGGTTCGTATTAACTAAACGTGGGCCTGAAACGGTGCTGAAAGTTGTATAATTGTATATATATACATGCCACGAGTCCAGATTGGCGCTAGCAGGCGTCGGGCATGCACGCGTGACAAACGCCCGATATGTACTGCGACAGATCGAGCGATTAATCGGTGATTTAGTGAATTCTAGTGTATGGGCTAACTAGTGATGTGTGCGTGAATGGATAAAAGTAAGTTTTTTTTCTTACTTTTTTATACATTAAATATTATTATAATATATAAATTTAAAATTATAAATAAATAAATAATTACTGTTCTATTTTGGAAATAGTAACTAACATTAAAATAAAACAATTTCATCCTATAAGCAAATAACAATCACAAAGAAATGAACTGTATATTATTATCGCTTTCTTAACAAACAATATGTGTCGCTATACAATACATGATAATTGTCTTGGTGCATTTAATTGCATGTGTACTGTACTGATACAAGTCTACTAAGTTATTGTTTGTTAATTATTGTGATAGTTACACAAACTATTGTGACAATTTATGCACAATGACCAATGTTAATGATATAAGGTTTAATAATAAATAAGAATAGTAATAACAAATAATTCAAAGGTGTATTTCTAAAACGTAAACGTGTTTGTTAATACTATTTATTTATATTATTATAATATTATAGTTTGATAGGAAAACTGGCACATAATATGTCACCTGCTAGTAACTAGTTTACCTAGACACAAACTAGTAATGAACAGAGAAAGCAGTATAGGAAGAGGGCGCAGAAATTCTCTGATGAATAATAATAAATCTTATAGGCTGTAAATTTTATCATCATCATCATCATCTATTGACGACAGTATCGTCATCAGCCTTTATCCGTCCACTGCTGGACATAGGCCTCCTTTAATGATGGACGCTAAGATGACTAAAGCCTTGCTACTTGCATCCTAAACGGACCGGCTACTGGAGTAAGTTCATCTTCCCACTTGATCAATGGCCAACAAACACTTCGTATACCTAAATATTATGGCCTCCACTCTTAAACCTAATTGGCCCATGTGCCATCCGTTTTCCTGAGTGTATGACCAGCCCACTACCACTTCAACGCGCTTATTCATCCTGTTATAGCTTAATATATTAAATTATATAAATTATTTATTTTTATTAATGTTATTGTTTTTTATATTATTGGCTGTAAGTACATTCATATTTTTTTTATGTCGCTGTGATAGACAAAAACGACAAACAGACGTTCAACCTAGTGGTAAGTGTTCGATGGCACGATTAAACAGTAACAGTAAGAACTGTAAGAGGTAGTGCCATGCTATTTTTCTACCAAATAGGGCTGACACGACCGGGGTGGTATCTCTCGCTTACATGAAATCGGCGTAAAGTGACGGCTATGCTGTCGCGTTTCGTGTGGTTTGTGAGTTTCTGGTAGTCCATTGGGGAGATAGGAAAAAAAGGAAGTAGCACAACGCATCTGCAAAATATTAATGGGCGTCAATAATCACAAGGCTTCGACTTTTCCTTTGCCCTTCTATGCTATCAAAAAATACTGCTTTACCTGGAACTAGCCCCGGATATATATGATGCAACGTCTTGGTATCAGTAATTGTTTGTCTTGCTCTCCTCTCTGAAATACAACAAAGCTGTACTGTGCTTTCACGGGGGAAATAAGCAACATAGACCAACTATGCAGCCGGGAGCGCGGCTCAGCGTATCCTTTCCACTTCTTAAGAGTAAATATGAGACAGATTTATGAATATCTTGAAAATAGTAGTTATTTTTTTTTTATTTAGCGTAATCACCACAAACACCCGCTACACCAGAGTATTAGCAGATGTGTTGCCAGCCTTTGAAATAGGACTATGCTCTTTTCTTAATAGTCCCTTAGTCGTCGTGATTTAACGACGAAGGAAGTGACTCATCGAAATTAAAAATAAACGATGTTACGTGGCGACAATCAAACAACTGTTTCTAATAAGAATGACTAACTTTATTAACACGATTTAGAAATACAGAATAACTATTACTAAAATAGATGTTGAACGTTTGATGACTTGAGGAATAATGAATATGGCTTGGGCAAGGTCGGGATCTTTTATAGGGATGATTGAACAGGGATGAAGTAGAAGGGATGTTTGTTAAGAGTGGCTATGGAACGTTCTACACGATAAATAATTATATTACTTAACTAACGAATGCTTATGGTGACATGAGATGCTTATTAGTTATGGTGACATCTGACAAGAGATATTTATTACAAGTGGCTATACGAGTGGCCATATGAAGGAATGTTTAACTTATAGAAGTGGTTTGCTTTTAGTTATGGTGACAACTGACAGGAGATATTTATTATAAGTGACTACAAGTGTGGCTATGGAAAGTATTTCACTATAATAACAATGTTGTTTAATATTTACAGGAACATGTGGTATAGAGAGTGATTAATGTTAATACTTAATGGACCTTATCTAACTTAACTAATGAGTGCTTATGGTCTATTACATAACACCTCCCCCCTTAAAACAAAGATTGGGCGGTTCTGCCCAAACTTTGGGAACCGGATGATGCGAAGGCGGCAGCTTGGGCGTCATCAGTGTCGTCGGAGTCTGAATCTTCGGAAATGACGGCGCTGGTAGTCGATGCTTCTAATGACGTCATCGGGATCGCAATGTTTGCAGCGGTGTATTGTCTTCTTCTATCGAAACAACTATTAAAGATTTGGATGCATCTACTGTCTGTTTCATGTCGCCTCCGGATTGATCTTCTCGGGAAGCGTTGACAGATTTTGTACGTCATGTAGGCTAATACAACAATTCCGATTACATACGATAACCAGGATAATTTATTGGATTGTTTTTCAATAAATGTTCTTTCTTTGTAAGTTTTTATCTTTGAAGATTGCATCTTAACCTCTTCTTTTATTGATTGAAATGCGTCCGTTGATACATTATTGATGCGGATGGGTATAAGATGTGGAGATGGCAACAGATCTTGTGAATTCTCGCAATTATTTTCGATGTCCACGGTTACGATCGGATGACTAATGTTTAAATAATTTTCTTCAGATGCAGTGAGTGTTATAAGGTTGGAATAAAACTTGCAGCCTCTATTAAGTTTCAGAACGCCGGCACCGTGTAGATTAATGTGTGTTGTGGTTTCTCCACATTGAAGAATCGATGCAGATTCCTCTTGTAGTATATACACCCATTTGTTTGTGGAAACAGGCAAGAACATGTTAATTTGAGCTGAGAATGTCGTTTGTTCACACGAACTGAGTAGATTCTTATTGGTATGTAGCAGTATCGCCATTTCACAGATTGGTTTTGAATGAAAGTTGTAGACGGGTAAGTTGCACACCCATTTGGTTGATGCGTAGCTTTTGCACTCGCTGATGGAGCTCGTCGTGACGTAGTGTTGCCTTGTGGGATTTGTAGCCAAAAATGTTTGCTCGGGAAGGATTGTGGAGTAGAAAGATGAATTAGGATGTATTATAGGAATGGAATATAGATGATAAAGAGTGAATTTATCGGGTCGGACTAATGGAAAATCAAGTATGTATGTCAGTTTGTTTAAATAAACATATGATGTTACGGAAGCGGAGTCTAAGATTTGGTGGATGTTATCTAATGTAACAGGGAGTATTAAGTTTTTATCGTTCCTCATATGGGAAGACGAGAGTAGGACTTCGTAAAGCTTATGAATAGAGATAACTGAAGGATGCACTATTCCGGATTTAATAAAAAGAATTGAAGAAAGAATTTCATCGAGTTCCGTCTCTAAGGACATGACAGATTCGAGTATCTGCATAGATATAGAAGCAATCTCCTCAGAAGTTATTAGATCAAAAATGATTTTATTAGTTTTATTTAAATGACTGGATATTCTTTTAAGGTTCTCATTAAGAGTGTATTCATCATAGGATATTTTGAATATCGATTCATTGAAGTTGGTTTTAGTAGATGATATTATTTATAAAACTAAATTATTGTAAAGTTTGCATATAATAAGCTATATTATAATTTTAATGACCGAACAAATAATAAAACCTAAAGTATAGATATTGTAAAATAATGTATAATTATTATAAGTATGAAACGCTTTAAATATTATATAAAATATGATCTAGATCTAGATATGATAATAGTCGTGATAACATAAAAAGTTTTTTTTTTCATAACTTAGTTATTTTGTGGGTCTTGGAATGATGTATGCAGTGGTCGCAAACGATTGGCATGCACAAGATGATTTTTCCCTGATTTTCTAATGATGTAATTTTCGTTAAACCCTTTACGGATGATTTCGTATGGGCCGTCCCATTTGATGTCTAGATTATTTGGATTCTGTACGCGTAACATAACCTTTTCGCCTAACTTAAAATCGGCTACGTTTTTAATATTCCTATCGTAACGTTCTTTGGCCTTTTCTTTCATGGATTGGATATTTTCTAATGCTATCTCTCGGGATATCTTGAGTCGTTCGTTTAAGTCGTTAAGATAGTCATTTGTTGTATATTCATTGTTGTTATCTTTAAGAGTATAAAGGAGACGGGGTTTAAAGCCAAAGAGTAACTCATGTGGAGTATAACCTGTGGTCTGATTTAAGGAAGTATTGTGACAGATAATAGCTAAGGGGACAATTTGGTCCCAGTCACCTTTACTTCGTTGATGATACATTCTAATGTGATCCCGTAGAGTTGCGTGAAATCTTTCGAGTGATCCGTTTGTTTGAGGATGGTAAGCTGTGCTAAAGGTGTGTTTTGCTCCAAGTAATTTCATTAAATGTTTTAAGATATTATTCATAAATTCTCCTCCTTGATCGGAATGGAAACGTTTAGGGATACCGTAGTGTTGGCAAAATACAAGGAGTGTTTTCGCTACTGTATTTGCTTGTTTATCGGGTATAGGATACGCTTGAACAAATCTAGTCAAGTCATCCTGAAGGGTTAAAATATATTTGTTAGAGTTACCTGTTATATCTGAATATGATACTAAGTCGATAGTGACTCTCTCAAAGGGTTCAGTCGAAGAAGAAGTTATGACCATAGGTGCTTTGTAAGTTTTACGCTGAATTTTATTACGTTGACAGGTATGACATTCTTCAATATATTTTTTTATCTCATCTGTCATCCCTTTCCAGAAGTATTCTTCACGAATTTTGCGCGTTGTTTCTATGATACCTCTATGTCCGGCAAGTGGTTCGTTATGAAAAGTTTTAAGGATTTCAGGGATTTCATCCTTACTGGGGTATTTTACTTTATTTTGACATATAGTTATCTCGCAATCATAACAATCTGCTAGATACGCCGTAATATGAAGTTGTTGATTACCAACTAATTTACAGGTGGGATCCTTCGTTAGATCGGGAACGCAAAGTGTATTGAAGTTATGATTTTGTAAACATGATAACAAGGTTTTAAAATAGCTTTCATCGTTCCATGGGTCGAAGTGCGTGGGTCGTGTGACGCCAAATATAATGTTTTGTTTTTTTTCCGAGACTAATAAATCTGTCTGGTATAGCTTTCTTAAATTTTTTAAGTAAGTTGTCCACTTGAGAACACAGACTTATGGCTTGGTTGAAAGTGTCGTTTTTGTCCGAGACTTGAGCTGATATGGGAATAAAAATGTTTTTGTGACGTTCGTCTAAGAGGGCATCAGGTGATATTTTAAGTTTAGGAGTTTTAAAGCTATAAGTTGGAATTGACATGAAGTGTTCATAATTTAATTGCAAGTATTCATCGGGGTCGTTGAAAGTACGGTCACAGTTGTTAGTCATGTTGATAGTCGTCGTATTCATTACTGGAGGGCGTGAAAGGGCATCAGCATTGGTGTTATTTTTACCAGCCTTGTACACAATAGTATATTCGAACTCTTCTAGCTTTAGTCGCCAGCGAACTAATCTACTACCTGGGTCTTTGACAGAAAATAGCCAAGTTAATGGTTTATGATCTGTAACGATGGTGAACTTTCGTCCGAACAAATAAGGTCTGAAATGCTTCACAGCCCAGACAATCGCGAGTAATTCTCGTTCAATAGTTGAGTAGTTACTTTCAGCTTTGTTGAGAGTTCGCGAAGCATAAGCGATTGGTAAGTCTTTGCCAATATCACCTTGCGAGAGAACCGCGCCTATTGCGTAGATAGAAGCGTCAGTGGTAAGGATAAATTCTTTGCTGAAGTCAGGGTATTGTAAGATCGGAGGGTTTGTAAGTAGGCGTTTGCATTCATTAAAAGCATTTTCTTGTGATTCGCCCCAAATAAAAGGAACATCTTTCTTAAGTAACGCAGTCAAAGGTTTTGTAATTTTGCTGAAATTAAGAATGAACCTACGATAATAACCCGTGAGTCCCAAAAAGGCTTTAATGTCTTTACAGGATTTTGGAGTTGGAAAGTTTTGAACGGCTGTAACTTTCTCTGGGTTAGGTTTTACGCCGTTGCTTGAAATTATATGACCTAGATAAGCTACTTCGTGTCTTAGGAATTCGCATTTATCTGGTTGGACCTTGAGATGAAATTTATTAAGTCTAGTGAAAACTTCACGAAGTTTTTCTTCGTGTTCTTGAAGACTAGAAGCAAATATTACTATGTCATCGAGATACACGAAACAACGTTCGCCTTGTAAGCCATAAAGGATGTTATCCATCACACGCTGAAATGTTGCCGGGGCATTTTTAAGTCCGAATGGCATGCGCAGAAATTCGTAATGTCCGTATGGACTACTGAAAGCGGTCTTAGGTATGTCTTTAGGGTCAAGTTCAATTTGGTGAAATCCTGAAACGAGATCAATTGTCGTAAAATAAATCGAATGTCCTAATTTATCCAGAATGTCAGTTATGTTTGGGAGGGGATAGCTATCGCCTATGGTTATCTCGTTTAATTTTCTATAATCAATAACCATACGCCATTTTCGCTTTCCTGAAGCATCCATTTTTTTCGGAACAATCCAGATGGGACTTGTCCATGGTGAAGTGCTTGGCTTTATTATATTTTGGTCTAAGAGTTTTTGTACTTCATTTTTTACTACCTGTTCGTGGATTTGTGGGAACCTATAAGTTTTTGAGTGGATGGGTATTTCAGATGTTGTGGGAATTTGATGTTTGGTGTGATTTGTGAACGTTAACGAGTCGCCTTCGATAAAAAATATGTCTGGGAATTCGTCGATAATTTTGTTAAGAGACTCATTTTCTTCTTTATTTAAATGGTCTCTCCTAATGAGTTTATGTACTTGGGTATTGCGATCTGTTCTGTTTCCTATGTTTGTTGCGTTAATGTAAATAGTTTCGTTATCTAATGACCCTATATACTCTGTCGTTCTAATAAGGGGAATATCAATTATTTGGTCCTCGTTTGTTTTATTTAAACAGGTTACTAGGAATGTATGATTAATGATGCTTACAATGGCATTTGGGATGGAAATACCGTCGGCAATTTCCTGTTTATCAATAATAGCGGTCCCTGTTTCTATATCATTAGTTATACATGTGATTACGGTTTCAGTCCTCTTATTTATGAATTGTTTGTTTTCCTGAAATTGGATGTCCTCACCAAAATGGAATAGCTTATAACTACGTTCACCTACATGCATAGTTTTTGACGCGACGTAAATGTTAACGCCCGATTTCGACATGAAATCTAGACCAAGGATGCCGTCTGCTTGTATGTTGAGGTCCGCAACGTAGAATTTATGTTTTTTGAAATTGTCAAGTGAAACTTCAGTTATACCGTAGCTGCGAACGGGACTATCTTTTCCAGATACGCCTATGATCGACACGATCGTTGATTTATCTAAAACGTTTCTGCCTATCTTGTCTTTCCGCAAGACGGATATTGCGGCCCCTGTGTCAATTAATAATGTAATTGGTTCACCGTCAACGTGAAATTTACAATATAATAGATCTTCCGGCGGAATATTTAACGCGGAAATAGAAATGAGTTGAGGCTCAGAGACGTTGATTTTAAAAGAATTAGAATCGAATCTTGATTTGGATTTTGATTGAGGTCTAGATTTAGCTTGGATACTAGAAATTGAACGAGATTTAGACTTAGATTTAGATTTTAATGATTTAGAAAAGCCGCGTGTTTGGGGCTGGCTACCCTGTCCGTGGGCTGTTGAATTTGAAGAAGATAAAGATGCTTGACAGCCGAGAGTTTGGGGCTGGCTACCCTGTCCGTGGGCTGTTGAATTTGAATTAAATAAAGATGCTTGACAGCCGAGAGTTTGGGGCTGGCTACCCTGTCCGTGGGCTGTTGTATTTGAAATGAGTTCAGTAGTTTGTGTTGACACATCACGAGTTTGCCTGCGATAGACTGCGTTTAATTGTGTTGATACGTAACGCTTCTCACAAACTTTATTTAGACGAGGAACGGTATAATTTAATGATGTATTTCTTCTACCTAGATTTCGGCTTGGTAATCGTTTGCGGAACTCGACATCTGGGTCGATTGGAAGTGAGCTGAAGCGGTTTCCATCGAGTCGCCCTGTCCGATGGCCGCTAATGAGTTTAAATGATTAACGTTTATTTTGGGGACTGCTTTAGATGATGATGATTGATAATTTTGATGTGTTTTATTTGTGTACAATCTTTGGTTGTTAAATGCGCGTTTACGACTGTTGATATATGTGGTTAAAATAGCAAATATTAATCTATGGAGTAAAACCTCTTTTATTTGTCACATTACATATACTTTTTCTTTATGTCAGACACGTGCGTTTTTTAAAATTGTTAAAATAATTGAATATAATTTTATTTTGAGTTCACTTCATCAAGTATTTTATTTACCCTAAAACCTCTAAATTCCAATAGGTTATGGGCCCAGGTCATGTTTCAACTTGCATAAGTAATTAATATTAATAGTAAAAGTTTTTGTCAAAATGGAGCCGCGAAGTAAAAGAAATATCGCATAAGGTCACTACAGAAGAATTGCAGTTATTGTCTATTATTGACGAAGAACCACCACCAAGACCAGATAACGAATGGATTAAGAAGAATATGCTGGCAAAAGGTACCATTGTGGAGTACTTGAGTTTGTGGAGTACACATTTTTAAGCTTTGCGAGAGTTCTTCTACTGCTAAATCCATAATGGCGGAGTTAGACAAAGTATATGAGCGGAGGAGATAAGCGACTCAATTGGCATTACGCAAGCAATAACTTAATATGAAACTACAGCCAGATGTAGCTAATCGAGCATTTTAACAATTTCGATAATATTATTATCGAATTGATATCGGCTGGTGCAAAATTGGACGAGATGGATAAAATATCACATTAATTATTATTAACTCTACGACACATCATACGATGCCGTTATAACTGCGCTAGAAACACTAGGAGAGGGAGAATTGCATCTATCTTTCGTTAAAACTCGTCTCCTAGATCACGAAGTCAAAATAAATAATGCCACAACGACTGAACTCAAAATTTTACATACATCAACATAAATTTAAATAGCAAAACAAAATTGGATTCGATAAAAGGAAATCATATAATTATCATAACAAGAAGCTATACACCGGAAATGCATCATATAAAATTTCAAAGTTATATTGCGATCATTGTGGAAAAAAAAAATCATATGAAAAAGGATTGTCGATTTTTCAAAAAATTATAACAAAATGGAGGTAGTAGCGGCAGTAAAACAGCGGCTGCAAACACTTTGCAAATTAATAACGATAACGAGGACAGTTTCGCATTTATGTTTTCAACATGTAAGTTATCAAATTCTCATCAAAATTCAATTAATAATATTGTTTTCATTTTAGATTCAGGAGCAACTGACCACGTTGTGAATAGTAAGGAATTATTCTCGACGTACTCGGAATTAAAAATACCGATTAAAATTGGTATAGCCAAGAACAATGAAAGCATTCAAGCTTTTGGTAAAGGTTAAATAAATGTAACTAGTAATTTAGGTTTTCAAGGGAAATAGAAAATGTACTATACGCGCCGGAGGTGCCATATAATTTAATTTTGGTAAATCGTATTGAGCAAGCAGGTATGGTTGTTATATTTAAGAATAACAGTTTTATATTTACGATAATAACCAAATATGTTTTATGCCCAGTGTCGTCAGTTGTTAAGGCCTCGAAGGGGGTTATAAAAAGAGAGTGGACTGTATTTAAATATAAATATTTATTGTGAGACAACGAAATGCCCGTATGCTGGTGCGCAACAGCTGGTGGCAGTCTGGCGGCCGAGCGATCGTGCGCCGCTCACCGCTCCTCCCGTGCGTTGACCCCGCTGTCGCCCTGTCACCGCCCGACGAGGCCCGAATAGGCACGATAGGCGCCGACATACTCCCCGGGTTGACGTCAGTCGTCAATAGGTAGAGGACAGAGGCAGTTGAAGGCACGACGAATGGTTCCTTTCTTCGTCTTCACCTCTGCTACTCTTGTGACTCCGTCCACGCCCGGGTAGGTCCTGGAGACCCGACCGAGACACCACAGCAGCGGCGGTGTCGTCTTGTCCTTGATCAGGACCATGGATCCCGTCTTCACTTCACCTCTGGAACTGAACCACTTGCATTTTTGCTGAAGTGAGGAAATGTACTCATTATGAAAGCGACGCCAAAAGTGAAGCTGGATGTACTGGATCCGCTTCCATCGTTCCAGAGTCGTTATTTTGGCGTCCGTCGTCTGAGAGCATGGCACAGACAAGAGTGGCCGTCCAATTAAAAAGTGAGCAGGTGTTAGTGCCGAATAATCAGTGGGATCGGATGATAATGGAGTAAGAGGGCGCGAATTTAAGACCGCCTCTATAAGAGAGAGACAAGTGACCATCTCCTCGAAAGTGAAATGTACGAGATGCAATAACCGTTTTAAATGATGCTTACACGATTTTACAGCGGCTTCAGCCAATGAATTAAAATGAGGACTGTAAGCCGGTGTAAAGACGAATTCGATACCCTCTTGCGCGATTTCAGATGCAACATTTGATGAACGTAAGAACCTGTAGATTTCGTTCGCGGCGCCTATGAAATTTGTCCCGTTATCAGACGTGATACTTCGAGGTTTACCCCGACGTGCCACGAACCGATTAAGAGCGGCCATGTAAGCTTCGGTAGTAAGATCAGTGACGAGCTCCAAGTGGACGGCTTTTACTGCCGAGCAAACAAAGATGCACATATAAGATTTTGTAAGTTTGCAGCCGCGTCCCTTGCGATCGGCCAAAAGTACTGGGCCAGCGTAATCTACATAGCAGTTCAAAAATGGGAATTCGAGACTAGTTCTTGAGCTAGGTAAATGACCCATTATAGGCTGTATGTTTTGCGCCTTGTGTCTGAAACATTTTATACATTTATTCACGACAGACCTAGCTAATATTCTACCGCCTAGAGGCCAAAACGACTGTCGAATGTGACTTAGAAGTAATTGAGGGCCAGCGTGTAGAAGTTTTAAATGTTGCATTTGAAATAATTTGATTGTGAAAATGTGCTTACTACATACTACGATGGGATGCTTGGTACTGAAGTCGTAGGGGGAGTTATCGAGCCTCCCGCCCACGCGGATGAGATCATGATCATCAATGAATGCTGATAAACGAATGAGTTTACTATCACGAGCCAATTTTTTCCCAGATTTTAAAGTTTTGTAATCGTCAGGAAACATGTCTAGCTGAGAATAATGAATTATTAAATTAAATGAATTTTGTAGTTCTTTTGTCGACAGATTGCCACTTAATTTATTTTTATGTTTTAAATTGTAGATGAATCTTTGTAAATATGAGATTATGTTTTGTACCTTTGTTAAAGATGAATGTTTTTTTAATAAATTATATATGATTGATGAATGATTGGTGACGTCTGAATGATGAATATTACATGAATGATTACTATTGTCACTAATGAAATGCGTTACTACGTCCGGCAAATCGTGTTTCACTGTATTAGGCATTTTTGGCCATTCGTTTTCGCATCGTAATAAAAAAGATGGTCCGGACCACCACAAAGATGAGTCTATGATATTGTTGGCGGATAGACCACGGGAAACAAGATCTGCCGGGTTGTCCCTCGACGGTACGTAGCTCCAGGTATGATCACGCGTGCTCTCATGTATCTCGTTCACTCTGCTCCTAACAAAAGGTTTTAATTGGTTAGAAGGAGTGGAGAGCCAGCCCAGGACTATTGTTGAGTCGCACCAGAATTTACATCTAAGAATGGGTATGGTAAGCGATTCTTGAACCCTAGTACACAACCTTGCACCTAACAAAGCTCCGCAAAGTTCGAGTCTCGGTATGGTAGTTGACTTAATGGGCGCTACACGGTTTCTAGAGACTAGAAGTTGTACGCCTATGCAACCCATTGTATTGCGTGAACGAATGTAGACACAAGCACCGTATGCCTTTTCTGACGCATCGGTAAAGACATGTATTTCGTGCATAGTAGAGCCTTCACGCAAAACCCAACGGGGAATTTTTAAAGTATTTAATGCAATTACCGTTTCTTCGAATGTAGACCATAGATTTTTAAAGGCATCGTGACGACGAACCTACCATCATTTTTACGAACGGTAGTTTCATGAAAAATTTGTTCACACAATCGTTCCTCAAGAGAATGTATATGCTTGGGTGACACATTGTCAAGCTCCCAAAATTGAGTAAGATCGGGAATGACATTGGAATGGAAGCATGGAGTATAAGAAAAATTAGACCTACTGTTAGGTTGTAGGGAAATACTACCTGACACTAACCATCCGAATTTGGTTTCTGATAGTTTTGGAAGATTTTTGCCTAAGTCAATAGTATTGTTGCATAACACATTCCAAAATACTTCTGCCCCTACCAGGATATCAACGACCGACGGAACATTAAAGTTCGGGTCCGCTAATTTAAGACCTGTAGGAATAGGGACATTATTGATGTTCACGAAAGAACACGGCAGCAATTTTGTTATTTCGGGCAAAATGTAACACTCGATATCAACTTTGAAGGCACAGCATAAAGACTCTATTGTGAGGTGACAAGACTGTGTACTAGTGGATATGTGATTATTAATACCCGTTACCTTGGTGCTCGTACCGCGTCGTGACAAACCCAGTGTATCCGACAAGCTCTTAGTTACGAAGTTCGCCGTACTACCGTTGTCCAGCAATAGACGTGCAGTGTACTTCTTACCCGTCGCGCTGATCACGTTCACGAGCGCTGTGGACAGTAAAACATGCGCAGAAGTAGCAAGCTGCATAGAATTGGCTGATAGCACAACATTAGACGTAGAAGGCGAAGCCGAAAGCAAAGCAGATGGCAAAGGATCAGCAAATTTATTGGGTTCATGTGCTTCTAAGTGTAAAAGCGTATTGTGTTTTTTATTGCAATATTTACAATGCGAAAGCTTGCATTGTTTAGAAAAATGTCCAAAGCGTAAGCAATTTTGGCAAACATTGAAATCATTAATTTTTTGTATGCGATCTTCTATGCTAAGATTTCGAAACGACTCGCATTTAAACAAAGCGTGACCTTGGGAGCAAAGAGGACATTTATTTAACTTATGTAATTTTGTATTAATTTTTTTGTTGATTTGAGTGAGTTTTGAGTTGTTTGTGTGATTATTATTTAAGGCAACAATTGATTTATTTTGATAAGTATTCAACGTTTGATTAACTCGAGCTGATGATGATGTTGAACTAATATTAGATTCAACGGATTCCAACCAGTCCGCTCGTCTATTTAAAAAGGTACAAAATTGTGATAAGTTGGGATTATCAGAGGAAAATGTATTTCTGTGCTCTTCCCAATCGCGACTGGTTGTCATGTCTAATTTTTTAACCATTACATGGATCAGTATAGTATCCCAGTGTTCAGTCGGTTGGTTTAAGGATGTAAGTGCCCTGACATTCTTATTTATTACGTCGACAAGATTGCGTATTGAAATACTCGACTCCCTGCTTATTGGCTCGGTATCGAACAACGCTTGAATATGGTTACTGACAAGAAGACGATTATTATTGTATCGTTCGCACAGCAAATCCCACGCAATTATGTAGTGGTCGCCTTTAAAATCTATATTTTTAATAATTAAAGCTGCGTTGCCTTGAAGTGCAGCGCGCAAATAATGAAACTTATTTATATTATTAATGCTAGGGTTGTCGTGAATTAATGACTTAAATGTGTCTCTGAACTCAAGCCAGCACTGATAATTCCCATCAAAATGAGGTAAGTCGATTTTTGGCAAACGTACAAAATCATTCCTATTGGAAATATGTGCACCTGAGTTAGCGTCTCCGAAGCCCGCCTCGGACCCCGCACCGTTCGATGAAGCACCGAGCAGGCTGCGCGTGAGTGCCACCAGGTCGAAAAACTGACGGTCGAAGTCTTCACGTTCCGCAAATGCTGCATCGGCATCGTCGGCAAGAATTTCAATGTGGGTCTGTAAGTCATCAAATTCTGAATGTAGGGTTTCGAATTTGTTAAAACGCTCCTGTAAGCCTAGCCGCTGTAAATCCGATACTTCGGGACCACTTTTAATTAAATTTAAAAAATTATTATAAATTGTAAGCTTTGATTTAATTGAACTACGTTTTTTAATTAATGTTTTAATGTTATCTGCCATTATTTAGGTAAATCGAATGTGAAAATATGAATTAAATCAATAAAAAATAGTAAATATTAAAAGTAGGTCACTTGAAATTCCTTGTCTAACGGTCAATCGTCCGTTACAATGCAAGGACAAAGGATTGCGGTCAAAGTCACGTTCAAGGACACGACAACTTACTCGATGCGTATACGACTGAACTAAACAATGGATTTGTAATGCATTCAAGTTATTAGTAATATTTTATTTGTAAATATTTTAATTTCTATGATTTTAAAGATTAGAAAGTCACTAATAATTATTTTCGGCAAAATATTGAAAAATTAAGGGAACAAACTTTTTAATTGGAACGAACTCACTCAAATACTGTAAATATACTCCCAGAGAAAGACACCAGCTTCTTGAATTGTTGTCTTGCTGCAGCTACGGGAACGACTTCTTTGTTCTCACTTGCTGTGTTCGTATTTTAACGGTCAAATCTGCCGATGTTGACGTTCCGAATTTCAGCTTTCGCGTCGAAAAACCAAATCCTCTTCAAAGGCTCGAAGGACCAATGTTAAGGCCTCGAAGGGGGTTATAAAAAGAGAGTGGACTGTATTTAAATATAAATATTTATTGTGAGACAACGAAATGCCCGTATGCTGGTGCGCAACAGCTGGTGGCAGTCTGGCGGCCGAGCGATCGTGCGCCGCTCACCGCTCCTCCCGTGCGTTGACCCCGCTGTCGCCCTGTCACCGCCCGACGAGGCCCGAATAGGCACGATAGGCGCCGACACAGTAATAATTCATTTAAAATAGTATTTCAAGTTTATAAGCGATCTCAACATAATTGAAATTTATCTCAAACTTCTATATCTTACAAACTATGGCATAAGCGTCTTGGTCACTTGAACAAACATAAATTTAATATTCTAAAAAAAAATGTAATTGATGATAGATATCTAATTGATGATATTGTGTCTAACGATACATTATGTGAATATTGTATACTTGGTAAACAGTCGCGGTTGCCCTTCGCAAAATCAAAAGATAAATCAGTTAAAAATAGGCCACTTTTTATAATTCATTAAAATATTTGTGGCCCTATAACACCACCTATATTTGACGATAAAAATTATTTTGTTACTTTTATTGACGACTTTACGCATTATACAGTAACGTATTTGATACATTCCAAATCTGAAGCATATAAATGTATGAAATATTATGTAGCAAAATGTGAAAATCTATTTAATTCTAAGGTTGTTAATTTATATTGCTATAATGGCCGAGAATATCTTTCAAACGAATTCAAAGATTTTTGTGTTGACAAAGGGATAATGTATCATTTAACGGTTCCTAACACCCCACAACAAAATGGTGAATCAGAAAGAATGAATCGTACATTAACCGAAATGTCTCAGACATTGGTAGCAAGTGCGAAATTAAATAAAATATTTTGGGGTAAAGCTGTTTAAACAGCTACTTATTTAACTAACATACTCCCCACAAAATCTCTGATAAATAAAACACCATATGAAATGTGGCATGGTAAAAGGCCGAAAATAAATAATTTAAAAAATGTTTGGTTCTACTGCATACGTTCATTAGAAAACTAGAAAAACTAAAATTGATGAGAAATCTTTTAAGTCAATATTAGTCGGTTACGATGTTAATGGTTATAGATTATTTATTCAATATCGAAAATAATCAACGTTGCAGTAGTGACAACATTGAAATTATCTCTAAAATTAGTAAGCCCGAAAGTGATTCGGCAAAGCTAATTATAGATCAACAACAAGATTCTTTGAATGACAATTCGTTGGAAGGTCTGCCGAATACCAGTAATTTAAGACGTAGCGAAAGTATTCGAGAAACACCCCCGAAAAATTATACGCAAATGCACAATTCTGATTTATATTTATCTCTTATTGCTACGCAATGTTTACCTACATCATATAAGGATATTTTTGATAGACACGATTCTGACAAGTGGTTGAAAGCCATACAGAATGAAATTGAGTCACTTCCAAGCAACCAAACATGGACATTAGTCATTAGACCTAAAAATGTTAATATTATAAGTTGCAAGTGGGTTTTCACAATTAAAAATAATGAATTTATAAACGATACTATACGTTATAAAGCTTGAGATACAAGATTATGACGAAACGTTCGCACCAGTGGCCCGGATAACTACTTTTAGATTTATTTTAACACTGGCAAATCAATTTGATTTACATTTACACCACACGGAAGTAAACCGCGTTTCTAATGGAATATTAAAGGAAAATATTTATATGGAAGTACCGGAAGGTATTTTAGCAAATAATAATCCAGTGTGTAAATTAAAAAAAAAAAAACATTATATGGCCTAAAGCAGTCGTCTAGGTGTTGGTATGAGCGTTTCGATCTCGTTCTTCAAGAATTGGGTTTTAAGAATTAATTAAATAATAGTGATTTATTGCAAACATATATAAACAGTTTAATGCAAAAATTCGAAATGACTGATTTGAAGGACATAAAACTATTTCTTGGTATTAGAATTCATATAACGAGTAATACAATCTCTTTAGATCAAACTACTTATTTGAAAAATGTTCCAAACAAATTTTCTATGAAAGATTGTAATCCATCAAATTCACTTTTTCCTTTTTAAAATAAATTATTTAGCTTTAAATTCAGACACTCACTATGATGCGCCTTGTAAAAATGTAATAGGCTGTCTTATGTATGCAATGCTTTGCACAAGGACATAATTATATTTGCGCTTGTATTAATATATTAAGCAGATATCAATCTAAAAATAACGAAGAGTTGTGGAAATATTTGAAACACTTCTTTTACGATATATTAAAGGTACAATTAATTTAAAATTGGTTTACGAAAAATGTGATTATAAACAGATAATAAGTGGGTATGCAGATTCCGACTGGGGAGGTGACGTGAACGACAGAAAAAGTACAACAGGCTATTTGTTCAAAGCCTTTAATAATTGTACAATTTCGTGGAGCACACGAAAACAAAATACTGTCGCCGTCTCTTCAACGGAAGCTGAATATAGCTCTTTGAGGCTGTGAGAGAAGCAGTCTGGATTAAGTCGTTGCTAAATAGTATTTCTATCCAAATAACAGAGCCCATTGTAATATTTGAAGACAACAATAGTTGTATATGTATTGCCAATAACCCCACGAATCGCAAAAAATCCAAGCACATAATAATAATATATCATTTTATTAGGGAACAAATCGCTAATAAAATAATAAAGCTAGAATCTATTTCCACAGGAAATCATCTAGCTGACATGTTTACAAAAGCGATACCCTACCCAAGAGATTTATATAATTAGAAAGAATTTGAATTTGTTTTAAATCAAAATAATTTTCTCTGATTAAAAAAATAAATAAATATAAATAAATAAAAAAGAGGAAATGTATTTTATGTTAATCAAATGTGTATATGCATAAGTATTAAAAAAAACTATGGTTCATGTAACTAAATAGTTTTGTATGAGTGAGTAATGAAAGCAATCAAGTTATGATATTGTAGACTTGTATTTTTTGAGGGGGCGTGTTGATATATGTGGTTAAAATAGCAAATATTAATCTATGGAGTAAAACCTCTTTTATTTGTCACATTACATATACTTTTTCTTTATGTCAGACACGTGCGTTTTTTAAAATTGTTAAAATAATTGAATATAATTTTATTTTGAGTTCACTTCATCAAGTATTTTATTTACCCTAAAACCTCTAAATTCCAATAACGACATTCGTGTATGAGATGTCCCTGATTTTTACAATAATTACATACATTTGGATTAGATAGTACATTGTTATTAGTGTAATATGATCTCGCGGTATTTGGCTGCGGATACGGCGGTCGCGGATTATCCAACGGCTTTGGTACAGTAATGCTAGCTCTATACATCATTTGCCTAACGTTATTCATCGCTCGGATTTTGTCTTCTTGCATTGCAAAACGTCCCGCATCCGAAAGTTTTGTAAACTCTTTAGTCCGTAGCATACTACCTAGATCACCCTTTAATCCATTAATAAATACACTTAATGCCGTCTCTTCCGTACTAACTGTTCGACCTAACAAGGTGTTATCTTTAATCTCTGCTATTAACTTTTCGATTATTTTACTTCTGTGGAGATCTACTCTATGAAAATATTCAGTTACTGACTCTTTATTCTGTTGAAACATAGACTGTAATTCAAGGTTAAGATGGGCGATAGTTTTGACATTGGAAAATTTTTCAATGAGGAAAGCGCGAAGTTCTTCCCATGATATGAACTTACGTGCGTGCACATCCGCGGAATTCGGACCGACAATACGGTTTAGAGCATAAATTAACAAGACTCTGTGGTCAGAAGGTCTGGCTAAATCAAACGCGTCGTTACATGATCGAACAAATCTATAGACTTCCGTTTTTTGAGTGGTATCAAAGGTATAAATCAATTCAATTACTTGTTTAAGACTTAGGCCCGAAGATGTGGGTTCATTGTCAAGAGACATGGTTATAAATAAGTGAGAAATATTATATACAAATAAGATTATGTGATATTATGGTACACAAAAAGAAATGGAAATGAGTTAGGATAATAGAAAATTGGAAATGAGCAAACAATTATTTGACTACTCACCACAAAAACAGGATCAACAGGAACATTGGCTCGTGCGACTTCTTTGAATCCCTCCGGGAACCGTACCACCGATTCTTGGCTGTACGTTAATAGTCGTCTTGTGCCTAACTACTAGCTAATCCTACCGACTGCGCCAAATTGTTACGTGGCGACAATCAAACAACTGTTTCTAATAAGAATGACTAACTTTATTAACACGATTTAGAAATACAGAATAACTATTACTAAAATAGATGTTGAACGTTTGATGACTTGAGGAATAATGAATATGGCTTGGGCAAGGTCGGGATCTTTTATAGGGATGATTGAACAGGGATGAAGTAGAAGGGATGTTTGTTAAGAGTGGCTATGGAACGTTCTACACGATAAATAATTATATTACTTAACTAACGAATGCTTATGGTGACATGAGATGCTTATTAGTTATGGTGACATCTGACAAGAGATATTTATTACAAGTGGCTATACGAGTGGCCATATGAAGGAATGTTTAACTTATAGAAGTGGTTTGCTTTTAGTTATGGTGACAACTGACAGGAGATATTTATTATAAGTGACTACAAGTGTGGCTATGGAAAGTATTTCACTATAATAACAATGTTGTTTAATATTTACAGGAACATGTGGTATAGAGAGTGATTAATGTTAATACTTAATGGACCTTATCTAACTTAACTAATGAGTGCTTATGGTCTATTACATAACAACGACACTTAATATCGTCGAGAGATGTTAAATCATTTTGTTGCTTTCTGGGTTAAATTTCTCTACTCTAAATGTATACGAATTTTATAAAGAGATAAATTTTCTCAATTTAGTTGTGGGGTTAATCTACCTATAAACTGATTTGAAAATTATTTTAACAATAGAAGACTATCATCATCAATCCAGATACGTCCTTAAATCTGAGTAACACGGTCGAAGTCGCGAGCAACTGCTAGTTCTTAGTGAAAAAAATAATGGAAAGAATGCGTTTTGTTGTAGTATGCCTATTTGGCGCCAAAACACTGCATATTTTTTGCAGAGTGAATGCAGCAGACGAAGGAGTATTAACTTATACTTCTTTCTAAAGCATTCATATATTATTATGTTCATAAAAGAGTTATCTTCTAATGCTTTAGCAGTAAAAATTATAACGAGATCATGATACATTAACATCTTCGAAATATAGCATCTATGTTTATGGGGTTAGGGTTATCTTTCCTTTTATACTGAATTCCAGTTATCTATTATTGATACAAGGTCTTTTTGAGACACATGCATGCAAAACTTTCACTTTACATTTTACAACCCAGATAACTAACTACAGTAAAACTGCCGTCTCTTTGTAGGCGACATGTTTGTTTAGTGTAGGCTCTGATTGCATAGTTTAGAGAGAAAGGGAATATAAAGAAATGATAATAAATATAATTCAACAATTATACCACGTTAACTTGGAACGGAAATAATTTTAATAATATAATACGCATCAATGGAATGCTGATGGCATTTGTTATTGGGCCGTAGAGAAATATTTCGTTGGAGTGGGGGGGGATACTTTAAGTTCAATGTACAGAAACGTTCAACAATTACTGGTTATATAAATTGAAAATAAAAAGCAGGAATTAGTCACAAGATGAAGTGCTTCTTCGATCAAATCCAAGTGATGGAGAATCTGATTAGGTGTTTATAAAACCAGCCCTTTACCTAGCTGTAATAATATGTGATATGATATGCACAGTTGTAAATGAAAACGATCGATATTAGCAATAATAAAATGACTTGTCCATATCATTTTTTTATTGTCTATTAATACGAAAGCACACAAATATAAAGACAAACAGACCGCTGAAGGACGACCACTTAGGACCTTCAAGAAAATAAACATCATTTTTAAGAGGCTGGCAATACACCTGCTAATTCTCCGGTGCTCTGGTGGGTGTCTGTGGATGTCATTATCACTTACCATCAGGTAAACCGACTGTCCGTTTGCCCACCCTTCTATAAAGACAAGACATTTATAAAATGGGATCTAAATTCGACCGAAATTCGATAACATTTAATATAAAGACAACATTTTAATTTACCTTATAAATTACACAAAACATTTTTTAAGTAAGAACAAAGTCGTTTTATTCAGAAAATACGTTGCCTTTCATAAAAGACATAAAAGCCCAAAAGCCTAACATAACTGAAAAATTGTAGATGGTAAATCATCTCAGACTTTGCATGTTCCTGGAAACAGGAGGGAGAGAAGCAATTTAAACGAATATAAAGTGTTATTGAGTTCACGAAGAACTGTTAATCATATCTATAGCTGAATCCAATTGAAATATTATTCAACAGTAAACTTCAACTATAGATATGGGAGCTCTCTAAGGAGATTATAGTTTAGAAATCGCTAACTAGGAAAGCCAGAATACCGTAAATTATTCTGCAGAGCTAAGTTGGGCATATTCGCACTGGAAGTTGTGAGATTGTTCGTTAAGAGTGAACAATGTTAATTTATGTTATCAACAATATAATAGCATATAATATACAACTCCTTTGGGATTAGGGAAAGTTAGGCATTAGTTTATCTACATCATGGTCCAATGTTAGTGCGCTTTGTTATGGTCAGTTCAGTTTTATCAGGTAACTTATTACATGAATGATGATGGTGATAATGATTATAATGATGACAATACACAGTCACCATCATCATCATTATCATCATCATCAGCCTTTAACTGTTCACTGCTGAACATAGGCTTCCCTTAATTAACGCCAAGACCTTGCAACTCGCATTCCACACAGACTAACATGGAGATCGTTTTGCCATCTGGTTAATAGCTGACCAACTTTTCGTCTACTACCACTCCTAAGCTTTCTGAATACACTCCATTCCAATTGTCCTCTTATCAGCATCCCTCTTGAAGTTTTGTCGACCTCAGTGTAAAGTATGCCCATGGAAGACATATTCTTGCGCGACCAAGAGGGTTATGCCATCGACGTAACCCTGCCGAAACTTTTGTGCAGTCCAAGTTCATCCTAAGTCCCATACGTCTTCTGACGTCTACACAGTCATTATAATTCCTCCCGGATTCATTACGACTGTGCATTATCTCCTGCAAACTCTCCAGAGACGATAATACGTAGAGCGTGTAAATAAAATTGGATTAACGTGAAAAAAAGTCGCGGCCACCACTAAAGATATAAAAAGCGTTAAACCGAAAACTGTATCGACCTTTCGTTAATCCAGCGGGTTTTCATATTGAACTAAACAGATTAGCAAATTATAAGCTCGGTTAACTAAAATCGTTGAAACCTAACAAGTACTCGTACGCGGATTAAATATTGAGGTTTCAGAGATATCGATCTTCGTTTTAAACCAGTAGTGATTGAATAACACACCAGGTATACAAGACCGGGAAGAGAGGAATATGTCTGGATCAAGAATCAGCATGGAAATTTACGTCCTGCTTAATTCTGTCATCAAACAGCATTCACTTGTTTCAAAAGAGCATGAAAAAAATAATTACTGTCACGGCGACTTAGTAAGTGTAGGAAATCCCAGAATGAGTTCCTTTACATTTGCAGTTAATGATGTGAAACTTCTAGAACATTCAGTACACACTTACATACGACTATACACACACATGTACATACATACACATCACACGCACGCTCACAAATAAGAGGACCCATACCCGAAATATTTTGGTAATTAACCCTGGGTGGGCAACTTGCAACAGACATCAGGTAAGTTTCAATTGCCTGTATTTGACCAAGTTCCCTAGTCAACCGGGAAAAGTTACTTGATGTTTTTGACATAATATAAATTGGGCTCTTTAAGAGACTAACAAAACCTTTTAGGTTTGTAGTTTTAAGGGAGAATGGTGCTTTTCTTGTGAAAAAGGAAAAATGTTATACTTTTACAAATGTACATTTACAAACTTGTATTCTTAAGTTATTACTCAAAGTAGCGGTTATTCTATTTAAACAGGCTTTTACATTCTTATATGAAATATAATTGGATTTAATTTGTTAATTATAAAAAATCAAATATTCACTCTTGGATTTAATCTGAACCATTTTTTCAATTAATCGCATCACGTTAACGCCACATGGTAAACCCATAAAATTTGGTGTTACTGTTAAAAGCAGTAATAAATGCAAAAAATAACACATATTGAACCATCATTCCAGTATATCTACAATCTACATACAGTCTATAATACATCTTAAATTCGAACATTGAAAGAGGCCTGGTTTAAATTCTATTCAGTAAAAACGTACTTTTCACCTTTATGCCTTGAAATAGGTTTTTCTAAATTTCTAAATGCACTTCACCATAAGATACCGCTCCTCGCTTACCGGTTAAAGAAAACATCGCAAGGAAACCTACATGTCTGATGATTTTAAGTCTTTGAAGGTACGTAACTCCACCAACCCGCATTAGGCCAACGCATCAGTGAACATCCTCCTCGTAATCAAATTATGCCAATACTCTCTCTCTTTCTTCTAATTGAAATCAAACAAGGAGGTCGTTTGATTTCAAGGAGGAGACCCGTGCTCAGTAGTGAGACAAAATAAAACGGTTAATACTTTACATCTAGAATGCAGACTACATTAGCTCGTTAAAGGATGTTTGTTACGCTCGCCGATGTCTAATAGGCTTTTGTTTCTAATTTCTAAAGTCGCAAAGGACGCATCTGTTACAAATTGTGTCCAATCCTAGCATTTGGCTACAAAGTTGATTTTAATTAAAATTGTCGCCCAGCCGCCCTTAATTTACGAATTGGGGTTAGATAATTTTGCAAAGACAAATATTTGTTTCAACGAACGGCGTCGACTCTCATGATCTTTAATTTTCTGCTGCCATTCATAATTATTAAATTGTGTTTGCACGCTATATCCTGTTAGAATTTATTGTCCTTTAATTTTCAGGTTCGTGTATTTTATTCTAAATTCAATTTTCGTCAATTACTTAGTTAAAAATAACTTTTACCGATTTTATCGCGGCTGAATATTTTAACATTAAAATAGTTCGATGTCCAAAATCAATACCGAAAAATGAATGTATCTTAGGGCCTGTTTCACAATCTCCAGTTAAGTTCCCAATAGGCTATCGGCAACATATTTGACAGATAGAGTATGGAGTATCTGTCAAATATCTGTCAAATATGTTGCCGATAGCTTATTCGGAACTTAACTGGAGATTGTGAAACAGGCCCTTAGAGTAGTTTTAAAAAGCTCTCAAACGACTGGCATGTAAAAATCTTAATAAAGGACAAACCATTAAATTAGTTTCAATAAAATTTAAAAAACGAACATTAGCAAGCAATACCGTCAACTCGTGTAGAAGTGCGCGAATCTTTTTTAAGAATGAAGAAAAATCTTCTAATATATTTTATTCTAGTACTATTGATAAAACATAAAGAACAATTCTGTAAACAATGTAAGTACTAAAACACAGTCACGTGCGAGGTGGACTTGGATAGACAGACTACTTTAAAACTTATTTCAGACTGGAAAAAAGATTATCAAGTATTCTTTCCGTGTATTTCGCATTGTAAGTTGGTTATTTCGCCAGTAGATAGAAGTTATTTTCTGTGTTCAAAATATTTATATTTAAATAACTCGTGTAAGCAATCGGGAGAAGAGGGAAACCTCCCCTAGAAACATAGCAATATAAACCTTATTATTTCGACGACCTCTGTGGCTCAATGGTTAGCGCGTTGGCGCTCAAGCCGGAGGTTGCGGGTTCGAATCCCGCCAGGGAACAAAAATGTTTTCTGTGTTCCTGGGTCATGGATGTGTATTAAATATGTGTATTATATAATAAAAATCTTAAATTTAAGTATTAATATAAAAATATTAAATATATATATTTTCCGTTGTCTGGTACCCGTAACACGTGTCTCTTCGAGTACTTACCACGGGACCAGATTAACGTGGTGTAAAAGGCGTCCATAGATATTATATTATTATTATAGACCTTTTCTAATGTAAACTTAATGATTACAATACAGTCCTACGTTGGAAAATTTTTATTTTAGCACCAAATAACTGACTTTAGGTATAAAGGATGTGAGAAATTGACGAAAATTGATACAATATTTGATTAGGAATAAAATATTTGTTGTTACTGCACTAAAAATACTTTCATTTAGAAATTACTACATTTTATATAAAGTTTGAAGATTCTTTTTATGCAAAACTTTCAAAGATTACCTTCTACATCAAAATTCATATTCAGAATAATACGTAAATAATAATGAGTCCATAGATATTATATATACTATATGACAGGAATGCGGTTACAACAACCGATCCTGCCTTCGTCCTATGCATAACCTAATAAATAAAACCAGCACGGGCGTATGCGGGGTCCGAGCGTCGCCTGTCAAGCGCCTAACGGTTTCAGTCGAGTAGTAGATAGCAAACTTGTAACCAAAACACGTCAAGAAATAAAAGTGACTTGGGAATTTTGCAGATATATAAAAAACGTTGTTGGAAAATCCCAGAAAAAGCTAGAACTTAAAAGAAGAAGAAGAATAAAAAAACCTGACAAACATAGTAAAGTAATGTCCTTGTTTGTATTGGATAACGACATCGCTTGTTTTTTTTTACTTGTTACTGTAAAAAAAATCTGTGTACATTATGATTGGTTGGTAAATATTGTGATGGAATATTCTGGATAGATGAAGTGAAGAGTGATAGTTGATTGATGAGGACTGAAGGCACAAAGGTTTCCTGCCGTGGCTTCAAATTTTATACTAAATATTGATTACGACAGAATTGACATCATGGCCTCTGGTCATAGCCTGTTCCAGTAGGAATGAAACTCAAAAAAAATACATTTTATTTTGTATTGGAATAAACTTTTGCAATCTATATTATATTTATTGCCAAGAGTCTATCTGATACCAATCTCTCGTATACTTTTATATAATAATTTACAATGCTTCGTGTCGCCGAGGCACGTCGCTGTCTTTTATTTGACCTTAAATTTCACGTACTGCACTCTAACCTCATACATGTCACAATAAATTGTATCCAGGCTCTTTTATCGGCTAAAATCTCCGGGTGTCTGACTTGAGTACGTAATTCATGTTCACAATTTATTGATACACTAGCTGTTGCCCGCAGCTTCGCCTGCGTTAACTAAGATTTACAACGGCATCTTAGTTTGCAAAATAAGTAACTTTTCTGATTAATTTTTTACACCTTGTGTCCGAAAAACCCAAATATCTTACGGAAAAGAAAATATTTAGCCTATGTTACTAGTGGATAATGTAGCTTTCAAATGGTGAAAGAATTTTTAAAATCGGCCCAGTACTTTTTAAGCCTATTCATTACAACGAAACAAACAAACTAAGTTTTCCTCTTTATAATATTAGTATAGATGTAGATGTAGATATCAAATATTAAGGTTAATTTCTATGCGATATTTTTTTATTCATTATGGCAATACATAAAATTAGTTTTTGTATTAAACTAATTTATAGTCAGTTATTAAAACACCTATGAATTATGGTAATATTTACATAACTTACATGAGGTCACACAGCGTCGCTGTATTTCAGAAAAGGCAGGATGAATAATATTACTCAGATAATATAAAAGAACCCATAACACAAACGAGAATCTGGTATATAATATCCATTTTCACATTTTCCTCCTATAAATTTTTGTAAAACCAACCAAATATGACTCATAATTATGCTTGAAAATTTATGAAAATTTTCATTTCAACTTCCAATTTAAGTTTTCTCAGTCCGTACAAACAATTTTTTATTTATGAACAATTTCGATTAAAAGGTTCCCTTATTTCGACAAACGCGTGTGCGCTCAGCCTTAAAATTGAAAGTTGTCGAAACATTGAGATAAACCAATTGTTTTTTTAATTTCAGTGAGATTGACGCTTCGATTAACGAATATATTTTATTTGCAGATGAAAAGGCCCAATATGAATATGGTGCACGATATAAAATGGTAAAAAACTAAAAATACATCAGGCTATATTTTTTTTATAAATAATAGTCATAGTTAAATGCTATGCTGACAAGGGGTTAAGAATTAATATAAAATCCGAAATAAAACAATATTTTCTCTCGTAATAATTATTAAATTAACCACCGATTCCATCTTAAGTCTAATCCTATTAATAAAAAGAATAAAGAAAAAACGTGAAACTTTTAATCATTTCGTTAGAGACCTTTTCTTACGTCGATAGCCTTTATTTCTTGGATGTGGAGTTTCGAAGATAATCCTCCTATGTTATACTTTACTACTAAAATATTCTTGAAGCACTTTATAAAAATATTTATTAAAATATTTCATCTATATATCTGGAATTCATTTAAAAGATTTTTCTATCCATTTCTAACAATAATTCACATAGTTGAAAATAATATGCCTAATATGATTAGGTACATTACAGTAATATTCTTTGTTTTATTTATATATATTTTTTCAAACAATGATAATATGTTTTAACTAAATTCCACAGTTGGTCAGTTTACTTAAGAACAACTTCTAAGACAATAAAAGCCAGCACAGTAAACGCTTTCTAAGTCCAACTTAAATGGAAGGCAATTCCAAATTAGGTGCACTAGCCAAATGCAGTCTTTGAACGCGTTTGAGGCAGTGTAAGCACGACCGAGCAATGCTTACAAGTCGTTGGTGCAACTTAAAATGTACATTAATGGGTACATTTTGTTTTAAACTCCTGTTTTGGTTGTAACATTCTAAACTAAATTGCAACTGAACTAATAGGTCGTTTCATTTTATGTGTTCTTCAATTTTTCCATTTCATATCAATATTTAGGGCTCATTTGAGACTATGATGGGCACTTTAAAGTAATATTTACATTAAAAGGAGGTTTTCAGGCGTATTTTTCTGTAAATGATAATCGTATACATAATATATTATATTTTTCGTACGTGCGTAAGAAAGCACTAAGATGTCAAAGCTCTAATAAAAGTGACAGAGCGTCGACGAAAGTGATGAATTACTACGCCTTTGTTTCTTCAAACGAAATGTAACATAGCGACATCACTATCACTATCTATACTAACAGTAACCAACAATCACACCACGTTAACCTAGCTCGTGTTAAGTCGTAAGAACAAAAATAAATCTATGACCCAGTGCAGATACATACATAGCATTTAGGATAATATAGACTCTATGATTAATAGCCGTAGAGTCCTGAGGATGCCTCGGTGTCGAGAGAAAACGTGCGTAGGTTGTGTTGTGGTGGTCTTTTATTGTAGTGTGTGGTGGTGGTGCATGCGAGTTATGCATGCATGCATATTTAGTGTGGGAAAACAAGGTGGTGCTTTATGCATGCATATGCGTGCACTCACACATTTCGTTCGTGGGATTATTGCAAATAAATATACAATTTAATATCTTTTAGAATGGATTTCCTTAAAGTAACGCCTGATTCTATTCACTATTTTCACATTTTTTAGATATTCGTACATTTCATGTTTATTTCCGCGTACCGTAACACAATTTCACACCTGATGGGTTTGACAAACCCAGTTTGTTTATTAATTATAATAACGTTTATTTCTATATAGATATTGTTTCATGTATTTTTATATTATCAACAGGAAATATAGAGACACACTACTCTCTAAGATTATTTTTTCATATTCCATGTCATGTAAATAAATTTCACTTAAACAAACATCTACCGCAGAATGTTTCCTCAAATTTCCCGACGTCTGGAGCAAATATATACCGCAATATCCTCGGCGGCTCCGGAACTGACCTCCGTGACAGATCGCCAACTGGACCGTAACGCCTGAAGCTCTTTAATTAATGGCTTTCCCTTAGTCTCGTCCTTATATTTAAGTTTTGGGTCTTTTCTGTTGAAGCTATCTAAAGATAGGCTTTGATATAATTAGGTTCTATAATTTTTATTGAAATAATTGTGGATTGATCATAGGATTGTCTTTTATTGAATCTTTCACCCTAAGGGTCAAGACAATCCTATTTAGAACTTATCGTAGACCATTTATTTTGAATCTATCTCATTGTAATAATGAAAAAAAAAAATGCTATAGTTTTCTTAGGTTTACGCGAATTTCAGTCATTATATTGAAACAAAATGGATTTTACTGCGGTTTATTAAGTTTTTTTACAAGCCCGACGTTTCGGATACTTTACAGCAACCATGGTCACGGGAGGACTAAGGTGTCAGACGTCCTACTGTTACAAAGTTATTTGGGTCTTTGGTGACGCTATCTAAAGATAGGCTTTGATAGAATTAGGTTCTTTTTTTTATTGAAGTATTTGTGGATTAATCATAGGATTGTCTTTCATTGAATCTTTCACCCTAAGGGATAATAATAAGAACTTATATTTGACCATTTATATAGGATCTATCTCATTGTAATAATGAATAAAAAAATATCGTTGATTTTTTTATAATGGCCAATTCTATTCATCAATTTTTTTAATATAATGCATTTTAACATATTTATATTAAGGACACTCAAATAAATTATTTTAATTTTATACGTGAATTTTTTTAAACATGGAAAAGTTAAATGGTAAATTTGAAAGACTCCCGAGCAAATCATTTTGTGTATAATGTGTAATACATTCGCTGTGTCAGTAAGCTGAAACTGCAGCGCGTCGTGTAAACCGTAAACAATTTCTTTTTTTGGATCTACGTTGTTTGTAGACGCCTGTCCTAAGCTTTGAACTTTGCCAGCAAATATTCTTTGAGCAACAGAAGATATTAACTTTTAATAACTCAGAGCAACGATTTTTATGATGTAATAAAACTCCAATAATACCTTTCATTAATATGTAAGGCAAAAACCTTCGTACCCTTTTTAGGAGGATTGAAAGAAGTAATTTCAAATTTGGTATAATTTAAATATAAAGTGGTGAGGGAACTGAAAAGTTTTTATTTTTTGTGTAATATGCTTTATTAATTGCCAATCTGCGTTTTAATCTGTGATACAATAGGGTTGGCATATTCTTAGAAATAAAATCCGTAAATCAATTAGAATATAAAAAAATACTACAGTCACTAACACTGTATGGGTATTTTTAAGTCCTAGTAGTGATTTTTATTTATTTTTTATATTGATATAGACATGGTGGGATTGATATAGTCGCTCTATTATATTTCACTAAAATCTGTAAATTAAATAAAGACTGAAAAATACTTCCTCCCTCTCTTTTTCTTTACCTTTCTTTTTCTCTCTCTGCCTTTCTTGTTATTGCTATAAAACAATTCAAAGCTCGGTAACTTGTAAACACTTTTAGGAAGAATTTTTGAAGTTATAGTACTGACAGTTTCAATAAGTATGTCTTATTAAATTCCTTGAACTATAATGTTTTCGCTGCCTTTACAGAATATATCAAGTAACGTAATATATGAGGAAATGTGTACATACCATCCCACTGGAGAAAGGCATAAAGTTTGTTCTTGTTTCCTGATATGCGCCGAGTTTTATATGACGCCAACCATATTCTATCTCTGACGTATCTTATTTCTTGTGACATATCAATTTTGCGTCTTGCGCGCTTTAAAGTGAAATATATCTGTACATGGTTACAAAATTTATGGAATTTATATAATATTAAGTAAAAAATTTGAATACGGAATACTATAGCCGCATTGCAAAAATATCAGCTCCATCTGACCTTTGAAAAATATACTTCACTAGCTGTTCCCTTAGCTTCGCTCGCGTTTGCAAAAAAATCCTTTTTTTTAATGTATCCTATGTTACTTCTAATACCTCCGAGAATAATATGTGTACAAAGTGTCATGATGATCGGTTGAGTAGTTTTCGCATTAAAACGTAATAAACATCATTACTTCCACATTTATAATATTTACTTGCTAGTATTTTTCAATGCTATGTTACCACCTGTGAAGAAATATGTAGTAAATATGAGTAAATTAAATTGCAAGAAATTATTATATATTTATCGTTGAATGAGATGCGCTTGCAGCAAGCAGATATATTAATGGCATAAATTTTCCATTAAATAGCTTTGCTTCGAGGTACAAAAGACAGGATGGAAATTATAATTACCAGTACTAAGACTCAATCACAATCTTTGGACTCGGGATAAACAATACATCGAAGTTTCCAGAGCTTATAGAATGAGAGTTACTATTGGATGGCCACATTGATGACCACATTGATTATATACATTTTACCGCGGTAAAAATACGCAAAATAATGTCTTATAAGTATGACCACCACGTGTTCTTAGCTGTGGTACGGAACTAGTCAAATGAGTGAACCGATTTAAATGCTGTTTTTTGAAGCATTTTTAGCGGTAGTTCTCAAACATGTATCGTCAAAATGGCCGACGTGCATACCTTATCGAGATCATTAGTTACTTTATTGCGTTAAGTTTTTTTAATTTCTAGCTTAACCTTCCTTTTGAATATTTTCTCTATATCTATTAATATAAAATTTTAGAATCATCAATATTCCAAGTCCTTGGTAGGTCCAAGAGACATACCACTCGTATCTTGAGCCAAATTTATTGCAAACCCCATTGAGTGGAACATAATTGTACACTCGAGAGTAGTCCCTTATCGAGCGTGACCCACAAGCTATATTCCAAGTTCGGTCACTAAATGATGCCATCTAGATTTTTCCTCGCGGGGTTTACCTGCTTCGAGATTGATGTTTAATGAATCTTAACATCTCTATATAAAAACATATTATATCAAGCCATATAATTATGATATATCCTTCAAACGGGTCTCCTCCTCGAAATCAGGTGAAGAAGGTATTGGGCCATAGTTTACCGAAGCGCTGGATCAATGCGGGTTGGTGAACGTCACCACGTCTTCAATTATGTATGTAGATTTTCTCATGATTATTTCCTTAGCTGGTGAGCAATCAATGGTCTCGTGCTTAGGGTGCAATTAAAAAAGAAACATTTCGAGGCACCACATGGAGTTTAAAAAAGGTAAGAATTAAAAAAGTATGTAACAGCGAGTTGGCCGTCCAAGAGTAAAAAATTGACTATATTGCGTCATCATAAGTTTGAAAACTATTGAACAGCGGAATAAAATAAAATAAAAATACGCTGAAATCAATTGGAAACGACAAATTTAAAAGACTTAGTTTGAAATATATTTTATGGCCATAAAAGCTACCAATTAATAAATTCATAACGTGCATTTATATAACTAATGCAGTCAAATTTATAAACAAATAAAAAAGATAAATATTGTAAGTCAATGGCGTTTCAATAAACAAGAACATTACACAGAAACATCATAGAACATATTTGCAGTATGTTTGTTCAGTATCTGCTCAAGTCGATAAGGCTTCGCTATAAAATGTATTTTAAAATAAATCAAGAGACTAGTAGAGACACGATAATTGCTTTACCTCGACATTCGCTTCCACTTCTATCTTCATTTTATCATTTTGTAAAATGTATTTCGTGATAAAAATATTTCACACTTTTCTTTTTATCGTCTATATTCTATGGATGAGTTTTAAAGCATTGAGTATACAAGCTGTATTTAAGCCATACAAGTTTTTCCGTAGCATATAATATTTCTAAAAAATCTTCCCGTATATGCAAAATCTACTCGAACATAAATAGTAAGATAGTATGTTGCTTTGTTATCATCTATGTCATTATAATTAGCATCATCTATCCATCCGCTGCTAAACATTATCTCAATGAACGCTAAGACGACCGATCCCTTGCCACTCGCTTCCAATACGGATCTGCACGGGGATCGTCTTCTCACCTGTTTAATGTCTAACTAACTCTTAGGGCCTGTTTCACAATCTCCAGTTAAGTTCCCAATAGGCTATGGGCAACATATTTGACAGATAGAGTATGGAGTATCTGTCAAATATCTGTCAAATATGTTGCCCATAGCCTATTGGGAACTTAACTGGAGATTGTGAAACAGGCCCTTAGTCTACCTAAACGCGGCCTCCGTTCGATTACCTGAGTGTGTGACTAGACCACTGCAACAAAATAAATAAATATTGCCAAAATTATTCAATACAAATTAAGTGTAAATTTATTAATCTAATATGAGAAAATTCTCGTGTCACAGTTTTCGTTGCCATACTCCTCCGAAATGGCTTGACCGATTTTGATGAAATTTTTTGTGCTTATCCGGTATCTATGAGAATCGGCCAACATCTATTTTTCATCCCCCTAAATGTTAGGGGTAGTCCACCCCTAAATTTTATTTTTTTATTTTTTAGACAAAATTTTTAATTTCTATTTTTTTATGATACAACATACAAAAATACATACAACCCTAAATTTTGACCCCTCTACGATCAATCCCTATTTTGTAATTGCAATTTTAATATTGGCAGAACGAAGTCTGTCGGGACAGCTAGTATCCAATAAAATAAAGTCCAATATTTACTTCCCGTTCATTTAAAAATTAGTTGCAAAATTAAACTACTTTTATTATTTGGTCCCATTGAAAATTCGCTGCACCCAACTCCACTCAACTATAATTAACAATATGTTTTAAGGCTTTTCAGCGAATTATTCAAGCACTTGTTTTAAGGCAAATGTTTTTTATGAATAGCATTTGCCTAAGCCTCGGCTGTAAGGTCTTTATAATCTACGGAGATTACCTTAATGCCCTTATATACAAGTCAACCTTAACATTTCATCCAAATCTCTGAGGAGCAAGCTATCTCGCTTTTTAAGGAACGGTTTCTCAAATGACAAAATAAAACCGTTATTGGACCACTCCGTTGTCCTTCTGTCGGTGAATCAATCAAACTAAAACCTTTAGGGTAGGTACTTTTTTACATTGAAAAAAAAAATATATATTTAAAAAATTTGGTAAACCCAAAATGGACGCCTATAGTCACTGTCCAAAGTAAGCAAATAATCAATATTTGTAAAAACTTGTCAGTTGCTTAGCAACCAATAAATATTCTTACACAAAAATACAAATGCACATTTGTTAGTTCTAAGTTTTCTTTTATCAATAATAATAACTAAACGACAGCAAATTGAACACTCGTATGTAACCTATCATGAGATGTAAAATGGCAAGTCTGTTGTGTGTCTGTGCCTTTCTTGTCTAAGCACAGCAATGCTGTTTCACGGAAGTACTTCAATCCACCAATTCCAATGACATCCGTACAGCCGCGCGGCATGATCACACTGCTTAAAATAAACACTATTGATGATTAATTATTATCAAGAATGTTAGAATAATCTGCAAATGATTTTATTGGAAATTTAATATAAATAATATCCATACATTAGTGTCATGCAAAAAAAATCTTATAATTTACAAGTTACTAACAATAACTTGTACAGAGAAAATTGGGGAAACAATCCTGAGTGCTAATGGCATTAATGTGGAATTTGGGACATTAAGACACTAAATTCATCGCTCAATGTAAGTGCTTCTTAACTTTATTATTTTTCCACTCTCCTTTGTACTTCGCCATCATAATAATCAAAGTTCTCTGTTAGTTGTTAATATTTCCTTATCAATTAAGGACAATAAGACTAATCTTATATTATCTCATCTATTATTCTATTATTTTATAATCTCTCGTTATTTCTAGAAGGATATTGAAATCTAAAACGAAAATTTCTTAATGAAATACAGATTCACTTCACTTAGATTAATATAATGTAATGATATACTTATTAATATTAAAAGTATAATACCGGCTGAATAATAAAATAGCGCTTTTTTAGAATAGAATAACGTATTTAAATAGTGGACAAATAGCGAAAGTTAACTAAGTCATTTTTGGTACGAAATTAATTTAAAAGATTATACATATTTTAATATTAGTCAATATTTTAACGATTGACTTCTTTAGACAAAAACTTTTTATGAAAAAAGTTCAGTAAATCTGTGAACATGAAATCCTTTACGAAAACGAATAGAGAGATACTCTCACCTCCGACGTAATCATGAAAGCTTTATGCATCCACTAACTTCAATATCTAATATTTCAGGCTTAGATAAAAACTACGTATGGCTAAAACTTGGCTTAAATTATATCTACAATAACTTTAGAGTCTGTCTAGGACATTGAAATGGGGTTGGAAAAGCAGTAGCTAAAAACAAGGGCCCTGGATATTCACACAACTAAAACATATTTTAACGACGGCATTTTCTAAATGTTACGTCATCGACATTAGAGCATAATGCTAAGTTCTAAGTCAACAAAAGTAAAAATTAAAAAAAACAGCGAGTGCCTGGTTATTTTTTCGCGACTGGGATTAAAACTCACCTTTATCTTAGGAGCAAATTGCCATGGAGCTGTGAACTTTCTCCTTATAATCACCAAAACAATATATAAAAGTAAAGCTTTAGATTTTTCGTAGTAAACAAATAATTTATTATTTATTATACCTATAGCAGCTATAGATATCTTTTTATATCAAATTAGAATAAAAGATGTTTATTCATCAAATCTTCAATTAAACTTGGGCTTACTTTCTCTTTCTTTAGAATAATTGGGTCCAGCATAAGACTTAAAATAAATAAGTTAATTATTACAATTGCTTCAGAGTACTATCTCGCAAGCAAAAAAATGTAAAAAGTCGTATATATGATACGTTTACTCGTGTATGTATTAGAATAATACGTGTGCAATGCTGCCTTGTAGACAAATTGGGCTGGCACGACCAGGGTGATACCTCTCGTTTACATGTTACCGGCGTAAAGTTACAGCAGTGGCCCATTGGGGGGAATAGGGAGGAGGAGGAATTACGGTATCGCCCATTAACATCCACATAACCAGAGGCTATTCAGACGCATAACCTCTGGTTGTGTGGATGTTAATGGGCGTCGATAGTTGCAAGACTTTGGCTGTTTATTTGCCCTCCTATGATATAAAAAAAGATGTCGCCAAGATGAAAAAGACGACGTTTTATTCAGCAGTGGTTAAAGACTGATGATAATGATGAATCGATTTTAAGTTATGATAGTAAGTTGCTAGTTACAAGTTTCTATAAGTAGGATAACTTAGTTTTAGTTCACTATTCTTTTCAAAGCTAACATTCAAAGTATCCTTTCCCGTAAGATAATAATGGTGAGTGGGAGAAAGTGCGACCGGCCGATCATTTATTTGGGTTAAGTACTTTTATATGACTCGTAGAATTTGGGTCAAACGACAACCTAAAGCCCCTAGCGATAGTATTAAACTACAGACGGCCATTTATAAATATTTAAGAATTGAATCCTACGCATGTGCTTACATAAATAGCACTATAATTCGATTGGGTTTATATAGTGTTACAAAGGTTAGTAATAATATCATATTTGAATGTATTTATTAATGCAAGGCAAAAAACCCAAAAGCCTTAATATTATAAGCTTTATATTTTTCAACTTTAAACATCAAAGTGAAAAGCAGAGCGTTGTGAGAATGTCTATGGGAGTTAGTAGTTACAATAAGTCTTCTTATGAAATCCAAAAAAAAAACGTAAAGTATCAATCCTTTATGTCCCACTGCTAAGGTCTCCTCCTCGAAATCAGGCGAGGCGTAGTGGAGTGGAGCGGCTATGGTCCGTTGTGGATGGACTAGGCCTCTTATGGGAAAGGCTCCGGGCTCGATCCTGACCCCCCGCGTGTCTCGAAATGGGTTATTCTAAATTTTTAAGTGCACCCCAAACACGAGATCATCGCTCGCTCACCGATGAAGGAAAACATCGTTAGGAAACCTGCATGCCTGATGAGATTGAACGTCTTTGAAGATATGTGAATTTGACCAACCCGCACTGGGCCAGCCTGATGAACAAAAAAACCCCTATATAATTTTCATTCATCTCCCCTCGTATATGGATTACAGAATCTCAGTACAACTTATCAGAAGCTCAGCCCAATTGGCCATAGGACTGGCTAAAACAATATTAATGTTGAAACACAGATCAAGCCTGGCGAAACGCCAGCCGCAGTGCTGTATCGCTTGATTTAATTTAACTAGAAATCCTTAGTTTGGGCGTGCCTCAATTAAGTGACCAGAGATGCCGTACTCAGGAATCTTAGGTTTCCCTGAAATAACGGTATGTATCTTCAAAGAGATAATTAAATTCGACAGCTATTTTCTAAGCAAGTCAATATTTAACTATCGAGTCAACATAACAGAAATAGAGCAACCAAGGCGTTTCTAGTATACAATATAATAAAGTCTTAAATATATACTAACAAGAGAACTAAAGTTCAAAGTTTATAAATAACTTTTCATATCGCCCGTTCTGTTGAACTAAGAACTTGTTTATTCATTTAAATTATGGCGATGTAATGTAAATAGCCGAGGAAAATTGAAAAGTTTAAGAAGAAAGATATATTACTTAGCATAATATATTTCTTACGGGCCAAAATTTTTTCTCCTGTGCGATTTATAATTTAAGATATCCTTAGTGATTCTTTTTATAAGCAAAAATATTTTTTGTTATTTGATAAGAAAATGGTTTTCACAACGTTTTTAACTCACTACATTTATAAATAATGTATTGTTTTTCAAGATAATATGTAGCACCTAGGAAAATATAAAATATAAAAGCCATTTAATATATAAGCCAACGCTTATGTGGCCACCTGGTTTTATGTTACGTTAGCGTGCTGAACACAATTTCACGCACCGTATGGTCAAAGCCTTGATAAGTTTGTTAGCAGCATGGGTCGTTACTCGTTAGCATTTAACAAAAATCCGGTCAAGTACAAGTCGAATACGCGTACTAGTTGCGTAGGTGCTTATTAACAGGGATTTTTTGTAGTATATAACACAATTCATTTTTACCTCAATAGTTATAATTATGAAGTCCATGCAGGTGAAACCTCAAGCAAACTAAACCTAACACATGATATCAAAATGTTAAAAAAAAACAGGCAGTCAAATTTTTGCCAATAAAAAGTGAAAATGTACCTATAATTAAGTAAATTCTTAAATTAAATTACATGTATAATTTTACATATATACATATTAAATATACATATATATACATATTAAACACTCAGAAGAACGATGGGCCAATAAGGTTCAAGAGTGGAGGCCACGTCTAGGTAGACTAAGTGTTGATTGGCCATTAACCAGATGGGAAGACGATCTCCGTGCAGTGGCAGGTTCGCTTTGGATTTGAGTGGCAAGGGCGTCTCGGCGATCATTGAGGGAGGCCTATGTTCAACAGTGGATAAAGGGTGCGGATGATATCCGTGACGCGCACATAAATATTTTTTACTATAAAGTGCTAAAGAAGTTTTCACTTTTAATAAATCTAACCTGTATATAGGGATAAACATGATGTTTACGATCGACGTCTCTTTTTTATCGTTATTTCTTGGTGGCGTATTTCCCGACTTTTGCCAAAATTTAATTTGCCTAGCTCGGGTCAAGTTAAGTGGCTTATACAGTTGACGTTGCTACTCAACGAAACTAGACTCGCTCTAGGGCTAGTCGGCAGCCGAGCGGACGATATCGTATTCTGGAATGTTCTCGAAATTATTTACTGGGATATTTTATAAACATATGCATATTTTTGTATGTTAGATGGCAAAACAAACTACCAGACGAACCACCTGATAGTCAACGTCACCCATAAATATAAACAAGTTAACCCGAGAATAGCCAAGTCAACTGATTCTTAGATTTTAACAGAATCAAAACTCATTTTTTATTTGTATAAAAGTATCAACCCAGGAATGTTCCACTATTGGGCACGAGTCTCCTCCTCGAAATGAGACGAGGAGGTTATTGGGCCATAGTTTACAGACGTGCTGGGTGAATGCGGGTTGGTGAACATCAAACTTCTTCAATGACTTTCAATCTCATCGGGCATGCAGGTTTCCATACAATGTTTTCCTTAATCGGTATGCTGTATATCCATTAAAATATAAAAAAAATATAGGATTCTTAACTGAAAATGATATATGCTATTATAAAACATTAAATATTACTGATTCTATTTTGTTTATAAATAGATTTAATTAGAACATTTTTAATACAACATTTAAAAAATACATGCGTATGCTCTACATATTAGGTAAATAGGTAAAAAGAATATTCTAAACACTGCGTTTAAATCAAATCAAATCTGAATATCTCTCAATTTTAGGCGCTAACCGAGTAGCGTTAAAGTTTGAAACAGTCTACTCATAAGGCAATTTTCAAACACCACGTTCAAGCTTTGGCTAATAAAAGTAAATGTTTTATATTCGGACTAAATCGCGACTAAATACTAACATGATTTCGCGCGGAATACTTAACAGTACTTAAACGCGATTGCAATTAATGGAGCCACAATTTTGTAAACGAGGTGCTAAGCGCATACCAAATGAGGTAAACATAGCTTCGGTACCTGACCTGGTAATTATTATCACACGTTTAAATTATGTAACTCAAAATAAATTATTTTCAAATAATTATACAGTCCAAGAGATGATGCATATGTAAGAAATGGCAAAATAATGTTTCGTATGCAAAATAATAAATTAAAATTTAGTAGGTCAACATCTATTTTTTATCTCGCTAAATGATAAGGGTAATATTTATCCACCCAAAAATATTTTCTTTTATTTAATTGTCAAAATTTTCCATTTTTATTTTTTATGATGTGGCATTAAAAATACATAAACCCCTAAATTTTCAGCCTTCTACGATCAACCACTGTTTTAAAACAGCGATATTAGTACTTTTGACAGAACGAAATCTGTCGAGGCAGCTAGTTATATTATGCTCTAAAAAAATCGACTAGCACGTTATTTGTATCTATTTTCTAGTGTCCAACACAAGACGTCTTAAAAACAATTATTTTCTAAGTATTAAAAATGATTTCATATTTTTGCCTTTAAATTACAAGAGGTACCGAAAATACATAATTTCTAAACTCCGTGTCACGGTGACCCACTTTATAATTACTGCAATGTTGACAACGTCGGAACAAACAACGATTAAGGTGAGGGCACACGGTTTTTCCCCACCATACGAAACGATGCCGTGTTTCATATCGGAGACTACTTGAGACTATTTAAAACAACGGAATATTTTAAATATGAATAATATGAAAATGTACTAAGGGACTGTTTCACAATCTCCAGTTAAGTTCCCAATAGGCTATCAGCAACATATTTGACAGATAGAGTATGGAGTATCTGTCAAATATGTTGCCGATAGCCTATTGGGAACTTAACTGGAGATTGCGAAACAGGCCCTTATTCTTTTTAAGTACAAAGTTTCGTGAGACGTTAAAAATTGTACCCTTTTATCACGATCATAGCAGACTGTGAATTTTTTTGTTAAATCTATTCGCAATAAATAAAATAGTATATCATTAGAAGTGATTTACCTTTTTCCCTAATAAAACAGATAAACGTCAATGCTTATTTACCAAAGGTAAAAGACAACATGAGGATACGCGTCTCATAAATATTGTATAAAATTCAGCGTCCCAACTGGGCCGGGCCATCAGAATTATTTATGACACGTTTTCACCTGTGAGACGGAAGCTTTACAGTTACTTTGGCAGAGATTTGAGGAGAAACATAAAAATGGAGTGTGTTTATCAATTTACGTAAAATAAAAGAAAAATATTTGTGTATACGAATATTATAAGGCTGGGTAAATTTTTTTTAGTGTTCTATCTGTGAATAGAATGTATAATATATTTTTCAATATTATTACCTGACTCATTTACCTTGTGGGTTGTAATAATGGGAAAGTATGTTGTTAATACATAAACCTAGTTCTTTCTCTCTATAAATTCTTTCTAAAAATTGCTAGTAAAAATTTGTGTCAATTCTTTGATATTCAGCTGCAAACAATTGGCATGAACTAACTTATAATGATCAACGAAGTGAATATAATAAGACATAAATGTTACATTTGATTTAAATAATACTCAATATTTCATTTTCTCTAAAGGAATTATGGAAGATGCGTTTAAGTTTACTCTACGATATATTACATCTTAAAAACCATGTCAGCAAGGAAGAGTTAATAATATCACGTACCTACCTATTAATTTAAAACCTTTGATCCAATCACGATCTATTTTGTATAATGCCCTTACCTATGCTATAGACTGGCAAGGCATTTCACACGCATTAAGATGTTAGCCGAATAACAGCGGCGTGGTTAAGCTTGTAGTATTAGCTTAGCTGACTTCCCATTTGTCAGCACATATTGCTGTGCAAATCCTCTGCACATTTTTGCTTGCCCTGTGTTTTGTGCACTTTTTCCTGCTTTTATTTATTTTAACGTATTCAGTTTGCCATTTTTAAGCAAAAATTAAAACCTCTTTGCGTAGCCCTTTTCATTTGAATTAAGTATAAAAATACTTATTTGGAACGCATATAATTTTTTACAATGAAACAACTTTTACGGATTTAATCGCGGTTTATTAAGTTTTTTTACGCCTGAAGAGCCTGGAAATCCTTCCATTATTATGGTTGCTGTAAAGTATCCGAAACGTCGGACATATAAAATCCTTAATAAACCGCGATAAAATCCGTAAAAGTTGTTTCATTATAATAAGTGAAATTGCCGTAAATATAAGAAAACAATACGTACCTAATTTAACTAAGAGAAATAGTTCCTTGCATTTGTAAGTAGGAACATGAGATGACTTTTTTAACAAATGTAATGTATCTTCAGGCGAATAAATTCTTAACGATCATCTAGTCTCATGGTGTGAGAACGAACTGTATGTGGGCCTTGTACACCCGCAGCTCTGCATTGTGTGAAAATTCTTAGATCTTCCCCACTGCTACTAAAACTTAAGATACATACTTATTCTGAAGATACATTACTAAGAAACATGTCAGAATATTCAGGCCTTCATAGATTGCCTAAAATTCTTTGAAGGTACGTGAAGTTTACCAACCCAGCGCATCGGTGAACTATGGCACATTACCCTCGCCTGATTTCGAGCAAGTGCCCAACAGTGGGACATATAATATGGTTTGATACTTTTATACTTAACTTTTATAAAATAAAGTTTTTCTACCGCTGTTTCATATAAAAGAACGTTTAACCCGATTAAATAATAATTGCATTAAATGTTTAAGCTAGTACGCCTGGACTAGGTCATATTAATGCGTATTGTGTTTCATGAAAGTGCCATCTCTAATTGGATTGAATGACCCATCAATTTCGCAAACATTATTACTGCGCACCTCATAAACTCACAGTTATGATGCGTTATGAGTGTCTCTACTCACATCTGATGTCAGTTTTCGGCACTTAACATTTTGATATTAGACATTGCTGAATGATTATTTCTTATGTGATAGAAATTATTAATTTCTTTCACTTTTAGTTTTATGAGTTTTATTTGCAGGATCTTATACGAAGGAGCGAAACTTCCATAATTTAATAGAGTTGAAAAATTTGTTTGTTTGTTTAAGCCCGCTAACCTCCCGACCGGGCGGTCGGCATAAAAATATTTTTACATTTGTCAGTTTAAATATTGAGTTAGTTAATTGGCAATTTATTTCGGAAGATTTTTTTTTATTTTTGTGCGGGTTAAACACGGGCTACATAAAAAACTAGATATTTTACTTAATACCCATGAACCCTTTTAGTGAATACAAAAATAGTAAAAATCACTCAACAGTTTTTGGAATAAGCTAGTACGCATAAGGTATTTCCCTTTATCCCTAAATTTAGTATCTAATGCCATCACTTTGCGGAGCAGACATAATAATCTGTATCAGTGAAGCAAAAGAAACCACAACTTAAGTGATTTTTTCTCCACCTATAAAATATAATTTTAGACGGCACGTATCACATGTACGTGATTTAGACATTACTGAGAGAAATATGTCCACGAAATTGTAATCCTGCACAGTTAAGAACCATTTGAGCGTTCATCAATTTTCGGAATGCGTGAACTTTTTCTTGTATGTTTCATCATCATCATCAGCCTTTACCAGTCCTCTGTTGAACATAAGCCTTCCTCAGTGAACGTCTAGACCACCGATCCCTTGCCACTCGCATCCAACATGAACCGGCCACTGCACTTTGTCTGCCTAAACATGGCCTCATTCTTAAGCCTTATATGTTTGCTTGATCATTATATTATCTAATTCTATTATTAGCTGGCCAAATCTATTTAATATGACTGATTGATACTTAATAGCTAAATTCTTTTCAAAACTCTACTAGTTTCAATAGAATATTTCAGAATAATTAATAATAATAATATCTATGGACGCTTTTACACCACGTCAATCTGGTCCCGTGCTAAGTTTCTGAAGAACTTGGTGTTACGTATTACGGGTATCAGACGACGGAAATACAATTCATTATTTATACTTTTTATATTAATACATATATTTAAGATTTTTATTATGTAATACACAAATTTAATACACATCCATGACCCAGGAACACAGAAAACTTTTTGTTCCCTGGCGAGATTCGAACCCGCAACCTCCGGCTTGAGCGCTAACGCGCTAACCACTGAGCCACAGAGGTCGTCTATAATTCAGACATAATTTTTGGTATTCATCATGAGGTATCAATTCGTATTGTTTAACGACTATAATATCAGTGATTTTACTTATTATGCAGTTATAGTAACATTATTAGTGACTAAATAGAAATTATTATTTGTTCGAACTTAAAAATAATTCAGTATAGGAAATGTTTTATGCCCTAGGGAAATTCAAACTTCGTTAGGTTTTGCGGCGAGAGTGCCTTGTATGTGAAAAGTTTAGTTTTCTGGGCCATTTGAGAGTCAACATCGTGTAAATTATTAAGCCATATAAAGGGTACACAAAATTTATTAATGTAGGTATTTTATGTCTACATCATGTACGACATATTATCAAAACAAGATGTATAAGTGTTATTTAGAACTGTATAACATATACATTTTGTAATGACTTTTAGAATTTAGGTTACTCGTTTCGAATAAGATCTCCGTACAAAAGAGCACTCATGCGAGCGATCGCTCATCTTAGTGTTCATGGAGGAGGCCTATAGTCAGCAGTGGACGGATAAAGGCAGATAGATGATCATGATGATGATGATTTTTATGGACGTTTTTGATAATGAAATATTGATGATAACAGATTATTTAACATCAAAGCAAATTTAATTTAAATTCCTCCTGATTCAAATTACGTAAATTCTATTACTCGACCATCTAATTGAGTTTCTACCGTCAACATGTCCAAGAGGAGAAAGAGAGTACTGACCGATAATCTTACACATCGAATAACACATAGGCAATATTATAATTGCATTGAAAGGCATGGCTAACGTTATAATAGTATTACCTGCATAAGTTTTTACTTTAATAAGTAAAAAAAGATTTGTTGACCAAACTATGAACAAAATAAAAAAATGTTTTGGAAGCTATGAGCGACGATGGTCCAGTGGTGGATGAACTCGGCCTCTTATGCGACAGGTTCCGGGTTCGATCCTGACCCTTCCGTGCGTGTCTTGAAATGGGTTTTCTAAATTTCTAAGTGCACCTCAAACACGAGACCATCATTCACTCACCGGTGAAGGAAAACATCGTGAGGAAACCTGCAGGCCTGATGAGATCGAAGGTCTTTGAAGGTATGTGAAGTTCACCAACCCGCACTGCGCCAGCGTATCGGTGAACTATGGCACATTACCCTCCTCGCCTGATTTCGAGGAGACATGTGCCCAGCAGTGGGACATAAAAGGGTTGTTACTTTTTTTTTACTTTTTAGAAGCTATATAATATAATATTTTCCTTCAGCATAATTGAAATCACATAAAATATTACTCAAACTAGTCCGATAGGTCGACCGTCTTATCTAGATCAGGTCATTCGTCCCCGCATTTATGTATCCTCTAACTTGTCTAAAAGGTACTTAGTGCCATGAATATATTCTCTTTGTAAGCTTCTAATAGTTTCTAAGCAACACATCTTGCACTTGCGATACAAGATGGTTAATTGCTGAGATTAATTATTAACGAAATGGCGATGTCCTTGAATATCTTAGCTCAGTTGTATTACATTTTTGATGCAGCCTAATTACTGAAGTAATTAAGTGAATAAGAGATGAGATGAGCCTCTCCCGTAAAGACAGAACAATCTGTTATACAGATTACCTAGAATATCTAATGATTAAGGCATTTGCCATATTGTATTATGCCGTATTCGTATTTCGTACTTGTTGAGTTCTGTGTTGTGGTATTACAAACATATATTAGTTAAATAAGTAGTGTAAGGATATACGTTGAAGATAATTAAAAAAACACGGGCGTGAATTTCTATGAACACAATCAAAAAGTAAAAATTATGAACTTACCAACTTGAAATTTTCAGGAATTTCTCCAGACTCCTAATATATTTAATAAATAATATTTATTCTCAATTTGAGAAAAAAACATTCAACTTTTTTTATCTATCTACAAATACTAAACAACAATATATTTTTTTTTTTCTTATTTTAAATTGTAACGACTGCAATATTAAGTAAATAAAATTTGTTTGTTACAGGTAAATTCAGCGGAAGCTGATATGAGATGGGCATTCGAGCATTATGCTGCGCAATCTTTTTGATTATACTGGTTCACCACTCGGAGAGCGACTGGTTGAGCTGCGGACATATCGCCGAATGCCACTGCAAATGGTCCTCCGGAAAGAAAACAGCGTCATGCATCACAGCCGGTCTGACGCAAATACCTCATTTGGCATCAGACATACAAGTGCTAGACCTAAACGGAAATCCAATAAAAGAATTACATCAAGACGCCTTCGCCAAAATAGAATTACTGAATTTACAACGTTTAAATCTTAGCTCGACCAACTTGCGATTTCTACATCAAGACGCGTTCAGGGAACTCCGAATTTTAATAGAACTAGACCTTTCAAGAAACGAGCTCAAGGAACTTTCACCTGACACATTTAACGGGAACGACCGTCTCAGACTCTTGATCCTTAACGACAACCCCTTAAATAAGTTAGTTTCAGAGCAATTTCCAACTTTGCAGCATTTAAAGAAATTAGAACTTTCAAGGTGCCGCCTTAGAAAAGTTCACCCGTATGCCTTTGTAAATCTACGAGCACTAGAAACCGTGCACCTACATCAAAACATGTTATTGTACCTACATCCGAATACATTTAACTTACCCATGCTTAAAACTCTTACACTTTCTGAAAATCCTTGGTTCTGTGATTGTAGATTGAAAGAATTTCACGAGTGGTTCCTAAATAGTAACCTTGGCAATGAGGAAGTTTTTTGCTCTGGACCTGAAGACAAACATCACATATCATGGTTAGATATCAAATCCAATAATATGGTTTGTCCTCCGACTGCCTTGTCGAGACCATCAGTGATAAGAACTGAAGTGGGTGCTGATATACAATTTGGTTGTTTTGTGCAAGGTGATCCAAAACCTTTTGTATCTTGGTTTTTCAGGCATATAGAAATAATTAATAACACAAACTTTAATAGTGATATAATGATTCAAAAGGTTTCATCAAATCATTTTAACGAATACGAAGATGATTATATTAACAAAACAACACAATGGGTAAATGTAACAATAAGAAATGTCACTAACGAACTATCAGGTCAATGGACATGCGTCGCAAAAAGTATTGCTGGTGAATCCAATGCCTATTTAACAATATTTTTACCGAAAGCGCGAACAGCAACAGCACGAAGTGCACCAGATTATTCGACATTTTTGATTGCACTTGGATCTGTATTTGCAATGGCAGCTACGGGGTTCATAGCTGCTTGTGTTTGTTGGAAAATAAGACGCCGAAGTGTGCCACCCAGTAGAAGTTTTACTGACCAAGAAAAAAAACTTTTAGATACGTCTTTAGCTGTTAGTTATGATAGAACTAGTGTTGATTTAGGCTCATCTTATGGATTTGAAATGTTCGATAGATCTATGTCTTTAGATAGTGAAGACACTCAACGTTGTCTAGATCCCGTACAGATTACAATAGAAGGTCCTTCGGGACCGTTTCCTCCTCCTCCAGCAGAATTTGCCCTTCCAGCACCGTATGGTAACATTTTCATATCTGTGCAAGTAACTGGACATAATAAGGAATATCCGGATTTATTAAGTGGTGGAGCTACGTTGCCAAGGAGAAGCCGAACGTGTTTTATTAAGTCCGATTACGATAATATGGGGCCCCGAGTAACTGCGGCGGGAAGCTCAACCTGGTCTTTACCAGGTTCTAAATTAGACGATAAAACAAACAAAGAAATCCCAACGACGCCTTTATCAACATTTTCCACAGAATTTACCGCTTTATAAAATCCAATACGTTAGACGCGCCACTTTTACACTGTATATATTATTAAAAATGAAGGCCTAATATAATTTTTTTAAGATGGTATCCAAGAATAATAATAGGTGTGGAAGTTTTCGACTTTTATATTTTTTACTATATAAATTTATTAACTTTTGTTCACAATATTGTATACATTGCTTTTAATATATAAGCTTATCACTTATACGACAGTATTAAATTGTTATACTTAGTAAAATAAATTACAGTTTTATGGCTTAGGTTAGATTTTAAAATTATTTCAATGTTATGTTCAATACATAAAATACTTGAGCTGTAGTATTTCAGTTCACAAACTAATTTTAACTAAGTAAATGAATGTATAAATTAAAAAAAAAAACGGAAAAAATAAAATCCCGACAGCTTCATTTTGAGTAGATTATTTCATTTGAATACATCAAATACGAACTTACATAAAAAAATGTGTACAATTTTATAACTGTATTTTTTTTAAATGGTTTTTCAAATTAATATTTATTTATTATTAAATAATTGTATATACATTTAATTTTTTTTTTTAATTTAATTTAATTTTAAGCATTTTCATTGAATTTTAAGACAATGATTAAATACAAGGACTTCCAAACCCAATAACATCGTTTGTATTGATACTTTTAATGCTTTTGAATTAATTTTGCAAAGGTTTACAGATCTAGGATAATAAATAGAAATGCTTTTATATTTTTTGCAATTTGGTCTAGAATTTTCCAATAGCCGTACAAATAATCGTCAGCATAAGCGAATATTTTACATTTGTTAACGTTTTAATACGAACGTCAAAGGTTACATATCTTGTATACGAGTTGAAATACTTTTTCTTGTTGAAACTTTTTGTGTACATTATATTATACATTTTTACTACCGCATTATTTAAAAAGTTTGTATTACACATACTTATAGGAAATAGAAATAATTTATAAGAATTATATGTTGCATACATTTGATTTCTATCTACCAATAAAAGAAAATAAGTAATTCAAACCTTTGTAATAGTTAATAAGTGATATGCTAATTATTATATATATTTATTTTACTATCTAAATATATTGTGCTCTTTCTTATTATATGAGGGCTATGAAAATGAAATTAATTTTACTATTAAAATAAAATAATAAAATATAAGTACATCATAAAATGATTTGAATAATAGTCCGTGCTTATGAATTATTATATTATATGTAATTCAAAGACATATGTGACTTATGTAATTTAATTAAGTTTCAAATATTATTATAAATAATGTACACATTACAGTAGCAAGTTTTGTTATTATTATGTACTCATGAAATTAAGGTTTTACGAAATTATGGCTTTAAGTATTACGAGAAATAAAGTAAACATGTCAAATCTAAGTTTTATTACCCTTTTAAAAATTATCACAAGCATTATCGTTTTAGCACGCATGCGTAAAACTTAATATTATAAAAAGCGCCATCTTGAATCTAATAGAGTAATTTCAATTAGATTTTTTTTTATTTGATTCTAAATACACAAAGTGCCATTTATCCAAAACTTGTAGAAAATGACTTAGCCGTTTGTTTCCTACCGTCAATTTAATATAGAAATATAAACAGCGACATCTATGTTCTGATAGTCTCTACTTTGTCATTAAACATAAAGCGAGATGTAAAGCATTTCAAATATAGTAAAACCTACCTACCCAAACCTTTTGCTATATTTATTATTTAGATTACACATTGAAATAATAAAAATCGTAAGAAAATATTCTTATCTAATAAGATTTTCATGACGTACGTATGAAACAATTTTATTCCCAAATTTCCTCACACAATATAAATTAGGAAAATTTAGGACTTGACATGTTTCAATAGTCTAACATGAACGTAACTGCTTTTTTAGTCTTATTTCAAAGACAATGGTCCAGTCGTGGGTATAAGGGTCGAAGTTCGATCCTAATCCTCGTGGTGCCTTCAAACGAGTCTTACTAAATTTCTTAATGTACCTTGAACATGAGACCATCACTTGCTCACTGGTGAAGGAAAACATCGCGAAGAAACCTGCATGCCAGAGAAGATTCAAAGTCTTCGGAGGTGTGTGAAGCTCACCAATCCATATTGGGCCAGCGCATTTCTATTTCCTAGCCTGATTTCGAGGAGGAGACTCATGCCCGAGGGAAATATTTAGGTTAATATTTTACTTTTTTTATTTTAGTCCTATTTCACACCACCCAAAATGGGCTGACTCCCGCGACCATCGGGATTCACACGTAAGGTTCTCTCAATTTTATGGCTTGGAACCCATTTAGGGTTTCATTCGGTAAATAAAACCTAGATTATGTGTATGTTATTTATTTACAGACATCAAGCCAACGGTTGGAGGAATCCGCTTCTGTCGAGCGTCCTCTGTCCCATTACCACCATCCGTAAAACAGTTTTAGTATTTTTTGGAAATAAGTTCAACCCCCCTAGACAAGTAGCACAAACGCTAAACGAATAGAATAGAATACCTACTTATTGTTAGAATGATGTTTTTACAAAAAAAATCATATACTTTCTGAATGAGCGTTCATCATTTTTTTTGCAACAACACTAAGGATTTAGAGTTTTTCGCAAATGAATACATTCGGAGCCATTTTCCCACTCGTCAGGGGGGGGGAGGGGGCAAGCATTGTTATTACTGTGTATCATTCATCATCGTTCAATTTAAGATCTCTATCAAGGTCATCGATATACCCTTAGCGTGGTTTGGTCGCCATTTTGAATATCCAACTACCAAATAATAGGGCTTCAAGTTTTTTATTATATAATACTATAGATATTAAATACATTTTCTTAGAATTTTCATTAGACAAGCGGAATCTAATTAAGGAGTTAATTAATCTACTTCAGCAAAGCCTGTCATCGACCAGCCTATCCTAGCCAGACTATTTTATTATTACTATTTGATCAGCAAATGAAATCTTGTAAGCTGTGATAGAATATATTTTTTAATAAATTATTTAAAATAATATAAACTAGCAGCAACCCGTGGTTTCACCCACGTACTTCACATTCCCGTTGGAGTATGAGGCTAAGATTATGGCGTCACTCCAGAAAAAACGTAGCTTTCTATAACTAAAAGATTTTCAAAATCAGTTCATCAAATCCAGAGATTACCGCTACAACCTCACAAGCTCATAAACTTTACCTTTCTGTAATATAAATATGGATACATCTACAAGCATTTATTTTGCGGAATACTTTTCAGATTTCTACGTTCATTATCGTGTATTATTTTTTTATATTATACCTTTAGGGTTTTATTGCAATAAACAAAAAACACTAAGTAAATAGTATAATTTCATGTAAGTGAAATCGCGCACTAAAAATGATCGCGTCCTAGTCGGAAAGCAAACTAGTACGAGTAATACAGTAACGCCATTCATAAATTTTGGAATAGAATTGTGTGTTGACCATATTTCCTATACAGCCATTTTTTCTAGACTTGACCTATATAATACGCTCGACCGACGTGTGACTTTTGTTTCACGCAAAGCTTTAAAACACGCGCGTAGTGTCTTCATACGCCGCGGTGGAGCTCCGCCTTTATTTTGACTGAGTTTGTATTGTTGTTTAGTATGATACCTCCTAGGTTAATACTATTGTATCACAATCTTTTTAGCGTGTTAAGATATTATAATGTTACGTTTGGACTGCTAAACGTAAAAAAAACAATGAGTCACGATTTCATCAGTCTTTATCCGTCCACTCCTGTACATAGGGCTCGTTTAAGCCCCGATGGCTGATCCATACATATATCAATAGAAACGCTTAAACGAGCTGATCTTTCTGAAACTATAATATATTACATATAACATCTACTTCTAAAATTATTTTCCTATAAAATTTTATCTTCAATGTAAGTAAGTAGGCATATTAAGGATGGATTCCTTAGTTTAAAAAAGCCAAACACTGTGAAGAAAGCTTCCATCATAAATATTATATACTGATTAAAATGAACATATTAAAAAACAAAAATAAATAGGGTTGCATAAACTGATTTTTTTTTTCAAAGGCATTAAAAAGTTATTTATCGCCGACTTACTTAAAAAAATAATATTTTTTAATTCCCTGTGCATCAAAAACTTTAGGCATCCCGCTAACTGCAGATAAAAATTCATTTAGAATTCCAACATGCCGAATAAAAAGAAAGGAACATTTTATATGAATTCAGCTTGCAGTGTCTTAAAACAAAATGCCACGAAATAAATTGGATGGTCTGAAAATGGAACAGAAATACAACGCATTTTAATGGAAAAACTGGGCGTTCGCGCGTTCAGCGAAAAATCGTCGGCTAGATACGCGCCAGTCACGTAGGTGTATCAGATTTTGTTACGGAATAACTTTTACGCTGAATTTCTACGTTCTCAGGCTGTTTCATACGAGATTTTAAACCGCGCGGACACATAAACATAATATTGCGCTTTTCGGTTTTTAATATAATTGGTTGAGTATGGTTTAGTTATTTCTCAATCAGAATATTTTTGGTTTGAAGAAATTGATAAAATTTCGCGGTTCGTAATGAGCTATGACATTTTGTACAATTTTATCGCAGTTTATGAAGACTTTTACATGCCCATATAGAGAAAACAATAAATTGCTATGATTACATATCATACTTTCTACAGACTACATTACTAAAGCACTAAGCCGACATGCGACGCAGTGTGATAACAAATGCGAATCTTTCCTTTTCCAACTTTTATCTCGACGTTTTCCTTTACTTTAAAATTTCATTGAAGTCACACTTTTTGCGACTGCATGGCGTGTGCCGGAAACAAAATAATCGTACTCAACTTTAAATGCACCATTTCCTAGACATTCTACTATAGTGTTGTTATGTGTATTTTCATACGAGTATTTGTCCTATATGTTTATGCATACTTACATGTTATAATTATTATGTATCCCTCTACAAATGGTATATACTAATAATACATAAATAGTCATTACATAATAATATTATAAATACTAGTCTCGTGCTAGATATGATTTTTATCTTTACTGCCCATACTCGATGACATTAATCTGATTAACATTATTCATATATTTCTTAAATATATTATTATGTATACAGGTTGATTTTTTTAAGAACTGACATAATCAGGGACGTGATAGAACTTAGATAAGTAATGCAATTTGGACTTGGAATTTGGTCACCTTATTGTTTTATCAGGTGCACTTTGCGCGCTAAATTTAGATAGACGTTACTGGTAAGTTTAAAATGATCGCGTCGTATCGTAAAAAAGTCTCGTGCGAACGGTACCTTAGATATGCCTCGCGCTGGAACGTCGGCGTATTTGATGCATCATATTTTACCTACATAATAATATGTGTCTACTTTAATTTAATTGTAAAGGATAATAATTTAAAAAAATTAACACCCTACTTGTGATATATTTTTGGAATGAGGATCGTTAGCTCTATACGCTACTTGAATATGTTCGGTCTTCAAAAACACACTGTATATTATGCCTCTGTTCAGCAGTTGATAGATAAAGGCTGATGATGATGATGATTCATATATGTCTCACGTGTTATAATAGTTTCTTGCCTGGCAAACTTGTTTTGACAAACGAACAGTCGAGGTCTCTAGCGACTATCGACGACCTAAATGCAGCTACGTTTCCCTCCGGTTCTCTATACCTCCGGAGGACGATCAATGGACCACCGGAACAAGCCACACGACTGGCTATCACTTTACGCCGGTATTATGTGAGTGAAAGGTACCACCCCGGTCGTGCCGGCCCGATTCGGATGCAACACGGCACTAGGTCCTACAAAATCTTGTCTGGAGGAGATCACTTGATCGTTACCTTATTTAATAGACGTTACTTTGCGGTATTTTTTTTTTTATTATAATGTCTTGCAAAATCACAATAAACATAAAAATATATAATAAAATATTGAAGCCATATATTGGCTTTGCATCTTAGTACTGACAAAGCCATAACTACTCCCATTTACGATTGACGGAGTGTAAGGAATGCATTCAGCAAAATGTACACCACAGATGCCCTGGCATTTAGCAGCTAGTGTTCTAAATTATGCAAAATATTCTAGAAATAAACCATACATTCATAAATAATATTGATTTTCTTCCTCGTATTGTTTCGAGACTGTGCAACTGGGATACAACAATACTTTGTAGGTATTCCGTTAGAATTCTAATGTAGGTACAATATGACTCATATACATCCTTACTAATATTATAAATGTGAAAGCGTGGATGTTTGTTACGCTTTCACGCAAAAAAAAACTACTTGACGAATCATCATGACATACACATATTCTGAGAGGTACTAGAAGTAACATAGTATACATTAAAAAAGGGAGGATTTTTTTCTAACGCGAGCGAAGTCGCGATAATTAGCTATAGCTATATAATTAGCTTAGCTATAGCTATAATTTAAGCCTGAGCGTAAGCGTTCTTAAGTTAGCAACCAATTAACTATACGCACTCAACAAATACCTTAGTCCCGTTCAAAAATACATTTTTCTTCCACAAGAGTAAAGAAAACAAAAATGGATAAAGGCATCCAGAATATATTTTATTCACAGTTCTCACGTACGTGTTTATCAAACATCCGACCCAATACTGTATCACACGGTGAAACAAAACAAAACCTACGGTACCTAACTTATATAGAAAAATAACTTTTGGGTTAAAGCCCGTGGATAACTTTGGGACTAACGTTAAGTATCGGTTCGAACTTCGGCTACACGCTATACCTTTAGGTCTAATGACTTGTTCAAAACTATATGGTGATTTTTTTTTTACATTAATATATTATTATTTCGCTCGCAATGTAAATTGTATGTTTGCAAAAGAATAAAAAAAAATATGAAAAAAAATGAAGTATTTTTTAAATATTTAATTAATTAAAAAAATATAATTTAGTAAAATCTAAAAACAGTAGAAGGGATGCGCTCGTAATATGGTTTTTTTTTCGCTGTTTATTTCGTCCTTAAAGTTTAATTGTATTTCGGAAAGTACGCTACTTAACTATCTTAAGGGCCTGTATCACAATCTCCAGATAAGTTCCCAATAGGCTATGGGCAACATATTTGACAGATACTCCATACTCTATGTGTCAAATATGTTGCCGGTAGCCTATTGGGAACTTAACTGGAGATTGTGAAACAGGCCCTTAATACAAAAAATACAACTATATAAAAAAGATCTTCACTTAATCCGACGATGAAAAATTAATCTATCCACTATACTCGTATGAGAGATGTTCCGATCGCGCCTGAAAAGTATATCTTACTGCTTGAGATAGAACAGCCAAGAACCGCATTGGAATCGGTGACATTTCAATTTGCGCAAAATAATGGGTGATATTGTGAGGCGCAAGGCGTCCGCACCGTGACGCGCATACAAAGTGGAGGGCAAACGAATTTGCGTCCCCGACGTCAGCCAGATTGGCGTGTATCGAATAAATCCCAATTTACCTTTGCAATGATTTCCCTGTTTACCCTTTGATATACCCGAATTAATAAGATCCATTAGACTAATTTAATCACAAAATAATAAGCTATATGTTACTTGGGAGAGTAAACGGGTAGATTAATCATGGGTGTCATGGTTGCCCCTAAAAGGAAGTCACACTCCACGGCTGGCGGACCACCCCCCATCCTTCTTCATCCAATGGTAAAGCCAACTGGCTCGCCTCGGGCATTCACGCCACTAGGGCCACAAGCAAAGCTTCATCCAAAAAAAATAAAATTCTTTCTTACGTCATCAAAACAGAAAATGGTGCCCTTGAACCTAAATACCTAAGTCACCAGAGACTGCGAGAACCAAGAGGGCTCAGCCAATTCGTTCACAATTTTTTTCCGGAGAAATAAGCATAATAGTATTACGTGCAAGTAGACGGGCGTACGGCACGACCGTAACGTTATTTTTGCATAGCTTAACTTTTAACTGATGCAAGCTAAAACCGACTATAAGGGAACGAACTTATTATAATCTACACTTAAAATTATAAAGAGGTAAACTTTGTTTGTTTGTTTGTTTGGTTGTAATGAATAGGCTCAAAAAGTACTGGACCGATTTCAAAAATTCTTTCACCATTCAAAAGCTACATTATCCACGAGTAACATAGGCTACATTTTATTCCGTAGGATATTTGGGTTTTTCGGACACAAGGTGTATAAAAACAATCAGAAAATTTACTTATTTTGCGTACTAAGCTCCCGTTGTAAATCTTAGTTAATGCAGGCGAAGCTGCGGGCAACAGCTAGTTTCTAATAATTCCGTGACTGTAAAACGACACCAGTTAGCGTATATGAATACTACTATAGTTTATTTATTTATTGTATATTACACCAGTACTAATCTATTGTAGTGATAGTCAAACACATTACTATAGAATAGGATATTGGACAAGACATCACTAGTAGCCTCTAATGCCTTTATGAGATTGGAAACGACTGCGGCTGTTGACACTGGCTCTAAACGTGATCAAAGCATCCATTCAACAGAGCGTTAACACGTCACTAACCGTATGAGTCCGTCAATATACACGCAAATATCAACTGCTCGACTCTCCCTTATTTATTTTACAATGAGGTCGCAGGATGTCCTTGCAAAAGTTAATCACGAATGGAACTATTTTAGGATATCCTTGATTTATTTTTAGCGTTTAAAAATTTTGCATAATTAAGCTTTTTTAAAAGTACGCGAATGCGTATTGGACCAGTGCTTCGGTGAACTATTTTTTTTTCGAAAGGTAAAGGCCATCAGGGCTAAAAGTCTAGACTTTTAGCCCTGATGGTCTTTAAGCTCAATCGCTAGGTAAATGGTGAACTATTGTCCAACACTCTCCTCATTTGATTTCGAGAAAGCGACCAGCCCAGATGTAGGACATATTACTTAAAGGGTTGATAATAATATCATAGGTAGGTATAAGGTCATTATTACCCAACTGTAAACTCAATATGAAGGGTTATAATTTTAACATTATATTTTACCCTTGCGCCTAACTACTTCTTTGATTTTGTTGAGTAAGTCCATCAATATTATGTCTAGAGTGACAAAAAAAATTTAAATCGAATTCAAAAGAAATGGCTCAATTTTTGTATTCGGTTTAAAGTTTTTGAACTTTCGTCTACTCAAATACAAACATTAATTTTATAAGCCTGAATATTGATGTTTAAGTGAATTTCACATACAAAAAATCTACAGAGAAAAAAAATGCGTTATATTAATACCAAAATTAGTCTCATTATAATTTTAATTGGCAAAATTGAGTCCCATCTACGATCTAAGTTAATAAACCACAATGATTTCCCCAGGCGTTCACTTCATTACCGAACTTTTCTCGTGAGTGTGAGCTCTCCCACGGCTCGTTTACAAGCCATTGTCGCAATAAATATATCGCGTGGAACAATTTAACGCTCCTATTCCTTGTTTAGGGCCGTCCTTATTGTTCTTTACGGCTTTATAATATATGTTTCAATTGGACATCGTTTAAGCAACTCAGCACTAAAAATAATATTTTGAAGGGCCTAATTAACCGCTGAGAGAAACAACGTAATGTTAAAATGCTTTATCATTAGTAATTACAAATCTTTCTTGACGTAATATCTGGGGGATTTAAAAAAAAAGGAATACGTCGCGGAAAGCCGCTGGATGCGGACAGCGCAAGATCGATCGTTGTGGAGATCCTTGGAGGAGGACTGGGCATACTCAGCAGTGGGCATGTAATGTTTGACGTTGTCACGTCAAACTACAGTCCGTAAACGGACTTTACAGGCAACCATTTTATTTCGTTAGTAACAAAGAGTGTGTACCGATTTTTAGTTTCCTACCAAGAAAACTGCGAAAAGTTTAATATAACATTTCACCCCCTTTTAAGGAGTTGGTGGCGAAATTCCAAAAAAAAAATGATGCGTTTAATTTTTTAGCTGTTTCAGAGAATAATCTAAACAAGCAGACAGACAGACAAAAATTATAAAAAAAACGTTATTGTGGTATATGTACCGTGTAAAATCTGTATATCCGCAATGCCCTGCATAAACATGTATTAAATAAAAGTCTGTTATTTTAATATTACAAACAGACACTCAAATTTTATTTATATATACATGTATAGCTTTTGAAATTTTCTTTATGTTAATTATAACTTTATACGTTCCCGTTTTATCCCTGATTTCCTTTTTATCCCGCTTTTCAGCTTTTATACCAAGTGAACCTCTATCCAGGACGTTTATGCAAATTCCGTCGTATCGTGTAACTATCTTAGTGGAATCGAACGGAATCCAATATCAGGTTGGCCACGATCAGGGGGTGCAAATTGAATTAATGTCTCTCAACTTCTTTAAGACTTTGTATAAATCGCTCTGGGATATCCAATTTGATTTTATCTTTATCAATTTTTTTATTAAAAATCTGTAGTTATTCTTATATTAAACTCCACGTTTTTAGTTCTGCTACAAATAGAGGGATGTTATAAGTTTTTCTATAGCGTCGTAGCTCATAGCGGGTAAACTGATTTAGCTACGGCTTTTTCATTTTTCCGGCTTATGCAGGTTATCGGCACTTTTGTTGCTGCATCGGATTTATTTTTTATTTTTATTGTAGGTTAAAAATTTTAAAAAATTTATATGTAATACTATAAATTTTTATTGTAAATTTATTTTATTCTGAAATTAATACTCAATATATAATGTACATTATTAGCTTAATTTATATTATAGTAATCAATGATTATTACTTGATTACATTCATGTTAATTACCTTCGATATTATATTCTTTGATCTCCTTTTTTAAAATATCGAGAGGCATTCTTAAGCGTTATCAAAGAATTTCATAATCTTTTTTAATTTTATTTGATCAGAGACTGAAGTAACTTTTAATCGCCTTGATTAATAAAGGTATCCAATGTTATTTAAAAGAACATAATTTCTTTGATAAAACGTAGAACAGAAACTGTATTCGTAGAAATTATGGATGGATAATATATTTTCTTTTTACACAAAGCTCCATATTTTTAAAGGGACTTTTGTAATACATTAGCTAACTCAAATATAAAACAGCCACCTTAAAATAACTCGATAAAAACCTTTGTATTGTATATCCTTTCTTAGTAAAAACCTAAAAACAAACCAACAGAATACATACATAATACACAGTACGCTGAATTACTTTGTAATAATATGACCTTGACGCGACCCGTCGGCTATATGGGTCTCCTCTGGAGATATCTGGTGAAGCCGTTCATGTTTTTAATGGAAAGAGTATGCGCGAAAAAGGGTAAACATTATTTATCTATATATCATCATTTTCGTCCTTCCTTGTCCCTTTCTATATATAGGAATTTTCAAAAACCCCAAGATGGAAAAAAATTATAGATGCAAATAAGCAAAATAATGTTATTTATTTACTGTGTTTATTTTTAAAATACACTAGGTTTTTAAGTGTTTAAGTTGGCAACTTCCGCTTGACACATTCAAATTTTTTAATATCTTAAATTCTAAGCAACGGATTTCATCGCGGTATAAACAGACTGATTTACAGGCCTGACGTTTCGGATACTTAACAGCAAATATGGTCACGGAATCACCCACAAAATGGGTATAAATTATTTTCGTCGAAATTAATGAAATCCGCGTAAAGATCGTAAAACATTAAGTAATTTTTATTTCGGTGCAAGTATAACTTACAAATAAAAAAGAATTTTTATCTTTGTCACTTTTACGTTTGAATTTATAAAATAGTTTCAAATTAAATTCACTAAATGCATTCAGAAAGCTGAAATTCGGTAGCATAAATTTTACATAAACTCGTGCAGTTTAAATCTACCTTTTCTGGTAAAAATATCCGAAGAGCGGAGCCTCGCAATACTAAAGGAAGAGACGTTATATCATGGCATAAGAAGACGCATGGCAACATTATAACTTCTTAGAAAATAGCGTTTGCTAATAAATTTTAATATGAAATTATGACTGTGCTTGTTAGTCTTAAATATATGAAGATATTAAGTCAGTATATATATCAAATTAATGTAATCATTCTCTTCCATCAACAAATTCTCCTGGGATTCGTTCCTTAATATTCCAATTGTCACATCTAATGAGTTCTTTACGTTGTCTACAGGTCACGGCAATAGAGGCACAAGATATTAGTCGGTGCCAAGAATACTACTGCATATATATTTTTTTACTTTTTCAGGAAATCAGCAATGGTGGAAAATAACAAACGACGCAATGAGGGCTATCTGACTGTTTGCGTTTTCTGGTCATGTACCATACAGATATAATACTTACGTAACTTTCCAGTATTCCAGTTATAAAAGACTATGGTCTTCCCGTGACCGTGGCTGCTGTAAAGTTGGTCCTGTAGAAATTCTCAATAAACAGCAATAAAATCCGTAAAAGTTGTTTCATTATAAAAATGAAATAAAATTAGTATTTTATTAAATATATAAAATAATGAAATCAGTTAAAACATCCAACTTCTACAATAACACCACAAGTATTTCGTTTCTTTTCTTCCCCGTAGAAATCCAATGAAAATTCATGGAGATAAAATGAGCTCTTGCAATAAAGTTGCGATTGAATCAGTTCCTTTACTTCCACTTTTCACTTGTAAACTAATAAATTGTTTCAAATAATCTTTATTCAACTTTACTACAATCTATGGGAAGATATCTTCGTTACAGTATATATTTGTAAAATGACTACCGAAACTCGATTATAGATTTATTATATTATTAAAGATGTTACTTTTGTTTAGAAAAGCTTTTTTAAGAGTACCAATAATTCATAATAATTAATATTATTTCATGTTAATTACTTGATAGCAATTTATATTAGAACTAGCTGGTAAGGATAGCTTTTGGCTCCACGAGTATTACGTGCAAGCATCTAGCTTGATTCTCCTATATGATAAAAGCAAGACAGGCTTACATACTTAGCATGCTATGTCTCAGGAAAGGCAACACATCCCCACCATGGTTCAGACCTTGTCGCGGCGGCGGGGCTTAGTAGCCCAGAGTGAGCCCAACAATAAGCCAACACCTTGGGCGAAGCGAATTGAACCAAGGGGCTCTTTGTACCCCTCTTATATGAGGGACAAAAGTGCAGTAGGCAAGGGGTGAAGATGGGAACCTCACCTCATTCTACTGTCCTAACGTTGGGAGTAACCCATACTCACCTGGGGAGACCCATTCCGCCGCGGGATGCCTCAGTGCATTTCCCGGCGTTAAAGAAAAAGAAAGGCATAATTGAGTTAACTGGGCTAGTTCGTAAACTAGTTTATGTTCATGTGGGACTTCGACTATTCGATGACACAACTGGCAGTTTGCTTATTAAACTGACATAAAAAACCTGAGTCTAGCAAGTCACGGTGCCGGTAATTATACTAATTAAGATGAACCATTTTTGAGAAGTTGAAAGCCAATTCTGAATAATTATGTAACAGGGTTTTCAGAAGCTGGAAATATAAATTGGTATTCGAAATTGGGTATAAGCGGAAGATGACGTCCATTGACCCAGAGTTTAGAATATTCATGAGCTACGTCGTCTTATTGGTAATTGGCTGCAACTTTGATTACATAATAGAAATAGAAGTTAAGATAATGAGTTAATCAGTTACATACTTGGACCTTATGGGTTTCGTCTTTTTAATTAGTAAATATCTATTTTAATGCGATAAATAATAAACCAAAAAAATAAAATAAAGAATGTGGCAGTGACAGAGACAGTGGACAGATTAAGGCTGATTATGATAAAGGAATTCAATATATTATGTGTATTCTATTCGTAATAAAGGCATAAAGTGCTATAAGGGGGTAGACAAATATGCCCAGTAGTGAGACATAAAAAGGGTTGATACTATTATTAATCATTACTGAACATTTTTTGCTTTTGAAAAAGCAAAAAATTAAGAACGAATAATTCGGGTTCATGAAATCTATTTAGTATTTTTCACTTATTATTTCACTATCTTTGAAAATGCTGCATCTAAAGCCATTAAAGCCACGTTATAGCAAAAAAGAGAAGAAAAAAAATTAAAAGTATCCGGAATAAAACCTAAAGCAATGTCGCACGCCTACAAACTAAAATTTCGTTCTGGCTTTTTTATGCCAGGGGCTTGATATATTTACAGCGTTATTTCGCTCATAAATTCATATTTCTTTCTATACTTTTTCGGTTACAATTTTGGTGAGGCCCTTTTCGCGTGTATTAACTTTTTGAATGTGCTTTTAATTTACGTTTGATGTTTTGAAGTTCGAAAGTGTTGTTAACTTTAAGCGTATAGAAATTCAATTCGGATTTGATTGATAATATTATATGTACATTATCAATTCAAAACTGCTTCAAATTATGCGGTTACAAGACGGCCTTGCAGTGCAAGCAAGGGATCGTTTTGGCGTTCATTGAGGAAGACCTATATTCAGCAGTGAACGGATAAAGCAGATGATGGTAAAAGGTCTATTACAAAAATAACACAATAAAGTATCTTTTAATGTAACATGTGATAGGTTGAAAAATTGCAATGCAAGATTTCATTGAACAGTGAAACATGAAAAACAAAAATTCCAATAATAATGGTGTAATTGTTATAATAATACGAAATATAGAATTCGGTTAATTGGGATCCAATACTCTACTCTCTACTCTACAATAAAGGATTTTCTGCCACCTCTACTCCCAAATAGGAGAAGCAACAGACAGCTTTATATGATAGTAGACACGAATTTCTTTCCTACTCTGTTTTAATCACATTATTCCTAGCATAAAAACGTATTCTCACTTGCGGCAATATTTAAAATTCAGCAAAAATAGTAATGTTAATGTAACAAACATTCAAAAGACTACGCCGTGAGGTGTAATGAACATTGTTCCAAAACTCGTTTGCTCAAAACCAGGTGTTAAATATTTACAATGGTCGGTCTCAACGCCTATCCTGAATTCACACTAGAAATCCAACAAGTTTTCGGATTACTTACGAAACAAAAAGGTACAATTTGTACACAAGTAGGTTTAACAACATAATATAATACATTATGTATTTACTTCTAATTTTAAGATTCTTGTCTATGTAACGTATTATGCTAGTGACGAAAGATCGATCGTCTTGGCATTTATTTAAGGGTGTCTATGTTCAGCAGTTATGGCTGGTATGAAAGGCTGATGATGATGTTATCGCCGATTTTTACGTAATGGGTCACGCGGACCACATGTCATCAGGTGACAGTAGCCTAGTAGTTCCTTTTTGGATTATCATAAAATATATATTGATTGATTAATTTGCTTGAAAAAATCAGAAAGGGTAATTTTTATTTTTAAATTGTGAATGAAATATAGTCTGGAACATTCTTGAATAATTTCGGAAATAATATGACCTCTAATTTAAATACACAGATGGCTCTATACGGTACATTCAATAGATATTTGTAAAATCAAAAAATCTAATTTTTCTCGTTTAATATTTTTCGTCATTTGAAGAAAAATGGCGAGTAAATCCGCGTATAGGTAGAAGGTGGAAAGACAATTTCCTTACAGTGGCCAGTCCGCCTTGGATGCGAGTGGTAAGGGATCGGTCGTCTTGGCATTCGGGAGACCTATGTTCAGCAGCGGACGGATAGAGACTGATGATGTTGATAATAATGATGATGAAAAATAAATGATTGATCATTTTAATATTATAAATTTATAGCGCAAAATCAATATAGAAGTAAAATAGTTATAGCCCGGAAGCCAGTAACAGGTCTTCATGACCAAGTTCCTCTCAAGCGATATTCAGTGAAATGCATCAGTACATAGTATGTTGGGGGTTGGGGGGATGAGTGGTGGGAGCCCCCCACGCATGAAAAAAAATTCAGTCATTTGCTCTCAGCTCAAATATTTGATAAATTGTAGTTAACCCAATATCTCAACGAAAAAAATAATCAGCTGGTTATGACATGGTACCTTGTACGTCAGCTGGTGACTAGAACATAAAAAAAAATTTTCACTTTCAGTGATATGGATGATATCTTAATAATATGTAAGCATATAATATAGGCCTTATGATACTGTTCTCTGATACGTCTCACGAATGATCTCTCGGTAGAAATAATTAACCATTTATAAATAATTAACCAAATTTTCACCTGGCTCCCGGAACATTAGTCATCTGTACCACACCAACAATAACAATTCAATATTGAAACACCTCGTTCATCTATAAAGTAGTTCAGACGATATAATGGCACACTAAACACAGACATAGACTGCTGTAATCATAACCTTTGCGGCTTTATATGACGTCACAGTCAGTTTTTATTAGACCTCATCAGATCCTGCATACATTTAATATCATCTGGACCGCTAGCTAAGGCAAAAGACAAAGTTTTATTCTTCACTTTTGAAACTTTTGAAAGGACGAAAGTGAGCTCGGTCATTTAGTTAATCGTCAGCTTAACTAGTAGTACCAATGTAAAGGGGGATTAGTTCCGAGCTGATGAATACACATTCCAGTTTCTTGCACTTTGGAGATGGCTTAACCCGTATACTTCTATAAGAATATGCTATCACCATCATCATCAGCCTTTATCCGTCCACTGCTGAACATAAGCCTCCCTCAATGAACGCCAAGCCGACCAATCCCTTGCCACTCGCATCCAACGGACCGACCACTGCGCGGAGATCGTCTTCCCATCCGGTTAATGGCCGACCAACACTTCGTTTTTAACAAAGCAATAAAAAATAGTAATAGGTAGTATCATTGCCGCATTGTAGCCGAATTGGGCTAGCATGGGAGCGCTGGGGTTGTACCTCTCACTCACATTATAATGGCGTAAAGTGACAGCTATGCAGTCGCATTTCGTTCAGTTTGTGGGTTTCCGATAGTTTCATAAACAATAATTCTTTTTTATTATTATATTATGGTGTTTAAAAAAATATAACAACGTCATCAATTTGTCTATTCACTACGATACAGGTCTCTGTTATTCGGAGCGAAGAATTTTCTGGCATATTCCAAAGCGGAGATTTTCCTATACCGTTTAATACTTTATCCTCCGTCCTGTCACCTCAATCATATATCAAAAACTTAATATTACAAAATATCGAGCAACTCATGAAATTTATATTTGAGGCTAAAGAGTTGGTCCCAACAATAACGGTCTCACAATAACGCCTATCAAAAAGTTAGTACGAAAACTTGAAAGATTGCTCTATTGTGTAAGTTTTCCCGATAAATGGCAGGTCCTTTATCATTGATAACTTTTTGATGCAAGATTAATAAGTACAACAAAGGTGTGATTAATGCCGGTTTCATGCTTACAATTTTACATACATAAATATGAAATTCAATCATTTTGAAGGTCTAATTGAAAAGGGGATGGAGCTGGATCAAGAATAGCAATAGTTCGTAAAGTTTCTCGTCAAGGGGGATGCACTTTGTGTCAGCCCGACTGTATTACCACCCTGATTACGTACTACGTAATATAACTTTGCTGGGTTCAGAAAGGAGTATGTATGGTTTTATATACCAGATGGCTAGGACCAGTGTAATATAACCAGTATAAGTAGTAGCAAAAAAAAAAAGGTAACGCAGTTAGAAAATCATAAAATATATGGGGCTATAGTTAGGTGCAAGTTGGTAGATATTCAGCTAGAATGTTTTTCAATATGTTTAAATTTATAACTTATCGATGTCAAATCGAGTAAAGCCTCCTTCCTTGAGTCGTTTAAAATTATAGGTATCTGAATGACATTGTTATTTAAGGTACAAAAATCAGTTCATAAGAAATAAATAATTTAAAAAAAAATGTTAGTCGACAGTGAAATTTTTGTAAATCATAAGCCGTCTATTAGTAGCGATATTTATATCTATATCTCGGTTTGAACTACTTAGAAAATTACTATCGATAACTCAGAGATGATGAAGAATTTCGATTTCTTTTTCACGTTATGGCCGTAGGATGGCGACACACTCAGAAGAACGAAAGGACAATGGACCAATATGGTTCTAGACTTGAAGTCGCGTTTAGCTAGAAGAAGTGGTGGTCTAACCAGCCCCTCTAGACAAGTGGCAAACGCTCGCTTCTATTCTTTTGCGTTTACTCGCTAACTCCATAGGGTTGCTGCAATTTTTTTTAAGAACGTTTATTAAGATACATAATGAATATGGTTTAGTTTGTTAAAACGTTTAACAACCTCTGTACTTCGCTTAAAACGAATATTATTGTTATAATATTTCTTGAATTTTTTTAAATGTCGTAAGCTAGTTAATTCCCATACAATAAGTATTCTTTTCTATTATATTCGTTTAGCTTTTTTTTTTTTTTTTTTTTCGGTTGGATCTATGCTAATGGTCCTAGTGACCGTTATGCGTCATCGGAAATGGGGTGATCCGGTTGGATCATCCTATGACGTTAAAAATTTGGGGGGTTGCCCCCCGCCATGTTCATGGCGTCGGGTTTGTACCTAACTTGGTAAGCTACGGTCGACTGGTTTGGAACGGGTGACGTTAGAAACCTATCGTGAGGGCCGGCCCTCCCCTCCCCCGGTAGCGGGGGAGGCGGGTCAAGCGCGGGACCCGAGCAAGCTGCCGATAGCAGAGTGCTATCGGTGATTACACGGTCTATATTGGTGTCGACTCGTAGCTGATCTGAGCCTATGCTGTCGCGGTTGATCCGGATCAACTGGTCAACGGAGTGTAGGGTTCGACGTCGCATACGACCCCGGGGCCCATGCGGTGTGAATGTGTGCCTAACACCGGCTGTGTTATGTCTGAGTGTGTGTTGTAGCTTACGTCGCGCTTCAGCGTCGCGCTTTAACAGTTCTGAGATTTTATCAACAGGATCGGTTATGACATTCTTAGGTAACCTAGACTTATTAGGTGCTAAGCTATCGGGGGTGTAGTTTGCCGCACTCACGACGAGTGGGTTCGGGTGGAGAAGTGCCTTTTCGAAGTGACGTTCTGACATCGCTTTGAAATGGCCCCTAATCGAATCTAGTCTGAGGTCGCGATGTAGGTCGATGTTTCTTACGTACCACGGGCAACCGGTTGCCACACGTAAGAATTTATTTTGGATCGTTTGGAGGCCTCTGAGTCTATACTGAGGCACATGCGCGAATGCCACACAGGAGTATGACATGATGGGGCGGATACATGATTTATAGAGGGTGAGCTTGTGCCTGAGGGGCATTTTGCTCTTTTTGTTTATGAGGAAGTACAGTCTACTACTGACGAAACGGGCTTTTTTAGAAATCGCGGCGATGTGTGGTCTAAACGACATCGACCTGTCAAGGGTGACCCCCAGGTACTTGACCTGTCTAACTCTGGGAATAACGACGTTGTTTAGTAAGATTGGTTTCATCGTGAACCATGTTTGTCTGCGTTTAGGTAAGCGTGTCTTTCTCTTACGAGAGAAATGAATCGACGCGCTTTTATCGGGGTTAATAGCTATTCTCCATTTTGCGAACCAGTTGCCTAGTTCGGTGACGGCACGTTGGAGAAATAGCGATGCTCTATTAGCATTAGGGTGGGTAACGTATAGAGCTGTATCGTCAGCGAAGAGAGCCAGTTTGACGTCCGGAGGTCTGGGGATATCTGATGTGTACAGATTGTATAGAGTTGGGGACAGCACGAAGCCCTGGGGGACTCCGGCCCTCAGAGGTCTCAGGGAAGAGAGGGTGCCTTCGACCCTATACCTAAATGACCGGTTTGACAGATAGTCGCGGATGATGATGACTAGCCTATCCGGTATTCCTAGCTTGTACAGTTTGTACACGAGGCCTTCGTGCCATATCCTATCGAAGGCCTTAGCTACATCGAAAAATACGGCGCACGTATCGCGGGAGTTCTTTTTATTGAAACCTCTGAGTATGTCTTCGGTCATACGGTGGACTTGCATTGGACAGCAGTGGTTTTCGCGGAAGGCGAATTGCTCGTCTATGAACAGGTTCTTTTCGCCTATAACGGCTTTGAGCCGCTTAAGCAGAACCCGTTCGTAGATTTTGCCAATCGAGCTTAGTAGACTGATGGGCCGATAGCTAGACGGTTCCGTGCCCGGTTTGCCGGGCTTAGGTATGCCGATAACCGTAGCTTCTTTCCATTGGTCTGGGAACCTACAGCCCTTTAGGAGGGCGTTAAAAATGCTAACCAGGAGGTAAACAAGAGCGGGTGGGAGTATTTTAATGACTTTGTTGGAAATCCCGTCCGGCCCGGGGGCCTTCTTGGAGTGAAGTCGTTTGATAATGTCTTGGACTTCTTCTACATCCGTCGGAGGGATAGGATCCCCCTCCGGCGGCGCAGAAGTCTTCGACTCTACTACCCTAATTACCTCCTCTACGTGGGAGCCTATGGAGGGTGAGGGGGTAGTGATGTTGGGGGTACACTGGCTCTCTAGTGTGTCGGCTAATAGTTCCGCCTTGTCGGCGTCCTCTAGTGCAGGCGCGCGATTTGGTCTTTTTAATGGCGGCATAGATGCCTCCGTTTTCTTTTTAAAAGAACGAGCGAGTGGCCAGTAGGCCACATGGGAGGGTGAGATTTCACTAAGGAGGCGATCCCACTTTTCGGCTTTGTGCTCTAAGATGCGTGTTTTAACGTCTCTTTCGAGGTTACGGAGGTCACGACGATACTCGTCCGCCGGGTAGCGAGCGTATCTGCGCCTTGCGGTGTTTTTGGCGCGTATGAGTGCTTTAATGTCATCCGGGAGCTCCCAGTGTCCATCGCTGGACGTTGAGATCTCCCTAGATGACTTTTCCATCGTCGCTACCAGATGGTCGGTAAGGTCGGAACTGGCCGCAATGGCCGCCTCGGGACTATCTATAGTGTCCGGGATGTTGTCGAGTTGACTCGAGCGAAGTGAATTTAAATTTTCGTTTAATAATTTAAAGTCGATGATCTTTTTCTTTAGATTTTTAGTATTATTCTCGGGGTTACCTAATTGAATTAATACTGGTCTGTGGTCTGAGTTAAGCTCGTGTACTGTTTGAATAGAATGCACCAGAAGGGATACATTGCGTATTATACATATGTCTAATATGGATGGCCGCACATTACTCCTATCGCTGTTTGCGAAGTCGTAGCGTGTTGGCTCATCTGGGGTATTCGTTTAGCGTTTATGTCACTCTTCTAGGGGGAACGAATTACATACGTTTTTAGACGTTTTTACAAACAAAACCATACACTTCATGTGTCTTAATAAACGTTCTTAAAAAATTTTGCAGCAACCCTATGGAGTTAGCGAGTAAACCCAAAAGAATAGAATTGAGCGTTTGCCAATTGTCTAGGGGTGATGGGGATGATCGCTTACGGATAGAGGCTAATGATGATGATCAGACAATTTTAAAATTGATATTTTGTGTTAAAGTTCAATGATCTTAATGTTACGATAGTTACAGGTCCGACGATGCAGATATACTGGCACAGTTATGACATAATTTTAAACTTACTAAAGGATTACATTTTCTAAGCCTCCCGAAACTATTACGAAAGTTTGATCAGTTTTGTTGCTAGCTGTACATTCATTAAACATATTTTCAGCGTAAGCAATTTTGTGCAACGTAGCAAGACTGGTAATCATGATATCCTATTATTTCTTGAGGCATGTTAGGTTAATTTTCCTCAAAAAATGGCCGAAAAGATTCTGCAAATTACTATAACTACTATTAAAACCAAATTATTATTATTCAAAACATGGCTTAGTATAAGTCCATTCCATATAGGTATTAAGAAATGCAGAATTATAACTTTATTTTATTAAAAAAACTTTTACAGTATTTTCACACTAGCATACAATCATTTTTCTTTCCCTTGTTGATATTACTTTTCTCACGAAATTGTTTTCTTATTAAAGAAAGTGTTTGCATTAAGAAACACTTCATTTTTTACTTATTTAAAAAGTGTTTTGAGGGTAAAGTGTAATCTTTTCATTACTAAAATATATTATTACTCTTTAATTAAATAAATTTAATATTTTAAGCAATAGGTATTTTAAAGATTTCTCCATTTTTTTCGTTTCTCATATTCTCAGCCTCTTCTCGCTTGAGTAGGCGAATATAGGAACAGATAACTGAAAGGCAGTTAGCAGTGAGAACTGAAACAAAAAAAGGCAAATAAATAAATATTTATATAATTTTAAATATAGAGGTAACTACAATAATTTGAATGCAATAAAATCCACTAAGATTACCAATAAATTATTTTCTATAATTAATAAATAAACTCAAAAAAAAATGGTTTCAAAAATAAGTTTCTCAAACTTATTTTTGAAACCATTGATCAAAACATCGTATCGAAACCTGCATGCCTGATGTGATTGAAAGTCTCTGAGGGTGTGTGAAGTTCACCAACACCGGGCTAGCGCAATGGTCAACTTTGACCCAATAACCCTCCTCGCCTTATTTCAAGTATAAGACCCATGCCCAGCAGTGGGACATATAGATACCAGACTTTTTTCCGAATAACTTACCAATGTCAAATATCTGCAAAAACAGGATACCCATGTCATATCCGGCAATCATGTTGTACGCCATGCTAGATATCACTATCAGCATTCGCGCAGTCCCAAACGATAAATGCCAGTGCATCATGTTTGGACGCCTCTGAAATATAAACAATGACATCATTCATAACAACAAGCTACGTTTGAATTACTAACAAATGGAATCATATTGTTTTATGTTTACGCGAATTTCACTCATTATAATGAAACAACTTTTACGGATTTTATCGCGGTTTATTCAGTCTTTTACAAGCCCGACGTTTCGGATACTTTACAGCAACCATGGTCACGGGAGGACTCAGGAGTGGTCAGGGTGATGCGGGACCACCCCGCTGGGATGGCGTCGGTCCCCTGAGGGACTGACTAGCTGTCGAGGTGCCCTATTTGCTAGTAGATCTGGGGCACCTGACCAAAGGCGGCAGTCGTGGCATTCGCCAAATTTTAGTGGGTAGAGCTGCGTCCACTTACAATCTTTCCGGCACAACAAGTCCCACATACCCGCCTGAGAAGACCCACTCCCCAACGATGCCTCAGTGCATTTCCCGGCGATGAAGAAAACAAAAGAAAGAAAACAAGAGAGAAGGGCAAGCAGACTAGACGAGCTAGTTCAAGGTAAATTAGTTTATGTTCATGGGCGACGTTTACCATATACCATCGTCCATCAGGTATGCTATAAAGAAAAGAAAAGGTGGTACGTCAGCCTAAAAGTCCATAGATGAAGACGTCACCATATTAAGTTGAAATTCGACAGTCATTTGTCGTACTTAACTTGCGATCCTTCTTTGACAAACTAGATTCTATCCACAGGCCGTGTCTCATTCGATGAATGAATCATATATGAAAAAACGTATTTTTACATAGTATAAAATAAAGCCGCTTCCCTTGTATGTATACTTAAATCTTTAAAAATACGCACCTGATTTTGATGCGGTTTTTTCCAATAGATAGAACAATTTAAGAGGAAGGTTTATATGCATAATACATGCACAATATATTATCCGTTTAGATTAGGTTCTAAATATTAGTTAACGCAGGTGAAGCTGCGGGTCATAGCTAGATTAGAATAAATAGTCTAAAAGGTTATTTAGATATGAAAAATATATATCTATAGAATAATAATCAAGAGTACTACGAACCTTGTGGATTCCGACTAAACATATGACATTCAGAGTAAAAGAAAACACATTAAGTAGTAGTATAAATATCAGTACGGCTGCATAGTGTGCTATTATATATTTTTGAAATTCCCTTTCGTGATATACTTTAGACGTCCATTCTGTGGTCCTGATTCCTTCGAATCCGTTGGTTTCGACCCAAATCCACACAAGTGCTGCGGCCACGAAAAATGCTATAGCAGCATGGTACACCTGGAATGATAAGCAATCACACATTATTTACTATCTATTTATTATATACGTATCTTCTATTTACATAACTAACTAGCTCCGCTGGCTCAACGACCCAAAGTGGATCTTGGCCTCCAAAACGAGATGGCGCCACCGCGCCCTCTCTTTAGCAATCTCCTTCCAGTTTACAACGCCCAGGGTACGGGGTACGCCCAGGGTATATCTTTTAGCACTTGGTCCTTCCAACGGTATTTGGGTCGGCCAACCGGTCGACGATCGGGGGTATCCCTCATAGGCTTTCCTTACCGATTATCAGCGGGTATTCTCTCGGGATGTATTTACATACATTTTAATATATTATACTGATCATATTGGTTAATGTCCACTAGCATGCCTTCTGCTTTTATGATTATAATGATTACAGGCGTCGATTTAAGTTGGGATTATCTACAGACACCTAAAATTTTTATTGGAATACCTAGCCCGTGTCATGGTTAACGAAGTGGTTGATTGACAACTTGAAAACAGGCATTATAAATAACTTATCGCGGCGTAGCTTATATTCAGACTCAGGAAAATAGCAAAATAAGTCTGTGACTTGTGTCTTAGACATTTTCTGAATACACCAAAGTTGCTAAACTAAACAAATAAACAGTACATAAGTATCCATATAGAGAGGTTTCCTCCACTGATGAGCACATTATTCTTTTTTCAATTTTTTCCATTATTAAAATAATGTATTATAATAATCATTGACCCACAAAACAGGCTATCCTAGTGTGAGAGCTACTGGTAACCCATAAACTTATAAACTGTCAATATGCAGCACTTGTTTGTAATAATATGTGTTTTGACTTGCCAAAATTGTTGATTTAGACTATATCGTTATTGTATAAATTTAAAATGGGCAGGCAGGCAAAATATGCATTGTGACCTGACAACTCATAGTGTGTTTCTAAATACAACATATTATAGATAAATTACACCCAGACTGTTATAAGATCATAATCATCACACAAAAAATTGTCCTGAGTGGGAATCGAACCCATGACTTATCAGTCAGGGTCAATAACCGCTAGCTAGACCAACAGACCATTCGAAATCCAATTTTGTAAACACTTACCAAAGTTATATATCCCAAGATCAAACTTGCGGTCCTGTTAGAAATGCAAAAACATAACTTCGTAGATGGTGGCTTCGCAGACATGCTGAACATGTAAGAAATAAATAAATAATGTTGCGGACAGCGACGAGCGACGGTGGTCCAGGTGGTACGGACTCGGCCTCTTGTGCGAGAGGATCCGGGTTCGATCCTGACCCCACCCTCGTGGTGCCTTAAAATTGGCTTTTCTAAATTTCTAGTTCACCCCGAACACGAGACCATCGCTCGCTCATCGGTGAAGGAAAACATCGTGAGGAAACCTGCATACCTGATGAGATTGAAAGTCTTTGAAGGCGTGTGAAATTCACCAACCCGCATTAGGCCAGCGCCTCGGTGAACTATGGCCCGGTAACCTCCTCGCCTGATTTCGAGGAGACCCGTGCCCAGCAGTGGGACACATTAAGTTGCTACTTTCTTTACTTTGCGGATAGAACAACAAACAAAACGACAATAATCAAACCGTATTATTTATACTTCTGTATTAATACTTATCCGTTAATAAAATGTTTTATTGAAGACCAGACTTCTTAAATACTTTCTAAATATTCAAATCGGACATTCCATTCAAAAGATATAACGAATTTAAAAATGTCAATCTAAAAAAATAATGCAATAAAAAATGCGATAGTCTGACTCGGTAGACTTTCCACTACGAGATCCGTTTCTACGCGAGTGAAACCGCGGTGCATTGCTAGTTAAAAAAGTAGCAACCATATATGTCCCACTGCTGGGCACTGGTCTCTTCCTCGAAACCAAGTGAGGGGTGTATCGGGTAGTTCACCGAGGCGCTGGCCTAATGCGGGTTGAACTTCACATACTCTCAAAAACTTAATCTCATCAGACTTGCAGGTTTTATCATGATGTTTTCCTGCACCGATGAGCGAGCGATGATCTTCTGTTTAGGTTGCACTTAGAAATTTTGAAAAACCATTTCAAGGCACCAAAGAAAGGGTCAGGATCGAACACGGACCCTCTCGCTCAAGAGGCGCACCCACTGGACCATCGTCGCTCGCTAGTAATCCCACCAATATTATAAATGCGAAAATTTGTAAGTATGGATGTTTGTTACTCTTTACTAATTCATCCCCGCATTCCGACGGGAACGCGGGGCGCTGCTATCATTATCATCATCATTATTATTGTAAATCTTAGTTAACACAGGCGAAGCTGCGGGCAACAGCTGGTCAAATATAATGTTAAGTTCAGCTATTAAAAGAAAGAGGCAGTAAATTGATGCAGGGCCAGACATTCATATGTAAACATCCGTGTTTAGTGTTTGTATCAACCTAAGTAGGCCTCTACTTACCCACACCAACTTATTATGCGTGTGAATAACGCGTTGTGAAATTATTATTTAATTAAATATTTAAAGTGTCGTTTTGAAACTACTTATGCCAACTGCAAAGATATGAAACTACACAAAAATGGTAATACCTACAGGGGTTTACTGATTATAATGTTTATTTATATTTATGTAGTTCATTATTAACAATAATAAATTTCACAGGTGAAATTGAGGTATGACGTAAGTTAGCAAAAACGTGACGAAAACAAACTGCATCCAAAAATACCGGTTTACTATACCAAAAAACCCATGACAGAAATGAAGATTCTAAGATGCGAATATTGTGAGTATCAAACAAACCTAAGACATTTAACAGAAATACAAGTTATTAACATTATTAAATTTTGTAAAATGTAGTTTGCTTTAAAGCTTCCTGTATAAAGTTTAAAGTTTAAGTTTAGTTAAGTATAAAAAAACGACGAAAACAAAGTCACCAAAATGATGTTTGACATTAATTACAATTGGTAGATGTACAAAGACAATTTCAATAAATAAATAATCGGAGAGCGATTCGTATAAAACATAATGATCAAATCAATTAATGACCACCAATCACCTACATACAAAAATCTCAATTTCTATATCCAACACATTTTAATGTGAATCCACGCTAGCAAATGGCGTTCAAAAACCGAAAATATTTAAGAGAATTGCAATACGTCATGACAAATCTATTTAAATATGAATAAATACAATGAAAATACTTACGTCATATAAGGTGTTACGGTCATTTTGAAATGAAAGTGTATTTGAAAGTACAACGACGCGTGCGCAAGACAACAGTTACTCTGATACTGTTCGTTGCTCGCTACTGCGTGCTACTCGCTAATGCCTGACATTGGCTGTCATTTGAAACCAGTTTTAAGTAACACTTATTTGTTTACAACGACATCATAATATTGCGATCGCCTTTCCTCTTGTATATGATACGGATGATAATATAATAACGGTTAATATGCGAACTTTGCATTTGTTGGAATGTGTATGTTACTCTATTATTTCAAATTAAGATATATACTATTCATAGATAATAACTTGTACACTTTAAACATACGTGATACGTCAAAAAATTCAGCGCACCTTGCGCTGAATCATAGACTTACTAAGTTTTACTTACTATATCCTGTAGTGCCCTAACATATTGTAATTAGTATATAAGATAATGTATTCATTCATTAGAGAAGTTATTTTACCGGCACCCGAACCTTACACACGCCAACATCCTCACATGGCGACCCTGCCAGTTCACATAACATAAACACTACGCCACAATTGACAATCCATGCGCTGAATAGTAGACTTTTAAATGTACTTACTTGAGGGATGTATGTAAAATAAAAGAGAAGCGAATAGAGACGTTGCAATAGTACGTCAGTTGGAAACGAATATGTTATGATTTATATATTATTTATTATTCCTTTTAAATAACTAATTTCAATAGATAAATAAAAACAACAGCTCTACTTACTGTTATGAATTTCACCAAGATTTGTTTATAAATAATACACATACGATTGCTAGAAGAATTGCTATTCTGACTATACATTTTAAAAATGTAGATGAAATGTTCCACTCGATTTCTCTGGTCTGCCATCATCAGGCCCTGATTTCCTTATCATGGAACCACCTTGGAAATATGTTCTTTCCAACAAAAAAAGAATGATGAAAATCGGTTTATAAACGATGAAGCTATCCCACGAATAAACATAAAAAAGCATGTATACGGTCGAATTAAGAAATGCCTCCTTCCTTGAAGTGGTTTAAGAAATAAACACGCTAGGAAGGTTTTTGTTGGTAGTGCTATGTTGCTTTGCAGCCGAATTAGTAGTAGCATTTTATCATAATCTGCATTACATATACGCACACACGCACACACGCACACGCTCAAACAAGTTGTTGATATTTAGATAGAAAAATACAAATGCAGATTATGATAAAATGCTACTACTAATTCGAATTAGTAGTAGCATTTTATCATAATCTGCATTTGTATTTTTCTATCTAAATATCAACAACTTGTTTGAGCGTGTGCGTGTGTGCGTGTATGTAAATTATTAATAGCGGGTTTTACCTGATGAAGATATCGAATCCAAGTTTTCCTTGTAACAAAAGTAAGCTTTCTTATACCAAACATGATTTATAATAGTAGACCGTTGATGTACAAGCTTTACCCATCTGGTAATTATATGAGATATTTATTTATATAACGTTTTATTTTAAATTTATATTAATTTTATATTTATATTTGATTTATTTTAGATATATTAAATTGTCCTGCCAATTACTTTCGTAAAGCAAATTTTCTGTGTTTTCATAAGAGAAAGGCCAGCAATTTATTCACCAGCAGGAGAAAGATGTCAGAGCTTAGAACAAATAGGAAAAGACGCAGTTATGTTTACTTATTAGATAATTTGCCTATCCAAATACTTTTATGTCATTACTAGTAATCTTCAGTATCCATCCACGTGTGACATTATAATGCATTTTTTTTTCTTTATCCCGCTGAGGAGTGGGTCTCCCCAGGCGGGTATGTGAGACTCGCTGCGCCCAAAAGCTGGTAAATAGACGCAGCTCTACCCACTTAAACCCGGCAAGTGCCACTAATGCCGCATTTGGTGAGGTACTCCGGATCTTCAAGCAACAGGCACCTCGAGGGCTAGTCAGTCCCTCAGCGGACCGACGCTACCTCCACAGAGGGGTTACCCCGCACCACAGAACAACGAACGAACTCCCAACGTCTGTCCCAATAAAATGAGGCGAGGTTCCCGTCCTCGCACCTTGCTCTCTGCTCTTTTGCCCCCTCTTCTTATAAGAGGGGTACAAAGAGCCCCTTCTGCTTAATTCGCTTCGCTCGAGGTGCTGGGGTGGGGCTACTGAGCCCCACCGCCACGACAAGGCTTCAACCATGGTGGGGATTATAATGCGTACAATAAAGCCTGCCAAATTTTAATACGAAATGAACCGATGACGTGGCAAAGGTGATGCTGGGGGAATGAATGAGACAGACAAGAGACACCAGGTAGGAACGAAGTGCCTTCGGCTAAAAAGAAAGGTATTATGCACTACTCGCTTGTGTATGCGACTGTCGCGCCTGTGCACGTCTCATTTAACGCTTTTAATCCGTGCACTTTTTCTTACGGTTTTACTATCACATTTTTTCAGTTCGGTCGCGCAGCAAAATCCCTATCCCCTCCAAGCCTGCCGTAAGAAACTTCGTTCCAATAAAATAATTTTCCTAGCAGACGGTGATGCCAATACTGTGATCAACATTTAAAGCATAAAGGTAAAAATAAATATTTATACACTACACTATTATATTTACTATAAAAATTCGATAGTTCGCAATAATGTTATCGAATGTCCTCCATGATGTACTCAATAAATTTTTGTGTGATTTTTACGGCGCCACGTAAATGTGCAGTGTGACAGTTCTGACGCGAGTGCAGAGATATTAGCGGCAATTTGATGACATCAGTTTCACGTATATAAATAAAACACGTATGTATGTAAAGTTTTTATCCATAATTGACACATTATTAGCGATGCGAGGGATGCGCTGTGCCGCGCTCTCGTGTACATAAAATATTAATTGCAAATAGTTTAGGAGGATGGTGGTACCATCCTCCTAAACTATTTGCACTATCTTTAGTTTTAGTTGGTAGAGCTGCGTCCATTACCATCTTTCGGGCGCAGCGAGTCCTTCATACCCGCCTGGGGAGACCCACTCCCCCAGCGGGATGCCTATGCGCATTTCCCGGCGTTAAAGGGAAAAAAAGGCATAGAAAACTGGCACATATATTTAACGTTGTCTCAGGGTAGGTATCACAATATGGACGAGTTAATTAGGCTATATCCAATTAAACCCGCTTATATTTATGAACGAAATAAGCCTGCAACTAACACTAAAAATGTGGCAACACTGTATAATTTAAAAAAAATCATAATTTCAATATACAATAAATCAAAAATTAAAAGATGAATAATATCTAAGTATAAAAGTATCTGAAAACCATGTGAAATATATTACTTTCTAATACTTTCGCATGATAATCTTAGATTGATTACCAATAGAATTAATATTATACAATATTCCAGATTAAATTAGTAAATACAAAGAAATTATATGTACTTTTAGACAAGATTGTATTTGACGGTGATATCGTTGTAATTTGATTGAAGTAGATGGCTCTTGCAGTGACTCCATCAATTGTGATGACGCCAATCTGGAAGTCACAGTCCGAAGGACATAAATTTGAATCCGTTTGAATCCTAGTTTGAGATCGCCGTTTACCGTGCTTTATGGTCCATGACCTGATTGATACCTAGTACTTTACACTCAGTCTCGCTTGAATAGGAAATGTTGGAGAATGTGACAATGTTAATACGTTGTTGGAAACTTAAGTGTTACAATACAATGTTTCAGTCACACTTAATCTTAGACAAATAAACTTATACTCTAATCACTCGGTAAATTCTAAGACACGTAATAATCTGCAAGAAAAGTTAAAAAAAAGAACCATTGGTATTAAAATTGAATTTGCTATCAAAACAAACATTTTGCAACAGTCAAAAGTTGAAGCCTTTGAAAGCCAATGTTTAACCATTTATCTTATTGCTTTTACCATAGTGAATTTATAGAATTACCACACTAGTGTGTGGTAATATAGAAAATAATATACAAAAAATAAACCATTACCATTAGCTGGACGAACTCTCTTCTAGAATAAAATATAGGATGTCTTTCATCTTAGTCATCTTTTTGACACTGACCAATCCACTAGAGAATATACTTGTTATTAAAATATATTGTTGGCTATCAATTGAAACAATATTGTGACCCTTCTTATGTCTGTTCATCGCTAAGTGGTACTTCAGCCGAAAGTCATACCCCTCGAGACTCAACAAATGATTTTGATCAAATTAATTTCTCCGTATGACCGCTGGCTATCCCCAAAAAACAATAAATAACTAAACTCATACATAGTAAAACATGGCCATTTATTTGGTAAACCTCGGTGGCCTCAAACAAGAGGAGCCATAATAAAAATTTATAGGCAATTTGCGGGGAGAAATACAACCTCCTGTTTCGTAATCTTTCGTGTTTTACTAATGAAAGAATTTCGTTAAGACTCGTTAAGATAGCTAGTGTCGTACGGCGTACCATTATGTTTTTTATAGGAAAATTATTGTCGACTAAGTTTTTTTTTTTTGGGATGTCACAATGTGTTGTCCCTATAATGGAAACGCGATAAACTGTTTCACAGACAAAATAGATATGCTGGAGTAAAAACTAAAGTCATGCATACGGATAAGTGGCACAATGCACATTCCTTAGCCTGTTATTGTAACATCCTACTTTTCAATCCAAATTACCAACAATATTCGAGGTGTATGCGATTCATATCCATCAATAAAAAATATCATTATACCTATTGTAAATGGCAGCTTAGATTAAAATATAACCCTAGGTAAAAACTTGTCATATAAGTAATCTAATCAGTTATTTGTTTTGTAGTCCTATTAATTATTTGTAATACTTGAAAGACATAAATGTTTGTATTTGATGTTGTAAAGAAAATATTATGTAATTTTTATTATGTAAAGAAATATGCAAACTCACACAAGCATATAGACATGATATATTATGCTCAACACGCACACGTCTTTGATTTACACGAGCCAAGTGGACTCGCCTTTGATTGGCGGAATGCCATCGCAATTTTACACACCCGCTTTCGCATAGCATAATTAACATTCGAATTCGAATACCACGCTTGGCAGCAAATTTTTTTTTTTTAGGTAAGCCACATGGAAGCTTAGACAAAGTTACATTGAAAAAACGATAATCAAGTTCCAAAATAATATATATATATATATATATATATATATAGGATTGACATAAGTCGCGCTAAATTACGTGGTCATCACTATCGTAACAAAATCACAAACTGCCTATTGGTTATCGATTGTTATTGTCAATATATTATTGTCTAGGAAATTGTCATTGATAACTCAGAGACGATGACGAATTTTGGTATTTTTCCGCTACGAAATATGGTACTTTGTCTAAGCCCTCTGTTCACATACTATGCTCAAAGGTTAATAGGCCAAAGAGTCTAGCCCTTCCGAACAAAAAAAGCATTACAATTCGTTTAGAATACTCAAGATATGAAATTTGTCACCCTACACCTCATTTGCAACATGGCATAATCCCATTTTAAATAATTTTTGTATTAAAATGGTGTTCTTATAAAAATATACTAGCTACTACTTCCTACTAGTCCTACTATCCTACTAATATTATCAACGCGAAAGTTTGTAAGTATGGATGTTTGTTACCCTTTCACGTAAAAACTACTGAATGGATTTTAATGAAACTTTACGATAATACAATTTATACATCAGAATAACACATAGACTAAAATTTATTCCCGTACTCCATGAATGGGAAGTACTCGGGTAAAACCGCGGGGCGCACCTAGTACAAATATATAGATGACAAAGTAAATGTCGATACACCTGGTGGTTACTGATAACCGACATCCAGATACACCAGAGGGTTAGCCGTTGCCTTGCCAGCCTCTCAATCATGAGTATGCTCTTCTGTTGACAATCTTTAAATCGTAAAGTATCAACCCTTTATGTCCCACTGGTGGGCGCGGGTCTCCTCCTCGAAATCAGGTGTCGTATTGGGCTATAGCTCACCGATGCGCTGGCCCAGGGTCGGTGAACTTCACTTACCTTCAAAGACTTTCAATCACATCAGGCATGCAGGTTTCCTCACGGTGAGCGAGCGATGGTCTCGTGTTTGGGGTGCACTTAGAAATTTAGAAAAACATAAGCAAAGAAATTTGGAAAAGCATATGAGCTGAGTCCATCCACTACTGGACCATCGCTTTAAGTCATATTTGTTCGAAAATATCCTGAGATAGGAAATAATTGGAAATATTCAGGCTAGACCAGGAGCTAAAACTTTTATTTGGAAATGTATCACTTACTCAATACCAAGTTATCTAATCAATTACTCGTTTTTTGTAATATCACTATCACAATATGTGCACATTTCATGTTAGGAACATTTTTATATGCCGGCACCAAATGTCACCTTATTTTAGTATGCGTGCTTTCACATCAAATAAAAACGAGTCATCTTCCCTGTTTTCCAAATCACAATTTGTTTTTTGTTTTATTAGATTTTATTTTTTTCAATAGGTACATTATGTACCTTATAATATTTATACCATACTTTATGACTTTTTTTACCATTGACATAATATTTACCATCTGCTATTAAAAAATATACATGTCAAGTAAATTATAAAAGACATACAAGGCTAACGCTATTCTCATGTCCACTTGTCATTGACCTTTTATCCCATGTCATCCACGATTAGGAGTGGTCTGTGCCTTCTATGAATATAAAAATTACAGACACCCAAGAATTTGCGTTTTCACTACAAAGATTTATTTGACTATCTTCTTTTGAGATACCTTCAGACACAGAATATATTTTCTCCTTCAGTTCATAACACTTCATCATCATCATCATCATCAGCCTTTATCCGTCCACTGCTGAACATAGGCTCAATGAACGCCAAGACGACCGATCATTTGCTACTCGCTTACACGGGTTTGCCACTGCACGGAGATTGTCTTCCCATCTGGTTAATGGCCGATCAACACTTTGTCTACCTAAACGCGGCCTCCACTCTTGAACCTTAATGGCCCATCGGCCATCCGTTCTTCTGAGTGCTGACCAGCCCATTGCCACTTCAACGTGCTTATTCTTCGCGTGATATTGGTAACTTTAGTTCTCTGGCGGAGGCCTTCGTTTCGAATCCTATCTGCCAAATAAATCATAACACTTACCCGATGGTTATTAGGTACACGCTCAGTTCCACTACACATACGTATATTACAAAAGAAATATAAATTTTAATAAAAATATGTTTTTTATTTTTATTTATTTATTAAGAACTGGATACAAGTCCTTTTAAAAATATGTTATTCTACAGTCATTGCCATATTATACATATAAAACAATCTTAGAAATACTTATGTCTATAAAATATATTTTTTAAAACAATTTATTATTTAATTATTTTGAACACTACTTTGGTTTTTATTGTTGCAAAATTGTATCATGTTTACCTACAACATAATATTTTATATAATAGGTATTTTTGAAAAAGTAATGTCTAACCATCTTAGAAATTAGAATAATTACACCTTTCGATTATTCCATGAAATATTCCATAGTATCTAGCAAGATACTAATTAACATTTTCATAATTTCAAAAGTTAGTATGCCAAGAATAAACATACTTTTTCTTATTACAATCATTATTTTGGCGCTACAATCGAGTCGTGATGATTGCTATTACATTAAGCCAGGAGTTAATTTATTATTACCACAACTCGCCTATTACCAAAGACATTTTACATAAACCATATTTAAATATTATGATGTCTGACACGCTTATTATGCATGTAAATCACTTTTTTTTTGTCTTTCTTTTAAAAAATCCTTGAGTGCAATCAGTACCGTGAACCAGGTCAGATTGTATTTTAGAGTCTTGTTTTTGTCGGCATTTCAATAATGTTATGGGCTTAATAGATTAAAACCTACGGTAAAACTAATTTCTTAAACGTCGTTATCAGCATTATTTTGTTGATTGTTCAGCTAAGTTTTCAATGAATGCTAAATTAGATGTATAGTAGTAGTATAGTATAGTAATACTGCAGACTAGCAGTCTTCCTGCATTAACATGTCAAAAGACTTTAAATTTGCTAATGTCTAGTCATATTACTTATCAGCTTTTTAGGTTGGGGATTTAAAAATATCCTTTCATTACTTTTTTTATTGAAAAAGGTATGAAAAGCGTAAATTAGAGAGTAATAAAGGTCGTTTAACATAGAATAGGGCAAGTTGGTGAAACCAATCGCGTATATAATCCAGGTGTCGCAAGTTGCGCAGTTTGTCCAAACTTTACTCGTTTGGTGTTGGTCATCTCTTGGGCACCATTCGTTATATTAATATAAAGTTATTACATAGCTTTATAAGTTATTTGTAACTTATATACGATATTAGAAATCTTTGATGTAAAACTGTTATAAGTTTTAATTGTTTTCTTTGTTTTATTATTAGGTATTTTAAATAATGCTCATTAAAATGTAGATGGCGGTTGCTCGACTTAGTCTCTATCGACAAAAATCGTCGCACTCCTTGGAAATGGCTCGACTGCTTTTGATTTTCATGTATATTTGGCCGGCATAGAGAATATAAAAATATCCTACCCTATCCAGGACTAAATTATGATAGCGAATAGTGTTTACCGGGGTATCTAGTCTATTACTATCTAGGCTTTAATGGAAAAAAACAATAGCATTTTATTTTTTCTATTAAAGCCAAAATTTTAGTAGAGTATTTTTAGTAAAGTAAGAAATTCTCAAAATAGACTAAAGAAAACATGGGCCAACATACAAAATTGACAACATATTCACTAATCTAGCTTCATTTTCTATGCCTGTTCCTTCTTCTTCCTTGCCTTTACCCAACTAAAATATTTGGGGTCGGATTGCAGTCTTACCAGATGCAGATTAGTGAGAAACCTCGCGGATCGATCCAATAGGTTAAGCGAAGCTCACCAGAGTTGGTCCGTGGATCGGTCACAATCTTTACGCAGCGAGACAGCTCCCGTGCCTCGGAAAGCACGTTAAACCGAAGATCCCGGTTGTCATTCGTAAATCTTTGACTGTCATTACGAAACGATAGGATCTTGAGAGTGTGCGTTTTAAATAATTTTAATATTTGTCAAATTTACCGATGATGGTTTCGTAAATATCTTTACAAGCTTCCGTGAATTTCAAAAGAGATGAGATGATGATGGTGCGAGAGTCATCTCAGAGTACTTAGAGGAATCTAAGTACACTCTCGCACCTTATCACAATCAGCTGCTTCAAGGAGATTTTCAGACATATGATGTTCCGATGATGACTTTCCGAAGAAGTTCTAGTGCATTGCAAAACACATCATTTACTCTTTAAAGCTAGATATTTTTTTTATAAAATTAGTAAAGACTTCGCTATTATACGATAATACAAAACAAACATACAGAACTCCAAAAGTTTTGATGTAGCTTTTATGAGAAAAATAATCAACAATAACAAGTTTCAATTTTTAGATTGTTATACATTAGGATAATAGAAAAAGTTTTCTTTTAGTAATGTTTGTTAAACGTTTTCCGTAACAAAAAACCAACAAATTAATGTTTTCTATTTCGTATTAAATATATACAGAGCTGACATTCAGAATTGTGGTGTATTTAACTAAATAAGATCTCAAAGATTAATGTTAGTTAAACTGATAAAGCTGAGCCTGTTAAAACTTTTTTTATATCTCAGCTAAATTAGCAACAATTAACTGTTTGTATTATTAAAGTTTTATAGATGAACTAACCCCATTCATTACGGAAATATAGCATTTTAAGGACGGGCCTATCATAAAAAGCTAGCGTCAACTTTAGTTAAAATCTGGGTCTATCTCTCACTTTACAGCAGCCAGTCCTCCTATGACCACGGTTGCTGTAAAGTATCCGAAACGTCGGGCATATACAAAACTTAATAAACCGCGATAAAATCCGTAAAAGCTGTTTCATTATAATGAGCGAAATTCGCGTAAACATAATAAAACAATATAGTACCTAACTTTATGTTTCTGTACGTATTTGTAGAGGTACTACCTACTTTTTTTCTTAACTCATATAAAGAATACAGTTTGTCTGCAGAACACAGATTGTCTTTCCATAAAGAAATAAGATATTTTTCTCTACATATTATAAACAAAATATGCTACATCTAACTTTTATAAGGCAACTATCTATACCTGTCTCTATTCTAGTCACGTGTTACCTCCAGTATAGATATAAAACTAAGCTATTGCATGATGTAAAAACTTTTGTGAACATAAATCTTGCTCCGAAACATAACAACAATACGTCTATGCAGCCCCCCTAGACAAGTGGCAAAAACGCTAAGTGAATAGAAATAGAAAACGTTAATTTTGTATGGGAATGACATTTGGGCGATTATTGGTAGCCAAGTGTCAAACTAGCGTTTTGTATTTCTATTCATTTTAAACGCACACGCTTAAGAAATTCAAATCTTCATATAAATCGTAGCCAAGTGGCACTTTTGACAAGCCGGAAAGCGCTCCCTAGCGCTTGCCGCTTGCACATAATAGAAATTGAAAATTCAAACGCTACAAAATGGCGGATCTTTGATCAGCTGACTGTGGAAGTGTGATAGTGTGAAATTTTTTGCTAAATGCATAAATTAAGTCTATTGTAAGCTAATAAATAATATATAAATAATAAATTATAACTAAGCCGAAGCCAAAGAAAAAAATCATCGCCAGTGTTTGGAGAATATTACCGATGTTTTATTTGTGTAAAGGTTTACACTAGACAAAATAATATTTCGAGAGATTTTCTTGATTTACGTGTCCATACAGCATTGAGCGGAACTAAAGGAATTTCCTTGGTATTAAAGGTAAATAAATAAATCATTATTACTTACAATGATAGGACTTAAAAACTAGGTACATGTTTGATGTTTTTTACAGGTTCTTTGCAATCTGAGCTGAGGGCCACAGGGTCCTATCAAAGGATCCTGGGTGTCTCAACATTTAACGCATAGAAGAACAAGTTGATGTAGTAGACAAGTTGTAGATGTACCTACTAAACAGTAGTTATATTATTATGTTGAGATAAATTGCCTTCCCATAAAAACCATAAGAAAGGTCAAGCATAAGACAATTATTAGTGAGTATTTATTATTTATTCAATATAAAATCTATTGCATCCTCTTTTTTTATTATTTTTACTATATTTGAATAGGTATCTTTTCTAACAATATATTTTTTTGGAAAATATATGTATTAGTTTAATACTAAATAAACTGTGTATATATAAACAATTTGTTATAATATAACACAAAACCTAATATTTAGTAAATAATATAATACAAAACTTATTTTAATGTAAACAAATTTAAAGTTATTTGATTTCCTGATTTGTAAACTAATTTTGCTGTTGTTCTTGGTTATTATACTTATATGAATTAGGTATTTAGTAGATTTAATGACTTTCAAAACTTTCTTGGTTAGTGTCTACTATTTAATTTAGATTAAGAAATGAAAATTGTATGATTTATTGAGTAGTTTCATGAAGATATTATATTAACAATTTACTTTTTTTTGTAATTGAAGGCATATAGTTATAAAAAACTAAAGCATGATCATTTTAGGTGTGTATGCAGATGGGACATGAGTGAGCCAGTCAGTCAAAATACATAGGAATAAATTAAGCCAGTATATAATGAAGAAAAAACAACCAGGGGAAAAAAACAACAACTAGTGGTGATAGAAGCTTAAAAATTTAAAGATGTTTGATTTTATGGATTGGTACTAATTGTGCTGTTCTTCTCAGTGTGCTCACCCTGGAACCGGTGGTAGTTTCAATGGATAGACATAAAAGATACTTATGTCTCAACATGTTGACCTCGTGGGGCATGTTTTTGTACAATTGATACATTTATTACATTGTCTTGGTAGCGATTATAATATTAACATTAACAGCAATTATGTATGTGTACAATAGTTAAAAAATATAACATAATGTCAAATAATAATAATAGGACGGATTAATTCATTAGGAGCAAGAAGCTTTAGAGTCTGCGATTGTGTTTTTTCTATTTCCCATTAATTAATTTCAATTTCCCATTTTATTCATATGGAGTGGTGTTCTATAGTATTTTGTTTCAAAAACTCAATCTGTTTATACTGTGATGGGTTGGCGAATACTAAGAACTTTTTTGCAGCTGTTTCAGCAGCATATAGGACTGCTATGGCGGTTTTCTATAGGTAGTGACTAGTGTTTGTTTTGATAATTTAATCCATTTTGTATTATAATGTGATTTGTTGGCGAATATTGTGGTGGACTGTTCAGGATGTGTGGAGTTAGTATGGATAGTTGATTGATAGGAATATGAAGAGCGAATTATTGTGGCATAACTCTGATAACAATTTGAGAACTATACGTTTCGTATATAAATTAAATGTACCCGATCAAAAACTAAATTTTATAGTAACTCTTTTGCTGCTATATCTGTTAGTCTTTGGAACTCGTTGCCAAATCGTATTAAGCAAGCTAAGAGTCTCAATATTTTTAAGGGACTCCTCAGAGAACATTATTTGGAATGCTTTAATTTATAATATATTTTGTTATTTAATTTTAATTATTTTATCAATACAAATTACAAGCCATCTTTGATTGATGCCTCTTGTTTTTTTTTTTCCTTTTTTTTCTCTTCTTCTTCTTCGTTTATTCATCGTATGATATTATTGTGCAATTGATTTTTATAATGTTCAGTTTTAGTGCTGCTTTTTGTGTTTTTTATTTATAATCTAATAAAAAATATAATCTAATAAATACTATTGTATTCCACCCATTTTATATTTATGTTACTTATTCTATTTTATCGTAATATCCAAGAGGAGCTATGTTTTAAATTTTGTATATTAAAATCAGACGTCCTAAATAGTTTAAGTAGGAAATATCTTTGTAATTCACAATAAAATCAAATAACAAGTAATTCATTATATTATCTTTTTTGACACTTTATGTTGTTTGTTATTGGTCCTAATTACAGGACCGAATTTAGGTTTATTTTTTCTTCATTGCAGGTAATGATTTTAATAGACGATAATATTATCTTATTTCAGAATCCCAAAAGATGTTAATTTAAAGAATGCCTGGTTGACAAAAATGCATATTTATTTGTGAAAGTTGTTATAAACTAATACGGTAATATACGAAACAAACATATTTCTGAAGAAAAGCGAAGTAATGTTTCTGGGAGTTTTTTTTTTCTACACTAATATTATAAAGAGGAAAACTTTGTTTGTTTGTTTGTTTGGTTGTAACGAATAGGCTCAAAAAGTACCGATTTCAAAAATTCTTTCACCATTCGAAAGCTACATTATCCACGAGTAACATAGGCTACATTTTATTCTGAAAAAAATAGGGTTCCGTAAGATATTTGGGTTTTTCGGACACAAGGTGTAAAAAATCAACCAGAAAAGTTACTTATTTTGCGTACGCTGTCTAAACTATAAAAGATAGAACGATAAAATGTTCTAATTAACTGTAGATCTTATAATTATCTACAAAAAAGTCCACCACACACTATACCTATCTATGTCGATTGAGGCACAACAACCATATTTTATTCAGAAATTTTGATTTTTTGGACTACATTTAAACGAGTTTATTTTACTCATGCTTTTAATCCTTAAGATATGAAGCTAAAGAGCTTGTTTATTTGAGGGCGCTAATCTCAGGAACTATCGGTTGGATTTTAATGAAACATTTCAGTGTTCGATAGCCCATTTATCAGTAAAGATATATCATCCCGCTAAGATCCCGTTGTAAATCTTAGTTAACGCAGGCGAAGCTGCGGGCAACAGCTAGTATAATATATTGTTTGAAAATTAAGGATGTAATTTAAGAAACGGACATAAAGCCAAAGAAAAGCGAAGTTATGTTTGAAGAGAATTTTTTTCATAAAACTTATAGTTTAAAAATAAATGATTTTGTCAGAATTTGATGCTGTTTTTATTCCCCTTAAGTAACGGTAAATACCTACACGCAGAAGAGGTAATCACGACATTTGACGGCGACGCGATGGTGGTCTATGTACTAGGTTGTAGAGTTTACGGGAGTAGAAACTGAATCCCGTTGAGTGTTTTTTGATCACTCATACTAGCCCTGAGGGGTCCGATAGGCCCGACCGCCTTTGATGTGAGGAATATACATTCAGCCCCTTCAGAGCGTACTGAAATCCAATGAAGCACTGTCTTTATTACGAGATGATTAGCTTATATAATTGTATAAGCTGCTTACTAAAAAAATAACGATTGGCTCGTTTAAAACATCCGTACGTGTTTAGTATATAAGGACATGCTTATAGGAACGTATCTAGTAAAATAAGCTCAAATTTGTATTAACGATAATCCAATTTAAGAGATTAAGTATGTATTTTGTTGCTGAATATTTCACGAATAAAGTTTTCAAATCCATTTCCTCTTGTAATTATCCCACATATTGCCATTACAAAGAAATGTTGTCCAATAATACGTATATAAGGGGATAAATTTCCCTGTGAAATTGTAAAAAGCTTAAGTAAAAAAAAGCTAATATTGTTTTTTATGTTTGGAAGGCTTTAATACGTCCCTGTCTTTTGTATTGGTGTAAGTAATTGTTTTATATTATGTGAAAAGCTGCCACGCATTTTGAGGAAGAATATTACGTCTGCTAGTTTATAGTATATTGGTATAAACCAACTAAAATATAATATATTTTAAGTCACACATGGTAGCATGGTCTCTGGTCTTAACCGGTTCCAACAGGAACGAATATAAAAAAACAGTAATTACAAATGAATGACGTTTTAAATACTTCACATAATGACATTTTTAAAAACGAATCATACTCTAGAATATGTACTAATATGTATATAGCTATATGACGGATTGAATAGAATGAGCGTTCAAAATGTCTTTGTACACTTGGCTACCAAATTAGCGTTTGAGTTTGCGTTTACTCGCAAAAGAATAGAATCTGAGAGTTTGCCACTTGTCTAGCCCCGCAGAGCAGATGCAACAAACGGTACTAAGTTTAAGTACAAAAAGTACGCTGTTAGATTCATATAAGGAGCCAAAATTTTGCTTAAAATATGAAATACTTCATAACATGTTCCTTTGAAAATGAAACATAGTTTCATCTGAATAACTCCATGTTCACGTTTAACTATGAAATTATATCCTTTTTCCCAATAAATAAGTTGAGATTTTAATTATACAACGTTTCACATCTACATTATTATCATCATGCTTTATCCGTCTTCTGCTGTCAAGTCTGCCAAGTCGATCTCTCACCACACGCATAAAAACAGGACCGATAACTGCTGAAAGATCGTCTTTCCACCTAGTTAATGTTTGCCCAAAACTTCGTCTATCTTAACGTAGGCTCCACTCTAGTACCTTATTGTCACATCAGCTAACCATTACATGATTAGCACACTTTTACATCTCTTGAAAGCCTGCTTAACTTAAAAAAAACTTTCTATCCTCAAAAAAATTACAATTTGTGTACTTTTTTAACAACGACATAATAATTTAAATAGGCAGAGAAGCCTATAGTATTGAAAACCAACCTTATCAATCAGAATCCATTCTTCCATTTACTTTAAGGTTCATCGACACGGCTTGCTGCTGATGAAAGTCACATAATATCATTAGGACCCAAACGCTCAATGATCCCTTAAAAATTCCTGTCACAAAATAATCAACTCTGAGACCGGAGATAGAATGAAATGAGCTAGAAACTTTTGAGATTCATCCCATCCCTGCCCGGGACCGATTGATTACAGTTCACACGTCATTAAGCACCCATCTCGCCTCAATACATTAACACTATCTGCAATGGAACCAAATGAAAAAGGGACAAAGGTCCTCACAATTTTACTAAGTGTGGCCAAAGGGAAAACGTTTAAAATTGGCCATTTTATGCGTATCTTTTGCACAAAGGAATTCAGTTGGGTGTTTAAAGATTGGCTAGTGGCACGAAAGGGTCCAAATGTTAAGCAAACAATGCCAGACCCCTTACAGTAACATTGACTATGGTCAAAACTGGCAACAAATTTCATTGATCATGTATAATACAGACACAGTTGCTATTTTACAACTTTTATACTAAATATGCCAACATAAAACTTTTACTAAATATGTCCAGCGCTCATCGTCAAAAATTAAATAGTACTCGATAAAAAAGCGTTGCGTTTTAAAAACGCCTTCGCGAGAACAGACACACACACGGGTTTTTACCACTCGGTTAAAATGCGCTCATGCGAACGGGGTCTTAGACTTTAAAAAGCTCTACAAAGTCATTGAGTCAGTCAAAAGAAAACCAGTCAGGGCAGTCCTTAGGAAAATCATCATCATATTCTGGATACGGTTGTAAATTAACTTAAAGAGCGAAGCCGCACGCAAGAGCTAGTGAATACTAAAAAAATATTGGACCAAGCGAAAATTTTTACGAATATTGACACAGCTATTAATATAATAGTAATTAAAAGCAAAAAACACCAACAACTACTCTGTTGTATGGGACCCCCTCTTAATTATTAATATTATTTTGTTTTTAGTGTTTGTTGTTATAGCGGCAACAGAAACACACAATCTGTGAAATTTCAACTGTTATTAGCTATTACGGTTCTTGAGATACGGCCTGGTGACAGACGGACGGACAGCGAAGTCTTAGTAATATGGTCTCGTTTTTACCTTTTGAGTACGGAACCCTAAAAGGGAAGGAGCTTTCATTCGAGTGCAACTATTTTTAAACGACCTCTTATATTTGCAGTATTACCATACACCCTCTTTACTATTCCACAGTTTTAGATATTACAATTCAAAGCTGGACTAGGCTTAAGGTGGCTGAAAGATTTATGGCCTTAGATTTTATGTGTTTTTACATAATGGTTCTAATTTATATGCAGGATAAAACAATGATACATATTTATAAGGGCAGATACCAAAATAAACTGTCGGCGAAATATTTTTATGGTCAATAAAGGAATATTACGTGGAGTTTAGTTTTTAGATGTTTTTTTAAGTGAAACGTGCCAATACTCATGCACGCTAACCCTTAACCGTTAATACAAAATTTTTGTCGGAACTTAGATTTCCGGATAATATTTAGTCGATGTCCTATTGTATTAGCCATTATACATTAAACATTTCCGGGGCGTCACATGACAACAATATATTTTATTTTTCAATACCTAACTATATAATTATAAATCTGTGTGTCTAACAATAAAACAAATTTGAATCTCAGTAGTGATTACATAAAAATAATAATATAGTAGGTACTATACTAATGTTATAATTATAACATTAATGTCTCGCAACAGCGAAGGTTTTTATTTTTCTAGTTAGGCTATAAAAAAACACAAAATTTAGCTTTCGTCGATTTTATATAAATTAGTATTGAACAGTGTTGTTTTTAAAAAAAACAATATGACTTTTTTTTACTCCTAAGTTATAATTTCTCCACTCTCGATATAATGCTGAGCGTAGCAATAAAAGAATACTAGTATAATACAAATTTTCTGTTTTGTAGAAGTAATCATAATACAAAAACTTTTTGTTTACTTCGTGTATTTGTTTGTGATGGGAAAAGTAATGCTTTTCTTTTTCTTCATCTCTGAAATTGCGCCATTCTAAATTCAGAAACGAAAAATATTTTTATTAATAAAAACATTTTAAACATTTTTATGCTCTTCTGCTATATTTTAAATATACAATACATATACCGCATCCGGTAAATATTTAATCACAATAAAGAGAAAATGAAAATATAAACAGGACAGAACTAATACATGTAGTATAGACAGTAGTAATACATATAGTATTAAAGAAATATCTGAAATAATGTGAATCAATATATGAATTATTATGAGTTTGAATCCCACTCAGAGTATTTATTGATAGAAGACTGAGGGGGGGGGGGGGTTGAAGCTACCCCTTGGGATTCCCACTGTTTTCCGTTGGCTTTGGCCTTAATAAACAAATATAAACTAGGGCTTAGCTGTATGTACTTTGCCTTATTTCCCTAAATTTTCAAAAAAAAAATCAATACCATGGACTTGAAGTTACCCCTTGGGATTCCCGCTGCTTCTGTTGGCTTTGGCCTTAATAAACAAATATAAACTAGGGCTTAGCTGTATGTACTTTGCCTTATTTCCCTAAATTTTCAAAAAAAAATCAATACCATGGACAACTCCTAGAACCGAAAATTTAAATGTGCGGCATATTTGTTATTAATCTTTATACGTAAAAAAAGTAACGTAGTCGATATAATTATGTCCCACTCTCCTGACTCCGCACGGGTCTCCTCGAAATCAGGCGAGGGGGAAGCGAACCTTCAAAGACTAGTCTCATCGGGCATGCAGGCTTACGATGTTTTCCTTCGCCTTTCTTTATACGTGTAATATTTAATTATTATCTTCAGATATAAGCAGAGATTATGGTAATCTAATCAAGACGTCCGCCGATTGGTTGCTGGAGAATTTATTCATAATATTTTTATCACTCATATGAGGGTATTCGTATATTCGATAAATTGTACTGTATTTTTTCCTTCGTAACGCGCTTCGACTTTTGTATGAATATAAATCGGTCTTATACATAAATCGATCGACTCACGACCGAGAAGTGGATTTATCAACTGTATACATTGTGTACCTTCATAAACACTGGCATGTACGGATTTTGTATGATTTATTATTATTTTATGTCCCAAGAAATAATATTAGTTAAGCATATTGTTATATAAGTAATCAAACTAATTCAAGAAAAGAACGTACTAATATTTGAAAGCCGCCAACCGATCTGCTAATCTCTGTTTTTTTTTTTATATATATCATAGGAGGACAAACGAACAGTCGAAGCCATTCGAATATCGACGCCCATTAACATCCACATGACCAGAAGTTATGCATGTTATGCAATTTGGTTGCAAAGCAGCATGGCTCTACCTCTTACTAGTGTCGACGATGATCGAATAAAGACGATGGATGTCGTTAATCACTTTTCAACAGGTGACCAGACTGTCAATTTGTTCCTCATTGTTAAAAAAACTACGATTGCATGTTTCTTTTTTTTTTCTTTTTGATGACTTTTACCAAGCGACACCCAGCATAATATAATCTAAGCAAAACTTTGTGGCATCATTTTTTTTTTTCAATAAATACCTCAAAAATTTAACCTTAATATTACTGTATTACCTTAATAGCAAACTGAACTTTTTGGTGACAAAGACCATAGATATCTGCAAAACCAAAAATATTCCCTTCAATGGGGACTTGCCCTCCCTTTCCCTATTCCGCCCACCGGAAACTTACAAACCGCACTAAGCGATAAGTTTACCCATCGCCTTACACCGATAGTATTATGTATGTATGGTATAAATTTTAAATAAATCAAATATTTCTGATGCCGTGTGTATGTAGGCTTATCTGATTGCTTTGATTACACAGGAAATTGTGTTTGTAAAGACAAGACTCTACATATCGGAGTTGTGTCTCTAATTTACTGATACCGTATTTCGCTCAAGTTTGGATATTTTCAGTGATATCTCTAGTTAATGAGGCACAAAACTTGTGAACTTCAGTGAGTCGTTAATGATAACAAGGCATGAGATGAAGAGTTAAATCTATTATTTTATTCATTCACTTGAAATATTTTTTATTTGAATATTTATCTTTTTATAATATCTCTAATATCTCTCTCTCTCTCTCTCTCTCTCTATCTTTAAAATTATATCCTCTAACAGTATGTAACATGACATTCATCATCAGCATCATCATAATTATCAGCCTATAATAATCTACATAAAACTCTCTTGTCTGGTCAAAACGAACAACCTCTTTCGTTATTAACGCATAGAAATGCAATCATGTATCTAGCTTACCTTGGGTAGGTTCCTGGAATAATATGTGGAACTTGAACTTGGGATTGCACTACCCAGCCACTTCTTCGTCATCTTCTTCTTCTTTCTCCCACGGTCTAAGACAAACGAACCAACGATACTCGCATCCAACATGGACCGACGGAAATCATGTTGATGATCAGTGTTGGCGTTCAATGAGAAAGACCTATGTTCAGCTGTAAACGGTTAGAAGGTTATGATTGTGATAATAATGACACTATGTCACTCGACATAGGCTACGAAACAATCATGAATGATATACTATATGATATCAATATAGGCTATGGATGGCTATGGATGGGCCGGATACGGCTGTAAATCTAAATTGACGTGGTCTACGCTTCTGACAAAACGCAAAGCATTTTACCATTATCTGTGTAATAATTATAAAATTAAATAATTATCATTTTCATTTTTACTGCTACTTGATCACCATTCGACTGTGTTCTTCTTCATACATGCAGAGTCTTTTGTAAAAATTACCTAAGTCAATATGAGGGTTTCAATGCATTGTAGATGCCGCCCACAGATGCTAAATATTGATGATTCCATGGAGTTCAGCTTCCTGGAAGATGGCCAACTCAATTCCATTTACTATAGTAATACAAAAGTATGTCTTTCAAAGTCTAGACATATATTTCTGCTCATAAATTTTGCCTAGTCAATAGAAAGACGAGCTTTCTATCATTTACAGCGCAGGTCAAGTGGTCACTTGACGCAGCGGCTGCGGGTCAATATAATTGGTTTTGGAAGTGTAGATAATTTGTATGATAAATGTAAATGTCTACACCGAGTCATGGTCGTATCCTACTTATATTATATCCTACTATCCTACTTAATATTATAAATGCGAAAGTTTGTAAGTATGGATGGATGGATGTTTGTTGCTCTTTCACTTAAAAACTACTGGATGGATTATGGATTATTATTTTGCAACTTTAGTACTCGTAATATAGCTTACACATCAGGATAACACATAGGCTATATAATTTCTCCCCGTAATCCCACTGAAATGCAAAATACGTGGATGAAACCGCGGGACGCTGCTTGTATTGGTATATACAAGTTTTTACGGATTAACGCAGAGCTGGTTAACATGATATGAATGTTAGATTATTATTAATTATTAATCATTATAATATTATCATTAATAAGGTTGGGCCTCTTACAACTTGGACCACACCAGAATGTAACTTTACAATCCGAATTAGTTCCATTACATTCAAAAGTAAAGACCGTGGAATGGAGCAAAGTTAGAAAATTATTTTAATTTTATCATTAATATTTTAAATTGCTAATGTAGTCATTACTGCTGACATTAAAGAGAGAGATTGAATTAATTTGTGTAAAGTTACGTATATTTTGTGTGATTTTAACTGACAAACATACAATTGTCATTATCACCTGGTCTTCATCCGTTGCTAATCCCTTACCGACGGGACACGTGCCTTGCTTTAACTTAGACGATGTTAAATATTTATTCTTCTAAGATTTATCATTTCATCTATATTAGAAGGGACAATCATAGAGGGTGAGGTAACATCGGATGGCATTTCCCAAAATTTAAAAAGCTGTGCTATATTAAACACTACACATACAATGTTAAAAATTACTTGATCTAGTACGCTGACTAGTCTAGCTACTAGTCAGCGTACTTTAAAAAGCTAACAGCAGGAGGGAGTTGAGTTCGACTATCATGAGACGATATTTGCTTTTAGACACTTGCAGAGAGACCTACACCTCTATGAATTTCCAAGGTTGATCCTTGAGGGCCAGATTCCAAGTTTAGTGGGAAGCCAGCTGCTCCAAACAAAGCTATTCACATCTTTTCGAAAATTTTGCCAACTGACCTCCGAACTTGATTAAGATCAAAACATTTTATTGAAATTTATTTGAAAATTGTAAAACTTTTTTAACTTAAATCTTCTTTTTAGGTACTTATTAGTAAACAATTTTAGATGATCACGGATATCTTTGTAATTTTAAGTATTGATTAATATAATATTAAACAATATAGCAACAGTAGAAAACATGGTAACTATAAAGTATGTCAAAAAACAAAGTGATGTATTAAATCTGTTATGTATCGAAAGCAAGTAATTCGGAGTTTGTTATAATAAACAATCACAATAATATTTGCTAACATCAATTCAAAAGCATGAGACGTGATCTGGAAGGCATTTCTTGGATTATATAATACCAAGAGAGAGATTTATAAAGCACCCCGTTTATTAGCACTGGGTTTTCCACCAGCCCCCATTGATGGCTATGGGTTCTCTTGTCTTGAGTGACCTTATAATTTACATGTCGTCAAATATCTTATTCCTTGATCGAGCAATTCTTGTTATTAATATGTTGCTGTGATCTTGGAAACGGCTCTAACGGTTTCGCTGGAATTTGGTATGTCCGGGTTTTCGGGGGTAAACAATCGGCCTAGATTAGTCTTAAGTTTGGGAAAACACGTGTTTCATGCGTTTTTCTTTCCACGCAGAATGTGGTCGCTAATTTCGCCCTGCCCGCCACTATACGTTTGGTCCTGGGGTTTAAGACGCGGACGGTAAGAAATAAGGGTTATGGGTTCGAAAAAAAAACACGTAGCGGGTGTTTTTTTTCACTTTTGTTTTTTTTTATATATACCTACTTACGTTCAAGATTTCTTTAAGATTTTTTTTTTAATTTTTATTGCTTAAAAAATATAAATTTAATGGTAATAATAAATAGTAATAGCCAAGCAAGGTTCGGACGCCCAGGTAAATCTATAGTAAGTTATCAAAACTAGTTCTTCTTCGTTTTTTTTTAACACTTATTTATTCGCTTTACCGATATTATATACCTAGATTTTATTATACTAATAAGGTCAGATTAAGATGAACCGTGGCCAGTATATTCGGGCGTTTTATGCATTGAGCGCAGTCGCCCTTCCCGCACGACGAGTTACGCGAAGTCTTCAAACAAATGAACTTTCTTGAACCCGGCGTGAACTTATTGTCCGTCCTAGTATAATTTTAAACGTATGGCAACTTACTCGGTTTTTTTTTTACTTTAGTTTATTTCATAAGAATTACATTATATAAAGAGCGTTTTATGGTTTTGTTATCGATCCTGAACACACATGATCATTTTCTATTTTAATAATTACTAAGTTTTTGTATTAAAATGGATACGTTACGTGAGTATTTAATCTTGAACATAAATACATATTTCCCTTCGCAGACTTTCTGAAGGCATATTTAGGATACTATTACTGCTTTCATATTTTCATTTTCATATTCATACCGTATTTGTGTCAATAACTTTCAAATTATTGCATTATAATTGCCAATTTTTAAAGTATTAAATTGATATAGTATATATATTAAATTGATATAGTATATATATATGCCATCGCGGACTTTTTTAGAGACCTTTATAAGATACACATTTCCCCTATACATTATTTTGTTATATCTTAAAGGGTTTAGGCAGCGTTTTCGATGAAAACTCCCAGGCGGCCTATTTTTTTCCGACACGTCCAACAATTATTGTTATATTTTAGCTAAGGCTTATAAAATTTTAATAAATTATACACAAAAACCTTACTCTTGAATTGTTCTATCTATTAAAAAAACCGCATCAAAATCCGTTGGGTAGTTTTGAAAATTTAAGCGTACAAACAGATACAGGGACGGAGAAAGCGACTTTGTTCCGTAATATGTTTAAATGGATATAGCATGATATCGCTAAGGGATAGACATATGCCATCGTGGACTTTTTTGTAGACCTATTTAAGCTACACAATTCCACCATACATTTTTTTGTTGTATCTCAAAGGGTTTAGGCAGCGTTTTCGTTGAAAACTCCCAGGTGGCCTATTTTTTTCCGACACGTCCAACAATTATTGTTATATTTTGGCCAAGGCTTATAAAATTTTAATAAATTATATACAAAAACCTTACTCTTGAATTGTTCTATCTATTAAAAAAACCGCATCAAAATCCGTTGCGTAGTTTTGAAGATTTAAGCGTACAAACGGATACAGGGACGGAGAAAGCGACTTTGTTTCGTAATATGCTTAAATTGATATAGCATGATATCGCTTAGAGATAGACATATGCGATCGTGGACTTTTTTGTAGACCTATTTAAGCTACACAATTCAACCATACATTTTTTTGTTGTATCTCAAATGGCTTAGGCAGCGTTTTCGTTGAAAACTCCCAGGCGGCCTATTTTTTTCCGACACGTCCAACAATTATTGTTATATTTTAGCCAAGGCTTATAAAATTTTAATAAATTATATACAAAAACCTTCCTCTTGAATTGTCCTATCTATTAAAAAACCGCATTAAAATCCGTTGCGTAGTTTTGAAGATTTAAGCGTACAAACGGATACAGGGACGGAGAAAGCGACTTTGTTCCGTAATATGTTTAAATGGATATAGCATGATATCGCTAAGAGATAGACATATGCCATCGTGGACTTTTTTGTAGACCTATTTAAGCTACACAATTCCACCATACATTTTTTTGTTGTATCTCAAAGGGTTTAGGCAGCGTTTTCGTTGAAAACTCCCAGGCGGCCTATTTTTTTCCGACACGTCCAACAATTATTGTTATATTTTGGCCAAGGCTTATAAAATTTTAATAAATTATATACAAAAACCTTACTCTTGAATTGTTCTATCTATTAAAAAAACCGCATCAAAATCCGTTGCGTAGTTTTGAAGATTTAAGCGTACAAACGGATACAGGGACGGAGAAAGCGACTTTGTTTCGTAATATGTTTAAATTGATATAGCATGATATCGCTTAGAGATAGACATATGCGATCGTGGACTTTTTTGTAGACCTATTTAAGCTACACAATTCAACCTTACATTTTTTTGTTGTATCTCAAATGGTTTAGGCAGCGTTTTCGTTGAAAACTCCCAGGCGGCCTATTTTTTTCCGACACGTCCAACAATTATTGTTATATTTTAGCCAAGGCTTATAAAATTTTAATAAATTATATACAAAAACCTTCCTCTTGAATTGTCCTATCTATTAAAAAACCGCATTAAAATCCGTTGCGTAGTTTTGAAGATTTAAGCGTACAAACGGATACAGGGACGGAGAAAGCGACTTTGTTCCGTAATATGTTTAAATGGATATAGCATGATATCGCTAAGAGATAGACATATGCCATCGTGGACTTTTTTGTAGACCTATTTAAGCTACACAATTCCACCATACATTTTCTTGTTGTATCTCAAAGGGTTTAGGCAGCGTTTTCGTTGAAAACTCCCAGGCGGCCTATTTTTTTCCGACACGTCCAACAATTATTGTTATATTTTAGCCAAGACTTACAAAATTTTAATAAATTATATACAAAAACCTTACTCTTGAATTGTTCTATCTATTGAAAAAAAAGCATCAAAATCCGTTGCGTAGTTTTGAAGATTTAAGCGTACAAACGGATACAGGGACGGAGAAAGCGACTTTGTTCCGTAATATGTTTAAATGGATATAGCATGATATCGCTAAGAGATAGACATATGCCATCGTGGACTTTTTTGTAGACCTATTTAAGCTACACAATTCCACCATACATTTTTTTGTTGTATCTCAAAGGGTTTAGGCAGCGTTTTCGTTGAAAACTCCCAGGCGGCCTATTTTTTTCCGATACGTCCAACATTTATTGTTATATCTTAGCCAATATATATATAAACTTAATAAATTATACACAAAAACCTTCCTCCTAAATTGTCCTATCTATTTAAAAAAACCGCATCTAAATCCGTTGCGTAGTTTTAAAGATTTAAGCGTACAAACGGTTACAGGGACGAGAAAGCGACTTTGTTTTATAGTAGTAGTAGTAGCTAACATGCGTACCCGGGATATTTTTCTTTGCATTATTAATAATAATAATAATATCTATGGACACTTTTCACACCACGTCAATCTAGTCCCGTGGTAAGTACTCGAAGAGACTTGTGTTACGGGTACCAGACAACGGAAATACAATATATTTAATACGTTTTATATCAATACTTTTTTTTTTTTTTTTTTTTATTCTTTTTTTTTTTGGACTTTTATACTACATGTATATGTCAGTCCGATTAATCGTATTCTAATAATTACAATCACTAAGTCTCTTAACTTAAGATGCCAATAGTTTGAACAATATGCAAGCTCCTTCACTGTTAGGTTTTGACAGTAATGAGTTCATAATTCCAACTTGCAATATGTCCAGACCCAATTTTTCACATAACTCCTGTCTCTCTGCATGAAACTGAACACATTCCATCAATACATGGTATACATCGTCCGTTACTCCACAAGCATCACATTTAGGGGAAGCAACCTTCCCCATTAAAAATAAAAATTTGTTTGATGGAATATGTCCGGTTCTGATTCTGTGAGCTATAATAATTAATTTCCTACTTAACTGACTATATGAACACCAAGGTATACGAGGAGGCTGACATTGGATAGTTTTATACCATATACCTTTTTCCAAAGATTTCTGATCGAAATACTCCTTCCATAAATTATAACATTTTCCATTATATTTCGTTAAAACTTCTGAATAATATGGTTTCACAAAAATTTCTTGTCCCTCTGAACTTCCAACTTTCGCCAATCTGTCCGCCTCCTCATTTCCACATATCCCAATGTGCGAAGGAACCCACTGTAATCTCAGAATCACTCCTTTCTCCTTAAGTTTCTCGATTTTAGAGAGTATCTCATATGCTATCGATGTACCTCTGCGACCAGAGGCGCATCGAGCTATATGATATAAAGCACTCTTACTGTCTGAACATATAACCGCTCTATTGCCAGCAATGGCATTAATGTATGATAGTGCTTCTGAGATCGCAATAAGCTCCAACGACATGATACACACATCTCCCATTACTTTAAAACATCCACTAGAGTTTTCTTGTGACCGACTATAAAATGAAGCTCCCCTACCTTTATTACTCATAGATCCATCTGTGTAAATTACTATCCAATCAGTATATTTCGCTATTAATTCTTTTATTACAGTGTGTTTCAACAGATTTAATTCATAATTATCTTTGGCTCGATGCATACTATCCAAATCGACTGAGATTATACTTTTTATGTCAATGTAAGAGACCCATGTTTTTAAGGTATACATTTCTAATGGTGACGATGAGGCTACCTGAACATCTTTAATTTCATTTATAACATTAACAAGTAATGGAATCTTTTTGCGTATCCAATAGCTGTTGGTAGTAAACGTGTTTAATTCTTTTAACAATTTGACAGTTACATTGTTAGTCCAAGACATACATTTTAAACAATATTTGTAAGCTAGAAATTTTCTTCGTATATGTAGTGGTGGAATACAGAGCTCACTCTCCATGGTGTGGATCGGTGTAGATTTTATAAAACCTCCTATGATTCTGAGTGCCTGATTCTGTATTTTCTCTAATTTGTATAAATGTGAATTCGCACTGTTATCATAAATAAAACAGCTGTAGTCTATACGACTCCTGACTATCGCTATATATATTCTTCGTAAATGTTTGGGATGTATGCCCCATGAAGTGCCTGCTAGAACTTTGAGTATAGTTAAGTATTTCTGTGACTTTTTGACTAACTCATCAATATGACGTCCCCATCGCAGTGACCTGTCCAGCCATAGACCTAAATATTTGTAACTATCTACTGATTCTAAATCCATATTGTTTATTTTCAATGTAATATCTTGTCTCCTAAATCCCCTGCTAAAAATACATAATTTTGATTTACTATTCGATAAGTTTAGCCCTAATTCATTCAAAGAAGACGAAAATATATTTAATGCTTCTTGTAATTTAGTTGTACTGTCTGAAAGATTTTTATCTGTACTATATAAGACAAAATCATCAGCATACTGACATATATATACATTGTTAATTTTGGAGAATAATTTAGATGTTACAACGTTAAATAAAATTGGTGATATAGGGTCACCTTGGGCCAATCCTAAGCTTGTATATCTAATCATAGTGTCATTTTCATTAAATTCATCAATAATTTTAAGGTGCCTTTCATTCAAAAAAGTCCATAAATAGGAACATATTTTTTTACCGATTCCGATTTCATTTAATATCAATAACATTTTATTGATTAATACATTATTGTATGCACTTTCTACATCTATAAAACACGCAACGGTTGCATACTTTTTTGAGAAACCTAATTGAATTTGTGTGGTCAGTCTCGATAAACAGTCTTGACATGATTGTCCTCTTCTAAACCCCGACGTAAATGGAGACAAGATATTATTTTTCTCTATGAACCATTCAATGCGTTTTGTCAATATGGAATGAAAAATCTTACACAAGCATGATATTAGGCATATAGGCCTTAATTTTGGATTGTTATCTGAATGTGCAGCTGGTTTTGGAATAGGCATCAATACTATGTTACGCCACTGTACAGGAACCATACTAGTATTTAAAAAAGCATTATACAAATTTACTAAAAAAATTTTTCCAATGGTTGGTAAATTAAATATCATCGAGTAAGAAACTCCGTCCCCACCAGGTGTTGTATCTTTAGATTTTAACGAATTACACAGTTCATGCAGTGTAACCGGGAGTTCCAACTGTACATTTAATTCATTAAATATTGGTTTCTCATAGCATACATAATCAGGAGCTAAACCACAAATTAGGGATACTTTTTGGTCCCTTGACGGGTAAGATTTAGTAGAACTATACCCTTTCAACCATCGCATTTGCTTCCACATTTCTGACGCCTTTGTAGACTCATCAATGCCTGTATAAAAATTACGACGCTCATTTATTCTGGCTTTAATTATAGCTTTCTTAGCAATAACTGTCTTTTCTTCTAGAATGTTTAGATTGTATGGAGTTGGATTTGACCTAAAATTACTGAGAGCTAACCTTCTTTCAGCTACTAATTTAGAGAGCGTTTCATTCCAATAAGACTTTGGTTGAAAACCTGGTTTGAAGTTCGTGAACTGTTTTGTATACGGTACATATTTATCAGCTGCATTATTAATAACACTTAAGAAATAGTCATAATTTTGTTGAGCATCTAGCTCACCACGGTATGGTAATATGTCTTGTTCTATAGTTTTAGTATATCCCTCCCAATTAGCCGATTTATATTTTCGTTTTTTAGTTATATATGTGGCTTCTCTGTAGTTACTTTTAATTTTAATGCACATATGATCACTACCCAGATTTTCGCTTAATACACGCCATTGAAATTTACAAGCCAGGTCTGTGGAAACAAATGTAATGTCAGGGGACGTTCTCTGTAGATAACCATTTACCATCTTAATACGCGTGTCACTTGTTCCTGCGTTAATTGAGATGTATCCCGCATCCAAACTAGCATCAAATATCATCGTACCTCTTGTATCTGCCTTACGCGACCAATTATAGTGATGTGCATTAAAGTCACCCGCGATAAAACATTTACTACTAAATTTTGTGAATATTAGATCCCAGTCAGATTGATTAGTATGTACCGGGGAAGGACAATAAACTAAGATAATATACTTAATCTCCTTACAATTTAAAAGTTTAACACATTTTATTTCTATTCCTGGATTACTGTGGTTTAAAGGTTCTACTTGTACTCTAATTGATTTGTGTATTATAATAGCGACTCCCCCATACGAATCACTACGGTCATTCCTAAAAATATTATACCTTTCTATATTCAATGATGAATTAGGTTTCAACCAAGTCTCTGATATTAAAGCAATATGAATGTTTTCCTGACTTAATAAAGCTTGAAATTCTGAAATTTTGGGTCTTAAACTTTGGGCATTCCACTGCAATATGTTTATAAAATAAGAGCTGCTTTTAAAATTATCCATTACTGGAGAACGAAATTAACTGACTTAAAAAATCTTTACCATTTAATATTTTCAAACATAGTGCAATGCAATCCTGAACAATTATGTTGATAATTAATTTTAACTTATTAGAAAAGCTATCTCTCGATATACATACATCCTTAATTTTTTTATATAGTCCATACCAGTAATCTTTGCTTTCACCTGTTTCTCTTTGTTCATCACTCTTGTTATTAATGTTTTCGACCTCATCTATATTTTTTTGTAACTGTTCCTGTCCATAAGACTTTGCTTTTGTTTTTTTACTTCGTGATTTTTTCTTTTTTGATTTTTCAGACTGTTTATCATTTTTATTATCGAACTTCTGACTGTCTTCCGTTTCTGATTCTTCAGACACACTCATTTGCTCATGTATGACAGCTTCAGCACCAGCCACTTCACTATATGTCCTTCTTGATCCTGTGTCCTGGGTGTACTCTGTTTGTGATAACTGTTCATTTTTATTATTATTCTCATTACATCTTGTATATTTTGGCTGCATTTTTCTTTTGGTTTCATATATCTCTAATCCTTCCCGATAGCTGCAATTCTTGTCTGACATAATTCTTCTAATTTCTTTTTCTTTCAAAAAAATGGGACAAGTTTTATTCATTGCCATATGTGTACCCTTGCAGTTTATACATTTAAAAATAGTTGTTTCACAGTTAGCGTGATTATTTCCACACTTAGGGCATATAACTTTTTTGGATGGACATGTCCTTGAAAGATGTCCGTATCGCCAACACATTGAACATTGGGATACAGGAAAAATGTATGGATCAACTTGGAATCTGCACCCAAAACCATATACATATGACGGTAGGTTATGGTTTTTAAAACATAGACGGATTGTTTCAGAATTTACCCATTGACCATTGCTATCTTGTCTCTTTAATCGTTTTGCTGATATAATCTCGAACTCACATCTAAGGTTTTCTAATATTTCTTTATCTTCTATCTCTAAATCCACTTGTCTTAGTAACCCATAGCATAATGATGATTCTCCTACTATATTGATATTATATTCCAGGTTGTTTAATAGTTTCTCACAATTTAACATCTTTAATGCATTTTCTTTGTTTTCAAAATATACTAAAGCCCTATAAGGGTTTTTGTACACTAATTTGGTTATATTGCCTAAATTACGAGATCTCAAAAGTTTTGCCATCCCAAACTGCCTCGGTAGTATTTCTTTGGCCGTAATGCACACAATATATTCTTTGGGTTTCATATTATCACTCGAACATCTTAATTCTAAATCTTCACAGCTTTCTGAATTTCTTCGTGTTGGTCTTTTACTCTTACGCTTTATCGTTATGAATCCATCCTCACCTTCAATTATTTCTTCATCGTCCTCCTGTCTCCTTCTCTTCTCCGGTACTACTTGTTGCTCTCTAATTAGTTCCGTATTTTTCTCCCTCTCCATTCTTAAGTTAAGTTGTTGCTCGCTCTCTAACTCCATATCCTCTTCCATTATCTCATTTCCACTTGAGTCACAAAATTCTACATTTTCACTCATCAAGTAGCATTAATAATAAAAATGAGGGTATGCGAAAAAAAATATATAATTGCGTATGCGTCACCAGCTAACTTGACCGCTCGCTAAGACTGCGCGCACGCAACTGTTATATCAATACTTATATTTAAGATTTTTATTATATAACTAGCTGTTACCCGCAGCTTCGCCCGCGTGAACTTAGATTTACGGATTTATCATGTCTGATGATGATCGTTTTCTATTTTACTTAATAAGTACCTACTAAGTTTTTGTATTAAAATGGATATAATATCTTGAAAATAAAGACTTATATCCCTTCGCAGACTTTTGTAGGCATATTTAGGGTACTATTATTATAATATTATTCCACCATAGTTTTATGTTGGTCATAATATTACGTCTACCAGAGTTAATACACTACGGCCTTAGACACCAGACAGCCGCCCGTTCAATCACGGCATCACGATTTATTTTCTTGTGCATTATTTTGATTTTGCCATATCTCCTAAAGTAGTCATTTAATTTGCATGATGTAAAGGGCAAAAATAATCTTCATGAAGTGCTCAAGCTAATTAATTGATTTAAAATGATAAGTATTCATTTCGTATTTGTGTAAATAACTTTTAAACTATCGCGTTATAATCGCCCATTTTTTAAAAGTATTAAATGGATATAGTATGATATCCCTAAGAGATAGACATATGCCATCGCGGACTTTTTTGTAGACCTATTTAAGGTACACAATACCATCATACATTATTTTGTTATATCTCAAACGGTTTAGGCAGCGTTTTCGTTGAAAAATCCCAGACGGCCTATTTTTTTCCGACACCTCCAACAATTATCGTTATATCTTAGCCAATGTATATAAAAACTTAATAAATTATGTACATAAACCTTCCTCTTGAATTGCCCTATGCATTAAAAAAAATCGCATCAAAATCCGGTGTGTAGTTTTAAAGATTGAAGCGTACAAAGGGATATAGGGACAGAAAAAGCGACTTTGTTTTATAATATGTAGTGATACACATATTTAATACACATCCATGACCCAGGAACACAGAAACTTTTTTGTTCCCTGGCGGGATTCGAACCCGCGACCTCCGGCTTGAACGCCAACGCGCTAACCATTGAGCCACAGAGGTCATATTACAAACAGACACACAAATCATTGTAAACAAAATAAGTGTTAATTATCACCTCTATCACCATTCATCACCACCATCACCACCATCATTATTCTCGTCAGCGTCATCACCACCATCATTATAATCATCAACTTCATCATCATCACTATTACAATTTACACCCCCCTACCTCATCACCACCACCACCACCACCATCATTATTCTCGTCAGCGTCATCACCACCATCATTGTAATTATCAACTTCATCATCATCACTATTACAATTTACACCCCTCTTCCTCATCACCACCACCACCACCATCACCACCACCACCACCATCATTATTCTCGTCAGCGTCATCACCACCATCATTGTAATTATCAACTTTATCATCATCACTATTACAATTTACACCCCCCTCCCCCACCACCACCATCACCACCACCACCACCATCATTATTCTCGTCAGCGTCATCACCACCATCATTGTAATTATCAACTTCATCATCATCACTATTACAATTTACACCCCTCTTCCTCATCACCACCACCACCACCATCACCACCACCACCACCATCATTATTCTCGTCAGCGTCATCACCACCATCATTATAATCATCAACTTCATCATCATCACTATTACAATTTACACCCCCCTACCTCATCACCACCACCACCACCACCATCATTATTCTCGTCAGCGTCATCACCACCATCATTGTAATTATCAACTTCATCATCATCACTATTACAATTTACACCCCCCTCCCCCACCACCACCACCACCATCATTATTATCGTCAGCGTCATCACCACCATCATTGTAATTATCAACTTTATCATCATCACTATTACAATTTACATCCCCCTACCTCATCACCACCACCACCACCATCACCACCATCACCACCATCATTATTCTCGTCAGCGTCATCACCACCATCATTGTAATTATCAACTTTATCATCATCACTATTACAATTTACATCCCCCTACCTCACCACCACCACCACCACCATCATTATTCTCGTCAGCGTCATCACCACCATCATTGTAATCATCAACTTCATCATCATCACTATTACAATTTACACCCCTCTTCCTCATCACCACCACCACCACCATCACCACCACCACCACCATCATTATTCTCGTCAGCGTCATCACCACCATCATTGTAATTATCAACTTTATCACCATCACTATTACAATTTACACCCCCCTCCCCCACCACCACCATCATCACCACCACCACCATCATCACCACCACCACAATCACCGCGATCATCATCATCACCACAACCACCACTGCCACCACCACCCTCATTATGATCATCATTATCACCACCACCATCATCATCATCACCACCGCCACCATCATCATCATGTGTGCATTTTTGATTCTTATCGATACAAAAATTTATGCATAAATATTTTTTTTTTCTTTAAACCTCGAATAGAATTTAAAATTAATATTTTTATAATAAAGATGCGAGTAGCAAGGGATCGACCGTCTTGGCGTTCATTGAGGGAGGCCTATGTTCAGCAGTTGATGGATAAAGGCTGATGATGATGATGAATTAGTAACATTAAATCGATATTAAAATAAAAATGAGGAAAAAAACACGCTGATGATCATGATTACGACAAAAATGAGAAAAAAACATTAAAACTAAATATTGTTCAAATTTTTATTTTTATTTCCTATGTACACTATTATACCAGACACCGGCTTATATGTTCCACACGTTGTTTTAACGATCTATAGCGGAGGGGAGCCGCCAGGCAGCAACGAAACATAGGTCCTACTTTGTTAACGCCTCGCAGGCAACTAAATTGAGGCCGCGCTGGGGACTAGTCGAGTTTTTCACATTATTTGATATTAAGAAAAATAAAAACATTTATTTAAAAAAGTAAGATCAGAATAAAATTCTAAATGTTATTACCTATTTTTTCATATAAATTTTGTAACTTAAAATCTCACATTCTTCAATTACAACTAGAAAAATAATCAAAAACATCTTGTGTTTGTGATTTTTTTTTATCGAGGCAAGTTACAATGATCGTGTTTTGAATAGGTTAATAAAAAAGAATGTATACTAAACTACAACATATATTTTTAACGGATCAAAAAAACCAACATTACTATGTTTACGACTTAAATAAAAACAGCCGCTTTGGGATATACTGGCTGATCTCCTGGCATGGAGATCTAGAGAGAGACTAAGGACAGATAGTGAATACTATACTACACTATATTTTAATACTTTACAATGACATTCTAAATTCTGAAGTACCAACCTTTAATATCCCACCGCTGGGCACCGATCTTCTAGAAATCGGGATAGGATAGCGATTTGGTAAACTTCACATACCTTCCAAACTTGTAATTCCATCATGCAGACTTAGTTACAATGTCCTCCAGTGACTATGGTTGCTGTAAAGTATCCGAAACATCGGGCATATAAAAACTTAAAAAACCGCGATAAAATCCGTATTTGTTTCATTATAATGAGTGAAATTCGCGTAAACATAAGAAAACAATATACACTGTTTTCTTTCACCACTGTACGAGCGATGATCTCTTTATGTTTTCGCGAATTATAAATTAAGAGTTCTCATATTTTTAAAAATAGAATCAAGCAAACGTATCGTTCATGAAGCGTATTATAAGAAATGGGAAAAACCGACGTAAAGTCGATACATTGTATCTATTTTACGACATGATCAAACGCGGTACGATTCGAATTTAGAATTCAAATACGCCATTGCTTTGTTCTGAACGCTGATTGGCTGTTAGCTGGTAACGCATCCATGTTGCATATGCAATAAGGCGTTGCCACTTTCGCAATAAGATTGAAATTGAATAGCAAAAATACAACTGAATTAGCCTTTACTTTACTGTCTTGCCGAAATAGTGTCAATAATAAAACTTACATCACAATCTATTGATTTCTCTCTCTCTCTCTCTCTCTCTATCTCTCTCTTTGCTTCTGCACTAAATGGGGAACCAGAGATTTTCTCACACATAATAATATAAAGGGAGTTTTAATCAATATTTTTTTTAATATTTAATAATTCATAACCACAAGCCACGGCTTTCGGTCAGAGAAAATTAACAAGTTTTGACATTATAATCAAAAGTTGTTAAAGGTACCAAAAATCGAAAATATTCAGTTATTCATAATCTACATAATGAATTTTTGCACCGAGATAGATTATTGTCTGGAAAAATACGTGAGCTAATTTTGAAAACCCTTAGAATGCCGTGAGATAGGAACGTGAACGAAGTTGCGTGCGAGACTATATCATAAAAACGACACAATAAAAAGAACAGACGATTCGCGGTTATTTAGAATAGCGTGAATGTTGCACTAGCATAATGCGAAAATTGCGAATAACAGATTTTTCATAGAGTATATTTCACCGATAAGTGAAAAATATGGCTTTATCGAAATAACGATGCAAATCTAAATCGACTAACGTGAGCATATTTTTATTGGATAATGTGAGATCATTGCTCTCTCCACTGTGTTTTATAAACTTGATTTATTTTATCTAGATCGTAATATTTACATTTTCAGTATGTTCCGTCTCCTTCCTTTCCATCTCATAATATAATATGTTATCGTCGGTATCTTTCAAATCAACGTAGTGCATTAAAATAACAAATTTTCGATTTTTCTTTAACCTTTAATGTTGTATCATAGACGTCATTTCTAAGTTGTAATTTTCCACTATTCATCAGATATAGGGGGGACTGCCCGGCTGCTTCATGACACCTCAGTCCTCCCGTAACAATGGTTGCTGTAAAGTGTAAAGTATCCGAAATACTGAGCATCCGGCGTCTGATTATTTCATTCCAACTTTGGGATTCTAGGGCTTTGATTGGAATTAAATTTCAACTACTACAATGAAATGGAATTAAGTGATATGATGGTGACGGATGTGTTTCCTGTAGGGTTATTCTGTAAGGTCATTTTCGAATCTCGAAAGCGGGATCCGCGGTGATATGAGGAATTTTCCGAATTTGTATTCTTTAAGACTCGACTATCGAAAGTTCACTTTCGAAGTGACGTAAAGTGAGCTCTATCACTCAGGTGAAGCTCGACATGGTTTTTTACAGAATAGCCCTACTGGTAAGTGGTCTGCATCAACCATGAACATAAAACAGTTCATCCATGACTAGTCCATACAACTCATCCCATAGATTCATCCTGAGACGTAAAATAAAAAAACTCGGTGTCAATAATTACACTGCTTGTGATGTCTTTAATTTAAAATACAACAAACTTGAGCAAATTTCAAAGATGGTGGTACCATGTAGATGAGGGACATAAATCCCTCCCACAGGTACCACTTACCACCATCTACCACATAAGATGTAGGTTAAAATAAATAAAATCTATACTGTCATAAACACACGAATATGACGCAATATCCTGACAAAATCTTTACGGAGCTCTAAAGGAAGTGAAGTATGAAATTGTATTTTCCTCTGGCATTATCCGAACAGTTTTCGAATTCCTTTCTTAGCACTCACTTTCAGTTTGTAACAAATACAACAGTATCTTGATTCAATAAAAAATTCGTTTAATGCCCTTTTATAAAATTAAGTGTATCTCTTAGGAATAACGCTAACTTCGCAGTAAGGTAGCGTGGAAATTATTGGATATGGAATAATCGACCGAGTAGGTAAGTATGGGTAAATATTAAGTTGCAAATTTTTTACTAAAAGTTTCTAAGAAAACAAAATTTAAAAAAATGCAAATAGATTTTACTTTATTTATCATACAATCTTGAATAAATAATGTCCACGCCAGCTTAACTCTCACGTTATCCGTGAAAAAGCTAAATAAACATTTTTTGCGGATTGAACTATATCTTGTCTGAGTATAGAGAATCACACGGAGAAGAGAAATAATAACCAGAAGTCCAAAGAAGCTAAAGATCAGTCTGCAAAAAAACCGGCCATGCTAGCTTAGCTCGTGACTTTTAAAAAACTACGGTGAAAATTTGTTACTGCTCATACTCCGCTTTTATGCGCGTAAAAAAGTCAGCAACAAAATAAAAACCGGGAGTCAAGAGAAGCTGAAAATCAGTTTGCAAGAAAACTGGCCACGCCAGCCCAACTCTTGACTTTTCTGAGTAATAGATATATAATATATTAAAGAGGAAAAATTGACCTATTGTATTGGTCCCGTTAATATCTTAATATTCATTATAATCTTCATCATCATCAGCCTTTATCCATGCACTGCTGAACATAGTAAAATTTTAAGTACCTTGGTTGTTAGCTACCATAAGTGAAGGTAACATAAATACCAAATTCACCTATCACAAAATTTCTGTATCTGATTTATTTAGTCACAATATTGATCTAAATAATAAAGGAAAAGATAAAGGAGTATAATATATTGGGCTCAGAAAATAAATGCGTCCAATGTTAGTGTTTTGTAATTATATTTTTTATTTTATGAAAATAATTACAACCGTATTATTTGTTCTTATTTTGAAACAATTAATAAAATGAGGTACAGGAAATTACAGCTACGTCAAAGAATCACAGATAGGTTAATTTTCCAATTCAAGTTCGTTTTCTTAACGAAAACAGATTCCTCTGTCGAGCGAACACATCTCGCTTTACTGTGCAAACAAGTCAAAAGCACGAAGCGTCTAACGTTTTTGAGACAACCAGTACAACAAAATACCTTATGGTTTTTAGAAAGATTTTAACCCTTGCGTCCTTACTAATATTATGATAAATGTTTGTATGGATGTTACTTTTACGCAAGAACTATTGAATGGATTCTAATAAAACTTTCAATTCGTATAATAAATATTATACATTCGAAAAACTTACGAATATAATTTAGCTATGTGTTTCCACGGGAATTTAATATAAGGGGGCTATATCATGGGGCGCTTCTAGTAGTATGTATATTTTAGAAGCTTCATTCTTCTCAGTCGACTATCTTTGAAGCCAGTGAAGGTAATTTGACGTTTATATAGATACTTATAAGGATAATATTGTCTTTTTTTAAATACTTTACATTTCTTACTAACTAGAGTCCAAATCTAGTGGCGGGCTAAAAAAGTCAGGCTGAAGATCATGTTAACACAATCGCTCGCTTTTTATTTATATCATATACCAAACCCTTATTCAACTTAAAACTCTCTTATTCTAAGCTTTAACTTTTGGTACCCAAATGATTCACTTAAATTTATTTCAGTAATGAAAGGCTAAGCTTCAAGATCTTACATTAACAATTTATAATAATTATATGAATGACCTCATTTATGAGAATATAAAGTATCAACCCTTACATGTCCCACTGCTGGGCACGGGTCTCCTCCTCGAAATCGAGCGAGGAGGGTAATGGGCCAATAGTTCACCGCGCTGGCCCAGTGCGGGTTGGTGAACTTCACATACCTTCAAAGACTTTCAATCTCATCAGGCATGCAGGTTTCCTCACGATGATTTTCTTCACCGGTGAGCGAACGATGGTCTCGTGTGCACTTAGAAATTTATATTTTTAAGGCACACACGGACGGGTCAGGATCGAACCCGGAACCCCTCGCATAAGAGGCCGAGTCCGTCCATCATTGGACCACCGTCGCTCACTATTATATCGCTCAATATTACAGAATATACTGAGATATTATATTATGCAAATAGATAATTTTAAATACTTATATAATGTTTTATTAAATTAACATAAGTATTAACTTCGGGTAGTAATAAACTTATTTTACTTTACCGTACTATATACACATAATATTATATGTAATTGTGTTATATAATATAATATGGTGCCGTCTCTCGTTTCGAAGGCCAAGACTTTGGGTCGCTGAGCCACTAGAAGTAAGTAAGTATAATATGTGGAGTGGCCAGATGGATACGAGTAGCAAGTGTGCGAATAAAGGATGATGATGATGATTATATCATACCTTTATTTTATAAAAGTCGTAGATCTACCTAATTCAGTGTTAATAAGTCAAAATAAGTTACTATGGCATTCTTAAGCTGCGGTAAACCGCGTATTTGACTAAATTTACTGGTATAATATTAACCAGGTGGGAAGACGATCCCCACCGTGGCTCAGGCCTTGTCGTGGCGGTAGGGCTCAGTAGCCTAGGGTGACCCCAACACCTTAGGCGAAGCGAATTGAGCCGAGGGGGCACTTTGTATCCCTCTTATAAGAAGAGGGGACAAAAGAGCAGGGGGCAAGGGGTGAGTCATCGTACTGTCCCGACGTTGGGAGTGGTTGTTCTGTGGTGCGGAACAACCGCTTTGTGGAGGTGGCGTCGGTCCCCTGAGGGACTAACTAGCCGTCGAGGTGCCCTGTTGCTTGTAGATCCGGGGCACCTCACCAAAGGCGGCAGTGGTGGCACTCGCCGGGTTTTAGTGGGTAGAGCTGCGTCCACTTACCATCTTTCGGGCGCAGCGAGTTCCACATACCTGCCTGGGGAAACCCACTCCCCTGCGGGATGCGTCCGTGCATTTCCCGGCGTAAAAGAAGAAAAAAAGTGGTAAGACGATCTCCATGTAGTGGCTGACTAGAATAAGATGCAACTGGCAAGGGATCCGCCGTCTTGACGTACCTTTAAGGAGGCATATGTTTAGCAGTGGACGGATGCAGCTGATCATGAAATCTGCTTGGAGCTTGTTATTTTTGAGCGATATAGATTGTGCTATCGGTCTCGGATTCTGCACTTGAGTGAGGTCGACACGAAAATCTAATCTCGTGCTGGAATGCGCCTCACATCTGTATAAAGAGTGGGATTATTGCAATGAGTTTTCCGATAAAATGGAATAACGCTATACACGAATTTTGAAAAAAAAAATGTAAAAGTAGAAATACCCACCTATAATATCTTTTGTGTGTCCTGCATTATTTCTATTTATATGCCTCTTCCATGGAGCGTTTTAATTTAGTTATGAACACATTGTATCAATATGCTGTCCCTAAAATATTTTCGGTGGAACAAGTTCACTCACCTATTATTATTATGACAAGTGTTTTTTTTTTTTTTTTAATTTCCTTATATATCTTATTTGGCGGTACGACAAGCTGTTTCAATCTAGAGCAGATTCAAACTGTTTAGATGTTGCTGGTAAAAATACATATCATATTTTTTTTCTAAGCCGACACGGATAATCAATAATTCTTGTGCCTATTAGAAACAGCTTTGCCCATACTCGAAGCACGAAAAAAAGCAAGTTACGCAATGACATATACAATAATAATATGTTATCTATACCTTCGTGGATTCTACGCCATTTGTTGTTTAATCCGCCTTAAAATAAAAAATTAAATCTTTACTACAAAAACAATGATAATTGATCTGTCAAACACAAAACTATGAGCATAAATATATTATAATAAAACAAGTAGGTACTCTAGTAAGTTATCTTACTATCTTGTGTAAATTATAAACAAATATAAAAATGTGTTGATCATAAAAACGTCATCCATCATACCATTACGAACGCGCAGATTCCCCGCGACACCGAACAAATAACGTCCCATAAATAATGATATATCTAGTTAAAATATCCGAATTCAAAATAAATCACGCTTTCCAAAATATTTGCTAGTGACGCGAGAGACGCGAATGTTAGAGCCGGCGCTGATACAAGTCCATAATAATATTATATTATAATATATTACTTTTTATAATGAAACAACTTTTACGGATTTTATCGCGGTTTATTTAGTTTTTTACAAGCCCGACGTTTCGGATACTTTACAGCAACCATGGTCACGGGAGGACTGAGGGTGTATAATAAAAATAATAAAATCTAAATCCGAGCATAATAATATGTCACAGACTAAAGACTCAGTTAGCACCTTTTGCATAGATAGGACTAAATAAAAATATTATTGTATCATATATATAGTGATAGTAGTATACATAGTTTCGAATAACTTTTGTAACAGAAGGACATCTGACACCTCAGTCCTCCCGTGGCCATGGTTGCTGCATTTGTCGGGCGGGAAATCCGTAAAAGTTGTTTCATTATAATGAGTGAAATTCGCGTAAACATAAGAAAACAATATATATTACTTTTTGTTAAAATATTTTATTTATAATAATAATAATAATAATAATAATAATAATAATAATAATTATTATTATTATTATTATTATTATTATATGTTGGGACAACTCGCACACGGCCATCTGATCCCAAACTAGGCAAAGCAGGCAATTCAAACAATAACTGAAACACACAATAATATTATTATATTAAATACTATTTTATTCGATTGTAGTGATTTGTCAGCTTCATAAGTATCATAATATCATGTAAAGAGTAATTCTGTTATTGTTTCGGTATCTTCACTAAAACAATTTATGAAATACAGATTTAATCTTTATCTTTTTATAACAGAACAATTCGCATTATTCATCACCAAATGGTTTTATTTGAAAAAAAACGAATATTTATCCCCTTTTGTGACAATTAACTATGTTTTTTTACTTTACAGTTCATTTTGTTGAAACTTGCACTTTTTATAATGCAATTTTAATTCAATTAAAATTTTAATTAGTATGCTTTTCTATCATTGCCTTTTGTCATTGGATTATATTATATGATTTTAAAGAATAAAGTATCTTAACCACTTCAATGAAAACTTTTTTACACTCCATCCATTATTTATTTAATAAATATTACCGTAGTAAGTAATACATAAAAAAATTGGGTTTCCCTCATAGACCAACGGTACAATTAATCAGTTATAATAAAATGTCAATAATCAAAGTCAAAGTCAAAATTTTTATTCAAAGTAGTACAATCAAAGTATCTTTTTGAAGGTCAATTGAGTCTACCACCGGTAGACCACCAAGTACCAAGAATATAATACTTATATATACAAACAATTGATCTATAGTTTGCTATGGGCTTATCTGAATCGTGTTACTGTGAAAAACGACGCCAAGACCGCCTACAAAGTTCGCAACTTACTAACATTACCTGCCTCCGACGTTTGATTGATCAACGCGAGAAAAATACACTTTCCGCCAATTTTAAACACTTTTTCCGAGATATAGGCGATAAATTGAATTTCGATCTTCAGCCAAATCACAAAAAAACCTCTATGTTATTAATATAATGAAATGATATTATATTATTTAATTAGTTATGTAATTCACAAAGCAATGTATAATAATATAATTAGTATGTAGCTTTGTTAAAATAACATGACTTATTTTAACACTCGAGTTTATTGAATGTTTATAGAATAAATTCAAATTATTTAAAAAAAACGTTTTAAATTTCACATGTTTTTATTTATTCACGGATGAAAATATACAATATGGTGGAAATCCGTGGGGAGACGAGCGTGTCACATCCCTTCCACAGATAAATCTCGAAAACCATAATTATAATTCTATATCGATTTTGGCTAATATGGTTCAACAGTGAAGGTCGCATGGGTAGACGAAATGTTGGTCGGCCATTAACCAGGTGGGAAGGCGATCTCCAGATCGCCTTCCCACCTGGTTAATGGCCGACCAACTGCACGGATGCAGTGGCCGGTCCTTGTTGGTTGCGAGTGGCAAGGGATCAGTAATTGTCGTCGATCATCTTTACTGTCTATACCATTATTATACATAATTTTTTTGGTTGTTTACTACGATGGAACTCACAGACTATACGAATAATTTTAGAATTATTTATTAATAATATTGAAAGGAAAAAGCTGTCGAAGGAGCACGCCATTGACAGAACATGATAAAACTATGAAACAACATTTAAGAACTAATTGACCAATGTTCGCTGGCCGCAATCGTGACGTTTGCAAATGGCGGTAGGCGGAGATGTGACCGACCATTTTAATCAATAATACTATCGAACTGCATCTGTATTTAAAATGTTTAAGATATATTATCATATTTTTAATATTATAATATATTATATACTCATTATGATTCGGGACAACGAGTAAGTTGATCTTCAACTACATGGATCGTGAGCCGGGGCTTAGACAAAGTAACATAAAAAAAAACGATAACTCAGATCGAAAAGAATAAAATGTATGGGATTGACATAAGCTGCGCTATATCATGTGGTCAATCGTCATCGTAACATAATCATAACCTTTCTATTGGTTATCGATTGTTATTGTCAATATCTCATTGTCTAGGAAATTGTCATTGATAACTCAGAGACGATGACGAATTTCGGTTTCTTACCGCTACGAGACGGCGCTACTTTGTCTAAGCCCTCTGTGTGGTTTTCAATTCATGTTGAATAAATGGCAACAATAAAAACTAATATCTCGTTTTTGCTTGTGATAAATACTATTGCCATTGAATTTCATAGCGACAAACGCATATTTAAGCGTTAGCGTCGATAATCTGCTAGTATGTATTAGTTAGAAATTTGCAATAATTGCTGTTTTAAACATTAAGGTTGACAAAATCTGCATCAAATAATTTGGAGAACGAAGTGCCAACAAATGCCAAAGGTTTTCATGATGGTTATAATATTCCAAAGTCGCGCGTTTTACTGAGTCAACAAATAAACCACAAACAAAGACATAACAGTAAACTAGAAGCATCTTTTTAGAATATAATTTAATAGTCAATCTCTTTGTGCCATAGAAAATCAGAGCGTGGACTTGGCAAATTTTTGAGAGTCAAACACGGGCTTATAATGTTTATTATCAAGCCTTAAATGCAAGCCATCCTGGGAAATAATTTATATCTTAAGTCTTAATAACCGAATAATATATCAAAGTCTGATCAATAGATCAATTCCTTGTCGGGTTACGCACAGTGTCACCCTTTCCATTACGCAAAGACACAGAAGGGAATGAAACCAGCTGCCAGAGCTTTTTGGTAACTAGCAACACTCATATACATCCGCAATGCCCTCCTACTAAATAGGCTACCGGAAACTCGCAAGATGCATGAAACATACAGCATAGCTATCACTTTACGCCGGTATAACGAGCTATTTTTTGTCGGCCCAAGGCCCAAGGCCCAATTCGGCTCCAATGCAGCATGGCACTACCTCTGACAAAAATCCATCCCCCCGCAATCCCGATCACATTACCAGTAATGAAATACGAGCCTGTCCTCTCAAACAGTAAAAGATAAAACACTGCAATAAATCCCGAAGCAATTAGTCACTTCCAGTATATCATCGAGATAAGTCAAAATCATTTCCCCTAACAGGGTTTTTATATTCATACAATTAAGGCGGCCATGATAGATGTACAGATTTGGGGAATAATAATTTTCTAGACCTTTCCGTGCAAAATTGTCGACTTGTAAGAGCGTTATTATTTAAATGTCTTACGATTTGCTTGCCGTGTTGGATCGGTCCCATTTCTTTTAAAGACTTTTGACAAATGAGTGAGAGCTCGCTGATTTGTGAGTTGCAATTTATATTGGTAGAGACCATTTAATCCGGTGTTTACTACTCTTATAAATATTGCGTATAATAAATGACTTATGCATTTTTTACTAAAACTTTTATAAGTTATTCTTTAAGTTGGGCTTTTACTCCTTATAACTAAAAAAACTGTAACGGTCAAAACATGCCTGTCAAATATAAATAAAAGTTTATTCATAACAGGCGCTACCAAATATTTAGCCGCAAATATATACATAACACCAACATACTTGAAATATATTTAAAAAAAACAGCAAGAAAAATACAATTCACTCAGCAGCGTGCCGTCAAAGCTCAACAGAATCCAACTGAACTGTGATTCATGGTGCTGAAGCAACTAAGCATAACAAAATGTTTCACATGTCATACGCCGGGCACAATGCTATAAAGTTTTCAACAGTTTAACAGATCTAGATTCAATTATAATGGAAGTCACGCAAACGATACGACACTCTATACACTTTTTATGTACGTTTATAAAAAATGTATGCTTATATAAAATGTATGCTTAAAAAAACTTAATATATAATAAAATAACTTGTTACAGACTTTTAAACGAGTCAAATTTACGATATTAAAATATTTTTTTGCTCGTTTTTTATTTTTTTATGCTATCGTATAAATGAACTATATTATTATCATCTACTATTAAAGATGTTTTATTTAATCAAATTTTAATATTACATTAAATTATTTTAAAATCATACAAATTAAAAAATACAAAGTAAATCCAAAATAATGTCACATAAACAAGTTTTTAATTTAAATAATGATGTTTTGTTTTAATTCAACATCTATTCAGCTACAGTGCTGAACATACCTCCATGAATGCCAAGACGATCCTTAGCCACTCGCATCCAACACGGACGGGGCACTGCATGGAAATCGTCTCACCATTGGCCAACCAACACTCCGTCTACCTAAACTCAGCCTCCACTTTTGAACCTTATTGGCCAATCGGCCAAATATATATTTACACCGCACGATATTTTTCTAATGGTATAAATACTTCGCTAGTTGAACGAGCTGGGAAATACCCAGTCTAGTTAGTGCTGTGTTTGACGTTTGTTGGTTTGTTATTCCAACATTTAATAATATTAATAATAACTCATAGATATTTCTTGTCACTTATTGCTTGATTATTTACGTATTATTATTCGAATTTTAGCTGATATTATTGTTTAGTATTAAGTGACGAATTAATAAAAAACTTCATGTTAGTTAGATTTTTTTATTTTAGTATGATCTATAAACAATTTAAGACATTGTGTTCATAACTGATTAAGTATATTTGATTCACCTAGAAGGATGATTTTTATGTATGTTTGTTTGTATTTTATTTGTTAAAGAAATCGAAGTGTCGGACTTATAGCATTTGCTTAAAAATAGCTTTGATAGATCAAAGAACGCTTTAATTACTTTTATTTAGATTTGACAGTGCAAATTAATTTCTGAGAGAAAGTAATTATTTAAACAGCACACGTCTAAAATTCGATATTTTCTAGGTTTCTTACTTTACTAACCATTATTATGGCATATTGAGAGGGTTATGATTTGTCACCAAAACTTATTAATTTGATAAATACTTATATATTTTTCAAATAAAGCTTCTCCATTAGCGATATTAAATTTTGTAGTATCGCGATATTAGTTGTCGTTCGTTTATGATGAATGCTCTCTATCAATTTAAACCGAAATCCCTATGAAACCTGACACAATATGTGATGTATTTTCAAATATTCTGCTATTAAATTGATATCGAAATATGAGAATGAAATATTATTAGTCGACATTACGTTCCTCAAAATGATATAGATTAAGAATGCCTTAATCATATTGTTTAATATGATTTGGTAGTAAAACATGGCTTAAAACAGTCATGTCAATTTTGGAGTTAGCCATTTTGTACATTACGAGATCACTTATAGCTCTTATTCCAAATTAAAATGCTCTAGCCTATCCGAATAATTTAACAATGTTAGACGTAACCCCATGTTAGAAGCAAGCCACGAAGCCTTTGTATCGCTTCTATCCTATTAATATGATTAACGTAGAACGGTGACCATATTACGCCACTGTATTTAAACAAGCTTCTTACTAATTTTGTATACAAAGTAACCATACTATGAGTCATTTTAAATAGTGTATTAAATTCTATATATAAATCGCATCGTTAGCTTTTATTTGTTTTATCCGACGGTGGTGAGGCAGAGATCCGCCACAGGTACAAGCCCGACGCCATGAAGCCGTGGAAGTCACACTCCACGGCTGGCGGGGGGCAACCCCCCACTTACTATATCACTGGGTGATACCAACCGGCTCAACTCACTTCCGAAGAAGCATTACGGCCATTAGGGCCATTAGCAGAGATCCATCCGAAAAAAATAGCTTTTATTTTGGAGATTATTGTGTTTTAATGTACCTACTCTGGAGGAAAGTTTTGATTCAAACCACAAGCCCATCACGCACCATTACAAGCACCAAATTTACAGGATTCAACTGAAAATCCTGTATCATATACGATGACGTGACGACGTTTCAGATACTTTATAGCTACCACGACGGAAGGACCATGGTTGCTTTAAAGTATCCGAAACGTGAGGCTCATAAAAAACTAAATAAACCGCGATAAAATCCGTAAATTGTTTCATTATAATGAGTGAAAGTCGCATAGACATCAGAAATGGTGTTAAAAATGAGTCTCCTTTCATATTCATTAAATGCTCGGATCATACATTGTTTGAATCTAACGCAATTACTTTTAATATGTATACGTGATAACATGAATATGTATTTGGTCGGGTTCTTACCGCGCTTATAGTTTTATAGAGGCCCAGTTATTTCAGCAATATTCCAATCGCAATAATCACAAGAAGACTGCAATATCAGGACCTCAATAAAACTATAAACGCGGTAAGCACCCGAACAAATATATAATATTTAAGTTTGGGATATTTTTACAGTAACCTCAACATAAAATTCAATACACATTACCAATGAATATCTACACTAATATTATAAAGAGGAAAGATTTGTACCTATTTTTGTATGTTTGTAATGAATAGGCTCAAAAAGTACTGGACCGATTTCAAAAATTCTTTCACCATTCGAAAGCTACATTATCCACGAGTAACATAGGTTAAATTTTGTTCTGATAAAAAATAGGGTTCCGTAAGATATTTTGGTTTTTCGGACACAAGGTGTAAAAAATGTTATTTCGCGTACTAGGATCCCGTTGTAAATCTTAATTAACGCAGGCGAAGCTGCGGGCAACAACTAGTTAATTATAAAGGGTATCAGAAATCTTCTTTCCATTGCTTAATTAAAATTATGTAGCAAAGCTTAAAAGGTTGTAAGCGTGCTTATAATATAAGTAATGTAGAAAAATATTATGAAACAAATTAAAAGAATATTGTAAAGAAAACTGAATAGCGGCTATTGTTGGATGGCGTTAAGCGGCAGGAAGGGCGCACCCTTGATACGTATCAATGCATATTCATGCCAGCGACAATATAAAACCTTTTTTCATTGTTCACCACAACTAACAGACGGGACATACGGCTTATTAACATTGATGGTATAAAATAATATACAAAACCTGAGATATAAAAGTACTGAGAAAGTAGACGACCTCTGTGGCTCAGTGGTTAGCGCGTTGGCGCACAAGCCGGAGGTAGCGGGTTCGAATCTCGCCAGGGAACACAAAAGATTTTCTGTGTTCCTGGGTCATGGATGTGTATTAAATTTGTTTATTATATACATAATAAAAATCTCAAATTTAAGTATTAATATAAAAATTATTAAATATATGTATTTTCGTTGTCTGGTACCCGTAACACAAGTCTCTTCGAAAACTTAGCACGGGACCAGATTGACGTGGTGTAAAAGCGTCCATGGATATTTTATAAAAAAAAAACTGAGAAAGAATCCGATATTACAAGTTGCGATCATATTATGTCCCTTAAGCAAATTCAGAGAATAAAAAGGTTCTTCAGTTTTTCAAGTTGATTCATTTAACTTATCGCAAGCGCATAATATGACCTTATAAAATTTCTTATAGAAGAGATTGTTGCATTTTAATATGTTTTCACGCATAAGTTATTACACTGGTGCAAGCTAAATACCGTATTTCAGATGAACCCTTTAATTCCATGAATGTGCCTATGATACCAAAAAAAACACGTATGTAAACTAGTAGGTATACGTGCTTTGCATGATAATTACAAAATATAGTTTAGTCCTACTAATATTATAAATGCGAAAGTTTGTGAGTATGGATGTTTGTTACTCTTTCACGCAAAAACTACCCAATGGATTTTGATGAAACTTCATAATAATGTAGCTTATACATCAGATTAACACATAGGCTATAATTCATCCCAATATTCCCACGGGAACACGGGGTGGTGCTATACTATATTATATAAATGCGAAAATATGTAAGTATGGGTGGATGGATGTTTGTTTCCTAAAAAAAATTATTTCTCAAGGAAGGCTGAAAAATTACTATATACTACCTACGCGTTGGGGCGCCGCGCTGGGGCTGGAGCCTCAGTGCAGCAGAGGGGTTCTACTCAAACTACAAATTCTGCAATGACTACATGTATAATAAGATATAAAGCAGAAGAGTTTGTTTGTTTGAACGCGCTAATCTTAAAAACAGGTCTTAGTCAGGTCATATAATATAATCTATAGCCTATTTTATATTATATATCGAGGAAGACTATAGACTAAATTATCCCGCTAAAATGAAATCTTAGTTAACGCAACGTAAATCTTAGTTAACGCAGGCAAAGCTGCGGGCAACAGCTAGTAGAATATAATATTAAAAACCATTTATAAATAAGTACAATTTCAAATATCTATTGTCTTTATCAATCAATGTAATACTTCAGCCACATAAAAAAACTAGTCATTTTTAAAGATTATTTCCTAACACCCTGTTATTTATTCGTTTTAAAAGACATAAAAACTTGTATGGCTCTACACTTTTCCAAACTCATTTAGTCATATGGCAATAAATACCGTCCAAAACTTGTCAAGCTGGGCAGCAATGTGTCATGGAGTAACAGGACGTGCAAAAAACAAGACAAATGGTGCTATTTGTTCGCGATTTGGTGATACCGTACCTAGGAGATGAACAATGGTAGAAAAACCTATTTGTGTTGGGGTGATTCAAAAGTATATGGCCGTATATTGAGTATATTTTTTATTCGATTCAGCTATTGTTGTCTATGGAATTTGCATAATTCAATAAATATTTTTTTGAAATATACTTACTTTATTTTAAAGTATTCTTATCATATAATTTGGAAAGGAAATTTCTATTTCGCTATTATGCTCGTAAAAACTACGGGAGCTGATGGCGAAAAAAATAATCCTACTATTATTATAAAAGCTAAAGTATGTATTGTGTGCTTATTACTATTTCACGTTAAACTACTGAATGAAAATTTATGCTCATACTATATAGTTTACACATCAGAATAACAAATTACAGTTCTATAACTATAATTTTTCTTTTCATAATTCAAACCCACGTCACCTCCAAAGAGTGCCTGTACCACTTTACCAGTGAACTACACTTTGTTCTATAAATATTTAATTTCCAAACCTAACCTTCCTGGAATATTATTCCAACATTTTCAATCAAAATATGATAGGCAATCAACTCACATTAAAATTACTTTTCCCCTTAATAAATACTACAACAAAACTATGTTTTGATACAAATATTTTGTTATTAAATGCTGAATAAGTACAAAAATAATTAGGTAGAAGGATGAAATTTTATAATTTAAATAACTTCATTTTAGTATGTTAAAAATGTATACTCATTATCCTGCAGTGGAACACACCCATCACAATTTGAAGTATGTTGAAATTCTGAGTTCTAACGACCGAGGGTGTATGTTGCCGTGATATTTTAATTATTCTACAAATTCCTCAAATACTAGAGGCGTGCCATACTAGAATTAATACGGCGTGTATTTTAAATATTATGAAGTTTCAACAACTTTATTTTGTACAACTGCGATTCAGCTTGTGATAATGTTGAAATTATTATTTAATTATATGTTATAATAGGTTATAATGTTCGTCGAAAGGTGCTGTTTTATAGCGAATAATTATTGTATGTATGTTGTGTGTATATATTTGGGATGGACTCCTATCCCAGCGGTTGATTTGGCTGGTTGCCTGCCATACAACAATCAAGTAATATTCATTTATACTGTTTTCATACTGCAACATTTCCTACTACCCTCATCCTAAAACTATTCTATTCCTACGAATCTGAGGGTACTGGGAAAAAAGAGTTGACATTTCGCCGTGTCGTGGTCGAGTCGAGCTCTCGCGTGTCTCCTCAAATAAATACCGAAAAACGTCTGGACTCATCATCCCGTCGGCGCGTATAGTTTTATTCGCGGTGTGACATCATCACGGGTGTGGAAAACGGTATAAAGAAGACACGGCGCCTTTAACATCTTGCGCGGGGCAACGGGAACCAGGTTAGTTCCTAATAATTTATACCTTTTCCTTACATATACATATTATAAATGATGATTATACGTAAGATCATCAGATCATCTTACGTGTCTACTATAAATCTAATTTTATTCAGTAACAATATTAATATTTTTCCCGCGGCTTTACCTGCGCACTTTCTATTCCCATCGGATTACGGCGACGAATTGTAGCATATGTCATTCTGATGTGTACACTATATTATTGTAAAGTTTCATCAAAATATATTCAGTGGTGCTTGAAAGAGTAACAAACATGTTACATTCATACTTTCTTAAAAACATTCGCGTTTATAATATTAGTAGGATATGCAGATCATTACAACATTTATGTAACTATAAACATATCAAGTGTTAGATCACAGGTGGATTCATGAGCAGTCAACTAAATCGAATTATTAAGATGACGTTGCAGTCCACGGAGCAAGACGTCAGCCCTGATACCGCATAATCGCATGTCATTCATATTTGATACACGACGTTCGGATTAAAACACGAGAGATAGCGAATATAAGCATTCGTGGCTAAATAATAACAATTAAGCGGGTTGATCCATTGGGTTAAGTTACTTTTACCGGGACCTTCTGTACATACCGAGACTCCTCCGTGCCTCGGAAAGCACGCTACGCCCACGCAAGCCCAAAATTGATAGCCGGGACCAACGGACAGATAAATCATTTGTGGATCTTTACAGTGAAATTAAAAAACCCTATTTCAGTCAGTCAGGATCAAACTCGGTCACTCTCGCACAAGATGCCGAGTCCATACCTATTACACATCTATCATACCTATCATACATCTAAAAATATCAACCCTTTATGTCCCACTGCTGGGCACGGGTCTCCTCCTCGAAATCAGGCGAGGAGGATAATGGGCCAATAGTTCACCGCGCTGGCCTACCTTCAAAGACTGTCAATCTCATCAGGCATGCAGGTTTCCTCACGATGTTTTCCTTCACCGATGAGCGAGCGATAGTCTCGTGTTTGGGGTGCACTTAGAAATTAAGAAAAACCCATTTCAAGGTACACACGGGGGGGTCAGGATCGAACCCGGGACCGGGGTATAAGAGGCCGAGTCCATCCACCACTGGACCATCGTCACTCTACCGATATACATCCTACCGTTGGGAAATCCCCATTATACTCTAACGTTTTCATAAGCATATCCTTAACGGGTTATAAGAGACAACATAAAAAGTGATAGGCCTTACGTACAATGTCCACGATCGCCCCAACCCGGATACTTAGGAATAATAAATCTCGTTGGAAGTAAGGGGTTACGCTTTCACCATAAAAATTTGTACAAGCGGGATATCCGCAACGCGTCAGAGAGTAAACGGGGATAGATATATTGATGCATTATCCTTCAATACAAAATGTTGATCGAGTGTGAGCCCTGCTTTATAAATCAGTTAATGTGAAGAGTATCCATTGTATACCATAATAGTTATAATATTATTGAAAAAACTCTATCTAAGCTATAATTTCATTCATTGATTCATTCATGCGAGTATCAAGGGATTGGTCGTCTTGGCGTTCATTGAGGATAAAGGCTGATGATGATGATGATGATGATGAAGCTATAAATTTATGTAGGTACATAAAGTGAATGTATTATGTAATATAATACTTTATGAACATGCATTACATATAGGTATATATAGTATAGTAGAATAATTTGAAATGAAGTAATATATCTGTTTTATCATATAATAAAATTGGCTAGAACTAAAATTGTTCAAAAGAATACATTATTTTCGAAGTGAAAACTTCTTTAGCGGCGTGGAGTACTTTTTGGTAAAGGAAAATCTTATTGTTGCTTCTTCTTCTTATAGTCTGCTAATGAGATATCATGAACCCATAATCACATTTCTAGGTTATTTTCACTTGTATCCCTATGATAGCCATTTTTTATTTATATCAATTATACATGGCTTTTGCCAATAAATTATATCTTTATAACTTAGTGGTCGTTATTCCAAAAATATCGCTCCCAAGTGCCATCGTTCCGCGTCTATTAACAAAGACATTTATAACTGAACGATAATGATCGCGCCCTCATAATTCATCGCGACAGGCCTAATTCAGAGTGTGATTAAGACGCACGCTTTACTGCTAATTCCCGTCAGCGGGGATGAATGTATTAGGTGACGCTTTGTTATTCATAAAACAAAACGTATGCTATAAAAGTTGATTGTCATAATTTATAGAACATGTGAAAGAAAACAAGGAAAGTGTAATTTGGGACGATGTTATATGCTTAGATCATTAATATGTCTAGATGGTGTGTCGCCTTACAATCAAAACAAAAAGAAGTGGCCAACATTTTTAAGGATGTGTTCGTGAATAGTGATACCAGCTACTACAGTTCTCCCATAATAATCCTTTTTAATCTCGTTACACTTCAAAACAAACCTTCATTATAAATAAAAACAATAATGCGAAACAATCCATGCGTATTCTATGACAGTGGAACGGATACTAAACATGGAGAAAGCATTTAGAGGCTAACAGTTGGACGCTATTTTTTTTTGGACGTGTTTTCCGCGCGACACTCTATCTAGACATATTATTGATCTAAGGTTATATGTGAATATTGATTAGGATAATTTATATAGACATCTCAGATATCAACATTGATAAAAAACAAGTGAAAAAGGAGACTTTAGCTATAACACATAGGTATAAAAGGAGGTTATAATGTATGTGCAAAACTGACCTTTTATCTTATGAGTTAAAACGCTAAAACAATCTTTGATAATAATTAGTAAATAATAATATATTTTATTTGATAAATGGGCAAAAAATGTGTGTCCTATAAAAAGGAAGACTACTTTAGCCTTTAGACTTATTAAGACTCCTAGCTAAAAACAAGCAACTTCCATAGTCTACGGCGCTCGTTTTCCACAAAATTCAAATATGCCATAGTACCTATAAAAGTTATGGACTAACAATTCTCTTTGATATAAATTCTCTTTGATGTGAACAATGCGGACATTTGTTTGGCTAAATTAATACAATTCCAAATTCGGTCATAATTAATTATGTATTTATAGTTAATCCAGTAATTAACTCAAAGGTAATATTTGCTAATATCAATAACATTATCGAACATATTGTTTAACAAATTCACGTCGATAGCCAGATACCATACTTATGCTACCGTCATAACTCCGCGTTAACATTAATTTAGCTTTGCTTTTATTACACACTAGCTGTTTCCCGCAGCTTCGCCTGCGTTAACTAAGCTTTACAACGGGATCTTAGTACGCAAAATAAGTAACTTTTCTGGTTGATTTTTTACACCTTGTGTCCGAAACACCCAAATATCTTACAGAACCCTACTTTTTTCAGATTAAATTTACCTAATGTTACTCGTGGATTATGTAGCTTTCGAATGGTGAAAGAATTTTTGAAATCGGTCCAGTACTTTTTGAGCCTATTCATTACAACCATACAACCAAACAAACAAACAAAGTTTTCCTCTTTATAATATTAGTGTAGATTCAGCGTTTTTCGTTAGAAATGACGACATTCGGTGAATAAATAATTAATTTTAAAATTCGGTTAATAAAGGATTATTAACCCTTTAACCGCCCGACTTCAAATCAATTGTCGTGCCCCCAGCACCCGGCGCTGTGAAATCAAAAATATCGTTTTTGATGGGAAACAGCTTAATAAATAAAAAATCACACTAAACGAGTTGTGGTTTACGGTCGAAGATATACCTACGACGCAAGCGAAAGACCCGAAAATATTTGTCGGACAAATCCAACGTAAGCGGTTAAAGGGTTAACCTTTATTTATATACCTATACCTTAATTAATTTTTAATATCTTAGTGACGAAAAATAAGATTCAAGACAAAAATATTTTATCGACTAATCTAATAAATGTGTAGAACTTAAACAATTTAGGCCTTCTAATAAATACTTTTTCGTTTACTGGACACATAGTAAAGTCTAGTTTAAAAGATATACCGTATGATGGTTATCCGACTTTTGAAAGAAAAAAAAGGTTAGCAAAATCTTTATACCGTACTTCTTGAAAATTATATCCGCCACTGCTACCAAACCAAAAAATTCTAGAGTAAAAACTTATCTTTCTGGCAATTTTGTTATTGAGTCTAGCGACTTTAGTTTATGAAAGCAAGTCACAAAGGGCCTGTTAAATTCATATGTTTATACAATACGACACGATTTATTATTTATAAAATATAAAATTCTTATGTGAATTTCTCTTGCACATTTTTAGTGTGTCGAAATGTCGAGGAAAACAAGTATAATAATATAATACAAATAATGATGGCTACCAGTGTACCATTCTTAAATAAAATATTGATTAGTAAAGGCAGGGTAGATTAAATTAACTAGCTCTAAACCATTCGAATGCCTCAGTGCTAGGTGCTCCCGAACAAATCAACAAAGTATTTATATGCAACAAATTTTTTACTGTCATAAAAAATTATAAAGTTCATAATATATTATAACAAATATAACTATACATGTAGAGATCAAGCCGATTTTCAATTTGCTTAATTGATAATAATAGCATTTTATTTGATACTAGTAATATTTGCTATCAGCAGAGTATTTTTTATCAAGTTTTTTAACTTTATGTGTTCATAATATAAATGTATGAAACGTATTATCCAGTCTAATTACTATACTGTGGTAGTATTGCCTAAGGTATTTGCTGTAATTTAATCACATTATGTACGACAGGTATTAATTAAATTAGCTTCAATCCCACCGTAATTGCAATACCGTATGTACATGTGAGTGTGATAAGAACCAGAGCACATCAGACATGATCATCATACACCTTCAATGACATTTTATTGATTTGTTATCAATAGGTCCGCTGCTGCAATAATAATAATAATAACAAAAAATCCATATTTTTCTCGAAAAAAGTTGCGCTATGTCCTGTCCTATTAATCAACCTACAAAAAGTTGCTATTTTAAATACATGCTGTATATTTAGGAAATTTCTAGAAAGAGAAGAAAACACCTTCAAAAACTTTTCATCTCATGAGGAATGCAGGTTTCGAAATATTTTCCTTCACCGCTGGAAAGTTTGTTGCTTTTCATTTGATGCCTTAGTCTCAACTTCGAAGTAAAAGTTGCTTCATCATTATCATCATCATCACTAGTAACTTTTACTTTGAGATCCCTAGTACTCTAGGGACTCAATCCTGAGAGCTCTAACCTGAATATGAACACTGGAGCCTTCAACCTCCCCGACAAGGAGGTGGCCCGGATTTCAGTAGTTTGAATCTGGCATAATATATTTATACCAGTGTCGCGTGGCCTATTTATTCATCAAACTTGTCTGTTCGTTTGTCTAAAGTAACAAAAATACATTTATTTTCGCTATATTTATTAACTAAAACATAATATGTAAATATTTAGAAATAATCAAAACTCAATTTTCCTATAATTTGTAGCCTCACAAGCCTAGTGTATAAACACAATGGTCCATTAGGAATAAGGGTTCCCTAACACTGTAAGGCTTAGTTTGATTGATGATCGAGCAACCAAGCAAGAAAAGTGAAAAAAAATGAGCAGGAAATGGCATTGTGTTCCTGTTTCTTATATTGCGAAACACAGTTCTTGTACCAAATTGTTTCAAGTTTTGTCTTATTTTGTACGGGAAAACGTTCGTGAACAAGAATTTAAAGAATGCGTTCACAGGTGACATTCTTCTTAGAGTATTTTTCTTAACATGTTCATTTTTTATGATAGTCGGATAGCCAAACTAACAAAGGTGCCCTGATAGTAAGTGATTGACCTCGCTCATTAAGATTTTGTTTTGTTTTTGAAGTTGCATGTCCAAAGACAAGATTTTAAGTCAAGCCAGTAATTACACTGCCTGTCTTGCCCTGGTCTATGAAAGACAGCATATCTGTAATATGATGTATGATATAACTAACAGTGGTGTCTTGAAATGGGTTTTCCTAAAATTCTAGACCATCGGTCGCTCATCGGTGAAGGAAAACACCGTGCGGAAGCCTGCATGCCTGATGAGATTGAAAGTCTTTGAAGGTATGTGAAGTTCACCAACCCGCAATGGGCATATGGGTTGATACTTTACTTTACCTTTTTATAGACTGATTGATATAATATAAGCGCTGGAATGCGCTGAGACTCCTACTTACTATCGCACGTGAGTTAACTAGTCTTAATTGAACTCGTTAATCATAGGCGATGCTGGGGGCTCAGACAAAGTAATATTAAAAAATAATAACGAAGTCAGAAAGGAATAAAATGTAATAAATGTATGGGATTGGCATAAATCGCGCTAAATCACGTGGTCAATCATTATCGTAACAAAATCACAAACTGTTTATTGGTTATCGATAGTTTTCACAATATCTTATTGGCTAGGAAATTGTCATTGGTAGCTCAGCGACGATGACGAATTTCGGTATCTTTCCGCTACGAAACGATGTTGCTTTGTCTTAGCCCTTACTTACCACCAGGCTTTCTGTCAATGTCTAACGTATGATAAACCTCGTTAAAAAGAATGTTAATAAAGACGAAGCTGGCAGTGATCATCCTGTGACAACCTTCAACCCCCACCCCTTTTCAATGTCACAAGATTGCGTTGTCAAGTTGGGTCCATGTCACCATAAGACAGACCCGTCACAGGGATATTGGGTTCGCCGATATTGTACGACTAACGTTTTCGGTCGAGTACATTCTCACGCATCTTCCATATGGCACGTCTCTCTCACCCATTAACCAGCTAGACAAGGGTATTTTTAAAGATAATGTATATTTCATGTCTACATAGAATGGGTTTCTCGAGTCAGGTATCTTTATATTTATTTGGATTCGGTGCTTTTTATGTAATATTAAAACGACTTTTATTATACCTAAGTGTAATAAGCCATACATCACTATAATACATGAATAATTATTACATAAATCATTGTATAATATGTTATCTACACTTCTACATCTACACTAATATTATAAAGAGGAAAACTTTATTTGTTTGTTTGGTTGTAATGAATAGGCTCAAAAAGTACTGGACCGTTTTAGAAAATTCTTTCACCATTCGAAAGCTACATTATCCACTAAATTATTTATTCTGAAAAAAATAGGGATCCGTAAGATATTTGGGTTTTTCGGACACAAGGTGTAAAAAATTTAAAAGTAAAAGTAAAAGAATCTCCCGTTGTAAATCTTAGTTAACGCAGGCAAAGCTGCGGGCAACAGCTAGTTTTTTATATGCGATTGGTCCCGTATATTATATTAAATTTATGCACTTATTATTTATAGCCAAGTGATTTAGTTTATGAAAAAATAATGAAAGTATGTTGAGAAGAAGAAGACTTTCTGAAAGTTAAAATTGATCATGAAGTTTCCGATGCCATTTAGATACTTCGACTGGCAAAAACATATTGTATAGATTCGTTAATATCATCACAATAAGCCTTTATCTCTTCACTACTAAACATAGGCCTCCTTCAATAAACGCCAATACGACCGATTCCTTGACACTCGCATGTCTTTCCCCCGGTTGATGGCCGTATTATAGTTAATTAATTAATATATACTACCTCAATACATTCATTTTCTAAATAACTCATATATTCTAAATAACAACGTAATATCTAGAAATGCACGTCACGATTCTGACCAAAGCATCACTTAAGTTGTTCTCCTCAAGCGGAGCATTTCACACCTGCTTTCACATCTCACTGAAATGCTTCCGCGTCTAAATGGAACGCCGACAAGATGGATAAAGCAGAAATATGAGGGAATTAATAACCAAAAATTTACTGACATTTGAGAATAGGGGATAAGACTTCGTGATTAAATAAATTATAACATCAGTAAAAAAACATTTTTCTGTGTGTGAAATCATTGTACTATTGGTGCGTTTTACCAGTGAAATCTAATTACTTAAATAACCAAGTATGAAACTGTCATTTACTTAATGCTTCTTAAGTTTACTTTTCTGTAGGTTCATGTGCTATAACTAGCAGCACCCGCGGATTTACCCGCGTATTTCCCATTCCCGTTGGAATATGGGGATAAAATAAAACTATGTGTTATCTCGATGTGTGATCATCGTTAATGTAAAGTTACATTAAAATCCATTCAGTAATTTTGCGCGTAACAAACAAATATAAATACTATACAAAGTTTCGCGTTTATAACATTAGTGGAATGAATATTATATTATATTGTAATATCGTATTAAATAATGCTAATAAATAAATATTACGTAGACTTTTCTCATTGCCGGAATTACCTTAAAGGATAAAAACCTTACAGTTCAAGGTAAAATTGAAGAATAGAAAAAAATAAGCAAACTCGCTTTAACACGCTTAGAGGCAATAAATCCTTTGATTTCTGTTCAAGTCTCTCTCAACACGAGATATTTACTCGTTAAAGGTAAACGGACCGATCAATACATAGTTAAGATTACGCGGATATAAACTATGTTTATTGCTGTAGATAAAAACATGACAGGGACATAAAAAAGTTTCAAGTGATCGTCTGATTCCTCCTTTACGTGATCAGGAAAAATGTGAATGTCAAGTGTCAAATAATCATTTTTACGATAATTATAAAAGAGAAGATGCGACACTGTAAATCATGGCAAATGCTTTAACTGAAGAATAAATACCTAAAATATGTACCTAAAAAAGTCTAATAATAAATTGTTAAAAAGCGGGAAGGTCTTATTAATTTTAAATCAAAACAGGATTTGTGGATATTTTAGTAAAGTATAAGTAGTCTGTAAAGTATTCAAAACATCGGGTATTTAAAAATCCTAATAAACCGCGAAAAAATCCGTAAAAGTTGAAAACTTAAAATGAGAATAATTCACGTGTGGTTACGTGAATTATTCTCATTTTAAGTACCAAAGTAAAAAAAGTAAAGTATCAACGCTTATATCTCCCACTCCTGGGCACGGGTCTCCTCCTCGGAATCAGGCGAGGAGGGTAATGGGCCATATTTCACCGATGCGTTGGCCCAATGCGGGCTGGTGAACTTCACATTACTTCAAAGACTTTTAATCTCATCAGGCATACAGGTTTCCTCGCGATGTTTTCCTTTGGTAATAAATTAACCTACCTCAATTGACGAAATCAAATAAAATTTCTAGTCTTACCTAACCTCAGCTCGTGTAGAACTTTAGATGAAAGAAATATATAATTGTAACAGGAAATAATAATAAGTTTTAGTAAAACAACAAGCAAAGTTTTAAATATCCGCCATTTTGTCTGATTCCACTTCGGAACTAAGACTACTTTGTCGAGTTTGACGATTAAACTATCTTTTGTTTTTATCACCGCGACAGCTGTCGAACTATTTGCGAATTCAGAAAAGACTCCTAGAAGTATTTTATCGCTACAAGTTAGATTGCGTGCGAATATTAGCTCAGCGTCCCTTACTAACAGGTTGATTTTTCAATTTTTTTTTTTACCTTTGGAATATGAGTCGTGGAAACGTTTTATGTTAAAGTCAAGCTTGATCATGGTTTTCGATAGCAAAATACAGCTAGCAAAAAAGTAAGTATAGTAAAATGGTTTTTTAAGTGAGACTTCTTTAGAATCGTTGTGATTTCAAGCCGGATGCAACGGAAAAAACGACAGATAAGAGACACAAACAAAAGAGCGATAGAGCAAATGTCGGTGTGTATGTATATTGCACACTGTTTAATACTTGCTTGTATTTGAGCATTTAATGTGTGTTTCACTTCTATCGTGTGTAAATCGCACACGCATTTTTTTTTGTTTTTTTATTTGCCTCTTCTTCTACCTCTATCATACTACTTTAAAAATGCTTTAAACTAAGTTGTAGGTTTAACTGAAAGCATGTTTTTCCTTTAACGTTATCTTCTAAAGTTTAATTTTAGATGGAAGTATCAAATTATTTATTACTCAGCACAATAATGGAACTATTTTATCTCTAAATACAAGAACAAAAGTTGATAGCGAAGCGTAGGCTGTTCTTATAATTAATTATTTCAAAGATCCTCTACCTAATATAATCCCGAGACGATCGGCTATTTTAATTAATCCACCTTGAATTAGCAGAATAATCGATTTCCGCAAACTCATGATAATTGACCGCGATCGAGTGATGCGGAGCGATTATGCTGGTTTTTATCTTTTATTTATAGAATAGATAATAGTAGAGATAGTAAGATAATAATAGATATTTTTATGATATTGATGATGATGATGATGATGATCTGTTCGACCGATTTTAGCCATGGCGACCACTTGTGACTCCTGGCAAAGAATTTAGCGATGATGCGATCGGAGATGGCTTGTAGCCTATTTTAGCGGTGAAAATTTTTACTACCTTTCAGATATTTTAACATTCAGTGAATGTATCATTAATTCAATATAACCTAATATTAAATAGTGGCTTTTCTGGAATTAGGCGTGTTAAATTAAAGACAATTTATCATTTGCACTCCAATCGAAAATATAAAGGAGTGAACATCGAAACTTTAGTAAAAAAGAATAGGGACGTCTTAGAAATGTTATAATGATTTCAGTTTTCAATACCCTGATCTGATTTTAGTGAGCCCTTTATTTCACTCTTAAGTAAATATACAATTAATATGTAATGTATTAAATTACAAAGGTCTTCGTTTCACTAATAGAGAATACACAGATTTTTTTTCAGTTTTTTATTAATACATAATATTGAATGCAAAAAACCCTTTTCGCTTTTTACATAATAGATTTTTGACAAAATGCACCCTGGTGTAATAAAGTGAATTACGCAACATCTCACAACAACTTTGAAGTATAGTTATTTTTTTATCAAATACATACGAAAAACCTACGCATCACATCAACCATACGTAAGTCTTTAATTTCCATGACATATATCTGATTATGATTAACACGCTGCTGTTAGATTAACGGATATAATTAGAAACTAAATCGTGCATTAAATATAAGCTATTTGATTGATGACGCAGTTTCCGTCAAATAGTTAACGTTGGCAGTGCCTATAATTAACGCGTTCCAAGTAGTAATTGTATGGGAACGTAACTATCATTCCACCACGACATAAACTTCATGGCACCTAAGTTGGCATTATGGCCTTAGTTGGTACATAAGTCTAGATTCTAGACGACGATAGCTTGGTCCTTTGATAGCCTAGTTTAAGTAATACAACCATCGTCCGATATAATAATAATAACAATAATAATAATCAATACTACTGGACACAGGGTCTCCTCGAAATCAGGCGAGGAGGGTATCAGACCATAGGATACTGAGGTGCTTCCTTACTTACCTTCTTACCTTCAAAGAATTTTAATCTCATCAGGCATGCAGGTTTCTTCACGATGTTTTCAGCCACCGATAAGCGATTAGTCTTGTGCTTAGGATGGACTTAAAAATTTAGAGAAACCATTTGAAGGTACCACAGGGGGTCGGGATCGAACCCGCGAGAGCGAGAAGGTTCTCACTCAAGAGGCTGAACCCATAACCTATTCTATAAAAATTTGGAATTATAACATAATCATTTTAAAAGCCTGCCCTTTTTAATATTTTTATATAGCCGCGAAACAACATCTTCAACATTCAAATATAGTTCATTAAACCAAATATTAAAAATAGAAATCATAGCATACGTTAACAAGAATATAAATAATCAACACCAATTATATAGACTTCATAAACTGATGTCCATGAACATAACGTCACCTAGGACTATCTCAGGCAATTCAGTCGCCTGTTCTAATACGTAAGATGGCAAGTCCCGATTCCGCTAACTGCCTGTCCTGCTCTTTCATTATCATCATCATCATCATCATCATCATCATCAGCTTTATCCGTCTACTGAACATAGGCCCTTTACACACGAGAAATTTACAGAATGATGGTGTCCATGCGTCAAAGACCGCGACATAAGCATGTCCCATATTGGTCCTGTTACGAGTATATAAAAAATCGCTATGAGATCCGCACATAAAGATGTATGGCCTTAATAAATGAAATCACGTATATATTTGTTATATTACTACTAACTATTCTAGATGCAATCAACGTATGTTTGAATTGCTGTAATTGACGCCCGTCCATCTGAGCCCAGTAAATCTCCGTGGAACAATACGATAATAAGCAGGATATTGTACTCCAGGAAGCTTAGAAGTTGAAGGTTGGAGTATTAAACATCATACGTGGTTATAACATTCGACTGGTCTAATGGTTAGTGACGCTAAAAAAGTAACGTAAGTTCGATTCCCATCCAGGACAAAACTTTGTGTGATAAGCATGATAATGTTTTGTGTATAATATGTATTTGTACACAATATGTATATGTATTTAGAAATATTGAAGTATGTATCAGTTGTCTGGTTACCAAAATGTAGGCTCTACCTAGTTTGGAATCAGATGTCGGTGTGTGAGCTGTTAAACGTATTATTGTTTTTATACAATTATTTTATTTTATGGAATAATAGGTTTATAGTTCACAGGCAAGTACAAGTTTTGAATAAATGAGTGAATAAAAAAATCGATTACTTGTAAAATGCTTCAGAGACTTTATTTTCTTAGAATAGAGAAATAGTTCTTTTAATTCTTTTTTTTTCTCTACATGAGTGTTAAGCTAAAGTATCTTGACCCGCCCACTATACAGCGCTGATGTGCATGGGCCTTCATGATACAACTCGTTATCGCGAACATATGAGTTCGTAAATTGACAATAACTAACGTCGCCTTAGAATTAGAGAATAAAATTTCGTATTAAATATAAAATATTACGAAAAAACCCTGATACATAATTAGCGCCATTTTAAAGTGGCGTCCATCTTGAATTTGAAAGTGTGTATAGTAATAGTCCTTTCTCATGAAACACAAACGAACGAACACACAAGAGACATTAAACTTATAACACCCGTAGTTTGTGTAACTGGGGTTAAAAAGGAGGTTTGTAAGCTCCATTTTTAATATCGCGATGACTTGAAAAACGCGAATGACAAATAACGTTAAGAAGTGCGGATAAACTAATAAAAATTCAGCTTCACTCGAGTAATGCACACAAATTTCGGTATATTAAAAACCTCCCAAACTTGTTTACATCTTACATCATCCATCAAGGGAGGATGATTAATTACGTATACACATTATCGACAGCCAGGATCGCTATTCAAAACTCCATTAAAGTGTAAGAAGGCACACCAACAAAAAACACCACCCTGGGGAGATATCTGATCGCTATTCGGTATTCGGTACTAATGAACGCCCCTAAATTGCTTCCTTTGATAACACCATGATTATTTCTTTTTGTCTAATTTTTTCATCTAAATTACTTTGGAAATAAATGCCTTAATAAAGTATCCTTTTGATAATTCATCATCATAACCCGCATGAACGTTGAAGTATTTACACTCTAAACTGTATCGGAACTATTTAATAGTCTATCAATACTATAGTCAATATCAATACAACTGCTATGAATGTTTTTGCTAGTTTGAGTTTATGAATAGGTACATCTAAAACTGTTCGAATTTATGTAAAAATATTATAACTTAAACATAACTATGTTTATACACTATTCCTATAACATTATAAATAATATTTTTAATTTCCATAGTTACTCTTGCCTCTCATTCTTGTGTTTTCGCGTTAATATGTATCAAAACTTAACTTATTATTTCAACTGTAGAACTTTAATAAATTTTCTACAAGTTCGTAAGGACCTCAGCAGGGAAAAAGGCTTTTAGCGAATTGAATCGTCAAGGAGGCATTCCCTCACGCTATTCCGTTTACGAATAGCTACTCATTTCGATGACAGAGTACTGTTTAATCAGAGTCTAACGTGTACAGGAAAATTAAAATTTTTGGTTCTTATTTTTCTTGGTAGCATATGGGTTCGCGGTTCGCTATCGGTAAATTGCACAGATTCCGCGCACGACCCACTTCCCGTCAGAAGGGGAGAGGAGGGCGGGCTCTCCGATAAATAGTATAACTTCACCCGTAAATGACTCGTCAACCGTATCGGATTTGACTAGCCAAACTCCTACTCTCCTGAATAGCACGCGCGATACACCGCGCCCTCTGTTGGGTGCGGGGGCGTCCCCCTTTCAAATCATTTGTAGGTGAGCCATCTGCTCACTTTATAGCTAGGCTAGCTATACTTTTATAGCTAGGCATATTAATATATATTTTCTATACCAATTACGGTATCGCTTGGTGATGTCACAGAAATATA